>LR994569.1:4800000-6170000 GCA_905187585.1 Cyaniris semiargus | reverse complement strand
TTTACCCTTTGGGTACGGAACCCTAATAAAAATTACTATGTTAAAGCACAAATCAATAGGCGTGATAGTTTTTCCGTAAAGTGTATTACAAAATGTAAAGGTTGTGGGATATACTAGGGCTCGCTACGCTCGCCCTGATTATTATCGTTATCTCTCTACCTCGATATTACTATTCATTCAGCATATACTAATATCATAAATGTGAAAGTGTGTCTATCTGTTACCTCTTTGCTAATACCGTTTGACCGACTTTAAGGTGACGCCGCGTTAAAGTAAAAAATCGTTTTGGATATGTTTTAGATCGCTTGTTTTCTATGAGAGGCCGGGCCGGCGTCTCATAGAAAACAAGAAATGGAACAGCAAGAAATGGAAAGGGCGTAAGCGACAAAATGGTTTTTGTCGGGTTATTTAAAAACCATAAATATATTTCATATAAGCTATGTGCAAATTATAGTGTATGCTTGAACCAATCTATGTACAAATTTTGGAAGCATAAATCACTCTCCTCTGTTGGCAAAATTAGAATCCCTGTTTTTATAGAGGTCTTTTTGATTTATTATTCTGTGTGATAAAAGTTGACCAATCGTGATAAGCTATGGGTAATTCAAAGATAAAGACATGATGAATACTGACAATGAACTTTACTTTCTTAGCTTTCGTTATTGTTGAGAAAAATCGATATCGCTGCAGCCATATTATCAAGGCGTTATCAAGACCTTAATGAAATATCGACGATGGAAAACAGAAAGGGCGTATCCCGTTAAAAGGTCGTAACTAGACTACGTATAAGGTCATTATCAGTTTTTTTTTTCTGCGTCGATTGGTCTGGGTCTGGTTGCTCTACGATGACATGAAATTTAAAAATAAGTGAGTATTTTAAAAAGTGTGATAATTTTTTTTGGTGTAACTGCCCACAAAACTGCGTATTTATATTTTTTTGATATACGATTTGAAGAAGTTTGTGTTTTTAATTAAAACATATTTACGCTGTTCCTGTTTCGATGCGTCCCAGATGTTACGACCTTTTTGCGGGAAGCAATTTTTATGCTTCCTTAGTTACGATATTTTAACGGTTCAGATTTTTCTAAGGACAAATAATGACTTCTTAGATACTACAATTTCATGGGTGGTAGAAATGAACTCAATCGTAGTTAATACGAGTCACAGGTCCCGCAATTTGTTGAACATTCCGGAATTTCTTACATACACCCCAGGTAAGTTACCTTAGTCGCTGCGCGGGCGTCGTATTGAAAGGTTGTGTCAGTTTCGCTGTAGTGAAATCGTGTTGCAAAAACCTTGGAGTGTATAATTTCTCTATACAAGGTATGTTATAAATTCTAAAGATTTAGTCACCTAGTAATAAGTTCCAGGATACATAATGTATTCTTGAGCTAAATTCAAAAAGAATGTAAACAAATCGAAATCAAATTCTGCGTGGTACCTATGCGTTGTAAGATTTTAGGTTTTTTACTACTATTAGGGGTTAAAGTATGAAGTTTCCGTTTTTGTAAGTAGGTGTTCATGAAATTCAATTTTCCCATAGTAACGTTTTTCTTAATTAGGTAACAACTAATTTAAATCTAAGCATACCTACGTATTTATGGGCATGTTAACTACTAACATGACAATTTTTTTAACCCCCGACAAAAAAGAGGGGTGTTATAAGATTGACGTGTCTGTCTGTATGTCTGTCGGTCTGTCTGTCTGTGGCATCGTAGCATCCAACGGGTGGACCGATTTTGATCTAGTTTTTTTTTTGTTTGAAAGCTGACATGATTGAGAGTGTTCTTAGCCATAGTTCATCATCATCAGCCTTCTCGGTGCTGGAAAATTGCGGTTCATCTGGTTCGTGAAGGGCCGATTAGCAACTTGCAGTCGTTTAGTGGGCTTTATAATATTTAGCATTCTAGTTCGTGACATTTATGAATAAATACACATTAATGGAAAGTTGACCTGGTGCTGCAGCATAACCTGGTAATCAATAGGATACCCAACTCCTCACCAACTTAGAGCAGAGGTTTCGTGTTTGGGCTCATTTTAATTGCGACAGTTAGTAATACGTAGATAACAGTAAATATTTGCATGCTGCTGCTGCAGCATCGCCAGGATTCTATAGGAGCCGAGCTCCAAAATATTATGAACCCAAAGTGGAGGTTTCATGTTTGGACTCATATTGACGGCCAAACATGAAACGAATATAATAATATTATGATCCTTTTGATAGGAATTATTCTGCACTATAACGAACACAAGTTTAAAAAGCATGAAATAAAATTAAATTAAGAAATTTAAAAAAAACCCCGTCAAATAACTTTAAGGGTGGGTTGCACCAGAAGCGTTGTTATAGTAAAGGTTAAGGTTATCGTCAAATACGGCGTCGCTTATTGATTTTAACTAGACATTTGACAGTTAATTTGTCATTTTATTATAGTTAAAGTAAGTTCGTGCAACCCACCCTAAATAGTAATGAAATAATATTTACTGACTTTTCTTGTTTTATTATAATGACCAGCGTAGTCTGTATTAATTTCATTGTAGTTGGATTGATTTTATATCTTTTCTTATAATTTTAACCGACTTCCAAAAAGGAGGAGGTTTCTCAATTCTACCGTAAGTATATAATAAAACATAATATTAATAATATTATGTTCATTTTTTTAAATGTTTAATCTTGTTCTGTAATGTTGTATATTATGTATAAGACTTATCTTTGACTCTTTTTTTATTTACTCCATAAATAACATTAGTAGGGAAAAATAATATTATGAAGGGAATAATAACATATTATATTCCACTTAAATTCTTAATATTATTAGTTATTTATTGTTAAATAATTATTTAATGAAAAGTATAATTAGGTAGGTACCTAAAGTTACTATTGTGGATATTTGATAACCTTATATTATGTGTTTTTGTTGTTATTTTAGTGACATAATATATTATTTACTTAATTAGTTATTAAGTTGACATTGTATAATATTATATTTTTTGCTTTGTGTTTTTGGTAACTTTTTAAAAGTTCAATAAATTTACTTTTATAAAAGCTTACGACGTTTTATTTCGTCATAGGGTTTCTAGACGTTAGACTTACAACCAATTTTCTAACCATTATAATGCATTATGAATGTGTTTACACCCCGTTCCTAAAAGCAAATTAAAATGAACACTAGTTACGACCTTTTTGAGGTCGGTAAATTTCTTATAGTTTTATGATTCAGTACAAACGTCGTGTCAATATACGACATTTTTGACGTCTGCAATTTTTGTATACAATGGGTGTAACTTGAATAACTTTATTTCTAGCAATAGGAAGTTATTGGCTTGTATGCAGGTTTTTATTTTAAAGTAAAGGTGTTAAAATTATGTTCCCACGGTTTACCGTTAAAAAGTTATGATAGAATTTCCCAATATTTTTTTGTTTTTTGGCTCTGGTGTAAAGTTGCGTTAGCCTGGGTTACGCCTAGAACTACTAGACTTTTTTTTTTTTTTTTATATGAAATATGGGGGCAAACAAGCAAACGGGTCACCTGATGGAAAGCAACTTCCGTCGCCCATGGACACTCGCAGCATCAGAAGAGCTGCAGGTGCGTTGCCGGCCTTTTAAGAGGGAATAGGGTAATAGGGGAGAGTAGGGATGGGAAGAGAAGGGAATAGGGGAGGGAAAGGAAGGGAATAGAGTAGGAGATCGGGCCTCCGGTAAACTCACTCACTCGGCGAAACAGCGTAAGCGCTGTTTCACGCCGGTTTTCTGTGAGAACGTGGTATTTCTCCGGTCGAGCCGGCCCATTCGTGCCGAAGCATGGCTCTCCCACGTATATTTTTCTTAATATTGTATTCTAATATATATATAGACTATGTGACATATAATTAAAATTAAAGTACTAGAAATAATATTTGCTTGCTATTGAGTGTCAGAACCACTAATAATATTGTAAGCATCTTTTGTAACCACCACTTTTACTGCAAAAAAAAGAACTGATTACTAGGCTTATCCTAGCATACAAACTTTGATTCCCTATCTAAGACCCCAGTGGAATAAAAGAAAATGTTTTATGTTGCGCTCCGCCCCGACAGCGGCCCGGCAAAATGTGCGCTTCTCCTGAAAAGTCCTGTCTCGCGTCGTCGTCATTTGTGCTCGTAAATATTCTCCAATATTCTATAGAGAGGCTAAGTAGTACAGTCCTGAGTAAATTTGTTTAGGCCGTGTAAAAGGTCGGCAGCCATATTTTTCCATCCGTCTTTGTCAAACGTCAAACATGTTAAGTATAATTTATTATGGGGTAGGTTCTGAAATATAAGCCAGTGCTCGCGACGACAAAAATCGACGTCATATAATGTAGATAATAATATATTTTGAAACAGAAGCTGACAGAAGTGACATTCGTTTGGTTAAGAAGCTAGTGAGGTATGATGAGTGGCTTCCACCGTGCGTTTTTCGCGTAACTTTCTGCCGCGCACTGTAAAACTCTGGAACGAACTGTCACCAGCAGTATTTCCGGACCATTACGACCTGCAAACCTTCAAGAAGAGAGCGTATTCCCTCTTAAAAGGCCGGCAACGCACCTGCAGCTCTTCTGATGTTGCGACTTGCGAGTGTCCATGGGCGACGGTAGTTGCTTTCCATCAGGTGACCGGTTTGCTCGTTTGCCCTCTTATTTTATTATATATTTTGAATACAATAAAATAAAATATATTTTATTCTCAATGAAATAAAATAAATATTTAAAAAAATCAATTTCATATCTTTCCTCTCATCGTAACATATTATGCCGTCTCACACCAAAAACATTACATATTATGTTCCGTCTCGATTTTTATCTCCTTCATTTTGCCTATGTTTTGTCTCTATCGTGTAAAATATATGTATCGTCTTCATCTACTCTGTAAATTTTTGTATTTAATATATAGCCGTAAGTTTTGAGAAATAAATACACTTCAGAGGCCGTAGCCAAAGTCCATTTCGTTAAAAACGATGACGAAATTCGTTATCAAAATGTATGGGATTTGTCATTTGACATTTAGTCTTCGCAAGCGAAATGTCTTTTAGCGATGACTTATGTCAAACAGCATAATTTTGATAACGAATCGTTTCGTTTTTAACGAAAGAAACTTTGCCTAGGGCCTCTGATCTAAAGTAAGTTTGATGTAATTTACGTTTTCATGAAACAACAGCGCAGACGATCAAACGTGCATCAAACAAGTTTGTCAAACAATTAGCTAGAATCGATTTGAGATCATGAGATCTTGTTTGACAAATAGGTACAGCGGAACACGTTCAAACACGTTTGTCAAACGCTACGCAAATCCAAATTTGGAATAAGACTGTTGGAAATTGGAATTAACATTCCAATTTCCAACAGTCTTAAACGTCAATAAACTTGTTGAAACTTGTGTACAGGAGTAAATGACAACTCAACTGTAAAGTACCCCGCAAACACTACCCTATAAGTACATGCCCGCAAACGATCAAATTGTTTGTCAAATTTTACGTATTTGTCAAATAGTTTGATAGTGTGCAGCTTTGTTTGAAGCGTTTGTCAAACAAACTACGTGTTTGACCTGTTTGAAGAAAATTTGGATTTGCGTAGCGTTTGACAAACGTGTTTGAACGTGTTCCGCTGTACCTATTTGTCAAACAAGATCTCATGATCTCAAACCGATTCTAGCTAATTGTTTGACAAACTTGTTTGATGCACGTTTGATCGTCTGCGCTGTTGTTTGATGAAAACGTGAATTACATCAAACTTCATAAATCATTATATTACACTTGTCTCACTAGTGGCATACCAGTATAATATTATGGCGTTCTATTAATTACGTCATGAGCTCTGACCAGCATACTGGGATAAATATCGGAACTAATATTATAAAGGCGAAAGTTTGTAAGATTATGTTTGTTACTTCTTCACGTCTAAACAGCTGGAGCGATTTTAATAAAATTTGGCATGGAGTAAGTTGATAACCTGGATTAACACAAAGATTACTTTTTACGGCTAATTTTAAAGATTAATTTCTAGGTTTTCATACCAAACCTATACAAATCCGCTAGTAACAAACATACAAAATTTCACCTAATAATGTGATCATCATGAGAAAATGGCGACCACGGACGGAAATGAAATGTGTTATAAACTGTAATCTATCATTATCTTTAAATTCATTATACATGATCACCTCACTAACAAGCTCCTGGACCACAATTTAACACTCAGAGCGTTGCTGCCGCGGGCCTCGGACTATAATGACAGTGATCGGCCAAAAACCGTCTTTGTAGTGATATTAGCCTGAGGGGTTTTTTAGGGTTCCCCAATCAACTTATTAAACCCTTAACCAACGACGACAATAAGTATTATATTATGTTCGACGGGTATGTCTATGTATGTATGTGTGTCTGGCCGTTTTATATCCATACTAAAATTATAAATGTGAAACTGTGTCTGTCTGTTGTTACCTCTTCACGCCCAAACCGCTGAACCGATTTTGCTGAAATTTCGTATAAAGATACTTTGAGACCCGGAAAAGGACATAATATTATGATACTGTTTATCCCGAAAAAATATACGGTTCTTGCGTTGTATAAATTGTTTGTGAAATTACTGCTAAATACCTTTTGATTTAGCCTCGACAAAAATAGGGCGGCGTTATGTTTGATGTGTCTGTCTGTCTGTCTATCTGTGTGTACCTGTCCGTGGCATTGTAGCAACTAGCATCCAAACGGGTAGACCAATTTCGATTTTTTTTGTAAGCTGACATGATCGAGAGTGTTCTTAGCCATAATTAATCACGATTTATGACCCAATCAAAAATCGAAAATTATCTCCTATATTACGCTGCGCCGGCGGTCAACTCTCCCTTCGTCTTACGAATTTTCGATCAGATCACGTGGCCTTAGTGTAACATTTTTAGCCATACAAAAAAGTCCAGCTGCTAAAGAAGTTTTCACGTCAAATATATTTTCAAGAAGTTAGGGTTATTTTCAAGTTGTTAAAAAACGACGGAACCTCAAAGCTAGCGGCACAACTCGCACCTGCTTTAATTACACAAATTAAACATTTAACCCACCTCAACATATTGTCAGAATTCCAGATAAATTTAACTTTTGGATAATCAAATTCTCCAATTTGGCAAGTTAAAATTACCTATAGTCAGGACAATTTAAGGTGGCACCAGCGGTCATTGACCTGTCTAGTCTAGGAGCTATGTAAAAAATACTCGCACTGCATTCTTGAATTCTTGTAAAGAAACAGACTACCTATTTTATTTTCATCGGAAACGTCTTGGTTACCGCTTCGTATGATAATCTCCAATCCAGCTATTTATGAGTTTGAAGTGATATAATGATTCATGCTGAGTTCACATCGTGTACATGCAAAATACGATATCACCCTTAGACTAGAAACATGTGTCACTTCATTGTCAATCGCGGTTTGTATAGCATATGACAAGTTTTTTGACAGGGAGTCAATTACCGCTACAGACAGAATTCCGCGATTTGAGAATAGCTGAAAATGACTCGGTAACTTTTGAGTGTTACACAATACGGCTGCAACAATCCGGCATTCGAAAAGCCGCAAAAAAAATTTTGGGCTAGTAAAATAACAGTTAAAATTTCCAGTGCTCTTAATTTTTAGGATTCTATACCCAAAGGGTAGAAACGGTACACTATTACTGAGACTTCGCTGTCTCTCCGTCCGTCTGTCTTCAGGCTGTATCTCAAGAACCGCGCTAGCTAGACTAAGAACGAAATAAATTCTTTAGGGGGCTCCCATACAATAAACATAATATATCTATGGACGCTTCACACCACGTCAGTCTGGCCCCGTGCTAAGTACCTGAAGGTTGTTGGCTTGTTACAGGTACCAGACAACGGAAATATATTTAATACTTTTATACTATACATATATTTAAGATTTTTATAATACACATCCAGACCCAGGAACATTGAATTCCTTTTGTTCCGTCGGCGGGATTCGAACCCGCGACCCCCGGCTTGAGCTGCCACACACTCAACCATTGAGCCACAGAGGTCGTCAACAACCGATGACCGACTCGAAACATGATTGTTTCGAGTCGGTCATCGGTCGGTTATAATAAAATAAAGACTTGCGTACTGCGCACACACTTGGGCAATATAAACTCACTTCTGCGTAGCTGGTTCACTGAAACAGATGGTGAAATCATGCAATAGCAGCTAAATATACAATACTAGATGACGCTCACAACTCAGTTGTGCCAAAATTCGTTTATCGCTCGGGAACCGTACATTTTTTCGGGATAAAAGTATCCTATGTCCATTCCGGACTCAAAGTGTCTCCATACCATATTTCAACAAAATCTGTTCAGCGGTTTGGGAAGATTAGGGAAAAAGTGAAGAGGTAACAGACAGACGGACAGACGGACAGAGAGACACACTTCCGCATTTATAATTTTAGTATGGATCTAAGAGAGCAGCTAAATATACATTTTCCCTAACTGTACATTTACATAATTGAGTTTGAGTCCCTGAACAAATTACAGGAATCTTTAGGTATGTATAACAATACCTTTTTGTCGTATTTCACCCCTTTCGAGGCCAATAGAAATGGAATCAGAGATCTTGGTATTTGTAATTTGATTTTGTGCGTTTTTTGATTCAAATTAGAGAACGCAACTGAAAGTTACACAAAGCCTGAACATGCGTCATGTAGGTGTGCTTAACCTTCCCAGTTTCCACCAAAACTAAATAGACTAAGGTGGGATTTCACCAGGCACACTCAAAACTTCGTTTTATAAAACTTAGTTTTCATTGAACGCGTACACGCGGTGACGTAAATCTCGTTCTGTTTCAAATGGATTTCACAAACTTCTTTTGATCGCGATTAATAAATCTAAGTTTACGTGACGTCACGCGATTATTTTACTTGTTTTTTATCATTTTGGAGCCTTGTCACGTTAATTTAACAACAAAATAGCAAGAAACAATACATAAACTAACCAAACACATATCTCAAAACTGTCATCTTGACATTTCTTTTGTCTATGTTTTTCGTTCCGCCATGACACTACACTGACAGGGCTCGAACGGGTTTTGTGACGTTAAACTTCGGACATTGGGCGTTCAGAAGATAAAACTCGGATTTGCTGTGAACGCGTTCAGTTTATGTTGGTGAAATGCAATTCGATGTTATAATCGCGTTTATATCGTTTTGAACCGGTTCAGTGTGCATTGAACGCGTTCCATTTCTTCGGTGAAATCGCCCCTAACTGCCGCAATCAGACACGAATACTAATCGCTTAGCTGTCATTATTTGAAAGATTTGACAAATGAAAATCTTTATTTAATTACAGATATGTTATTTATATTCGTCTCTCAGTACGGCAGTTAGGATGGGCATAATATTTAGTGGTACTTCAATTTTTGACTTTGTTTTAAGATGATGATGACACATTGGAATTTGGAGGGATAAAATTCTAATTTTACAACGGTAGAAGGCTTTCTGAGGTGTATGCTTTGAAAAGAGTTATGAAAATTATTTCAGAGCTCAAACATTGGACGCTGTCATTTCCTACTGGTGCAATAAATCACGCAACTACTGCACTTTCATCCCACAGACACAGTCAAGCGGTTGTCTTATATTTTGAGTCCCGGGAAAGGACATAGGATACCTTTTATCCTGGAAAAATGTACGGTTCCCGCGCGATAAACGGTTTTCTGTGAAACGGATTTGCATGAACCTTCGTCCCAGAGACACAGTCAAGCGGTTGTCTTGTATACCTTAATACAAAAGATTGTAATTCGTCAACGGAGGGCTTATTATATTCTCTAACATATTTTATTTGCGGGCCTCAGCCATAGATCTAAAATACCAGAGACACGGCAGAACGGAAATCATTGGTCGTCATTGTCTATCTGTCTGTTACCTCTTCATACCCAAACCGCTGAACCGATTTGGCTGAAATTTGGTAACGAGATACTTTGAGTCCCGGGAAAGGACATAGGATAATTTTTATCCCGGAAAAATGCCTTAATCCTAACTCCTATGTCCTTTCCGGGACTCAAAGTATATACCAAACAGCAAAATTAGTTCAGCAGTTTAGGCGTAAAGAGATAAGACAGACACACTTTCGCATTTGTAATATTACTTATTAGTATGGATTCGTTACGTAGTTTAAATTTGTGCGCGGCGTTACAGTGGCGTATCTACCACCCCAACTCTATGGGCCACCCCTTCATTTTCGTAAAACAGACAATAAAACATCTCGAATGGATCCCTTTACGGAATTATCTTCGCTCCAATTCCGGGCTTTTGAAATTCCGGATATGGACCCCTAAAAATTATTGCCAATAAAATATTTCACGATGATCAGTATGAGAACCTCTTTCGCTTAGTTAATAACTGGTTTATTGGATAACAGTGTGAATAAAAACCTAACAAAAAGAGTACTAGATGACGCCCGCAACCCTGTTGCGCCAAAATTCATTAATCGCGCGGGAACCGCGTTTAGGTGGGTATAAAGTGTCCTTTCTCGGGACCTAAAGTATCTCTATGCCAAATTTCAGAAGAATCGGTTCAGCGGTTTGGGCGTGAAGAGGTAACAGACATACAAACATACGAACGGTCATCTAGTTATTGCAATTTTTCATGATTCACTTCCAAATCCCCGACCACCCGCCACGCTACAAAACAATAATTTGTATCAGGTGTCAGAATGCAAAATATTGAACGGAAATATTGAATTGTTTTTTATTAATTTAACAATTAAATTTTTTACATATTATTTTCTCATTACTCACATACTAGATAGTAAATGAGCCGGTTTTCAATTACATTTAAATCAAAATAATTTAACAAAGTAATGTAAGAAATTAAAACGTTTTTCATTGTAACGAATTTTTTGCGTGTTTTCATTAAAACGGCCCAATTCCGTGAACTATTTAATCGAGTTATGTTCCGCGAAATTCCATTTGTACCGGTACAACTGGGACAAAAGGTATAACTTTGACAACAGGGACAAGGTACAAGTTCAGATGTTCATACGTGGGAGAGCCATGCTTCGGCACGAATGGGCCGGCTCGACCGGAGAAATACCACGTTCTCACAGAAAACCAGCGTGAAACAGCGCTTGCGCTGTGTTTCGCCGAGTGAGTGAGTTTACCGGAGGCCCAATCCCCTACCCTATTCCCTTCCTTTCCCTCCCCTATTCCCTTCTCTTCCCATCCCTACCCTCCCCTATTACCCTATTCCCTCTTAAAAGGCCGGCAACGCATCTGCAGCTCTTCTGATGCTGCGAGTGTCCATGGGCGACGGAAGTTGCTTTCCATCAGGTGACCCGTTTGCTCGTTTGCCCCCTTATTTCATTAAAAAAAAATAGCCGGGAACAAGCAAAAATAAGTTAAAAAATATTTTTTTAAACACAAAAATATTAGGTGTATAACAACAATATAAATGATCTCGGATAAAGCAGTGGCAGTAAAGTTCTTACTTAAAAAAATCTGCTGTTTCTTACATGAACTGGCTTATTTTTATGCTGCCTTGATTGTATTCATTTTACAAAGTCTCGAAACAGACAGACAGACAGACATATTTTAGTATAGTTAGATAAACTCCCATTAAACAAAACTCTGAAACCTGGTATCGATCATTTAGAAACCAGCTTAATAACTATATTTAATAATCGGCCAAGTGCGAGTCTGACTCGCGCACGGAGGGTTCCGTACCGTTATAGAGGCCAGAAATTGTGTTTTGTGTATGGGAGCCCCCCTTAAATTTTTATTTTAGTTTAATATTATTATTAATTATTAAAGTAGACATATAAAAGAGGCCTTTGTGAAAATATTATGGGCCTACCTGTTGCCATTATTGATATAGAGCAAAAAAGGCCAAAAAAAACATGTTTGTTGTATGGGAGCCCCCCTTAAATATTTATTTTATTTTGTTTTTAGTATTTGTTGTTATAGCGGCAACAGATATACACAATCTGTAAAAAAATCAGAAGTCTAGCTATAGCGGTTCTTGAGATACAGCCTGAAGACAGACAGACGGACAGACAGACGGACAGACAACGAAGTCTTAGTAATAGGGTCCCGTTTTTACCCTTTGGGTACGGAACCCTAAAAATTAAACATACATTTTAGTACGTAGAAAACGTTTTAAATATTCATCATAAAAAGTTATTAAAGGCATGGAAATGCACTGTAAGATAACACAACCTTTACATGCACGCTACATAAAACAATTGCATGACCACAACGCTTTAAATTCTATATTTTTATGGTCCATGCAGACGAACTTCATGCTCGAGCGCTGTGTCGCTAGTCGCTACTGCAATATTTGCTCTGCAGCTGCTGCTAGTTGTAAGAGGACTATATTCAAAAGTGTCAAGTTATGTTGTAGAAAATGATACTTATGTTAGATTGCTTATAGCGAGTTTTTAGTCATTGGAATTTTCTTCCCGAAAAAAGTACGGTTTCTGCGTCAATTTCAACGAAAACCCTGATTTTAATTTAGCTGCCATTCATACTGAAACGTCTAATTAAAATTTCACGACAACAGTCACATTTTTTGCTGCCTGATATTATCACAAACACTTTCTTTTCCCACCAGTTTTGAGGTTCCTGCAGAAAAGATATTATAGGTCTACCAGAATCTGATGGCAAAAAATGAGAAAATAAATTAACTCTAGCAATACCGGGATAGTTGGAATAAAACATTTTGATCCTCTTTTTTTCTTATAGCGGCTGATTCTATGTGTTAAACATGCAAATATAAAAATTAATCCAATGATCAAGGATATTTTTTGAAAATCTGCTGTCAAAAATTACCATCAGATTCTGGTAGACCTATATATTATTTTAGCGGAAACAACAATATGGTAATAATTGTCAATTGTTAAAAAATAAAGCGAAAAAGATATCACTTTTGATTTTTTTAAACAAGATCTCCTGGTGCCAACAGGGCGAGATTTATATTTTTATGAGTTAAATTTTGCCGCCGCCCTATGTACGAACTCTGCCGCTATCCTAGGACGCCATAGGACGCTGCCGCCCATAAGCCATGGCCTACACTGCCCAAACATAAACCCAGAGCTGGGTGCCAGACAGGGAGAGACAGCACAAACAGCATTTACCATTTGAGTACAAAAACTTAAAAATTGTGTCCCGTCTGCACATCCCCATTCTTTCCAAAGCGGAAATTAAATAATAAAGTACATGAAAGTTTTCCAAATCGTCATTGTATATTCATGAAGAACCTTTTCCTTTATTTTTCTTTTTTGTTGTCTTTGAATCGTAAAAGCTATTATCAGCTTTAAGTTCTCGACGGAGGGAGTTGAAGACGTGAGTGGAAGGACCAGGTAAGTAATAATAAAAAAATGCCGTTTTTTAGGGTTCCGTTCCCAAATGGTAAAAACGGGACCCTATTATTGAGACTTCGATGTCTGTCCGTCTCTCCGTCTGTCCGTCGTTCTCCAGGCTGTATCTCAAGAACCGCTATAGCTAGAGTTCTGAAATTTTCACAGATTGTATATTATCTGTTGCCGCTATAATTTTGCATTAATAGAGGCTTAAGGGCCGGAAAATTATTTGAAATCAAAAACCGGCCAAGTGCGAGTTGGACACGGCCATGAAGGGTTCCGCAGCAGCGATAAGGTTTATTTTTATGAAATTCAATTCATGCCCCTACTTTAGAAGTTAGAGGGGGGGGACGACACACATTTTACCAATTTGGAAGAGTCTCTCTCGCAAACTATTCAGGTTAGAAAAAAATTATACTAGAAACCTCAATATGATTTTTGAAGAACTATCCATAGATACCCCACACGCATAGGTTAGATGAGAAAAAATTTTTTTTTATTGAAATATTATAAAAATATAAAATGAAAAAAATAAAAACTACTTGCTAGATTTCGTTCAAACCAATTTTCGTTGGCAATTATGAAGACCTATCCATATATGTATACCCCACACGCATAGGTTAGGTGAAAAAAAAAATTTTGTTTCAGTTGTACCTATGGGGACCCCTAAAATTTTTTATTTTTTTTCATTTTTGTATCAAAATCTTAATGCGGTTCACAAACTTCATCTATTTACCAAGTTTCAATAGTATAGCTCTTATAGTTTCGGAGAAAAGTGGCTGTGACATACGGACGGACAGATAAACGGACAGACAGACAGACATGACGAATCTATAAGGGTTCCGTTTTTTGCCATTTGGCTACGGAACCCTAAAAATGAGTAATTGTCCATTTGTTATAAAATGTTACTTATGTGGTTCTTCCACTCACGTCTTCAATTATTTTTGGAACAAATTTCTTTTAATCAGCTTTACTTCTTACTTTCATAAAAACTGGTTCAGTGGTACAGACAGAAACTCTGTCTTAATATAAGTAGTTGCTTTTTTTGGAAAAAAGTTTTACCATTTTACCATTTTGGAAGAGTCTCTCTCGCAAACTATTCAGGTTAGAAAAAAAATGATATTAGAAACCTCAATATGATTTTTGAAGATCTATCCATAGATACCGCATAGGTTAGATGAAAAAAAAAATTTTATTTAAATATAAAAGTATAAAAAAACAACTACTCGTTAGATTTCGTTCAAACCAATTTTCGTTGATAGTTTTTATAGTAAAGTACATCATATATTTTTTTTAGACTTATCATGCCCCTACTTGAGAAGTTAGAGGGGGGGGGACACACATTTTAGCACTTTGGAAGAGTCTCTCTCGCAAACTATTCAGGTTAGAAAAAAATGATATTAGAAACCTCAATATGATTTTTGGAGACCTATCCACAGATATCCCACACGCATAGGTTAGATGAAAAAAATTTTTTTTTGATTCAGTTGTACCTATGGGGACCCCTAAAATTTTTGATAATTTTTCCATTATTGTATCAAAATCTTAATGCGGTTCACAGACTACATCTACTTACCAAATTTTAATAGTATAGCTCTTATAGTTTCGGAGAAAAGTTACTGTGACATACGGACGGACAGACAGACAGACATGACGAATCTATAAGGGTTCTGTTTTTTGCCATTTGGCTACGGAACCCTAAAAATTGGTTCAGTGGTTTAAGCTTGAATAGGTATAAAACAGACACTTCCGCATTCATACTAATATTATAAACTAGACATTCCTCGCGGCTGCGCCCGCATAAATTAGATATTTCACAGACAAATTAGTCCACAAAAAATAGCCTATGATCCTTCACGTGGTCTACTTCTTATCTGTGCCAAATAACAGAAAATTGCTCCAGTAGTTCGTGAGATAAGCCCTTTCAAATAATTTCCCCCGTTTTTTCCACATTTTCTTCTATTTCTTCGCTCCTATTAGTCTTAGCATGATAAAATATAGCCTACAGCCTTACTCAATAAATGGGCTATCTAACACTGAAATAATTTTTCAAATCGGACCAGTAGTTCCTGAGATTAGCGCGTTCAAACAAACAAACAAACAAACTCTTCCGCTTTATAATATTAGTATAGATATAGTTATAGTAAGTATAGTATAGATGCGAAAGTGTGTCTGTCTGTTTGTTACTTCACGCTGAAACCGCTGAACCGATTCTGCTGAAAGTTATAGAGAATTATAACCCGGAGTCCCGGGAAGAGACATTTTTATTACAGAGACACTTTTTATCCCAGGAAAATGTACGTCCCGGAATAACATGTTAAGCCTCTACATGAATTAACGAAACCATCTTGGCTAAAGGCCCAGTTCGGTGACCGGTATGTATAAGTGAACATACCGGCTTTTTCAGCAGCATATTCGGCTGAGTAAGTTGAAATTTTTCATGTTTACACTTCATTCCAAATATTTAATCGTCGTTAAAGTGAATTTTAAAGTTGATATGAATGATTTTAACCGCTTTCGGATCTTTGTGGATTAAATATATTATCATTGTACAATATAATATACTAGCCTGATTTAAATTGGCTTTCTAATAACTGTAAATTTTAAGCTGCACTTTAAAAATTTCAGTTTTTAAGCTATTGCATGGCTTTTATCGTGGGCTTTGAGCGCGGCGACCGAATCAAGAAATTCCGTAACGAAAAACACCTAACACCACACTCCTACCGGCATACTGCAGTGCGGCGTTGAAAACCGTGCATTGTCTAACGTCGTTTCAGGTCGGCAGACTTCGGCACGGTGTTTGTATGCGTGCGAGGCAGGCACTTAAATACTTTAAGTGCCTGCCTCGTTAAACTACATATTTATGTAGTGTATTTTTAAAATTATTTATATTCACATTAAATGTCGGTTTTAAAATTTTTATAAGAAAATAAAAAAATCTTATTTTTGACAACCTTAATAAAATAGTTCAAATATTGAACATTCATGGAGCAGATATTATAGATTGAACTGGCCTTTCCACTGTATTGACAGAATCATAGGGCTGTCGCAGTTTATTTTATAAACGAGCAGCTTAATATTAACCTGATGGCAAGAGTTATTTGGATTGTAAGGCTGTGTTATATTATATTCGATCCATACTAATATCACAAATGCGAAAGTGTGTCTGTCTATCTTTCTGTCTGTTACCTCTTCACGCCCAAACTGCTAAACCAATTTTGCTGCGTATGGAGATACTTTGAGTCCCGGAACAGGAGATATTAATTTCCCGGAAAAATATAGTTATGTGAGTTGCGAGCGTCAATCGTCATAATATTTACTTTATAAACAGAAGTTTCATAAAAAATTCAACCCCCGTTTCACCCCGCTTAGGTTGAGTTTCGTATTTTTTATTGGACTACTAATATTATAAAAAACCTACGTCTTGTTAAATTCTAAGTTTGTAGGTTTTATGTTACAGTTTCGGACATTTTGTGATAACCTTTATCTTCGGCGGGATTCAAACCCGTTTCCTTTTGACCAACTGAGCCATTGAGGGCGTCTAAACCGCTAGACCTTCTGACTAAGAGGCCCCTAAGTTAAAGAATTATTTGAAGATCCGTTAGACTATTATTTTCTTACCTACTTCTAGCATATTTTCTTCCTACACGTAAATAATAGTCATAAAATCTACGAAGCATGAAAATATCTTGCGAAAAAACGCAATAATATAAGATTTACGCCCATTATATATGTTCAGTGAAGTATGATAGATAATAGGTTACTCGGTGGATAAATTTTATATTATCACTAGATGTCGCCCGCAACTCCGTTGCGCCAAAATTCGTTTATCGTGTAGGAACCGTACATTTTTCCGGTATAAAAAGTGTCCTATGTTCTTTCCCGGGACTCAAAGTATCCACATACCAAATCTTACCAAATCGGTTTAGCGGTTTGGGCGTGAAGAGGTAACAGACAGACAGACAGACACACTTTCGGATTCATAATATTAGTATGGATCTCAAAGTGTGGGAGGCCTGGGGTTCCACAAACACCTTGAGCCCCGCGAGCGATACATAAATTGTTTTTAGAAATATCAGACACCAACATAGAGACAATTCGTTCAAAGCCGAAACATTATTTTTTGACAATCCGTCAAAAATGTCGCTTCTTAAGAGGGAACGCGGGTGCAGTAGAATTTAAACGAAGAAACTATTGCCATCACGCTTCACCCTGCGCCGGCAGGTGTATTGTGATAAAGACAGATACAGTAAATCGAGGTAACGTAGTCCTCTGATTCCTCTTTCAAAATAGAGCCTATCTTATTATTATTTTTTTAAATATCTTCAGAAAGAGTGAGTCTATGCCTCTACGTTTTTATTTTATCTTTCAAATTTGTTGGTGGGGTACGGGGCATTCATTTTTTGCGATTTTTGAAGGGTCATTTTTTTATTAGTAAATTTAGAAAAAATCGAACGTAGAGGCATAGCTTTAACAGATCCCAATATTGTATAAAAAAATCATTTGTCTAGACGCATTGTACAGGGAGTAAATTGGGGAATACGTTTGTGTGGAAAAACAGTGTTAGCGTACCCCCTTAAAAGTGTTCCGCCACCAAAAAAGTTTGAGAACCGCTGCTATATAACAACATATCACTTTGTTCATCTAAATATTACAAGCAGAGCTAGCTTACAGCTATCCAGACTTAAAGCTGTACTAGTCCGATTTTAATAAAACATTAGTTGATAAGCGGTGACATAGAGCAACTAGGTGACTAATTACGTTTTTGGCGCTGGAACCGTACATTTTAGCGACAATAACTATTCTACGTCCTTTACACTTTCCAGCCTCATTTTTATCTATTTGACAAATTTCATCACATTAGGTTAAAGGGTTTTAACATGAAAATGTAACAGACAGACATACAGACAATTAGATATGCAGACAGATCGCATTTCTACTACTAGTATGTAACATAAGAATAAGATGTATACTAACGCAATTTTGTCGACAGAGCAAATTATCAACGAAATCTTTCCATAAAAATTTCCGCCGTTTCAATCATTCTTTTCCCAATTAAAAAGTTATCAAAAAGTTACTGCCGTTGTAGATTCGCTTAAAGAACTTCATTTTCGGCATCATTTTTACGAAATGAACCATAATATTTCTTAATTACTTACAAATAAAAATCAGAGGTATTACAATTAATTAGCCTTGGAAGGAAATGTCAGAAATTGCCCACATCTTTGTTCATAATTCAATTATTGCATGGGAACCGTACCTTTTTCGGGATTATAACTATCTTGTATCTTTTTCTAGGACTCAAAGTATCTCCATATAAAATTTCATCAAAATCGTTTGAGCGGTCGAAGAAAAAATTATAATAATATTATAGATTGTCCAATTAGCAGGTTTTTAAAAATCTAGAAGCGATCCCCGATTTCGTGCTAGCAAAAGAAAAAGTAGCCTATGTCTATACAATTTCTTAGTATGTAACATGCAAATAAAGAACCTTTTTTTAAATCGGTAAAAAATAAAATCTGACGCTATCGCGGGTTCGAATCCCGATTTAATGAGGTAGCATCTGCGCTGCGATCGGGGACTATAATTTAGTTGTCAAAATAACCGGTCCCAGTGGGAGGGTTTCACACAGCAACATGTAAACGCATGTGTGCATGTGGCTTCTCACGGCGCGTAGTTTCACGAGCCGCGCCGCGCCGAGCCGATCTGTACGAGCGAGCACGAGCCAACAGGCGAGCCCGCGCTACCCGTTCTCACGGCGCGTAATATCACGAGCCGCTCGAGCCGCGCCGAGCCGCGCCGAGCCGCGCCGAGCCGCGCCTTTGAAGTTACTGACTTCAATCGGATCGGACGCGCCTGCTCGAGCCAGCCCGCGCCAACTCGAGCCACTACCTTCACCCGGCGCGTGGCTCGAGCTGGCGCGGCGCGGCTCGTGATATTAAGGCCGGCATTCACGAGCGATCCATCGATCTATGGATGGAATTCCAACTGCGCCGAGCCAATCGGCGCGGCGTGCTCGTGAATGGTGTTACTCGCGAGCCAAAGACGTCATTTTGATTTTAGTTTGCGTTTAGAACACGTCCGGTGCTGTCGACGCCTACACTCAAAACGATCAAATGGAACGGCTCGCTGGCGTGTTCGTGAATGCCATTAATTTGGCTCGGCGCGACATTGAGTATCGAGCCAATGGCGCGAGAGTCATCTGGATCGCTCGTGAATGCCTACCCGCCGTGAGAAGCCAGCATAAAGTTAGCAATTATTATGGACTAAATTTTGTATGTTAACTATTTGTATACTATATTTTTGAATTTTTTTAAACCCCCTTCCAAAAAAGGGTGTTATAAGTTTGACGTGTCCGTCTGTGTATTAATTGTCCGTGACATCGTAGCATCCAAACGGATGCTTTTTAATCTACATAGTTTCAAACGCGCTAATTATATATTACAAACTATTGTAGCGATTTTTATTGGTACAGCTATAGAGGAAGCCACAGGGAAATGGACAAAGTCTAATTTTACGGAAAAATGTTCCGTTCCCGCGGAATTTCTTAAAACTAAACCTAACTTAAAAAGTTTAGTTGTTTTATAAGAGTTTTGTATCATATCGAAAACGCGCCAAAACTGCATCCATATGAATATATCGGCACGGGAATCATAAATAAACAACTGACAGCGTTCATATTTTGCGCGGCCATTTTTCTTTTGGCGGCCATTTTCTTTTTGCGTCCGCCATGTTTCTTTTTATTCTGTTTCAATAATTGACAGCCGCTCCCGCGTTTATTATTTAAATGGAGAGACGAGACAAAGTTTTGAATATTGGACTCGGCTATGAATGTAGAATGTTTTTTTTTCCCGACGAAAATAAGGAGTTGTTTTATGTGTAACGTGTTTGTCTGTGTGTCTGTCATCGTAGCTATTTGCACCGACCGTTCTTAGTAAAAATACTAGTCATATAGTATACCAGTCATACAAATATTATAAAGGCGAAAGTTTGTTAGTTTGTATGTATGTTTGTTACTTCTTCACGCTTAAATGGCTGGAGCGATTTCGACAGGCATGGAGTTATCTGACACACTGGATTAACATATAATAATAATAACTATTTATTTCGGATCACATAAAAAGAAAAAAAATCGGCCAATCGAGTCGGACTCGCGCATGAAGGGTTCCGTACCGATACAGAGCAAAAATAAGCTAAAAATTGTGTTTTTTGTATGGGAGCCTGCCTTATATTTTTATTTTATTTTAAATATTAAATTATTATTATTAAATATTAAAATACACATATTACAAAAGAATGTGTGAAAAATTCAAGTGCCTATCTCTTGCCATTATTGATATAGAGCGAAAAAGGCCCAAAAATACACGTTTGTTGTATGGGAGCCCCCCTTAAATATTAATTTTATTTTGTTTTCAGTTGTTGTTATAGCGGCAACAGATATACACAATCTGTAAAAATTTTAGAAGTCTAGCTATAGCGGTTCTTGAGATACAGCCTGGAGACAGACAGACGGACAGACAGACGGACAGACAGACGGACAGACAACGAGGTCTTAGTAATAGGGTTCCGTTTTTACCCTTTGGGTACGGAACCCTAAAAAAGAAAAAAAAAGAATATAGGCTACATATTTTACTTTCACTAACGGGTAACACCGCGGGGCACCGCGTTCATCATCATCAATTTTCCAGCTGCAAACACTGAGTCTGATAGAAAATTTTACTGTGGAGTACTCAATCGTGGTAATCCATCACGATCAAACCTCAACAGTGGTAATAATCAGAAATTCTTCTAGTTACTGGTATGTTCGATTGTCATCCTTATGTTATACAGAGTGTAACAAAAGTGAGTGATAATAATTTAGAGGATGTGTGTTGGTGACTGGCTGGACAGACCTTAGAGCTGTTTTTAAATATTATTTACTTTTCTATGTCACATATTTTCGTATTGCCAATCGACCTCTGTGGCTCAATTGGTTGAGTGAGTGGCAGCTCAAGCCGGGGGTCGCGGGTTCGAATCCCCCCGACGGAACAAAAAGTTTTCAGTGTTCCCGGATCTGGATGTGTATTAAATATGTGTATAATATAATAAAAATCTTAAATATATGTATAGTATAAAACTATCCTACTAATATTATAAAGGCGAAAGTTTGGATGTATGTATGTATGTATGTATGTATGTCTGTATGTATGTATGTATGTATGTATGTATGTATGTATGTATGTATGTATGTATGTATGTATGTATGGATGTACGGATATTTGTTACTCTTTCACGCAAAAACTACTGAACGGATTTTAATGAAACTTCACATTAGGCTACAATTTTAACCGACTTTCAAAATGGAGGAGGTGTTATGTTCGTTTTTTTATGTTCAACGATTACTCCGCCGTTTATGAACCGATTGTCAAAATTTTTCTTTTGGTGTATAGGTTATCATCCTAATTTGGTACCATATTCATAAAAATGGTGATCTGATGAAGGGATCCATAAGAAATCGAGGGAACTTCAGTTTTGTGAGCAGTATTCTAAGCATATGCTACCAACAAGCAAGATTTTGCACCAAGGTATACCATGGTTCGGAAATCGGAAGGTGCTGAGAGAACTCCTGACTCTTTATAGATACAAGTTTGGGAGTTTCGACATTGTTTTAAGAACGGAAAGCATATGCTACTATGCAAATTACATTCATCATCATCATCACTGTACGGTTCAGTGTGACATTGAACCGGCACGTACGGCAAACTTGTACGGCTCAGTATGACATTGAACCGGCACGTTTGCCTACTCAGCATTTAAACTTGTATAAATTTAAGCATTTACGACAAAATATAGCAGAGCATTAGCAGAGCATTAGCAGAGCATTAGCAGAGCATTAGCAGAGCATTAGCAGAGCATTAGCAGGGCATTAGCAGAGCATTAGCAGAGCATTAGCAGAGCATTAGCAGAGCATTAGGAGAGCATTAGCATAGCATTAGCAGAGCATTAGCAGAGCATTAGCAGAGCATTAGCAGAGCATTAGCAGAGCATTAGCAGAGCATTAGCAGAGCATTAGGAGAGCATTAGCATAGCATTAGCAGAGCATTAGCAGAGCATTAGCAGAGCATTAGCAGAGCATTAGCAGAGCATTATCAAGCATCAAGAGCGTATTATTTAACACCTATCATCAGCATCAGCATCTCTATCATCATCAGCATCATCACTATCATCCAGCATCCAGCATCCATCATCTGTAGGAGACTACACCTACAATCACTACCATAAACCATTATAGAACCATGTATCGTCCCGTTTTGACCCTATTATTGGTACTTTTCACAGTCTTTTATTATATATCACTTAAACCGCGGGTAACACCGCGGGGCACAGCTAGTTAAATATATTTCCGTTGTCTGGAACCTGTAACACAAGTCCATCAGGTACTTACCACGGGGCCAGACTGACGTGGTGTGAAGCGTCCATATAGATATTATTATTATTATATTTTTGATGTATATTTTTTGCAATCTATCTCAGAACATTACAGTTGTCGCTTCACATGGTATATCATTTAGTAGCTACAGTTATCCTCGTCTTCGTAATACAGTCCATGGGTATCTCTCCCGTCGATGTCAATGTGTATCCGGGCCTCCTATATAGAGTATATACGTGGGAGAGCCATGCTTCGGCACGAATGGGCCGGCTCGACCGGAGAAATACCACGCTCTCACAGAAAACCGGCGTGAAACAGCGCTTGCTGTGTTTCGCCGAGTGAGTGAGTTTACCGGAGGCCCAATCCCCTACCCTATTCCCTTCCTTTCCCTCCCCTATTCCCTTCTCTTCCCATCCCTACCCTCCCCTATTACCCTATTCCCTTTTAAAAGGCCGGCAACGCACCTGCAGCTCTTCTGATGCTGCGAGTGTCCATGGGCGACGGAAGTTGCTTTCCATCAGGTGACCCGTTTGCTCGTTTGCCCCCTTATTTCATAAAAAAAAAAAAAAGAGTTCGCTGTGAAAGTGGCAGCGCTGAAAGAGTTGCCTTATTGTCACATTTGTATTGAATTACTGAATTCCATACAAAGGTGACAAAAAAAGGTAAGGTGTAATAAAACTAACTGTAGTTTTGTAATATGTCTAACTTTAAAGAGAAGAAAACGACTTCGAACATTACTTATTTCCTTGTACTAGATGACGCACGCAACTCCGTTGCGCCAAGATTCGTTTATCGCGCGGGAACCGTACATTTTTACGGGATAACAACTAATCCTATGTCCTTCCCCGGGACTCAGAGTATCTCCATGCCAAATTTCAGCAAAATCGGTTCAGAGGTTTGAGCGTGAAGAGGTAACAGACAGACACATAGACGGACGGTTTTAGTATGGACAATGGGACCATTTTTGTTTCTTGTGTCCAACAAAAAAAGAATTATCTAAATCGGTTCATAAACGACGAAGTGAACCGCGAACAAACATAAAAAATCATTCGGTCGAATTGATGAACCTCCTCCATTTTTTTAAATCGGCTAAAAAGTTTTACATAACTGTAGTATAAAGTCTGTAAGCGGTGTGGCTCTTTTTATAAGTAACTTACTTAACAACTACAGCCAAACGTAAATCAAAAGGTATTTAGGAGTAATTTAACATGCAAATTATGCACACACAAGCTAATTTTCGATAATATATTATGACCGCCTTCTTTTGGAAGTCGATAAAAGTACATCGATCACCGTTTTACTTTTATTAGGACTGAATGGGTTTATGCGAGATGGGGTAATGAGTTTTTTGAATTTGAACTTCTTTAGGCCAGTTAGGGTTAATTCAGACCGCATCGCGACGCGTAGATGCATTTCTTATTTTGTACTGAATTGACAGATTTCAATTGCGTCAGACGTCTTGCAAATCTGTCAAATCCATACAAAAGAAATGCATCCACGCGTCGCGTTGCGGTCTGATTTGACCCTAACTCGCCTAAAGAAGTTTAAATTCAAAAAACTCATTACCCCATCTCGCATAAGCGCAGCTCAGCGCAGCGATTCTATTGGATCTTCAAAAAAACATTCCTCGCAACACATCTCTGGTGGAAACACAGCCTTAAGGGTGAAATTTGCAGATTACGTCAAGACAAGAGCATTGTTGCGGTACCCAATATTAGCGCCATAACCCTGCATCGCGCTATCGAAGTTTTTTAACTGCGTCATATTATATACGGCAGCTGAAATCAATCACCGGCAACGGTTTGACCAAGCGTGCTATCTCGATCGGCCGGAAGATCTTCCTTTTCGGCCGCCACGCATGTCCCACAGCATCATGATAGGATTGCCACGATGTTTGATATTGAAATATTTCAAGTATAATACCTAGGTTCCGGAATAAAACCCAGTATTCTGGCCAGTGCTCAAGACGTCACGTATTCGTCGCCATATTGTAATTGTACCATTGGTGAGACAAGTGTGACGTATTATAAGATGTAAACAATCCATATTAATATTAAAGATGCCAAAGTGTGTCTATCATTCCGTCTGTCTGACTGTTACCTCTTCACGCCCGCACCGCTGAACCGATTTTGTTGAAAAGTATGGTGATACTTTGAATCCCGAGAAAGGACATAGTATACTTTTTATCCCTGATAAAATATGTACGGTTCCTGAGCGAGAAACGAATTTTGGCGCAACGGAGTTGCAGGCGTCTTCTAGTATAACACTTTAATGCACTGGCGTATATTTCGGAACCAATCAACAGTATGACGTCAGCCAGTATACTGGGTTGAAATTCGGAACCTGTGAAATATAAATGATGAACATGAAATGTAACAAAACACAAAGTTTTTTTCGTGTTCATTTCAATGCATATCCGAAGTTTCATATTTTTTAAGCGTCATTCCTATGCAGTTATGGAAAGCCGTTACTGTGATATTGAATGTTTTGATATAATATTTTTATTTGTTCCGAATATAATGAGTTTTGACCGACGAAAATATTTTTTCAACGACTGTCAACATTGTATTGTGAGGGATAATAATTTCGATGAATGAAACTTTAATTACAAGGTTTTGAAACCAAAAGATAAATAAAAATTGGCCAAGTGCCACCATAGAGAAAAATAGGGAAAAAATGTGTTTTTTGTACGGGAGTCCCCCTTAATTTTTAATTGTATTTACATTTTAAGTATTATGAATTATTAAAATAAAAATAAAACCGAGTATTTTGTGAACATTTCAGGTGGCTACCAGTTGTCATCATTGATACCGAGCAAAAAATGTTAAAAATATCACGTTTGTCGTATCGGAGCCCTCCTTAAATATTAATTTTATTTTGTTTTTAGTATTATTCTTGTTATAGCGCCAACAGAAATACATAATCTGTGAAAATTTCATCTCTCTAGCTATTACCGTTCTTGAGTCTGGAGACAGACAGACAGACGGACGAACGGACAGACGGACAGACATCGAAGTATATTATGATATTGAATGTACCGTAACTTCTTGGTGAAAATTCGAGACATCGAAGTCTCAGTAATAGGGTCCCGTTTTTACCCTTTAGGTACGGAACCCTAAAAATGTGATAAAATATAAATGCGAAAGTGTATCTTTCTGTCTATTACCTCTTCACACCCAAACCGCTGAACCGATTTTGCTGAGATTTGGTATGGAGATACTTTGAATCCCGGGAAAGGACATGTGAAATGTACGGTTTCCGCTTAAGAAAGGAAGAAAAACGCAACGCGGTGTTGCAGGTGTCATCTATACTATAATATTTTAAAGCTGAAGAGTTTGTTTATTTGTTTGAAGTTGAACGCGCTAATCTCAGGAACTACTGGTCCGATTTGAAAAATTCTTTCAGTGTTTGATAGCCCATTTATCGAGGAAGGCTATAGGCTATAATATATTATCAAGCTAAGACCAATAGGAGCGAAGATACAGAGGAAAATGTGAAAAAAACGGGGGAAAATATTTGAAAGTGCTTATCTCACGAAGTACTGGGACAATTTTTATATTATTTGGCACAGATATAGAGTAGACCACGTGAGACATAAGCTATTTATTTGCGGGAAATGTACAGTTTCCGTGAAATTCCTGATTTACGTGGGCGAAGCCGCACGGAACGTCTGGTCTAGTTATATTTGTATACTTCACACGTTTCGCACAAAGCCATCCAACAAGTTGTAACTGAGACATTTCAACAAAACTTCACAGAACAATTTGGAAGTTACAATTTATACCCTCGGGCTGTTATTATTATTGGGGAAATTATTATAATTCCAAATAATTTTCCAATATATAATACTTGGCAATAAATAAACTTTGGAATTTGATGTTCTCTGTGGATTAGTTGTTAGCGAAGCACAAGCTGGAGGTCGCGGGTTCAAATTCCGCAACAAAAAGTTTGCAATGTTTTGGTGCCTTGGATGTCTCATATGTATATTAGTGAAAATCTTAAATTAATAATAATTTTCCTCTTTTTCTACATTTTCCACTGAATATTCACTCCTATTGCGGGATGTCACATAACCTAGTCTTCATCAATAAATGTACTATCAACACAAAAATAATCATTCAATTCGAACCAGTACTTCCTGATATATTAGGCCGCATTCACACAAACTCTTTAGCTTTAGCTTTGCAAGCCCGTTCGTGCTGAAGCATGGCTCTCGCACATTTACGGTGAAGGATACAGTTGACATAGGCTGCTTTTGAGACGGCCACTTATCTTCAGAGCCCAGACGCATCTTAAGAGTGTCTCATTATAACATGTAAAAGAACTATGTAAGGACGCCACAGAATAAATGAAAGCAGAAAAGTATAAATGTAAACAGTATAGTCTGTCTGTACAGACTACTGTACTGTTACAGTACTGTGTACATTTATACTGTGCCGTGTGTAAAATTAAATTCGTATATAGAAGTTTTACGGTGTGATAGTGCTATTGTTTTCCTACATAAAATTATCTCAAATTAATGTTTATAACGCAGAACATCAGTATTTAAGATGTTGGTTGAATTCATATTATGTTTTGAAACAGAGAAACAAAAATTAACTTAACTAGATGATCCTGTGACTCCGGAAAAATGTACGGTTCCGGCGCGATAAACGAATCTCGCTACAACGGAGTTGCGGGCGTCATCTACAATTTGGTGGTTTAACCAAGCGCTGAAGTAAGTTGGAAATAAAAGTAAAGTTTTTGTTCCCGATTCTCAGCAGTGAAGGTTATAAGAAGCGTTCGAATTAGGTCAAATCTTAAGAATCATTATTTTGAGTCCATATTTCAGTGAATGCGATATTTAGGTTAATGCGTCTAGTAAAACTGGAATTCTTGGCCATAGACGAAGAAATATTAGACATGGCGAATCACGGAACGAAAAAAAGTTAAAAGGAACTTCTGTGCGTAGAGGCCGCAAAGGAAGATCTTTAAATCGAGCCAATCGGTCAGTCCAAAGCCAACTGTCGTAATTTCAAACGGTTATCTTGTCGGTTTCAAAAACTTCCTTAGCGCGATTCAGGATTGTACACTGTTCGGTCCGCTATCTTTTGCGGCGTTTTACTCTTTTTGGGTTGGTTAATTTTTTTCAAATTCGTGTGCCATCTACCTAGTCGTAAAATGGTAAGATGGATCGAGATTAGCCCGCTAGCGCGGAAGAGAAAGTATTATCTTGCTCTCTTTCTCCCGCGTGGCCAAAATATGTGTAGCTGGCAGTGGCGAAGTGTCCATATAACCCGATTCCCGTCGGCTTCCCTTGGGCCAACGACATTTTTATTTAATAAATATTTTACATACATACTTAAAAAACTTTGACTACTTTTGCCTACAAAATTATGTAAGCAATCAATTTTTCATTTACTTGAAAATTTAAATAGTTTGAATTTACTAAGCGCCTACAAAAAATAGGCAATGCACTGAACATCTCCGAGAGAATCAAGCGGCAAGCCGATAAATTACGAGTTACTTCTTAATACAAAAATATTTCATACAAAGCATCTGTCCTTTTCATTCCCGTGAACTGATCGTCATGTTCTGTCTTGTTCTAGCACTCGCGGATATACTCGGAAATAACTCGATCCCTTACGGCTTATTACAGAGAAAGGTTAATTAGCAACGCACAGGTGCAAACGAGAAAGATCAGTCATGAAGTAAAATTGTTATGCTTCAAATTAAGAATGAATGTAGCGGCATTATACTTTTGCTGGCGCGTCTTACATTTTATTTGGTAGAATTTTTTGCAATACGACTTTATTAAGAATGACTTTAGCGGTATTAAATCTAGACACGCGCGTAATAACATTTTTATTTTACTGGTTTTTAAGTTTGAGATTTATGGCGGATAGTGCGAATTTTAAACAACTTGTTTGTTTTGTTTTGTCAAATTTTATTTGTTTTGGTGTTAAAGTGTGGTGAAATAAATTAATTTGGATTGTGTGTTATACTGACGTCATCGTATAGTCGTTCGTTCGTTATAATAGAAATGAAATAGACTGTTCACTCACAGATTATTATTATTTGCTGTCCGAAGGAAACTTCGTTCTTAAAGCGTATAAAAAACAAAAAACATGTTAAGCAAACTTGAAACTCGGACATACACATCAGTGCTGAGCATTTTGGTAAGTAGTAGTAGATTTTATACTCCGGCTTCCCTTCCGAAAATATTCACCCTTCGCCACTGGTAGCTGGCATAATATTATTATATTATGAGGGCGAGCAAAGCGAGCCCTTGTATCTCCCACAACTTGAGCACTTTTGTGGTACAATTTTATACGGAAAAACTATCACGCCTATTGATATTTTGTGTTTTAACATAGTAATTTTTAGGGTTCCGTAGTCAACAAGGAATCCTTATAGTTTCGGTCTGTCCGTCTGTCCGTCATGATGAGTCGACAGACACACTTTTGCATTTATAATATTAGTATGGACTATGGAAGTATGGATGTGTTATCAATTATCATCGGTCAGTCAAGATTTGGTTACTATTAAAATATAAAAAACTGCCTTGAAGATAATTACTACGCAGAAAAACGATGCGAGCCCTCACAAAGCTCGGCTTTTAGCTAGTTATTTTCTACTTCTAACGGCACGCCCAGGATTAAGTTTAAGTATGTGTTTCAAGTGCGTAATTAATTCTTTGGCATGTTCTAAGATTGGATTAATATGCGGCGATGCGTGGTTTGCCCGTAAAATTACATTAATATTGGTTTAGGCGTTTGTGCGTGAAGAGGTGGCAGACAGACTTTAGTACTAATTTATTATAATACTAGATGTCGCCTGCAACTCTGTTGCGCTTAAATTCGTTTATCGCGCGGAACCGTACATTTTTCTGGGACAAAAAGTATCATATGTCCTTTACCGGGACTCAAAATCAAAATCGGTTCAGCGGTTTAGGCGTGAAGAGGTAACAGACAGACACACTTTCACATTTATACTATTAGTATGGATTATTATATTACAACGGTTAGGTACACAATCGCCACGTCTACACCTTCTATGCCCAACAACCATAACTCAGCCATTTATTAAATGTAGCAATTCAAGTTCTCCCGTTACGCTAATTCCCACTAATTGTCCACAAGTGGGCCTGGAGTTGAACAGTGGGCATGAAAAGTGAATTCCCTTTAATTGTCCAATAGGCCTGGGCTTCAACAGTGGGCTTGGAAAGTTAATTCGTTTATTGCAAAAAGTTTAGTTTTCATACTGGTTACGTTTTTTGACCTTACAAAAGTTTATTAACCCTTCAACTCCAATAAGGTCCACTTGGGCCGCGAGAACAATAGATTTACAATAGATTTCCAAGAATCTGCGATCGAAGGATTAATATGGTTTAGGGGTGAAGGGAAATACTTTTGATCCCGGAAAAATGTACGGTCTCCGCGCGATAAACTAATTTTGGCGCAACGGAGTTGCGGGCATTGACTAGTATACGATATTATCGTTATTATGTGAGGGTTGATTGGAAGGGGGTTGTTAATTTGAATTGTATTTATTTTTCCAAGCTGAATTTAAAAATAAATAATCAGCCAAGTGCGAGTTGGACTCGCGCATGAAGGGTTTCGGACCATTATAGAGCAAAAATAGGTAAAAAATGTGTTTTTTGTATGGGTGTCTCCCTTAATTATTTATTTTATTTAAATATTATTATTAATTATTTAATTATAAATACAACTGAGTATTTTGTGAACATTTCAAGTGCCATTATTGATATCGAGCGAAAAATAGCAAAAAAATTACGTTTGTTGTATGGAAACCCACCTAAAATATTTAATTTATTTTGTTTTTAGTATTTGTTGTTATAGCGGCAACAGTAGCCCTAGCACGGCGACCAGTAGAAATGCGAAAGTATAGACAAACTGTGGACATAAACTTAAGGTGCCGTTCCGATCTTTACCGCGGCTAATCGCGACCGACAAAAATTCAATTAAAATGACACTTTATGACAGACTATAGTATATGTCATAAAGTAGGATATTATTTGAATTTTTAGATCAATAGTCTGTCAGAAAGTGGCATTTTAATTGAATTTTTCGGAACGAAAAAAGATCGGAGCGGCACCTTAAGTTTATCTCCACAGTTTGTGACTATAGTCTGTCATAAAGTGGCATTTTAAATGAATTTTTCGGAACGAAAAAAGATCGGAACGGCACCTTAAGTTTATCTCCACAGTTTGTCTATACTTTTGCATTTCCACTGGTCGCCGTGCTAGAGGGCCAGATGTTCACAATCTGTGAAAATTTCAGAAATCTAGCTATAGCCGTTCTTGAGATACAGCCTGGAGACAGACAGACGGACAGACAGACAAACAGACAGACGGACAGACAGACATCGAAGTCTTAGTAATAGGGTCCCGTTTTTACCCTTTGGGTACGGAACCCTAAAAATACAGTCAACCATCCTTAACATTAAGGGAATGTAACTTAAATATTGTTCGATTTAGACAAGAAACAACGCCAACACAATATTTTATTGTCGCACAACCTATTAAGTATAATATAAACTATCTATATATTAATAAAATATAAACTATCTTTACGTGGCCATGCTTCGGCACGAATGGGACGGCTCGACCGGAGAAGTACCACGTTCTCACAGAAAACCGGCGTGAAACAGCGCTTGCGCTGTGTTTCGCCGAGTGAGTGAGTTTACCGGAGGCCCAATCCCCTACCCTATTCCCTTCCTTTCCCTCCCCTATTCCCTTCTCTTCCCATCCCTACCCTCCCCTATTACCCTATTCCCTCTTAAAAGGCCGGCAACGCACCTGCAGCTCTTCTGATGCTGCGAGTGTCCATGGGCGACGGAAGTTGCTTTCCACCAGGTGACCCAGGTTTGCTCGTTTGCCCCCTTATTTCATAAAAAAAAAATACGCGAGCGAAAAACTTTGTATTCCTTTTGACGAAAAATGGGGGTAGGTGAATAAAATTTTGCACAGTTATAGTTTATATGGTGAAGGAGTGCATCAAGCTAATATTATTTTGAAATTATGCTTTTATCATACATTTTTTTAAGAAATAAAACATTACACACACTACAACACACACACTAGGAAAGATGACAGATTTTTGAGTGACAAGCCTATACATACGAATTATACTCTTTTATTTATGGTTGAAGTCTGTTGACAACAAGTTGACAAATTGAAAATGGATTATAGTTTTTTTATTGAATCTGAGATACTATTAGACAATGCTTACACGGCCAGTCTGAGATCAGCTGAATCTCAGAGACAAGAGTTGAAAAAAATATGATAAAGTCAATATTTTTTTACAAAATATCGGTAGTAGTCCTAATGTCGTTGAAACTAAGGTCGAATTTCGACCATTGGGCGATCTCTAGTGTACATAATATTTGTCCTATCTACCCTTCATAGCTCTATTAAACCTGGCCCTTTAGCCAGGACCTTTTCTTTATCGCTTCTTTATAGAATCGCCGATCAAAATGTATGAAATTGTCATAAGCGTTCGTTAATATGACGTTGATGTTCGACTCGTCTTATGTCAATTCCACACAATATGATCGGTGATTCTATAAAGAAGCCATAAAGAAAACGTCTCGGCTATAGGCTCTATACGTTTAATATTATTCGCAGTTATTTCAATTGAAACAATCAGAGAGATCGCACTTAAGATAATCTTCAGAACCAAAATAGATTGAGAATCATCTTTCATATTACGTTATAATCCGGAATGGATTGGATGGATGGTTTCGTAAAAATGAACGGTGCCGCGCAATAAACGAATTCTAGTGCAACGGAGTTGCGGACGTCATCTAGTAATAATCAATAGAGAAATTTAAAAACAACAAAGCAAAAAAGTGTGATGAACTTTATCTAAACACACTCTATATTGTCAGATTTCAAACAAAAAAAAAAAAAAACAAAAAAACTTAAAATCGGTCCACCTGTCTGGACACACACACACACACACACACACACACACACACACACACACACACACACACACACACACACACACACACACACACACACACAGACAAATAATTAGACAGCTAGACAGGCACGTCAAACTTATAACACCCCTCTTTTTGTCGGAGATTAAAAATATATACGACAGTTGAAATCACCTCGCTTGGAAAATGTCCTTTTATGTCTCACCACAGAAATTCTCACATCTTCATGACAATGTCATCCAATTTCAACGCATTCGGTGGCCAGACTATATCAAACAACAAAACAATTAATTAATTTTAACAATGATTACAGCAGCATATTATAATTTGTGCTTAATCAAGCTCTGCGTCGATTGTTATGCTAGATATTATTCATTTTCATTGAAATATGTGCCGAATTATATTAGTTGTTAAATTGTAATTGTTTGCAGCTTAATGTAGAATTAACCGACACCGAATGCAAAATGGGTGATCAAAAATGTGTCACAGTGTGTTACAAATTACAAAACATAGCGATAATACGTTTAAGGTGTATAATGTGTGTCCCTCACGTAGAGTTACTCTTTCAGCGCTGCTACTTTCACAGTGAACTCTATATAAGGGACACATACACAGTACACACCCTAAAGCATTATCACTTAGTTTTGTTACATTCTGTATATTATGAACTTGCTAACTATTCTCAAATCGCGGAATTCTGTCTGTAGCGGTCATTGACTCCTTGTCAAAAAACTTGTCATTTTCTATACAAACCGCGATTGACAATGAAGTGACAGTTGTTTCTAGTCGAAGGGTGATATCGTATTTTGTATACTCGATGTGAACACAGTATGAATTATATCAGATAGTTGGAGATTATCATACGAAGAGGTAACCAAGAGGTTTTCCGATGAAAATATAATAGTCTGTTTCTTTACAATAATTCAATTTTATTCTTATGTTAACAGAATGGAGTGCGAGCATTTTTCACATAGCTCCTAGACTAGAAAGGTCAATGACCGCTGGCGCCACCTTAAATTGTCTATACTATAATAGCTCGAAGATATCGAAAAGAATATATGGATTACCGAAAACTTTGAAAATCTATTAACAAACGGCGGAGAAATCGTTGATAAACTTTCATCCCCTATTTTGTTACCCCTTATATCTTATCTATACTAATATTATATAGCGGAAGGGTTTGTTAGTTTGTTTGTTTGTTTGAACGCGCTAATCTCAGGAACTACTGGTCAGATTTGAAAAATTCTTTCAGTGTTAGATAACCCATTTATCGAGGAAGGCTATAGGCTATATTTTATCACGCTAAGACTAATAGGAGAGAAGAAATATAAGAAAATGTGGAAAAAACGGGGGAAATTATTTGAAAGGGCTTGTCTCTTATTGCCGACAGACAATACAACAACTTGTTATCTTGTCGTTGTGCTTATTTGTTTCAGATAAGAAGTAGACCACGTGAAGGATCAAAGGCTATTTTTTGTAGACTGATTTGTCTGTGAAATATCTAATTTATGCGGGCAAAGCCGCGCGGAAGGTCTAGCTTATTTATAACCAGCGGGCCCGACGGCCGCTCTCCCGTCATCATAACTCTAAATTGTCAAAACACTTAAAAGGGCTCCCATACAACGAAACCATTTTTGCTCATTTTTGCTATTTATCAGTATTTTTTTTCTCCCTTTAACAAATTAGCGACAAAAACAAAGAATTAGTGAAATCGGTTCAGGCGTTTTCTAGATTAGCGCTTACCACACATTTAGCGATTATCTATACTAATATTATAAAGCGAAAGAGTTTGTTTGTTTGTTTGAACGCGCTTATCTCAGGAACTACTGGTTCGATTTGAAAAATTATTTCAGTGTTAGATAGTCTATTTATCGAGGAAGGCTTAATCACGCTAAGACTAATAGGAGCGAAGAAATAGAGGAAAATGTGGGAAAAACGGGGGAAATTATTTAAAATTGCTTATTATCTTAAGAACTACTGGAGCAATTTTTATGTTATTTGGCACACATGAAGAATAGACCACGTGAAGGGACATAGGCTATTTTTTTGCGGAAAAATGTACGGTTTCCGTGAAATTCCTTAATTACGCGGGCGAAGCCGCGCGGAACATCTAGTTTTTTATAATATTTCATATCTATACTTCTATACTTATCTATACTAATATTATAAAGCGGAAGAGTTTGTTAGTTTGTTTGTTTGTTTGTTTGTTTGTTTGTTTGTTTGTTTGTTTGTTTGAACGCGCTAATCTCAGGATCTACTGAATCGATTTAAAAAATTCTTTCAATGTTAGATAGCCCGTTTATCGAGGAAGGCTATATTTTATCGCGCTACGACTAATAGGAGCGAAGAAATAGAGGAAAATGTGGAAAAAACGGGGGAAATTATTTGAAAGGGCTTATTTGAACGCGCTAATCTCAGGAACTACTGGTCCGATTTGAAAAATTCTTTCAGTGTTAGATAGCCCAGTTATCGAGAAAGGCTATAGGATATATTTTATTACGCTAAGACTAATAGGAGCGAAGAAATAGAGCAAAATGTGGAAAAAACGGGGGAAATTATTTGAAAGGGCTTATCTCACGAACTACTAGAGCATTTTTTCTGTTATTTGGATCAGATAAGAAGTAGACCACGTGAAGGATCATAGGCTTTTTTTTTGTGGACTAATTTTTCTGTGAAATATCTAATTTACGCGGGCGAAGCCGCGCGGAACATCTAGTAATATTATAAAGCGGTTTTGTTAGTTTGTTTGTTTGTTTATTTGTTTGAACGCGCTAATCTCAGGAACTACTGGTCCGATTTGAAAAATTCTTTCAGTGTTAGATAGTGCATTTATCGAGGAAGGTTATAGGCTATATTTTATCACGTTAAGACTAATAGGAGCGAAGAAATAGAAGAAAATGTGGAAAAAACGGGTGAAATTATTTGAATGGGCTTATTTGAACGCGCTAATGTCAGGAACTACTGGTCCGATTTGAAAAATTCTTTCAGTATTAGATAGCCCATTTATCGAGGAAGGCTATAGGCTATATTTTATCACGTTAAGACTAATAAAAGTGAAGAAATAGAAGAAAATGTGGAAAAAACGGGGGAAATTATTCGAAAGGGCTTATATCACGAACTACTAGAGTTATTGTCTGTTATTTGGGTCAGATAAGAAGTAGACCACGTGAAGGATCATAGGCAATTTTTTGTAGACTGATTTGTCTATGAAATATCTAATTCACGCGCCGCGCGGCACGTCTAATGATTTTATACATAAGCTATACGCTGTTGGTTTTACCATTATACTTCCTATATCCAGCATGTATACTGGTAAACATATAGGGATAATATATAAATCAAACGGCGGAAACACCGGCGTATGTTAATATGGCTTACCTGAGCTTGATTTATGTTGCAAACATGATATCATAAAAATAAAATTGCCGTTTCGCCATTGATAAAATAGAAACACGTATTTATACGTGGGAGAGCCATGCTTCGGCACGAATGGGCCGGCTCGACCGGAGAAATACCACGTTCTCATAGAAAACCGGCGTGAAACAGCGCTTGCGCTGTGTTTCGCCGAGTGAGTCAGTTTACCGGAGGCCCAATCCCCTACCCTATTCCCTTCCCTACCCTCCCCTATTCCCTTCCCTATCCTCCCCTATTCCCTTCCCTTTCCATCCCTACCCTCCCCTATTACCCTATTCCCTCTTAAAAGGCCGGCAACGCACTTGCAGCTCTTTTGATGCTGCGAGTGTCCATGGGCGACGGAAGTTGCTTTCCATCAGGTGACCCGTTTGCTCGTTTGCCCCCTTATTTCATAAAAAAAAAAAAAACACCCTGTGCGCAGATAAAGGTACAAGTTGGAAGCCGGCTATATGAAGCGGCAGCAGACGACGTGTCGTCGCGACACTACTGGTTTCTATGTATTTCTATGAATAAGTGTCGCTAGCTTCGTGTCGCTAGCTGCGGAGGGTATAACTAACGTGACCAGCGGGGCTAAAATGGTAACGTTTTGCAATTCCTCCAGAAAATTAATTGTCAAAACTGTCAAACTGACAAATGTCAAATTAGTACAAATTGTGCAAATTACTAGACATACCTAATATGAATTGCAAGCAGAGTGATTTAAAAAAAAACGAATCATAATTATGATTTATTTTTCAAAAATCACTCTGCTTGCAATTCATATGTCTAGTAATTTGCACAATTTGTACTAATTTGACATTAATTGTCAGTTTGACAGTTTTGACAATTCATTTTCTGGAGGAATTGCAAAACGTTACCTTTTAAGCCCCGCAGATGTCCTGTTTTGAACGGGACCGTCCCGTTTTATAGTTACGTGTCCCGGTGTCCCCTAATGATCTCTGGGACGCCAATGTCCCGTTTTCTAAAACCGCACGAAAATTTCGATTTCGATTCGATTGATTATTCTGCCATATTTTTCTCGATATCAATAATGGTACATATATAACAGGTGTAAAAAAATTAGTGATAATACTAATTATGGGTGTGTACTGTGTAATTTCTATGAGTACCGCGTAATGTGTATAGAGTCCACTGTAAAAGCAGAGGCGCTGAAAGAGCAATTATTTTTCACATTTGTATGGGAAAATTCGTTACGCTGGAGCACTACCCCATACAAATCACAAAAAATTTTTGGTCTTTCAGCGCTTTGATTTTCACAGTGCGTACATAACCTACAGTATTAATTAACATTCCCTTGGGGGGAAGGGGGGGGAGGTTCCGCTTCGTAGATGTCCCGTTTTGACAAAAAAAATTAATGGTCACGTTAGGTATATCCTATTTCATTGAAATACATAGAAACCAGTAGTGTCGCGACGACATGTCGTCTGCTGCAACTTCATGTAGCCGGCTTCCAACTTGCACCTATAATCTGTGGTACTCTCAGGTCAATGCCTAATCCCGGGAATAGCTAACTTATTTCGCATTTTTTAAGCTATTGCATATCTTTTATCGCGGGCTTGAGCTGCGGCCGAACCTAGAAATTCCGTAACGAAAATAAACCTAACACCTCCCACTCCGACCGGCACGGCGTTGAAAGCCGCGCGTGCATCGTCTAACCTGTAAGTTTTCCGAAGAAATAAAAAAAATATCCTACTAATATAATAAATGCGAAAGTCCGTTTATTTGTTACCTTTTCACGCCCAAACCGCTGAACCAATTCTGCTAAAACGTTGTATGGAGATACTTTAAATACCAAGAAAGGATAAAGGATACTTTTTATCCCGAAAATATGTACGGTTCCCACGTGATAAACTAATTTTGGCGCAACTGAGTTGCGAGCGTCATCTAGTAAAAATATATTTTTTATAATAGTTATCATACCTACAAAGTTTTAGCGACTTTAAAAAACAGAGAGCTTTTCAATTCGCTTTTTTAACATCCCAAAACGGCCATTTTTAATTATTCATTATAATTTAAGTCAAGGTAAGGGTAGGGTAATCAAATTAAGTGTAAAGCCGAAATGAACTCGAAAAATACCTCCGATGTTAGAATAATTTTACCTTAATTTACTGAAGATTTTTCCTCGAGAAAAAAGTTTTTCTGCATTGCCAGAGTAAAATTATGTTTGCTTTATTATAAAAGATATAAAAGATTGAGTATTTTTCAAAGTATTATGTTACGTTGACAAACCTTAATACGGATTTCTCGCAGTAGAACACTGCTTGGACGGGGGGCGACTAACCTAAAATTGTCGATTTTATAATTCATTTTTATACTTGAAAATAAGCCCCGAATTGTTTCATTTTCTAAACATAGATACTACATTATATTTCCAAGAATTTAATCTGAGCGAAAACACGATATCTTAAAATTTTTTTGATAGAAAAAAATCACAAAGATGAATCTAACTTTCACGAATTTTTCATATATTGCCGTAACCGTGCATTAAACTAAGTTAATATTTTAACACATTGTATAAAATTCTATCATTGAGACACTGACCTGGCGGATTTTTAAAATGTTGTATATTTATCAAGTTATTAAGAAAAAACTAACTTGGCGATGATTCCGCGTCGTCCTTTTTCACCTGGCATATGAAAGACGGATGTGAGTGTGAAGAGAGAAGGACGATTTTTGATTTTTTGCGTTAGTCGCCCTCTTAATTCGTATACAGAAAAATAATATAACGCATATTATAGCCACTTTTTTTAAATATTGTACACAGTGAATTCACAAAACAATTGTATGGTAGGTAAGTCTTGTCTTCCTCTGCCACATTGGTCACATGGAAGACAAAAACAACATAACTTGAATTTTGGTTACGTAAGACCAACTGGTTATTTTGATGATCATCTATAGAGACGTTTAGATTAAGAAATAGTGCAAATATAAAAATAAAAAATACTTTGTCCGTCTGAATGTCAGTTGTCTCAAACAGCTGGACCGCAACTCCGTTACGTTTAATTCGTTTATCGCGCGGGAACCGTACATTTTTGCAAGATAAAAAGTATCCAATGTCCTTTCCCGTGACTCAAAGTATCTTAATTTCATCATAAATGTATGGGGTACATAATTTCATCAAAATCCATTCAGTACTTTAGGCGTGAAGAGGTATCAAACAAACAGACACAGTTCCACATATTATAATAGTAGATCAAAGCCGTGACATCCCTGCTATGGTACATCAATGGTAATCAAGTACTTACTAATTATTGCTACTTGCCAGTCATCTCACGCCAGCACTGGCCCTAGGCCTAATTGTCAAGCACAGTCATTATCTTATTATACTGGAATATCTTAAAGATTGCTTCATCTATGTAAAGTCGGAGAAATTGTTTAATAGGTCTAACTGAATGCCTTGGTGGTCCTTACTCAGAGGTCGCAGGTTCGATTCCCGCGTTAGAAAAACCGGGTACTGTCACCGAAACCGCATGAGGGTTTAGTAAGTCGTCAAGATAAAATGTACGGCTTTTCTAGGTAGTCTTCGAGGTTCTTAAAATGATTTGCGTTTTGTATTACCGAAAGCATGCCGCGCACATCTTTAAGATCGAAGAAACGAAGCCGTATCAAATAAGTCCTAGTCTTTTTTGCTGCTGTTCATAAGAATCCCTACCCGCCATCAACAAAATATGATTTTGTTTTTATGGAAACCATTTAGCAACCCGTGATGCACCGCCGCTGCGCAGTACTGGGCTAAATGTATGAAAAGACGACGTCTAGGGGCGTAGTGTGCGGCGTGGAGGGACGAAAAATTTTCAATATGTGCGTGAGTCGTGACCTTTAAGTGTCTGTAATTCATTGCATGGTGACAGTACAAAAGTCTAAGATACCTCTATAGTGACACTACAAAAAACCGCACTTAATGCTTGTATGAGAAATCGATCGTCTTGAAGCGTACTTTCTGTGGCTTGACCTAAACTCATACGTCGACAGGCGTACTGTATTTCGCTCTTTAAGTATTTACGTCTATGGGTGGTACTGTCCATCAACGTGTTAAATAAATCGTTTCATACAATTATTTATGATCTCGCGGTGTAGCCAAACCGCGCGTTCGCGCAGACGCATGTAAATCCAGCCTAAGGTATCCTACTAATATTATAAAGGCGAAAGTTTGTATGTGTGGATGTATGTATGGATGTTTGTTACTCTTTTAGGCAAAAACTGCTGAATGGATTTTAATGAAACTTTACAATAATATAGCTTATACATCAGAATAACACATAGGCTACAATTTTAACCAATTTTCAAAATGGAGGAGGTGTTATGTTCGTTTTTTATGCTACTACGCAAATTATATCCATCATTATCATCATCATCACTACCATAAATATTATACCATGCATCGTCCATTATGATTTATGACCCTATTATTGGTACTTTTTATAGTCTTTTAGATCGAGATTTGAGTTTGTCAAGCGATTTGAAAAATTATAGATAAAGCCTGGTGGTATCACTTAAAACCGCGGGTAACACCGCGGGGCACAGCTAGTTGGTAGATAAATGAACTAATGGGTTTGACATAACCCGACCAAATTACGTAAGTCCGCCGTCTGCCTATGAATCAACTTCTCTGATATTATCGACATACCATCTTCTACATTGGTAGCAACATATTGTATGTTTTTATGACGTGTAAGGACCTTTCACATTATCTAGTCGTAAACTTGAAAGTTATGACTCATAAAATATATGTAGTAGCGTAATATTTTATATCTTGCTGGTTTATATAGTCAATACAATATGTTTAAATAGCTTTAGAAATATGCTTGAATAGCAAATTCTATACTTCACAAAATCTTAAACGAGGCTGTATTTATCCATACTAATATTATAAATGCGAAAGTGAGTCTGTTACCTCGTCACGCCGATTTAGATCAAATTTGCTATGAATATAAAGACGAGAAAGGATAGGATAGTTTTCTTTGCGGAAAAATGTATGATTCCCGCGCGATAAACAAATTCAGCGTTCAGCATACAGCAGCAACGGAATTCAGCGTTCAGCATACAGCAGCAACGGAATTCAGCGTTCAGCATACAGCAGCAACGGAATTCAGCGTTCAGCATACAGCAGCAACGGAATTCAGCATTCAGCATACAGCAGCAACGGAATTCAGCATTCAGCATACAGCAGCAACGGAATTCAGCGTTCAGCATACAGCAGCAACGGAATTCAGCGTTCAGCATACAGCAGCAACGGAATTCAGCATTCAGCATACAGCAGCAACGGAATTCAGCGTTCAGCATACAGCAGCAACGGAATTCAGCATTCAGCATACAGCAGCAACGGAATTCAGCGTTCAGCATACAGCAGCAACGGAATTCAGCGTTCAGCATACAGCAGCAACGGAATTCAGCATTCAGCATACAGCAGCAACGGAATTCAGCGTTCAGCATACAGCAGCAACGGAATTCAGCGTTCAGCATACAGCAGCAACGGAATTCAGCGTTCAGCATACAGCAGCAACGGAATTCAGCATTCAGCATACAGCAGCAACGGAATTCAGCGTTCAGCATACAGCAGCAACGGAATTCAGCATTCAGCATACAGCAGCAACGGAATTCAGCATTCAGCATACAGCAGCAACGGAATTCAGCGTTCAGCATACAGCAGCAACGGAATTCAGCGTTCAGCATACAGCAGCAACGGAATTCAGCGTTCAGCATACAGCAGCAACGGAATTCAGCGTTCAGCATACAGCAGCAACGGAATTCAGCGTTCAGCATACAGCAGCAACGGAATTCAGCATTCAGCATACAGCAGCAACGGAATTCAGCGTTCAGCATACAGCAGCAACGGAATTCAGCATTCAGCATACAGCAGCAACGGAATTCAGCATTCAGCATACAGCAGCAACGGAATTCAGCGTTCAGCATACAGCAGCAACGGAATTCAGCGTTCAGCATACAGCAGCAACGGAATTCAGCATTCAGCATACAGCAGCAACGGAATTCAGCATTCAGCATACAGCAGCAACGGAATTCAGCGTTCAGCATACAGCAGCAACGGAATTCAGCGTTCAGCATACAGCAGCAACGGAATTCAGCGTTCAGCATACAGCAGCAACGGAATTCAGCATTCAGCATACAGCAGCAACGGAATTCAGCGTTCAGCATACAGCATCAACGGAATTCAGCATTCAGCATACAGCAGCAACGGAATTCAGCATTCAGCATACAGCAGCAACGGAATTCAGCGTTCAGCATACAGCAGCAACGGAATTCAGCTTTCAGCATACAGCAGCAACGGAATTCAGCGTTCAGCATACAGCAGCAACGGAATTCAGCGTTCAGCATACAGCAGCAACGGAATTCAGCGTTCAGCATACAGCAGCAACGGAATTCAGCGTTCAGCATACAGCAGCAACGGAATTCAGCGTTCAGCATACAGCAGCAACGGAATTCAGCATTCAGCATACAGCAGCAACGGAATTCAGCGTTCAGCATACAGCAGCAACGGAATTCAGCATTCAGCATACAGCAGCAACGGAATTCAGCGTTCAGCATACAGCAGCAACGGAATTCAGCGTTCAGCATACAGCAGTAACGAAATTCAGCTTTCAGCATACAGCAGCAACGGAATTCAGCGTTCAGCATACAGCAGCAACGGAATTCAGCGTTCAGCATACAGCAGCAACGGAATTCAGCGTTCAGCATACAGCAGCAACGGAATTCAGCATTCAGCATACAGCAGCAACGGAATTCAGCATTCAGCATACAGCAGCAACGGAATTCAGCGTTCAGCATACAGCAGCAACGGAATTCAGCGTTCAGCATACAGCAGCAACGGAATTCAGCATTCAGCATACAGCAGCAACGGAATTCAGTGTTCAGCATACAGCAGCAACGGAATTCAGCGTTCAGCATACAGAAGCAACGGAATTCAGCGTTCAGCATACAGCAGCAACGGAATTCAGCGTTCAGCATACAGCAGCAACGGAATTCAGCATTCAGCATACAGCAGCAACGGAATTCAGCGTTCAGCATACAGCAGAAACGGAATTCAGCGTTCAGCATACAGCAGCAACGGAATTCAGCATTCAGCATACAGCAGCAACGGAATTCAGCGTTCAGCATACAGCAGCAACGGAATTCAGCGTTCAGCATACAGCAGCAACGGAATTCAGCGTTCATCATACAGCAGCAACGGAATTCAGCGTTCAGCATACAGCAGCAACGGAATTCAGCATTCAGCATACAGCAGCAACGGAATTCAGCGTTCAGCATACAGCAGCAACGGAATTCAGCATTCAGCATACAGCAGCAACGGAATTCAGCGTTCAGCATACAGCAGCAACGGAATTCAGCATTCAGCATACAGCAGCAACGGAATTCAGCATTCAGCATACAGCAGCAACGGAATTCAGCGTTCAGCATACAGCAGCAACGGAATTCAGCGTTCAGCATACAGCAGCAACGGAATTCAGCGTTCATCATACAGCAGCAACGGAATTCAGCGTTCAGCATACAGCAGCAACGGAATTCAGCATTCAGCATACAGCAGCAACGGAATTCAGCGTTCAGCATACAGCAGCAACGGAATTCGGCATTCAGCATACAGCAGCAACGGAATTCAGCGTTCAGCATACAGCAGCAACGGAATTCAGCATTCAGCATACAGCAGCAACGGAATTCAGCATTCAGCATACAGCAGCAACGGAATTCAGCGTTCAGCATACAGCAGCAACGGAATTCAGCGTTCAGCATACCGCAGCAACGGAATTCGGACATCTATACGGCAAACGCCTTAGGGTCAAATCAGACCACAACGCAACGCGCAGATGCATTTCTAAAGTACTGAATTGACAGATTTCGTGAGCGTGAGACGTCTTGCAAATCTGTCAAATCCATACAAATTTAGAAATGCATCTACGCGCCGCGTTGCTGTCTGAATTGGCCCTTAGCCTGTCTGTAGCAGCCATTTACTTGTCGAAAAACTTGTCATATTTCATAGTTTTCTATACAAACCACGATTGACAATGAAGTGACATAATTATGTTTCTAGTCTAAGGGCGATATCGTATTGTTCATTCCACGAGAACTGAGTATGAAGTTCTAACTTATTGGAGATTATCATTCTCAGAGTTTCTAAGAGGTTTTTCGATGAATTCATTATAGTCTGTGTGTTGATAACTGAATACAGCGCGAGCATTTTTCACATAGCTCCTAGGTCGAAAGGTCAATGATCGCTGATACCTCCTTATTTCATTTTGAGTAAAGTTGTATAATATAAGAAGATAGATTCCTCGTAACAAGTCACAAGCATTATAGTTATAAGCTCAACAACGGTTTAAGAGGGAACGCTAACACTGTTTTTCCATACAAACGTATTCCCCAATTTACTCCCTGGACAATGAGTCTATACAAATGATTTTTTTATACAATTTTAGGATATGTTAAAGCTATGCCTGTACGTTCGATTTTTTTTAAATTTACTAATAGATAAAAAATATGACCCTTCAAAAATGGCAAAAAATGACTGCCCCGTACCACGCCAATCCACCGACCATAAAACAAATTTGAAAGATATTTAAGATAAAATAAAAACGTAGAGGCATAGACTCACTCTTCTTGATGATATTTAAAAAAAAAAATTAGATAGGCTCTATTTTGAAGGAGGAATCAGAGGACTACGTTACCTCGATTTACTGTAACTGTCTCTATCACAATACACGTGCCGGCGCAGGGTGAAGCGTGATGGCAATAGTTTCTTCGTTTAAATTCTACTGCACCCGCGTTCCCTCTTAATATCACGGGCTTAGTTCAGTTTAGAAAATATCAATGCTCGACTTACTTCCCTGTGCCGCCGGAGCGTATTATGTCAGAGAAAGTTTGAGACACGCGGGCAAAGGGTAGTAAGTCACAAATATAAACGAAAATTGAGAATATTAAAAAACCCTGATACAAAACTATAACCCAAAAAATTTTGGTAAGCCGATTTCCAGTAATCAAATCACTGGAAGTTGTTAACAACGTCTTATAATTAATGATATAAATGAACACAAATTTTCCAGCCCTGAACGGGCTGATGATGGTAAACTATATAGATCAAAATCTGTTTTGCACGTTTTTAAACATACACACACACACATATCAAACTTTTAACACCCCTTTATTATCGGCAGCGGTGTAAACAAACAAAACAAAACAAAATTGTAAACGGCGTTATTTTTGGGTAAATCTCGCATTAGGACCTGACCGACAATTTAAGAGGTTACTGGATAGTAGACCGCCGGCGCGCCGTAGCAGAGAAAGTCGCAATGTATGATGTCATCATGTCATTCATCTCATTCATCACCATCATCTTATTAACCGCTTCGACGATAAAAGACGAACATACGGATATTTCGATACTATTTATAACTCATTAGGGTTCAGCCACTAAACTGCGGAATCCTAAAAAGGCTAGTCTTTTCATAAACTACAATATTCCTACGAATATATTTTAAATTTTTGAGTTGCAACGTTTTGCCTTTATTCCGTCCTTGTTCTCTATGTAGATTGTAGAACAATATGTAAACTCTGTTTATTTAAATTTTTATTGTAGTTTTACAGAAAAATTGTATTGTATCTATACTAATATTATAAAGCGGAAGAGTTTGTTAGTTTGTTTGTTCGTTTGAACGCGCTAATCTCAGGAACTACTGGTCCGATTTGAAAAATTATTTCAGTGTTAGTAGATAGTCTATTTATCGAGGAAGGCTATAGGCTATATTTTATCACGCTAAGACTAATAGGAGCGAAGAATCTATTTCTTGTTCTTTTTATCTATAGGTATATTTCTAGAAAATGTGGAAAAAACGGGGGAAATTATTTGAAAGGGCTTATCTCACGAACTACTAGAGCAATTTTTCTGTTATTTGGGTCAGATCAGAAGTAGACCACGTGAAGGATTATAGGATATTTTTAGGGTTCCGTAGCCAAATGGCAAAAAACGGAACCCTTATAAATTCCTCATGTCTGTCTGTCCGTATGTCACAGCCACATTTCTCCGAAACTATAAGAGCTATGGTAAGTAGATGTAGTCTGTGAACCGCATTAAGATTTTGATACAATAATGGAAAAATTATTAAAAAAAGACGTTCCGCGCGGCTTCGCCCGCGTAAATTAGGTATTTCACAGACAAATCAGTATACAAAAATGACCTATGATCCTTCACGTAGTCTACTTCTTATGTGACCCAAATAACAGAATAATTGCTATAGTAGCTCGTGAGATAACCCCTTTCAAATAATTTCCCCCGTTTTTTCCACATTTTCTTCTATTTCTTCGCTCCTATTAGTCTAAGCGTGATAAAATATAGCCTATAGGCTTCCTCGATAAATGGGCTATCTAACACTGAAAGAATTTTTCAAATCGGACCAGCAGTTCCTGAGAGTAGCGCGTTCAAATAAGCCCTTTCAAATAATTTCCCCCCGTTTTTTTTACATTTTCCTCTATTTCTTCGCTCCTATTAGTTTTAGCGTGATAAAATATAGCCAATAGCCTTCCTCGATAAATGGACTATCTAACACTGAAATAATTTTTCAAATCGGACCAGTAGTTCCTGAGATTAGCGCGTTCAAACAAACAAACAAACAAACTAACTAACAAACTCTTCCGCTTTATAATATTAGTATAGATTTTAGGGGTCCCCATAGGTACAACTAAATCAAAAAAAAAAATTTCATCTAACCTATGCGTGTGGGGTATCTATGGATAGGTCTTCAAAAATCATATTGAGGTTTCTTATATCATTTTTTTCTAACCTGAATAGTTTGCGAGAGAGACTCTTCCAAAGTGGTAAAATGTGTGTCCCCCCCCTCTAACTTCTAAAGTAAGTCTTCATGATAAGTCTAAAAAAAATATATGATGTACTTTACTATAAAAACTACCAACGAAAATTGGTTTGAACGAAATCTAACAATTAGTTTTTTTTATACGTCATAAATGGTAAACTTAATTTAACTTTCATTAAATCAACTGAAATATAAAAATAAATCAAAAACCTTTAATTTCCATAAAAATAAACCTTATTGCTGCTGCGGAACCCTTCATGGGCGAGTCCAACTCGCACTTGGCCGGTTTTTTGTAGACTGCTTTGTCTGTGAAATATCTAATTTACGCGGGCGAAGCCGCGCGGAACGTGTAGTTTTAAGATAACGTATGTTTTAGCTTTAAAGCAACTTATTCTGTTGTTATTGAAAATATTATTCGGTTTTATTAGAATATACACACTAATATAATAGAATATGTGATGCATATTTAATATTATAATTAATGATACATAAGTGGATGAAGTGGGTAACTAACAATTTCAAAATTTTCGTTGTTTTGAATAAATGGAACGGGCTTTTAGATCCATAAAATTATTTGAAATAAAAATAAAAATCGGTCAAGTGCGAGTTGTAATCGCGCACGAAGGGTTCCGTACCACTACAGAGCAAAAATAGGCTAAAAATTGATTTTTTTGTATGGGAGCCCCTCTCAATTATTTAATTTATTTAAATTTTATAATTAATTATTAAAGTACAAATACAATTAAGTATTTTGAGAACATTTCAATTGCCTATGTGTTGCCGTTATTGATTAAGAGCAAAAAATAGCAATAAAAACACGTTTGTTGTATGGGAGCCCCCCTTAAATATTTATTTTATTTTTAGTATTTGTTGTTATAGCGGCAACACATATACACAATCTGTGAAAATTTCAGAAGTCTAGCTATAGCGGTTTTGAGTTACAGCCTGGTGACAGACAGACGAACAGACGGACAGATGGACAGACATCGAAGTCTTAGTAATAGGGTCCCGTTTTTACCCTTTGGGTACGATACCCTAAAAAATGATTTTATGTCAGTATAGCCAGATATATTAGCCAGATGATGAAGTAGGTAAGTTACAAGGTTTGTTCAAATTACAACGGGAAAAACTATGAGTAATTGCCCTTATGTTTTAAAATGATGTACCTATCTGTCTGTATGTCGGTTACTTCTTCACATTTAAATCTCTGAACCAATTTAGATGAAATTTGGCCGCGAAAGAACATAGGATAGTTTCGAAATTAGTTAAATCGCCGAAAAATAGTGTAAATGTGTGAATAGTAGAATGCAAAATATTCCGAACCGTTTAAATCACTAGAAGTTGCTTACAACCTTTCCTTAAATAGGTAAACCCAAATTTCCCAGCACTGAGCGGGCTAATAATTATGAACTATTGCTGGAACACTCTCGATCATGTCAGCATTCAAACAAAAAAATAGAGCAAAATTGGTCCGTCTGTTTGAATGCTACAATACCTAGGACAGACCGACAGACACATCACACCCTCCCCTCTTGTCATCGGGGATTAATAAACTATCCCGTAGGGTCATTTTGACCCGACACGTATTCGCTGACGGTCAGAAACGACCTGTTAATTGTATTTCCACCCTCGTTCGGCACATGTAAGCGTTTCTTAAATTCCTTTTATTAAACCTTAAGAACGTTAACTACGTATACAGAGTGTTCGTAAAATTAACGTCTATACTAATAAGCGCCTACACAGATTAAGGGTGGGTTGCACCAACTTACTTTAACTATAACAAAATGTCAAATGAACTGTCAAATCTCTTGTTAAAGTCAATGATGGACGCCATATTTGACGATAACCTCAACCGCGCAATTTCGCTCGGTTAAAGTTAAAGTTAAATTTGACATAAGGATCACAGTGTTGCCATAACAAATTAATAAGGTTAATCAGGGTAAGTTCGGATACGGGGTAAGTCCGGATAATTCAAGTTTACGCCAGTTTACGCTAAATTAAACTACAGTTACGGTACGGTACTACCGTTTGCGGTTGCAATGCAGTATCTATGGCGTATGGATAATTCATTTTTATACTCTCAACCCCATTAACTTCGGAAAAATACATCTGTCAAATTCTGTGGTCATTGTTAAGGGCCTTCCCCTACGGAGATTTCGTAATTTACCGTATTTAGAGCCTTATAAACTCATAATTTGAAAGCTACAAAGTTATAATAAAAATACAGCAATAATCTTCAGTATATCAACATTCCTTTCCCCGTTTTAAATTTTCTATTTTTGTTTATTTTACTCATGATATTAGCTTCCAAAGTAATACCAATTTATTAAAATTGAAGCATACTTTCAGCATCTCCCTATTATTTACAAATTACGTTTTAAATTTGAAACACACGACAATAGACAGACAATTTCATTAAGTACATATTCCCCGTTTTAAATTATTTTTAGATCAATTTTGAACATAAGTAAAAAAATAGGATTTTTGTGCGATCTCGGCAACGCGTCAAATGTATGGTCAAGGTCGTTTGCTCGGGGGATGGCCTTAAAGCTAAAGTTAACCTTCACTTTAACCTTAACTTTGACCACAACTGTAACCATAACAAAGCCTCTGGTGCAACCCACTCTTAGCGATTATTTTGATATTATCTAAGATACCTAAGTAAGATTATAATTAAAGTGAAAAAAAATACATGAGGCACTCGGGGACTCCGCGGTTAAGCAATTGCATAGCATTATTCATCAACTTATGCAATTATTCTTCGCATATGTCTAGTCGCAGGCACAAGTGCCGTTCTGAAGTCTGTCAACGCCACACCGACTGGGGACACCGACACACGCATTTTCCGTAACGAAAAACCTAACAACCCCGTGTTAGGTTTTTGTCGTTACGGAAAAAATCTTGATTCCGTCGCCGCAGTAAAAGCTATGCAGTAGGCAGTAGCTTTAAATGTTTGTTCAGATTTTTATACCAACTTCTAAATTACAGAAACACTCTGTATCTAACCCCTTTCTACAATAATTATTTTCGAGTTCGGATTTTTGTGTTAAGCGGTAGTGCTAAATTTAATTTACCCTTCTTGGAGAAAAATCTTTGAAAAATGGGTTTAGCGAGAATAATTTTACAAACGGTTTTTAAAAAAGTAAAGAACAATTTTACCCGTCTACGTAAAAATCCAAAAAATGGCCTAGGTGATGATATCAGATATGCCATTCGTAATATCATCTTTGTAAATAAAAAATTAACTATAAATTTTGTAAGTCTCGCTAAAACTCGAGAATGGCTTAACCGATTTGGCTTATTGTAGTCTTGAAATATTTGTAGAAGTCCAGGGAAGGAAGAAACCAGTTTATATTATATTAAGAGGAAACAGATACAAAGTTGAACGGGTCATCTTGTTACTAATATATTTATATCTCATTTGCTAGAATCGGACCAGTAGTTCACCCACTACGAGTGCACATACATAGACCACCAAAATCATTACCCTTTTTTTGGCTTCTCCGTATTCGGGTAAAAATAAGGAATCCATAAGAGAAAAAGAGAAAAATAAATCGCCCGAATATAATTTTTACAACCCCTTAATGTGCTAATTAAAAAAATTACAGAGATTTGATGCAATTATTTTATTCTTTATTCCCTTTTTAATTTTCTCCCCCTCATAATGTTCTTTAGTTGGATCATAAATATTCAATTATGGTCAAGCGTTATTGCAATGAAACGGCGGTTAAGGTAAAATCGAAATGAAGATTCGAGTTTTACCCGATTATGGTGAAGTCTAAAAACCAAACTTAAGTGGATGAAGTCGATAACTAACATTTTATAATCTAGTTTTAGGCCCTTACTATGTTTGGAAATGGGGCAGCCGCACTCTTCAAATACTGTAGTGCCTGGGACATGATTTTAAATGTCCGTATGGTCGCCCGAGCACATACGGCATTCCCACAACATAGTCGGCCTTTTGGTCGGGAAATGCCATTATACATCTCCGGCAGTGCTGGGGAGGACAACCGGGGTATGTGGGACTCGCTGCGACCGATGAGATGGTAAGTGGCCGCAGCTCTACCCACTAAAACACGACCGTGTTCCTTTCTGCGCCGCTACTGACAGACCCACGGGAAATGTGGGGCCACCGCAGTTCTATCAGCGGGCGTCTATCTGGTCATCGGCAGACACGTCTGAGTGAGGGTGTTCAGACACCCCCCAGGCCGAACAGAGACCCTACTAGGGCTTGTCTAGGCCATTCCTCTGCGTAAAACAACATGGTTGGCCTTGACCAGAGGAATGAACAAGTCAATACGTCTAGGGCTAACCGTGTGCGGGTTTCCTCACAATGTTTTCCTTCACCGCACGAGCATCCGTATACTGACATCTGAAAATGTCTCATTGGTACACGTCTCCATCCGGGACCGAAACTGCGCCCTCTCGAGAACGAACCTTAGGTCTACCTACTAGGCCACGGGCGCTCTACACACACACAGACAGACAAAAACACATCACTTTTTTCGGGGGTTAAAATATGGTTGACTCAATAACCCACTTGCAAGTAAGTCAAAAGGTCATTCGGCATACATTCCGATCTAAACTGAATCGATAGTAAATCAAGTCATAGCCCGACACCGATTTCAGTTGAAACAAGACGAACTCGGTACAGGCGGAGTAATAAATTATATACACAGTCAGAATCACCAACGAATTTCTACATTCTAACTAAAAGCCGAGATTTGTGACGGCTCGCGTCGTTTTTCTGTGTGGTAATAATCTTAAAGGCAGTTTTTTAACCGACTTCAAAACAGGGAGGTTAGCAATTCGACGCGTGTGTATGTAATATTTCCAGAACTGTCCAATTTTCGTATATGTTAGTCTATATCAGCGTCTGAACAAATGTGCCAAATTTCATACAGTGTATGTATGTATGTTTTTATGTTTGTGTTCGCATATCTCTGGAACTACCAGTCTGATTTCAGTAATTCTTTTTTTTTTTGTTGTATTAGGTATTGTTCAACTTAGGGAATAGTGCAAGTTTCGTCAAAATCGGTTCAGTAGTTTTGGAGATAGAGAGTTTTAATTCTCAATTACGTACAATTTTAAAGTCGGTTTTATCTTTTTAAAATGCAGTTATTTATATGTTTTAATAGTAACCAAACCTTAACTGACCGATGATAACACATCTACATAATATAAATGAAAATTACTATGTTAAAGCACAAATCAATAGGCGTGATAGTTTTTCCGTAAATTGTACCACAAAATGTACAGGTTGTGGGATAAACTAGGGCTCGCTTCGCTCGCCCTGGCTAGCTGTACCCCGCAGATTTTACGATGTGAAAGTAACAACATAATACATTACTAGATAACGCCCGCAAATCCGTTGCGTCAATATTCGTTTATCGCGAGGGAATCGTACATTTTTCCGGGATAAAAAGTATCCTATGTCCTTTCCCGGGACTCAAAGTATCTCTATACCCATTGAAATCCGATCAGCAGTTTAAGCGTGAAGAGGCGACAGACAGACACACTTTTGCATTTAAAATATTAGTATAAAAAATATAGGTTGTAAGAAAATTAATAAGTGATAAAGAGTCATAATACTGAAAAAGTTACCTTTTAACCGACTTCCAAAAATTATAGGATGTTCTATGTACGGTCGTGCATTTTTGTTTTATTTTTATTGGACCGATTTTCAAAAGGTTTCTTTTTATTACTTATAAATTACCATTATTAGAAAAGAGTTGATGGGATCCTTTAGTGGTCAAAAACAAAATTTGTCATTTTTTGAAGTAGGTATTCCAAGCATTGCTACCAAAGAGTAAGATTTTGTACTATAAGTACACTCTGGTTCCGAAGGTTCTGAACAGAACTTCTGACTCCTTAAAGATACATGTTTGGGGGTTTCATCATTGCTTTAAAAACTACAAGCATATTATGCTACTATGTGAATTACTGACTTCCTATAGATATAAGACGTTTGCGGGTTTCGGCGTTATGTGTGTGTGAGTGTGTGTGTGTGTGTGTGTTTGTGTGTGTGTGTGTGTTTGACCAATGAAATGCTGCCCTGCCCAATCGGTGTCTTCTAGTGAGGATTTTTTTATATTTTTTTGATGCTTTTATGTAAGTTTCAGGTGACAATTGAAAATCAGCTTTGCTGATCCGTTCGCAACATTGCTGAATGGGAACCCAGTTGGTATTACTTAAGTTAGTCTTAATTATTGTTATCAGTTTTGTAAGGTGTTATACCTCGTATATAGAGCGTCCGTGGCCTAATGGGTAGACCTTTGGTTCGCACTCGTAGAGGGTGCAGGTTCGATCCCGGCTGGAGGCGTGTACCAATGAGACATTTTCTGATCTCAAGTACATAATACGGACGCTCGTACGGTGAAGGAAAACATCAAAACCCGCACATAGTTGGTCCCAGACGTATCGACTAGTTCTTTCCTCTGGACTAGGCCGACTATGTTGCGAGAATGTCGTATGTGCTTGGGCAACTATACGGACATTTAAATCTTGTCCCAGGCACTACATCATTTGAGAAGTGGTTATTTCGCTCTGAAAATACTGTATAAATCATCCACAACGGATGCAAAGGCCTAGTTTTTTATACCAAATGTATTGATTATCATTCTTTATTTCTTTCTAAACATTTCCAGATTTACCACATTTCACTATCCGAGTGTACAAAATGATCCCACCTCCTTCCATGTTTCATCTCTCTGACCCAATTTCAGTACCGATTGATTACGAATACAAATGTACTCGCCAAATGTACAATTTGTAAGCGTTGAGTAAGTCACGTACAACTTTAAGATTGCTCGCCAATTTTTTTTTTTTATGAAATAAAGGGGGCAAACGAGCAAACGGGTCACCTGATGGAAAGCAACTTCCGTCGCCCATGGACACTCGCAGCATCAGAAGAGCTGCAAGTGCGTTGCCGGCCTTTTTAAGAGGGAATAGGGTAATAAGGGAGGGTAGGGATGGGAAGAGAAGGGAATAGGGGAGGGTAGGGAAGAGAATAGGGTAGGGGATTGGGCCTCCGGTAAACTCACTCACTCGGCGAAACACAGCGCAAGCGCTGTTTCACGCCGGTTTCCTGTGAGAACGTGGTATTTCTCCGGTCGAGCCGGCCCATTCGTGCCGAAGCATGGCTCTCCCACGTATAAATATAATAAACTAGATGAAGGTGAACGTTGTGTCACTTTCCTCCTAATATAAACCTTCCTTGGACTTCCATGAACATTTCAAGACTAAAATTAGCCAAATCGGTTCAGCACTTCTCGAGTTTTAACGACACTAACAAAATTTGGAAATTTTACCCGTAAAGGCATAAAATATTATAGAATAATTAAAATTATAGTATACTAGACATTCCGCGCGGCTTCGCCCGCGTAAATTAGATATTTCACAGACAAATCAGTCTACAAAAAATAGCCTATGATCATTCACGTGGTCTACTTCTTATCTGACCCAAATTACAGACAATAACTCTAGTAGTTCGTGAGATAAGCCCTTTCAAATAATTTCCCCCGTTTTTTCCACATTTTCTTCTATTTCTTCGCTCCTATTAGTTTTAGCGTGATAAAATATAACCTATGGCCTTCCTCGATAAATGTGCTATCTAACACTAAAATAATTTTTCAAATCGGACCAGTAGTTCCTGAGATTAGCGCGTTCAAATAAGCCGTTTCAAATAATTTCCCCCGTTTTTTCCACATTTTCCTCTATTTCTTCGCTCCTATTAGTCTTAGCGTGATAAAATATAGCCTATAGCCTTCCTCGATAAATGGACTATCTAACACTGAAAGAATTTTTCAAATCGGACCAGTAGTTCCCTAGATTAGCACGTTCAAACAAACAAACAAACTAACAAACTCTTCCGCTTTAAAATATTATATAGATTTTACCTGCCGAAATACATATAGTGACAATATACAGTCTTCAAATAGTGACACTGGACACACTTTACTTTTATTAAATATAGAATATTTTAATTGGCTTGTTGAAGTCTATGCGAATTTTCTTCGATGACTTGAATCTTGAATTCATAATTAGGTACTTACAGTATCTCACAGAACAAGATCGTAAGGATAGGTCGGTGATCGTTGAAATGTCTCTAATATGAGTGCCCCATTTAAGTCAATACGATTCATGAGTCATAAGTCATAACACACAATTCATGAAATACTACGCAACATGGACTATCATTGATGTAAGCCAACGGCATTCTGAACCGTGCTATCGATGTTTTTGAGTCGTTGAGACGTTATATGCTCAAGAAATTACTATCTAAAGTTTGTTTCGCCTTGACCGAGCATAGCACTCCACTCACTTTTTGGTCGGAAACCCTGACTTGGAGCTTGCTAGCATAGTATTCTCAATATATTACGCAGCATCATAGGCGCAATTTTCGTAATAAATGATTAATTCGCAGTATTGTAATTTGTACTTACCCTAGTCAAGAAGTCACTTTTGCTTACACCTGCCACTTTGCAACTAACACAAAATATATACGAAAACTAAGTAAGTAACTAAGTAAGTAAGAGTAATTCAAATATAATGCGAATTAGACATTTTGGTTACAAGAAGATTTAGGTTCATACTACAAATTATTTTCATTATATTCATGTACAAAAATATCTTATTCGGACTGATCCTTACTTTAAAATCAGTATTATAATAAGCTACTTAAGAACTGTATCATTTCTAACAGACCCTTATCTATAGATAAGTAGACTCAACTATGAATAGGAAAAATCTTAGAAAATTAAAAATATCTACTTTGAAATTTCTTAAGTGGCAAGAGATAGTATCATAGAAGGAAATACATATATTAATTATAATATAATATATGACATATAATATATATAATATACTGCACAGAAATCAATTTCTTGGATGAAGTGGGTAACTAACATTTTATAACACAAGAGCAATTATTACTCACTAGATGTTCCGCGCGGCTTCGCCCGCGTAATTTAGGAATTTCACGGAAACCGTACATTTTTCCGCAAAAATAGCCTATGTCCATTCACGCGGTCTATTCTTCATGTGTGCCAAATAACATAAAAATTGCTCCAGTAGTTATAAGAACACTCTCGATCATGTCAGCTTTCAAACAAAAAAAACTAGATCAAAATCGGTCCACCCGTTTGGATGCTACGATGCCACAGACAGACACACAGACAGACACGTCAAACTTATAACACCCCTCTTTTTTGTCGGGGGTTAAAAATGCCACAAACTTTTTGTCTATGCTATAATTGCATATTATGTCTAACAATAATGCATTTTCAGACGGCGCGCTGCGTGTCCTCCCTGGAGCTGACGTTCGCTGTCTCGGAGCGTCTCGCGGACGGCCGCGTATTGGAGCGGGAGCTTCTATATTATATAGATAGAATATACTTTATTGCGTTCAACATAATGTACTTACAGACATAATTCAAAAGTACATTCAGCAAAGATACATGAACACAAAGGCGGCTTTATTGCTATTGAGCAATTTCTTCCAAGCAACCCTTAGTATAGGAGTACAATAACAATTAATAAGGGTATGACTGTGCACTAAAATCTATAAGTAATGAAACTTAACAACTAGATTATATCATCTTAAGATAATAAGCAATTTTAAATAATTTCCCCCGTTTTTTCCACATTTTCCTCAATTTCTTCGCTTCTATTAGTCTGAGCGTGATAAAATATTATAGCCTGTAGCCTTCCTCGTTAAATGGGCTATCTAACACTGAAAGAATTTTTCAAATCGGACCAGTAGTTCCTGAGATGAGCGCGTTCAAACAAACAAACAAACTCTTCCGCTTTATAATATTACTATAGATTTTTACCTTACAAATTAAAAAAAAACCTTGTAACTAACCTACTTCACTATAAATATAATCCACATTTTTTAATTTTAAACCATTTTCCTCGTCCTAAAGCCCCCATTTATGCAAAAAAACATCAGTTTTGAAATTGTTAATTACCCACTTTTTCCACTTATATTGTCTTCAATTATTTTTTGTAATATATAAGAAAATGTCTATGCTGTCCTGCGTAATTTCGTAGGATTATGTCAAATCCAACCATATTTGATTGATTAATCACCACATAAATCGATTTATAGCCGACCAAATAACGTAGATCCGCCATCCTGACTTAATATTATAAATGCGAATGTGTCCGTCTGTCTCTCTGTCTTCTACCTCTTCACGCCCAAGCCGCTGAACCGATTTTGGTGAAGTTTGGTATTTTTATCCCGAAAAAATAAACGGTTCCCGCGCGATAAAAGAATTTTGTAGTGTAATATGCATATATAAATCAGTTTCTATGATGGTACATATAGGAATTTTAAGCTATTGCATAGCTTAAAATAAGAGCGCGGCGACCGATTCAAGAAATTCCGTAACGAAAATAAACCTAACACCCCCCCACTCCGACCGGCATAGCGGTGCGGCCTTAAAGCCGTGCATCGTCTAACGTCGTTGCAGTTCGGCAGACTTCGGCACGGTGTTTGTGTGCGTGCGACTAGACGTATGCGTGTAGACTAGATGCTATGCAATAGCTTACCGCGGCAGTCTCCGAGTGCCACTCGTATTATTTTTTATCTCTGCTATACTAGAGGACTTAGAAGTGCGTTACCACTAGCAAAGTTTTCACGCTGGTTTGTTGCCGTTATTTGAGCCGACCCGTTAATGCCGAAGTATGTTTCAACACAATACATAATAACTTACTGTGTATACTTACCGTGTAATGTACAAAGAGTGTGACAAACTAACAAACATCGAAACGAATTTATATAACTGTAAACGTTTTTTACCTAAGAAGGAACGCACGACGCAGGGTGGAATACAATAGGGAATATTACGCAAAGGACAGACGGACAGACTGACGGATAGATAACGAAGTCCTAGTAAGAGCGCTTACAGACGAACGGCACGTGTCGGCGGCAGTCGACGGCAGTCGGCGGCACGTGTTGGCGGCAGTCGGCGGCAGTCGACGGCAGCCGTCGACAGTTTATTACGCTCGCAGTTGTGACGTACCGCGTAAAGGTAAGCGTCCACAGGTCGGTATCGTACGCAACGGACGTCTCGCATCAAACGGATAATTTTTTTATAGTACGTCCACTGTATCGGCAGCGTACGGATTACCGACTAGCCAGTATGTTTGGCTCGCCGCTTTGGGCAGATAGGGCTACGATTGGCGCAGCCCGGCGTAAACTTTTACAAAGCCAACGTCTCGCATTAATATTCCTATGTAAGGCATATAGAACGGTCAGTACTGAAGCACTTCCTGTCCTGTCGGGTGTTTTGCCTGTAGACTTGGAAATACAGCGCCGAGCTGCTTTATATTACAAAAATAAAAAATTACGACCCCAGATTTCTTAAGCATGAGAGACAGAAATAAGGTGAATAGATTGTTTGAACCACTAGACATTACACTACAAAATCTTTTATCCGAGTGGCAGGATCGGTGGGATAACTCGATTAAAGGTCGGCACCTGTACAATTTCTTTCCTTCAGTTCATTAACAATTCAGAAATAGATCATTGCGTTGCACAATTCCTAACTGGTCACGGCAATTTTAAAGCTAAACTTCATAGATTCAAGTTAGTTCCATCTCCTCTTTGCGAGTGCTCGACCGAAGACAGCCCGCAAGAACAAACTGCTCATCACATACTCTGGGAGTGCGGTCTCTGGCATGAGGAAAGAACCGATTTATTAAACAGCCTCCAATGTGTCTCTGGAGTCGTATATTACGATGACCTCGTAGGCAGCGCAAAGAATTTCCGTGCTTTCAAACGTTTTTGTCTATTGGAAACAATCGAACACAAGTTTGCCATTATAAATAAATGTCTTTTTTTTTATGAAGTAGGCATATTATATTAAGCATAATTTTTTTTTCCCGTGGTGCTTCCCCCTTTTGTTCACACATCAATGTCATTACAATTTTGGCTGTCTCCCGCTTTGCTTGGGGAGGGAAATTGGATATCTCCTACTCCTCCTACATTTCTTCTGATTAATTTCGTTGCGGGTCCCAAGACAGATTTAGCTTATCCCTCGGGCATCCCTGAGATCATATCAAAGGGTTTTCGTGGTTGGTTACCACTGTTGATCCTGGCGACACAGGTGTTGCAGTGGTGGGAATGTGTGGTGGGCCTTTTGCCCGTAAATAGCCAGTATGTTTATCTTCAAATTAGTCAAAACAAAGTTCCTAAGTCAAAATTTCTTTTTTCGACTTTTCCATCCACACCCCCCTTTTTGAGCATTCATTAATTACTAGGCTAGTCGGTAATCCGTACGCCGCGCTGCCGATACAGTGGACGTACTGTGAAAAAATTATCCGTTTGATGCGAGACGTCCGTTGCGTACGATACCGACCTGTGGACGCTTACCTTTAGGAGGTACGTCAGAACTGGGGGCCTACCACCACCTCTATCTACTAAGCGACACCGTTTGACAGATGAGCAATATTACTTTAACATCAAACTAGCGATCTTAAAAAGTTGATATTTCACAGCAGAATCCCTCGATCGTGGAAAAACGAGACACAATGGCTTATCTATTGTTATCGCGGTCGCATTTGACCGCTTGGGGCAATGTTTTGCATTTTTACTGTTTTTTTTTAATAAAATTATTATATTTGAAAAGTGAGTACGGTAATAATATTGTAATCTTACAACAAAGTGCTGGAAACATTATAGTTTTAGGAAAGGTCGTGGTAGGCCCCTGCAAGCGTCATAAACTGTCGACGGCTGCAGTCGGCTGCCGCCGACACGTGCCGTCGACTGCCGCCGACACGTGCCGTCGACTGCCGCCGACACGTGCCGTTCGTCTGTAAGAACCCTAAGAGTTAATTCAGACCGCAACGCGACGCGTAAATGCATTTCTGTATGTATTTGAAATATTTTGCAAGACGTCTCACGCTCACGAAATCTGTCAATTCAGCACAAATTTAGAAATGCATCTACGCGTCGCGTTGCGGTCTGAATTGACCCTAATATGGTCCCGTTTTAACGGAACGGAACGGTACGGAACCCTAATAAAAACGTCTTATTTCCGAGTTTGGTTAGGACACTGCCTGCCTGATTGTCTGACAAGTAAGCTGATGATCCATGCGTCGTATGGGCATGTAAAAGTCTTGCGCCTGCAGGCTTAGCATGATTACCATAGAAAAGGTTTCTTTCTACGGAAGAATAGGCAAAATGACAGATTAAAGGAAATCCGCCATTTTGCCACTAAAATCTGTTAGTATGTCCATTCTTACCCGTTTTTAATGTTGTTATGCTAAGGCTGCTGATTTTTCGTCAGTCGCGTCGGTCGTCCGTCCCATTGGGTTAGCAGAGTAAAGGAATAGAGAGTGCTCTTGTGTACTGCGCACACACTTGAGCACTATAAAATTACTCCTGCGTAACTGGCCTGGTTTCACTGAAACCAGCCACCGGCACCGAAACCTGTGGGAGGTATTTTGGTAAAGTGAGGTCTATAGACTATAGGTGCCAAGATTTGTTTTTTTCGACTTTTCTTTACTGAAAATTCTTCGAAATAAATTTTTATTTGCGTAACATAAATAAATCGGCCAAGTTCGAGTTGGAAATAGAGCAAAAATAAGCTGAAAATTGTTTTTTGTATGGGACACAATTGGGCCCTTAATTATTTCATTTATTTAAATTTTATTAAAGTACAAATACAACTGGGTACTTCGCGAATATTTCAAGTGCCTATGTATTGCCGTTATTGATATCGAGCAAAAAATAGCAAATAAATTATGTTTGTTGTATGTGAGCCCCCCTTAAATATTTAATTTATTTTGTTTTTAGTATTTGTTGTGATAGCGGAAATTTTCACACATATACAAAATCTGTGAAAGTTTCAGAAGTCTAGCTATAGCGGTTCTTGACTTACAGCTGGAGACACACAGACAAACAGACAGACGGACAGACATCGAAGTCTTAGTAACAGGGTCCCGCTTTTACCCTTTGGGTACGGAACCCTAAAAATACATACTGAGAAGTAGCTAAATTAAAATATTTTACATAGAAGGCCACTTTATAGAAGCTGCATAATATTTTATTGCACTTTTCGTTTTGGATGTAGAATTTAGACGCGTTTCAAATGCTTTTCTAGTTTTCCGGAAAATTCTGAATGTAAGGATAAATGTTGTGTCAAAAAATATGAAAAACAACTTTACAAGACTCTCATAAAATCTTTACTTCCATACTAATATTATAAATGCGAAAGTGTGTCTATCTGTCTGTCTGTCCGTCCGTCTGTCTGCCTGTCTATCTGTCTGACTGTTACCTCTTAGTGCCCAAACTGCTGAAACATATACTCCTTTGTTTCCGGGTTCCTAGGTTTCCGGGATAAAAAGTATTTTATCCCGGAAAAACGTACGGTTCCAGCGCGATAAACCAACTTTGGAGCAACGGAGTTGCGGGTGTCAACTAGTATCTACATAATACTTTACATGTACAAGTCATTTCGTTTATAAATATATTTTTTCTCAAGAGGAAAATTTTAAATGCCACTGAAAAGGTAAGGGTAAAGAATTCGGTTTCCGTGGAAATTAATATTCTGTTTTCATCTTTATTGTTTTCGGACTTCGGTCGACTTTTTTTGTAATTTGAAAACAATTTTCTAAAATAAAATAACGGCTTCTTAACTTCTTAACTTCAGACGGATTGAAATTTTGCCACTTTGGGTCACATTTTTGCAATTTTCGGAAGGATCTCTAATATTTTTCAGAATAAAACATAGCTTATGTTCATCACAAAAGATCAAGCTTTTCGTATGTTAAAGATTTTTAAAAGGGTAGTAATTAAACGATTGATTGTAAATTACAGTTTTAAGTGTCAAAATTAATTAATTTGGGTTATAGAATTACTATTTGAGCGACTGACTGTGGGTGACGAGAAATTAACAGAACGGCAATTTTCAAACATGAATTTGAGTTACTTAAAATACAAAATGAGCAGCTTCATAATATTTGAGCGACCTAATATCTGTTTGAGTGTCAACAGTCAAGGTTACTCCCTGCATTTTTTTCAATATTTAACAAATGTATTTTTATACTGAACGGCATTTTATCTTAAATGAAGTGTTTCGAATACAAAAACCACTTTAAAGAATACACTACCTATTTGAGCAGAGTAGATATAATGAGCTCACATTTTTTTTATTACTTAATATGAAATAACTATTTAAAGAATAATATGGAATAACTATTTAAAGAAACACTATTCTATTAGATAAGAAATTTTATTATTATTATTGAAATGTAAGGGTACTTAAATAAAATAATATACTCTGTATGAATAAAGTAATATAATATATGCATTTACCGAAATCAAATGTTACAAAAATAAAATAAGACGCTTCAGTCAACTAAAAAAAATAAAAACTTAATCTTCTTCTTCGTCTGCAGCCCAACTCACCTGACTGTCACGATTCGTCGCCCGGCCCCGCCCCCATTCGAATTCGCACACATTTAACAATCTGTAGTTTTCACAATTTTCATATAATATCATTGAGTTTTCATTAAAACGTATCAAAATAAAAAACATAAGCCCTCAAAATATAGAATATCAGTAACCAACAATCATTAATAAAGCAGCTTACAGAATTTTGCTCAAAGTGAACTTTTTAGTAGTTCGTTATGTATAACCTCACTTAGAAAAATCGAATCTATCTTAATATTGAAGTTGCCCGCTATGTATTTCCAGTCGCTCACTTAGTAATGTAGTCGCTCAGATAAAATTGTAATATCTGAAATGGATTATTCGCAATCCACTTCCTGTAAACTCGTTCTGGATTTTATTATTAATCAATATTCGTCGATGGTTTAGTTAATTTTTCGCTTACTCAAATTCATACCGCTCAAGTTATTAAAACAGTATGTCATCATCAGTCGCAAAGTTATGTTTTATTCGCTCGTTTTATAATTCCCCTTTTTAAAATCAGTTTAGTAGTTTTTGAGCATATTCAATACTAATAAACTTACAAACAAACTTTTCCTCTCTAAATATAATAATTAGTATCTAAGACTATAGATGATGTTATATAGATAGGGTACTTATAGCACAAGGAGCCACGGGCAAATTCTAGTATGTGTGAACAAATCACATCCCAGGAAGTGAGAGAGAGAGAAACATTTTACATAAAAAGCTCATAATATCTTCCATAAGGGCCGACTTTAATCATTGCTTAATCAGGCTTTAAGCTCTGGTTACTTTTAACCATAGTTTAAGAGCGTAAACTCGCCAGGGAATACATGTTACTAGTTCTGTGGCTGTGTATAATATCATGGAATATTGTTTAAGTGTTATTTTGTCAGTAGCATAAATTAAAGACTCTCTATACCAACAACCACCAATTTCTTCAAAATCGGCTTGGAGAATCTTGCATCAAATAGTAACAAAAATCTCTTTTCCATACCCTCAAATCTTACTTATAGTAATAGTTGGATGTCAAAATGAAATTCTTTTAGAATAATTACAGATTATGTATCATTGGCAAAGTTGACATATTTTGTGCACATAATAATTCCTACTATTCTGCCTCAGCGTTTGCTCAGTTTCTACGGTTATTCGTCAGAAGCATATATTCATTACCGCTTTAGATTAACCTACATCGAATCGTTAAATATATAAATAAATAATCGTTTAATTCAGGCAATAGACCCATAAAATAACATAATATATAAGTTTAAAATAAAAACTAAAAAGAGATAAAATTAAATATTGTTGGTCAATCAACAACGCTGTTAGGAATATAAATTTCTATGTAGAAGAATTAAGAAACATTTAATCAAGGATCCTTATCAAACTAATCAGCGCTTAACCTCTGTTTAGGAGAACGGTGTAACCGGACCATGAATTAAAATTTAACGTTTATTTTTGTTACTCAATTTTGACACTCGGGGGGTGGGGAACGTAAAATATTTTATGTGTACACTTCACTGAAATCTACCGTATATATGTAACTAGCTGTTGCCCGCGACTTTATCCGCGTTAGCATAGTATAATGACGGAGATGGATAATTTTCTCCTTTTTATGGTCCCTTACTCAAAGGTTTAAAACGGGACCCGATTACAAAAATAAAATATCCGCCTGTCTGTCTGTCATTTGTCATTGACATTTTCACAAATTATGTACAGTTCGACAAGGCTGTTTATGAACGTGGCGAAAAAAGGAACTAACGCTTCTATCATACAAAAACGTCATTTTTGACAGTTCTCCTTACCAGCAGCAGCGCCCATTGACAGTTTGACACATTCATATAAAGCCTTGTCGGACTGTATTTCTGTTGCCGCTATAGTGTATATTATATAACAAATAGTAAAAACAAAATAAAGGTAATATTTGAAGGTGGAGCCCGCATAGTAATTAAATGACACTCAAAAATTGTACTGTATGTTTAGTTTACGTTAGAATAAATTCACTTTTAATTAATAACTTTGTTTGTTCCTAAAAAGGAGATTTAAAACTCAACACTAACGACGCGACACCGTTTTGTTATAAGCAACATTTCCAAGAGAGGGGGGGGGGGGGGGGTGGGGGGGGGGGGGTGGAGGGGCGCAATCCCCTCCCCAAGTAGGGGCCGGGGGCAAAGCCCCCACATATTAATCAAATTACACTCGAAAACTCTATGTTTAGTTTAGCTTTGAATAAATTTACTTTTATTAATAACTTACTTTGTTCCTAAAAAGGAGATTTAAAGCTCAACACTAACAATGCGACACCATTTTGTTATAAGCAAAATTTCCAAAAGGTTTGGGGCCGCGCAGCCCCCTCAAGTAGGGACCGTTGGCAAAGCCCCCCGCATGTAAATCTATATATACAGATCCCCATATTATGAGTACGTTTATCCCGGACATACATACAGACGAACAGACAAACAGACAAAAAATCTAAAAACCATATTTTTGGCTTCCATATCGATTGTAGATCACGTCCCAAGTATTATATTTTTTAAATATTCAATGTACAGAATTGACTTTCCTACGATTTTATTATATTATGTATAGATGCCAATAGATGGTCCATTTGGTGAGTAAGTTAAGTACTTTTCATTACTACCACCAAAAGTGAAGACTGGTAGTTTCAAGATGGATTAAGTCAATATTACACATAAACATTTCCGGCTAAAGGTAGCTTATATCCTTCCCAGTGGTATTTTCTACATCTGTGCCAAATTACATAGAAATCGGCCCAGAGGTTCAAAGATTCAAAGATTCAAAGACTTTATTAGCATCCAAGTATAGTATACAATATACAAACTCAGCACCTTGTACAGGCGGTTGCTTATAAAATAAGTATCTACTTAACAAATATTTTGTATTGTAATTTCTTAACCACGTCTTATGTAACATAATATTATATTATGTATTATTTGTTTCTTGATTTCTTATATAAACAATTACAATAGTGCATGAATGAAAGTAATATATTTTATGAACTTCTTTAGACCTTAATTTTCTTTAGAAAAGAATTCTTTTAGCGAGTAGAAACATTTTTCAGTTAGGTAGCTTTTTAATTTTCTCGTAAATGATAATAGTTTTGTTTCATTTTTAATTGTATCTGGGAGGTGATTAAATATTTTAACTGACATGTAGTATGGGCTTTCGTTTAGCATTTTAATTCTGGAGTATGGTAAATGTAGTCTGTTTTTGTGTCGTGTGTTAATGTTATGTGTATCTTTAACTTTAGTAAAGTAATCTAAATTTTTGAAAACAAATAAGCTGATATCTAATATGTAAATGGATGTAAGTGTAAGTAATTTGTATTTAATGAAATATGGCCTGCAGCTGTCTCTATTTTTTATTTGTGCTATTATTCTTACACATTTTTTTTGTAAGATAAAGAGTTCGTGGCTGTTTACGCTGTTCCCCCACAGTATGATCCCATACCTCAGCCAGGAGTATGCATAAGCATAGTATGCTGTGAGGGAGGTTTGTGTGTCTGTGCTGCATTTAAGATGAAAAAGGGCGTATGTGAATTTTGATAATTTTGATTTGATGGTTTGAATATGTGTTTTCCAATTTAAATGAGTGTCGATGTTAATGCCGAGCAAGTTAAATGTATTTACTGTATCTAAATTAGTGTTCTCAAACGTTGTATTTATTTTTATTGCTGGTTTTTTATATGATCTGAATTGAATAGTTTTTGTTTTTTTAAAGTTAATTTCCAAATTGTGATCTCGAAGCCAATCTGTTACGTCTTTTAATATTTTTTGCAATATGTCGTCTGTTGAGTTCGTATTTTCATATTTTATTAGGATAGATATATCGTCTGCGAATAATACCGGAAGAGCTATTTGGCTATTTAAGATTTTAGGTAAATCGTTTATGTAGAGCAAAAATAGAACACAACCTATCACACTTCCCTGGGGAATAGAACATATCATCTCTCGTTCCTCTGATCTTATTTTAGTGATTTCTCGTGTTTCTTGATCGTTGTGTTCTATCTGTACAATTTGTTTTCTGTTTTCTAGAAAGGATTTGAACCATGAGTATGCTGGTCCACGTATACCGGAGCCTGACAGCTTTTCAAGAAGTATATCATGTATCACCTTGTCATAAGCCTTTGTCATGTCGAGCAGAATACCTAATACGTACTTTTGGTCATTTATGTATTGGAGAGCCGTTTGGATATATTTATAGACTGCCAGCGTCGTGGATCTCGCCTGCCTAAAGCCGTTTTGACTATCGTCCAGAATATTATTCTGATTAAAGGTTCGTGAAATAAGCGCTTTCTTTTCCCCGTTTCTTCCGTTTTCCACATTTCCTCTGAATCTTCGCTCCTATTGGTTATACCGTGATTTTTTGTAACCTAAAGCCTTCCATGATACAAAAATAACTTTTCAATTAGAATCAGTAGTTTCTGAAATTAGCGCATACAAACAAATAAACATACTAACAAACAAACGAACTCTTCAGCTTTATAATATGTGATAGTGACGGGCGAGGTGGACTTATGTACGGAAACGAGGATAGCTGTAACTACCAAATGATACACCATGTGAAGCGACAACTATAATCTTCCGAGATAGACTGCCATAAAAAATACATCAAAAAATAAGCTGGGAACAAATTATCGGACGAACGTCCGCGGACGTTTTCATCGGATGCGGCTTGTTTTTATCTGATCAATACAAAATACACTAAACTGTGCACAGTGTCTGACATAAGTCGCGGATGCGACCTTGAGCGTTCGGACGTCCGAACAGAATCTGGCTGGCCGGATGTTTTTGCATCCGCGGACGTCTGCCATTGACATATAGGTTAGGTCTTTGACGTCCGCGGATGAACCGTGCACATTGTTAAGCCCCATCCATCAGCCGCGACTTACGAATGCGTCCGATAATTTGTTTCTAGCTATATAAATTGTCAATACGAAAAAATGTGACATAGAAAAGTAAATAATATTTAAAAACAGTAAAAAAGTGGACTGTCCAGCCAGTCGCCAACAATATGTATACTAGATGACAACCGCAACTCTGTCCTTTTCCCGGGACTCAAAGTATCTTCATACCAAATTTCAGCAAAATCGGTTCAGGGGTTTGGGAGTAAAGAGGTAACGGACAGACAGATACACTTTCGCATTTATAATAATATTAGTATGGAAGTGTAGATAAGCGAAACAATAAAAAGCACCTGCAACAACAATAACAATAAAATTAATTTGTTGCGGTTTTTATGTCCAGCGTTGTGTGATTTGTGGGCGAAAATATATTTTAATTCTACACAACCTGTGCTATATTTTAATTTTATACAAGGTATAGCTTGTCAAAAAAGTATAGACGATGTACACAATTCTGAAATCACATAAAAATATATAAAATTCTCGTGTCACAATGTTAGTCAGCGAACTCCTCCGAAACGGCTTTAGTGATTTTTACCAAATTTTATATGCATATTCAGTAGGTCTGAGAATCGGCTGGCTACTTTATATCGACACTGGAAAGGAAAAGTCGCTGAAGCGCCATTTTGCTCATATAGAGTTATATATATATATTTGGAATCAGCAGATTTTTCTGCGTCGAATGATCGGGGTTTCAAAGCAATCAGAGTAATTTTGTGGTGTGTTAGCAAAATGAAAATTGGCATTATTTTATAAATCTTTTCACTGAACGACGCTCAAAACGGTCTTTTTTACACCTATGTCGCTTAAGTTATTTTTCCATTACTTATTTGAAGCATGAATAACCCTTTAGCGATTATTCCATTAGCTCGTATTGATTACTATGGCGCATCAGCAATTTTTGCTTTTTCTCAAAAGTTAAGCTATGGCGGTTAAGCGAAAAGGTCCTTTGGTTATTTCAATAAAGATATTGTTAAGTCAAAAGTGTCTACTGATAAGAGGAAAATGCTGCGTTTTAATCATTTTTACCTATATTTTTTTGATAGTTTCTGTAATGTCAGATATTTTAATCGAATATAGATAGTTTAATCGAAGTGACAATAGCGAAAATAATGCTCAATTCAAGACTTTATAATGGACTTCAGACATTGATTACTGTATCACCCAAGTAACAAAGTTCTCCTATAGTGCACAGTTTATAGGCTTGCAGCACTTGTAACTCTCTCTTAGTGGTTCCAGGTTTTACTACAAAGCTTATAACAGGTTACACGGAGTTCGTTTGGGTTTGTAGTAGACCTGGTCTTATAAGTTGACTTATAGTCGTGTATAGAACGAGATTATAGGCGTAAGGCTAAGATGGCCTATACAAGTGTTTCAAAGGTGTAAATATACTTAAGAAAACTTGCTTCAGGAAGTTACTATTGTATTAGGCTACAAGAAGTAATTATAAATCCGCTATAAGGTCATAAGCCACCTTGTTACTTGACCTTATAGTGGTATATAAGTCAACTTTATGTGCCAATTATAAGTGAATTAATTCTACAGTAGTTTCTTCCCAGAGTAAGTGTACTTGGTATTATTGTGGGCTCTCGAATGCTGTTATTGTCTTAATTTCTATATAAAGGTTTCTTGAATAATAAGTGTATTATTGTTAGTGCTAGGCAAGTCTACTATTAGTGTTTCACTGAGGAGGTCAATTTTCGGTGAGTCATCGAATTGGGAGGAGCTCTCGCGGGTGCGAAAGCTTGGGCAAGAGTGGTTGCTATCGCCTCGGCTTTGCGTTCTGTTCTTGAGGCGTGGATGCGCCGCAAGAAGAAACACCTCACCTTCCGCCTTACACAGGTGCTCACCGGGCACGGGTGCTTCGGTGAGTACCTGTGTAGGGTTGCCAGGTGAGAGCCAACGCCAGCCTGCCATGAATGTGGCGCTGTGGAGGACACGGCCCAGCATACCCTTGAGGTGTGCGATCGTTGCGCCGTGCAGCGCCACGATCTCGGCAGTGCTAGGTGGAGACCTCTCGCTCCCGAGCATGGTTTCTTTCTGTGAAACCGTCCTTTCGCAGAAAGAGGCCGCGGAGCGAAAAAGAGAGGATGATCCATTCTCTGTTCCGCTCCGCCGACGTAGGACGGGAGTGCGGAGGCGTCGCTATGCGAATCTCCAATAACTTCCGTCCCACGGGGCTCCGGGTCAGGACGGGAACCTGCCCGGCTTAGCTAGTCCCGGCGCAGAGGGGAACGCTTTAGTTTGCCTAAGCTTTCCCTAACTTGGTGGAAGTCCGGTCCCTTGTGAGGTAGACCGGCCGGTTGTGGAGGGAGTCCACAACCGGCCGGTCTACCTGTTAGACAGATCCAGGATATCCCTCCGTATACGGCTGAAGGCAAACCGCAGGTGGTTTTAGTGGGTAAACCCGAAGTCGGGAGTCCCACATACCCCCGGGGTGCTTCAGCTTAACTGAGGCACATCCCCAACCCGGGGTACCCATAAAGGGTTTCCCCTGCGCATAAAAAAAAAAAAGTCTACTATGAGTGTATTATTAGCAAAAGTACGCGTATAAAATGGGCCCTTTTCCGTCCTTATTTAAAACGTTTACTAGCCTGTTATTATAGTCCTGGCCCATGAACAACATGAGTCTTAAGACTTTATTTCTGTGTGAACTACGTCTTATCGTTTTCATACATTTGACGGCATCTCTCATCATGACAAAAAAAGTATCTGAAAGTAAATTTCAGCTTAAAGAAAACAAGGAATCATCGAAACCTCATTTCAAATTAAACAATTCCTACAAAAAGTTAAGGAAATACTGATTCTTAGTTGATAGTAGTAGTTGTTGTTATTATTATAATAAAACCGAAATATTTTAATCTATAATGTAGTACTGTTTATTTAAATTAACACCTAATTATATTATTGGAGTCTGCAGTAGGTTGCTATATATATAGGTACTGTTTTTTTTTTTCATTAATTAGAAAAGGATAGGTACGTAACATTAAATGAATCTTCTGTCCATACTTTCATACTTTATGGAAGTATACTTTCTATACTTACTTACTTTACTTACTTTACTTATTAGGTACTTACTCATATTATAAATGCGAAAATGTGTCCGTCTGTCTGTTACCTCTTCACGCTTAAACCGCTGAATCGATTTTGCTAAAATTTGGCATGGACATCATCATCAACCTTGAGTCCCGGGAAAGGAGTTGCGGGCGTCCTCTAGTCTATACAAATAACATAAAAAATAGATTTTTTAACGAATAAACTCAAAAACTACAAAACCGATTTTAAAGTTATTTCACCATTAGGTTGCTACATTATCCCTGAGTAACAAAAACTACTTTTTACCGCCAGAAAATAGCTTTTCCTAAAGGAAAATTTATTTTTGCGGGTAACGCTGCGACAGAAGGTTAGTTTTTTAATAAATTGCTTATAAATGGTTAATTAAATATCTTAATATGAGTATATGTAATTTGATAGATAAAAAATTAAAATATTTTTATTAACTAAGTATAAAGGTTTTCTAAACTATAACAACTAGAGCCTTCTCGCAAGCTTTGTTACAGAAGGTTCCACTCTTACAATGATAACAAAGACTAACCTTAGGTAAAATTATAAATATGTTTAACAAAATAAAGCTAAGTCAAATAAACGAAAAATAAAAAATAAGTTAAAGATTTATTTCATAATCATGCAGTCAACTTTTACTCAAAAATTTCTTTGACGCAAATTTTTCTTTGACTAAAAAAGTATATAATGACTTAAATAAATTATATAAGGTATAACCATGTGTTTTTTTTTTACTTTTTGAGAAAATAGTTACCAAAGGACAGAGTCATGTACCAAAAGAAAATACGATCTTGGGCATAACAGAGGAGGAATCAAGTACTTCTTCTAAACCATCTTAACCTTCAAGGATAAGTAAAGTCTAGCTGCCTATGAAGAGTCAATTGACGAGATTTGTGGTAATGCTAAAATATTGTCACCGGAAAAATCTGCGAATAAATCATTTACTCCTTCAAAACCATCGTCACCTAAGCATATTACGAAAAGCACTGTTAACAAATCAGTTAACGAGAGATGTGTTGATGACGACAAGACTAAAACAGGAAATTATACGTCAAAAATTTCATTTGCTTTCAGGTCGCTAAGAAAAGAAACAGTTATTTAATTGAATTGCTTGTACTTTAGTATTCGATTACTACATTTTAAAATATCTTAAAACACTTTAGCTAATTTAACCAGGTCACGTTGGTTTATTTTGGACGTTAAGAATAAAGTAACAGCTGATAAGAGACAATAATGGATGGTAAGCAAAAATCACTGTTACTAAATATATAAAGTGATGGTAGTTCAGCAAAAACGAACTATTCTTTTTTGGAGGTTAGCGACTTTTCCAGGCTCTAAATTTTTAAAGTAAGTACTGATATTCGCTGAAGCGCCACTTATCTTCTAAACTAATGCGATATTAGATTGGGTATTAGCTTCAAATAATGATAAAAAAATAGGTTTTGGAATTTCCAAAATCGGTTAATAGATAGTAAAGATATGAATTTTTTTCTAAAAATTCAAACTTTAAAACGCTCTCTCCTTAAGTTGCATATATGGAGGTTAGCGACTTTTCCTTTCCAGTGTCGATATATTGATAAGTGCATTTGTTGAATAAATAATAGTAAATTATTACAACCCGAGACTGACGGCGACCATTGTTTGTGCGACGGGATAGCGGTCGACGTTGCCATGGCGACATACTTATTTAGTCACTTCAATAAAATAATATGGGCGAAATACTTTATATTATGGCAAAGCAACGTTTGCCGGGAAAGCTAGTAAAAATATGAAAACCTTATTAAATCGAGATAAAAATGTGCAAGCTGGTGATAATATTTAAAGTGTATAAGCGTTCTCTGTGGAAATACAAAGACAAAAAACCACTACGTCTACTCTTTTTTTGAAAGACTGTATAATATTGAATATACAAAGTACAAAACAAATTGATATTACTTTAGGGTGTCCCCTGTAGAGTTCGCTGTGAAAGTACAGCGCTACAAGATGACGCCCGCCATTATCCTATGCTATCCAGGGACTCAAAGTATCTCCATACTAAATTTTAGCAAAATCGGTTCAACGGTTCGGGCATGACAGATAGACAGACACACTTTCGCATAATAATTATATAATTTACTGTATTTTAAGCCACTGCATAGTTTTTATCTCGGACTTTGAGTGCGGCGACCGAATCAAGAAATTCCGTAACGTAAATAAACCTAACACCGCATCGTCTAACGTCATTTTAGCTTGGCAGACTTCGGCACAGTGTTCGTGTGCGAGACGTATGCGTATCGGTCACCACGTTCAAAAACTGTAACTTAAATTAAGAAAAAAAACTGCATTTAAAATAAAATTAATCTCTTGTTGATTAAAATGCTATGCAATAGCTTTACCGCGGCAGTCCCCGAGTGCCACACGTATTTTTATTTTATTTACGAAAATATTATACTGGCCCTGAACAATAAACAAAATAAAAATACTGGCTAAAAGCCGAGTTTTGTGAGGGCTCGCGTCGTCATATATATATATATTATTTTTTTTTATTGAAAGGTTCACAAACTGGCTGTATCACTAAAACAATTTTATAAAATAATGCAGTATGTTAGTAGAACTGATAGTACAACCTTCTACAGTGAACACAGCATGCAATATAAATATAAATTCACAGCATGCAATATAAATATAAATTACGCTCTTACAAAAAATATTTCAAGAAGTTTTTGGTAGGTAAACACAATATTATGGAATATAACAGTAACATAAAAAAGAAACTCAAAAATGGTTACAAGTTACAATTGACAATAATAATATAAATAAAGTTGTCACAATAATTTGGGAGACATGAAATGGTGTTTAATCGATTTGACCGATGCATTGAATATATCAAGTTCATGGCAGACATTGTTGTATGCATAGCAAAGACGATAGAGTGGCGAGTGTTGACCGTAATTAGTTCGGTGCACAGGTAAGTTGAAAGTTTTTATGTTGCATAGTCGACTTCCAGGGCGCGGTACGCGGATTTGCATTTTTTCGAGTAGCTCAGTGCTTTCCATCTTGCCAGTAAGAATTTTCTGCAGACTTACAATATCGGCTATCTTACGTCTATCTGCGAGTGAAATTACTTTGTAATAATTTAGTCTAGAGTCGTATGTGACGAGATCATGGCAACGATTGCTCGCGTAGGTGAGGTGGTAAAGAAATGTTTTTTGGAGTCTTTCTATTCTACTAATGTGAACAGCATAGATAGGGTTCCAAATTGGGCTACAATATTCCAACAAGCTGCGGACAAAACAGTTGAATAGGATGATGGGGATTTCAGGGTCTCTAAAAGTCTTAGTTTGTCTGGTTACAAAACCAGCCAGCCTTCCCCCTTTCTTAATAATATGGTCAATGTGATGACGGAAGTCTAACTTCTGATCCAAGATAACACCAAGATCGCGAACGCTCGTTACCTCACTGATCGGTGTGCTGTTGATTACATAAACAACATTGCTGTTGTCGGTTTTTCTTTTCCAAGTAAATTTTATGTAAAAACATTTTGAGGGATTGAGTATCATTTTATTAGCAACATACCAGACGCTTAATGAGTTAAGATCTGCCTGTACGTGTGCGATATCATTCCTGGACCGTATTATTCTGTAGATTTTTAAATCATCTGCAAACATTTTAAATGTGGAAGTTAATACAGAACAAAGGTCGTTAATAAATACGAGAAAAAAACAAAGGCCCGATGTGTGAACCTTGCGGGACTCCTGACGGTACCTTTTTGATCGGAGACTTGAAGCCACGAACAATAACTAGCTGTGTGCGATTTTTTAAGTACGACTCGCACCATCTCAACAGTGAGCCGCAAATTCCTGCATGACCCAGTTTTTGTATAAGGAGATCGTGATCCACCGTGTCGAACGCCTTGGAGAAGTCAGTGTATACAGCGTGAACTTCATTACTATTTTCGACTGCTTCTACGATGTCGTTGACATAGCCAAGAAGGTTTGACACGGTTGATCTTCCTGGTAAGAAGCCGTGCTGCTGTGAATTAATGTGTGGTTTAAGGTGATGAAGTAGTGTCTTTTGGATCATAGACTCGAACAGTTTTCCCATTGCGGACAAAATGGATATGGGTCTGTAGTTGGTAACATTGCTCAGATCCCCTTTTTTGGAGATGGGAGTCTTCCATTTTGTAGGAAAAATGCCATTCTCGAGAGATTTGTTAAAAATTATGTGTAGCGGTGTAACCAGCTGGGAAGCACAGGTCCGGAGGAAGATAGGCGGGATGGTGTCGGGACCTGGGGCTTTATTTGTGTTAATTTGTTTTATAGATTTTAATATCTCGTCCTTGGATAAATAACAGCTACTTAATGATGTTTGCGTGTTGTTTGAGCCTGTGATACTAGATGCGCATGTAGTAGAGATTGCACCCGTCCTATTGTTGTATAAAGAAGAAAAGTAGTTGGAAAAAGCCTCACTAATTTGCTGTCCGCCATGTAACATAAAGGATGTTGTCTAAAAACATATCGTCGGGAATTTCGTGACTGTTGGATCTGAAAGATTTAACAAATATCCAGAAGTACTTCGAGTCCTCTTTGATAAGCAGTTTGGCGTTCGATTTGAATGTAGAAAGACAATCCGCCAATAGTTTGTCACATCGGCTACGCATTAGTTGGTAAGTGATAAGGTCTCTCTTGTTGTTATATTTTTAAATCGTTTGTGAAATTTAGCTTTCTCTTTCAGACAATGAATAAGCGGACGGCTAATCCAGCAGGGGTAGCTGTTTCCTCCTTTTGAAGAGAGCGCTGTGAACTTTGCAATAATAGGAGTTAAAATATTGTAGAAAATATCTACAGTCGAGTCTACCGAAAAGTGCGGCTTGAGATGGTCGTACCAGTCAATTTTATCTAGGTCTTCAGATATGGCGACGTAATTGGATTTAGAAAAGTTAGGAGAAGTTACCCTTTTGGTTTTTATTTTAATGGAAGACCGTACGTGGACATTGATTGATAAAGCTGGATGGTAAACGTCTGTGGTAACTAGAGGATTGACGCAAGCTTCAACAGTAAAGAAGTTAGCATTATTTGTCAAAATCAAGTCAAGAATTCGACCGTGTACATTGGCTAAGGAATTAACTTGCTGAAGGTTATTAAACCAAAAAGCATCCGTAAAGACACTCTCGACTACGGAGTTAGTGCATTCCGGAGAAAGGTAATTGCTGTTCGAATCTGCTTTCCATGTTATACTAGGCAAATTAAAGTCACCTGCAATAAGCAACAGGGAGTCAGAAGGTAACTTATGTTGGACTACATCGGTAATGTTTGATGAGATACGCCTAAGTCGGTCGTGAGAAATTGGGGGAGGGTTGTAAAGAGTACATAAACATATATGTTTAGTTGTGTTACCTTGCTTGAATTTTACAATTACCCATAGGTTTTCATCCAACGTCTCCCACGTGGGCTTGCGGTTGGACTCAAGTGTTTTTAGAACAGCGATAAGTACTCACCCTCCTTCGTGCTTAGCGCTGTCGGATGAGGACCGATCGCGCCTATATATTGTATATCTATGATCTAACACTTCATAATCATACACCGAGTCGTTGAGCCACATTTCAGTAAGTAGTATTATGTCTGCCTCTTGCTTCAATGCATTGGTCAGAATTGTTGTAGTTTTGGTTCTTAAGCCACGAACATTTTGGTAGAGTTTGGTATTTGTTGTTATATCGGCAACAGAAATACACACTGTGTGAAAATTTCAGAAGTCTAGCTATAGGGGTTCTTGAGTTACGTTACAGTCTGGTCTGGAGACATAGATGGGCAGACGGACAGACATCGAAGTCTCAGTAATAGGGAGCGAACTCACGGCGCGGTTTTTTCCCGCGCCCGCGCTCTGCGATAGTTTAGCGGGCGATCGCAGTACCCATAGTAGGCGACCGTAGTAGAAACCGCCCGTCCTTTTGGGTTTTTTTTTCTGTATTCTTCTGTAAAGTAAGTGTAAAACTGATCGTTTCTGCCCGCCTTGCAACCGCCCGTCTTGCGATTATCGCCCGCCGAGTTTGCGGGCGCTGACCGCAACCGCGGCGGCTGCGGGCCCGCACAAATCAGCGGTCTCGTGAGTTCTAAAATAAAACCGCTCATTTGCGCGGGCCCGCAACCGCGCCGTGAGTTCGCTCCCATAGGGTCCCGTTTTTACCCTTTGGGGATGACGGAACCCTAATAAACCATCTACTATTTTATGCGAGTCTTTACTTTTATAAAAATGAGCAGAGGTCACCAGATTTTTTATAATTTATGTATGTTATGTCTTTACTATTATTTGGAAAAGTATCGATATCGATTTTTTTTATTATTCAGTGACATCTCTAGTAAAATCCGCCATTTTTGTTTTACAAATTTTGAAGGCAGGCTCGTTTCTTTCGTGGTCATTTCGTGTCCATATTAGTTTCTTATGTCAATGGCTTTAAGTTACACCAGACTTTAAAGAGGTTGAACTCAGTCGAAATTGCCAGGTAGCCCTTAAAGCACAAATCAATAGGCGTGATAGTTTTTTCGTAAAGTGTTTTATAAAAATTAAAATGTAAACAATAAACATTGTGGGATATATCTACTAGGTTTAATTTATATTGATTATAATTGCATAAGTTGATAAAGAATACTATGCAAGCTTTACCGCGGCAGTCCCCGAGTGCCACGCGTATTTTTTATTTACGAAAATGTCATAGTTACCTCGAACAGTAAACGAAGAAATATAATTAATTTTCACAAAGAGGAGACGTTTTTAATTAATTTCCTTAATGAGTTCGAAGAAAAATATATCCGCTTTGATATATTTTTCTTCGAATAATAATAATTAAAGACATGAGTGGATGAAGTGTTTAACTGACAATTTGAAAAATGTCGTTTTTTGGGGTTCCGTACCCAAAGGGTAAAGACGGGAGTCGGGACCCTATTACAAAGATCTCGTAGTCTCTCCGTCTGTCTGTCACCAGGCTGTAACTCAAGAACCGTTATAGCTAGATTTTTTTTGATTTGAAATTTTCACAGATTGTGTATATCTGTTGCCGCTATAACAATAAATACTAAAAACAAAATAATATTAATATTTAAGGGGGGCTCCCATACAACAAACGTGATTTCTTTGGCCTTTTTTGCTCGATATCAATAATGGCAACAGGCAGGGACTTGAAATTTTCACAAAGGCCTTATTTATATGTGTACTTCAATAATTAATAATACTATTAAAATAAAATCCCATACAAAAAACACAATTTTTGGCTTATCGTTGCTCTATAACGGTACGGAACCCTCTGTGCGCGATTCCGACTCTTTTGTTCGACGCCTTAGGACCGGGAAAATTATTTGAAAAAAAAAAATGGGTTCTATGTATAGCTAGATGTAGTAATACATCTAGCTATACATAGAACCCATTTCTAGATGCTTCTTCGCTAGATGATGAAGTAGGTTACAAGATTTGTTCAAATTATCAAGGGAAAAATTAGTTATTGCTCTTATGTTGTAAAATCTAAGTTACCCACTTCATCCACTCATGTCTTTAATTTCATTATCCTTGTAAATTGAAACAACCGGCGGGCATAATTGTTTTTTGCCTTTTTTCAATGTGGAAAATCTGCCAAGTGCGAGTGGGACTCTCGCACGAAGATTCCATACCATTTACCTATGGATATGGAGCGACAATAGGCAAAAAATGACGTTTTTGTACTGAAGTCCTTCTAAAATATTTATTTTATAACATTTTTAGGGTTCCGTACCCAAAGGGTAAAAACGGGACCCTATTACTAAGACTTCAATGTCTGTCAGTCTGTCTGTCACCAGGCTGTAACTCGAGAACCGCTATAGCTAGACTTCTGAAATTTTCACAGATTGTGTATATGTGTTGCCGCTATAACAACAAATACTAAAAATAAAATAAATTAAATATTTAAGGGGGGGTCCTATACAACAAACGTGTTTTTTTGCTATTTTTTGCTCTTAATCAATAACGGCAACACATAGGCAATTGAAATGTTCTCAAAATACTTAATTGTATTTGTACTTTAATAATTAATTATAAAATTTAAATAAATTAAATAATTGAGGGAGGCTCCCATACAAAAAATTAAATTTTTAGCCTATTTTTACTCTGTAGTGGTACGGAACCCTTCGTGCGCGAGTACAACTCGCACTTGGCCGATTTTTAGAATCTATTTGTTGTTATAGCGGCAATAGAAATACATGACCCTTGCGCTTCGCTTGGCTCGTCTCGGCGGGGACACTACCGTGTCCCCAGATTTGTGAAAATTTTCATTCCTCTATTCATTCATTCGTTTCTCTGCTACAGCCTGGTGACAGACGGACGGATGGTCAGAAAGTCTTAGTGATATGGTCCCGTTTTTATCGTTTGGGTACGGAACCCTTAAACATTAAATTAATTGAAATGTACAATCTTTCCTTATTTAAAGGTACCTATTTGTTTAAAAGCTTTATTTTTATTGTCTGTTGTATTTTCTTTTGGCTGTAAATAATATAATTTGAATTCCTCTTTGGTCTTTCTTGCGAATTTTTTTACTAACTGTGTCAGGAAGTAGGTAATTTAATTTATAAAAGTTTAATAGTATCAATTAGGTGACGCCCACAACTCCGTTGCGCCAAATTCGTTTATCGCGGGGGAACCGTACATTTTTCTGGGATACAAATTATCCTATGTACTTTTCCAGGACTCAAAGTATCCCCATACCAAATCTCATCAAAATCGGTTCAGTGGTTTAGGCGTGAATAGGTAACAGACAGACATACTTTATAATATATATATATAATATATATATAATATATATATATAATAAATGAATCCATATTTCCCGTGGTCACGACAATATCACGCCTGAACGGCTGGACCGATTTCACTATTTCTTTTTTTGATGTGTTTGTTATGTTTGAGAAGAAGAATATGATAGAAAAAATAAAAAAAATATTGCGCGGAAAATTAGAATATGTATAAACTTTTTTAATGTAACATTTGTGACATTTGACATAGAATTGACAGAATGCATTTTTTGTGCGACGGGATAGCGATGGACGTTGCCATGGTGCCATACTTAGTCATTTCAATAAAATAATATGTTATAGGCTACGAATAATAAAAACTAAGGAAAAGTAACTCCGTCAAAAAACATGCTCCACAATACTTGTCAAAAAAGTGTACCTTAGGGCTTAGGTACACATTTCAATACATTTGCAATATTTAGGTGGCCTTGAGCGGTACTAGGCTGACGTTACATGACAGATCGAAAGGAACCAAATTTAAAACGGTAATAGTATGGGAGTTACGATTCCTTAGTTTTTATTATTCGTAGGTTATAAGAGTGAAATCGGAAATAATTTATATGGCAAAACAACGTTGCCTTGACAGCTAGTATGATATTATAATGATAGATGCGAAGTGACACTTTTGCAGCCTAAAGGTCAGCTTACATTGACACACTATTTTAAAAGCTATTGCATAGCTTTTATCGCGGGCTTTAAGGCGAGGACTTATCTCAATTCCAAACGATAACCTTGCGCACAACCAAAGACCAAGCGTGTACGCATCGCAATAAGATTCATTTTAGCTTAGCATAAAATTGTAGTTTCTAGGGGCGGATCTTCTCTATTTTTCATGGGTTTTTTAAATATCTTTCTAAATAAATATGAAGAAAAAGATTACACGTTTCAGACTTTTTTAAAATAGATTCATTAACAATTTATTAAAATAAAATGTAAGTTATTCTTGTTAATACTTATATTTCGATGACAAAGAGTTTTGTCGGAGGTGAGTTTGTAAATTAATTACAGCGAAAGTATTATTTTTTATTAAAATGTTTTTGATTTAAACCCTTTTAAATATTGTGCTCTATATCTCATATTTTTTTACATTTCGTTATTATATTGGAACTAGGTAAATCGGGTATCTAGAAATAACAAAATGGGGTTTCAACCCGCCTTAAGGGGGCGACCGAATCAATAAATTCCGTAATAAACCTAACACTCGTCTAACGTCGTTTCTATGGTCGTTTCAGTTCGGCAGTCTTCGGCAATTGTGTGTGCGTGCGCCTAGACGTTTGCGTGTAGACTAGCGTCCAGCAGTCCCCGAGTGCTACACGTATTTTAACCGACTTCAAAGAAGGAGGTTATTAAATTGTAATATTTCCAGAACTGCCAAGTTTTCGTATAAATAATAATATGTTAGTCTAAATCAGCGTCTGAACAAGTGTTTGTATGTTTGTGTTCGCATATCTCCGGAGCTACAAGTCCGATTTGAGTGATTCTTTTTTTGCTGTACTAGATATTGTTCAGCTTAGGAAATACTGCAAATTTCATCAAAATCGGTTCAGTAGTTTTGGAGATAGGTAGTTTTAATTCTCAATTACGTACAATTTTGAAGTCGGTTCTATCTTTTTAAAATGCTAATATTTGTCTCAGTTACTTTTCTATAGCGTGGTATTTCGATGTCTCTAGCCGTAGTATATTTTTGCATAATATTATCCGACCAAAGTAGGTCGTGTCAAGTATCCATTGACCGAAGTATGATTTGCACTTCAAATTCAACTGATCGATTTTTAACCGACTTCCAAAAAGGATGATACAGGGTGTAAAAAAGTTAGATATAGAGTTCAACGTTAAAGTAGCAGAGCTGTAAAAGCATTTTTTGTGAAGCGCCCGAGTGTCATAAATTTGCCCATACAAAAGTTTAAACTTAGTTCAGCGCTGCTATTTTTACAGTGAACTCTACAGAGTGTAACAAAACTAAGTGATAATACTTTAGGGTGTGTATGTGTCCCATAAATATTATTATATTTATTCACTATGAAAGTAGCAGCGATGAAAGATAATTTTTTTTCACTTTTGTATGGGCAAGCGCCCAACGTCACGTCGAGTTTCCCCATACAAAAGTTTAGAAAATACTCGTTCAGCGCTGCAATTTTCACAGCGAACTCTATGTAGGGGAATGTACACACCCTAAACTTGTTTTGTTACACCCTGTACATCCATTATCCAGGAACATTGACAACTTTCGTCCTTCAGCAAGATTTAAATCCGCGATCCAAACAACTGGACTACAGACGTCTTCAAAGTATATAACACACCACTGATTCCTAACAGAGTAATAAAATGTGGGAGAAAATATTATTAAAACGTTTACGCCAGGCTTCAAAGACATAATATTATGTCATATGCTGTCATATCTATATATCTATACTTAATATTATAAAGCGGAAGAGTTTGTTAGTTTGTTTGTTTGAACGCGCTAATCTCAGGAACTACTGGTCCGATTTGAAAAATTCTTTCAGTGTTAGATAGTCCATTTATCGAGGAAGGCTATAGGCTATACTTTATCACGCTAAGACTAATAGGGGAGAATAAATAGAGGAAAATGTGGAAAAAACGGGGGAAAATTATATTTTGAAAGGGCTTATTTGAACGCGCTAATCTCTGGAACTACTGATCCGATTTGAAAAATTCTTCCAGTGTTAGATAGCCCATTTATCGAGGAAGACTATAGGCTATATTTTATCACGCTAAGACTAATAGGAGCGAAGAAATAGAAGCAAATGTGGAAAAAACGGGGAAAATTATTTGAAAGGGCTTATCTCACGAACTACTACAGCAATTTTAAGAAGTAGACCACGTGAAGGATTATAGGCTATTTTTGTAGACTGATTTGTCTGTGAAATATCTAATTTACGCGGGCGAAGCCGCGCGGAACGTCTAGTGTTATAATATGTAGCGAGGAAACTTATTAGCATTCATATTATATGTTGAAGTTACATATTGTGAATAGGTTTGTATGAAATATTCAGTTTATTACACGCTTTATGCTATCCATACTAATATTATAAATGCCGAAGTGTGTATGAATGTTACCTTTACGCCCGAACCGCTGAACCGATTTTGCTGGGTATGGTACTTTAGAGTCTCCGGAAAGACGTTTTTACGTGGGAGAGCCATGCTTCGTCACAAATGGGCCGGCTCGACCGGAGAAATACCACGTTCTCACAGAAAACCGGCGTGAAACGTGTATTTCGCCGAGTGAGTGAGTTTACCGGAGGCCCAATCCCCTTCCTTTCCCTCCCCTATTCCCTTCTCTTCCTATCCCTACCCTCCCCTATTCCCTCTTAAAAGCCCGGCAACGCACCTGCAGCTCTTCTGATGCTGCGAGTGTCCATGGGCGACGGAAGTTGCTTTCCATCAGGTGACCCGTTTGCTCGTTTGCCCCCTTATTTCTGGAAAATTTTAGGGTTACCGCGTGAATCGAATTTGTGAAACGTGAAAACGCAACGGAGCTGTAGGCGTCATCTATTTACATAGTACTATGTATAATGTTATCTTACAACTTTGTTGTAACATAGTATAATGTTACAACAAAGTTGGTAACATTATACTATGTATAATGTTACCAACTTTGTTGCACTGAAATTGGTTATCACGTGAACCGTACATTTTTCCAGGATAAAAGGCAGACACAAATGTGCCAGATAAACAGAATGGATAGGCAAAATGAAAACTATCACGCAAAGAGCCTTTTAAAATGAAGACTGTATTTTCTATCACAGGACCATCATTAAAATGTCTTTTTGACAATAAAAAAAGAATCATCAAAATCGGTTCATAAACAAAGAAGTTATCCGCGAACAAACAAAAAAAAGTATACGGTCGAATAATTGAGAAACCTCCTTTTTGAAATCGGTACAAAAGAAGTATTCTTTTCCAACATACTTAGAATATAACTCTATAACGTGTAAATAAAATGAGTAAGAACTTAATATAATATTACTCCATCTTGGAAGGTTTATTGGTATAAGTTGCCATAGACAAGGAATAAGATAGATACGCTTTCAATCGTCGCGAAAATAGCAACATACATTTTTGAAAACGACGTAATGAAAAAAACTTTTTTTAAATTATTTTCGAGCTGTTTCAAATAATAAGTTTTTACGTGTTACCGTTATAATGAAAAAAAAAATGTAATTAAAATAATTTTTGTACAGCAGCATGTGTTTTGTAAAAAAACCTGGATGGCAAGTCACAATAAATTTATTTTTGTAAAATTCTTTTATAATTTATTTCAGATGTATTTATGAGACTCATCTGTTACAACACAATTTTTTTATAAAATTAGGGGGCAGATGAGTAAATGGGTCACCTGATGGAAAGCAACAGCCGTCACGCGTCGCCCATGGACACTGGCGACATCAGAAGAGTAGTAAGTGATTTGCCGGTCTTTTAAGACACAAATACACTCTCTTCTTAAAGGTTTGCAATGCAAACCTTTAAGAAGAGAGTAAACTTTGCATGTCATATTGGTCCGGAAATACCGCTGGCGACAGTTCGTTCCAGAGTTTTACTGTGCGTGGAAGAAAGTTTTTGCGGGCTCTACACCTTCTTAGCTCTCTGAAAGCACTTCGCCGGAAGGATGTGAGATAGGGCAAGTTTATCTAATAATGAACCGAGGGAGGCTGGTTACTGGATATGTAGCTGGGAGTAATATTAAATGGCTTTTTAATAAACTACTAGCAAGTGAGTAGCACAGGGTATGTGCAACTTTAAGGGCTCCCACACATAACTGCGAATTCGCATCGCAATGTCATTTTACTTTTATTATATTTTTCATCATTATTATCATTTTTAGGGTTCCGTAACCAAAGGGTAAAAACGGGACCCTATTACTAAGACTTCGTTGTCTGTCCGTCTGTCCGTCCGTCTGTATGTGTCTGTCTCCAGGCTGTAACTCAAGAACCGCTATAGCTAGACCTCTGAAACTTTCACAGATTGTGTATATCTGTTGCCGCTATAACAACAAATACTAAAAATAAAATAAAGTTAATATTTATTTTATTTAAATAAATAAATAAAGTTAATTTATTTAAATAAAATAAAGTTAATTCCCATACAATAAACGTGATTTTTTGGCTTTTTTTGCTCGTAATCAATAATGGTAACAGCTAGGCACTTGAAATTTTCACAAAATCCTTAGTTATATTTGTACTTTAGTAGTTAATAATAAAATTAAAATAAAGTAAATATTTAAGGCGGGCTCCCATACAAAAAACACATTTTTTGTCTACTTTCGCTCTATACCGGTACGGAACCCTTCGTGCGCGAGTCCGACTCGCACTTGGCCTATTTGCGATGCGATGTGTATTCGCAGTTTTGTGTAAGCCCTTAGATCACTCTTGCTTGAAATGTGTGCAACGCATGTGTTGCGAAATAGAGTCTATATCTATATATAATAAATAAATATATAAACTAGACGACAAAACTCATTTATCGCGCGGGAACCGTACATTTTTCCGGCATAAAAAGTATTCTATGTCTTTTCCCGGGACTCCAAGTATCTCCACACTAAATTTCAGCAAAATCGATTCAGCGGTTTGACCGAATATTAGTATAGATGTTTCCCGTCTATTTTGTCTTCAAACAGACTCACATTGATTTGATAAAGCCACAAGCGTGTGTCCCAGAGGTATCTACTAATATTATGATCAAGATGATAAGGAGCTCTAGGGACGTCACGAATATTCGACAAATTCGAATATCGTGTTTGCCAAATATTGTAAACGTTGCCGGGAAAGTTGCAAGGAACATGTTGCTACGACAGAAGAGTGGGTAGTTTAGGTTCTGCGAAAGCTCAGGCTTAATGGCTTTATCGTGCTTAATCCGTACATTTTGCCAAACTATGCTTTGTTTTTTCTAGATTGTAAAAAATCTCTACACCCATGTAAATCAGTTCAGCCGTTTATTACTGAGGAGGTAACAGTCTGATTTTCGCATGTAGGGTAAAATGACGTGATTGGACAGTACTAGTCATTGGACAGAGCACAAAAACACAGTATTTATTGAGGTTGCTTTAAAAACTACCTGTTTTTCTTTAAAATCAGGCGTTCTATTACTTTAAAACCAGCCAGTTTTTAAAGCAACCTTAATAAATATTGTGTTTTTGTGCTTTGTCCAATGACTGGTACTGTCCAATCACTAGTCATTTACCTTATAATTAATATAAGCATGAATTTATTCTCAAGAAGTTATAAGTTTAAAAAACTGTAAGTTGTAACCCAAAAATTTTACATCATTTTGTCAAAATCGGACAGATAGTTTAGCCGCTACGAGGCCACATACATAACTCTTCTTTTTTGCTCCGGTAAAAACAAGGAAATTGTTGAAAACAAAATGTTTCCTTTAGGAAAGTTTACAAACGACGCTCAAACTTGCTTTTGGAAACTGATAGCGCTCTGATATCAATCACAAGTTTCACCTTTGTGGGTAGTTCACAAAGAAACTAGAAATACGGGTATTGGAAATAGAAGTAGGTATATAAACAGAGTGAACATTAGAGCACTAGCTAAAAGCCGAGCTTTGTGAGGGCTTGCGTCGTCACACCTTGGCTGTCTGATGATAACACATCTACATATAAATAAAAATTACTATATTAAAGCACAAATCAATAGGCGTGATAGTTTTTCCGTAAAGTGTACCATATTATTTTTAACAAAAAATTAAAACCGACTTCCAAGGTAAAAACAATAATAACACCCTTATAATATGAACTAAAAAGTATCTATCTATACATATAATAAAACTGTAGAAATGAAAATTCTGTACATTAAAGATATTCAAAAAATAATAAGCGGGGGGTGTTACTACATCGCTATAGAAGCCAAAAATGTGGTTGGTTTTTTTGTCTGTCTGTCTGTCTGTCTGTATGTTTGTTCCACTATCACACGAAAACTACTGATCCGATTTGAATGCGGTTTTCGCAGATATATTTGTCTTCTTCCAACTTAACATCTGGTGTATAAAAAAATGTCCCCCACCCCTCTAAAGGGACGAAAGAGGGGGTCAGATTTTGTATAAGACTTTTGCTTTAACACGAAAACTACTGATCCGATTTGCACACGGTTTTCGCAGATATAATTGTCTTCTTCCAACTCAAAATCTGGTGTATAAAAATACAGAAATGTTTTGCCGAAGTCGGAAAAAAGCACTACTAGATAAAAAAAAATATTTAATACTTTTTAGTTCATATTATAAGGATGTTATTATTGTTTTTACCTTGGAAGTCGGTTTTAATATTTTGTTAAAAATAATAATTTCACTCTTTTGCTAACCGACTTCCAAAAAGGAGAAGGTTATATATTCGGCTGTGAATTTTTTTTTTGTATGTTCAACGATTACTCCGCCGTTTGTGAACCGATTTTCAAAATTTTTGTTTTGTTCTATTAGGTTTCCCTCCAATTTGGTCCCATTTTCACGAAAGTGGTGATCTGATAATGGGATCCATGAGTAATCGAGGGAACTCCTCAAAATTTATATGGAAACATATAGTGATTTTGATTTTATGAGAAGTACCCTAAGCATATGCTACCAAAATGCAAGATTTTGCACCAAGGTATATTATGGTTTCGAAGATACTAAGAGAACTCCGGATTCCTTATAGATACAAGTTTGGGGGTTAAGACGTTGTTTTAAGAACTGAAAGCATATGCTACTATGAAAATTACATTCATCATTGGGATACAACAATGTGACATTGGTGACCCTGACGTGGTAATGATGATGATGATGATGAATGTAATTTGCATAGTAATTAGTAGCATATGCTTTCAGTTCTTAAAACAGCGCTTTAACCCCCAAACTTGTATCTATAAGGAATCCGGAGTTCTCTTAGTATCTTCGGAACCATAGTATACCTTAGTGCAAAATCTTGCGTTTTGCTAGCATATGCTTAGGATACTTCTCATAAAACCAAAATCACCATATGTTTCCATACAAATTTTGAGGAGTTCCCTCGATTACTCATGGATCCCATCATCAGATCACCACTTTTATGAAAATGGGACCAAATTGGAGTGAAACCTAATATAACAAAACAAAAATTTTGAAAATCTGTTCACAAACGGCGGAGTAATCGTTGAACATACAAAAAAAATTGGAACGAAGTTCTTTATCGCGCGTATCGCGCGTTGCTAATGTTGAGACGAATGACGATGACGTCAACTGGCGGGAAATTTAAAATTCTACCATTCCTCTATGGCGGTAAATTTGAATTTTTTGAACTGGGTGGGGTGGCGGTACTCTTCTTTATAACTTCGTTCCATCCGGGTGTCCCTTGACACCTCTCAAGTTTTTTTTTCTTATTACAACGGTTTAACAGACAGACAGAATTTTCGCATTAATATTAGTATGGATGCTTTACAATTGAAGTTCCTTTGTATGCCACAAAGATTATTTCACATTCCTCAAAATACTTGGAAGCTATCCATACATCATTCTATTCATTCCTTCCTATTCCTTTGCCCACAAAATTAGTATACATTTGTACTAAATCACCAAAGTAAAATTGAATTTTATTCATAAATTATTCATTTGCGACCAAAGATTCAACGCTAGATGTGCCATTTTTAACCGACCAAAAAGAGGGGTGTTTTAAGTTGACGTGTCTGTCTGTCTGGCGTTGTAGCATGGAAACGAGTAGACCGATTTAAATCAACTTTTTTGTTTGAAAACTGATATTATGATCGAGAATATTCTTAGCAGTATTTTATCATCATCAGCCTGCTCACTGCTAGAAATTTCAGGATTTATGTAGAAGTAGTAGTAACTTACTTTTTAGGGTTCCGTACCCAAAGGGTAAAAACGGGACCATATTCATGAGACTTCGATGTTTGTCTGTCCGTCTGTCTGTCTCCAGGCTGTATCTCAAGAACCGCTATAGCTAGAGTTCTGAAATTTTTACAGATTGTGTATTTCCTACGAATAATAAAAACTAGCCGCTATAACAACAAATACTAAAAACAAAATAATATTAATATTTAAGGGGGGCTCCCATATAATAAACGTGACTTTTTGGCCTTTTTTGCTTGATATCAATAATGGCAATAGGTAGGCACTTGAAATTTTCAGAATAGCCTTAATTGTTTGTGTACTTTAAAAATTAATAATAATATTTAAATGAAATAAAAATTTAAGGGGGGCTTCCATACAAAAAACCCAATTTTTTGGCCTATTTTTGCTATATAACGATGCAGCGCGGCACCCTTCGTGCGCGAGTCCGACTCGCACTTGGCCGATTATTTATTTTATTTAAAAATCAATTAAATGTGCATTCTAGGTATAGCTAGATGAAGAAGTAGGTAAGTTACAAGGTTGGTTCAAATTATAAGAGGAAAAAAAAAAAAAATTGCTCTTTGTTGTAAAATGTTAGTTACCCGATTGATCCACTCATGCCTTCAATTATTAATTCAAAAGGATGTTTTTATTCTGCATCAGTGTAAAAATCTATAATATTATATTTTTAAATGTGCCAATGTATGACGTATCTACTTTTATAAGATCTCTGTCGTCATTATACAGTCCTATCTGAATTTTTATATTTGGCGCACCTCCAGGTCTTATTAAATCAAGACTTGGAATGTTAAAATTATCTCTTAATATTGTATTATATATCTTATCATTGTAAGTAATGTTTCTCTTATTATATCAAGGTTTATTACGGCGCTAAGTTTTGATAGTCAAATAAAAACGGACAAACAGATTGATAGTAATTTATCCGACTGTGAAAGAAGGGTTGAGTTTTTAGGATATCGCACTAGAAAGCCTCAAAATTTAAAGTGACCGCAACAACTGCAGTCGTAATTAACAACTGAGTAGTCTTTGAAGCTAAATAATTATGCATCATGCATGTTCACCGTACTAAATTTTCAATACTAAGAGTGGGTTGCACCAACTTACTTTAACTGTAACTTTAACCATAACAAAATGTCAAATGAACTGTCAAATCCCTAGTAAAAGTCCATAAAGCGTCTCCCAGACAGACGCGGCCTGCGGTGGCGGTGGCGGTGGCGGTCAGTTGAATGGCTTGGCCGCGTGGCCGCGTGTGTCTGTGTCGTTCCTAGAACTCTCAAGTCATCCAACTGACCGCCACCGCTACCGCCACCGCAGGCCGCGTCTGTCTGGGACACGCTTAATGGACGCCATATTTGACGATAACCTTAGCCTTAACTATAACAACGCCTCTGGTGCAAGCCGTGCAACCCACCCTAATGTGTACTTTCTGACGAAACTAAGTTTTTTCCCATACAACAAACGTGATTTTTTTGCCGTTTTTTGCTCGATATCAAAAATGGCAACAGATAGGTACTTGAAATTTTCACAAAATACTCAATTATATGTGTACTTTAATAATCTATACTAATATTATAAAGCGGAAGAGTTTGTTAGTGTGTTTGTTTGTTTGTTTGAACGCGCTAATCTCAGGAACTACTGGTCCGATTTAAAAAAATCTTTCAGTGTTAGATTCTATTATTAATAAAACTAGACAGACAAATCAGACAAATTTCACAGACAAATCAGTCTACAAAAATAGCCTATGATCCTTCACGTGGTCTACTTCTTATCTGACCCAAATAACAGAAAAATTACTCTAGTAGTTCGTGAGATAATAATATTTCAAATAATTTCCCCCGTTTTTCCACATTTTCTTCTATTTCTTCGCTCCTATTAGTTTTAGCGTGATAAAATATAGCCTTTAGCCTTTCTCGATAAATGGGCTATCTAACACTGAAATAATTTTTCAAATCGGACCAGTAGATCCAGAGATTAGCGCGTTCAAATAAGCCCTTTCAAATAATTTCCCCCCGTTTTTTCCACATTTTCCTCAATTTCTTCGCTCCTAATTAGTCTTAGCGTAATAAAATATAGCCTATAGCCTTCCTCGATAAATGTACTATCTAACACTGAAAGAATTTTTCAAATCGGACCAGTAGTTCCTGATATTAGCGCGTTCAAACAAACAAACAAACAAACTAACTAACTAACAAACTCTTCCGCTTTATAATATTAGTATAGATTAAAATTAAATTTAAGGGGCTCCCATACAAAAAAAAAATTTTTTTGCCTATTTTTGTGCTATAACGGTACGGAACCCTTCGTGCACGAGTTCGACTCGCACTTTGCTGATTTTTTATTTTTATAGTCTAAGCCGAACCATGTAGAAGACGCTAAACAAAAAAGTGTTCTTTCTGAAGTCGGTACAACATAAAAGATATTTATTCCGTACATCGCAGCATGTAGGTACAAGACGTTTCAGTAAAAAAGTGTAGTTTCTGAAGTCTAGCCGTTACGTTGTCTTCGAGTCGGCGAGTTGGCATCCTATTTGCTTGTAAGCCACTCTTGTAGAAAATTCTACAAAAGTGCAGCTATAGGGGAGAGGCGGAAGCGATTGGGGTTTTATTATCATGTTTTACGTACAATAAAATTACTTCCTTAAATATATTTGGTATTGTAGTAGTTATAATTAAATATTTTTTAAATTATTATAGCTGAGTTATAATAGATGGATTTAAGAAAAAGAGCTGACAGATCAACTGATGTTGAGTGATATGGCTTCCACCATGGGAGTACCCAGGTTCTGGGCCAGGGGGGGCAAAGCAAATTTTTTATAAGCTAGGTGTTTATAAAGAATAAAAAATTATTAATTTTTAGTTGCAAAAATATTGTTTTGCCATCAAATGGCAAAAATTCGTTTTCTTAATTTTATATTTATAAAGATAAAAGTACTAGATAAGATAGTAGGGACGTCAACATGATCCAGGGGGGTACGCCCATGGCTTCCAATCATGATAACTCTTAATTTAATTGTCACAATGTTTGTACTACACACAAGACGCATAGCAACTCCAGGGCATTTTATCAAGTTATATTTTTGACGTCAAGCATTTTTGACGAAAAATGCGAAAACGTAGGTGATTGAAATTTTGCTCAGTTATAGTTTATATGGTGAAGGAGTGCATCGAGCTAATATTATTTTAAAATTATGCTTTTATCATACATTTTTTTAACAAATAAAACATTACACACACTACAACACACACACTAGGAGATTTTGATTGACAAGGCTATACACACGAATTGTACTCTTTTATTCATGGTTGAAGTCTTTTGTCAAATTGAAAATAGATTTTTTTTTTTATTGAATCTTAAATACTGTTAGACAATTATTACACGGCCAGTCTGTCATCATTTGACTTTATTAATCTGAGACTGTCGCAGGAATTATGTCTATAAAATAATAAAGTCAATAATTTGACAATAGAATATCAATAGAAAAGCGTGGATTTTTTATTTGAGGTCGAATTTCGACCATTGGGCGATCTCTAGTAATAATAATTTGACGAAAACTTCTGTTAAAATAGAAAGCCCCATATTTTCTAACAGTGAGCGACCTAATGATGAAACTACAGCTAAGTACACTCTCGATCATGTCAGCTTTCAAACAAAAAAACGATATCAAAATCGATCCAGTCATTGGATCCTACGATGCCACAGACAGACACACACACACACACACAAACAGACACGTCAAACTTATAACACCCTTTTTTCGTCGGGGGTTAGTAACACTTTTTTCGTCGGGGGTTAGTAACGCAAAATATTTTTACCCGCTTTCTCTTATAACTTGGACCACACACACTCGTTGGCGCGACATCTCACACAACTGCACTGACTTTGTTCCTCGGCACGAACGGGCTTAAATCGCATTTAAACTTTACTTTCTTATTTATATTACAGCTACTGTGCTAACTTATGCCTTTTCTTGTTGCTTGTATGTATTTAAATTAACTTTGGATGCATACTAATAAAAAAGTGTCTGTGTGTTACTCTTCAAACTAAAACCGCTGAACCGACTTTGCTAAAAATTGGTATGGAGATACTTGTTGCTTGTATGTATTTAAATTAACTAATGACGCAAGTGTATCTGTCTGTTTGTCTTTTACCCTTCACGGTGAAACTGCTGAAAATATTGTAACTTTTGTTATGGCTATGCTTTGAGTCCCGAGAAAGGACACAATAATAATTATTATGATAGTTTATCCTAGCAAAAGTGGGTAACTTTTAGGCTAGCGTACTAATCATTACTAACATTAAGAGCACGATTGTGTCTTTCTGTCTGTTTACTTTTTTACTATTAAGGACGCTATCACATAAAAATTAGCAGGTCGATGTCTGTCAGTACGAATATCGACGTTAAGGACATTAAAATAACATTCATATCAGCGCGCCTTGTACAGTGGCGGTTACGACGCTCGCCGCGTCCTTGATAGGGCGAAAATGTATGAAGAAATTTGAGAGCGTTTCTTATTTTTCTTATAAATGGAAATGTTATTGATTTTTATATAAAATATTTCGCTATTCGTACAGGGGACTGACTAAATGAGCAACATTTTTTTGGTATATTTATTTTCCTTAGTTCAGTGTATTTAGCTATACTGGTACCATCCCATCAAACCCCATTTTTTAAACTTTTGCGATTATTGTGATGGTTAAAACGTATTTATGTGAACATTTTGTATGCGGCTATAAAATTTTTATGGTGTAGACGTGGAGATGAATATATTATCTTTCATTTGAAACCAAAATATCCTCGCAGTGTGACTCCTAATTCTTTAAAATGGTACCTGAAAATCGCTGATATTTGTGAAAAATGTGACAGCGTCCTTAAACCGCTGAATTGATTTTAATGAAATAAGGTTTGCAGGAACGCGGCGATATGCAATTTTTTACAATACAATTCTTTCCTAAATTCGTCTTATAGACTTTTGGACCTAGTTTTCTGCAATAATGTAGTGCAAGTAAACGCCTGCACAGACCCCTTGGTACTAGAGGACCCACACCACAGGGCTATTACGTTACAAGTAGACTTTGCTGAAGTACCAATTTTGCCTACTAAATCTTACGTTAAATATGTTTATTACTCCGCCGACTTTTCTTCGATAAACGATAGAATTGGCCAAATTAATTGGCGACATGAATTTAATTCTAGGTCATTTGAAAATGCCGTCTCCTTTTTCTATGACACCATTTATAACTTGCGGGATTCTTACGTACCTACTAAAATTGTTACCCCTGGTCAAAGATATCCTCCTTGGTACAGGAAACCATTAATTAAAATATTAAAAGAAAAGTTAAAATTTCATAAAAAATTTAAAAAATACGGAAATATTTCTGATTATAATTCATTTATTTTACTACGACAGCGCGCTAAAGAAATTGAACGTGACATGTACTACGATTACATTACAAGTATTGAAGACAAGATAGTAAAAACTCCAAAGTCATTTTGGTCGTATGTTAAATCTAAAAAAATTAATAATGCATATCCTGCATTATTTAAATTAGGAGACATAAGTTCTAGTGACGGCGAGGATATCTCCAATATGTTTAGTAATTATTTTCATTCAAATTTTCTATCTCGGCCCAGTACTAGTAACGACCCTTCTTTAAATCACTCAATATGCTCCTCGATCTCGAGTAACATCTCGATGTGTGTGTCTGACATTCATACTATTGATGTACGTGAATCGGAAGTATGTAAATTACTGAAAGGGATTGATTTAAACAAGTCTGCGGGACCAGATCATATTCCACCGATCCTAATTCGCGAGTGCGCTGAATCCCTGACCCCTCCGCTCACGTTACTCTATAGAAGATCACTTACCGAGGGTGTCGTGCCATCTATCTGGAAATCGGTCTTCATAACGCCTATACATAAAAAAGGACCGAAGGACGTAGTTAGTAATTATAGGCCTGTATCTAAACTGTGTCTTTTTGAAAAGCTACTTGAAAGGATTATTTATAATCAGCTGTATCCTATCTTAAGTGCAAGTATCACTACGTGTCAGCACGGGTTTATGCGTAGGCGGTCCACTACTACCAATCTCATACTTTGTAGCGACTACTTGTCTGAGTGTATGTCTGAGCGCACGCAGGTGGATATAATCTACACCGATTTTACAAAATGTTTTGACCGTCTGGATCATCTCATACTGCGCAAATTGTCTGCAATAGGTATTAGGGGTAACCTCTTTAGATGGTTTTCCTCTTACGTCGACAATAGATGTCAATCTGTTGTTCTTAATGGTTACACATCTAGGCCTATGTTAATACCATCAGGTGTACCCCAGGGCTCGTTATTGGGACCCTTGTTATTTAATATTTTTATCAACGATATTGTCGAATGTTTCAAATATTCAAAGGTACTCCTTTTTGCTGACGACTTGAAAATTTTAAGCCAAATCGAAACGATTGACGATGCTATTCGCCTCCAGGAGGATCTTAATAGACTCCTTGACTACTGCAGTCGTAACCAACTAGATCTGAATATCTCCAAATGTTACGTATGTAGCTTTACTCGTAAGACCACCCTCATTCACTACGACTACAAAATTACAGACGTATCTTTAACTAGAGTTAACAAGATAAAAGACTTGGGCGTCACGTTTGATTCTAAACTCTTATTTGATTCTCACATAGACGATATTGTCAAAAAAGCCGCTCAAGCATTGGGATTCATCATACGCGTCTCCGATAACTTCAGAAACATTAAAACTCTTAAAATCCTTTACTGTAGTTTTGTGCGCAGCCATCTCGAATACTGCTCGTCTGTTTGGAACCCAGTTTACGACGTATATATTAACCGTATTGAAAACATACAGAAGAAATTTCTTAGATACGTGCAATTCAGATCAGGAACGTACTTGAACAATTATTTCGATCGCTGCAAAAAATTTCACCTGCTGCCTTTATCTGTTAGACGAAAAGTATCAGACCTGGCTCTTCTTATTAATTTAGCCAACAGCTCAGCGGATTGCGCTGATCTCACCAGCAAAATCCAACTTCGCGTTCCAGCAGCCTCGAGAAGAAAGCGTGACCTACTGCATGTTCAACACTATAGTACTAACTATCGCCAGAATTCTTATATGATCAGGGCTAGTAGAACGTTTAATGAAATATCTCGAATGATTGATGTGGACCTATTCTGTACCAACGTAACAACTTTGAAGAAAGAATTTAATAATTTTTATTTTAATTGTAACTTTCTCAATTCTATTCCTTAATTATTCTCAATTCTTGTTCTGTCTTTCCAAACTGTTTCCAAAATCTTAAATTGTGACCATTGTCTATCGCTGCCTTGTTTTTATTAGCATCTCTCTATCTGTGAAAACTTTTAATTGGCCTTCTTGTATTGTATTTAGATTCTATATTATGTATGTTAGCTGTAAGTTTTCCAAAAAATAATAAAATAAAATAAAATAAACATTGGGTCCAGGGAAAGGACACATTCTGCGTGTCTGTTACTTCATCGCGCTTAAGCCGTTGAGCCGATTTCGATGTAATTTTGTATAGAGATACTTTGTGTCCCGGGAAAGGACACAATTTAAATCGACAGACGTATATAGAGTACTAGCTGTACCCCGCGGTGTTACCCGCGGTTTAAGTGATATATAATAAAATACTATGAAAAGTACCAATAATGAGTCAAAACGGGACGATACATGGTTGTATAATGGTTTATGGTAGTGATGATGATGAATGTAATTTGCATAGTAGCATATGCTTTCCGTTCTTAAAACAACGTCGAAACTCCCAAACTTGTATCTATAAAGAGTCAGGAGTTCTCTCAGCACCTTCCGAACCATGGTATACCTTAGTGCAAAATCTTGCTTGTTAGTAGCATATGCTTAGAATACTGCTCACGAAACCGAAGTCACCACATGTTCCCATATAAATTTTGAGGAGTTCCCTCGATTTCTTATGGATTCCTTCATCAGGTCACCACTTTCATGAATATGGTACCAAATTGGGATGATAACCTAGACACCAAAAGAAAAATTTTGAAAATCGGTTCACAAACGGCGGAGTAATCGTTGAACATTAAAAAAACGAACATAACACCTCCTCCAGTTTTAAAGTCAGTTAAAATTGTAGCCTATGTGTTATTCTGATGTATAAGCTATATTATTGTAAAGTTTCATTAAAATCCGTTCAGTAGTTTTTGCGTGAAAGAGTAACAAACATCCATACATCCATACATACATACATACATACATCCAAACTTTCACCTTTATGATATTAGTAGGATTAGTATGGATCTATAATCCGTTAATAAACCAACAAGCGTTTAAAATGAATAATTACTAATTAGTATAACTTAATAACTAACGTGCTAACATCTAATTATCTAGCGCAAACACTACCACAGTATAATATCATACAGTAGGGTTACTTAGTTTTGGAATCTAACTCGCTTAACATAGTGGTAACATAGTTTTGAAATTTTAGTCGCTCAATAGTTAAGAAGAGCATGAAATTGAATTGTTTTGCTACTTTAAATTACCTTCATTTACCTATCTATCGTACGCCTCCGTGGTCCATTGGTTAAGTGCGTGGCTCTTGACTCGGACGTCGTGGGTTCGATTCCCGCGTTGGAAACATGTTATTTCCAAGTTTGGTTAGGACAATGCAGGCCGATCATCTAATTGTCTGACAAGTAAGATGATCCATGCGTCGGATGGGCATGTAAAAAGTCCAGCGCCTGATCTCCCGCCAGTCGTGTCGGTCTTCCGTCCCACTGGGTTATGAGAGTAAAATGAATGCTCTTGTGTACTGCGCACATACTTGGGCACTATAAAAATTACTCCTGCGTAACTGGTCTGGTTTCAATAAAACCGGCCACCGAAACCGGTGTGGAAGTTATTATATCTAGCGTAAACACAGTATAATATCATATTATAGTAGGTTAGCTCAGTTTTGAAATTATAGTCGCTCAATTCGTTCGCTCGTTTTGCTACTTTAAGTAACCTTCAATTATTATATATCATACAATAGGGTAACTTAGCTCAAGACAGAGCATGACATTGCACTGTTTTGCTGCTTCAAGTTATCCCGAGGCCAGGTTACCTCAATAGTTGCAGCAGTTGGAGAAGAGACAGCATATAGACAGAAGGACACACTTTGCCTTCCAAATTACAACGGCTGACTCTCAACTCTCAAGTGACACTTTTCAACAGCGGTTCTCAAACTTTTTTGGTGGCGGAACCCTTTCAAAAGTGACATTTTTGACGGACCCCCAAAAATAATGTTTTGTATATCATTGATTTTTTCTCCATGCTGGTGTCTGATGACATTTCTTTTAACATTCCATGCATCGCTCGCAGAGCCCCAGAGTTCCACAGAGAGACTTTGAGAATGTCTTCTTTACAAGATGGCGGCATTACTTTGGTACTGTTAGCATAGGCGCCGGCAGAAATAATTTCCAAGGGGTGCAAATTTTAGTTTTCTTTCTTTTCATTTCTTTTTACTTTTTACGAACAGCTTTTTACGAACAGCTTTTTATTTCATATAATTCCTGTTGATCCCGAGATTCCCAAGGGCACCACCTGGCACCCCCCTGCCGGCGCCCATGACTGTTAGCGCGCGAGTTGAACGCGGAGCTCAGGAATGCGGTAGTGCTGTGACCTATATTAGAATTAATAATGTCGATATATGTCGATACATTTCAAATACGCTTTTAGTTTAACTTTATAATTTTCAGAAAAGAAACAAGAAAGTAATTAACCTTGTATTAATTCAAAATTAAATAAAAAAAAAGTTTTTTTTTAAACAGAACTTGATGGACTCGTTTCAGTCATTATTATAAACAACAATTACACGCGGCCGTAACTTGAATATTGTTGAAACTCTTTTATACAATTTATTCTTTATTTAATTTAATTTATCGACAATTCTTTTTTTCAAAATTTAATTTTTTTTAAACAAATAGTAACGCGATAACACACTACACGATAATGGTAGCTGTCAAGTTCCGCAGTCCGCAGTCCGCACAGCACTAAACTGCAGGCGTGCGAGACGCGGGGTGCGGTCGGCGGGGGGATTGCCCCCGCCCTTCGTCTCAGGCCCCAACCGCATTTAACTCGCGCGCTAACAATAATAGGTTACTCATTCACATGGTGTAAAACAATAATTATATCACGGTGCTTCCCTTTGAAGCCGGCCCATTAATGCCGAAGCATGGACTGCGTTAGAAGCATAGACTGCGTTAGAAAAAGTAGACTAAATCAATTTCCTTATTTCACTTCCTGACTGAGGAAATGAAATAGTTCCCTTCTTCCCGTGGAAGTAAACAGGAAGAGAATGTTATCAAGGCCTCACAGAAAATCAAAAAATAACTCCATATCAAATTTTAACAAAATCGGTTCCGCGGTTTTGGCGTGAAAAGGTAACAGACATACACATTTTCGCATTTGAACAAGTACCCTTCGTTTATCGCGCGGGAACCGTACATTTTTCCGGGGTAAAAGTATCCTATGTCGTTTCCCGAGACTAAAAGTAACTCCATACCAAATTTTAACGAAATCGGTTTAGCGGTTTGGGCGTGAAGAGGTAACAGATAGACAGACACACTTTTGCATTATATTATTAACTAGATATGACGCCCGCACCGCAGCTCCATTGCACTTAAATTTGTTTATGGCCCGGGAACCGCACATTTTCCGGGATAAAAGTATCCTATCTTCTTTTCCGGGACCCAAAGTATCTTCATACCAAATTTTAGCAAAATCGGTTCAGCGGTTTGGGTGTGAAGAGGTAACAAACAAACAGACAGACATAACTATCGCATTTATAATAATAAAGTATGGATATTTTTATACGGATTTTACATTGAGTAGGTATATTGAATAAAATAAAACAACAAATTCTATAAAAGACATTTATTATTAAAACGATCAACAACAGAAAATATATTCAATAGATTTTACACTTTATGTTATGATGGAAAATATAAAAATTGTGCGTGAAATAAAATCACCGAAGATCGAGTTTAGAAAAAATCTTATAACCCCGGACCCCGGTCAACGAGCACGTAGAATTTGACCTATCACTATCCTTCTCTTTCATTCACACGTGACAATATGAAGACGTAAGTGGATGAGCAGGATAACTAACATTTTATAACAATTACTTATTTTTCCCTTTATAATTTAAGCAAACCTTGTATCTTACCTACTTCATTATCTGGCTAATATATATCTGACTATACATAAAATCGTTATTTTTAACCGACTTCATAAAAAGGAGGTTATCAATTTGACCTGTATGTATGTAATATTTCTAGAACTGCCCAGTTTTCTTATATTATGTTAGTCTATATCAGCGTCTGAACAAATGTGCCTTTCAAAAGTGTATGTATGTATGTATGTGTAATATGTACAATGAAAAAACATTTACATGTTTTTATCTTTGTGTTCGCATATCTCCTGAACCGCAAGTCCGATGTAAGTAATTCTTTTTTTTTTTTGTACTAGGTATTGTTCAACTTACGGAATGCTGCAAGTTTCATCAAAATCGGTTCAGTACTTTTCAAGATAGGGAATTTTAATTCTCTATTACGTACAACGTTGAAGTCGGTTTTATCTTTATAAATTCAATTTTTTTTAAATACCATTTTTTTTTAAATACTATTATTTTGATTTCAAATCATTTTCCCGGTCTTAAAGCCTCCATTTTTGTAAAAAACGGAAATTTTCAAATTGTTAGTTAAGTACTTACTTCATCCACTTGCGTCTTCAATTTACATGAGCTTTAAATAAATAAATGTGTTCTTTCTAGTTAATTTCCAATATTACTGTGTAATTTTATATTAATAACAATTTAAGACGTGAGTGTTTTTTGGATAAATGAAAGCTTTAGGGCCCGAAAAATTATTTGAAATTAAAAAACTGTGCATTTTATGTGTAGCCTTTTATGTTATCCAGTAGATAAGTTACAAGGTTTGTTCAAATTTTATGGAAAAAATGAGTACAAATCTGTATGTTACAAAATGTTAGTTATCGTGTTCATCCACTCACGTCGTCAATAATTAAAAACGTAATTTTCGGTGTTTGATGAACGTTTTTTCTCTAAACTCGATTAATTGTAAACTAAACTCTTTACTAAATAAACTCAACTATGGCAACACAAAATCACTCATACTTTAAATCTAGTATTTACAATATTTACAAATGGACAATTTAAAAAAAGTTTGTTCTTATTTAATCTAAGTTAGTGCCATATTTAAGGGCGACTTTTACCAAGCGGTTAAACATGTTAAAAATTTTATTTAAGCTCAAAATTGTGTTTAACTATACAAATTGTCTTTCACCAAAACATGATTATTGATCTCTCAAATTTAAACAGCCAAAAATCGCTGTTTAAGCTGCTAAACGTATTTAGCAGTTGAATTTGAGGTAAGATTTTGGTCGTGAATAATTTTCGAAGAATTTGAGTGTGAAGAATAATGAGTTTGTTTGAGTTTCTTTTTGATGAGATTGATGACGTCGACGAAGAAATGATCAAATATAATATGAACAGGCCTCGAGATGTCAGGGTTATTGGGGCAAGATCAAATTTGTTTGAAACCCTGACGGAGAAAAAGTCCTTTCGAAGATTTTGCCTATCCAAGAAGACGATGATTATGCTAGAAATAATTGAATCTAGATTATAATTGTTTAAAACGGAAAAGTTACGGGGGCCACTATTTATATCACTCATAATAATTATTTGTCAATTACTCTACTAACAGGTATCTGCACGAGTCTGTACAACAACCTAAAGTACGATATGTGAAACAAAACAACACGTGTACAACAATACAAATCTCAAATCTCAAACAAAGCCTTGCGCCGGCCGCGTCTGACACAAGTTGACAATTGACATTGATAGAAAACGTTTTACGCAATAAAAACAAACCGAATTTCGTCAAACAACCGTTAAATAACCGTTAGATAATGCAGCAACACCACGTGACAGTCCAAAATGCGTTTAGTTAATTTCAAGCTTCAACATCATGGTGCAAGAAAAACTTCAATAAGTTTAAATTAATTGTGTTTACAAATGAAAACGTATTTAACTAAATGCGTTTTAACTTATTTTAAATAAGGTTTGGTAAAAGCCGCCCTAACTGACGCAAACAAAAGGGGTTGTTATTACAATAATGACAATTCTTAACACACTCATACAAAGGAAGTTGTTATTAACAATAATTAATAATGATCTCAAAAAAAACTATTTTTCATAGACAAATTCACATATTTTTGAAAGAAAAATCTTCGTACAAAATAAATATTTTAGGCACTCAACTCACTGTTTACAAAACATGTACACAAATCAGATAAAGAAATGAATGCTTGGCTTTAAAAATTTTAATGTACAGGGTGTACCAAAACAAAGTGTTAATACTTCAGGGTGTGTATACAGGGTGTAACAAAACTAAGTGATAATACTTTAGGGTGTGTACGTGTTCCTTGTAGAGAGTTCACTGTGAAAGTAGCAGCGCTGAAAGACCAAAATTTTTTTTCACTTTTGTATGGGGAAACTCGTGACGCTCGGGTCCTTGCCAGTTGCCCATACAAAAGTGAAAAAAAAATCGTCTTTCAGCGCTGCTACTTTCACAGTGAACTCTCTACAAGGAAAACGTACACACCCTAAAGTATTATCACTTAGCTTTGTTACACACTGTATAGAGATCACTGTGAAAGTAGCAGCGCTGAAATAGTATTTTTTTAACTTTGGTATGGGCAAACTCATGAGGCTGGAACGCTTGCTTGCCCATACAAATCACAAAAAAAATTGGTCTTTCAGCGCTGCTACTTTCATGTCCTAAAATATTATTATTTTGTTTTGTAACATATTTGATACTGTACATAAGGGTCAATTCACATTACAACGCGAGTCGTTGCGATGCATTTCAAATTTGGAACAGGCAGTCTGACTCCGCGGCAAACCTGCCAATTCAATTCGTATCTTATTGTTTATTAAATAAAGGTCAGTTTTGAATGGCTTATTTAAATCGCATCGTATCGACGTGCAACTTTGCAAATTGGCGTAATCTTAAGATGGCTAATCATTCAATTTCTCCGAATGTACTATAAATAAATTCAAAACTCACTCTTCCCTTGCGTATCTTGGTCACAAGGATTAAGCTCTGATATAATATTACCTGAAAAAAAAATATTAAAAAATTAACATTCAAAATAATTTACGTCTGCTCCCTCACCGGGAGCATTGGCGTGTAATGTAACATTATAGATTCGTCTTTGAGCATTACATTACAATAATACCTCCCTGACTTACGAGCATTCGCGTGTAATGTAATATTATAGATTCGACTTTGAACATTCCATAGCAAGCTGACTTGACTGTCACGTAGCATATTACACACTGTATCATTACAAGGTGCTCATTGTAATGCTCGGTTCTCCTCCCTCACTGATGTAATGCTCGACTCTGTAACGTTACATTACAAGCGAAGGCTCCCGGTGCGGGAGCACCTTAAAAGAGTCATTGATCTCACAAATCACAGCTGATTTTAATATATTTTTACAAGCCTGAGGTCACCGACCGAGTCATAGTGTTATGTAATTTAATTTTGTACTAGACACACATACAGATACACTTTCGCATAGATAATTTTAGTATATACCAGCGGTTCTCAAACTTATTTGGTGGCGGAACCCTTTTAAAAGAAATATATTTTTTAACAGTTTGTCAAAAAAAAAAATTAAAAATTGCTTGCAGAGTCCCTACAAGGACTTAGCGGTGCCCTAGGGCTACGCGGAGCACAGTTTAAGAATGGCTGGTATATACTATAAAGGGCAGTAGCATTGCCGCGTTTTCTAATAAGTATTACGATCCCGGAAGACGATTCACTTAAATGAAATTAAAATTTATTTAATCATTGTATATTTATCTGATATTTGGTAAACGTAAAACACGATTCACTTATTTTGACTCTATAGTTATATTTTTCGAAATTATGAATCTTTCTGGGCTTTTCAACAAATACCTGTTACACTTATTGAGTTACTATCATTAAATAACTTGCATTACTACAATCACACACTTTATAAAATAATGGCAAAAGGGAATATTTGTATTGTATTTAATTTTCAAGTAATCATCAAAAACAGGTTTTGGGACTTACGACCTTTACTTTCGTGCTATAATGCGGGAACCGTTGTTACGCGATATTGTTCACTATTAGGTGCAGCGTAAAGCACATTGCTCGGGAGCACGATTCATGGAATCATTATATATCACGATAAACGATTGGAGGATAGCGGGGTGTGTAGGCGGGGCTAGCGTGCTTTGAAATTTTTGGCAGCAGGCTCTTAAAAGGGGCGGTGAAGGCAAACAAAAGGGGCGCCAATTTTTTCAGCACTATTAGCACCCTGGGCGCCGAAGAAATCACGCCCAGGGCGCTGGTAGTGCTAAAACCGGCCCTGATACAGGGTGTAACAAATTACAAAACTAAGTGATAATACTTTAGGGTGTGTAATGTATATGTATCGAACTCTATGTTCGCTGTGAAAGTAGCAGCGCTCAAAAAGTAACTTTTTTTCACCTTTGTATGGTAAAAATTAAAAAAAAAATGTACGCTTGCCTATACAAATCACAAAAAAAGCATTTTACGCATTAAAAGCAGTAAAAAAGTCGTTATCCAGCTACAATAGTGACCAATGACGTCACATTGCATTTTGACTGACAATTGGACAATTTGCATTGTGTTAATGTTTTTCATCCAATTAACACGGAAAACGCTCGGGTGTTTTTTTATTAAAAATGGCGTCAAAAGTGGCAGATTTAAAGTTGCATAAACATTGTAAGTGTTGAATAAAATAACGCGTTTTAATAATTCGTTGATAAAAAATAAATATTCGTAAAAACACAGCGTTTATTAAAACAACGACGTAGCCTTTTGAATGTGGCAATTTTCTTTTGATTTTCAATGTGGCAACTGGCAAGTGGCAACTTACTAAAGGTTTTCAAATTGGCAACTTACAGGGTCAATATACTAGCGCAGAGTCGAAGCGCATCGAAGCGAATTACCAAAACTGAACATAACAAATTCAACCTTAATTCCAAAGCGTTAACGCACACATTACTTCTGAGAATTTAAAAAGACGCGCGCCGTCGCGCGAATTCGCGCGGATGCGCCCGACCAACGCTGATTGGTCTCGTAAAAGTAATGCGTGCATTACGCTCGAGTTGAGGTTGAATTTCCTATGTTCAGTTTTTGAGAATTCGCTTCGATGCGCTTCGACTCTGCGCTAGTATAAATTGACCCTTAGAGTTTCATTTAGGCAGCTTAATGAAGTATTTTTATGTAGCTCTCTCTATTTAATGTACATTATATAGATACAATGCGCCAGTTCAATTAATACGATGTTATGTTGTGCTAAAATAATATAGTATTTTAATGTGGCAGTTCACAATAAGTTCTTCTTTGTCGTGGCAATTTATATTCACCTGTATATTTTCAAAGTGGCAACTCATATAGATTTTCCAAAAGGTTTTCAAAGTGCCACCAACAGGTTGTCAAAGTGCCACCAACAGGTTTTCAAAGTGGCAAAAGGTTTTCAAAGTGGCTTACCCTTGGGTTTTGTGGCATGTGGCAGCGTGCTTGCTCTGTCGTGTACGCTCTTGCTGTAGTAGACGGCAGTGTCAGCTGACAGAGGAGAGTCAGTTCGGTTCGGATCTGGCATATCAACCAGCCGTAGAGATCGAGGTTGAGCGTACAACGGCCGCGGTGGGAATGGCGATGGTGGGAGGAATTGCTGCGGCAGAAAAAAAGTTTTAGAAGTCTGTATCTTATAATACTAATATAATAAACTAGACGTTCCGCGCGGCCTCGCCCGCGCAAATTAGATATTCGTCCACAAAAAAATAGCCTATGATCCTTCACGTGGTCTACTTCTTATTTGTGCCAAATAACAGAAAAATTGCTCCAGTAGTTCGTGAGATAAGCCCTTTCCAATAATTTCCCCCGTTTTTTCCACATTTTCCTCTATTTCTTAGCTCCTATTAGTCTTAGTGTGATAAAATATAGTCTATAGCCTTTCTCGATAAATGGGCTATCTAACACTGAAATATTTTTTTAAATCGGACCAGTAGTTCCTGAGATTAGCGCGTTCAAACAAACAAACAAACTCTTCCGCTTTATAATATTAGTACTCGTATAAATGGGAAAATGTGTCTGTCTTTTCTTTTCATTTTTATTTCTACGTCTTCACGCACATACCGCTAAACCGATTTTTGCTGTTTGGTATGGAGATACTTTGAGTCCCGGGTAAGGACATAGGATACTTTTAACCCGGAAACATGTACGGTTCCCCGATAAACGAATTTTGGCGCAACGGAGTTACGGGCGTCATCTAGTATTTCAATAACTTAGAAGGCAAAGAGGCATCTTTTTAGATACTGTTTTGGCATGAATTTTAATAATTTTTCGTCGTTGCTCGTGTAAAAATGTAGAGGTCCCTTGGGATGACTTTATAACAAGGCGTCTACGGGCTTAATTTTCAGCCTTATTATATTATGTCAGTTTCAATTTGTTACTCATATTTTATCATTGAAAAAATTTAACAAAATGAAAGATTTTTTTTTTGTTTTACCTTAAATTTCCATACACAAAATCACCTACTACTAAGCCTTTAATACATAATTGTTTTAAGAATCATAATTACTTACCTCCTTACATATCAAAATAACTTTTTAAAAATTAAGGGTCATATACACTGAGACAGCAATAGACATGGAATAATAATTATTACCATTTTATTACAAACTACAAGTCGCGTGCAGCTATATCCGCTAAAAACGGTAATCGCACATTTCTCCGCGGTAAAAAATAACCCTTGTCCTACATCGCGGTCTACTCTATGTATAAGCCTCATCAAAATCGACCCAGTACTTTCAGAGACTATAAGATACAAACAAACAAACAATATAGACGAAAGAGCTTACCAGCCCTGTATTCACAGGCAAAGAGTTTTTATACTTCAACCAGTCTTCATATACTTTGTCGTATGACATACATTCATGATTTATTGGCAAATTATGACCACTTGGCATATACGCCACACTTGGCATGTTCGGACCAACACTTTGCACACCTGGTCCTACACTTTGAGCACCTTGCACACCTGGTCCCACACTTTGCACACCTGGTCCCACACTTTGCACACTTGGTCCTAAATTTTGCAAGTGTGGTCCTGCGTATCGCCTGAATTCCGGTCTTTCGGTGTATTGGTTGCAGTCGTAGTATCTCTCGTAGCTGATTGGCTCGTCATATTTATCGGTCCTAATCAGTGGTCTTACAGAGTGGTCCGTATTTGACGACATATTGGAACAAGTGTCGCTTATTTTGCTCTCAATCGGTATTATATCTGGATTCTTGTCTGTAACAAACGTTTTGATTCATAAATCATACCAGATTTTTTTTATACATTGGAGACGTAAAAAAGTAGTATTCAAGCTGTTTTTTATTTTTTTTAAATTACATATTATAAGACTAGGGCAAACAGAAAAATACATGTTACGTTTTTTAAAAATCATTCGTTTAAGTAATAAATTAAATATAATATTTGTTATTTTATTCTTTATTACTTTATTACGAAGTATTTATTACGAAGCAGTCTTAACGTCAAACCCCCCCCCCCCTCCCCCTCGTCTCGGGGGCTGCTGACCGTCATTGGTTATTTGTATGTAAAACAACACAACAGCAGCGCTGCGTCGAAGCAACGCTGACGCAACGCGCCATGTGGACTGGCTCTTAGGACCACAGTGGTCCTAAATATTGCATAGATTTGTCTATCAGATATTGACAGTTCAAAAAAAATATCCCTTACCATTGTCAGCATCTTCAGTCTCAGTCAGTAGCTTATTAGCCGTCGTGTCTTGTTTCCGATTCGTCTTGTCTTTATTATCTGTAAATAATGTCATAAGTCAACAAATATGGCGGTATCGGGCAATTCAACCAATCAGCGCGTGAAATGCGTTCTTAATTGCTTTTTATCCAGACGTATTATAATATCGCTAGTTATATTACTCTAACGATATTTAAAATTTAGCGGCGATATGTGTAAACAAAAACACTTCGAATCCTGAAAAAAAAATTAATTCTGCCGTCCTAGCATGCGCCAACGAGATATCTCGTGGATATCTCACTCTCGAGCGTAGTAATATTGTCGATATCGATACATATCTCTTTTTCCCTAACATGTGTACGTCGAGAAAAAAAATTCTCGTTCGTAGACTAGCTTCACAGATAATAGGTATATATCGACAAACTACTCTTCTCATTTGTCAAAATCTTGACAAAACTCGATAAAAATGTGTTGTCATGTTAGGGTTCGTAGACAAAAATAGCACAGATTAAGAAAAAAAATACAATTATCTCTAATTTTGACGACAGGGACGAGAAAAAAAGTATGTCGTTTTTTTTTTCTTATCCCCCTAACAGTGTCAGGGCTTGTTGTTATCTATTAACTTTAAAATTATCTACATTTCAAATTCAATTTACATTTACATTATAAGGTCCACATAAAATTCTTATAAAATAACTCCAAGTAAAAAGTAAGTAATAAATAAGTGACGATCAACAATTCAATTAAGTTCAATAAAATTATAAATATTCAATTCAATTCAATAAAAATTATAAATGTCAAGATTAAAAACAATAAAAATACGGCACAACATTTAACTACCCTAGTATCACAGCTTAAGAATCACAGTAACATACTCGAATTTCTCTTATTTGTGTCACACACTATCCTCTTACAGAAAGAGAGGAACAAATCCCTCTTTTTTTCTCCCCAGGATGGCAGGCAGATTCTCACCCGTCATCGATGTGCCCAATTTCTGCTCAATATCATATCTATTGCTAGCAAAAATTGGACACTCGAGTAACAGGTGAGGAACCGTCTCCTCAACTCCTGGCTGACACAGGTACGGCGGATCCTCCTTCAACTTGAATCTATGCAAGTAGAAGGCGAATCCGCCGTGTCCAGTCAAAACCTGTGTGGTGTGGTGTGTGATGTCTATCTTTTTGACTATTTTGTATGCAGCAGCAGCGCTTGAGAAAAAGAGCTTCGTGACTCCGGCGTCCCTCCCACTTCATATCTCCTGTCCCATTCCTCAATCGTATCCTCTCTCAAGATACGCTTGACGAATGAAACAGGACACAGATTGTAGTCAGGTTTCCTTCTCAATCCCAGCGCGGCCTCCTTGGCTAATTCGTCAACCCTCTCATTCCCTCTCAACCCTGCGCAAAACAGGGAGAACTCCCGCTTCTGCAAGGCAGCTTTTCGGAGGGCCGCCCTTGTTTGCACTGCTAGGGGATGAGGGGAACTAAGGGTGACAGCCTGGAGAGCCGATCTGGAATCGCTAAGGATACCGACCTTCGAAGTATGTCATGTTAGGGTCAATAGAGATGAAGAGATAAACCAGTTAACATCGAGAAAACATGTAGACAAAATTTTCTCGTTTGCGCATCTTAGGCCGGCAGAGCACTGAAACAGGGTAGTTTCAGGTAAGATAGTTCATCTACCTCAACTAATAAAAACTTCTTGTCCGAAGAAAATTGGATGTCCGACACACGGTAGCCATTTTAGAAGCTTACATCTTCGAATTCTAACTTCATTATATTTTGCTGCTTATCTGAATTTGCTCCGTCGTTTCTGAATTCCGAATCTTACAGTATCCAGAAAGAATATTCTCTTTACAGTTCTAGCTTTTAGGCTGGATTTATACAGGTTGTAACAAAACATAGTGATAATACTTTAGGGTGTGTATGGCGTGTTCCTTATATAGAGTTCACTGTGAAAGTAGCAGCGCTGAAAGAGCAATTTTTTTTTAACTTTTTAACCGACTTAAAAAAAGGAGGTTATCAATTCGACGCGTATGTATGTAATATTTCCAGAACTGCCCAATTTTCGTATATGTTAGTCTATATCAGCGTCTAAACAAATCTGCCAAAGTTCAATAGTGTATTTATGTATGTATGTATGTTTTTATGTTTGTGTTCGCATATCTCTGGAACTACCATTTCGATTTCAGTAATTCTTTTTTCGTTGTACTAGGTATTGTTAAACTTAGGGAATAGTGCAATTTTCATTAAAATCGGTTCAGTAGTTTTGGAGATAGGGAGTTTTAATTCACAATTACGTACTATTTTGAAGTCGGTTTTATATTTTTAAAATACAGTTATGTATGGGCAAACTCATGACGCTGGGGCGCTTGCCCATACAAATCACAAGAAAAAATTTGCTCCTTCAGCGCCGCTACTATCACAGTGAACTCTATATAAGGAACACATACACACCCTAAAATATTATTACTATGTTTTTGTTACACCCTATATATGCGTACGCGCGACCAAGTGGTTTCGACGCTACACGACGTGAAACCGCTCATTCGCGCGGATGCATAATATAAATCGAGCCTTAGAAAACTCATATCACATAAGCTACTCACCACAGACATAGATCAAGATAGATACCGCATGTGTATGTACTTCGCGTGCCATATCGCGTTCCCAAACGACGAGCAATGCTCGTCTTTCGAAAGTCTGTTCTTTAGTCTGCTATCGGAATCGCACGTCAATCGGAATTTTAAAAATGCCTAAATGCCTTAAAGTGCCGTATTGAGCTGTAGAAATTCAAATAGAAACGTTGGCCTTGATAATGGACACGTTTCTTATCATCGGTACGTCACAGTGGTAGGAAAAAAGTGACACGCTCGTTTTCATACAAAAGGAGCGACATGCGGTATCTATCTTGATCAAAGTCTGTGCTACTCACCATGCTTCTTACTATAGTATCTCAGGCACATCACTATGGCGGCTAGGGCTGTCACAGTGGCCACCACGGCCACGACGCACAACACTAGCACGAGGACTGACGACAGCTCAACCTTGACCGGCACGTGGGCTGGGGGATAACACTTAGAACTGTACATTTTGCCGTATACCATCGAAGAAATTCTTTATAGGAAGTTGACGGACCAACGTCATTTGGACGGAATTTGTCAATTCAATGTTAGAGCCTGTCCACACGGCGCGTTGCAGCGCTGCCGTTGCGTTGTTTTACATACAAATAACAAAGGTGTTCACACGGCGCGCTGCGTCGTCGCAACGCACACATGACGGACAGCAGCCCCCGAGACGAAGCGGGAGGGGGTGTTGACGTTAAGACTGCTTCGTAATAACGCTGCGATGACGCAGTGTGGCCGGCTATGCGTCAAACGGCAGCGCTGCGTCGACGCAACGCTGACGCAACCCGCCGTGTGGACAGGCTCTTAGGCCCGTATTTTTGGTCAGTACTCAAGATCATCTCGGTCGCAAGACACGGTTCAGGCTCTGTGATTGGTTGGCTGTCAAAATGTGGACCAATCACTGAGCCGAACCGCGTCTTGAGACCGGGTCGCATCTTAAGTACTGACCAAAAATACGGGCCTTAGTCGTGATCTGTCGGCTGAGTCTGACATAACGCAACCAAATTACGTAGGTCCGCCATCTGCCTATGAATCAACTTCTTTAATAGTACATAAAAGTTGGCACGGAAGTTTATTACTCTTTCAAGCAAAAACTATTTCGCAAGAATTTCTATAAAAATATCATTAATAAAACACAGATTACTTTTATACCCAAAAGTAAAAGCACAGTTCCCTTGGAATGTATGATGTTGAGCGTAAGTTGTTGCAAAAAAACATTTTGCTTCTTTGCTTCAATAATATGGTAAGTCCACAAATTTGATTTTTGGACTTACAACATTATATATTGAAGCTAATAGGCGATAAGTCCCCCCTAGAGTTTTTACCCTTAAGGACGCTATCACATAAAAATTAGCAGGTCGATGTCTGTCAGTACGAATATCGACGTTAAGCACATAAAAATAACATTCATATTAGCGCGCCTTGTACAGTGGCGGTTACGACGCTCGCCGCGTTCTTGATAGGGCGAAAATGTATGAAGAAATTTGAGAGCGTTTCTTATTTTTCTTATGTGGAAATGTTATTTATTTTTATATAAAATATTTAGCTATTCGTACAGGGGACTAAATAAGCAACAATTTTTTTGTTTTCCTCAGTTCAGTGTATAGTGTAGCTATACTGGTACCTAATCAAACCTCTTTTTTTTATCTTTTGCAATTATTGTGATGGTTAAAACGTATTTATGTGAAAATTTTGTAGGCGGCTATAAAATTTTTATGGTGTAGACGTGGAGATGAATATATTATCTTTCATTTGAACCCAAAATATCCTCGCAGTGTGACTCCTAATTCTTTAAAATGGTACCTGAAAATCGCTGATATTTGTGAAAAAATGTGATAGCGTCCTTAATAACTGTTCAGTGGCTTAGGCATGACTTCCTTTCGAATTTTATAATAGTGAAATAGTTACAAACAAACATGCAACCTTACATTGAAGCTATTATGATTATTAAAATTAAAAAAGGCTTCATAACGAGTAAAAACCAGGGCAGACATGTTATCATGATAACAATAATTAAAGACATGAGTTGAAGAACACAATAACTAACATTTTGTAACATACGGGCATTTACTCATTTTTAGGGTTGCGTACCCAAAGGGTAAAAACGGGACCCTATTACTAAGACTTCGATGTCTGTCCGTCTGTCCGTCTGTCTGTCACCAGGCTGTAACTCAAGAACCGCTATAGCTAGACTTCTGAAATTTTCACAGATTGTGTATATGTGTTGCCGCTATAACAACAAATACTAAAAATAAAATAAATTAAATATTTAAGGGGGGCTCCCATTCAACAAACGTGATTTTTTTTTTTGATATTTTTTGCTCTTAATCAATAACGGCAACACATAGGCAATTGAAATGTTCTCAAAATACTTAATTTTATTTGTACTTTAATAATTAATTATAAAATTTAAATAAATTAAATAATTGAGGGGGGCTCCCATACAAAAAATTCAATTTTTAGCCTTTTTTTGCTCTGTAGTGGTACGGAATCCTTCGTGCGCGAGTACAACTCGCACTTGGCCGATTTTTTTCCCTTTTAATTTGAACAAACCTTGTAACCTATCTACTTCCTCACCTGGCTAATGTATCTGGCCACACATGGAATGAATATTTTTTTTATTTCAAATCATTTTTTCGGCCCTAAAGCCACCATTCGTACAAAAAAAAAACAGCAATTTTTAAATGTTACTTATTGTGTTCTTCCTCTCACGTCTTCAATTGTAATAGTAAAATGATGCCGCATCATACCCTCGAGGGTATGTATTAATTTCACTACAGTATAATATTATTGTGAGGATATACGAACATATTATTATACTAGATGTTCCGCGCGGCTTCGCACGCGTAATTTAGGAATTTCACGAAAACCGTATATTTTCCCGCAAAAAAATGCCTGTGTCCCTTCACGTGGTCTATTCTTCATGTGTGCCAAATAAAATAAAAATTGCTCCAGTAGTTATTAAGATAATAAGCAATTTCAAATAATTTCCCCCGGTTTTTCCACACTTTCCTCTATTTCTTCGCTCCTATTAGTCTTTGCGTGATAAAATATAGCCTATAACCTTCCTCGATAAATAGGCTATCTAACACTGAAAGAATTTTTAAAATCGGACCAATAGTTCCTGAGATTAGCGCGTTCAAACAAACAAACAAACAAACTCTTCCACTTTATAATATTATAGTATAGATATACAAGGTTTAAAATAACTAAGTGATCACACTTTAGGGTGGTTATGTCTCCCTTATATAGAGTTCACTGTGTAGCAAAACTTTTTTGTGATCTGTATGGGCAAGCGTAAAAGCGTTAGGCATGAGATTTTTTTCCTTACAAAGGTGAAAAAAAAGTTACTCTTTGAAAGAAACAAAACTAACTGATATTTGTATGGGCATTGGGGAAGCGTCATGATTTTTTCCGTCTGTCTGTGTGTCTGTCTGTCTGTTACCTCTTCACGCCTAAACCGCTGAACCGATTAAGCTGAAATTTGGTATGGAGATACTTTGAGAGACGGATAAGGACATAGGGCAGTTTTTCTTTTTCATCTAAATAGGTTCAGCCGTTTAACAGACATAACAGACGGACAGACACACTTTAACAAGCTATGATAAACATGTTCCCTCTCGCACTTGGCCGGATTTTAACGAAAACATATTCTGTAGCTAAAACAATGTAGGTTCAAGCCATTTTGCACATGCATAGAACTAAATTGAAGCTAGTTGTAAAATGCACCGCCATTTTTGTTCAACATTTTCTAGCTACATAGTATGCAGTCTGTTAAATTTTAATCTGTATTGTATTAATGTGATCGTCTTTCATTTGTGTTGGGTTATTAAAATAATAGAATGAAACTGCGAGTATGTTATAATGTTATAAATTATTATTATAATAAATAAGTGTTTTAAATGCGAATGTGGGTATTTTACTTCACGCTTAAGCCGCTAACGGCTAAACCTATTTAGATGATATTTGGTGCGGAGACACTTTATGCCCCGGGAAAGGACACAGGGGAGTTTTTGTCTCGAAAAAAATTTACGTTACGGTCACCACGCGTTAAACGAATTAAAATATATGGTCGCCGGTAGTATCTCCATACCAAATTTCAGCAAAATCTGTTCAGCCCTCAGCGTGATGAGGTAACAGACAGACAGAAAACCATTCGCTTTTAGAATATATGTATGCATATACTAGCTGTGCCCCGCGGTGTTACCCGCGGTTTAAGTGATATATAATAAAAGACTATGAAAAGTACCAATAATAGGGACAAAACTATAATAGGGTCAATACATGGTTCTATAATGGTTTATGGTAGTAATGATGATGATGATGAATGTAATTTGCATAGTAGCATATGCTTTCCGTTCTTAAAACAACGTCGAAACTCCCAAACTTGTATCTATAAAGAGTCAGGAGTTCTCTCAGCAACTTCCGAACCATGGTATACCTTGGTGCAAAATCTTGCTTGTTGGTAACATATGCTTAGAATACTGCTCACGAAACCGAAGACACCACATGTTCCCATATAAATTTTGAGGAGTTCCCTCGATTTCTTATGGATCCCTTCATCAGGTCACCACTTTCATGAATATGGTACCAAATTGGGATGATAACATATACACCAAAAGAAAAAAAATAAAAATCGGTTCACAAACGGCGGAGTAATCGTTGAACATAAAAAAACGAACATAACACCTCCTCCATTTTTAAAGTCGGTTAAAATTGTAGCCTATGTGTTATTCTGATGTATCCTACTAATATTATAAAGGCGAAAGGATTAGGCGAAACTTTCATATAGTCTGTCAAGAAAGTGAAGAAATTAAGAAGTGGCAACATCGTAGTGTCATCCCTTTTTTCTTAGATTGATTTGAAAGGGATGACACTACGATGTTGCCACTTTTTAATTTCTTCACTTTTTTTGACAAACTATAGTATTTTATTATATATCACTTAAAACGCGGGTAACACCGCGGGGCACAGCTAGTAAGCTATATTATTGTAAAGTTTAATTGAAATTCGTTCAGTAGTTTTTGCGTGAAAGAGTAACAAACATCCTTACATCCATACATACATACATCCAAGCTTTCGCTTGGATGTATGTATGTATGTATGAAGTATAGACTATGTTAATCTAATTATCTCATGTATTACATCTTTACAATATCTCATATAACCCTAATACGTATTCAAATCCGCGCTTATCTAAATATATCCTTAAATCCGATAGCGAATTCTATAGAAATACAATACTACACGGTGACCAGTATAAGCTGAGCTCCCGGTATATTAGCCACTTTGTACGTGAGAGGTCAGAATATGCTGGATATAAAATAGGGTTGCCACTTTTATCTTTTACTAAACCAATCTCGATAACTTTTGAGTTTTTCGTTAACCTTTTAATATTATTTTATGTATTTTGTGAATAATATGGAGTGAATAGAAATATTTTCATGCTAAAGTAATATCTAAATAAAATAAGTTCTAAGAATACTATAAAAGTTTTGATTACTTACTTACATCTCAATATCACATAACTCATCAGAGTATTTTAAATCAAATTCGCTAAACACTGTGACAAAATTACGCGCGTGCGATGTGCTTTCTCGAGTATAATTTGTTCGACTTGTATTTGTTTATGTTGTGTCAATATTTTTCTTAGCTAAAGGGATAGAATAATTTTATTGTTCCAACGCGGGAATCGAACCCATGACCTGTGATACGAGCATCGAAACTATTGAAACATGGAAGCCTTTATTATTTCTCTGTATTATAACTTTTGTATGCATTAGTTCTAGAAAATTGCGGAAAATATCACAAAAAAGATTCCAATACGTATAGGGGTCAACTTATGTTGGTCACATAAAAATAGTGAAATATTACTTTAACTCATCAAGCCCCATACGGGCACCGGTGGTCGCGACAACAATAGAATACAATAGCATTTCCAAGAATCCGCGATCGAAGGGTTAATACACATTTTTACACGAAGAAAGGTCTGGGCTACATAAAATACAAGAAATATTACTGTATATTGAGACCCGATATGAGAGGTCAAGCGAAAATGGTCGTCTAATATTAAAAATGCGAGCGTTTGTTAGGATATTATGTGATTTTTTAGGTAGATCTTCTCATATAGAAAAGGTGATGAAAATGTGTCACACACCTAGGGAAAGAAAAATGTCTTGCTAAAACAAAGACAGTAAGCTTTTTCGCAACATTGTGCTGTCTTCATATTTAGTTAAAAGTAGCCTTGTAGGTATGATGAGTCTATCTTGTTGTTTTATCTTGAGAAAATATTTAAATTTACGCCTGGGATGCGCAAAAAATATGTCATTCCAAAATAAAGATGTTTTCATCGCAACTTTGTCGTCTTCTGCTTTTGTTGAAAGCAGCCTTGTAGGCCTGTAAGAATCTGTATGATGAGGTCAAGATCTTGTCACGCAGATAAATATAAAAAAAAAACATTTTTTTTCCTAAAATATACACAAATTGTTTCGCAACTACGCGCTGTCATTTGTTGAAAACAGCCTTGTAGGTATATACCTAGATTATAGAGGTCAAGTTTAAAACTGGTCTTACCCGTTTGTTTCTGTGGATTCTTAAGCAGGCTCGTTGTTAGGGTGAAGGGATCACTCTCGCCCTGTCTGTTGAAGGCTCTAACGGCCAATCGGACTCCATTGGAGTCCAAACCCCAGACGACAAAACTCGGCTCATCATTGCTGACGTTTCGGAGGAGAACACCGGTTTCTATGTCGTACACCTGGTGATAAAGATTTAATGGTATAGGTCGCACATGAGTTTAACGTGTCACGAGTGAACGTTGTTATCGGCATATTGTCACGTTGAGATAGGCTAAGTACAACTTTAAGATCGCCTATCTCAACGTGACATGCCAATCTCAACGTGGCAAATATGCCAAACTCAACGTGACTATATGCCGATCTCAACGTGGCAAATATGCCAAACTCAATGTGACTATATGCCGATCTCAACGTGACAAATATGCCAATCTCAACGTGACAATATGCCGATCTCAACGTGACAAATATGCCAATCACAACGTGACAATATGCCAATCTCAACGTGACAATATTCCGATCTCAACGTGACCATATGCCGATCTCAACGTGACAAATGTGCCAATCTCAACGTGACAAAATGCCAATCTCAATGTGACAATATGCCAAATTCAATGTGACATTGGTGGTACTTACGTGCAACACGAAAGCCTGCTTCAGTCCCCCGTCGTGTCCCGGCGTGCACGCCAGCGTCACGGAGCTCACTGTCACGTTGCCGAGTTGACAGCGTGACACCGCTGCTGGTTTCTCTGTGGGGTTGTCGGAATTTAGATTGGGTTGTCGTTGTTTAGATTGGGTGGCTGTTGTTTAGATTGTGAAGGGTGGGCGTGGCTATTATTTAGATTGGGTTATCGTTATTTAGATTAGGTTGTCTTTATTTATATTGGGTGGCCGTTATTTATAGGAGGTTTTCGTGATTTTGATAAGATTGCTGTCATAATCCTAGGGTTGCCTAAGTTTTTAGGTCAACTTCCAAATTTTTATTTTCAAGGTAATAAAACTATTCAAGTAATATTCTCCAGTATAACCATAATATTTCCCAAGAGCATTTTTCGGAACATTTCTAGCATCTCGTTATACTAAACTTACAGTACTAACCGGCTGGCAGTATAGTGAAGACGCACGGTGTCGCTTGCCGGCCCACAACGTTGGCGCCAGCGCACTGGATCCAGCCGTACGAGTGGGACGAGTTGACCAAGTAGGTGTAGGTACCTGGAAGTAGCCTAGGTATGAATAGTGCACATTGTTCATTATAAATTATAATAAATCAAGACTAAGGCGTTGGCGCCAGCGCACTGGACCCAGCCGTAAGAGTGGGACGAGTTGACCAAGTAGGTGTAGGTACCTGGAAGTAGCCTTTTATTGAATAGTGCACATTGTTAACGAAACCAGCTTTATGCGTGGGCCGTGGGACGTGTTGACCGAGAATATAAAAATTGAACTTTTATTATGTACTAGACGTTCCGCGCGGCTTCGCCCGCGTAAATTAGATATTTCACAGACAAATCAGTCTACAAAAAAAGCCTATGATCCTTCACGTGGTCTACTTCTTATCTGACCCAAATAACAGAAAAATTGCTCTAGTAGTTCGTGAGATAAGCCCTTTCAAATAATTTCCCCCGTTTTTTTCACATTTTCTTCTATTTCTTCGCTCCTATTAGTCTTAGCGTAATTAAAATATAGCCTATAGCCTTTCTCGATAAATGGGCTATCTAACACTGAAATAATTTTTCAAATCGGACCAGTAGTTCCTGAGATTAGCGCGTTCAAATAAGCCCTTTCAAATAATTTCCCCCCGTTTTTTCCACATTTTCCTCTATTTCTTCGCTCCTATTAGTCTTAGCGTGATAAAATATAGCCTTCCTTGACAAATGGACTATCTAATACTGAAAGAATTTTTCAAATCGGACCAGTAGTTCCTGAGATTAGCGCGTTCAAACAAACAAACAAACAAACTAACAAACTCTTCCGCTTTAAGTGGGACCAGTTGACTAGGTACGAGTAGGAACCAAGAAACAGCCTATGAAACAATGCTGAAAAGGCAGAAACTAGAAAAGTAGTATATAATTAGTAAATTAATCACATTTTAACTAGCATGCTTTAGCTTCTTGAATCACTCTATTCATTGCTAAAATTGCATTAAAATCCGTTTAATATTTAAAAAAAAATAAGCGAAAAACACAGCAAGAACTACTTTTTACCATAACTATTTACTTTTAAATACAGAATACTAGGGCGGCGTTGAAAATTGCATCAAAATCCGTTTAATATTTTAAAAGATATAAGCGAAAACACAGCAGAAACTACTTAGCACACATAATACAGACGACTACGGCGTAGCGTGTCACCGTAGCAACGCTACGACGTAGCAAGCTCGTAGCAAATATGATCTATACTAATATTATAAAGCGGAAGTTTGTTAGTTTGTTTGAACGCGCTAATCTCAGGAACTACTGGTCCGATTTGAATAATTATTTCAGTGTTAGATAGCCTATTTATCGAGGAAGGCTATAAGCTATATTTTATTACGCTAAGACTAATATGAGCGAAGAAATAGAAGAAAATGTGAAAAAAAAATGGGGCAAATTAAAGGGCTTATGATCCTTCACGTGGTCTACTTCTTATTTGACCCAAATAACAGAAAAATTGCTCTAGTAGTTCGTGAGATAAGCCCTTTAATTTGCCCCATTTTTTCCGCATTTTCTTCTATTTCTTAGCTCCTATTAGTTTTAGCGTGGTAAAATATAGCCTATAGCCTTCCTCGATAAATGGGCTATCTAACACTGAAAGAATTTTTCAAATCGGACCAGTAGTTCCAGAGATTAGCGCGTTCAAACAAACAAACTAACAAACTCTTCCGCTTTATAATATTAGTATAGATATAGATTGATGTTATTATTTGTTAGCAAGTTCGCTGCGTTACCAAAATAGTTTACCACGCATTAACCGTAGATTTTTCCACGAGGAAAAGTATCCTAAGTCCTTACCCGGGACTCAAAGTATCTTCTACCAAATTTTAGCAAAATCGCTTCAGCGGTTCGGACTATAAGTGGCATCAAACAGACAGAGACACACACTTTCGCACTTATAATATTAGTACGGATAGATCATACAGATATATCCCACCAAAAACATTTCATGTAAAATGTTACCTCGACGACCACAAAAGGTTTGCCCTGTGAAAAAGACATCAGATCTAATGTGGAGCCAAGCTTCTGAATATACACGGCCTAACTCTATCGACCCTAACTCCAACAAATTCTACATATCAGTAAGTATGTATGGCTTCGCTGTTTCGCTACCGTCGTCGTGGAGGTGAGACGAATATTTAGTTTCTGATCTAAAGTAAGTTTTAGATATCTATAAAATCTAAAGTATTAGAGTTGTTCAATTGAGACTTTGTATGCTTAATAAGTCTATTGATGACATCATATCCTGAAAATATGAACTATCTGCTACAATGGAAACCAATTCTATGAAGGTTCAAAAAAACAGCGAAACACTTCGAGAAAAGGTAGGTACTGCCCTTGCGCTTCGCTTGGCTCGTCTCGGCGGGGACACTACCGTGTCCCCAGATATGAGTATGGATATATTTTACTGCACTAGAATCACTCAGAATTTTGATAAAAAGATAATAGACAGACAGAATTACTGTCGCATTAATATCAGTATACATACTGCACTACACACAACTAGGGCTAACTTCTCTCACGGCCGTGACCCGTTTCAGGCCGCATACATAATACTTATCTGAGGTTAACCAGCATCATCATTATTATTGACATGACATTAATGATATCATTATTGTCATGACATCATTATTATTATTAACTAGATGACTACGCCCGCGCGATGAACTGAGTTGCGTTGCGCCAATTTTTTTTTTTATCGCGCGGGAACCGTACATTTTTCCGGGATAAAAAGTGTCTCCATGCCAACTTTCAGCAAAAGTTTAGTTCAGCGGTTTGAGCACGAGATAGATAACAGACAGACAGACTTTCGCATTTATAATACTAAGTATGGATGCCTATATCGATTTCTCTCGTAGTACAAAAATGTTTACTCACTCATGTCACCGTGCATGTTGGCTGAGACGGGTAGCTCTTGCCTCTCATGTGTGGAACTGTTGAACCACCACGCGAACGTCATGGGCTCCTGGTGGACACATCATCATCGCCATCATCATTATCATCATAATCATTATCATTATCATCATTATCACTATTAACATCATCATCATTATCATCGTCATCGTCATCACCATTAACTCATCAAGCCCCATACGGGCACCGGTGGTCGCGACAACAATAGAATACAATAGCATTTCCAAGAATCCGCGATCGAAGGGAAGAGTTTTGTACTAATATATTATCGGAAGTCAAGTAGAATTTCTATTAAATATCATAGATCTTGAGATCAAACAGGGAGATATTTTGATAGTCTAACGCTACTTGTCTCTTTCAATCACGTAAGACATTATTGCAGTAGAAACGAGATAGCGTTTTTGAGTGAAAGAAACAAGTAGTATTATTATCTTTTTCTTACTGTTTGACGACTGGACTTTAGTTGAAATCAATAATCTAACATGAAATGCGGATAAGGGACCGATACAAAAAAAATTAAAGCAATCCTCGCGATTCTTAATCCACCTTTAAAATAGTATCAAAAACTTGGCCAATACATAGAATGATGAAAATCTACAACCCATCAAAACAAAAAAAATAGGAGTAAGTCATTCTAAAGATCTATCACACCCAGGCATAAAAAGTACATAGAAAATGCCACACGACAAAATAGTCGATACTTTTCTCTTAATTTACTATTTACTGATACGATAACTTTAAAGACCTGTCGCACTTCATAAAAACTGTATAGAAAATGCAAAGCGACAATGTGCGCGTGATATTACCATAGACGAGGGCTTCCCAAACTGTGCGTCGCGACGCCCCGGGGCGTCGCATGTCAACAATCAAATATGTCATTCACACATCCCCGCTCGCTCAGAAAAGCAAACGCATCCTTCAGATTAGCCAGCCTAGCTGGCTTTAATAGCTTTCATAAATTATATATATTTTTTAATTTTTATGCTTATGTTTTGATTTGGTCATTATTTCCTAATAGAAATATAAACGTCCAAATAGTGTTTTTATGATAACCTATGTAGGCTGGTACTAAAATTCGAAAGTATTTTTCTCACCTCCGGGCGGAAAACGTCAACTTTCTTCCCGCTGCGCTTACCGATGTTGCCGTTTTCCGCCTCCGTCTATAAGAAAAATAGTATACGCACCATGGGCAGAAAATAAGAAAGCCTCAGATCACATGTTTGTTGACCTCGGCTTCGCCTCGGCCAACAATTACATGTGATCTGAGACATTTCTTATTTTCCTGCCCTAGGTGCGTAATGTACTATTTGGGGGCTGGGTTGAGGGGCGTCGTAAAAAAATGGCAAAGTCCCAAGGGCGTCACAGTACAAATAAGTTTGGGAAGCCCTGCCATAGACTATATTACATACCTTAGGGTTAGCGTCAACATCACACTCAATCTGCACAGTCTCTCCTCTTGCGGCTCTTATTACTGTAGGCTGGTTCATGTTGCACGTTGGACTATCTAATGGGGATAAATACATAATATATGATTTGATGTAAAGAATATTAGGCTTAGGCTTTTGAAAATTTTTACCAATTCTGTTTTAGAATGCTCCTATTCTACATTCTCACTATCACCCTAAGGTTGGCTGGTAGAGAATGCCACAAGGCGTTAAGCCCGCCTATGTAAATATTTGCATGAAGTGTTAAAAATAAATAAATAAAAGTTTTAAAAAAATTAAAAAAGTGTTATATATCTTTCTTATATGCTGAGGGCATTGACTGCTAACCAACTGTGAACTGAGGTCATGAATTATAAGGCGAATGGTATCAGCTTTTATTAGCAACTGATTAAATTAATGTTGTGTACTAAACTTACGTAACGTTTTGAATGAAGATAAATATAATTTTTTGTAATAATAATCAGTTATGTGATTTCAGTCATGTGCATATTCCCTATACACAAATCTGAATATCCGAGTTAAGAATGTTATGTGGAAAATTATGCCATACATAATTTCATAATTTACTTTTTACAATTAGAAAAAACATGAAATTTCAGCCAAAGGCCAAAAAAACCAGAAACGTTGGTATTCGAGTACTGTGACAAAAAGAACATAATATTATATACGATCGAATTGAGAAACCTCCTTCTTTTTGGAAGTCGGTTAAAAAAACCGCCCAAGTGCGAGTCGGACTCGCGCACCGAGGGTTCCGTACAAACCTGCAAGGTTTACAAAGTTTGATTTTGTTACAGCTTAAAGGTATTATAGACCTGAGTATTTGGTATGAATTTCAATTTAATACCTCTACGCGTTTATGAGGAAATGGGTAGTAAGTTTAAAATTATTAAAAAAAAATATATTATGTGATGTAACTAAAAATTTATGGTTTTCGTAATTTTTCCTTTATCTATGCTATAAGACGTTGCTTCGTACCAAATTTCAAGATTCTGAGTTCACGGGAAGCACCCTGTAGGTTTTGATTCCCTTGCAAGTGTCGAAAATTTGCGGCATAAACGGCTGTATCTTTTGATTGCGTTGGCTTAGAAGTTTGATTTTTTCACAGCTTCAAGGGACAGTAGACCTGAGTAATTGATATAAATTTCAGCTTCATACCTCCACGCGTTCCTGAGAAAAAGGGTCTTGACAGACGGACGGACGGACAGACGGACAACAAAGTGATCCTATAAGGGTTCCGTTTTTTCCTTTTGAGGTACGGAACCCTAAAAAGACAAAAAAAAGTATCTGGTGCCAATGTTACTCACACTTGACGTCGAGCAGCAGCGGCTCGCTAGCGCCCTGGCCGAGCGCGCTCCGGGCGGCGCAGGCGTACGCACCGCCCGCGCGCCGCCCCACGCGCTGCAGCACCAGGCTTTGGTTGGCCACCAGCACCCCGGGACCAGGCTTCACCACCACACCCTGGAGACACGGAGACTTAGAGACCAGGTAATGAACGGTTCATTATAACCAGACCAGATGGTCTGGTGATAGTGGCAGAGATGCAGAATTATCTTAGCTAAGTTGGAGCGATTAATTGAAGCCAGACCAGACTGGCTACTCTAACTTACCAAAGTTGGAACACCCAGACCAGCTAGTCTGCTAGCATTCAACTTAGCTAAGTTGGACCAATGCACAAAAAACCACGCTCTCTTTCTTGATATCGTAGTATCACGACTGGTAAAAGATGCTGAAGAGAGCTTTGGGATCAAGTTCCAGGCCGACTTCTAATTTGCATCAGTTTCTGTATAAAACATGGACTATTTTTCTCGTCAGACAAGCAAATCAACTTACATTATTTTAAAATTTTGAAAACACCTTTCTTTCCAATGTGGGGATCGAACCCACAACTGAAGTCCAGAGCAGTTGCTAAGCCAAAGCATGCTATTTCTATGCCAATCTCGAATCCAAAACTAGAGCAAAGCTATGGCACTGTTCCTGTCAGATAAACGCTCAGCCTCCTATACCAATTAAAAACTTATCTGCGATCAAAACCACCACCGAAATCGAGAGCATTGCTGATCTTCTGCTTATTGCTCTAATACTGGGATCAAACATACAACTGAATCATCTAACATACTGCCATATCTTAAGGATCTCTGCGTCGGATGGGCATGTAAAAAGTCGGTCCCGCGCCTGAAGTCTCGCCAGTCGTGTCGGTCTTCCGTCCCACGAGAGTAAAAGGAATAGAGAATGCTCTTGTGTACTGCGCACACACTTGGGCACTAAAAAATTACTCCTGCCTAACTGGCCTGGTTTCAATGGAACCGGCAACCATCACTGAAACCGGTGTGGGAGTTATTATTATATCTTAAGGACACTCACGTTATGGGTGAAGTGGACGCTGGTGTGCCAGGGGTTGGCGCGGACGGCGCAGTCCAGGTACACGTCGGAGCCCTCCACCAGCGCGGCCGGGTCCAGGCTGGCGCCAAGCCGCAGCGACACCACCGGCAGGTCTAAAATACCAGACTTGGTGATAAAAGCAGCTGTGTTCCCAGATTAACTATCCTACTTCCTACTAGTATTATAAAGGCGAAAGTTTGAGAGTATGGAGTATGGATGTTTGTTACTCTTTCACGCAAAAACTACTGAATGGATTTTAATGAAACTTTACAATTACACCACCGGCAGGTCTAAAATACCAGACTGGCGTAAGGAATTGGTGATAAAAGCAGCTGTGTTCCCAGGTTAACTATCCTACTTCCTACTAGTATTATAAAGGCGAAAGTTTGAGAGTATGGAGTATGGATGTTTGTTACTCTTTCACGCAAAAACTACTGAATGGATTTTAATGAAACTTTACAATTACACCACCGGCAGGTCTAAAATACCAGACTGGTGTAAGGAATTGGTGATAAAAGCAGCTGTGTTCCCAGGTTAACTATCCTACTTCCTACTAGTATTATAAAGGCGAAAGTTTGAGAGTATGGAGTATGGATGTTTGTTACTCTTTCACGCAAAAACTACTGAATGGATTTTAATGAAACTTTACAATTACACCACCGGCAGGTCTAAAATACCAGACTGGTGTAAGGAATTGGTGATAAAAGCAGCTGTGTTCCCAGGTTAACTATCCTACTTCCTACTAGTATTATAAAGGCGAAAGTTTGAGAGTATGGAGTATGGATGTTTGTTACTCTTTCACGCAAAAACTACTGAATGGATTTTAATGAAACTTTACAATTACACCACCGGCAGGTCTAAAATACCAGACTGGCGTAAGGAATTGGTGATAAAAGCAGCTGTGTTCCCAGGTTAACTATCCTACTTCCTACTAGTATTATAAAGGCGAAAGTTTGAGAGTATGGAGTATGGATGTTTGTTACTCTTTCACGCAAAAACTACTGAATGGATTTTAATGAAACTTTACAATTACACCACCGGCAGGTCTAAAATACCAGACTGGTGTAAGGAATTGGTGATAAAAGCAGCTGTGTTCCCAGGTTAACTATCCTACTTCCTACTAGTATTATAAAGGCGAAAGTTTGAGAGTATGGAGTATGGATGTTTGTTACTCTTTCACGCAAAAACTACTGAATGGATTTTAATGAAACTTTACAATTACACCACCGGCAGGTCTAAAATACCAGACTGGTGTAAGGAATTGGTGATAAAAGCAGCTGTGTTCCCAGGTTAACTATCCTACTTCCTACTAGTATTATAAAGGCGAAAGTTTGAGAGTATGGAGTATGGATGTTTGTTACTCTTTCACGCAAAAACTACTGAATGGATTTTAATGAAACTTTACAATTATATAGCTTATACATCAGAATAACACATAGGCTACAATTTTAACCGACTTTCAAAATGGGGGAGGTGTTACGTTAGTTTTATTATATTCAACGATTACTCCGCCGTTTGTGAACCGATTTTCAATTTTTTTTTTTTTGTTGTATAGGATATCATCCCAATTTGGTACTATATTCACAAAAGTGGTGACCTGATGAAGGGGTCCATAAGTAATCGAGGGAACTCCTGAAAATTTATATGGAAACATGTGGTGACTTCAGTTTCGTGAGAAGTATTCTAAGCATATGCTATCAACAAGTAAGATTTTGCACGAGGTATACCTACCATGGTTCGGAAGGTGCTGAGAGAACTCCTGATTCTTCATTGATACAAGGTTGGGAGTTTCGGCGTTGTTTTAAGAACGGAAAGCATATACTACTATTCAAATTACATTCATCATCATCATCACTATCATATTATACCATTCATCGTCCCATGATTATGAGCCTATTATGACCCTATTATTGGTACTTTTCATAGTCTTTTAGATCAAGACTCGAGTTTGTCAAGCGATTTAAAAAATCTATACTAATATTATAAACCTGAAGAGTTTGTCTGTTTGTTTGATTGAACGTTAGCGCGTTCAGGAACCGGGTCCGATTTAAAAAAAATCTTGCAGTGTTAGAAGCTATTTATCAAGGAAGGCTATAGGCTATATAATATCATCACGTTAAGACTAACAGGATCGAAGAAACAGAGGAAAATGTGGAAAAACGGGAAAAATTATAAGAAAGGGTTTATCTCACGAACTACTGGGGCAATTTTTATGTTATTTAGCACAGATATAGAGTAGATCACGTGAAGGGACATAAGCTATTTTTTTGCGGGAAAATGAACGGTTTCCGTAAAATTCCTAACTTACGCGAGCGAAGCCGCGCGGGACATCTAGTAAAGTATAAAAGATACCAAAGAATGGATAGGAAGTAGGAATAGACTTGTTCCTTGTCAGCAACATAACCGAATAGTATTTTATAACATTGCGGCGGTCACTTTATCTAAGAGCGCTTACAGGGCAATTGTCGCCGGCACGCGTCGACGGCAGTAGGCGGCAGTCGACGGCTTCCGTCGACATAAGGAGTGAGCACACTGAGACGGGCCGTGCCGGGGCGCATCGCAAAAATCCGCCTCCATACAATTTGTATGGAAGCGTATGCGCGTATCGCACACTGTGCCGGGGCGCATCGGCGCGGATTTTTGCTCGGCGGATTTCCGTCAATGCGACACTGCCCGGCAAGACCCGCTGCGCCCCGGCAAGACCCGCTGCGCCCCGGCAACAGTGTGCTATAGCAAGCGGCGCGCGGATGTGATGCGATGGATGTGATGTGATGCATTGCGCGCCGACCCGCCCCGGCACGCCCCGGCACAGTGAGCGTTAAAATCCGTCAATGCGATGCGACCCGACCCGGCAATAGTGTGCTATAGCGCATTTTGCGCTGCGCTGCGCCCCGACCCGCCCTGGCACGCGCCGACAAAGTGTGCGCGAACCTTTATTGTGCCGTTCGTCTGTTAGGAGCCTAAATTGTTTCTATAAATTCTGTGATCTGTCATTAACTCGAAAATTTGATAGGTTTTGATTTTCAAGGCTGCTCTTTAACACCAAGGCTGCCAATGACCTTGGATTAAAAACAATTTTGCCTAACATCCATACTTACTAATATTATAAATACGAAAGTATGTCTGTCTGTCTGCTACCTCTTCACGCCCAAACTACTGAACCGATTTTGCGGAAATTTGGTATGGAGATACTTTGTGTCCCGGAAAAGGACATAGGATACTTTTTATTCCGGAAAAATGTACGGCTCCCGCGCGGTAAACTAATCTTGGCGCAACGGAGTTACGGGCGTCATGTAATAATAGGCTACTTGACCTATATTCAATTTCATTGAACAAATGCATATTTCTAGTAGAACTTGGCCTAGGAAACCGTATTTCACCCTTATCATAAAATAAAAGCCCTTATCATCAAAAAATTGATAAATAAAGTCGATTTGAAAATATGATTTTATATTTTTTAATTTGTACTGACGAAAACGCTTTTGCGGTACTTCCGATTTGGATGTGACGTCATCACACTAGTAATTTAATATCTTTTATTTATCACGCTCGTTATATGTAAGTTTATTTGTACATAAATAATAAGAATAAGCCTAGAAAGATTTGTAAAATATATTTTCTTAAATAATTTAAATAAAACATCAGTTTTGCATATTATCTCAATTTATTGTAGTGCGGAAATGAAATGGCCAAAACTTTTCTCTAAAAGTTTTCAACATTACAAATGATTTCTAAATTCTTTTCTTATTTTTTGGCACTGTTAGACTCGTACGTTTAGCACATAAAAAATTTTTCAATAAAGAAAGTATAAAATACAAGAAATATGACGTCACACTATGGCGAACAGTGTTTTCGGCGCCATTTAAAAGGCACATATTTCAATCAACATTTTTATGGGTTTCTACTGTTTAAAATATTAGTTTTTTTGGTGAAAATGAATGATTAAGAAGCGATTAGCATGAAGAAAAAAAGTAGGTCAAGTAGCCTATTGATATTTTGGATAGAATGAAAATCTAAACAAAGATTTGTCAATGCCTGCTGATGTTTTATTACCATAAGGCTCAATTTCAACTACCTCGTGTAGACTAAACAAAAATCCTTTCCATCTTGGGTTTTGATTAAGCAAGGTCAGAGTACATCCCCTACGGACCTTTGACTTATTGGTTCTGAAGGATCATTAATATTAAACAATATTTTGACGCAGCACAAACTTTAGATACCCTCGACAGATGGTAACTTGTTACATAACATGTTGAGGTACAGAATAGATAAGAACAAACGACAAGTTGTTTACATACACTTTGATTTATAAATGGCCTTTTCTTTCTCCTTGGTAATCAAATATTTACAAAGTCTAAGATATCTTTGTCAAATTACTTTTTTAACGTATCATATAAACTTACAAAGACAGTAATCGTTGTGCATCACTTTCAGTTTTTCCTAAATCAATATTTGCATAGGTAGATTCCTGTATTTTTTCATCATTGCCCGTGTTTCTTAATTCTACTATAACGTCAGTAATAACTTTCACGTCATGATATGGTTAAAAAAAACTCAGAACGCGTCATGGCTTTTCCTCATTACAACGCGTTGAGAATTGAGATATTGAGAGAGATTGCCACAACGCATCATGCGCATTTTCATTAGAGCCATAACACGAATTTCTCGATGTGGATGTTTTATTGTGACCACAACGCGTTGTGACCACAACGCGTTGTGAGCTATTTTTTCGCTCATTGAGCGTTTTCAATATTTGAGCGTAGCATATTATCTATACTAATATATACTAATAGTAAGCGCATCACAGACGGTGAAGATACTATAATATTTTATCTTAAGATGCCCAAATATAAAATATTATAGTATCTTAAGCTATCACACACGGCTAAGATACGATATTATTAAAAATCTGTTCATTTCCTTACGTGTCTGCGTTGGTGCCACACGTATTCCTTGTTAGAGTTCTATATACAGGGTGATTGACTATGAGTGATACTGCCTTACTTCTTGATTTGTTAGACAGCTCCTCAGACGATGATTCTGATATAGAATGTGAAATGCAGATTGCAATAGCACATTCCAAAAGGAGAAAAATTTGGATAGAGCCTCACATAAAGAAGAGAAAAACCTGCGGTGAATTTAACCTTTATCAAGATCTGTCAACGAAAAAGTTATAAGAGTATTTTACTGTATTCTAGAAATTTAAGAGAAACATTCATTTCGATTCACGATTTGATTAGGGAAAATATAAAAAAGCAAAATACAAACATGCGACAGAGCATTTCCACTGAAGAGCGTCTATCAGTTTGTTTTGGTTTTGTTTCCCCCTCTACCTTTTGGACGCGGCACGGAGCATCCCACTAGTACGTCCGATCACCGATGAGCCCGCGCGCTGCCCGACACAAAAACACCCTGTAGTCATAAAGATTTATATTTCGCATCTTAAGATAACATATTAAGATACGAAATATATATTTCCATATCGCTCGTTATCTTAAGATACAAAAGATAAAATATATATTAACTTCGTCGTGTGTGATGGTTCATAGGATTTCTATGGTGAGCGATATTCTAAAATATGCTCTAAGATAATATATATTTTATATTATCTTCACCGTCTGTGACGAACTTTATAAAGCAGAAGAGTTTGTTTGTTTAAACGCGCTAATCTCAGAAGGTAGTCCGATTTGAGAAATTCTTTCAGCGTTAGATAGCTCATTTATCGAGTAAGGCTATAGGCTATATTTTATCATGCTAAGACTAATAGGACCGGAACGTCTAGTTATAGAATAAAGCTTAACTTCTGCCTATATTTATGCTATAAGACGCCGAGGTCTAATAGAAACGTATAGTAATTACGTGAAGACAAGATGTGTTAATTAGAGACTAGTTTTAAGACTAGACCAGACTTTCTATGCTGTAAAGGTCTGTATAATGAAGGTTAAGAGGTTTCAAGTTCTTGCCCTTTTAATTTTGGGTCGGGGTTGGAAGGTGTTTTCATGTTTTATTCAGCAGCATTTGAAATCTTGTAGAAATATTCAATTTAGTAACGGACAAAACGAAAAATTCGAAGCGTTGAAAAAAGAACTCTCTGGTATTGCAATAGAATTAAAAATCAAGTGGCGTAGGGTCAAGTGTCAATGTCAAATGTGACAGCTGTCAAATCGTGTGTTCGAAGCCGTAGAGACAACATCATTTAAGTGATCGTACACTGGTAACTTCACCAGACCTTCTCTACATAGAGCAAATCTTCTCGAGATGTCTGACATTGGTAACTCACTTAGTCGGCCAAAATAAAGAAGAATAGACATCATCATCAGATTAGAACATTACTCACGCTGTATCTCCAGCTTCCAGCCGTCCTCCCGGGTGAAGTGCGGCACGGTGGGCTGCACGGCCCGGCAGGAAAGCACTCCCCTCCTCCACCGTCAGCTGACCCCTGTGTGTACAGCGGCAGTACTCACGCTGTATCTCCAGCTTCCAGCCGTCCTCCCGGGTGGAGTGCGGCACGGTGGGCTGCACGGCGCGGCAGGAGAGCACTCCCCTCCTCCACCGTCAGCTGACCCCTGTGTGTACAGCGGCAGTACTCACGCTGTATCTCCATCTTCCAGCCGTCCTCCCGGGTGGAGTGCGGCACGGTGGGCTGCACGGCGCGGCAGGAGAGCACTCTCCCCTCCACCGTCAGCTGACCCCTGTGTGTACAGCGGCTGTACTCACGCTGTATCTCCAGCTTCCAGCCGTCCTCCCGGGTGGAGTGCGGCACGGTGGGCTGCACGGCGCGGCAGGAGAGCACTCCCCCCTCCACCGTCAGCTGACCCCTGTGTGTACAGCGGCAGTACTCACGCTGTATCTCCATCTTCCAGCCGTCCTCCCGGGTGGAGTGCGGCACGGTGGGCTGCACGGCGCGGCAGGAGAGCACTCTCCCCTCCACCGTCAGCTGACCCCTGTGTGTACAACGGCAGTACTCACGCTGTATCTCCAGCTTCCAGCCGTCCTCCCGGGTGGAGTGCGGCACGGTGGTCTGCACGGCGCGGCAGGAGAGCACTCCTACCTCCACCGTCAGCTGATCCCTGTGTGTACAGCGGCAGTACTCACGCTGTATCTCCAGCTTCCAGCCGTCCTCCCGGGTGGAGTGCGGCACGGTGGGCTGCACGGCGCGGCAGGAGAGCACTCTCCCGGCGTCGTCGATGGACGGCATCAGCGTCAGGATGCTGCTGGTCACGTTGCCATCAGGAGACACCTAAAAATCAGGTGTTGTACGAAAAAGGAACAGAGCTCACAGAGAGTCTTATGATACCTCTCTTTCAGATTCTTAACGTCACAAGAGACACAAGAGAGAGGTATACATAATACTTTTCGCACGGTATAAAGTAATTGTAAAAGGAATCCTCAACAACAAGGTTCCAATTCGAATAACTCGACGTTATCCATGTAAATACCAATATTATTTCTGTTCACCTGAGGGCCCAATATTAATTTAGTTGCTGTTGACTTCGGTTGTTATGGCAAACTAATTTCGGCGGCAAAACTGTTGATCTACCCCAAATGAACATATATATTCTGTTATTACCTGCTTTAATTAAATATAACTTGGGTAAAGTCTAAATGTCAGACGAAGTTATTATCATATTGTAATGACGTGGCTTTGGTCGCTTTGGAAGATAGCGCGACCGCTTTCAGAAATGTCAACCAGTGATTATTGATCCATGTTTCTTTTACGGTTCTTCTGACCTTGAAGAAAAAGGCTACCCTAGAGGACCTTTCTGCCAGTATCCTATGTACTTTTGTGAATTTCTTGACTCCTTCCTAATTCCGACCACTTTCTAAAGAAAGAGATCCTTCAAGATCTAGAAGGATTGTATCACAATCCCTTCAAGACGTATTATCCCCCGTTGCTACCTACCCATGGGACTAATGTGAAAGCACCTCTTCTTTTCCGACTTTCCTCCTTACCGGACACTTTACACTCTTCGCAAGCGAATTCTTAAGAATTTTCAGAACATTTCAGAAAGAGCATTTCAATGTTGCTGGGAATTGCAGGAAAATTTGTCACAATCGAATATTGTGTTTCCTTCCTGAATCTTACTGATTTCTAAGCTTGCGCGAGAATATGACAATTTTTATAGTCTTCAGCACGCATACCGTCTAACCTACCGACTGTAAGAAAGCGTGCACCAGATTTGAGGAGCATTCCTCAAAACTTGTTCACGGTTCCTTGAACAACCTTACCGTCTCCCGCACCGTCGTCAGCCGCACCCCTCCCTTCCACCAGGAGATGCTGGGCTTGGGTCTGGCGCCGACCGCCTGGCACACCAGCTCCGTGCTCACTCCAGCCACCAGCGGCCTCTTACCACCAAGCAGACGGACCCAGAGGAGATGCACTGGAAGGAAGATACTTGAGAAGATCTGGACTTGAAGATAAGCAAAATAAGGAGACGTAAAGCTGATCGCGCATTGAGGGTTGTTGAAATCTATTTGCCACCAGGTGTCGTCAGGTCTATCGTGTCAAATAGACATATTATCGTGACACATAACAGCTAAATCGTGACATATTATGACAGCAGTTTCACACGATAGATTTGACGGCTACATCGTGTTACCTGGTGGCAAATAGAATTTCAACAACCCTCTTTGCCAGCACCGTATGCGCCGTACGCGCCAAACGCACTGCATAGTTCACGGAATGCTGCGCTTACGGTGCGGACGAATGTGCGAGGTTTCACATCATTTCATACAATGAATTCTAAAATGCGGCGCGTACGGCGCGTGCGTGCTCATAAAATATGTGCGATCACCTTTAGGAGCGTTGGAAGAAAGACTTTAGTGTTCGGCTCTTAAGATCTTAAAGTAACACTCGATCAGAGAAATTATTCACACGATTCTGCTGATGTGAAAACGCTCAGACAAAATGAAACATTAAACATGAAAATGAATTTGGTCTAATCACAAAAATGAAAGTTGTACTTTGGTCCAATCCGTCTTGTGCTTTGGACCATAGTACAACTGAAACAAAACTTACATCAGATCTTTTAATGGTTTATTGTATACGTTCATATCTTTATTATTTTTATGGTATCCAAAACCATCTTGCTACATAGATTTTCCAATATTTGTGAGTGGTTGACCAAAAAGGGACTTGCAGGCATTGGAAACGGTTTTTTTTATTTTTTTTTTATTTTTTTAATCAATGGTATTTTAACTTTGTTTTGGTCTAACTAGAATAATTTTTAGGTGCCGTAGTTTTTTTTTTATGATTTTTTTTTGTGAACCGAGGCAGTACTACAACTTGTTTCTACACGAAACTTCAAACGCGATTTACTCGAAATCAAATTATTTACCTTGAGGTCCCTTTTTGGTCAACCACTCACATTTAGGTACATGTACCTGCCACAAATCCAACTAAAACTCAAGCTAGCGACGGCAACGCTCTAAATGTTTTGGCTTTATCTCAGAAAGTTTTGGATTCTCAGAATTAGCTGAGATTCCCGTCTCAATAGTTCCAAACTTTCCAACTATATGAGTAGGTAGGTCTGTTCAGCGATTTGCTTCTTCAATAAATGCTTGATTGGAAATAGTTTGAGATAACTTATTTTGCGTTAGAGCAGAATAATTATTATTTACTGAGAAATTGCTTGCTTGTTAATTTGTAGCGTATATGAGGTATTTATTATTTCAGTCCAAATCTCGGAAAAGGGCATTGACAGCAATAATGAGAAGGCCTCCTATTTAGGCGCGAATCGCGGAAAAAAACAGTAACCTTAGAAGCACTCTTTATGACGCTACTATAAAATAATAAAAAAAACCGTTCATATAATATTTGAGAGCTAAAAAGCCACAGACGGACATGCATAAAAGACACAAAGTCAAATAAAACTTTGAATACTTACAATTAACATCGATGGTAAGAGTTTCTGACACTGGCGCCAACGACGGATCCGTGACAGCCTGTGAAAAAAAGTATTTAATAAAGTAATCCATATGGTATTATATATAGACATAAGACATACTAGAATCTAGATGATGCCCGCAATTTCATTGCGCCAAAATTCGTTTATCGCGCGGCAACCGTACATTTTTCCGGGGTAAAAAGTATCCTATGTCCTTTCCCGGGACTCAAAATATCTCCATACCAAACAGCAAAATCGGTTTAGGGGTGTGGGCGTAAAGAGGTAACAGATAGACACATTTCCGAATTTATAATAATGAAGCTTCAAACAGATGATTTACTGAAGAAAAACGAAAAAAATCGGCCAAGTGCGAGTTGTACTCGCGCACGAAGGGTTCCGTATCACTACAGAGCGAAAATAGGGTAAAAATTGAATATTTTGTATGGGAGCCCCCCTCGATTATTTAATTTATTTAAATTTTATAATTAATTATTAAAGTACAAATACAATTAAGTATTTTGAGAACATTTCAATTGCCTATGTGTTGCCGTTATTGATTAAGAGCAAAAAATAGCAAAAAAAATCAAGTTTGTTGTATGGGAGCTCCCCTTAAATATTTAATTTATTATATTTTTAGTATTTGTTGTTATAGCGGCAACACATATACACAATCTGTGAAAATTTCAGAAGTCTAGCTATAGTGGTTCTTGAGTTACAGCCTGGTGACAGACAGACGGACAGACAGACAGACATCGAAGTCTTAGTAATAGGGTCCCGTTTTTACCCTTTGGGTACGGAACCCTAAAAAGAAACAAAACTAAAATTGAATATGCTACGGCACTAAGGTCAATTCACGGCTTCCAAAGCGTAACTTTCGGTTTGAAATCTGTAATTATTCCGGAAAGTCCATTTGCACGTGAATACGCCGGCGGCGGTCGACAGATAATTTGGATCAAATAATTTGGATATTTCAGTGTTCCTCGTTGCCAGGCCAAGCCAATAGAGCTGTTGAAAATTGACACGCGTAAATATGACCATAGATATGTTGCAACTAAACTTGTGTGGTGTTTTTATTGGCATGTGATTTCACACCTGGTAATTCACGTTACACCTGGCACGTGACGTTACAACTAGCACGCGACTCACCTGGCACATAACACCTAGCACGAGACGCGCATGGCACGTGACACCTCGCATGCGACACACCTGGCACGTGACGTTGGTGCCGTAGTCGGCGCAGCGCAGCGGGAAGGTGACGCTGGCTCTGGTCTCGGAGTTGGCCAGCAGCGCGTGACGTCACACCTGGCACGCGACTCACCTGGCACGTGACGTTGGTGCCGTAGTCTGCGCGGCGCAGCGGGAAGGTGACGCAGGCTCTGGTCTCGGAGTTGGCCAGCAGCGCGTGACGTCACACCTGGCACGCGACTCACCTGGCACGTGACGTTGGTGCCGTAGTCTGCGCGGCGCAACGGGAAGGTGACGCTGGCTCTGGTCTCGGAGTTGGCCAGCAGCGCGTGAGACTTCCACCAAGACACACGCGCTGGAGGACGACCTGAGCAAGCAGAGAGAAAAGCAGGTCAAATTATGAGAGACAAATCGTCTGCAATAATAATATTACCAAGAAATTTTTTTACTGGTCTGATTTTAATAGACAATAAGATCATAAAAAAATATAAGATTATAATACTTTAAAAAACTAAAAAACACGCTTTACCTAATCCGCCATCTTGGATGTCCGCCATGTTGGATTTAAGTCACGTGACTGTTTTTTTTTTCGTATTCCTTATAGCAGGGCTTCCCAAACTTATTTGTACTGTGACGCCCTAGGGACTTTGCCATTTCTTGACGACGCCCCTGAACCCAGCCCCCCAAAAATACTTTCCAATTTCAGAACCAACCTACATTGGTTATCATAAAAACACTATTTGGACATTTTTATGAGGAAATAATGACCAAATCAAAACATAAGCATAAAAATTAAAAAAAAGATATTTATGAAAGATATTAAAGCCAGCAAGGCTGGATGTGAAGGATGCGCTTGCTTTTCTGAGCATAGCTTCTGAAAGCGGGGATACTGCTCGGGATGTATGAATGACATAATGCGCGCGGCGCTCACTCGATTTGGTTGTGTCGACATGCGACGCCCCTGGGACAATGTCGCGACGCCCCGGGGCGTCGTAACGCACAGTTTGGGAAGCCCTGCCTTATAGCAAACACTTTCTTTTGATACCCATATCATGGGGGTGCATTTCAAATAGCCTGTCCGCCATCTTGGGGAGGCCGCCATAATATTTATTGGATTTGTAATGACGTTTCTTAGCTAGTCATGTATTGTCATCAGAACTCAGAGCGTGTGTAAAATTTCTTACTAAGACCGGGAAGTGAGTCAAATTAAGATTCCAAGATTTTAGTTACACAAGTTAAGCTAATAAAAGCGTGTTAAAAAGATACAAACTGTTTCACATGTGAAGGCTTATCCGCGTCCATTCCTTTTGAATTCCCGGCGAAAACAAAGGACGTCGGATTGGTGGGGTATTAATTATTATGATCGAGACATAAATAGCAATGAAAGATGGGTTTATCTGAAGTTGCTTACGTCTTGCGAATTTATCAGTTCAATATTTTGTTCAATATTCCTGGAATTTATTAAAATTTTGAAGGCGGGGTTGTTTTAGGGTTCCGTACCCAAAGGGTAAAAACGGGACCCCATTACTGAGACTTCGATGTCTGTCCGTCTGTCTATCTGTCCGTCTGTCTCTCTGTCCGTCTGTCTCCAGGCTGTATCTCAAGAACCGCTGTAGCTAGACTTCTGAAATTTTCACAGATTGTGTATTTCTGTTGCCGCTATAACAACAAATACTAAAAACAAAATAAAATTAATATTTAAGGGGGACTCCCATACAACAAACGTGATTTTTTTTGGCCTTTTTTGCTCGTAATCAATAATGGCAATATACAAGGCACTTGGAATATTCACAAAATCCTTAATTATATTTGTACTTTAATAATTAATAATAAAATTAAAATAAAATAAATATTTAAGGGGGCTGCCATACAAAAATACAATTTTTTGCCAACTTTCGCTCTATAACGGTACGGAACCCTTCGTGCGCAAGTCCGACTCGCACTTGGCCGATTTTTTATTTCTTAATTCAACATTATGCTATCAAGTCGCAATATAATAAGCAAGGTGTCGGATTATAGACGGCATAAAAACACAATTCACAAAAAGGATCACTGTGTTATGTCATGACACGAAAATCCGTTGTGTTAGGATAGAACAAATATTGGCACGGCATATTCGCGCCACCTGCAGCCCCTGGCGCTAAAATATCGAAAAAATATACCTGCCATCGACATACCATTTGAGGACGTTACATTATATTTAGCACCTAATCCTACTAATATTATAAATGTGAAAGCGTGTGTCTGTCTGTCTGTCCATCTGTTACCTCTTCACGCCCAAACCACTGAACCGATTTTGCTGAAATTTGGTACGCTACTTTGAGTCCCGGGAAAGGACATAGGATAGTTTTTACAGCAAAAAAATTACGGTTCCCGCGCGATAAACTAATTTTGGCGCAACGGAGTTGCGGGCGGCATCTAGTAGCATAACTATTGCGTTGTGAAAAAGGCTTTTGGGAATCGTGGTTTTACCCGATTACTGGATTTTAAATTGGAGATTTTAAACTTAAGAGTCTGCTGTCAAAAATATCAAAGCACGCTAGCCCCACCTACACACCCCGCTATCCTCCAATCGTGATATAATGATTCCATGAATCGTGCTCCCGAGCATTGTGCTTTGCGCTCCAGCTAATAGTGAACAATATCGCGTTACAACGGTTTCCGTATTATAGCACGAAAGTAAAGGTCGTAAAGTCCCAAAACTGTTTTTGATGATTACTTAAAAATTAAATACAATACTAATATTTCCTTTAGCCATTATTTTATAAAGTGTCTGATTGTACTAGTGCAAGTTATTTAATGATAGTAACTCAATAAGTGTAACAAATATTTGTTGAAAAGCCCAGAAAGATTCATAATTTCGAAAAATATAACTATCGAGTCAAAATAAGTGAATCGTGTTTTCCGTTAGGCAAATATCAGATAAATATAAAATGATTAAATAAATCTCAATTCCACTTAAGTGAATCGTCTTCCGGGATCGTAATAAGAAAACACAGCAAAATTTGGCAGCCCGGTCTAAAAACTTTCACAGATTATGTATCTCTGTTGCTGATATATTACGAGTAACAACAAAATATACTAAACAACGTTTGGCATTTTTGCGAGTCCGACTACTTGCCCTTTTTTTTTTATCAAAGTGCTACAATAGAATAATATAATAGGTTAACCTTAACCCGAACTGACTTAAAATTGAAAAATTACAAAATAGAGAATTAACATAATAAAAGTTACTGTTAAAGCTGAAGCTGATATAGGTGTCAATAAATTATTCATAATCATGTCCTCGATAACATAAGCTTTATAATTATTTAACGTAGTCATGTTATTATGGTTTTAATATTTATAAAACAAATATAAAATCGTCTGTCATTTCTATGGAACAACAATAATTATTGTTATCGTCGAGGACTATTAACAAAAAGTTCTATGCTTAATTTCATTTTAATTTAGGACTATACAAAAATTTTAACTCGACCAAAATAATGGCGTTGTATTTTATTAAGCAGTTAATACAAGACAATTGCCAGAATTATAGCCGCGACATTAAGCTTTGTTTTTTACATCAAAATTAATTGCTATGGAGTTTTCTGTCGTGAGACCTCCAAAAATATAGTACTTACATCAATGCTCTAAGTTAATAAAATTCGTACAAAAAATGGTAAACAGTTTTTGTTTGCTATACCCGTTTTAATACACCTTTTAAGCGAAATACTGGTGTTGTTTAATGAAATTCGGTATGGAGATACTCTGAGTCCCAGGAAAGGAGGTATGATACTTTTTATCACGGAAAAATGTACGGTACCCGCATGATTATCAATTTTCTGCGTTTCGGTCGTCATCTAATAGGTAGTCCATACATTTTATGACAAACTCGTCATTAAATTAAAGTTAACTTATCATTAAACTAGATGACGCCCGCAACTTCGTTGCGCCAAAATTCGTTCATCGCGCGGGAACCGAACATTTTTTCGGGTTCAAAGTATCCTAAGCCTTTTCCCGGGACTCAAAGTATCTCAATACCACAGCAAAATCGATTAAGCGATTTGGGCGCGAAGAGGTAACAGAGTACAGACAGACAGATACACTTTCGCATTAATATAAGTATGGATTAAACTTTAATTTAAAGAGTTTGACAGATAATAAAATATGGGGTTTATGTCAAAATCTTTATTAAATTATCAGTTAAGTAATTAAAATTCGTCTCTGAGTGCGGCATTGAGTTCGATTATTAATGGAACTGGGCTTCCATAGATTCGGAGTATAAACTCGGCGATAAAGCATCACCTTGTTGACTCTCTGATACCCCGATATTCGTATAGGAAGCTTGTTTCCGTGCTAATATTTGTACGGTGCACCTGTATCTGACAGTTACGAAGTGTATTCCGATTTCTAGTGTATTTCCCGAAGTGTAAGTGTGTTCCAACTTCCAAGTGTGTAAAGCAAGTGTAAGTGTATTCCAAGTGTAGTAAAGTGTGCGATTGCAAAGCGTTAGAAGTTTTGTGTGTTGGTCGTTGGTTGAACTAAATTGTAACCTTGCTTACTAATAAACATAATATTTTGGTTGTCTTTATCTAATAAGTTGGAAATTTTCACTTGACAGACAAGACATCAGTACTTAATACTTATGTTTCTTGAGTTTAAGCAATTATTTTTAGCATATGATATGCTAAAAAGAATTGTTTATTGTTTCAATAATTAAGAGAACAAAAACCAAAATCATAACTAAATGCTATACTTTTCCACAAAAGGTGACCTATGAAAACCATGTCACTACAAAAAAATTTAATAGACAAACTTCCATCCTGTTTAAGGTATTTTACTCAATAGTCAATCACACAAAAAACACGAAATCGATGCAGATGGTATTTAGCTCACAGTTTAACAACTAGATTGCGCAGCACTAACATTTCTTTCCAATTACTCCATCCTTATAAAGCACATTAACAAGCTCTAATCTAGATACTCAGGTTTTTCGCAAATGCTTTTTAAACTAGCAAATAAATAGCCTGATTTAAGGTGATTAAACTTCTTAACAATTTTATTCACATTAATAACCAATAAACATTATAGGCATTTGAATAGCAAATCTTTAAATATGCCTGGGTTTTCGTGGTTGGATACCGCTGTCGATCCTGGCGACACAGGAGATACAGGGGTGGGAATGTGCGGTGGACCAAAACCCAAAAAATCTTTAAATATATGGTCCCCCGTGTCGAATACGGTTCAAAAATCGATTAAAATCATCACAAACGAACTCAAACGCTTGTTAATGATCATAAATTCAACTCAATTCATTTCCGTCCCACCGTTTCCCTCTCACACAATTAATTACATGCCCCTATCGCACAAAATGCCTTTGTTTTAAAAGCACAACTGCCACGCGCCGTTTTTGTTTGCACGCGGCTTAATTTTTAATGGGAGTCCCGCAAGGATGTATAATGGAACCGCTCCTGTTTGTGTTATACATTAATGACTTCTGATTAGGTGGGGTGAATTAACGCTTGTTCAGTTCAATTTCGTGTATAATGCAGTGCGGGCTTCGTTTAAATTTAAGGGAATATTGCCCGAAAATCCCTTTTTATTGGACCTTAAAAATCGTGCTGACGCTGAGTAACATGTTTTACTTTATAAACATTATTGTTAATTTTATTTTGGAAATTTTGCCTATGGTCGAAAAATTTTGCTTACTTTTACTTTAGTTTAGCATGCCCAGCATTTACTTTTTGTAATTATTTTAATAATTTAAAACATTCCTATTCTAAGCCTAGCACACTGTTACATACTTCTTCGTCTTCTTTATTACAGATTTTTTTAACCTTATGCCCACTGTAAGATACACAACAGGTTCCGTTAATATTAGCATCTTGATCCTAGGTGCCCATCGTGGTTCAAGATGTTTCTAATCTTAAGCCTACAGAAATAGGGTCTACATTACCTTCAATGGCTATACAGGTAAGATTGAAATTAGAATATTCGTCGTAAACGCCCATCCTCGTTTAACATCTATTAAACCTTATGCCTATAGGAATAGAATCTACTTTACCTCCAATAGCTATGCAGGTGAGGTTGACATCGGTGTCTTCGTCATACGGGCCAAGGACTCCGTTGCGGATCTCATCACCTTCGTGGTTCAGGATCATGAGACGATCAGGTGGAACTGTGGATAGATGGACATTTTATTATCTGATCACAAAAAAAAACTTACAATCATAAAGCTGTAGAGTTTGTTTAAACACGCTAATCTTACGAACTACTGGACCGAGGATAGAGTAGACCACAATGAGATATATATAGGTGACTTTTTCGCAGGAAAATGTACGGTTCACGCGGAACGTCTAGTGGCTTACATAGTGGATTTAAGAAAAGTGTATTAAGTTGGTAACATAAATAATACAATTTTTTTATTCAAATCACTCACTCTCAAATCACTGATCCGATTTTCATAAAATTTTGTATGGAGATACTTTAATTCCAGTGACAGGACATAAGACAAATTTTATCTCATAAATAATTAAGAACGCCGAGCAACGAAGTATAATACAACTTATAAAATAAAAATAAAAAGAGTTTTACATAGAACAGATGAACAACATAGAAAAACATAGAAAAGACAATACTAAGGTACAAAACTATTTTTATCCGGTACACACACTAACTTACCAAATTCGCAACTTTCAAAATGTATTTTCTTTAGTCCACATTGAATTCCGAAACAATCATCAAACTACAATAAATACCTACTTAACAACTTCCCGAAAGAACTAACAGTGACCAGCTTCGACTAAGCTCATTTTGCCTTAACCAAGACCCTTATGGCGACAGAATAAGGTTCATTTTGATACAAACTTCGACATTAAACGTTGTACGTAGCTCGACCACAAATTACAACGAATTCCATTAAAACTTTCCTTGCCCCCGGCAGAGTGTTTATTTTCACAACAACTCAAATACACTACAGGATCTTATTAAAATTTTAGATTCGGACACTGTGCAGTTTTAGTTGCATAAATGTATAATAGATGGCGTTATTAGTGATATAAATCGCGCTATGATATTTGTAACTTTTTGACTTAGTAATTTTCTTACTTTATTCTCAAAAACAAAAGAAAATCCTGCAGTAATTTTCCCGTGGTAATAATTAGTATCTTGCCTATCTCTACCTTAACTTTATGTCTGAATCAAGTTTAATGAAAATCGGTTCAGTTGTTTCTGAGGCTATTCGATACAAATAAGAAATGTACTTTCCTATATGTATATTTTATAAGTAAATTAGTAAATTATAGATAGGTGTGTAACATCTTAGATTAAATGTAAGGCAACACACTGTGCACATGATGATTTTTACGCGTCACCACTTAAAAAATTTAATGACAGGCATCGTCCAACAAAATATTATGTTTTTCCTTGTCTGTGAAGCATTAGACAAAGATAAAACATTTTATCATATCGTCTGTTGTATACAATATGTTGGATATTTTTAAAGTTATGTACTTACTGAGTACTGTTAAGTTTAGTCTTGTGTTCTTTGTTGGCGACTTGATAAAGTCTACTCTACATCGATACTGCCCGCTGTCTTCGGCTCTGAAACAGAATTTACTTAAGTTTTTCGACAAAGGAAATTAGCACAAGCTTCTTTATATCGATGATTATTCACGAGTTGGATTTCAAGGTTAAGTAACATAGTTACAAACAATGAAGGTTGCCTGAAGAAATGTGGTCAGAAAAAGTTGTTGAAAGACTCAAAAATTAAAATAAAACCTTGATCAATTTTATTGAAGTTACCTATTACGTCTTGTTGGAAAAAAAAACAATAAATTATTATTTTCATCTCGTCGACAATATGATGAAGGTTGACCTACGTTCAGATCCTGTAGTAGTCTGACAGCATGGGCTAATAAATATACCTTAATCTAGTGAGGACCAGCACAGCTGGCGCGTTGGTCCTGAACGAGGCTCGTGGTCCCAGCGTGGTTGGATCCGACCAGTGTGACGTCACACCGTCTCGAGAGTCCAGCCTGCAACAGATACGAGATTAGCTAATGTGATGGATACTATCCATGGGAGACGGTGGCTTGCTGTCAGTGGACAGTGACCCGTTTGCTCGTTTGCCCCTAATTTAATTTAAAAAATAACGTGTGGCACTCGGGGACTGCCGCGGTAAAGCTATTGCATAACATTTTTTAACAACTTATGCCAGGGGTTTCCAATCTTTTTCAGCCCGCGGCGCACTTAAAATATACTTAAAGTAAACATCTTTAATGATTATAGTTGCGTTAAGCAGGTAAATGAGGTAAATAATAAAAAACAAACATTTAATCATCTACCTGCTTTACATAAATAATAATATTACAATTTTATTTTATAATTTTTGTGGTTTCGGATAAGGATGGAGGATCGATTCACGGCGCCCCTCTTGCCTTTCCACGGCGCACCAGGGCGCCGCGGCGCACACTTTGGGAACCCCTGACTTATGCAATAATTATAATTCGCATACGTCTAGTCGCGAAGGGCGAAGTCCTACATAATCCGCGACTTTGGGTTGTGATGAGGCTGTGATGAGGAGATAGGATTAGCGCATAGGACGTATCTGCTCGACGGGTTGTGCTGACGGTAGAAACTAGAAAGACCTCCACACTATAGGAATAGTATTCGGTTGCTAGCACTCCCGTTGGGCTCATTAATCATGATGAATAACTATGATCATATTATTAACCTCCCCTCACACCGGTTTCGGTGACGGTAGCTGCAGGAGTGATTTTATAGTCGCCAAATGTGTGCGCAGTCGCCCACATTTGGCGATCGTCGCCCAGTGGGATGGTACGACATGACAGACGAGAGATCTGGCGCAGAACTTTTTACACGCCCATCCGTACCATGGATCATTTTGTCAGACAATCAAGCTGCATTCTCTTAACCAAAATCGAATTACAACTTTTTGGTTGAACCATTCATATAACATCAAGACGAATACCTAACCTTCTTTTGAAGTCGGTTAAAGAAACCTTATATAGGAAATAGATAAATTGGCCCAAAACTCAACCCAAGAGTCCCAAGACTCAATTTTCAACAAGATCCTTATGTCCTTGGGATAATAGCTACAGCGATACACAGTTCCACTAACGGCCGTTCCCAATATTCAATCTATCTCTGGTTTGACATACGACCGATCGCAGCTAACATTGAATTGACATAAAATATATGTCTCTAATGTCTAATGAGAGCTATTCCTATCTCTAGTAGGGCAAAACCAGAGATAGATCAAATATTGGGAACGGCCGTAAAAGTTATCCCCCTTACTAATAAACGTTGTATAAGCTTTGAATAGTTATACAGTGTTTTGTTCCTGTCACTCATTCCTGTGACATTTTTAATTGGATTGAAGAAGACAAAACACATACCCTCTTACTAATAAAAAGTTACACAGGTGTTTAGAGGCTGCGTAATTTTTTTTCTACTATTTTTTTTTTTTTACATATGGCCTGTATAATGCTGTTGTAACTTCCATACAAATTTACCCAACGCTTACACAAGGTATCAACCCTTGTATAGAGTGCGAATAAGATCAAGATGGCGGATTTTCAATAGATCAGCTGATTATATTTTATTTTGAATATGTAGTTTTGAGTGCGTTTGCTGATTTCTACCATCTTATTAGCAAAGAAACATAAAAAGAACTATTTAATATGTTTTATTTCTTTAATCAATTGAATTAAATAGATTTTCAATGTAAACGAAATATAACATACATCGCGATCGTTTTATTTAGGGTGCGTTCCACTAAGCACCTACAACGATAACGCTCACGAGTCACGACCGTGGTTTTTGACGATCCACTCGCATGATACAAATCGCGTCAATGATACAAACTCAAGTGGCATGGATTATTGAGAGTTTCTAGCGTTCATTTCAAATTATAATATTATCGCATTTTATATTGTTTTTGTCTAGGAACGGCTTTCAATAGTTTCTCGTTTTTATAGCCTTTTTTCAAGATATTATCGTATAGTTTTATTTTCCTCTTAAGTCGTAATTATTTATTGTTACATTTATTTTATAAATTATGTATATTTATTTAGTTTTAATATTATCATTGTCATTCTTATTCCTTTTTTACCTCTTATTTTACTAACTTTATTATTATTATAATTTTTAAAATTTAAATAAACCGCTTATTTTGCATATAAAAAGATGGCGGTTTTATTAAAACGTCCACTTCGACCCACCTTTAAGATGGGTCGTTTTTAGCTTTGCATTAGCGAAAATATACGTCATGAGTGACGCTTTTGCCGCGATCACAACAATCGCGGTCGACATGTGAAACGGCTGAAGGAGTATTTTCAGCGTTTGAGCGCTTAGTGGAACGCGCCCCTAACACGTCATAAGTGACAAAATATTTTTTTTTTCTTATTATGGCACTTCGGCTATTTAACCATGGCCAGTGTCGAGTATAAATATGGCGGGAAAACAATATTCTATAATACAATTTTCAGCTTCGTTTTTCTATATTGTCAGGTCGAAAGTCTAGTCAAAGTCTAAGTAAAAGTCAATACAGTCAAGAAGTCAAGTCGGTCGATTCAGTAAGGTGGTAGACGCTTTTCTGAAACTTTCGATGGAGTTTTGGAGGGAACACAAAATAGCACGTTTCTGGATATTGCATCACTTTCCTACACTTGTGCACGATAAGGAATATCTAATGGTTAATATCCTACCATTATTACACATTAAAAACCCAATTAACACAATTTTAGGAAAATAATACAAAAACACAACATCACTCTTTCACATTCCCGGCAAAACTCAAAATAATATTTTGACAATTTCAAATTTTATTAACTTTGACATTGGAGTTTTGCCGGGATATTGTTTTCCCGCCATATTTATACTCGACACTGGCCATGGTTAAATAGCCGAAGTGCCATTATAAGAAAAAAAAAACTTTGACATTAGCGTTGCGTTCAAAAACTTTGAAAGTAAATGTCATAGTAGAACATTATAATATTATTTACAAAATTCACGTACTCTACTGATTAATATTAACTAAAAATGTTTAAATATCAATATTGTGTCCAATTATAATTACCAGGTTCATAAAAACAACGTTTATATCAATTTTTGTCATCAACACCCGAACATCAGATAGCGTGTTACTTAATTCGTGAACGTTTTCCTTTGAGTCTACAGTCTATGGTATATAACACGATTTTAGTTACACAAGTCATAAATGTCATTATCATTTGATTATTAGTAGAGTATAAACCCTGTGTAAACACAACCACCGTGTTTAACTATTCATGCGTTACACGGATGTGTAAGAAGTTTTTATTAGTAAGAGGGTGTATAACTATTCAAAGCTTATACAGCGTTTATTAGTAAGGGGGTATATGTTTAAGTTGGCACATTGCGAGCGTATGGGCAAAACTTGGACCACTTGGAAGTTGGAACTGTACTCAGCGTTTGAAACAGGAGGTTATGTAAATACGAGGGTATTTAATTTAAACCAAATTCAGTAAAGTACCTCGGACGTTTTCTTGAATTTTTTCGGATCACCTGATAGTGAGCGATTATGTTTTAGGTAATGTGGGCCTCATGATTTATTTAAAAATCGCTTTGATTGCAGGTTATCAAAATTTGTACGTGAATGCATAATATGTATGTATGTGACATGCACATTTTGCACAAACGGTTTGCGAATTATTTTTAACAAAAAATTAAAACCGACTTCCGAGGTAAAAACAATAATAACATCCTTATAATATTCAGAACTAAAAAGTATTAAATAATTTTTCCTATCGAAAAGTGCCTTTTTCCGAATTCGGCTAAACCTCAACTATTTCTGTACTCAATCTTCATCATTTTGAAGTCGGTACCAGATATAGCTGAATCTTCAGTTCTCTGACAGAATAGGTATTTGAAACTTTTGGAACTGGCACCGACTTCAAAATTATGAAGATTGAGTACAGAAATAGTTGAGGTTTAGCCGAATTCGGAAAAAGGCACTATTAGATAGGAAAAATTATTTAATACTTTTTAGTTCATATTATAAGGATGTTGTTATTGTTTTTACCTTGGAAGTCGGTTTTCATTTTCTGTTAAAAATAATAATTTCACTCTTTTTAGTTACCTCGATTGTGTTTCTTATTCCTATTACGATGTAGATTGTTTTCCTATGTAAGTATTTTCATACTAAGGGTTCAATTTATTAACTCGATCGTGGGAATCGCAGACACAATAGATTTTTAATTGTTATACGGCAGCCGGGTGCCGCTTGGGGATTGATGGGTTAATAGTTAAACTATACACTAGTTTAGTTTAGTACCTATCGAAACAACTTAATTCGCTTTTTTCTTTCGAATCTCAAAAGTAATGTCAAATGTGTGCCTTACGCTCTGGAGTCAAGGTTGACTTTGTTATGTTCAATTTTGTGGTACATAAGTCGCTTAGAACTTGAATCATTTATTTTGAATCAACATTATATTTTTATTAAAATCGCTATAAAAAGTACCAATTATTATAAGGACATAACGTGATGATATAATTATGGTGTTGTGGGGGCATATTGTATCCATATACATTAACCATGAGACACTGGTGACCCTGACGTGGTAATGATGATGATGATGATGATAATGATGATGATGATGATGTATGTAATTTGCATAGTACCATATGCTTTCAGTTCTTAAAACAGCGCCTAAACCCCCAAACTTGTATCTATAAGGAATCCGGAGTTCTCTTAGTATCTTCGGAACCATAGTATACATTGGTGCAAAATCTTGCGTTTTGGTAGCATATGCTTAAGATACTTCTAATAAAACCAAAATCACCATATGTTTCCATATAAATTTTGAGGAGTTCCCTCGATTACTCATGGATCCCATCATCAGATCACCACTTTTGTGAAAATGGGACCAAATTGGAGGGAAATCTAATAGAACAAAACAAAAATATTGAAAATCTGTTCACAAACGGCGGAGTAAACGTTGAACATACAAAAAAAAAATATCCACAGCCGAACATATAACCTCCTCCTTTTTGGAAGTCGGTTAAAAAGCGACATTCAAGGCGTGAGAATGAAGTCCTTGGTCTTAAAATCTCTCTCTCCCTTAGAGCCAGTCCACACGGCGCGTTGCGTCAGCGTTGTGTCGACGCAGCGCTGCCGTTGCGTTGTTTTACATACAAATAACCAAGGTTTTTTTTTATGAAATAAGGGGGCAAACGAGCAAACGGTTCACCTGATGGAAAGCAACTTCCGTCGCCCATGGACACTCGCAGCATCAGAAGAGCTGCAGGTGCGTTGCCGGCCTTTTAAGAGGGCATAGGGCAATAGGGGAGGGTAGGGATGGGAAGAGAAGGGAATAGGGGAGGGAAGGGAAGAGAATAGGGTAGGGGATTGGGTTTCCGGTAAACTCACTCACTCGGCGAAACACAGCGCAAGCGCTGTTTCACGCCGGTTTTCTGTGAGAACGTGGTATTTCTCCGGTCGAGCCGGCCCATTCGTGCCGAAGCATGGCTCTCCCACGTATAATTCACACGGCGCGCTGCGTCGTCGCAACGCACACATGACGGACAGCAGCCCCCGAGACGAAGCGGGAGGGGGTGTTGACGTTAAGACTGCTTTGTAATAACTAATAACGCTGCGATGACGCAGCGCCCGGTGGCCGGCTATGCGTCAAACGGCAGCGCTGCGTCGACGCAACGCTGACGCAACGCGCCGTGTGGCTCTTAGACCTCCTACTGCTGCAGTCAGAGAAAAATAATATAAAGACTGAACTGTAATTAGATGAAGATTTTGACATAACTGTCAAACTCTTCATTAAATTGGAGTATAATCGTCATAAAATGTCTCTGAGTGTGGCAGTTCAGGATGGAACAAATTCCTACACCATGAAGAAAGCAATTTGGAACACTAAAGTAACACGTGCATTGTTTCGCTTAGCGATAGTTACACGTGTAATAAAATCCCCAAGCCCCAAGAGACTACCCAGTACCCACATTTCCACATAGGACAGCTTCCGTACCCCAAGCCCCAAGAGACTACCCAGTACCCACATTTCCACATAGGACAGCTTCCGTACGAATGGGTCTTATAGAAACCGGCAGGATGATTACGTTTCTTCCGACAGGTAAGCAACAGGCGTTAGACAGCAGGTATTGCACAGATTTTTCACAGACAGCAATTATTACTGTCTGTCAAAATTTCTATATGAAAATTTTATGACAAGAGCAGATATACCGTGGGAGAGCGATGCTTCGGCACGAATGGGTCAGCTCAACCGGAGAAATACCACGGGCTCACAGAAAACCGGCGTGAAACAGCGCTTGCGCTGTGTTTGGTGACCCGTTTGCTCGTTTGCCCCCTATTTTATAAAAAAAAAAAGATATGGCACTGCTGTCTAACATCTGTTGCATAGCTGTTGCAAGGCACGTAATCGCCCTGCCGGAGAGTAAAAAAGCTTGTGTGTATTTGAGTGAGCAACTCTGTTTTCGTGTTAACCATTCTTATAGTATTTGTCCTTTATTGGAGACATCATGCTATCCTTCTGTGGGGACGGCATTTTTTCTACATAAAGAGACATCAAATCAAGAGGTCGGTAACTGCAACTATGCTTATCTCTGATACTAATAATAATTGTAATTTAAAATGCATGTAGTTTGTGAGATCCCTGTAAAAACCATAACATATTTGCCTGATACAAATGCAGAACGTTTGCTACTGTACTTAACTTACTGTAAGATATTTTTGTAAACAACATTTTTTTGGTATAATAAGCGAATATTATTATAATACTTACGAGTATATGGGCGCGTCGTGTCCCTGTTTGTAACAGATGACGAGCGCCATGCTGTCCCCGGACAGGGACGGCGTGACGTCACACGGCAGCTCCACCGACCCGCCACGCGGTGCGTGCAGCGACTGTCTCTGATATACTCACGAGTGTATGGGCGCGTCGTGTCCCTGCTTGTACCAGATGACGGGCGCCATGCTGTCCCCGGACAGGGACGGCATGACGTCACACGGCAGCTCCACCGACCCGCCGCGCGGCACGTGCAGCGACTGCCTCTGGTATACTCACGAGTATATGGGCGCGTCGTGTCCCTGCTTGTACCAGATGACGAGCGCCATGCTGTCCCCGGACAGGGACGGCGTGACGTCACACGGCAGCTCCACCGACCCGCCGCGCGGCGCGTGCAGCGACTCTATATTGGCTGCAACAAACACATTCATTATTGACTATTATATTGATGATATCTAAACTCCTATCACAATATAATCTCAGTAACCGGGCATCAGTTAGGAAGTATGTGGTGGTATCAACGTTTGCTTGTTGTTTGTGCCTTTATGGGGAATAAAAATATCATATTATATGAAATACGAGTATCGACTAGTGTTGACGCTTATTACTTTTTTAAATTTTACTTATAAGTATTAATTAATTAAATAAAATAACTAAAATAATTTTTTTTTGGTATAATTGAGAAACGAAACTGCCGTCCTCTATTGGGCACGGTTCATTTGAATTGGGATCTATACTCAGTAATCTAAAATAACTAAAAAAAAAAACCTAATCCCTACTTTGAATAAGGAAAGCCTGTCTAGAATAATACAGACAGACATCATATCATGTTGCGTAATGCGTTATGTGTGAAATGTTATTTATGTTAGAAGTATATAATGTATTCTAATAATAATCTATTGTAATTGGGGTTAAAAATGTTAAAATTTATAACAAGCGAGCGTAGCGAGCTAGCCAAAATATGTTTGATTCTGAAAGCTATTTAAATACAAATGTTTAAGCTTAAATCTTTCATTTATAAACCGACATTTAATAACCATTCAAAATACCTAGACGCTTTAACAAAAGCGGCCTAATCCCTAAAGTTGGTTAAAGTATTCTTGTTCAATTGTTGGAAAGAGTTTACGATATTTTCGCTAACTCCTTTATTCCGCAGTTATGGTTTACTAAAGATCTTAAAAAGAAATATTATCATAAACATCTATGCTAATATTATACAAGATAACGCGCAAACCTTTTTTTACCAAAAAGCAATTCGGGATAATAAGTATCATATGTCCTTTCCCGGGACTGAAAGTACCTATCTCCATATCAAACAGTAAAATCGGTTCAGCGGTTTGGGCGTGAAGAGGTAACAGACAGACAAACACACACACACACACACACACACACACACATACACACACACACACTTTCGCATTTATAATATCAGTATCGGTCTGTCTGTCTATCTGTTACCTCTTTACGCCCAAACGCTGAGCCGATTTTGCTGGGTACGGAGATACTTTGAGTCCTGGGAAACGACAAGGATTCTTTCATCTCGAAAAAATGTATGGCTCCCGCGCGATAAACAAAATTTGACTACACTACATTTTGGCTACACCGCGAAATCACAAGCAATTGAATATAAATGACAGCGCGACCGCGCTTAAATAAATCGTTACATACATTTGCTTGTGATCTCGCGGTGTAGCGGCCAAACCGCGCATTCTTGCGGACGCATATTATAAATCCAGCCTAAAGGATAAAGCACACAAAATTCATCCATTCCAAATCAAAAAATATCATTATTTCGTCATCTTTCGTACGGTTTAACACAAAAACTGATTTATTGTTTACTAGCTGTCCCGGCAAACGTTGTTTTGCCATTTAAAGTATTTAAATCTTACCCCCTCTTTTGTCCCCTAAGAGGGGTGGGGGGAAAAATTTTATACACCAGATGTTAAGTTGGAAAAAACAGTTAATAATATGAAGTAAGTCCATTAAAGAAAAAAGTTTGATACAAAATCTGACCCCCTCTTTGCTCCCCTTAGAGGGGTGGGGGGGGGGGGGGATTTTTATACACCAGATTTTGAGTTGGAAGAAAACAAATATATGTGCGAAAACCGTGTGCAAATCGGATCAGTAGTTTTCGTGTTAAAGCGAAAGTCTTATACAAAATCTGACCCCCTCTTTCGTCCCTTTAGAGGGGTGGGGGGAATTTTTTTTATACACCAGATGTTAAGTTGGAAGAAGACAAATATATTTGCAAAAACCGCATTCAAATCGGATCAGTAGTTTTCCTGTGATAGTGGAACAAACATACAGACAGACAGACAGACAGACAGACAGACAGACAGACAGGCAGACAGACAGACAGACAAAAAAACCAACCACATTTTTGGCTTCTATAGCGATGTAGTAACACCCCCCGCTTATTATTTTTTGAATATCTTTAATGTACAGAATTTTCATTTCTACAGTTTTATTATATGTATAGATTACTAGGCCTATAGCATATTAGGGTAAGGAACAAAACGCGATAGGATCAAAACGGATCAATTATGCGAGCCCTGGCAATCCATTATTACAAAACTCTCGCACGTTTCTCGGAACCACAGTATAAATTTATATAGTAAATTTCATTAGTACACAATTGTGTACTCAATTGAGTACACCCTCTGGGGAGGAATATTTTGATTTTCTTTTTTTTACTTTGTAATACTATGTTAACTTCAGAGAAATATAACTTATAATATCACTGTTGATTTAGTAATGGCACTTAATAGGTTAACTCAGCTGTTAGCTCCTAATACAAAGAAACATACGATACACACAGAATAAATTTATTGCAGTACATTAATTACTCAGCAGATAAATGCAGAGACAATTTTTACGCACGATGTGACACATTTAGGAAACGTAAAGCTTTTAGTTATTTAACAGTTGAGTAACAATTCAACATAATATAGGTAATTAGTAAAAATTAAGAATTAAAAAACCCGATATTTTTCAGCAGTGAGCAAGCTGATTATGATGAATTAATGGCTAAGAACACTTTCGATCATGTCAGGTTTCAAACAAGAAAAGTACATCAAATCGGTAACCATGTTTAGATGCTACGATACCGCTGACAGACTCACACGTAGACAAACAAGTCAAACTTATAACACCCCTCCATTTTCGTTGGGAGTAAAAAATCACACTACGTGAGCTTGCCATCCAGCTTGCTAATAAGTTAGTCTACTATTTAAATTTATATTGTGATCCAGAACCTTAAGAATAATATATTGTCCATTCATAATTTGAACTGTGACCACAAAAGTTTTGCTTTTGAACTTGGAGGCAAAAAAATATTTCTTTCTTTCTTCAAAATAAAATATGTCAAAGTATTTTACAATCAAGACAACAAAGAAATTCGCGCGTGTAAGTACCCGTGATCGTTTTAGGGTTAAATAAAATTTATACAAAGGTTCGGTTTTTTGTCAACAAAACCGCCAAACGTGAGCAGACTCGCACACTGAGGGTTCCTTATAAATGGGTATTAAATAAGCAAGCAAAGCCTAATACAGGGTGTAACAAAACAAAGTGATAATACTAAAGTGTGAAAATAGCAGGGCTGAAAGAACACTTTTTTTTTAAATATCTATGGACGCTTCACACCACGTCAGTCTGGCCCCGTGCTAAGTACCTGAAGGACTTGCGTTACAGGTACCAGACAACGGAAATATATTTAAGACTTTTATACTATACATATATTTAAGATTTTTATTATATCATACACATATTTAATACACATCCAGACCCGGGAACATTGAAAACTTTTTGTTCCGTCGGCGGGATTCGAACCCGCGACCTCCGTCTTGAGCTGCCACACACTCAACCAATTGAGCCACAGAGGTCGTCAAGCTTAGCTGCTAACTTAGTTTTATAACAACCTGTATATTATGAGACCCGCAACTCCGTTGTTCCAAATTCGTTATACGCGCGGGAACCGAACATCTTATCGGAATAAAAAGTATTCTATGTCCTTTCCCGAGCCTCAAATGATGTCCATACCCAATTTCAGCAAAATCGGTTTAGCGGTTTGGGCGTGAAGAAGTAACAGACAGACAGTTAGATAGACAAGACAGACACAGTTTCTCTTTTTAACCGACTTCCAAAAAGGAGGAGGTTATATGGTCGGCTGTGGTTTTTTTTTACGATTACTCCGCCATTTGTGAACCGATTTTCAAAATTTTTCTTTTGTTCTATTAGGTTTCCCTCCAATTTGGTCCCATTTTCACAAAAGTGGTGATCTGATGATGGGATCCATGAGTAATCGAGGGAACTCCTCAAAATTTATATGAAAACATATGGTGATTTTGGTTTTATGAGAAGTATCCTAAGCATATGCTACCAAAACGCAAGATTTTGCACCAAGGTATACTATGGTTCCGAAGATACTAAGAGAACTCCGGATTCCTTATAGATACAAGTTAGGGGGTTTAGGCGCTGTTTTAAGAACTGAAAGCATATGCTACTATGCAAATTACATTCATCATCATCATCATCATCATCATTACCACGTCAGGGTCACCAGTGTCACATGGTTGTATATGGATACAATATGCCCCCACAACACCATAATTATATCATCACGTTATGTCCTTATAATAATTAGTACTTTTCATAGCGATTTTAATAAAAATATAATGTTGTTTCAAAATAAATGATTCAAGTTCTAAGCGACTTATGTACCACAAAATTGAACATAACAAAGTCAACCTTAACTCCAGAGCATAAGGCACACATTTGACATTACTTTTGAGATTCGAAAGAAAAAAGAGAAGTAAGTTGCTTCGATAGGTACTACACTAGTTTAACTTTTAACCCATCAAGCCTAAGAGGTACCGACTTCAAAATGATGAAGATTGAGTACAGAAATAGTTGAGGTTTAGCCGAATTCGGAAAAAGGCACTATTACAGTGGGGTCCTCATATTGCTAATCTTGCAGATAAGCTCAGTTCTGCAGCATACGCAGTCAGAAAAATACGGGAAATTTCTGACGAAGACACAGCAAGACTAGTTTATTTCAGTTATTTTCATAGTAGAATGTCGTATGGCATCCTCTTATGGGGAAACGCTGCCGACATCGATACAATTTTTGTGCTGCAGAAGCGAGCTATACGTTCAATTTATAAAATGTCAGCTTTTGAATCTCTGAGAGAAAAGTTTAAAGAAATTGGTATTCTAACTGTTGCTTCTCAATACATTTTGGATAATGTATTATATGTTAGAAAGAATCTTAGTAAATTTACAACCAAAAGTGACAGTCACGGAAGAAACACTAGAAATAAGTACAAACTAGAAATACCGGTGATCAGACTTAGTTAAGTTAGTAAATCTTTTAAAGGTCAATGTATACGCCTTTACAATAAAATCCCAGAAAACGTTCAAAATCTCTCCATTAATAAATTTAAAAAAGTAGTCAAAGAGCGTTTGTGTGCCAAAGCCTATTATAAGGTCAATGATTTCATAAACGATGGTACATCTTGGGAGTAGGATGGCTGCTTGCAAGGCTGCTTCTACATTATTTTATGACTTACAATAATTATGTATGTATGTTGACATTGTATAATTTTAAGTTACAGCATTGTAAACTTTATTTTAAAAGATTAATTTTTTTCTCACTTTTTTTGGTAAATAAAGTGGGCCCCGTGCGAGTTTCTTACGCCGGTTCTTCTCGCCGGGTTAGTTCCCGAACCGGTGGTAGGCATCATGTAGACTTTCAGAAAATATTTGCAAAAATTTATTCTGAATAAAAAAAAATTGAGTTTGAGTTTGAATTTGAGATTAGATAGGAAACATTATTTAATACTTTTTAGTTCATATTATAAGGATTTTATTATTGTTTTTACCTTGGAAGTCGGTTTTAATTTAATATTAAGTATGTACGGGCAAACAGCAATTTACTCTGATACTCAGTAGTTATAACTTATATAGTGTAAATATAGTAGTCACACGTTCGAATCCCGCCAAACAAAGCCCAGACCGTAACATTTCACAAAAGCTCAACCTTATGATTTTATTATCCCCCAAAAAAAACATTCAAAAGGCAGGTGTTCGGAACCTTTTCAACCTTTTCAAAGTGTTTAAAGTTAAATCTCTAAATCTAAGATAATCGCGAGCAGGTATTGAATATTTATCTTGGAATGCCTTTGATAGTGTTGTGCCTTGATAATATCGATAAAATTATTAATTAAAAATGTAATAAATTAATAATTTGATCGTATTGTAATTAATTAATAAAAATTTACATATTTATATTTAATGAATAATTTATTATTATTAATTATTCTTTCTAAAAACAACAGATTGTGTATGCTGATGAATCCATACTAATATTATAAATGCAAAAGTGTGTCTGCATGTCTGTCTGTTACCTCTTCACGCCCAAGCCACTGAACCGATTTCGCTGACATTTGGTATAGAGAGACTTTGAGTCCCGGGAAAGGAAAAGAATACTCTTTATCGTGTAAAAATATACGGTTCCCGCGTGATAAACTAATTTAAGCGCAACGGAGTTGCAGGCATCGTCTAGTTATAATTTATACGACATTTTGTCCTTGTCTGTGTAGCTAAGTTTTTGACGTATCAGATAAAGACTATTGCATCTCTCTTAGAAATAAATATATTAACGCGTCGCAAACTATTCATAGTTTACTGTATGTGTCTTATAAGAGACCTTTTAATGTGCAAGACAAAGACAAGCATACTTATTCACTGTATAATTATTTTTACTAGTAACTTTTACCAAGTTAATATAATCGATATTGAAAAACTTCAAACTTTAACTACTTTCACTGAGTCTTGATTAGTAGTCTGCGATATTATCGAAAGAATGAATCCCTGATTTTGCAACAAAAATGAAATTTATTTTAAAAAACATTCGAATACTAACGAGTGAAAACTGTAATTAAAAAAAAAAACTCACTGTATGTGTGTCAGTTTCTCAGTAAATACAAATCTAACAACAACTAAATTTAACGCGTGACAAATATTAATAATTAAAAGTACATTTTCTCTAAAAACAGTCCTCTTGGCTCAGTCCAGTAAAATCAGTGAAAATATTATTTTATTAAATGCACAATCCGCAAAAAAAAAAGAATTCACATTCGCGACAAAAAAAAATGTTTTCAAAAGGTGTCACGACGCATAAATCAAAAATAAAACTACAGCGTCCACAAAAACATTCAACATTTTAATCCGCGCTGAAGTGGCGAAACTCGATACAGTCGATCAAAAATACCATTGGACATGACGTCAATCTATCGATAGAAACATCGATAAAAATATCGATAGCCACCCATCACTATAAAGGATAAAATAGAGCGGAGCGGGCGTTTTTTTCTTTTCTTTTTTTATTTAAAAGCTAACCAGATCAATGAGGTATAAAAAGAAAAGTAATTTATAATAGTCGACCGGTTGCTTTTGCTTTCTTTAATCAAATTGATCATCTCATTATAAAGTTATTGACTTATTTATACTAGTTTACATACTATTTACAATTTAATCCGAGGCGTTGGTAAATAGTTCCTCGAATTTAGTATTTTCAAAAAATAAACTATAAATGACAAAATAATATTAATTAGGGGTCTAAAAACTTAATGAATCATCCGATGTATTTACGGAGCAATCTCCAGAGGCCTTGGGCGAGTTTTATTCGATCATACGCATCGAGCACGTTAACGCGAATTTATATGGGATCAAAGCAGTATCCACGTTAGCCAGTAGATGGCGCTGCTTTGATCCCATATAAATTCGCGTTAACGTGCTCGATGCGTATGATCGAATAAAACTCGCACTAAGGCCTCAGTTTAGAGTAAGTTTAGTGGTTTGGGCGTGAAGAAGTGACAGACAATAATATTAGTCTGGATCTACTTTAAATGTTTTAAAAAGTTAAAACGCTTAGTAAAGGTTGTAAGGGCCCTGGAATGTGTACCACCCTCAGTAGCATTCCTACCAGCCACTAACATGCAGTATAAACTGTAACCATAGTTTATGGCGAATGAAGTTGTTAACTTTTTGAATGGGTTTGGACACAACCATAGATTAGGAAAAATAGATATGGCCTCAGAATTCAGGCAAATATATATGGGACGCTCAATATGAACAGAAATGGGAAATAGAAATTATATTTCATGTATCATTTTCGAAACAAGGAGTATTTGTTATACATACTAACTAAAGTAATATTATAAATTGAAAAAAAATGTTTCGGTCTGTCTTTCATTTTGATAAAATTCGGTACGGACAAACTGGGAAGAAGGAACTTTCAGAGATTATTTTATTCGACATAAAAAGAGAGTGTGTAAATTATTGTGACATGTGTACAGACTCAAAGTACATATGGCAGAAGTGAAGCTTCTGTCCAAGTGACAGTGCACATTATAGTGACAGACAATATTATTATTTCGAACCTATTTTACATTACACCATAATTCATAAATTCTAACACATTTACAATCAAGATTTATGCATTTACTTTTTTCCTGCCGCATCTACCCCTTTCCTTACATCTCCGGCAGCCCTATATCACTAATAAATGGAATAATAAATCACAGAACGATCCACTTTTATTGGTCGTGTAATATATTTTTTTTACATTTTATTACTCGCCCGATAGTTTTGTTCAACGGAAAACGGCCTATCCTATTCTTTGGTGACATTACAAAAAAACCTTTTTAGCCAAAAGTTTTGGCAGTTTATGTGCTCTGGCAGCGCTTAAACTACTGGTCCAATTTTAACAAACGAGAATGACACGGGTGACATACCGCCGTACTCAGAGACATTTAATTATGATTAAACTTCAATTTAATAAAGAGTTTGACAGATTAAATGTATTATTACAAATGTCAAAATTTCGAATTAATTACAATTAAGTAATGAATGTTCTGTTGTTATAAGTTTTTTTAAAACTTATTACTGTTTTCGGCAAATAGGACAAAATTCATATTTTTAAGTAAAAACTCATGTTGTATTGTCGTGCACTTTTTTGGAATGGGTAAAAAATAACGAACTCGCATAAAAATATCGAAAACGTGATTATGAGTAGATCGAGCTTTTGGAAGACGGAGGTGGTGTACTGAGAATGTTTATATTGTGGTATTAAACAGTATTATGGTCTTATCATTATCAACCACAAACTGAGAAATGGCATCAAATCCCACCACATACAAGTCGGTTAAACCACTAACAGTAATGCGGTCAGTAACACGGTCAGTACACAATTGAAGACATGAGTGGATGAAATGGGTAACTAACATTTTACAATATAAGAGCAATTACTCATAATATTATCCAACTAAAATTATAAAGGCGAAAGTTTGGATGTATGTATGTATGGATGTTTGTTACTCTTTGACGCAAAAACTACTGAACGGATTTTAATGAAACTTTACAATACTTTATAGCTTATACATCAGAATAACACATAGGCTACAATTTTAACCGACTTTCAAAATTGAGGAGGTTTTATGTTCGTTTTTTATGTTTGTGAACCGACTTTCAAAATTTTTCTTTTGGTGTATAGGTTATCATCCCAATTTGGTACCATATTCATAAAAGTGGTGACCTGATGAAGGGATCCATAAGAAATCGAGGGAACTCACCAAAATTTATATGGAAACATGTGGTATGTTTAGAATTATTCTAAACATATGCTACCAACAAGTAAGATCTTGCACCAAGGTATACCATGGTTCGGAAGGTGCTGAGAGAACTCCTGACTCTTTATAGATACAAGTTTGGGAGTTCCGACGTTGTTTTAAGAACGGAAAGCATATGCTACTATGCAAATTACATTCATCATCATCATCACTACCATAAACCATTATAGAACCATGTATAGTCCCGTTTTGACCCTATTATTGGTACTTTTCATAGTCTTTTATTACATATCACTTAAACCGCGGGTAACACCGCGGGGCACAGCTAGTACGTTATAATTATAACAAACTTTGTAACTTACGGTCTACTTCATCATCTAAGCTACACGTAATTTAATATATATCTAGCTATAGTTTCCCACCTCATCAACTCATGTCTTTAATTTTCAGACAACAAAATATAATACGTACGAGCACATAAGAGAACGTACCCAAACTACACGGATGCATAATTTGTGCACCAGATTTTAACCTATCAATTTACCAAAAAGAACAATTAATGGTTGTGTGGCGGTACCCACAATTCGCCTAACATTCCTGCATCGCGCTATCGAAGTTTTCTGAGCGCGTCGGTATATATACGACAGCTGAAATGTATCACGTGGGCTCCGGCCTGACCGAGCATAACACCTCGCTCGGTCGGAAGACCTTCCTTTGGCCGCCCACAGTTGCACTCCATAAATAGCGGCAAAAAAACGAAACCAGCACGTAACAGCAAGTTCAGGCAGACATTTTCGGAACGCGGTAGAAAGGGGAATCTTTATTCGTCTCGGCCTTGATTACTCCTGCCGAGTAGAGTGGCGAGAGAGTGCTCGGCCAATCAAATTGCCTGTTTGTAGGTGGCCCCTACTAACAAGGCCCCTACGTCGCACCGACTTCTTCCCCCGTCTTACCAATTTTCGATCAGTTCACGTGTCCAAACGCGAATTTACCATTTTACCCCTCCCAAAGTGCACAACACCAAAGAAGATTTCACTTCAAAACACATTTATGACTGGAAATAATATATAAATTATTAAATGTAAAAAAGTAGTAAAAGATCGAAGAATTTCATCGACGACAACACACCTTGGGAATAGGGTGGTTCCTACTATTTTTTATATTTCCTATTGTAGCTATAATCGGAATTTTTTTTGTAAATATTCAAACTATTTTGATTTTGATTTGATTTGAAATTTAGAATAATATACCTGTTGGCCGTTATATATTCTGAATATACGCGTTATATTCGAATATACCCGTTATATTCTGAATAGACCTGTTATATTCAGAACACAGGTTCTGCGTAAGGGGATAAACTCGCTTATTCCAAGAAGACTCAAAGACTCAAAGACTCAAAGACTTTATTAGCATCCAAGTATAGTATACAATATACAAACTCAGCACCTTGTACAGGCGGTTGCTTATAAAATAAGTATCTACTTAACAAATATTTTGTATTGTAATTTCTTAACCACGTCTTATGTAACATAATATTATATTATGTATTATTTGTTTCTTGATTTCTTATATAAACAATTACAATAGTGCATGAATGAAAGTAATATATTTTATGAACTTCTTTAGACCTTAATTTTCTTTAGAAAAGAATTCTTTTAGCGAGTAGAAACATTTTTCAGTTAGGTAGCTTTTTAATTTTCTCGTAAATGATAATAGTTTTGTTTCATTTTTAATTGTATCTGGGAGGTGATTAAATATTTTAACTGACATGTAGTATGGGCTTTCGTTTAGCATTTTTACTGCGGCCTGCGGGGCATTTTGTCGTGAATATACGAAAATAAACAAGAAATATACACAATACAATATCCAATATCCATACTAATAATATCAACGCTAAAGCCTGTCCGTCTGTCTTTAAGCTTTTGTAGAACGTTACGGTGGTATGGGCTTTGTTTGGCGGGATTCAAACGTGTGACCACTATTCTATATCATCCATACTACTATATATATATATTTTTTTTTAATAATATCTATGGACGCTTCACACCACGTCAGTCTGGCCCCGTGCTAAGTACCTGAAGGCCTTGTGTTACGGGTACCAGACAACGGAAATATATTTAATACTTTTATACTATACATATATTTAAGATTTTTATTATATCATACACATATTTAATACACATCCAGACCCGGCACATTGAAAACTTTTTGTTCCGTCGGCGGGATTCGAACCCGCGACCCCCGGCTTGAGCTGCAACACCCTCAACCAATTGAGCCACAGAGGTCGTCAAATTAGGCAGTGTTCACACCAAACCGACTGTGAGCCGCCGAATATATTATGTGAGCGAACGTTACGCAGTTTATTGTATTTCCCATACATATTCACTTTTTCGTTCTCACCTAACCGACGATACGCCATTACGCTAGGCGTAGGCGCGGACATTCGATACCATATATTTCTACGTTCACACTGGGGCTCACAGTGAGCCTGCTCACATTCGGCGGCGTATAGTCAGTTTGGTGTGAACACGCGCTTATAAATGCGAAAGTCTGTTTGTTCATTATCTCTTCACGCCCAAACCGCTAAGCCGATTTTGCTGAAATTTGGTATGGAGATACTTTAAGTCCCGGGAAAGGACATAGAATACTTTTATATTGAAAAAATATATGTCAGTTCCCGCGCGATTAACGAATTTTTGGCGCAATGGAGTTGCGGGCGTCATCTACTTTAATATAATAATAATGAAGACTCAATTTCATCTGCCGGGAACCAACTCTTGACAATATCTTGCATGTTAATTCTTTAATCTTGTGTTCATTTCCGCTTAGACCAGTAGAACTTGTTATGACTTATGAGACTTGTACCCCTATTCCATTACCATAATACAATATCAATGCAGCTTATTTTGTTTGATCCTTGCTAAAAATGGTGACAGTTAGTGAATCGATAAAAAGATGTTCCTCCACTGTAACATTGAAAGATGACTGCAATGAGCAATCCTCGCGGCAGGAGACCTACAAAAATTCAAAGAAAATGCCACTTTATGACCTAGGCTTTCATTTTGCTCTACGCCGTAATAATCCGACCAAAATCCGCCATCTGAGAATATTGACTAAAATGTTATCAAACGTCGAAAAAAACCTTATGTTTACTGTCTATGCTGGTGCTGCCTCTAGCTTCATTTTATTCATTTTTATGTATATATATATATATATATATATATATATATATATATATATATATATATATATATACGGCCGATTGACGGCTTTTATTTAAAATTATAACAATTTAAAATAACAAAACTAAATTAATATCACTTTATAGCTATAAAAATTACAAAATATTACAATATATATATATATATATATATATATATATATATATATATATATATATATATATATATTGTAATATTTTGTAATTTTATAGCTATAAAGTGATATTAATTTAGTTTTGTTATTTTAAATTGTTATAATTTTAAATAAAAGCCGTCAATCGGCTTGCATTGTATTTTTTTTGCTTCTGGTTCCTAAATATATATATATATATATATATATATATATATATATATATATATATATAGACAATAACTAAATTGCTTTTTTACTGGTATTTTAGCAAAACTTTTTTTGACACAATAAATTTTTGGAATAATGGAAAAGACAAAGGTATTTATCGCTGCAAAAAGTAAGGCTCTACGTGTATTTCTGTAGGATTGTATGTCTATCCAATATTGATCTAATTTTTTTTTCGTTTGAAACGTAACATGATCCACAAACACTTTCGAGAGCCATAATTCATAAATCATAAATTTATTTATCGTCTATTGCTTAGCTTTTATCGCGGGCTTTGAGCGCGGTGATTAATTTACATCGTTTTGCACGGTGTTTTTTTTTTATTTACTACCACTAGTAATACTACTGTACATCCATCCATAAACGTACTAAGTAATAAATAATATAATAAATGCGAAAGTGTGTCTGTCTGTCTGTCCGTCTGTCTGTCTGTCTGTCTGCTACCTCTTCACGACCAAACCGCTGGACCGATTTTGCTGAAAAGCATGGAGATACTTTGAGTCCCGGGAAAGGGGGCGGCCACAAATTACGTGAGGTGTTTAAGGGGGGGAGGGGGTCGAGTCAAATCTCATCAAATCTTACGTTGGAGAGAGTGGGAGTCTCGGCAAAACTCACGTAATTTTTTTTCATACAAAAATAATAAAAAAACTAGCTATACTACGGAACCCTATATTGCGCGTGGCCCGACACGCACTTGGCCGGTTTTTTTTTTTATTTACTACTTACTACTGATTTTTTTTAATTACTAAGCTACTAGTAATACTATCTACTGTACATATTTAAACCATACTGAAGCCTACGACCTTGTAAAGACCATATTACACCCCATAGAGCGATAACTGATAACAATCTTTAGGTTCCTAATAGGTTTTAGGCACACGATTCCAATTAGGTCATTAGAAAGAGATTAAAACTTAAACTCTGGTTCACGGCACGAATAGGTCGGCCCGGCCAATAAAAAAAAAAAAAAAAAGAATAGAAATTAGAAAGGCATCCATCCTACTTATATTATAAATGCGAGAGTCCGTTTGTTTGATAACTTTTCAAGCCCAAACTGCCAAACCGATTTTGCTAAAATTTGGTATGGAGATCCTTTCAGTCCCGGGAAAGGACATAGAATGCAACTCCATTGCGGGCGTCATAATGATCATTTTAATGTAAAGAAATGCGGCTCGCAGCGCTGCTTTCATAATGTGTGCGTATCTCTATCCAAACGTGTTCCATAGATTCCAATCATTTTATTTTTAAAGGAGCCTCAGGATTCTTATGAGAGACGATTTAATTAAAATGTTAAAACCGGTACAGTCACTATTTATATATGAGGATTTTAATTAAGCCATTTATATTCGGTCATTCACTGTACAGGTACAGTCGGAGGAAACGGCCTTTGAACGTTATTACTATAGACAATAAGGATCAAAATGGTAATTTGTACAGTGTACAGTAAATATTTTATTATGACTATAAAAAATATAGTTCAAATGTTTTTTTATTGACATGTCTGTACTTTTGTTGATTAAAATATTTGGGTTATGACTTGTGTTAATGTAGCCTATGTTACATCAGGATAGTATACTTTCAAATATTTTTATGTGTTCATAAAGTTTTCTTAAAATATGTATATAAGTATTAAATTATTTATTATAATAGTTGGTGCCCGCAACTCAGTTGCGCTAAAATTCGTATATCGCGCGGAAACCGTACATTTTTCAAGATAAAAAGTATCCTGTGTCCTTTCCCGGGACTTAAAGTATCTCCATACCAAATTTCATCAAAATCGTATCAGCGGTTTGGGCGTGAACTTGAAGAAGTAACATACAGAGTACAACACTTTCGCATTTATGATGTTATTATAGTATAGATCAGGGGTCACCAAATGGCGGACCGCGGTTCGCATCCGGACCGCCGACCCATTGTGTGCGGACCACCGACCAAGCATTTTCGAAGGTGGACTTCGTTAAAAATAAATTTCGGTCTCGAATCGCGATTAAACACTCCAGTAGCCCTAGCACGGCGACCAGTAGAAATGCGAAAGTATAGACAAACTGTGGACATAAACTTAAGGTGCCGTTCCGATCTTACCCGCGGCTAATCGCGACCGACAAAAATTCAATTAAAATGCCACTTTATGACAGACTGTCATAAAGTGGCATTTTAATTGAATTTTTCGGAACGAAAAAAGATCGAAACGGCACCTTAAGTTTATCTCCACAGTTTGTCTATACTTTCGCATTTCCACTGGTCGCCGTGCTAGGGCTACATGATTAAATTCCAATGGCTTGCACCAATTTCACTCCAAACATCAGAGAGATAATTACCTACAAAAAATGATACTTTTCTGATTGATTTGTAAATTTCGTTATTACCTTAGTTTAATTTTTTTAATGTGTGGACCGCGAAGGTCATTTCATGTCTTAATATGGACCCCGAGCGAAACTAATTGGTGACCCCTGGTATAGATGTAAGTACTTATACTTTGCTAGTGTAGAAAAACGCAGTTTATACAGAAACTTTGATATATAATACAGACATTTTCTAAGCTTGTAAATGTCTTGAACATGTACAAAAGTAACCCATAAACTAATTAAAACCACATCTTCCGAGTAACCCTCAAGCCTCAACCGCAAATAGCTCGGTGTATTAGGGCTAATTTTACCCCGTAAAGGTACGCACACAACATGTCGAGCCGCAGCCGCAGCAGTCGCTAGAGTAGTTTGCCAAGACCTATTATTTTAAATATATTTTACGAAGTAATATTATAAATAATATCGTGCTTTCTTTATCAATGTTATACTTAAATGCGAAAGTTTGTCTATCTCTCCGTGTGTTACTTCTTCACGCTTAAAAGACAACACCGATTTAGATGAAATTTGGTTACTTTTAGAGACAGGAAGGGACATAATATGAATGACAGTTTTGATTGCTGAAAATGTACACTTTACGCTAAAAAAACCGGCTAAACGGAGTTGCGGGCGTCATCTAGTACTATACATTTAAATACAGGGTGTAACAAAACAAAGTGATAATACTTAAGGGTGTGTTTGTATCTCTTGTATAGAGTTCACTGTGAAAGTCGCAGCGCTGAGTTTTTTTTAACCGATTTCAAAAAAATGTAATATTTCCAGAACTGCCCAATTTTCATATATGTTATCTATATCAGCGTCTGAAAAAATGTGCCAAATTTCAAAAGTGTATATGTATGTATGTATGTATGTATGTATGTTTTTATGTTTGTGTAACTACCATTCCGATTTCAGTAATTCTTTTTTTTTTTTGTTGTACAAGGTATTATTTAACTTAGGGATCACTGCAAGTTTCATCAAAATCGGTTCAGTAGTTTTGAAGATAGGGAGTTTTAATTCTCAATTACGTACAATTTTGAAGTCGGTTTTATCTTTTTAATTGTGATTTGTATGGGCAAGCGCCCAGGGCTAAATATGCCTATACAAAATTAATATAAGTGAAACTCTTTACACCCTGTTTAGTAGAGCTTGTCTAATTTGAAATGACGCGCCCCACTACTTTAAATTTGATATTAAATGAAAAATTTTGTACTGTGAATACGAGGGAGAGGCGCGTCATTTTAAATTAGACAAGCTCTAAACGGATTAGTGTACTGTATGTATACTGTACTCAAAGTCTATTATTGCGCTCTGCTCCGGAACTACGCCATAGCTATTTTGGAAGTTTGCTCTGCGCTCCGCTCCGAAACACTGTGGCTCCGCATAACGTGCGCGAACCTGAAGGGTTAGGGTTAATAGCGTAGGACAGGGCTACCTTTATCTTGGCTACACCAATTAAGATTAAAAGATAAGATACCTGTGCGGAAACACTTTGGTACTTACACTTTAGCATTATCAAGGTTTCAACCAACCACAATTCTAAATTCCACATTTCTACATGATTTCTACGATTCTACGTTAAATTCTTTCCATACTTATATTATAAATGCTAAAGTGTGTCTGTCTATCGGTTACCTCTTCACGATCAAACCGCTGAACCGATTTTGCTGAAATTTGGCATGGAGATACTTTGAGTCCCGGGAAAGGACATAAGATACTTTTTATCCCGGTAAAATGTACGGTTCCCGCGCGATAAACGAGTTTTAGCGCAACGGAGTTGTGGGCATTATCTACTAGTTAGTTAAATAAAGTCTTACCCTTAAAGTAACAACAGTCCAACACCGCGAGCGGCAAATCTGTTGTAAGATGTCGTCTTTTGAATCTCTAAGAGAAAAATTTAAAGAAATAAGAATTCTGACCGTCGCATCTCAATACATTTTGGAAAATCTCTTATATGTTAGAAAGAACATAAATATTTTCAAAAAGAAAAGCGATAATCATAATGTAAATACTAGAAATAAGAACAAGTTAGCAATACCAATGTTCAGACTAGCCAAAGTAAGTAATTCTTTTAAAGGCCAATGTATACGCCTATACAATAAAATCCCAGAAAATGTTCAAAATCTACCTTTAAACAAATTTAAAAATGCAGTTAAAGAACGTTTGTGTGCTAAAGCGTATTATAAAGTCAATGATTTCATCGAGGACAGCACACCTTGGGAATAGGGTGGCTCCATGCAGGTTACTTTTCGTTTATTTTGTTACATAGCTGTAAGCCATAACATTGTTATATTATTTTATTTTAAAATTGTAATTTTCCATTTTTTTAGTAAAAGATGGCCCCGTGCGAGTTTCTTACGCCGGTTCTTCTCGGCGGGGTAGTTTCCGAACCGGTGGTAGGCAACGTAGTTTCTTCGTTCTTTCTACGACTTTCAAAAAGTGTATCATGATACACATTTTGAATAAAAATATATTTTATTTATTATTTATTTATAGTTAATTCAATGTAAATCGTATCAAGCAGTTAATAAAGTTCAGAATCGAATAGCCCATTTAAAGTGCATCATCTTGTTCCAATGTTAACTGACCCTAAGTGGATGTGGCACCTACTTGTAAGTTGGAACTCCTCTGTTAAAATATGAACCCATAAAAAGTATTGATTAATCATTTGTTTCTTGTGCTGTTGCAATATGCTCGACCTTCGCGTGGCTCTCGGCAATAAATTGAAAAGTCCAAGCCATTAGCAATATGGGAGCATAATAATTAATAATTATTAATATTATTCATAACAAAACTGTTAACAATAAAACTTAGTTTTGCCTGCGCAAAACGCAAAGGAACCAAGAATTTTCGTTGCCCACAAATAACTGCAGAGCATTGCAGAGCAAACGTACATTGTTTTGCGTTAAAAACCACCCTGGGACCTTTTCTAATGTCAAATCTATTACATTGGCAAATTTTATTAAAATTAGTTTAGTAGTTTAGGTGCCAATGAGTAACAAACAAACAGAAATTACGCTGACAGTGGTCATTTCGCGTTGCTTATTGTCATTTCCTTTGTCTCTTATATTTACTGTCTTTCTCATTCTATTCTATCCGATTTTGATTAAATATAGATATTATGGAGACACTTCAAGTATTTATCTGGGAAGAATAAAGGACAGTTTTCATCCTGGAAAAATGTACCGTGCCAGCCACGATATCGAGAAAAAGTTCCGGAAAACATCTAGCAGGTACTTAAGGAAGTAGGGATTATAATAAGGATTACTACTTTTTGTTCCCTTAAGGGCAAAGTTACGTATTATAGTAAGAGCCAGCGACAGCCTTTCGTCAATATATTAAGAAATTAAAAAAAAACCCCGCCAAAAACATATTTACTGACTTTAAGTTCAAATAATTCCTAAGTGTAAAGTAATATTTTAGTCCATAATTGTTGTCACGGTGTATCGGGGGACGGCCAAGTAAACTATAACCTACAATCGCCAAGACGCTGATTATCTCGATTCGGTTCGCTGTGAACTGATCCTTAACCTATAACGTTATGTGAAATCAAACATCTACATTAGCGGTCCCCCGACACACCTTGACAACAATAATTATGGACTAAAATATTACTTTACACTTTGGAATTATTTGAACTTAAAGTCAGTAAATATTATTTTATTACTTTTTAAAGTTTTTTGGCGGGGTTTTTTTTTTAATTTCTTAATTTAATTTTATTTCATGCTTTTTAAACTTGTTGGTTATATAGTACAGAATAATTCCAATCAGCAGGATCATATCCCCATGATTACCTTTGAATACCGATAAGAGGCCGTTAATATAAGCCCAAACATGAAACCTCTGCTCTGGGTTCATACGGAGCTCGACTCCTATAGAATCCAGGTGTTGCTGCAGCAGCAGCATGCAAATATTTACTGTTTTTCTACGTCTTACTGGTTGTCAGTAGTAAGGTATTCGCCGGTTCTGGCTCACTGCCTCAATGTAGGGAAAAATGGGGTTTCGATGACCCTTTCGCCTAAAAAAAAAAAAAAAAAAAAAAGGATGTTTGGTATCAAAATGGGGGTTTTCAACCATCCCCGATCGATATATGCGATCCGTTTTTGCGTATTCGCACTAGTTCCAAAGTTAGCTTTTGTGTTTAACTCTCATTATCTACTATCACCACGCTCCATTGTTCCTTAATAATTACAATCGCTACTTATTGCATTGTTATGCTCGCCTCGGTGTCCTATTGTTCCTAATGACTAGTCGCTTATCGCTTACGTCACCTCACTTTCTTACGCACGCGAGTGAAAATCATGTATTACAAGATTTTAAATAAATAAAACTAGATAATTTTTTCATTACATGTATTTTATTTCATTAAAACATGTATTGAACATACTGTACAATATTATATCATTACACAAAGTGTTGTTACTAAATAACTTTTGAAACTCTACTAAACTTTCCCCATTGAACTTATAATACAAATACATTAAACTATACTCTCCACAAACTGACGTGTAATCATTTTGTAATCTCCACGTGTTAAAATCCCATCTCCTGCAGTTTCGCCCCATAAAAACCTTGTGATATCGCATAGGGGCGCGCCCAAACGAGTCAAAGTATTGACCTATGCCATTTTCATTTATGTGTATTGCTATCCAGTGGGATCCAGGTTTATTATCAGGGTCCAAGTTGCTAATTATGTATGTAGGGGTTTGAACATATATAGGTAGACGATTTGCAGCGTATACATTATCTTCTAAACCTTTACAAATTCTTCCCAAATAATTACGGATCTCTATTGTGTTCATACTGTATTATCACAGAACCGACCTGGTTTATGGATCTTGTATTTATGTTACATATCCGTATTATGTATGCTTTATGTATATACTAAGAGAGGTATTAGGTACATATGAAAATAATGAATGAATAAATAAAAGAAACATAACTTTGGTACAATAATTTTATTTCATAATATCCACATACTAATTATAGACACACACACACACACACACACACACACACATTACACATTATAACTCAAATAGATCATACATAATATGTGATTTTTCTTAACTACTATAGTCTACAGTTACATTACGGTTTTTATCTATTTCTATAACATTATCAAACTCTGCATATACAATACAGTTAATCGTTTGAGAGAGACTAGAATCAAATCGAACCTCTAACCTTACACTACCGTGTCTTATTAGATTCCAATGACTGCTCGTGTTTGATGATAAATCCGGGGTTAAATCAAATGCTAATAGACAATAACCATTTGCATATTTTTCTCTTGATATCCCATTTCCTTCATTAAGGAAATGTATACCAGTGCCGGAAAATAATGTATGATAGGCTGAAGTGAACATATTACCATTGAATGATGGTTGTAGGGTTTTTGAAGGCACCTGTTGCCCATCTATGTATAAACAAAATGAATTCATACCGTAATTTTCAAAATTAAAAGGATTCTTACTAATGCTACCATTAAATGCTGCGTTATTTACAAATCCTATGATACATCTTTTGGGCATTTGCACCGGGGGGTATAATATGATGAGGCGTTTTTTCTTATCAGTGGAAAGTTGTAATATCGTAAATGTTATTCACAATTATTGAGTCATCCCTTAACACAGATGTTCCCAAACTGTGCGCTGCGGCGCCCTGGTGCGCCGTGGAAAGGCAAGAGGGGCGCAGTAAGTCGATCCTCCATCATTATTCGAAACCATAAATATTATAAAATTAAATTATAATATTAATTATGTAAAGCAGGTAGATGATTAAATATTTGTTTATTACTTACTATTTACCTGCTTAACCTAACTATAATCATTAAATGTATTTATTTATGTATATTTTTCTAATAGCTAGGTAGAGTAGGACGCCGTGATAAAATATTTTACGTGTAACTGCACCGCAGGTTGAAAAAGATTGGGAAACCCTGCCTTAACATCCATTTTATGGTAAAGCATACAATAGATAGTACATTCACATTCTTTACTAATTATTCCTGTGACTCGTTAAAAGAACAGGATAACATATTTGTTGGGGCATTAGATAAGATTGCAAAACCTCATTCCTAACTACTCAAAATTTTTACTATATAAACCCTCTAGTTTCTCACTGCAGATATCATTACTGTGTGAGCAAGTGGGTGAAGTCAGTGTTGTGATTAAATTATTTAAACTCGTGTGTAACTTCTAAGTACATTTCAATGGAGGTAAGTTATTAAGTTTTATTTTATTTCTTTGTTTGATTTAATTTTGTGTTCATATAATATTTTAACTGATAGTTTCCATGAACAGTTATAATAGATTAGTTTTCCATTGTTGCAGAATTCATTCAATTTAATTGATCAGGAAGAAAATACTTTTAAGCACTATTATTATCCACAATCCCCAACCGATGTGGAAAGTAATGATTGTGTATCTAACGAAAAACATACCTCTAAAAGGAAACGAAGGGAAAGTCTTGATGAATTTTTTGACACTGCACCAAAAAAACACCAAAAGAAACAATCATCAATTGTTGCAAGAGCCAATGAGGATGGTGGAATGTGTTACATATCTACTAATACGGATGAAGGAAAGACAGCATCCCATTTGATAAAAATTGAGATATATGATCTCAAAAAATTAGAAAAGATTCCTCAATCGGAACATTGGAAACATGCTTACTCTAGGACAAAGTACTATACAAACGAAAATAATAATATCTATAAATTAACCAAAGAGTCAATTTATAAAATAACAAAGGAAATAGCTGGAAAAAGTACTTGTAGGAAATATCAATATAATAATAAATAATAAATTATAAAAATTAGATTATTATTATTATTACATCTCTTTTAATTTTAACTTAACTGAATAGTTTAGTTTTCCATTGTTGCAGAATTCATTCAATTTAATTGACCACAAAGAAAATACGTTTTAGCATTATTATTATCCACAATCCTCGACTGATGTGGGAAAGTAATGATTGTGTAATGTGTATCTAACGAAAAACATACGACTAGAAGGAAACGAAGTGAAAGTCTTGATGAATTTTTGACACTGCACCAAAAAACAACAAAAGAAACAATCATCAAATGTTGCAAGAGGCAATGGTGATGGTGGAATGTGTTACAGATCTACTAATACGGATGATGGAAAGACAGCATCCCATTTGATAAAAATCGAGATATATGATCTCAAAAAATTAGAAAAGATTTCTCAATCGGAACATTGGAAACATTCTTACTCTAGGACAAAGTACTATACAAACGAAAATAATAATAATATCTATAAATTAACAAAAGAGTCAATTTATAAAATAACGAAGGAAATTGCTGGAAAAAGTACTTGTAGGAAATATCAATATAATAAATTATAAAAATTAGATGTATAAATCTAGCTAAGTATAAATAGTTCAAAGACATTTAACAAATCTACCACTTGAATTTTCAAATTCATACCACAAACATTATGGAGAACTCCAACGAAATATGTGTCAGCACTTTCTTCAACGATGACATGGATGTGGCGTTGGACAATTTGTGTGAAGAAGTTGAAAAATGCGAACTATATTTTGATCCGATCTACGATGAGGAGCTCATCAGTATTTGTGCTGCAGTTGAAACATCAATCAAGTAAGTTCACTGAAATAAACATGTCTATTTTTATCATAGTATATTATTTAAATTATAGATAATTTTATACTGTATGTACAATATTATAGATTTTACTCAACTTATTTTTATTTTTGTCTCGCATACAATAGCAAAAAACAATGATATTATGGAGGAACTTAAGTTAACAAAGCAAAATATGAATTTAATCATGTGATTTTTGTTTCGCAGTCAATCAACACAACAAACTGGAGGAGCTCTAAAGCGAGTCGGCAGGGACAAAGACCAACCTGCAAAGAGGAGAAAATACACAGACTCTGATGCATCTACTTCGAGAACTGTGGAGGTAGATCAAGTAACAGAAGACAATGATGGTGATCAGATTAATTGCAGTACATGTCAAGTTCTCATAAAAAAGCGGTATTTCTCTAATCATTTAAAAAGTAATAGGCATAAAAATAACCATTTGAAATTACATAGTACTTTAAAAAACGTGTCAATTGTTGAGTCAGCTTTCGGACAGAGAATAATTAGTTATAAAATTAATGGTACAAATTGTGATGGGGTATTTGACACACCAGAGTTTTTTTTAATTCGATAAAAAGTATTTTTTTATTTTTGATTGAAAATTCTACAAAACAACATAATGTGTTTAAAGTAAATTTTGTTTTGCAGGCTGACTTTGTTCAGCAAACGAAACAAATTTTTAATTCTTTTGATTTTCAAACTTGCAATTACATAATTAACAGATCAGATGATTTGAACATTTTCTTTTCATTGCTTTGCGACACATTAAGAAACAAAATAAGCGCATTTGAAAAAAAAGATAGTGGTTGGAGTCTTAAGAATATTAAATGTTTAGATATGAACATTAATAAATTTAACCCCCTACGTGGTACTTCATATATCGATTTACCACAAGATATAAGAGCAAAAAAAGCTATAATCAATGTGAAAAATACAGATGATTTATGTTTTAAATGGTCATTACTTTCTGCTTTGTATCCGACCAACAAAAATTCCGACCGTGTTAGTTCTTACAGTCAACATTCAAACAAACTAAAATTTGATAATATAACTTTCCCCGTAAAGTTAACTGATATATCAAAAATAGAAAAATTAAACAACATTAGTATAAATGTGTTTGGGTTGGAATATAACACAAATAAAAAGTTGCATGATGTTATAGGTCCATTGTTCATAACAAAATGCCGTAAACCTATTCATGTAAATTTATTATTGATCTCAAGCGGAACAAATAATCATTATTGTTATATTAAAAACATGTCGCGACTAGTAAGTAAACAACTTTCAAATCACGAAAGATCTGTTCATATTTGCGATGGATGTTTGCTGCACTTTTCAACAAAAGAAAGATTACATAACCACCAAAAACATGATTGTTCACATATTAGTACGGAATTACCAACGGGGGATGCAACATTAAGAAATTGGTTGGGGCAGTTAGTACCAAACAATAAACTTCAGTTTGATAAGTTCAATAAAAAATTAAAAGTACCGTTTGTGGTTTATGCTGATTTTGAAGCATTTTTAAATCCGATCCATACTTGTTCAAATAATCCAGATAAATCTTATACAAATAATACTCATAAACATGATGTGTACAGTTTCGGTTATTATGTAAAATGTTCTTATGATGACAGATTGTCCAAATATGTCACTTATAGTGGACCTGACTGTGCTGAACAATTTATGAAATGTTTATATGAAGATATAAAAATTATTTGTAAAAAAAATTGCTTTCAAAGATCCCCTTTGCCTCTTTCACTTGAAGATGAAAATAAAATAATAAATGCTAAAACTTGTCATATATGTGAAAATGACTTAAATGGCGAATGCAGTTATGATTTCGATTGGCATACTGGTAGTTTCAGAGGTGTTGCTCATGAAAATTGCATGAAAAAATTTCGTGCACCACGTCATATACCAATATTTTTACATAATCTTAGTCATTACGATGCACATTTCATTGTCCATGCATTAAATTTTATTGAAGGGACCATTGAAATTATTCCACAGAATAAGGAGAGATACATTTCATTTTCGAAAAATATATCTGTAAATAATCAACAAATAAGTCTACGTTTTGTGGACTCATTAAAATTTTTACCATGTAGCCTTGATCAATTAGCAAAAAATTTACATGAGGATCAATTTCATACGTTAAAAAGAAACTTTCCCTGTGATCAAGATTTTAAACGACTTAGGCGAAAGGGTATTTATCCATATGAGTATATGACATCCTACGATAGCTTAAAGTTGACATCGCTTCCTAGTAAAGATCAATTTTATAGTTCATTAACCGATTCAAATATTTCCACCGAAGATTACACTCACGCCGAAGATGTTTGGCGCCATTTTAAATGTTACAATATGTCTGATTACTCGAATTTGTATTTAAAAACAGATGTTTTACTATTAACTGATATATTTGAAAACTTTAGAGATCTGTGTATTGAAACATATGATTTAGATCCGGCACATTACTATACCGCCCCCGGTTTAAGTTGGGACGCCATGTTGAAATATACTAAAATCGAATTGGAATTACTGACAGACATTGACATGATTGCATTTATCAGAGCAGGTGTAAGGGGAGGTATATCTCAATGTAGTAACCGCTATGCAAAGGCAAATAACAGATTCATGGAAGAACATAATAAAAATTTACCCGAGTCCTATTTAACATACTTTGATGCAAATAATCTTTATGGTTGGGCCATGTCGCAGTATCTTCCTGTAGGTGATTTTAAGTGGGTAGATCTGGAAACTAACTTTGATGTGCCAGATAATAGCGAATTCGGTTTTATTTTAGAAGTAGATTTACAATATCCAGATGAACTGCATGATTCCCATTCAGACTTTCCGTTATGTCCTGAAAATATATGCATAGGTAATACTAAAGAGATTAAATTGGTTACAAATCTTAATAATAAAACTAAATACAAAATTCATTACAGGAATCTTAAACAATGCATAAAAATGGGGTTGAAATTAACTAAAGTTCATAGAATATTAAAGTTTAGACAGCTACCGTGGTTGCAAAAGTATATAGACTTAAATACTAAATTAAGAACGATTGCCAAATCAGATTTCGAAAAAGATTTTTATAAACTTATGAATAATTCAGTATTTGGCAAAACAATGGAAAATATTGAAAAAAGAGTTAATGTTAAATTATTAACACATTGGGATAATCATGGTAAAGTTTTAGGTGCACAAGATTTAATAGCAAAACCGGAATTTCATAGTTTATCAATTTTTTCAGAAAACTTAGTGGCTGTCCAGTTACATAAAACCAAAATATTTCACAACAAACCAATTTATTTAGGATTTTGTATTTTAGATATTTCAAAAACTTTAATGTATGATTTCCACTACAATTACATGATGAATAAATTTAAAAATAATATAAAATTGTTGTATACAGATACTGATAGCTTAATATATCAAATATACACACAAAATTTCTATTATGATATTAAGCAGGATCTTCATAAATATTTTGATACATCTGATTATCCTTCTGATAATAGGTATGGGTATCCTCAAATAAATAAGAAAAAATTAGGTTTTTTCAAAGATGAAAACAATGGAAAAATAATGAAAGAATTTGTAGGGTTGAGATCAAAAATGTATGCGTTTGATGTAGACAATCATTTAACTGCCAAGGCAAAAGGAGTCAATAAATGTGTCACAAAAACAATGAATTTAGAAAATTATAAGTCGTGTTTGTTTGATAAAAATATTCAATTATGTTCAATGTTAAGATTCAAATCAATCAAACATAGAATTTTCACCCAAAAAATAAATAAAACATGTTTATCATACAGTGATACTAAAAGATTTATTTTGCCTAATGATATAGACACTTTAGCTTGGGGTCATTATAAATTGCGAGAAGTTATGTGAAATAAAACCTTCTAAAAATATTGTGTTCTTCTTAAAACTGTATTTTTAAGCTTAGTCAATAAGATTTATTTGTTTTCTTGTTATTAACTGTAAGATGTACTTTAATGTGGTAATTTTATAATAATGAGCATGTTTTTTCTTTTGTAAACTAGTTTGTAGTACTTTGTTTCGAGTGAATATACTTTTATATACTTTTTATGTATAATATTGTACTGAATGTTTAATTTTTAAAGTTTCATTGTATTATAACAGTAAAGTATAACATAATCAAGATTTTCTTAAAAACATCAATCAAAATTTTAATATATATTTAAAATTTATTTAAGCTTGTTTCATTATTTTCAAAAACCTTTTCGGATAAACACGTGAAGATGTTTCATTTTATTCATCCTTTTACTGCCATTGTTGCTGGTCCAAGTGGTTGTGGGAAATCCGTTTTTGTAACAAACTTTATAAAACACATTAAATCAATTTGTAGTGTAAACTTTGCACAAATAACATGGTGTTTCGATGAAATGCAACCATTATATAATTTACCAAAGGTGAATTATTATCAAGGTATACCAGATCTTATTATGTTTGATGGAAAAGAACCACAACTCCTTATACTTGATGATTTAATGAGAGAGTCTGATGGACGTGTTGTTGATATATTCACCAAAGGAAGTCACCACAGAAACCTGAGTGTGTTTTATATTTCTCAAAATTTGTTTCATCAAGGCAAAGGGCAAAGAGATATATCATTGAATACAGGTTATATAATCTATTTTAAAAATCCTCGGGATAAAACTCAAATACGGTATTTAGCCCGACAAGTATCACCTGAAAATACAAAATTCATTGAAGATGCTTACAGAGATGCAACAAATGAACCTCATGGATATCTAATGGTGGATTTAAAACAAGATACCAATGACATGTGTCGAATGAAAACAAAAATTTTTCCTCCGGATAGTCATTGCATTGTTTATGTACCAACTAAAGAATATAAATATGCTAGGAATAAACAAATTCCAATCATTTATAAATAATGCATCAAAGCTTAAAGACGCACAAGGATTTGCTACGTGCACTACATACATTAAAACCAAAATATATTAAAGCTCTTTTGAAATCTTGTGATGATGAAGAAATAAATTGCATTTGTGAGTGTATTCATAACGTTCTACAAGGTAAAGTACCACTCGAAGAAAAGGTGAAAAAAAAATTAAACAAATATAGATATATTCTCCGAAAATTAGTAAGAAAAGGGACAAGCAAATTAAGAAAAAAAATTATAATTCAAAAAGGAGGCGCATTTCTACCCATAATTCTTGGTTCTATTTTGAGTGGATTGATAAATTACCTTGTTTGAGATGGAAAATGCTAAAAAAATGTTATTAATTGAACCAAGTCTTATTGAAAAGTTAAAACAACCTAGTAATGTGGAAAATCCTTTATCTCGGTTAGATACTGAAATGCAAAACATTTTGAAAAGTAATGTAGAAGATCGTAAAAAATGCATTTTATACCTACAAACTCTGCAGAGATATTTGCATTTTACAGAAGAAGAACGTCAACCATACGAATTACCTTTACATTCTAATATTCAGAGTGAACCTACAACTATTAATAAAAATCATGATACGAACCATAAAGAATCAGTTACTCCTTGGGCATCAACTGAAGATGTAAGTGAACAAGATTTAACTGTTCATAATAATCCTATATACACACCGAGTCAAATATTAAGTTTAATACCCAAGACATATTCGAAAAAGGGTGAATTATTATTAAACTTAATTTCCATGAGTCAAAATAAAATTAATTGGAATGATTCCGGTACAGTAACTATAGATAATAAACAAATCCCCGGGAGTAACATTATTGACTTAATAAGCGATTCTCTGAGACCTTTAAAAAGAAGTGATCCTATAGGATGGGAAACATTTGCTAAGGCACTAAAAGAAATTAAAATACCTCTTACTTACATTGGGAACCCAAAAAGAAGTGAATACATAAATAACCTTCATATAAAAGATATCGGGGAGTGTGCATCAACTGAAGAAGTGTTTCCGGCAACAACTGGCGGAGAAAAGTATATCAGGAAAGTTAGAAAAAAGTTAGACTGGGAAAAATGGACCCCTTATTAGAAATGCATAACATTTATTATGACCCATCACATCCTGCTGGTTATAGTGGTATTGATGGCCTTGCAAATGCAATGAAAGGTAAAATTAAAAAAAGAGATGTAAAAAAGTGGTTACAATCACAAGAAACATATACATTACATAGACCCGTTCAAAGAAGGTTTTCTAGAAATAAGTATATTTTATCAAACTTCAATGAGTTGTGGCAGGTAGATTTAAGTGATATGAGAACTTATTCTAAATATAACGATGGTTTTAATTATATATTGTGTGTTATTGATGTTTTTTCTAAATATGCATATGCAAGACCCATGAAACTTAAAAATTCTGAAACCACTAAACTATGTTTTGAAAGTGTATTTCATGAAGCTAAAGTTACCCCAACACATATACAATCTGACAAAGGAACCGAGTTCATCTCGAAAGATGTGCAGCGGTTTTTCAAAAGCAAAAATATTAACTATTATACAACGAATAACCCTGATATTAAAGCAAGTATTGTTGAAAGGTTTCAGAGAACACTTAAAATGAAAATGTGGCGTTATTTTACTCATAACAATTGCTACAGATATATAGATATTTTACAAGATTTGATTTTATCTTATAACCATAGTAAACACTCAAGTATCAAGATGGCTCCATGTGATGTGAATTCCAACAATATTATGACTGTTTGGAATAACCTATATAGTAGTGATAAAGTCAAATCATCACCAAATTGTCAAATACCTAAATTTCATGTGGGTGATTACGTTAGAATAACTAAATACAAACACATATTTCAAAAAGGCTATGAATCGAACTGGAGTGATGAAATATTTGTTATATCTTCAATTATAGATCGATCACCCTGGGTTGTGTATACATTGAAAGACTTACAAAATGAAGATATAACTGGTACTTTCTATGAAAAGGAGTTGCAAAAAGTATTTTATGACCCCTCTTCTAGTCATAAGATAGATAAAATAATTGGCACTCGATATTCAGGTAACAGAAAGCAAGCGTTAGTGAAGTGGAAAGGTTATCCAGATAAATTTAATAGTTGGGTTTTATTTTCTGATTTAAAAAAAATATGACTAAAGAAAGTTTTTATTTAACACTACTAAGTAATAGTTCCATTGAATATTTTCCCGATAATTTAACAACATTATTTTCAACAAAGCTACCAAAATCAATCAAACTGGAAGGAGAATGGTCTGTGGGGGTGGTTGAATTTCAGTATCCCTGTACAATGTTCACAGTACAAGAACATGAAAACGTTATTTACATTGCAAAACATATAGTAATGCCAAACGAAGAGAAACCATCTTTGGTTTATTATAAAACGCATATACCAGCAACAAGCTATGATGACATTAATCAAATCTTAACAGCGCTGAATAGTATTAGAGAAAATATAAAGTTTCGTTATGATGAAATATCAAAGTTCGTGACGGTTACAGTGTTGGACAAAGCAATTTTATCAGTGAGATTATCAACCAGGTTATGCCTTCAACTGGGCTTCGAACCAAATAGAAATTTAGTGGAAAAGGGTATTGGTAAATGTCCTGCAAACTTACACATGGGGTTGCCATCTCAGTTATTTGTTTATTGTGATATTGTTGAACCACAGATAGTTGGCGATGTTATGACATCATTATTAAGAATTATTCCACTTGATCCGTCTAAATACATTTATGGTGCTAATAAAATGCACACATTCTCACCACCTCACTACTTACCTGTAATGCGTAGGGAGTTTGATACTATCGAGATAGATATAAGATCAAGCACCGGACAAAAAATACCATTTCAGTTTGGTACCGTGTGTATTAAACTTCACTTTCAAAAATTATAATCAGCTCTCATAGTAGTCATAAAATGATTTGTCCTTATGAACATTATTATTCCCATCAGGGTGGATCAGGAATCGGTGTTATATATAAAGGTGTGCCATATCAACGTGGACATGGTATCGGAAGCTTTTTGGGTGGGTTATTTAGATCAGTCTTACCGCTACTCTCTAGTGGTGCTCGAGCCATTGGTAAAGAAGCGTTGAGTGCAGGTGTCGGCCTTCTATCGGACATGGTTAATTCACGCCCCCTGGAAGACTCTATTAAAACCCGTCTGAAAGAAGCAAGTGCGAACTTGAAAAGAAAAGCTGATTCTAAAGTCGATAAAATTAATATGTCTGGTTCAGGATATATAAAAAAACGCAAACTTCAATCAACACTCAGTCCAACTGTTACCTCAAAAGTGAGAACACTAAAAAAATCTAAAATCACTCCAAATAAAATAAAAGACATTTTTTCATAAACAAACAATGTCTTTTCTACATAGTCATTCCTGTGAGTGTATTAAGTCGGAGTTAGATTTATTTGCTTTACCGTCAACACAAACAAGCATAGAAAATGGAATGTGGGTTCATTATAAACCAATCTCATCCCTTGCTGATGATGGACCCATTGAGTTTCAAGTGTCAGGAACAGGTGATGACTACATAGACCTATCACATACATTGATACATGTAAAAACTAAAATACTAAGCGAAGATTCAACAAAATTGAGTACATCTACAGTAGTGGCGCCGATAAATAATTGGCTGCATTCACTATTCAACCAGCTTGATGTTTATTTAAATCAAAAATTAGTGTCACCACCGAATAATACATATGCCTATCGTGCATATGTGGAAAACCTGTTGAACTATGCCTCAGCGGCTAAAAAGTCTCATCTTACGTGTGGGCTTTGGTATGAAGATACTGCTGGAGAAATGAATTCCACTGATGAGAAAAATGAGGGGTTCATTAAACGTCGAGAAATAGCGAGTGAGAGTAAAGAAATAGAAATGATTGGGCACTTACATGGTGATATATTTAATCAAGAAAAATTTCTGATCAATGGTGTTGAGATGTCTGTTAAATTAGTCCGTTCTAGAGAATCTTTTAATTTGATGTGTTCTACAGATTTAAAATTTAAAGTATGCATTACAGACGCTACTTTAATTGTTCGTAGAGCGAAAATTAATCCTTCAGTGTTACTCGCACATCAAAAAGTGTTGGCTTCTACTACAGCCAAATATCCGATCACTAGAGCTGAAGTTAAAGTGTTAACAATACCATCAGGGGTACAGGGTAAAACGCTTGATAATATATTCCTGGGGCAAGTACCCAAAAGATGTATCATAGGATTTGTAAATAACGCAGCATTTAATGGTAGCATTAGTAAGAATCCTTTTAATTTTGAAAATTACGGTATGAATTCATTTTGTTTATACATAGATGGGCAACAGGTGCCTTCAAAAACCCTACAACCATCATTCAATGGTAATATGTTCACTTCAGCCTATCATACATTATTTTCCGGCACTGGTATACATTTCCTTAATGAAGGAAATGGGATATCAAGAGAAAAATATGCAAATGGTTATTGTCTATTAGCATTTGATTTAACCCCGGATTTATCATCAAACACGAGCAGTCATTGGAATCTAATAAGACACGGTAGTGTAAGGTTAGAGGTTCGATTTGATTCTAGTCTCTCTCAAACGATTAACTGTATTGTATATGCAGAGTTTGATAATGTTATAGAAATAGATAAAAACCGTAATGTAACTGTAGACTATAGTAGTTAAGAAAAATCACATATTATGTATGATCTATTTGAGTTATAATGTGTAATGTGTGTGTGTGTGTGTGTGTGTGTGTGTGTCTATAATTAGTATGTGGATATTATGAAATAAAATTATTGTACCAAAGTTATGTTTCTTTTATTTATTCATTCATTATTTTCATATGTACCTAATACCTCTCTTAGTATATACATAAAGCATACATAATACGGATATGTAACATAAATACAAGATCCATAAACCAGGTCGGTTCTGTGATAATACAGTATGAACACAATAGAGATCCGTAATTATTTGGGAAGAATTTGTAAAGGTTTAGAAGATAATGTATACGCTGCAAATCGTCTACCTATATATGTTCAAACCCCTACATACATAATTAGCAACTTGGACCCTGATAATAAACCTGGATCCCACTGGATAGCAATACACATAAATGAAAATGGCATAGGTCAATACTTTGACTCGTTTGGGCGCGCCCCTATGCGATATCACAAGGTTTTTATGGGGCGAAACTGCAGGAGATGGGATTTTAACACGTGGAGATTACAAAATGATTACACGTCAGTTTGTGGAGAGTATAGTTTAATGTATTTGTATTATAAGTTCAATGGGGAAAGTTTAGTAGAGTTTCAAAAGTTATTTAGTAACAACACTTTGTGTAATGATATAATATTGTACAGTATGTTCAATACATGTTTTAATGAAATAAAATACATGTAATGAAAAAATTATCTAGTTTTATTTATTTAAAATCTTGTAATACATGATTTTCACTCGCGTGCGTAAGAAAGTGAGGTGACGTAAGCGATAAGCGACTAGTCATTAGGAACAATAGGACACCGAGGCGAGCATAACAATGCAATAAGTAGCGATTGTAATTATTAAGGAACAATGGAGCGTGGTGATAGTAGATAATGAGAGTTAAACACAAAAGCTAACTTTGGAACTAGTGCGAATACGCAAAAACGGATCGCATATATCGATCGGGGATGGTTGAAAACCCCCATTTTGATACCAAACATCCTTTTTTTTTTTTTTTTTTTTTAGGCGAAAGGGTCATCGAAACCCCATTTTTCCCTACATTGAGGCAGTGAGCCAGAACCGGCGAATACCTTACTACTGTTGTCGCAATTAAAATGAGCCCAAACACGAAACCTCTGCTCTAAGTTTGTGAGGAGTTGGATATCCTATTGATTACCAGGTGATGCTGCAGCACCAGGTCAACTTTCCATTAATGTGTTTATGTATATTGTATATTCACAAATGTCACGAACTAGAATAAATTATTAAACCCATCAAACGACTGCGAGTTGATAACCGCCTTTCATGAACCAGATAAACCATGATTTTCCAGCACTGAGCAGGTTGATGATGATGAATTATAGCTAAGAACACTCTCGATCATGTCAGCTTTCAAACATAAAAAAAACTAGATCAAAATCGGTCCACCCGTTTGGATGCTACGATGCCACGGACAGATACACACACAGAAAAACAGACAAACAGACAGACAGACATGTCCAACTTATAATACCCCTCTATTTTGTCGGGGGTTAAAAATAGCTGAAAGTTTACCTGTTTATGACCCCTATAGAGGTAAGAACGACCAGCAACTGTGGAGTTTCGGTCGCTGTTACTTTAGGAGGTATCCACTTCTAAAAATCTAAAAATCTATAAAGTATAAAGCTTAATTTTTACTATCCTTTTTTCTTCGGGATAACTGTAGAAATCTCGACTACTACTGCCGGACATTTTTTACAGTTGCTTCCTAAAGTAACCGTGACCGAAACTCCGTAGTTGCTGGTCGTTCTTATCTCTATAGGGGGGTCATAAACAGGAAAACCTTTTAGCTTTTTAAAATGACTAGATGACGCTCGCAACTCCCTTGCATCTAAATTCGTTTATCGCGCGAGAACCGCACATTTTTCCTGGATAAAAACTAAAAAGTATCCTTTGTCATATCCCGGGACTCAAAGTATCTCCATACCAAATTTCAGCGAATAAGGTTCAGCGGTTTGGGCGAGAACAAACAGACAGACACACTTTCGCATTCATAATATTAGTATGGATGAACGAAAGCCCGGCTATTTCTGGCTCTTGGCCCATAAGTACACAAATAATAATATTATGTAAAAGTTCTCTAAATCTCACGGATTAGAAGGCCTTTTAAGAGATTGTTTGTTACGAACAGATAATGAAAGGTTTAATCCCTTGTAACATACCGAATACGAAATATGAATGAGTTTAATTTTAGAACGAAAGTGATGAGTGGCAGTATTCCACCGTGCGTTTTTCGCGTTACTTTCTGCCGCGCACCGTAAAACTCTGGAACGAACTGTCACCAGCAGTATTTACGGACCAATACGACCTGCAAACCTTCAAGAGAGCGTTTTTTCTATTAAAAGGCCGGCAACGCACCTGCAGCTCTTATAATGTTGCGAGTGTCCATGGGCGACGGCAGTTGCTTTCCATCAGGTGACCCGTTTGCTCGTTTGGTCCCTTATTTTATTTAAAAAAAGATAGGTTGGCCACGACTACGCGGAAAAGAAAATCCCGCAATACATTTTTCAAACGACTTCCAAAAACTAGGATGGTCTATGTTTGGCTGTGTATATTTTTAAGCTGCAATAAAAACAACAGAACAGTTTTTCGTATTTTTGTAATTAGAATAATATTACATACTAGATGTTCCGCGCGGCTTCGCCCGCCTAAATTAGATATTTCACAGAAAAATTAGTCCACAAAAAAAGCCTATGATCCTTCACGTGGTCTACTTCTTATCTGATCCAAATAACAGAAATAAAGCTCTAGTAGTTCGTGAGATAAGCCCTTTCAAATAATTTCCCCCGTTTTTTCCACATTTTCCTCCATTTCTTCGCTTCTATTAGTCTAAGCGTGATAAAATATAGCCTATAGCCTTTCTCAATAACTGGGCTATCTAACACTGAAAGATTTTTTTAAATCGGATAAGTAGTTCCTGAGATTAGCGCGTTCAAATAAGCACTTTCAAATAATTTACCCCGTTTTTTCCACATTTTCCTTTATTTCTCCGCTCCTATTAGTCGTAGCGTGATAAAATATAGCCTATAGCCTTCCTCGATAACTGGGCTATCTTACACTGAAAGAATTTTTCAAATCGGACCAGTAGTTCCTGAGATTAGCGCGTTCAAATAAGCCCTTTCAAATAATTTCCCCCGTTTTTTCCACATTTTCCTCTATTTCTTCGCTCCTATTAGTCTTACCGTGATAAAATATAGCCTATAGCCTTCCTCTATAACTGGGCTATCTAACACTGAAATAATTTTTCAAATCGGACCAGTAGTTCCTGAGATTAGCGCGTTCAAACAAACAAACAAACTAACAAACTCTTCCGCTTTATAATATTAGTTAGATAGCCTAGTGAACTTCGTATCACTTCCTTCCTAATAAACTTCCCTGGACTTTTCTTCTAGGAAAATTTCAAGACCAAAATCAGCCAAATCGGTTTAGTCGTTCTCGGGCTTTAGCGAAACTAACAAAATTGAAAATCCATTTTTATTTAAATCTAGATTTTAAGTTTGAATATAAGTATTATATATAGAAGATGCCAGCTACAAATATGTTAGTTATGGTTAAAAATATGTTCCAATTTCTCAAATAACATAACATTGTGCACTTACACAGAATTAAAAATACCCCCGCCAAACAACTTTAAAAAATAATGAAATAATATTTAGGTAATAATTCCTAATTGTAAAGTGATATTTTAGTCCATAATTGTTGTCACGGTGTGTCGGGGGACCGCCAACAGCGACTTTTGCATTTTGTATCGCCAAGTCACTGATTGTCTCGATTCGGTTCGATGTGAACTGACCCTTAAACTATTGTGTTATGTGAAATCAAACATCTACATTAGCGGTCCCCCGACACACCTTTATGGACTAAAATATCACTTTACACTTAGGAATTATTTAAACTTAAAGTCAGTAAATATTATTTCATTACTTTTAAAAGTTGTTTGGCGGGTTTTTTTCTAAATTTCTTAATTTTATTTTATTTCATGTTTTTAAAACTTGTTTTGGTTATAGTGCAGAATAACGCAGGCCCTTCACGAACCAGATGAACCGCGATTTTTCAGCACTGAGCAGGCTGATGATGATGAACTACAGCTAAGAACACTCTCGATCATGTCTACTTTCAAACAAAAAAAACTAGATCAAAATCGGTCCACCCGTTTGGATGCTACGATGCTACAGACAGACACACACACAGACAGACAGACAGACACGTCAAACTTATAACACCCCTCTTTTTTGTCGGGGGTTAAAAACTTACAATTCAATTTAACTTTTACACTGCACTTTTTCTCTAACATTACTAGTAAACAAAGTGAAGTAAGACATTATTTTATTCTTAAAGAGCGAGAGAGAACATAAAAATGCTAATTCATAGAAACATACGAGCATATTAAGATATTGCCATTGACATACCATACCTGGAAGTCTGATGGTATGCCGACTCAGATTTCCGAACGTGATGCAATACAATCTTCCTATTTTTGCGTCCAAACTCCAAAGAGAACAAACGACCTAATTTACATTTTTCGTATATTTTGCTTACCGAATCCGTGCTCGATTTCTGCGTTGGAACAATAAAAAATAAATAAATATTTTTTTTCCATTTGAGATAGGAGTTAGGAGTTAGGACAATGCAGGCTGATCACCTGATTGTCTGACAGAATGATCCATGCGTCGGATGGGCATGTAAAAGTCCAGTCTCTCGCCAGTCATTCGTAACTTTGTTAAAGAATGAAGGAATGGTTTTCTTAATATTCCATACTTCCATCCTAATATTATAAATGCGACAGTGTGTCTGTCTGTCAGTCTATTACCTCTTCATGCCAAAACCGCTGAACCAATCTTTCTTAAATTTGCTAAGTAGATACTTTAAGTCCTGCGAAAGGACATATGAACCTTTTCAACCCGGAAAAATGTACGGTTCCCGCGTCATAAACGAATTTTAGCGCATCGGAGTTGCGGACTTCATCTACCTACAGTTATCACTATAAAATAGCTGCAGCGTTGATACAAGGAAAGCAGTCACCATCGTTGTAAACGGGGTTCCTGTAATATATTTTAATAACAATACATTATTTTTGCAGCGTACAGCGAAGGAAAAAGAAAAAAAAATATGGCAATCTATGACGTATTTGTGTGTTAACAGCAGCGTAGCTTCTAAACTACTAAACCAATTTTATTGAATAAGATGTCAATACATTTGAATAACTGTCAATAAAAAGGTATAATAATATGCCAGGTAACTTAAACTACACAATAACCATCATATTATTTTTTAGGACTGCATCATTTCAGTGCAAGGTCCTTTGTCTGGTACATCAATGGGCATCACACATTAACCCGGCATCAATAAACCCATGCTGCGACGTCACATACCCCAGATACCACGGGACCACCCGGTGGGTTTTGTTGGGTATTGTTTGAGGTAATCTTTGTTGTGGATTTATGATGTGTGGGTTAGGACACTTTGGGTACCACGAATGCGGTTGATATGGGTGATGGTACTCGAATTTTTGTATTCTCTAAAATGATTAAAATCTCGTAAGAAAATGTATTAAGGCGGGCTGAAACCCTATTTTGTTATTTCTTGATACCCGATTTTTCCCGATTATTCCAATATAATAACGAAATGTAAAAAAATATGAGATATAGAGCACAATATTTAAAAGGGATTAAATCAAAAACATTTTAATAAAAAATAATACTTTCGCTGTAATTAATTTACAAACTCACCTCCGACAAAACACTTTGTCATCGAAATATAAGTATTAACAAGAATAACTAACATTTTATTTTAATAAATTGTCAATGAATCTATTTTAAAAAGGTCTGAAACGAATAATCTTTTTTTTTTATATTTATTTCGAAAGATATTTAAAAAAACACACGAAAAATAAAATAGAGAAGATCCGCCCGTCGTAACTTACAATTTTATGCTAAGCTAAAATGAATCTTATTGCGATGCGTATACGCTTGGCATTCGCGTTCGCAAGGTTATCGTTTTAGAATTAAGGTAAGTGCTCGCCTTAAAGATTTTAATAAGGGCTCAAACGAACGAAGCTAACGCATAACATGATAGTAAGCATGATAATTATTTGTATATGATCTAATCAGTAACTATTTTTCTAAATGCCCGCTTAGTTATCTTGTTCACTAACCGCATCAAAATCATTTCAGCGGCTTAAGCGTAATAGACAAACTTTTGCATTTACATATATAATATAAAACCATCGATGAAAGGTACCTACTACCTACCTACTTATAGGCTTAAAGTACTTTTAACGACAAGTAAAAGGTATTTTCCATGAAGCAAAATGTACAGTTTATGAAGGATTCGAATGATTGATTACATTGTAAAACCTTTTATATCCGCTCACATTAGAAATCGCTAAGTCAGACCACGTCAGGCGCCGAAGCTCTTGAAAGCATAATGACTGCTTAAAAAATATGAGTCGATATTTAGGGTTCCATATTCTGATGGAAAAAATTGGGTCTTATTAGTTGGCAAATCTAGGGTTCTGCTAAAGCTACTATTTGCTTTTTACCAATTAGCAATGGTAAAAAACTAAAAAGTGTAATGTATGGAGTTCTTATTTGATTTAGAAGAAATAAATATCAGTGGTCAACGAGCCGGCGTTTGATTACGCAACATGGTGACAGCGGAAAAATAAAATATTTTATAAAGGAAATAGCTAATAAGACGTGTAAATTCCATATAGCCCGGTCTAATTAGACGCAAAAAAATCGTAACCTCGGAATAATTCGCATAGAGCTGAAAATTGGTAAAAACGTTAAATACACCATTATAAATAAAACCTAAAAAGTCCCCGGCGATCCTCCTTGTGCTAAAAATTTTCAGCTCTATGCGAATTATTCCGAGGTCGAATGTTTAATTTTCCTGGGCTATTATTGTAATTACGTGGAAAGTAAAGAGAAGTATAGAGTAACAAGTATGGAGCACGCTCGCCCGCCGCCAGAGCTCTGTTTAGGAGGCAACTTCGTCAGCTGGGCTGACGCTTAGAAAAGGTGGATTACTCAGTTCCATCTTTTCACAAAGGCATCAGGGATGCAGAAAGAGGACAGCGGGGTACAGGTCAGTCTGCTGTTAAACCTCAGCGGCCCGGAAGGGTACGATATTTATGAAACTTTTAAATTTGCAAATGAATCGGACCGAGACGATTTTGGAGAAAAAATTCAATGAGTATTTCGGAATTAGAAAAATATTATAGTCAAAAGATACAGTTTCTTTACGAGGTACCAAGAAACTGGTGAAACGATAGACCAATACGTAACTGCATTGAGACTTTTAAGTAAACCGTGCGAGTTCAAGGACCTGGAGGACGTTCGCGACAAGACACTCCGCGATCGCATGCTGCGGCATGAAGACCTGACTCTCGATGCAGCTATTGGCATCTGTCAGGTCGAAGAGGTGTCGCAGGAGAGAAGCCGTGTGCCGCAAGCGGGGCCATCTCGCGTGGACGGCGTGAACGCACGTATGGTGCGTTTCGGCAGCGGCAACAGCAGTGACGTTGGCAGTAGCGCTACCAGAGGGGGGCGCGGCGGGAGAACCGGGGCGCGGTTGGCGGTGCAGACGACGGTTTGCCGCGACGGAGCTTCGCGAAGAAGGCTACGTCATTGCGTTGTCGTCGATTTGGAGGCGGGTGCAAACACGTCGGCGAGCGCCCCGCCATAGGTCAACAATGCTTCAAATGCGATAATATGGATCATTTTTCGAGTATGTGTAACTTAAGAAAAATACACGATATAGAATTAACGGAGCAATTGCGGCAGCCACAAAATTCGGACAGTGAGGCTGAGACGGAGTCGTTCACTATATATCGTCTGTACAAAATATTGGTCAGGTTAATTCTGTATCGAAAGATTGGTCTGTAATACTTAGTACTAAAAACATATACGAAAGATTTAAATTAGACACAGGGGCCGATATAAATGTAATGTCGTATAACGATTTTTGAAATTGGGATTTAACTTAAAAGGTATTGAGATGAATAATTATAAATTCAAACTTCGATCGTATACCGGAGATTTTATACCAATAAAGGGTGTCTGTTTTTTAAAGTGGTTTTATAAGAATGTTCAGTATAGTTTAAGGTTTGCTATTGCGGATATTGACTGGTTTGCTATTGCGGATAGTGTGCTGGGATTGCAAGCGTGTTTAGATTTATGGCTGATTGAGCGGGTGGATGATTTGAGAGTTTCTAGCAAAGATAATAATATATTTAATAGGGTTGGGCGTCTACCATGTAAAAATAATAATGTTTTTGTAGACAAGGAGGTGTCGCCAATAAGGTGTACGCCGATAAAGGTTCCATTAAAGAACATAAGTAAACGCAGTAAAGAACCGATCAGTCAGAGTTCTGTATCAAAGAAGAGTTGGAATAAAATTGGTGTAAAAATTGTTGAGTACCTACGGGAGGAAAAGTTTTTTTTGATTTTTGTAGATCATTATTCAGATTTTGTTGAAGTGTGTCCTGTAAGCAATAGTAGGTACGTCTTATTCTGTTGTACATACAATAAAGGTGAATTTTGGCGTTACGGTACATACACCAGAATGTGTAGTAGGTGACAATAGTTCACAATTTTTAATCGCAATTTTAAAATTTTCTCTAAAGAATGGGGCTTTGAACATATACCATATATCTCTCCATACTATGCTCAATCTAATGGGAGAGGCGAGAAAACTGTAGAAGCTATTAAGAAAGTTATTAAAAAATGTATTAAAAGTAACACTAAAATTCATGTAAATTCATTACTATATATAGAAACTAGCTGTACGGCAAACGTTGTTTTGCCATAATATATAAAGTATTTCGCCCAATTTATTTTATTGAAGTGACTAAATAAGTATGTTACCATGGCAATGTCCATCGCTATCCCGTTGCACAAACAATGGTCGCGGTCAGTCTCGAGTTGTAATAATTTACTATTATTTATTCAATAAATGCACTTATCAATATAAAAGTAGCCAGTAGCCGATTCTCAGACTTACTGAACGTGCATATAAAATTTTGTAAAAATCAGTAAAGCCGTTTCGGAGGAGTACGGTAACTAACATTGTGATTTGTGACACGAGAATTTTATATATAAGACTAGCTGTCCCGGCAAACGTTGTTTTGCCGTATAAAGTATTTCGCCCATATTATTTTATTAAGTATGGCACCATGGCAACGTCCATCGCTATTCGCTATCCCGTCGCACAAACAATGGTCGCCGTTAGTCTCGAGTTGTAATAATTTACTATTATTTATTCAACAAATGCACTTATCAATATAAAAAGTAGCCAGTAGCCGATTCTCAGACCTACTGAATATGCATATAAAATTTGGTAAAAATCAGTAAAGTCATTTCGGTGGAGTACGGTAACTAACATTGTGACACGAGAATTGTATAATATAAGATGTTCGAATATATGATTTAGTACTTCTAATGTAATGATGGAACGTCCACTGAGATGTCGGCTCAAAGGACGTTCCAATCGTTTAAAACACGTTGTTTGATAGTATGATATGTGGAGGTGGAAACTGAATATTGGAGATGATGATTGATGATAATCTGATTGATGAACAACAATGGAATCAGGATATTCACCTTCTCATACGCGAAGCCACGTAATCCTTAGAAGTTTATAAGTGGCTGTTGTTAGTGGCAGTTTATATTTTTGGAAAAATATTGTTGTTTGTATGAGTATTAGTAATTAGCTTTATTTTCTATATAGGGAAGTTCTTATTTGATTTAGAAGAAAAAATAAACATCAGTGGTTAACGAGCCGGCGTTTGATTACGCAACAAAAAGTAAATACTATTTTTTGGAAAGAAAGTTGAAATAACGGCGTAATGATTTTTTGGGGTTAGATATAAATGTAGCAGCATTATTTGTTGACTACAAAAAGGCATTCGATACCTTGGATCACGATGTGCTGCTGACAGCGATGGACGAGTGCGGTATCAGAGGTCCCGTCAGCAGCTGGATCAAATGTTATTTGGAAAACGGTCGCTGCGTACATTAATAGAAGGAGTAATTGGAGATGAGGTGGACGTTACCCTGGGTGTTCCTACTGGCTCAGTGTATGCTCCAGTAGGGTACCTAATGCATGTGAATAGCGTTTTAAATGTTATAAAGAATTGTGAAACTTTTATGTACGCCGATGACATGTGCTTATTATAGGTATTCCTCTAAAAATTTTATATATAAGATAGTCAGTGTGATGTATTTATGTACGTTGTCGTTTTAATAATAATTAATGTTGAGTTTGTATGTTAGAGTATTCATTTTAGTTGTATATTTCTTATTTAAGTTCTGTATCAGAGGTTCCACTTATTTTATTAGAGGTTGGGAATGTGTCATTTATTTTACAATTAATAATTCTTATTAAGCACAACAAAATTATCGCCAACAAACTGTTGTGCAGTTTGGCGATTTTTTATGTATAAGTTACCATTGTAAACATTTTTATGAAAAAAGATATTTAAAAAAAATATGTTAAAGGATACGTGACCTGATAAAATTTCGTAAGACGCAGGGAGTGTAGACGTAGGAGAGGAAGTTTCCTCTCATACGCCATGCCGGCAGTCTAGTAATATCCGCCTACTTTAAATCACGCGGAGAAAACGTATACCTGCATTGTCGTTTTTACTCCTGCTTCTGAGTTACCGTGTCATACATTTCTTAAGGTAAAAATAAAGTTGTTACTCCATTAAAGTACAAGAAACATAATATGTACCAAGTACCAACAAAAGTACATTAAAACATAACTTATTAAACGCGGAACAAAAAACTTTATGTCGGCTACCTGACTGAGGCACGCCCCAGGGGCGTACACTAGCTCCCACTTTTCACTTTTTATACAAACCTGACTTACTTGTTCTTGAATACTACATGTTTGTTTTACAGCTGCTAAGGGAGGGTGATTATATCGACACACAGTTCGTACTATTTTAATGCAATATTAATGCAGCTTCGTTTCTAGTTAATCTTGTTCGATTTATCAAACAGCGAAAAAGTATTCTCACACTTGAAACAAACTTAAAAACACTGATTAAAGGAGTTTCATTAATCACGCGTTTGGTTTGACATTTTAAGAGAGTATTTACCATTTTGTTGTGCATTAATTTCAATAATTATTATAATGGAATCAGCTGATACCCGCAACTCCGTTGCTTCAATTTACATTTACATTTTACAACCATACCGATAAATCCGCTGAACCAATTTTATTAAATCTTGGTATGCAAATATCTTGAGAGACAAGAAAAAAAAAGTATACTTAGTTTTTGTTGCGAAAAAATGTGCGGTAACCGCGCGCTGAACGAATTTCGACGCAACTGAGATGCGGCTATCATCAGTGCTGAATATCGGAGCAATATAATCGAGCTCTACCGATATTCAGGGTAAGTGTAATCGTCGCTTAAGCTACTTTTAATCTCACCTATACTTGGTACTACTAATATATGGCGGCTGTTTAGCATTCGTGTTCTATTCCACATAAAATCGGGTTTCGAGTTAATAATGCAGTTTTATTCTTTAGAACATAAGGTTTACGACAGTGAAATCCATTTTTTTGAAAACCCACTGTAGCATATTCTAGAGTACAAAAATGGTTATTGCTTATTCCTCTAAGTGAGGTTTTGTATTTAGCATTTATGTACTATGTTTCTAAAATGATTTGCGCTTAAACCGCTGAACCGATTTTGATAAAATTTTGTATGCAGATACTTTGAGTCACTTAAAATCACATTAGAAACTTTTTGCCCTGGAAAATGTACGGTTCCCGCGCAGTCAACAAAAATGATTTTAGATTATGATATCGATGATATTTAGTATATAGATATTACGTTAGGTCTTGGAGAAGGATATAGGATAAATTTTTTATCATGAAAAATGTACGGTTTTCACGCAACAAACTTTATTAATTTGCGTTTAAGCTGCTGAACCGATTTTGATTAAATTTAGTTAATGTAGAAATTATATTTATCACGTGTGAATCGTACATTTTACCGCATTATAAACTATCCTACGTCCTTTCCGGCCTTATAGTAAGTATCTCCATACCAAATTTAGACGCCTCCGTGGTCTAGTGGTATAGAGCGCGGCTCTTGACTCGGAGGTCGTGGGTTCGATTCCCGCGTTGGTAACATGTTATTTCCAAGTTTGGTTAGGACAATGCAGGCTGATCACCTGATTGTCTGACAAGTAAGATGATCCATGCGTCGGATGGGCATGTAAAAAGTCGGTCTTGTCGCCTGCGCCTGATCTCTCGCCAGTCGTGTCGGTCTTCCATCCCACTGGGTTATGAGAGTAAAAGGAATAGAGAGTGCTCTTGTGTACTGCGCACACAAGAAATTGGGCACTATAAAAATTACTCCTGAATCCTGCGTAACTGGCCTGGTTTCAATTAAACCGGCCACCATCACCGAAACCGGTGTGGGAGTTATTATTATACCAAATTTCCTCAAAATCGGTTCTGCGGCTAAACCGCAAAAGATTAAAGTTTTTTTAGAGCTGGAACCGTACATTTATGGGATATAAAAACCATTAATATATTATTATATCCTTATCAGTTATCCGGGTCTTAAAATATCTATATAACCATCTAAATCGGTTTAGCGGCTTTTCCAGGATAAAAAGTATCCAGTGTTCTTTCCCGAGAAATAATGTAGCCGCATAGTCCACAGTTAGGCAAAAGTAATTAGATTAGCGATTACGGAATTACAAATACTTTGTAGTTGTTAATCAGATTACAAATTAATCAGATTGATGAAGTAATTTTGCACCTGAAATTACCCGTAAGTTGATCAGGATGTATATAGACTAAAATGTATTCTAATTAGTTTGCAATTAGATTAAATTTTATAAGACTAACGAGTATTTCAATTATGCCCAATGTCCAATGCTAGTTATTATAATAAATAAAAAACTCCCACACCGGTTTCGGTGGCGGTGGCCGGTTTCAATAAAACCAGGCCAGTTACGCAGGAGTAGTTTTTATAGTGCCCAAGTGTGTGCGCAATACACAAGAGCACTCTGGTTTCAATGAAACTAGGCTAGTTACGCAGAAAAAAATTGTATAGTGCCCAAGTGTGTGCGCAATACACAAGAGTGTTACATATAGATAATAATAAGCATTGGCAACACTGCTCTTTAGTCTGTAGTCTGTACTCAGTGTTCTTTGTCCATTACTACTTATGTCAAAGATTACAATACAAGAAGTCGAGTCGAGGCCTGTCTTTCATTTATAACATTAAAAGACACCTAATCTCCAGCCCACCCATCCTGAAGACGACAATGAGCACTATTCTTTACTCTCATAACCCAATGGGGCGGAAGACCGACCTTTTTGCATGCACACACACTTGGGCACTATAAAATTACTCCTGCTTAACTGGCCCGGTTTCATTGAAATAGAGTCCTCATGTGTATTGCGCACACACATTGGGCACTATAAAATTACTCCTGCGTAACTGGCCTGGATTAATTGAAACCAGAGTGCTCTTGTGTATTGCGCACACACTTGGGCACTATGAAATTACTCCTGCTCAACTGGCCTGGTTTCATTGAAACCAGAGTGCTCTTGTGTATTGCGCACACACTTGGGTACTATAAAATTACTCCTGCGTTACTGGCCTAGTTTCAATGAAACCAGGCCAGTTACACAATATCCTTTTCCTATCTTTATACCAAAATTCAGCAAAATCGGTTCTTCCCCGGATGTAAAGTATCCTATGTCCTATCCCGAGACGTAACGTATCTGCATACCAAATATTATGTAAATCCATGTAGCGGTATAAACAGAAATCATTTTATTAAATGCCTGGGAACCGTACATTTTTCCGTGATAAAAAGGGTCCTATGGCCTTTTCCGAGACTCAAAGTATCTCCATACCAAGTTTCATCAAATCGGATCAGCGGTTTAGGCGCAAAATAAGAAACTTTATAATGCGGTAACCATACGTTTTTCAAGATAATAATTATCTTATGTCCTTTCACGAGAGTCAAAGTACGTGCACAGTGATTTTCATCAAAATCGGTTCAGCGGCTTAGACGCAAATCATTTTTGTTTATTACACTGGTACCGTACCTTTTTCCCGGATGTAAAGTATCCTATGTCCTTTCCCGAGACATAACGTACCTGCATACCAAATATCATCGAAATCCACATAGCGGTATAAGCAGAAATAATTTTTATTTAATGCCTGGGAACCGTACATTTTTTCGGAATAAAAAGGATCCTATGTCCTTCCCGGGACTCAAAGTATCTCCATACCAAATTTCATAAAAATCGGTTCAGCGGTGTGGGCGTGACGAGGAAATTTTAAAATATTTTGTTAAAATTAGCACTCAAATTTGTATTGAAAGAACAAATTAGATTTTTGCATTAAAGTGTTAAATCACATAGGACATTAATGCTAAATGTAATAAGCCCTATAGCAATTTGGCATTAACCATTTTTATTCTTTTTCTCTTAAAACTGAATGTAAAATTAAAATGCATTTCAACAAAAAAAATAATACCGCAAAATGAAATTTTTGCTTAAAATAAGCAGAAAATAAAGATTATTCCAAAAAAACTTAAAACGCCGATTACTCAAAACTAGTTCGATGTGGGATGGTACACCAATGCTTAACAGCATCCATATATTCTGTGCCTATACATTGACGCGTTTTCTCACATTTTCTGGGGCGACGTTGACAAACGCGCAAAATGAAAAATATCAGGATGATTGATGATGCGAATTTTAAGTTTCATCAAAATGTGGAGAGCATTTGGAATCTCATGAATGTTATGCTCAATCTATACTAATTTAAATCGGAAAGTGTCTGTCTGTTAAAATCTCTTGTTTGTCGTGGTTTGTATTGGACGTGATAAAGGAAATATTTGAAATCCCGGCAAAGGATATAGGGTAGTTTTATTGCGGAAAAATGTAAGGTACCCGCGCGAGAAACGAAATTCTGTGCAACGAAACAAATTTAAAAATATCAGACAGATGGACAAACGGACAGGAAAACAAAAGTCTTAGCAATAGGCTCTAATTTTTAACCTGCTTTCATAAAAGGATAAGAAAAGGAAGGAAGGAAAATCTCCTTTAACTATTTGAGGGCTGGAACCCTTAAATAGTTAAAGGACTCACACTTCATAATTCAAAAAAATACTTACTCGACTCCTCAATAAGAACTTCTTCCAGACTCTCGCTGAAGAGAAGGAGACAGAAAACGACGTGCAAGCGGGACGGCGACATCCTCTCGCTCTAACGTCCGTGCGTAAAGGACAGAAGCATCGCTATCTCGCTCTAAATTCGATACACCCGCACATCACTTATCACTGTTAACACAAAATATTAACTTGCTATTTTGTTATTTTAATAACCAATTAAAAACATTAAATATTATTTTACAATATATTTTACATGACTTTTTAAAAACTTTTATGAACTTAATTGATTTTACTACACTAATCACTGGCTATCTGAAACAAAAGAAAAATAGTTTAATTTTACAATAGATGACTTAAAAATAGTTTCCCAAGGATTTAAAAACCCTTGATCGTTTTTTCTCCCCTGAACAATTATTTTTTCACACTTCTATGGAAATTATAATACTCGCTGTTTTGCCAAAAAAAACTCTCTACATACTTTGAGCCCCAGCAAATTGAGTTCATTTGAAAAAGTTTTATCCACAAAAATGTATGGTTTCTCTTCTATAAACTCACCAATAAACGATCTGTCTATGTACGATACATTATAAAATATCCACAATCAAGGACAATCTATAGTCTATACTAATATTATAAAGCTGAAGAGTTTGTTTGTTTGTATGAACGCGCTAATCTCAGGAAGTACTGGTCCGATTTAAAAATTATTTCAGTGTTAGATAGCCCATTTATCGAGGAAGGCTATAGGCTATATAACATCACGCTGTGACTTTTAGGAGCGAAGAAACAGAGGAAAATGTGGAAAAAAGCGGGGAAAGTTATTCATCTTTGAGAGCTTCCCTTGCGTGCGCTGCAAAAATGGTCCAAGATACCCAAAAAATATGCATGGAAGAATTATTCCTCTTTACATGATCTAAAAAATGTCCGTGATAGTATCTACATGTCTATCCTTTAAGATTAACTCACAATAATCGTTTTTATATGGTCTATGAATCAAATTTGGTCGAAATGAATGCATTAATGAAATAGACGCAGACGATGCCGTGGGTGGAGGAATGCCAGCTATATTTATAAAGCTGAGGAAGTTGTTCGCCAAAATAAATATGATGCCCATAATAACTATTCCACGCGAACGAAGTCGCGGGCACAGCTAGTACATTTATATACCTTTGTAAACATAGAAATATTTTCCTTACTAAGAGTACATTAGTATCTATGCCCTCGAACCTACGACAGTCAGCATTCAACCACTGCCCTATTGGGACAGCATCAGCATAGTATGGCATCAGCACCCGTAGCATGGTAACAGTAGAAATACGAAAGTATAGACAAACAGCGGAGATAAACTGAAGGTGCCGTTCCGATCTTTACCGCGGCTAGCCGCGATCGACAGAAAATCAAATATAATGCCACTTATGACATAGACTATAGTCCTAAAAATTCAAATAAAATCCTACTTTATGACGTAGACTATAGTCCAGGGGTCACCAAATGGCGGACCGCGGTCCGCATCCGGACCGCCGACCCATTGTGTGCGGACCAAGCATGTTCGAAGATGATCATCATTCATCTTAGGACTCCAACATCTCCAGGATTTAATGTCAATATCTATAGCTTGCACCAATATTTAACTCCAAACTTCAGAGAGATAATAATTTGCTACAAAAATGGTTACTTTTCTCATTGTTATCTAAATAAATACCTTTGTAATTTCCGTAATTACCTTTAATATATTTTTTTTATAAAATGTTTGGACCGCGAAGGTCATTTCCTATCTTAAAACGGACCCCGAGCGAAATTAATTGGTGACCCCTGCTATAGTCTATGTCATGAAGTGGCATTTTAATTGAATTTTTGTCGATCGCGGCTAGCCGCGATAAAGATCGGAACGGCACCTTCAGTTTATCTCCGCTGTTTGTCTATACTTTCGTATTTCTACTGTAACCATGCTACGGGTGCAGCGAAATCTAATGACTCCATTAGGGTTCCCTGCGGAGTAACTACATCCGGTCACTAGTGAAAGAGACGGATATATGTATGTTAATGAGTGCGAAAGAGACAACTATAGTCTTTCTAATTGTTGGAAAAGGGATATAGTACAGAATGATTTCAAGTTGTGTGCTATCTATACTAGTAGTATTATAAATGCAAAAGTTTGTCTGTCTGTCTGTCTGTCACCTCTTCACGCCCAAACCGCTGAACCGATTTTGCTGAAAATTGGTATGGAGATTCTTTGAGTCCCGGCCCCCGGGAAATACTTTTTATATCGGAAATTGTACGGTTCCGGCGCGATTAACGAATTTCGGCGTAACGGAGCAATATAAAGAGCATGCAGCAGATCTTAGTACTGGCATACGAGCGTGATTTGAGCCAAATTGGGGTAGCAAAACAATCCAGTATCAAGTCGCAACTCGCAACACGCATCGTGTACGTAAAATTTGGGTCTGTCGTGCCATCTTTGTAGAAACCAAGTTAGTTTAATGTGGAGGAACTGTAATTTTTCAGGATGAATATTCTGCCGTGATAATTAAGAATGCAGTAATCGCAAAATTGCGGTTTTGAGATAAACGCGGCAAACATGTTTAAAACATCTGAGGATGAAGTTCATATTTTATTGGTCATAAAATATATCAATTGATTGAGAAAAAAATCAAGCTATCCCGAGATCATTTTCCTTTACAGTCAAACCTGGATTTAAAGCGAGAGTTCAAGGGAGCACAATCTCATTCTCGCTTAAGGCGACGCCTTGATAATTTGGCTGTAGCGATATCGATTTTTCTCAGCAATGACTAAAGCTAAGAAATTAAAGTTCATTGTCAGTATTCATCATGTCTTTGTCTTTGAATTACCCATAGCATAACACGATTGGTCAACTTTTATAACACAGAATAATCAATCAAAAAGACCTCTGTAAAAAAAGGATTCTAATTTTGCCAACAGAGTGATTTAAGCTTTCAAAATTTGTACATTTTCATTGGTTCAAGCATACACTTTAATTTTGCACATAGCTTATATGAAATATATTTATGGTTTTTAGGGTTCCGTACCCAAAGGGTAAAAACGGGACCCTATTACTGAGACTTCGATGTCTGTCCGTCTGTCCGTCTGTCTCCAGGCTGTAACGCAAGAACGGTAATAGCTAGAGAGTTGAAATTTTCACAGATTATGTATTTCTGTTGCCGCTATAACAACAAATACTAAAAACAATATAAAGTTAATATTTAAGGGGGGCTCTCATACAAGAAACCTGATTTTTTTGGCCTTTTTTGCTCGTAATCAATAATGACAACAGCTAGACACTTGAAACTTTCACAAAATCCTTAATTATATTTGTACTTTAATAATTAATAATAAAATTAAAATAAAATAAATATTTAAAAGGGGCTCCCATACAAAAAACACAATTTTTTGCCTATTTTCGCTCTATAACGGTACGGAACCCTTCGTGCGCGAGTTTGACTCGCACTTGGCCGATTTTTTTTATTAAATTACGCGACAAAAACAATTTTGTCGCTTACGTCCTTTCCATTTCTTGCTGTTCCGGCCGGCCGGCCCGGCCCGGCCTCTCATAGAAAACAAGCAATGTAAAACATATCCAACACGGTTTTTTACTTTAACGCGGCGTCAGAACTCCTTTCCGTCAGAAGTCCTTTCTCAGAACTCATAAGCATACATATATCTATGAAAATCGGTTCAGCCGTTTGAGCATGAAGAGATTTAAGCCGACTGACATAACAGACATACACATTTCCAGTGTCCCAAAGTCTCCTAAAAAATTGTTCAATTGGTCTTAATATTATTATTATATACGTATAGTTTCTGTGTCTTAAAAATTTGTAAAAATCAGCCTGTACAATGTGAGAAAGAGATAGGAATAATGATACTACTTTGAGGGAAAGGGATAGGGTCTTATGTGACCCTACGTACAACTATGCGGGAAAGAGATAGAGATAGCGTCTTATTTGACCCTACGGAACCATTAAAACCATATTTACCTATTTCGTCCTTGATGCAATGAAACTTACAAGTATGTAACAATTATTATAAGCACTGTACACGGTTCCAATTAATTTTGATCTTAATGTAAACAAAAGTCAGTATCCATATTCCATACTAAGATTATAAATGCAAAATGTCTGTCTGTCTGTTACCTCTTCACGCTTCAACCGCTGAACCGATTTGTTAAAATTTTGTATGTAGATACTTTGAGTATAAGAAAGGACGTAGGATACTTTTTATCACGGAAAAATGTACGGTTCCCGTGGATAAACGTTGCGGACGTTATCTAGACTATAAGGGGCCTGACCAAATTACGAACATATTTTGCCATCTGCCTATGAATCATTTCTTTGATAGCGGAACAAAATGATATTACTTTTGACAAAAAAATAACATTGTCCGTCTGTTATTTGAGGAATTTCTGATTAAAAAGAAATTCAGCCATTTCATTAAGGGTCGATTTTAAATGATTCGGCGGGATCATTTAGCGCCGTTTATTTCAGCCTACAAAAGCTTTGAGCTGAATAATTACGATTTAAGGGTCGATCATACGCGTGCGATTTGCAGGATGAAACAACCGTTACCGTTCATCCTGCAAATCGAATAGACGGAAGTCTATTCGATTTGCAGGAAGAACGGTAATAAACGCTTAAAAGGGAGCTACAAAAGCTTTGAGCTGAATAATTACGATTTAAGGGTCGATCACACGCGTGCGATTTGCAGGGGCTCAAAGTACTTATTTCCATACCTCAGCAGAATCGGTTCAACGGTTTAGGCGTAAAGAGGTAACAAACAGACGGACCGATGAAGATAAGAACCTTTTGTTTTAAATCGGTTAAAAATGTAAAGTTCATTACTCATTCACGGATCATTTAACGAAGACACTTCTTATCTAAAAGGGTCTTAATCTTTTCTGGAATTTTGGCGAAGTACTTTTCAATATTGCTTTTCCCATAAAAGTTGCAATAAAGCTGGTTGTACACGCGCCGTCCATTTGGTAGCCATTCCAAATAGACGGCCATCCTTATCTTCCTTACTTCCCTATCCATACCAATATTGTAAATGCGAAAGTGTGTCTGTGTATCTACAGTTACCTTTTCACGCACTAGGGTTCCGTACCCAAAGGGTAAAAACTGTATTACTAAGACTTCGATGTCTGTATGTCTGTCTCCAAGCTCAAAAACACTATTTTTGGCCTATTTTTGCTCTATAACGGTACAGAACAATTCGTGCGCTAGTCCGACTCTCTCTTGGCTGTTTTTTTAGGGTTCCGTACCCAAAGGGTAAAACGGGACCCTATTACTGAGATGACTGAGACTTATTAATTTAATAATTATTGTAAGTCATAAGTCTATTGATGACATCATATCCTGAAAATATGAACTATCTGCTACAACGGAAACCAATTCTATGAAGATTCAAATAAACAGCGAAACACTTCGAGAAAAGGTAGGTAGTGCCCTTGCGCTTCGCTTGGCTCGTCTCGGCGGGGACACTACCGTGTCCCCAGATAAATATTAGTATGGATTCGACGACAGGCACTTTTGTGTGAAACTGTTTACGCAAAAACCCGACAATATTATTCAAGACTAGACGTTCCGCGCGGCTTCGCCCGCGTAAATTAGGGATTTTACGGAAACCGTACATTTTTCCACAAAAAGTAGTCTATGACCACCTTTACGTGGTCCTCTCTATATCTGTGCCAAATAACATAAAAATTGCTCCAGTACTTCATGAGATAAGCACTTTAAAATAATTTTTCCTGTTTTTCCACATTTTCCTCTGTTTCTTCGGTCCTATTAGTCTTAGCGTGATAATATTATAGCCTATGAGCTATCTAACACTGAAAGAATTTTTCAAATCGGACCAGTAGCTCCTGAGATTAGCGAGTTCAAACAAACAAACAAACTCTTCAGCTTTATAATATTAAAAGTATAGATGTGATTCCCAAAAGTGTAATTGAAAATTTTCAATACACTCAGGGTAGGGCGTGGCCCGTGGGTCGTCGCCTACGCGGTATTATCGCCTTGTTGCTCGTGTTTATTCAATTACATACAAAAATGTGTATAAATACGCCTTAAACGTGTATATGCCACGTGCAACCTGGCTTTCCGTATTCCGATCCTTATTCCGTATTGCCTAATACGACCTGCAAACCAAGGACGTTTAACTGAAAACTTCTTCTTATTAGTCAATAAAGTTCAACAATAACTTTATTGACTAACTAATATGAGATGTGTAATGTGCTATATTGCTAAAATTGACAACCCCAAAACAGTAGGCAATATATCGTATATCGCGGATTGGGCCCGAGATAACCTACTGCCCCTGATTATGACCGGTCACGGCGGATTCGCCTTCTACTTGAACAGATTCAAGCTGGAGGAGGATCCGTCCTGACTCCTGCCTGTGTCAGCCCGGAGTCGAGGAGACGGTTCCTCAGTCTGTTACTCGAGTGTCCAATTTTTGCTAGCAATAGATATGATATTGAACAAAGATTGGACACATAGATAACGGGTGAGAATCTGCCATCCATTCTTGGGGGGGAAGCGGGATATCTTCCTGGCTTTTTGCAGGACGATCGCGATCGTGGGTGTAGTGAATCAGTCTCTGTTCTTTTTGTTTTTAAATATTTGTGCCATTGTTTTTTTTTACATTAATTTAATTATATTTTATTTTATTTGTTATTTTTAGTGGAATCATTTAATTGGATTTTTTTTAATGCAATTGGTGTTTGAATTAAGTGTTAATTACATCGTATATATTTTATTTATATTGGACTAGACGTTCCGCGCGGCTTCGCCCGCGTAAATAAGATATTTCAGACAAATCAGTCTACAAAAAATAGCCTATGTCCCTTCACGTGGTCTATTCTTCATGTGTGCCAAATAACATAAAAATTGCTCGAGTAGTTCTTAAGATAATAAGCAATTTCATATAATTTTCCCCGTTTTTTCCACATTTTCCTCTGTTTCTTCGCTCCAGTTGGTCTTAGCTTAATAATATATAGCCTATAGCCTTCCTCGAAAAATGGGCTATCTAACACTGAAATAATTTTTCAAATCGGACCAGTAGTTTCTGAGATTAGCGCGTTCAAATAAGCCCTTTCAAATAATTTCCCCCCGTTTTTTCCACATTTTCCTCTATTTCTTCGCTCCTATTAGTCTTAGCGTGATAAAATATAGCCTATAGCCTTCCTCGATAAATGGACTAACAAACACTGAATGAATTTTTCAAATCTGACCAGTAGTTCCTGAGATTAGCGTTCAAACAAATAAACAAACAAACTAACAAACTCTTCCGCTTTATAATATTAGTATAGATATCATAATTTATTTTGTACAAATTATAATAATGGACATAATTGTTACATCTACCTAAGGCTCATTTGACAAAATTGTAATTTATAGACAAATAGAAAATAAACAGCCCTACAATAATGTTAGGGGGACGAATTAAGAGCGGGCTGCCAATTTTTCCTGTGTTTTCTAATAAGTATTACGATCCCGGAAGACGATTGACTTAAATGAAATTGAGATTTATTTAATCATTGTATATTTATCTGATATTTGCCTAACGGAAATCACGATTCACTTATTTTGACTCGATAGTTATATTTTTCGAAATTATGAATCTTTCTGGGCTTTTCAATAAATATCTGTTACACTTATTCAGTTACTATGATTAAATAACTTGCACTGCTACAATCACACACTTTTTAAAATAATGGCTAAAGGAAATATTAGTATTGTATTAAATTTTTAAGTAATCATCAAAAACAATTTGGGACTTACGACGTTTACTTTCATGCTATAATGCGGGAACCGTTGTTACGCAATATTGTTCACTATTAGCTGCAGCGCAAAGCACAATGCTCGGGAGCACGATTCATGGAATCATTATATTATCACGATTGGAGGATAGCGGGGTGTATAGGCGGGGCTAGCGTGCTTTGATATTTTTGACAGCAGGCTTTTAAATATAAATAAAAAAATATAACCTACTTCCCCTCCTTATTTATACCTACTATGGTGGGACCATGCATTCGACCATTCTTTTTGCCTCCACATGCAATGTCTAAAGTGAAATAAAAAGCCTTAGAAAGTGTTTTGTTGTAAACAATGATATTGTTTGTTTAAAGTAGAACAATTAGTGCATGCTTGTAAAACATGGCCCTTCGCCGAAAGCCGAATGGTGTCGGAAGCCGAAACCGCATCTTCGGCGTCAAAACTCAAAATTCAGTCGAAGCCGAAAGGTTTAATATTTCCCAGTATTTTTCAATAAACCTCCCTAGGGGTCGCAAGCCACTAGGGGTTGCGACCCCCAGGGGGGTTTATTACCAGCTTTTACGAAGTAAGATTTTCTAAACTTATTATTATTAGTAAGGCAGAAAACTTTAATACCAAAAATACATTAGGTAAACCGTAAGACTGCTATAGCTGTGAGTATGCCTAGCACAGTAGTTGTATCATTTACTTAAAATATTATTTAATAGTTAATACTTAAAATAGGTAAATAAATACGTAAAATTCTGTATAAATTAATATAATTAAGATACCTTTAACTATTCGACTTAAACCTTATGGTTTACGATGTTTTGATAGTTTATTAATTGATTGCCATAAAGATTTGCATATCCAACTACAAGATGAAGATATTAAAATTATCTAGATGACGCCCGCAACACCGTTGCGCGGAAATTACTTTATTTCGTGGGAACCGTACATTTTCTGGGATAAAAAGTATTGTATATCCTTTCCCGGGACTCTAAAGTATCTGCATACCAAATTTCAGCAAAATCGGTTAAGCGGTTTGGACGTGATTCGTGAAGAGACAGAAGAGGTAACAGACAGACAGACAAAAAGCTTCCGCATTATAGTATTAATGTACGGATTTTCATTTGTTACGATCTTGTGTATAAAATTGTATTAAGTACCTATATCTTTGTTTTGTAGCTGGAAGAATTTCTTATCCCTGAAATCCGCGCATTTTATTTGGTATTAATAACTATATTATATATTTTAAGTATTTTAATGAATCAATCAAATTCGAAAAACTATTGATAACGAAATAAAAAAAAACTCACTATGCGAATCACAAACAATAATTAAATTTTTCACGTTTTCGTTTCGATTTTATGGTTATTTATTATTTCTATTTAGTCAGTAGGTAAATCTAATAACTAATCATTATTACAAACAACTAAATACCTTTTATCCGTTGCACATCAGTAGAAATCAGGAAACGTGTGAAAAATTCGACCATAGTTTTGTTTTAAACAACGGAACTATTCCATTAAATTTGTATCTCATATAACACAAAGTGAGCTTCCAAGTAACCTTTTTAATGCAATCCGTTGAAAACAAACACGAGTATAAAAATAACGTATCCACGGCACAGCACAAAGCGACACTATCACACGCAAACGATAGCGGCCAACTGACGTTTGCTCCGCGCGCGGCGCGCGATCCAGGGTTGCTATTTAAAAATCTTAATTACCAACAATTCACACGGACTGAAAAAATATTTGTAATTTTATTACTCTGTCCTGGTAATTCAAAGGGCAGTAAGTCTGAAAAGGCGGTTTTGAGAAAACAGCGCGCAAAGTTTTGGTCACAATTTTAGCGTTTGTGACAAAATTATACACTCGATTTTTATGTTCTATATGTCAAAAGAAAGGAAAAAATGTGCTCTTTAAAGTAGAATAACATTGTTTTAACATTTTTAATAGGCTTGATCTAAAACATCAGAAATCGTGTCTTCACTACTATGTCCTTAACTTATTTTAATTAATATTTAGGTAAGAGGGCAGTAACTGCCATAGATACTGCACTCTTGCTTAGTTTTATCCCATACTGCTATATTGCTAACAGAATCCAAAATAATACATTTAAATTACTACTTAAAACAGCAGTAAAGAAGCATTATACTGCCCTTGACCTTAGATTTTAATTATATTTTGACTATTTCACTATAGAGTAAAGAACGTTACTGTTTTTTAGAGTAGTATTTTAAGTAAGGTCTTTTCAGAATTTCTTTAGCAGTATGTCTGTAAATAGTACCTAGGGAAAATAAAAAAAATCGTTAAAAATAATAATATTAAAAACTCGTTTTATTCATTATATGTAAATAAAGAGATCAACAATATTAGTTCTTGTTATTTGGCACAATGATAACGCTATAAACTAATAAACTTGAAGTAATAAAAAACCAAACGTCTTTAAAAATAAAATTATTTATCAATACTTAAAACTAATCAGACAGATTGAATATCACATAATGGTATTGGTTTCTAGGCACAAAATTTACAAAACAAAACAAAAGTAGCTCTTCAAAGATCTTTTGAAAATAAAAATAAAAATGCCCGTAAGGCACGTAAACATGTAGGTATTATATATTAAAATACGCTCTGCTCCAGTTTTTTTTTAAGAAATTATTATATTATGTTAAAAAGTTCTTTGAAGTTAGCTACCTACTTTTGTTTTGTATTAAGAGTAATTTTGTGCCAAAAAAAGTTATATTTGATAATAAGTATATTACAAGATAAATGAAGATAAATGTTATGCCAAATAATTATTAGAACCAAGACTGTTGATCTTATTGATTATGTTTTACAATTAAAGCGAAAGTTAGATTGTAAGAATAATTTTGTGCCTAGAAACCAATACCATTATGTGATATTCAATATGTCTGATTAGTCTTAAGCTTTGTTAAATAATTTTATTTTTAAAGTAGTTTTATTTTTTATTAGTTAAAGTTTATTTTGTTTTTTAATAGTTAAAGTTTATATGTACCTACGTATAATTGTACACTTAGAAATATCAGCACGGTAGTATTTAATTTTTTTTATCAAATCGAGTATCGAAATTATTAGATGACTACAAAAAATAAAAAAAACCTGACTGCAAAAAAATGTTAACTAAAAGACCGAAACAAGACCTAATTCTACCGGAGGCATCGAATCCATGTTTTAATTATTGATACGACTCTTGCTTACGACTTTCATGCCAAGATGAATACAAGGCTACATAGAAAAATGTAGAAGAAGAAAGTGGATTATAAAATGCAGTCGGAGGCATATTTTATGAAATGTTAAACTTGGTGAGACATGCCTCCGACTGCATTTTGTAGTCCATTTTCTTCTTCTAAATTTTTCTATGTAGCCTTCTATTCATCTTGGCATGGTTATGACTTATGACCTTGCCTGGCACTTATATAAAATTAGACGACCACCACTTTACAGTTTACGCTGCTTGAAGAGAAATGACCGAATATTTTCATCATATTTTATATGTAGCTAGTAGAGCAGTAAAAACCACTTACTGCCCTACTGATTTACAAAACTATTAATTAATTATTTCATATTTTGCTATGTTATAAAAGCAGTATGTTATGATACTGTGTTTATATATTAATGAGTATTATGAGTCATTCATTATAATTACTATCTCAAAGCGCAGTACAGCTCCATACTGTAGATTTAACTAGTAAAATTCATTTAGTACTTTGGTAAATACTAACGTAAAGAGCAGTATGTCAGAAATTTACTGCTCTTTTGTTAAGAAATATGTGAATACTAATGAAAAGGGCAGTATATCATTAAAATACTGCTCTTTTACCTAGTTAACTAAATTGTTTTACCGTTCTTACTGCTATTCATCAAAAAAGAAAATGCATTTCTAATATACGTAGATTTATGAAACCTAGATAGGAAGAAAGCTCGTTTGATGTACATTCCAAATCAGTAATTTAAAAAAAAATGGCCACCTTTGACTTACTGCCCTTTCGATTACCAGGGCAGTACTTATGTCTGTCTGTGTGTGCTTTTTGTCTATTGATGTGATAATACTACCGAAGCTTGAAATGATTTTCTGTTCTATTCTGAAATTCAGTTGTAATTTTTTGTTCAATAGGCAAAAAATATTATATTAGGTAAGTATAGTTTATTAATGATTGCAAGTAGCAAAAAGCCCCATTAATATTTTGTTAAATAAAAATAAGTAGTAAGTAATTGAAGTTATACATATATTTTTTATACTTTACTGGAGTAAAATAAGAGAAATCTAAAATTTATAGATCTTAAATAATAATTTAGGAAACCGCTCAATGCAGCCGTCATTTTACACAATTTCTAACATTGTTTTTCTAATTTATATTATGAGCAAATGTAGTAAATAATAATTATTATTAGTAAATAAATTAGCTGACATTGAAATAATTAGAATGTACAAATTGGACATAATACTATTTAGCGTAGCAGCAGTAACTCAAAACACTGGGATTAGGTAACATTTAACAGATGACAGTAATTTTGTCACAAAACACGACGTATTTTGTCACGTCTTATTAATTATGCGTGTTATTCTACGTTATAAATGTAATCTATACCTACTCTGTTTTAATTTATTTCTCTGTGAATGTAAAGAATGACCCCCTTACTAATAAACGTTGTATAAGCTTTGAATAGTTATACAGTGTTTTGTTCCTGTCACACAAGTGACATTTTTAATTGGATTGAAGAAGACAGAACACTGTATAACTATTTAAAGCTTATACAGCGTTTATTAGTAAGGGGGAGAGTCTGTAAGAAGCTCCATTTGAAGAAGTACCTAAGCTCGCTACACAAGTTCTGTAAATTGCCATTTTACCCCCGACAAAAAAGGTACCTATTATATGTTTTCTTGTCTGTATGCCTGTGTGTGACTGTGTGGTGTGTGTGTGTGTGTGTGTGTCTGTCTTCATACGGGTAGATCGATTTTAATCTAGTTTTTTTGTTAGAAAACTGACGTCTGACATGATCGACAGTGTTTTTAGCCATAATTTTTCATCATTAGCTCGTTCACTGCTGGAAAATTAAGGTTTAAAAACTCTATTTAACTACCGAAAATATCTAAAGTCTAAACTAATTAAAATCATTTTACATGCAACAAAATTCGTTGTTTTGAAATCCCCGATTTTCGCGAGCTTATTTTGAAACGATTCCGTTCTGAAATTACACTACAATGATAATTTCCATTTCTGAAGGAAATTATTGTCGGTTTATGTTAATTCGTTATTAAATGGTGTGGCTTGTAATAAATTGTTTTGAGATAACGAACGAAGATACGAGCTTTCCCGTATATTTATACCACGATACTTTACATACAAATTCACCGATTGTATGATAATTAATAACCATCAATATAAATTATGTATAACTGTATATAGGAAATACATTTATACAGGGTATAATTAATATAATAGAACTTAGTTATTACCTATACTTTATCGTGTTTTAAGAGACACTTATAATATTGTGGAGTTTAATATTAAAGAAGTAGTGCTGAAAGAGTCTTTTTTGTGTTAACTTTTGCATGGCCAAATTGATCACGCTCGGGCAGGTGCTCATCCAAATCACAAAAAAATGTGCTCTTTCCGCGCTGCTACTTTCTCATTAAACTATATAGAAAGGATACATACACACCCTAACGTATTATCACTCAGTTTTGTTACACCCTGTATAGGAAATACATCCATACTTAATATTATAAATGCGAAAGTGTGTCTGTCTGTCTGTCTGTTACCACTTCACGCCTAAGCCGCTGAACCGATTTTGCTGAAATTTGGTATGGCGATACTTTGAGTCCCGGGAAAGGACATAGGATACTTTTTATTCCGGAAAAATGTACGGCTCCCGCGCCATAAACGAATTTTGGCGCAACGAAGTTGCGGGCGTCATCTAGTAAAATATACAGGTGTAACAAAACTTAGTGTACCCTTGTATACCTTTGTATAGAGTCCAATGAGAAATGCTCCAATGTCATGAATTAGCCCATTTAATAATTAAAAACACTCTTTCAGCGCTGCCACTTTTACAGAGAACTCTAAACAAGGTGTAACAAAACATAGTGATTATAATACATTAGGGTGCTTGTGTGCTACGACCCTTGAGTAATAGATATGATTGTTGAAGCATTCCACATAAATAAACATAGAAGTCAAAAGTGAACTCTACAGGGTGTAACAAAAATAAGCGATAACACTTTAGGGTGTGTACGTGTTCCTTGTAGAGAGTACACTGTGAAAGTGGCAGCGCTGAAAGACGAATTTTTTTTTCACTTTTGTACGGGCAAGGGCCCGAGCGTCACGAGTTTCCCCGTACAAAAGTGAAAAAAAATTTTGGTCTTTCAGCGTTACCACTTTACAGTGAACTCTATAATATAATATACTCATCACTTTTTTTCGTTAAACAGTGATACATAAGTTAGTTAACGATAATGAGATACCCCCTGTGGTGATCAACTGATGCTTAGAATAAAACTAGATGTAACATATGTCTTTGAATTGTAATGCGTTCAGCAATTTTGTTTCTGTTGACCAAAAGCCGAATATTTTAATCTTAGAACAAAATTTAGGGTTATTTCTAGTATCAGTAAAGAACTCAGTTATATTTTTATTATTTCTAATTTTATTAAGAGCCTTACGAAAACATAATTGTATAATATTATAAAGTATGTAATTTTAATTTTTCATGCTATTTTGCACTAAGGGATGTATTCGCTACGCTTTTGTGTATTGCGCACACGCTACGGCACCACAAAATTAACCTTTACCCAGATAAAACAAAATTTGATTTTTGCTCGCTTGCTTAACAGTTGACACAAAACCTTAAAAACGGTCAAAAATATCCATTCAAGTAATAAAATCCTTGATTTTGTATTCATTAAGAGAAACATAAAATCTTCTGAAATGCCCGTATTAACAGGTAATTCTTTTTTACGTGAAAGCTCGCTTCAGGCCAGCGCGACCTACATAGAGACAACATTAGCCTCAAAGCCAATGTAAAAGCCTTTCAAAAAAAATATTAAATACGAAGAAACGTGTAAATAGTTGCTACGCGAAAATTAACAGAATAAATAATGTGGTTTAATAAAAAAATTTGTATAATGGGGTGAATATTGAAAATTTAGGCCATAATAGAAATATCAGTGATTTTGCTTAAATATTATTTTGATATATAAAATTATAACTACTTCGGTAAATATTTTTTTTTTTATTTTATTCCTATTGTCAGTTGTCACACATAACACAACACAGCAAAGCTACGCATAGCGCCATCTATCATCAACAAAACGAACTAAAAGGAAAAGTAAACAAGTTAAACCTAAAAATAATACTATTATATTTTTGAGTTTCCGTACAAGGAACCCTTTAATTTCGCTCTGTCCGTCTGTCCATCTGCCTACTTGGTATCTTCGGGAATCATGAAAATAAATTAATGATGTTTAACTAAAGATTTGTGTATAGGGTTGGTTCGAAACTTCTAAATTGTCTTTACATTTTCAATGCCAACAAACTTGTACAAGTTTAAGGTTACTCTACCCACATTCTCCACTAACAATTTCAGCTGCGTCCCAACCTTGGGGTAATTCTGACACAGCAGTTTTCTATTGTTTCGTTTGAGGGAGTGACTTGCGTGTTTCTGCAATCTTTCTTACGCTCAAGATATTATATTTAAGAAGATTCATATGTTTGGGTAAACATAGCTTTTTAGATTATGACTTTCGTTTTCGTATTTTTTCTGTAACTATCTCTTTATTCTCAGTATTCATTTTGATCTAAATACTAGCTAAAATCCAAGCTTTGTGAGGGCTCGCGTCGTTTTTTTGCGTGGTAATAATCTTTAAGGCAGTTTTTTTAAGGTTCCGTAGCCAAATGGCAAAAAACCGGAACCCTTATAGATTCGTCATGTCTGTCTGTCTGTCTGTCCGTATGTCACAGCCACTTTTCTCCGAAACTATTAGAGCTATACTATTGAAACTTGGTAAGTAGATGTAGTCTGTGAACCGCATTAAGATTTTGATACAAAAATGGAAAAATTATAATAAATTTTAGGGGTCCCCATACGAAATCTAGCAATAAGTTTTATTTTTTTATTTTTATATTTAAATAAAAAATTTTTTTTCATCTAACCTATGCGTGTGGGGTATCTATGGATAGGTCTTCAAAAATCATATTGAGGTTTCTAATATTATTTTTTTCTAACCTGAATAGTTTGCGAGAGAGACTCTTCCAAAGTAGTAAAATGTGTGTCCCCCCCCTCTAACTTCTAAAGTAGGGGCATGATAAGTCTAAAAAAATATATGATGTACTTTACTATAAAAACTACCAACGAAAATTGGTTTGAACGAAATCTAGCGAGTAGTTTTTTTTTATACGTCATAAATGTTAAACTTAATTTAACTTTCATTAAATCAACTGAAATATAAAAATAAATCAAAAACCTTTTAATTTCATAAAAATAAACCTTATTGCTGCTGCGGAACCCTTAATGGGCGAGTCCAACTCGCACTTGGCCGGTTTTTTATATTTTAATAGTAACCAAACCTTGACGGACCGATGATAACACATCTACATATTATAAATAAAAAAACCGGCCAAGTGCAAGTTGGACTCGCCCATGAAGGGTTCCGCAGCAGCAATAAGGTTTTTTTTTAAATGAAATTAAAAGGTTTTTGATTTATTTTTATATTTCAGTTGATTTAATGAAAGTTAAATTAAGTTTACCATTTATGACGTATAAAAAAAACTACTTGCTAGATTTCGTTCAAACCAATTTTCGTTGGTAGTTTTTATAGTAAAGTACATCATATATTTTTTAATTAGACTTATCATGATCCTACTTTAGAAGTTAGAGGGAGGGGGGGGGGGGGGGGGACATTTTAGCACTTTGGAAGAGTCTCTCTCTCAAACTACTTTACGGTTACAAAAAATTATATTAGAAACCTTAATATGATTTTTGAAAACCTATCCATAGATACCCCACACGCATAGGTTAGATGAAAAAAAAAATTTTTTGATTTAGTTGTACCTATGGGGACCCCTAAAATTTTTAACAATTTTTCCATTACTGTGTCAAATTTTAATGCGGTTCACAGACTAGGTACATCTACTTACCAAATTTCAATAATATATAATATTATAGCTCTTATAGTTTCGGAGAAAAGTGGCTGTGACATACGGACGGACAGACAGACAGACAGACAGACATGACGAATCTATAAGGGTTCCGTTTTTTGTCATTTGGCTACGGACCCTAAAAATTACTATGTTAAAGCACAAATCGATAGGCGTAATAATTTTTTCCGTAAAGTGTAAACTGATAAATTTGTTTATCAGTTTACACTTTACGGAAAAAACTAGGCTTAAAGTTGTACAAATTATATATATTATTGAATATTGAGCGGTTAATACGTGACATTAACCCATCAATCCCCAAGTGGCACCCGGCTGCCGCATAACAATTGAAAATTTATTGTATCTGCGATTCCCACGATCGAGGTATTAAATATTTTGTAGATAGCAACATAAACACCAGAATATTATTTGTTTCCTATTTATAATTTAGATAAAAATTAATTTTTCACATACATATTATAATTTACTGCCTATTATAAAACTGTCATTACCTGGGACTCCAAGTGTCACACCAAAATTTGGTAAAAGACAGACAGACTTTCGAATTATTATTACAGGAAGCTTCCAAACTTTGATAGGGATATATTAATCACTTTTTTATTCCTCAAACTTGTAAACGCCCCGTCATGGCATTACGAAGGTTCAACAATCATAATAAAATTAATTACATCGTGATATTCAGATTTGATGAGGGAAATTGCCGTAATTATGGATCATTTAATATTCTATGGCATGAATCATTTGTCTTTTAGGTACTACTAACTATACTTACTCCGTTTTTATACTTATAACTAGATGACCCAGTGAACTTTCAACTTTGTATCACCACAGAATATATATGGTATCACTAGATACTTATTCACTTCCCCCGGACTAATAAAGGGTTTTCCAATAGGGACTTGACAATTTTAAATTTAGTTTGTGGACGCATCCTTTCACTTAACATCGAACTTTCACTGTCAGTTTATTCAGGAGACATAACATTTTCATCATGGTGAAGTACACGAACGAACAACGTCTGCAAATCTTAAAAATTTACTACATAAAATCAGAGTCGAAGGCGAAGCCAAACGAGCGTAATTTGTGAGTTGTGAGTCGCAGAATTTCGGTTCGGCAGAATTCTGCCGCATTCAGTTTCATACAAAAGTCCTGTTTTATTCACACGAGCGTAATTTTGTGAGTTATGATTTGTATGAAAAGATATTTACGCGGCAGAAATTCTGCGACTCACAACTCACAAATTACGCTCGTTTGGCTTCACCCTAAGAGCGTTAACTCCAATTTTCGATCGTAATTCTCGCCCTAGTAGACAGGCAGACTGACCATGATTATGGATTATTTTTGGCCCGAATTAGAAGATATGGACTTGGACAGCATGAGGTTTCAAAAGAACGGTGCCACAAGCCACACAGCACACGTTACAATCGATTTATTGAAGAGCAAGTTTGATGAGCGTTTCATCTAAAAAATGGACCAATCGATTTACCGCCTCGTTCGTGCGATTTAACGCCTCTAGATTTTTTCTTTGGGCTGCGTCAAGTCGTTGGATAAAGGTCACAGCACACATATCAACTCGGAAAGGGATCATCACCGTATCGCCTTTCGCCTCGCCGCGCGCCGCGCCGTCAACCAGGCGTCAACCTAACGTATGCACGTAACCAAAGCGTATCAGTAGCGCCTGCACGTCAACTCGGCTACGGCTAGGCGACGCCTCGCTTACGGCTCGGGGAAGGGGAAAGGGGCAAGGGTGGACGAAGAAGCGTAAGCTTGAGTACGGAGAGACGTAAGCACGGGGACGACGAGCCGTAAGCGGGTGGACGACGAGCCGTAAGCGGGGGGACTGCTAGTTGACCACGCGTCGCATCGCAGTTCGGAGCCTGTTCCGAGGCGAGGCGATTACGTTACGGTTCCGCTTAGTGTGCGTTGCAGTAGGGAGTTTCATACAAACAATATTGAACGGCTCGAAGCGATACGGTGCCGATCCCTTTCCGAGATGATATAATATGTGCTGTGACCTTAAGCCGACGACGTTGGAAGAGCTCAGAGCCAAAATTAAACGCGAAATAGCCGAAAAGTGTGGCCGAATCATAGAAAATTGGGCTTAAGGAATCACCGCAGCAAACGTGCCTGCGGTGGCCATAATATGAGCGAAGTCCAGTTCCATTCAAAAATGTTTTTATTGTACTTCAATCCGATACTAAAATTTTTGAAATATCTCAAATAGTTTTAATTTTATTAAAAAAAAACCCCTTATAAACCTTCCCTGGACTTCCACGAATATTTCAAGACTAAGATTAATAGTTCAGTCGTTTCCAAGTTTTAGCGAGACTAAAAAACAAAAAGACAGACACACTTTCGCATCCATTATATTAATATAGACAATCAAATAAATTAAGATGTATGTGTATTTTGATTACAGCAATAAAAGAAAATTGCCTACAGCAAACTAATAACGTTTTGTGTTACGAAAAAAATAATTTCACCGTTGCTTAGAAGTAGAGAATTAGAGATGTTCCGATCATGACTTTGGCCGACTAGCCGACTAGCCAATTAGTCGGTTGCAAAGAAGCCGACTAATCGGCTTACTAGTCGGCCAAGCCAATCAAGGTTTCGGATCTTTTCGTAACGCTTCGTTTACTGCTGATTCGCGGGTAAGTCGCATACGCCGCCTGCGAACGTGTCGGATCGTGTTTTGGTTATGTTAACGTCATGATACAGTTGATGGTTTTCAGGATATATTTTTTACTGAACATCATGTGTAACATAATGACCTAATTTGTTAATACAAAATCCGAGTATTTTATTTAAATAAGAATAAATTTTAAGCTATTGGATAGCTTTTATCGCGATTCGCGGGCTTTGAGCGCGGCGACTTGAATCTAGTTAATTTCAAAATAATCAAGGTTTTTCTTCAATGTAATATGAATAATAGTATACCTAATAATAAAAAGCCGGATAGTCGGCGCTTTTTGCCGACTATTCGCCGACTACGAAAGTGGCCGGATAGTCGGCTTTACCGACTAGTCGCCGACTAGTCGGCACATCTCTACTTAGAAGTCAACTTAGTTAATAATTATATCTTGGCGCGATATATTCAAGATTTTGCTAAAGAATAAACATCTATATTGTAACGGAAAACAGGTGATATTTCTTTGACACTTATCATCATTTCTTTGGCATCTTTTATACCGTATGATATTAGTATCTTGTTATGGATAATCCCTATATTTCTTTACTGTAGTCGTCATAACTAAGCTGACGAGAAATTGAAATGTCTACTTGTGTCTTGTAGTATATCACAATTCATAAATTTAAATTCTTCCCATTTTGTAGGAAAATTTTTGTTGTCTTTCTTGAACACTTCTTTTTTGTCTTAACCAGTTTAAGAGTAAAAATTTTGCTTTTTAACCAATTGTTAAATCTAGGATACAAATTCACTATTTTCCCCATTTTGTAGGAGATTTTTTATCGCTAGCTTTATTTCTTTTTTTTCACCCTTTCTTTTTAATTTGTCTTTTAAAAATAGTCTGCAAAACATGAAAAATTAATTATTAATATTACTGCATTTTAAGAAATATAATATTATGATTATAATAATTATTGTGCATTTTATAGAATTGATAACAATACTTAAATATTTGTTTATAGGTTAGTAGGTTATTCAAAGCTATTTTCCAATTTGTAAACAAACAGTTATGAATTTGCGAATCTAAATTAACTTGTTATTGGAAACAGAAATAGGAGATAGTTATATTAATTTCTTTCCCTTCAATTGGGCTTTACAACTTACAAGGATAAAACATGGATATTCTGAATTAAAGACGATTTGATTGATCGATTGATAAAGTGGGTAAGTTTGCATAATTAGGATCGAAAAAATGATTTGAAATCGAAAACAAAAGGGGATTTTATATGTAGCTATATAATATAGACTTATAATAGATGTCCCGCGCGGCTTCGCCCGCGTAAATTAGGAATTTTACGGAAACCGTACATTTTCTCGCAAAAAACAGCGTCCCTTCACGTGGTCTACTTATCTGTGCCAAATGACATAAAAATTGCTCCAGTAGTTCGCGAGATTTCTAATATTTCCTTTCTAATATTTTTCCACATTTTTCTCTGTTCCTTCGGTCCTATTAGTCTTATCGTGGTCAGATCAGATCATTCCTCGATAGATGAGCTGTCTAACACTGAAAGATTTTTTTTAAATCGGACCAGTAGTTCCTGAGATTAGCGCCTTCAAGCAAACAAACAAACATACTCTTCAGGTTTTAATTGGTATAGATTTTTTAAAATCGCTTGACAAACTCGAGTCTCGATCTAAAAGACTATGAAAAGTACCAATAATGGGACGATGCATCATGCATGGTACAAATTACAATAGCTTATGGTAGTGATGATGATGAATACTAATAGTAGCATATGCTTTCCGTTCTTAAAACAACGCCGAAACTCCCAAACTTATATCTATAAAGAGTCAGGAGTTCTTTCAGCACCTTCCGAACCATGGTATACCAGGTATACCTCGGTGCAAAATCTTACTTGTTGGTGGCATATGCTTATAATACTTCTCACGAAACCGAAATGTTTTCATATAAATTTAGAGGGGTTCCCTCGATTCCTCGTGGATCCCTTCATCAGGTCACCACTTTTGTGAACATAGTACCAAATTGGGAAGATACCCTATACTTACACCAAAAGAAAAATTTTGAAAATCGGTTCACAAACTGCGGAGTAATCATTTAACATAAAAAAACGAACATAACACCTCCTCTGTTTTAAAAGTTGGTTAAAATTGTATCCTATGTGTTATTCTGATGTAGGTATAAGCTATAATATTATTGTAAAGTTTCATTAAAATCCATTCAGTAGTTTTTGCGTGAAAGAGTAACAAATATCCATACATATTACATCCATACATACATCTTTCGCCTTTATAAACGATTTTTTTGACGACCTCTGTGGCTCAATTGGTTGAGTGTGTGGCAGCTCAAGCCGGGGGTCGCGGGTTCGAATCCCGCCGACGGAACAAAAAGTTTTCAATGTTCCCGGGTCTGGATGTGTATTAAAATATGTGTATAATATAATAAAAATCTTAAATATATGTATAGTATAAAAGTATTAAATATATTTCCGTTGTCTGGTACCTGTAACACAAGTCCATCAGGTACTTAGCACGGGGCCAGACTGACGTGGTGTGAAGCGTCCATAGATATTATTATATTATATTATATTATTATATTATAAATTATAATATTAGGAGGATAAGGGAAAAATGAGTAATTGTTGTTATGTTATGAAATGTTAGTTATCCACTTCTACTACTTACGTCTTTAATGTTATTATTATTATGTTTGTGTTAAACACTCCTTGCTGACGGTCACGGGCAATCAAATCCCGGACCTTTGGAAGGCATGCTATTATTAGCAGCCTACAGTGTCTCCGTGGTCCCACTGCTGGACAAAGGCCTCTTTCTTTCCAAAGTTCACGATCATTGTGATGTTACTGGCCGTGCTATCTCTTCACGCCTATACTGAATCGATTTTTGATGAAATTGTATGTATTTTGAGCTCTGAGAAAGAAAGAAGTTTTTATCGGGCGACCGACAGAGAGTTTCGCATTTATGATATTAGTAAGAATGAACTCTTAATAATTTTATTTTGCAGTGGCTGACTTATGACGAGTCACTGCAAACTTATCTAGAAAGCTAACAGAAAGTGCTAAATACTAGGTACCTATATTCTTCTAGGATGCCCTAGATTTGGAAAAGGAAACTTACCTTCCTAATAAGGCTGATCAAGTTTTTGTCAGGAACAAAGAGATAAAGAAATCATAAAATCTAGACCAATTACAGTCTTGATGGACAGAAAGATAATTCAGTGACGAAGCTAACTAAAAAGGGGCAAGGTCCCCAAGCTCGGGGGCCCCCTAAATTTTTAATTTACAATCCATAAATTCTGGATTGTTTGTAGCTGTCAATGTTTTTGATATCTTTCAGATAGTAATGTAAATTACGAGTAGATTTTAAATTACAAAAGTTATTGGCAAGGAAAGTCGAATTTTGAAATACGCCTCTGATCAGAGGGCTCCGCCCTTCGATTGTGTCGCCACAAGTTTTGCCCCAGGGTTTCTTACCTGGCTACGCAACTGTATGAGTTAACGAGTTCCAGTTAGTAGAAAGACTATGCCAAGTCCTTTTTAACTCGGCTACGGGGAAGCTAAAAGTATAGGTAGTAATTTTTGCACCCAACATGCACACGGTACATATTTTTTCCGCGTAATGGAAAGAGTCGAGCATATTACTTTCTCTCCTACGCCGCCCCGACGGTACCTATATCTTACGAATTTTCAATCATCCTAAAAAGTGCACACAGCACAACTGAAGAAGTTTTCACTTCAATAATATTCACATAATTATCCTCTTAAATCATTTTAACGACAAAAGAGTTATTAAGTTATTAATTAAAAAAATAATGAGCATATCGGATCGTAAATCAGAAATTAATTAACCCTATCGATGATAATATGGGTCAATTGTTCCAATAAATATAAAAACATTGCACAATGCACGACAATATGGTTAAAGTGGAGCACTCATCTGGCGCCATAGAGGTTACAAACGTGGAATTAATATTATTTTAATTGACAGTGGAATTTGAAAATATTCACTAACAAAGCTAGAATAACATTTCTAATATTATTACAGATGTGAAAATGTGTCTGTCCGGTTGCCTCTTCACACTTGAACGTCAAACCGATTTTAAAGAAATTTGTTATGAAGATACTTTGAATCCTGGGAAAGTTTATAAGGTTGTGTGTAAATTTGAACACAACGAAGTTGCAGGCAACATTCAAATTCAAGTCGATAATAATATAATAAATAATAATTATTAATTATTATAAAAAGTACATGGTGTCAATTATAATTATTATAAATACTCCATGTGATCCAAATATTCCCCGAATTCTGGGAAAAATATGCACGATGGCAACTAGCAATTTAAAAGCACAACGAATGTTCGATTTTCAAAACAACATCAAATTCAATGAACTATAACTTTTTAATTAGGAACATTGTTTGGCGCAAAACTAGACTGTATTGGAATTAAAATAGATTATTATTTGTTTATAATTATATACATAATTATTATTATCTATTTAAAGCTAATGTTATAAAGCTGAAGAGTTTGTTTGCTTGTTTGTTTGAACGCGCTAATCTCCGATAGTAATCGAAAGGAAGGAAACACTTTGAAGGCATAAAGTTACTATTGTCTCTTTCACTCGCGCACACCTCGCGCATATCAACGTAAGTACAAGATAAATCAAATACTGTTCGTTGACCGGACTTTAGGTAAAATAATTGCGTTCTCTACCCTTCTCTTAGCTCTATGTATAATAATATTATTGTGAATTCATCGGAGACGAAATCTGCACTTCTGGCATTTTGACACGATTGATACTGTTACAGATGTGAGGTAACTTTTAGGGGCCGTCCATTAATCACGTAAGGCCCAACGGATGTTTGTAAAAGGGCTGCATTCTGGAAGTGAAAAAGAGAGCAGGCATACACTTTCAGCGGAAAAGGTAACAAACAGATAGACAGACTGATTTTTTTTTATATTAGTACTAGTTGCTGCCCGCTGCCCGCAACTCCATTGCGCCAAAATTAGTTTATCGCGCGGGAACCGTAAATTTTTCCGGGATAAAAGTATCATAATATGTCCTTTCCCGGGACTCAAAGTATCTCCATCTCCATACCTTTTTCAGCATAATCAGTTCAGCGGTTGGGGCGTGAAGAGGGAACAGACATACAGACAGATAGACAGACAGACAGGCACACTTTCGCATTTATAGTATTAGTATGGAAGTATGGAACAGAGGCGTTAATTCCTATTTTAGCCACAAGCCAAAAACTTTTAATCCAAAATATTTATATTTGTTGCTGGCAACACAGATTCCTGGAAACACCCGGAAACACGGTAATGTTTACATTATTCTGCTATAACTCACCCATTAGTTGGTACAGAAATAGTACTTTCATGTAGTTTAAATATTTACTGGATCTATTATGGTGATGTTTAGTCGTTAAGTACATGGGATTATTAAAATCAGCCAATCGGGAAGGGTTCCGTACTATTGAGTAACAATATCTACACTAATATTATAAGTGCGAAAGTGTGTATGTCTGTTACCTGAACCGATTTAGATGATGTTTGGTACAGTCTACAGAGTCGATACTTTGAGAGACGGGAAAATACATAGGCTAGATTTTAGCCAGGAAAAATGTATGATTCGCGCGTTATAAACGATTTTGGTCGCAATGGAGTTGCGGTTGTCATCAATAATTAGTAATGCATATTTTAACACTATAATATTTCAAGCGTCTAATTTAAGATTTCGTATTTTAGTAGGTACAGGCTATACCTACGGAAAGTTCTTAGGTGCAAACGACAGACAGACGAACAGACAGAAATCTTAGTACTATGGTGACATATTATGTACGGAACTCTGAAAAGCTAAGGAGTTTTGTGAACTAAGGAAAGTCAAACTACTTTGTGTAGCCGGCCCACTCGTGCGGAAGCATCAACCACATGTTGAGACATCTTACACAACGTCATTATTTTGGACAATCCTCAGCTTTCATCCTTACGTGTTTTAGGCCTGCAGCGCCTTCATTACAAGGGCATAAGGTTCGTTTTCGCAGTAGCTGGAGGTAGTTAAACACGAGCCAGACAGAACTTGACCGCGTGCGACCTGTCGTTAGGAGGGTACGGTCGGGGAAAATTGTGTTTAGCAGAAATGTACAGTCGGGGAAATGAGTTGTTTAGCAGGCGCACACATACGGTCAGTAGTCAATACACTCTGTCTGTGTGTGTCTGTCCGTGGCATTGTAGCATCGAAACGAGTGGACTGATTTTGATTTTTAGGGTTCCGTACCCAAAGGGTAAAAACCGGGACCCTATTACTAAGACTTCGATGTCTGTCTGTCGCCAGGCTGTATCTCAAGAACCGCTATAGCTAGACTTCCGAAATTTTCACAGATTGTGTATTTCTGTTGCAGCTATAACAACAATTAATACTAAAAACAAAATAAAATGAATATTTAAGGGGGGCTGCCATACAAGAAACGTGATTTTTTTGGCCTTTTTTGCTCGTAATCAATAATGGCAATAGCTAGGCACTTGAAATTTTCACAAAATCCTTAATTATATTTGTACTTTAATAATAAATAATAAAATTAAAATAAAATAATTATTGGGGGATTCCCATACAAAAACACAAATTTATGCGAAAGGTTTTTCTGTTTAACCTCTTCACACCCAATCCACCGAATTGATTTTGCTGAAATTTAGCATGGAGATACTTTGAGTCCCGGGAAAGGACATAGGATACTTTTCATGCCGGAAAAATGTACCGTTCCCGCGCGATAAACGAATTTTGGCGCAAAGAAGTTGCGGGTGTCATGTAGCATTCCCTATTTAACAATTGTTTTCCTATTTTACTATTTTTTTAGGGTTCCATAGCCAAATGGCAAAAAACGGAACCCTTATAGATTCGTCATGTCTGTCTGTCTGTTTGTCTGTCTGTCCGTCCGTATGTCACAGCTACTTTTCTCCGAAACTATAAGAGCTATACTATTGAAACTTGGTAAGTAGATGTAGTATGTGAACCGCATTAAGATTTTGATACAATAATGGAATAAATAAAATTATGGTAAACCTTAATTCAACCATATTTAACTTACATTAAATCAACTTAAATATAAAAATAAATCAAACACCTTTTAATTTCATAAAAATAAACCTTATTGCTGCTGCCCTTCCTGAACCCTTCATGGGCGTGTCCAACTCGCACTTGGCCGGTTTTTTTACTTATTTGCGAGCAAGTAGCAAAGTATACTTTAACTTCAATAATACACGAACCAATAAGGTTCCAAAGGGCTATTACCATATAAAATACTGTAGGAATGCTAATATTGCCAATATGTTGGCCCTGCGCGGAATTCATATGAGAATAGAAGACATGACTGGATGAAGTGGGTAACTAAGTAAATTGAAAGTATTAGTTTTTTTGGATTAAGTAATTGAGTAATTAGGACTAGAAAAATGATTTGAAATAAAAAAATACGTGAGGCAGTCGAGGACTGCCACGGTAAAGCTATTGCATAGCATTTTTATCAACTTATGCAATTATAATTTGCATGCATCTAGTCGCACGCACTCAAACACCATGCCGAAGTTAGTCAGCCGGTCAGCGCGGCGAGCACCACACCCCGAGTCACACCGAGCCAAAGTCTGCCTAACTAAAACGACGTTACACAAACACAAACAAATGTTAGGTGTTTTTCGTTACGGAATTTCTTGATTCAGTCGCCGCGCTCGAAGCCCGCGAAAAAAGCTATGCAATAGCTTAAAATGTGTATCTTATGTGTAGCCAGATATATTACCCAGATAATGAAGTAGGTAATTTACAAGGTTTGTTCAAAATATAAGATAAAAAATTAGTTATTGCCCTCATTTATATTAGTTACCTACTTCATCCACTAACGTCTTCAATTTCTTCCGGGTATAAGACAGATTTAGTCTTAATCTAAACTCTTATTAAAGAGACGCTCTTGTTTTATTCGACCGCGAATCTAAAAGGGAGGGTAATGATTTTGACAGTGTATGACTGTATGTATGTGCCTTTGTAGCGGTTATACTACTGGTCCGATACGGGTGACATATTATCATAAATTTGAAAGTGTGTATGTCTGTCTTTTATGCTGGCTTCTCACGGCGCGTAATATCACGAGCCGCGCCGCGCCAGCTCGAGCCACGCGCCGTGTGAAGGGGGTGGCTCGAGGCGGCGCGGGCTGCCTTCTCACGGCGCGTAATATCACGAGCCGCGCCGCGCCAGCTCGAGCCACGCGCCGTAAGAAGGGGGTGGCTCGAGGCGGCGCGGGCTGCCTGCTCACGGCGCGTAATATCACGAGCCGCGCCGCGCCAGCTCGAGCCACGCGCCGTGTGAGAAGCCGGCATTACATACCTGTTAAAGCTTAAACGACAGGACGACGTGGCTCGAGGTGCGGCGTTGGCAGACTTCGGTACAGTGTTTGTGTGCGTGCGACATATTTTTTGCATTGCATAAGTTGATAAAAAATGCTAAGCAATAGTTTAACCGCGGCAGCATGATGATGATGATGATGACGATGATGATGATGGTGATGGTGATGATGATGATAATGATGATTATGATAATAATGATTATGATAATAATGATTATGATGATGATGATGCTAGTGTCCCCAATTATCGAGTATTGAAGCTAATTACATGGAATAGATCGCAGAATTTGATATTTTGTGTATCAAATACTGGCAGGCGTCGATGCGCCAAAATAATAGATTCAGCACAAAATAGTTCACGTTTATAATATCCAAACTTACTAATATCATAAATGCGAAAGTGTGTCTGACTGACTGTCTCTCCGTCTGTCTGTCTGTCTGTTACCTGTTATTTGGTATGAATATACTTTGTGTCCCGTATTCTATGTCCTTTCCCATCTGGTAAAGAATATTCGTACCAAATTTCGTCTTAATAGGTTCACTCATCTCGCAGCAGAGAGACAGAATATAACTTAAGACTTTTTTATATAATAAAAAAGTTTTAAGTTATCTGTGTTGCATATACTGTGTCTACTGTCTATGCTCTTGCTAGTTGTCAAGCAAATTTTCTCACGTATAAAACGAAGTAATATTATATCAATCATGTAGCTTTGCGTTTGTCTCTCCTATATATTATGTTTCGATCTTGACTTGACGCAGGTATAGAGCAGACGACGGCAAAGAACATAATCTACTTTTATTATAGCAAATAAAATACACGTATTCCCGATGGATTTTATTATAAGTCACGACTCGCGGGGATACATTTTCATTTACGAAACAGCTGATATTACCAGTAATATAGCTTGAAACTAAACTAAACCAGCTTAAGCACTTACCAAGTTACAGAATTAGTACTATCGAACATAGAATTGATGCCATCGAAATATAATGCAGTATAGAATGGTTGCTCTCATAAATTCATTACAAACATGGCTCCTGCTAATGAGTAATGACATTCATACTAATATTACAAATGCGAAAGTGTGTCTGTCTGTCTGTCACGAGGGCGTGAAGACGTGCTTCACGTCCTCGTCCTAAACGATGAACCGATTTTGCTGGGTATAGAGATACTTTGAGTTTCGGAAAAGAATTTTGGCGCAACGGAGTTGCGATCGTCATCTAGTAATATTATAGTAACGTAGGATTTTTTCTTATAATATGAACAAGGGAAGGATCTTGAAATTTTCCAGCAGCGAGCGAGCTGATGATGATGAACTATTGATAAGAACATTTTCGATCATGTCAGCTATTAAACAAGAGGGACTAGCTAAAAATCTGTCCACCCGTTTGAATGTTACGATGCTACTAACACAGACAGACGTCATAATTATATTATCACTTCATTTTTCCGTCGAAATGAAAGTACGAAAGTTTCACGAAATGCATACCAAAATGCACCTTTCGTTGCACCATTTTTTGACTCAGTTACTCTTCTAGATATTCGTTATTCGTTCAATCGAACATAGAAGATAATACCTTTCATCCTAGCAAATTCGGATTTGGATCTAGTTTAATACACTTCTCTATTGTCCTGCAATGTCCTAGTTTTGTCATTTCGAGCTTGACCTATTGCTGGGATGGCGAACCTTTTCGAATCACCGTGCCCTTTTTCTGAAGAAATCTTTCTGAAGAAGTCATAAACGTGCCTTTTTTTATATTTTTTTGTGATTCGGTGCGTATTTCTGGCTAACATGGTGCTCACTATGCAGAAATTGATCTATAACCCCCATTGTTGGTAAAAAAAAAACTACAGAGGTGTCAAGGGACACCCGGATGGAACGAAGTTATAAAATAAGGAACTTCGTTCCAAAAAACAAACGCCATCTAGTTGACGTCCAGGAATACTAACGACACTTTTGTGGAATTGTAATAAAATTTATTTAAACGTCCTGTAGATGGCACTGTTTATTCTCATAAACGCCATCTAGTTGACGCACAGGAATACTATCAACGCCCTCTGGCTCTACTATGCAGTTACTAATAAAAAAGTGTCGTTTTTTCCATCTAGCCTCCTTTCGCAACGCGCGATGAGGAACTTCGTTCCAATAATTTCGATACTAGTTTTGTCATTTGTGACCAGGTCATTCAGCCAAGACTTTTTCGTTATCGCTTCGTTATAGAATCGCCGATCAAAATGTATGGAATCTATACTTAATATTATAAAGCGAAAGAGTTTGTTAGTTTGTTTGAACGCGCTAATCTCAGGAACTACTGGTGCGATTTGAGAAATTATTTCAATGTTAGATAGTCCATTTATCGAGGAAGGCTATAGGCTATATTTTATCACACTAAGACTAATAGGAGCGAAGAAATAGAGGAAAATGTGGAAAAAACGGAGGGAAATTATTTGAAAGGGCTTATTTGAACATGCTAATCTCAGGAACTACTGGTTCGATTTGAAAAATTCTGTCAAAACTCTTTCAGTGTTAGATAGCCCATTTATCAAGGAAGGCTATAGGCTATATTTTATCACGCTAAGACTAATAGGTGCGAAGAAATAGAAGAAAATGTGGAAAAAACGGGGGAAATTATTTGAAAGGGCTTATCTCACGAACTACTAGAGCAATTTTTCTGTTATTTGGGTCAGATAAGAAGTAGACCACGTGAAGGATCATAGGCTATTTATTGTAGACTGATTTGTCTGTGAAATATCTAATTTACGCGGGCGAAGCCGCGCGGAACGTCTAGTTGACATATAAGCGTTCGTCAATATTATGTAGTTGACGTTCGACTCGTCTTATGTCAATTCCATACATTTTGAACGGCGATTCTATAAAGAAGCGATAAAGGAAAGATCTTGGCTCACCCCCCAGTAGCGTGTTCCAAATGTTATATCACGTGCTACTGGCGTCACGCGTACCATTGGTTCGCCATCCCTGACCTAGAGTTTAGTCATTTAATGCTAGGTTTCTGGGGTGAATTTGTCGGTAATTTATATTCTATCCATTTGTAATATTGACAACTTTGTTTCTATTGTTTCTAAAGATAATAGTGACAGTAGATAAACTGCTTTTAACTTAACTCACCTATTAGGACGCGTTATAGATTACTAGACGTTCCGCGCGGCTTCGCCCGCGTAAATTAGATATTTCACAGACAAATCAGTCTACAAAAAATAGCCTATGATCTTACAGGTGGTCTACTTCTTATTTGGCCCAAATAACAGAAAAATTGCTTTAGTAGTTCCTGAGATAAGCCCAATCAAATAATTTCCCCCTTTTTTCACATTTTCTTTTATTTCTTCGCTCTTATTAGTATTAGCGTGATAAAATATAGCCTATAGCCTTTCTCGATAAATGGGCTATCTAACACTGAAAGAATTTTTCAAATCGGACCAGTAAATCCTGAGATTAGCGCGTTCAAATAAGCTCTTTCAAATAATTTCCCCCCGTTTTTTCCACATTTTCCTCTATTTCTTCGCTCCTATTAGTATCAGCGTGATAAAATATAGCCTATAGCCTTTCTCGATAAATGGGCTATCTAACACTAAAAGAATTTTTCAAATCGGATCAGTAGTTCCTGAGATTAGCGCGTTCAAATAAGCCCTTTCAAATAATTTCCCCCCGTTTTTTCCACATTTTCCTCTATTTCTTCGTTCCTATTAGTATCAGCGTGATAAAATATAGCCTATAGCCTTCCCCGATAAATGGACCATGAAACACTGAAAGAATTTTTCAAATCGGACCAGTAGTTCCTGAGATTAGCGCGTTCAAACAAACAAACAAACAAACTCTTCCGCTTTATAATATTAGTATAGATTTAAGTCGTAGTTCAAATTACTTTCGATAGATGTCGCTGATACGAAAAGATTAAAGAAACTTAGTTAATATTATAAAAGCGTGTCCATCTGTCAGTCTTTGTGTCTGTTGCCTCTTCACGCCGAACCGCTGAACCGATTTAGCTGAAATTTGGTATGTAGATGCTTTAAGTCCCGGGAAAGGACATAGGATACTTTTTATCCCGAATACTGTACGGTTTCCGCGCGATGAACGGATTTTGTCGCAACGAATTTGTGGTCATCATCTAGATTCTAGCATATTACTATGAACTATGTAATGTTCGGTTCCAGATATTAAACAAAATATATTCTAAGTTTTAGTTAATCTATGTTTCATACATCAATGACGTACAGATAAACAAACAGACTGATGAGCGCATTGATCGTATCCACTGACGGCCGTAATGGATGGCATTGTGCTGGGAAGACGAAGGGGGCCGTCCATGAGTTACGTAAAACTTTTTGGAACGAAGTTCCTTATCGCGCGTTGCGAAAGGGGGCTAGACAGAAAATTAAGCACCTCTCGCATTGAACAGTGTGGTGTAGCGACGATTTTTTTTTTGATTTTTTTTGTTGAGTGTAAGTACATACAGATTTTTTGTACTTACATAAGAAATATTTTTTTTATAACTTCGTTTCATCCGGGTGTCCCTTGATAGTTGATACCTCTCAATTTTTTTTTACCCACTCTCCCCTCGGTGACTGGTGAGAGATGAAGGTAAGCGTGCATAAGTGAAAGTTACGTAAGACTTGGAGGATTATTACCCCCTCTCCCCTTCCCCGACGCAGGGAAGCGTTCATAAGTTACGTAAGACTTGGAGAACTTTTACCCCACTTGGCCGTAATGAAGTGGATGGATAGAGAGTCCTATGGTAAGACACAGGGAGCGTCCACAAATGATTTAAGACGTTGAAATATTTTTGACCCCTTCCCCACTAAGTGAAATATTGTGAGGTTCATTCGGACTATGGTGGAAGGGTTAGCGGCTTAATGCCTTACGTAATTTATGAAAAACCCCTAATGGCAGGCGGAAAAATAACGTACAATTTCAAATATACTTTTTAATTGTCACAATCCCATAGCGGGACTGTTAAAAGTCTGTCTGTCTGACATTTTACAATATGGCGGTGCTTACAAAAAAATACGTGTGGCACTCGGGGACTACCACGGTAAAGCAATTGCATAGCATTTTTATCAACTTAAGCAAATATAATTCGCATACGTCTAGTCGCACACACACAAACACCGTGCCGAAGTCTGACAGCGCCGCACCGCTGTGCCGGCCGGAGTGTGGAGTAATAGGTTTATTTTCGTTACGGAATTTCTTGATTCGGTCACCACGCTCAAAGCCCGCGATAAAAGCTATGTAATAGAGCCTTAAAATCACTGAAAGTTGTTACAACTAATGACAGACGAAACTACACTAATGACAGACAAAACGAAACAAAATGTAAGTTTAACTAGCTGTGCGCAGTGGTGTTACCCGCGGTTTTTAGTCAAAGTAAATTGCGTATGAACAGTAGGTTATTTTTCTAGAATTCCTTTTATTGATTTTCCCATAGGAATAAGATATTTTTCCGAGGTAAAATGTAGCCTATGTGTTAATCCAGGATGTCAGCTAACTCTATGCCAAATTTTGTTGAAATTGCTCCAGCGGTTTAACCGTGAAAAAGTAACAAACATACACACTCACAAAGTCACAAACTTTCACCTTTATAATATTAGTAAATATTATGATAACACACCTCTTTTTCGTTCGGGGTTATAAAATATGTTACACAATATCTTTATTGAAGTAATAGACGATCCGCGCGGTTCCGCCCGCGTAAATTAGAAATTTCGCGTAAACCGTTCATTTTTCTACAAAAAAAATGTATTTTTCCCTTCACGTGGTTCTATCTTTATCTGCTCCATATATTATGTCCTTCCCGGGACACAAAAATTAACCAAATATCATCAAAATCGATTAAGCCGTAGTGTAAACATTAGAAATTTTATAAGATTTTTAAGAGGTAATAGACAAACAAAAGATACTTTTAATAGCGGAAAATCAAAAGCGTAAACATTAAAGTGAGAAGAGGTAAAAGAAAAACAGAAAACGTCTATCACATAAAAATTAGCAGGTCGATGTCTGTCAGTACGAATATCGACGTTAAGGACATTAAAATAACATTCATATCAGCGCGCCTTGTACAGTGGCGGTTACGACGCTCGCCGCGTCCTTGATAGGCCGAAAATGTATGAAGAAATTTGAGAGCGTTTCTTATTTTTCTTATAAATGGAAATGTTATTTATTTTTATATAAAATATTTAGCTATTCGTACAGGGGACTAAATAAGCAACAATTTTTTTGTATATTTATTTTCCTTAGTTCAGTGTATTTAGCTATACTTACTGGTTCCTAATCAGACCCCATTTTTTAATATTTTGCGATTATTGTGATGGTTAAAACGTATTTATGTGAACATTTTGTATGCGGCTATAAAATTTTTATGGTGTAGACGTGGAGATGAATATATTATCTTTCGTTTGAAACCAAAATATCCTCGCAGTGTGACTCCTAATTCTTTAAAATGGTACGTGAAAATCGCTGATATTTGTTAAAAAATGTGATAGCGTCCTTAAGAAACTTTTTATAGCGGAAAAATGTACAGTTACCACGTGACAAAAAAAAACCGGCGCAGCAAAGTTGTACGCAACATTTAGTTTAACTTAATTAGATGCTGTACTATTTCTGATTCGAATCATTTATTAATTGATAAACAACTGCCTACCGATATCTTTTTATCTTTAATAGATTGGACATTAAAAAGATAAACTTTATTAATCTGTGCATTATGTAGATAAGTACTTCCTTTGCCGCCGAATTCTTAATCACTACTTAAATTTAAGGGCCCTTAAAATTTTGGCTTTAATGTATACTAGTTAATATTATAAAGCGGAAGACTTTGTTTGTTTGTTTGAACGCGCTAATCTCAGGAGCTACTGGTCCGATTTGAAAATTTTTTCAGTGTTAGATAGCTCATTTATCGAGGAATGCTATAGACTAGACTAGAGTATAGGCTATATTTTATCACGCTAAGAGTAATAGGACCGAAGAAACAGAGGAAAATGTGGAAAAAACAGGAACAATTGTTTGAAAGTGCTTATCTCACGATTCACGAACTACTGGAGCAATTTTATGTTACTTATATAAGTATATCATAATTTTTATTATTATGGTACTATCCCTTAAAAATGTGCGGTTCCCACGCGATAAACGAATCTCGTTTATCAAGCAAATCAAGCAACATCTAGTTCCAATAATTATAATATTCTTGTTTTGCTGACGGTAAGGGACTAATGACGATTAAACTGCTAAATATTAATTTCCCCGACCGTACAATAAGCTGTATTTTAAGCTAGTGGCAGCAACATTAACATTTGTAAGCTAACATCAAATTACCAACATAAAAGTGCTAACAAACAAAAACTACAAGGCTATCGCCACAGATATAAAAGCGTGTAGATGGGGCTTTAAAATATTTTAATCTATACTAATATTATAAAGCGGAAGAGTTTGTTTGTTTGTTTGAACGCGCTAATCTCAGGAACTACTGGTCCGATTTGAAAAATTCTTTCAGTGTTAGATAGTCCATTTATCGAGGAAGGCTATAGGCTATATTTTATCACGCTAAGACTAATAGGAGGGAAGAAATAGAGGAAAATGTGGAAAAAACGGGGGGAAATTATTTGAAAGGGCTTATTTGAACGCGCTAATCTCAGGAACTACTGGTCCGATTTGAAAAATTCTTTCAGTGTTAGATAGCCCAGTTATCGAGGAAGGCTATAGGATATATTTTATTACGCTAAAACTAATAGGAGTGAAGAAATAGAGAAAAATGTGTAAAAAACGGGGGAAATTATTTGAAAGGCCTTATTTGAACGCGCTAATCTCAGGAACTACTGGTCCGATTTCAAAAATTATTTAAGTGTTAGATAGCCCAGTTATCGAGGAAGGCTATAGGCTATATTTTATCACGCTAAGACTAATAGGAGCGAAGAAATAGAGGAAAATGTGGAAAAAAACGGGGGTAATTATTTGAAAGGGCTTATCTCACGAACTACTAGAGCATTTTTTCTGTTATTTGGATCAGATAAGAAGTAGACCACGTGAAGGATCATAGGCTTTTTTTGTGGAGTAATTTTTCTGTGAAATATCTAATTTACGCGGGCGAAGCCGCGCGGAACGTCTAGTTATACTATAATTAATGTTAAATTTATATACATTATCCATGCTAATAATATAAATCCCACCAAAAACATTTCATGTAAAATGTTACCTCGACGACCACGAAAGGTTTGCCCTGTGAAAAAGACATCAGATCTAATGTGGAGCCAAGTTTCTGAATATACACGGCCTAACTCTATCGACCCTAACTCGAACAAATTCTACATATCAGAAAGTATGTATGGCTTCGCTGTTTCGCTACCGTTGGAGGTGAGACGAATATTTAGTTTCTGATCTAAAGTAAGTACCCTTGCGCTTCGCTTGGCTCGTCTCGGCGGGGACACTACCGTGTCCCCAGATAAATTTGATAGTGTGTCTGTCTGTCTGTTTGTCTGTCTATTACCCCCTCACGCCCAAACCGCTGAAACGATTTTGATAAAATTTGATATGGAGATACTTTGCCGAAAAAATGAACGGTGCCCGTGCGATAATCGAGTTTCGGAAAAATGGAGTTGCGGGCGTCATCATTTCCGCAACAAAAACTATCTTGTGTCTTTTCCTGCAATTGAAGCATTTTCATATCAAATTCATTATGCAGGTTAACATAGGTTCAGCCGTTTAAGCGTGAAAAGGACAGACACACTTTTGCCATATTGATTGACAATAATTGCTTGTCATCCACGCCCATGACTATGTCACATACCAAAACATCCTTGTGCTACTATACGTTACCCAAAATGTGCCACATCTCCTAATTCTTTAGTCTATGGCCATTCTTTACAACTTGTATGAAGTCGTGTAATATAAATTGTACGTTGTATATCATTAAATCTTCCACCGTATTTATTTACTTCTAAATATCTTTTCATTAGTGAAAGACGGAAATAGTAAATATGTTTGCTATAGACGTAAGAACGGGTAGACTTAACACAATAATAATTATTAAGTACTAGACGTTCTGCGCGGCTCTGCCTGCGCAAATGAGAAATTTTACGGGAACCGTACATTTTCCCGCAAAAAATTAACTTATGTTTTTCTCCGTGGTCTACACTATATCTGTGCCAAATAACATAAAAATCGCTCCAGTAGTTCGTGAGATTAGCGCATTTAAAATTTTATCCGGTTTTTTCTACGTTTCCCTCTAATTCTTCGCTCCTATTAGTCGCAGGCTCGCAGCGTATTTTTATATAGCTCAAAACCTTTCTCGATAAATGGGCTATCCAATACAAACATAATTTTTCAATTCAAACCAGCACTTCCTGAGATTAGCGCGTTCAAACAAACAAACTCTTCTGCTTTATAATGACTACTACCTATCCTCTGTGGTTAAGAGGTTGGTACGAGAGTATATTAAAAGTTTTTTGTTGCACACAAACACACATTGGGCAATATAAAATCACTGATTAGCTGGCCCGATTTCAATGAAACCAGGCACCAAAATGGGTGTAAGAATTGAATAAGTTTAGGCCTTCTGCCTGATCTCTCACCAGTCGTGTCGGTCATCCGTCCCAACTTCCACTGGCTCACAACAGCAAGAGTGTTATTGTACACACACTTTGGCACTATAAAATTTACAATGAAACCGGCCACCGTCGGTCATCCGTCCCACTGGCTCACAACAGCAAGAGTGTTATTGTACACACACTTTGGCACTATAAAATTTACAATGAAACCGGCCACCGTCGGTCATCCGTCCCACTGGCTCACAACAGCAAGAGTGTTATTGTACACACACTTTGGCACTATAAAATTTACAATGAAACCGGCCACCGTCGGTCATCCGTCCCACTGGCTCACAACAGCAAGAGTGTTATTGTACACACACTTTAGCACTATAAAATTTTCACTGAAACCGGCCACCGTCACCAAAACCGGTGTGCACAAGCTCGTTTATAAATCAAGTCAGCAAGCTATATTTTCTTATTTTCCCTGTCGAGTATATTAAGTAAGAGTTATAACTCACGTTTTGCGAACCTGACAGTGTTTTTACAGGAACAGGAATATCTATACTAATATCCATGGAGACTCACAGACACACAGACACTGCACTGTCGCATTTATAATATCCATACTAATATTATAAATGCGAAAGTGTGTCTGTCTGTCTGTCTGTCTGCCTGTCTGTTACCTCTTCACGCCCAAACCGCTGAACCGATTTTGCTGAAATTTGGCATGGAGATACTTTGAGTCCCGGGAACGACATGGGATACTTTTTATCCCGGAAAAATGTACGGTTCCCGCGCGATAAACGAATTTTGGCGCAACGGAGTTGCGGGCGTCATCTAGTTAGTATATAATATACTAATGTTGTAAATGCGAAAGTGTGTCTGTCTGCTTGTCTGTTACCTCGTAACGCTTACACCACTGAACTGATTTTGCTGGAATAAAAATCTATTATTTACGGTCGAATTAAAAAACCTCCTTTTTGAAGTCAGTTAAAAAGTACGGTCTGTGATGAAGAAATTTCTGCGGGAAAACTGTAGTAAAACATATTCTCTCGGTTTTCCGTCCTGTGACAGTTAAGATAATAAAACCTTATAGTTTTTGTTGGAGTCAGCATCGGACAAAAGTAACCTAAGTCCCCTTTATTACATTTCTTTTACAAGTTTCTCGAAGGACCTCTTGTAGAATAAATCTGTTGAGATATCCTTACCAATACAGGGTGTAACAAAAATAAGTGATAATACTTTAGGGTGTGTACATGTTCCTTATAGAGAGTTCACTGTGAAACTAGCAGCGCTGAAAGACCAAATTTTTTTTCACTTTTGTATGGGGAAACTCGTGACGCTCGGGCCCTTGCCCATACAAAAGTGAAAAAAAAAATTCGTCTTTCAGCGCTGCTACTTTCACAGTGAACTCTCTACAAGGAACACGTACACACCCTGAAGTATTATCACTTATTTTTGTTACACACTGTATAAATGCGAAAGTCTGTCCGTTTCCTAAAGAGGAGCGCAAAGGCGCTTAAACGGTTGAACTAAATTAGATGATGTTTGGTATGCTTATGCTTTGAATAAAAGCGGCCAAGTGCGAGTCAGACTCGCGCACGAAGGGTTCCGTTATCCGTACCGTTATTGAGCGAAAGTTGGCAAAAAATTGTGTTTTTTGTATGGGTCTTAAATGTTTTTTTTTTTATTTTTTTTTTATTAATTATTAAAGAACCAATATAATTAAGAATTTTGTGAGTATTTGAAGTGCCTACCTGCTACCATTATTGATTACAAGCAAAAAAAGCCCAAAAAATTACGTTTGTTGTATGGGATATGCCCCCCTTAAATATATTTTTTATTTTGTTTTTTGTATTTTATGTTTTAGCGGCAACCAAAATACACAATATGTGAAAATTTCAGAAGTCTAGCTATAGCGGTTTTTGAGTTACAGCCTGGAGACAGACGGACAGACGGACAGACGGACAGACATCGAAGTCTCAGTAATAGGGTCCCGCTTTTACCCTTTGGGTACGGAACCCTAAAAACGGGAATGGATACAGGATAGTTATTACTTATCACTCCCGAAAAAATGTACGGTTCCCGCGCTATTAAATCATGTTGCAAGCGTCATTTAGTAACAATATTTTTTTCTGCAATCTCAAAGTAAATAGTATTTTGCTGGACTATTTTTAAGCTATTGCACAGCTTTTATCGCGGGCTTTGAGCGCGGCGAGTGGCGACCGAATCAAGAAATTACGCAACGAAAAAACCTAACACTCGAGCACTCGACACTCGTCGAACCTCGCTCGTTTCAGTTCAGCAGATTTCGGCTCGGTGTTTGTGTACGTGCAACTAAAGTTATGCGAATTATATTTGCATAAGTTGTTAAAAATGCTATTAAGTACATAATATATTTTAATAGCTTTTATTAACCGCGGCAGTCCCCGAGTGCCACACGTTTTTTTTAGATTTTATGACGGGGCCGCGGGGGTCAAAAATATTTATTTTTACAAAAACGTGAATTGTGGAAGCCTCCTAAGCGCACACGATGCGACAGGCGTCTGCGACAGCTCGACGACTAGACGCAACGACAGGCTACGGCCGACAATTTTCATTATTTTGTTCGAAGCTCCGCACACTTGACGTCAGAGTCGCAGAGGCGCAACGACAAGCTAGGGGAGCCGCGCGCGCTCGCGTCAAGTCGCTGCGTCTGGAATCGCATACACGCGCACACACGACGACAGTCGCGCGTCAGTCTCGCTGTGAGCGCTATCCGAGGTGCACGTCTGTTGATAATCTCAAAATGGATACGTTCAATGTTGATGTGTTCATTTCGGACATCGAAGCGCGTCCTGCTGTTTGGGACTTACGTTCGAATGAGTATAGTGACCGAGTGAAGAAAAATCAGGCTTGGGAGGAATTATGCCTAAGCACCAAGGCAAGTGCAACTAGAACCTCATCCATATTCACTCACAAGATGAACAACACGGCCGTCTCTCTCGAATACTCTACTACTAATGATGGCTTCCTGCACGGCGTCTGTCGCAACGACTAGTCGTCGATGCAAGCGACAGCTCGGCGTCTAGACGCAACGACTAGACGCAACGACAAGTCGCACTGTTTGCGATGGCTCTAAGACTCGCCTCACACTTAACGTATTTTAGCCTATACTTAGCACTTTTATATTAGATTATGTAGCGAAAATACCCTAAAAATAAATAGGATATTACATTTCCTTATACCACCCTCTTAGAACAGATTCACACGGCACAACCCTGCACGTTTCCTATGTCCTTTCCCAGGACTCTATGTATTTCTTTGTTTAATTTCATTAAAATCGGTTCAGCGGATTGGGCATGAAGAGGTAACAGACAGACAGACACTTTCGAATCTGCACTAATATTATAAATCCGAAAGTGTATGTCTATCTGTCTGTCTGTTACCTCTTCACGAATCACGCCCAAACCGGTGAACCAATTTTGCTGAAAGGCATGGAAATATTTTAAGTCCGGGAAAGGACATAGGATACTTTTTGTACCGGAAAAGTGTACGGTAACAGCGCGACAGAAGAATTTTGGCGCAACGGAGTTGCGGGCGTCATATCTAGTTGGTTTATATTATAGATTATAGTTTGGATATAACAATACACATAAGCATACGATAAATAATACCTAACTGGCCTGTTTTGTAAATGTTATCTATGCTATAACTGAAGTTTATTTGTTTATTTTTCTAACAGTAGAGCTGATAAAGATAAATTTTATCGAAAATCGAGATCTCAACTACGGGAAGAGCGTCCGTGGCCTAGTGGGTAGACTTTTGATTTGCACTCGAGAGGGTGCAGGTTCGATCCCGGGTGGAGGCGTGTACCGATGAGACATTTTCTGATCTCAAGTACACACAATACGGACGCTCGTACGGTGAAGGAAATCATCGTGAGGAAACCAGCACATGGTTGGTCCCGGACGTATTGACCTGTTTTTCGTGAATAAAGTATCCTAAGTCCATTCCCGGGACTGAAACTATCTCCATACCAAATGTTTAGCGGGTTAAGCATGAAGAGGTACATACTTTAGCATTTATAATATTGGTAGTAAGTTGTATAATATAATATGGATGTTAAGAGTATATAATGCTCGTTACTCTGTCACGCAAAACCGCTGAACGGATTGTGAATAGCCTGATGATGATCAACAAAAACACAAAAGTATCATTTAATTTGCAGCTTAATGAAACTTCACAAGGGTCCGATTGGAGTTTGGACCCTTTCTAAAGGTCTTTCCGCAATAAATACCCGGAAAAATTGCGTTTCCGGACATCCGGTGACGTCAGCCCGTAAACTCATTGGGAGAAAATAGATTTTGTCCTTTTCTTTGGGTAATATACTTTTAAAATTATTAAGTTTTGTCGTTTAAAAATTGATGCTGATATTATAAATGCCAGTATGTCTGTCTGTCTGTTTTTCTGTTACCTCTTGCTCTTGGTCAGTGTGTGTATGTGTGTGTGTTTTTTTTTTTAAATATATTTATTCATTTCAAAAAACTTAAAAACTAATACATTAAAACCTCGCCAAACCAAGGTTTATCGGCGAGATACGCTCATTTACATTTTTTTAAATACTATTATCTATTGTATACATTGTGCACTGAAATTATTGTGAACTGAGCCAATATACCAATTGTGTCTGTGTGTGTGTGTGTGTGTGTGTGTGTGTGTGTGTGTTTAGCCCCGAATTTGAATATACTACTGTCTGCGGTACCTTTAGCTCTCTTCAGAGTCGTCAGCTAGTTGTGTCATGTGTGTATGTCCTAAATCAATGAATGGGAATAGAATATTCATAGCATATTAACCTATATCTCTCCGCAGAGTCGTCGTCTAAAATCCTATCCTAAAGGCCTAAACCCGGAATAAACATACATTGTGTGTGTGTGTGTGTGTGTGTGTGTGTGTGTGTGTATGTGTGTGTGTGTGTGTGTGTGTGTGTGTGTGTGTGTGGGTGTGTGTGTGTGTGTGTGTGTGTGTGTGTGTGTGTGTGTGTGTGTGTGTGTGTGTGCATGGGCGTACCCTGGTAGGGGCAGGGGAGGGCAGCTGCCCCCCCAAGAAGATAAAATAAACGTCAATTTTCCTGGCAAATGGGAATTAAAAACGTGTTACCTACTCAGCGCAAAATGAAGTGTTGGAAACAAAATATCTTTTCAGTCAGATTAATAAAAGTCAATTTTCATGATTTTTTGTTTCAATATACCAGACCGACCATCTTCTCGAAACAGGTATGCTGCCCCCCTGCTAAAATCCTGGGTACGCCCATGTGTGTGTGTGTGTGTGTATTTTGTGTGTGGGTGTCCTGAATCAATGAATCGGATTGGAATACACATGCTGTGGTTTAACTGCACAGTCTATTATTCTACGCGGCGGTTTCCTCTCCGCAGAGTGTTTCACAGGTCATAAAACTGAGTTACGGGCGGCTCTATCGGAAAATTAAACGCCCAAAACCCCCGTGTACGTCACGCCGAATGGAATATTGTACAAATATATATGTAAATGCGAAAGTGTGTCTGTCTGTCATAACCTCTTTATGTTTTAACTACTTAACCGATTAAGATGAAAGGTAAAGAAATAATTTAAGAGCGGGCTATATAAGTATTACGATCCCGGAAGATGATTGACTTAAATGAGATTGAGATTTATTTAATCATTGTATATTTATCGGATATTTTCCTAAAAATAACTCAGATCCTTATAAGGGCTTCCGCAAGACCAAGGAACAAGAAATTGCCGTTTTAGTGTATGCTGGGCGTGTAGAAACCCGCTCGGGCGCCACAGAGACGACAGATCGGCTATTTTGCATTTCATTTAAATAAATAAATAAAATCTTTATTCCAAATTTTCAACATTACACAACCACAATACTTAAAGAAAAAATACAAAAGAAAAAAAAAAAACAAGAGAAAGAAAAGAAAAGAGAGACAAAATATTATCTATCCTGGCGGGCTGAAACCCCATTCTGTTATTTCTTGATACCCGATTTACCTAGTTCCATTAAAATAACGAAATGTAAAAAAATATGAGCTATAAAGCACAATATATAAAAGGGTTTAAATCAAAAACATTTTAATAAAAAACAATACTTTCGCTGTATTTAATTTACAAACTCACCTCCGACAAAACTCTTTGTCATCGAAATATAAGTATTAACAAGAATAACTTATATTATATATTATATTTTAATAAATTGTCAATGAATCTATTTTAAAAAGGTCTGAAACGAATAATCTTTTTTCTTAATATTTATTTCGAAAGATATTTAAAAAAAAAAACACGAAAAATAAAATAGAGAAGATCCGCCCGTCGTAACTTACAATTTTATGCTAAGCTAAAATGAATCTTATTGCGATGATTACACGCTTGGCATTCGCGTTCGCAAGGTTATCGTTTTGGAATTGAGGTAAGTGCTCGCCTTAAACAAAAATAACAAAAATTGCGTATTTACAACAAAAAATTATATTTTACTTTATGGCAGTGCAATGCCAAAAAATAAGGAAAAGGGGACCACTCAGGTTTTGACAGCGACAGTCGCCGCTGTCCCTGGTCTTCCGTGATCCCCTACCCCCGTAAAACAAGTTGTAGATAAGAAAAGAAGTGGAATTTAGCTTTTACACAGTAGGTCGATATTAATTGTAAGATTCAAAAACTATAAGGTATCGTTTAGTGATTATTACGATATTGACATAGTGTAGGAAAATGTCTTTGAATTATTTTTATATTGATATTATTGACAATACAAAATAAAATGTTATGTAATAAACTTAGTGAAATAATATATAAAATGTATGATTTCATAATTATATGATTATATATAAATAAGAATAATTGTTATTTAGTCAATCGTCTTCTGGGATCGTAATACTTATTAGAAAACACAGCAAAATTTTACAGGCCGCTCTTAAATTTCTAGAAAAGTGTTTATTACCCGCGCGATAAACAAATTTTGGCGCATCGGAGTTGCGGGCGTCATCTAGTAATATTATAAACTAGCTGTCCCGGCAAACGTTGTTTTGCCATTTAAAGTATTTCTACTTCATCAGTTGATACAAAATCTTACCCCCTCTTTTGTCCCCTAAGAGGGGTGGGGGGAGAAATTTTATACACCAGATGTTAAGTTGGAAAACACAGTTACTAATATGAAGCAAGTCCATTAAAGAAAAAAGTTTGATACAAAATCTGACCCCCTCTTTGGTCCCCTTAGAGGGAGGGGTGGGGGGGGGCGGATTTTTATACACCATAATATATTGAGTTGGAAGAAGACAAATATATCTGCGAAAATCGCATTCAAATCGGATCAGTAGTTTTCGTGTGATGCGGGAACAAACATACAGACAAAGAGACAGACATACAGACAGACAGACAGACAAAAAACTAACCACATTTTTGCCTTCTATAGCGACGTAGTAACACCCCCCGCTTATTATTTTTTGAATATCTTTAATGTACAGAATTTTCATTTCTACAGTTTTATTATATGTATAGATGCGATAGCGTCTGCGTGTCATCTCTTCACGCCCAAATCGCTGTACCGATTTTGCTGAAATTTGGTATGGAGATAGTTTGAGTCCCGGGAAAGGACATAGGTTATTTTTTATCCCGGAAGACATACGGTTTCCACGCGATAAAAGAATTTTAGCGCAACGAAGTTGATTTGATTTGTTTTGATTTTATTTGAAAATGAATCGCTAAATGTGTGTGTAAGCGCAAAATATCTCGAGAACGGCTGAACCGATTTAGCAAATTCTTCTTTTGTTGCATTTGCTTATATCTGAGGAAGGTCGTTACGGAGAAAAAATGTAAAACGTGGGAAAATAAGAAAATTTCTCGTTACGTAACTCACCGCTTTTGAAAATTTAAACTTCATTAATATGACAAGACGACGTCCGTCGGGCCCGCTAATAAAATATATCATCTAAGTATGTTCCTTTATGTAGTCCCATATGTCCGAATTTCGGGACCGAAATGTACGAAAATATTCACATAAGGCGCGAAACATGCAGTTAAACAAACGTACTGTTATTACATGCACAGACTAGCTACGGACAGACACTTAGGGCCTGTTTCACCACTTCCTGATAAGTGCCGGATAGGTTATCCACCACTTAACTTGACAGATAGAGTATAGAGAATCTGTCAAAAAAGTTGTGGATAGCCTATCCGGCACCTTATCAGGAAGTGGTGAAACAGGCCCTAAGAGACTTTAACGATGTGAATGGCGGCCAAAAAGGAACATCTTCCGACCGAGCGAGATAGCATGCTCGGTCAGGCCGAAGCCCACTGACGTCATTTCAGACGTTGTATATAGATATATTCTACGTCTGAAATAACGTCAGTAGGCTTCGGCACGACTAGATTGTCGTTCTCCGAAACTTCGATAGCGCGATGCAGAATTGTGAGGCTAATTGTGGGTACCGCCACAAGATATTTATAGTGAGTGTAACAAAACAAAGTGATAATACTTTAGGGTGTGTATGTGTGTATGAGTGTAGGGTGTGTATAGAGGTCTCTGAGAAAAAAGAAGCGCTGAAAGAGTCACTTATTTTTAACTTTAGTATGGACAAATTAATGACGCTGTACTGGGGTGCTTACCTTTACAAATCACAACAATATTTGAGAGATAAAATGTACCGTTCTCTTTTGTATTCTATCTCAATGGTAACTTGATTCATACTAATATTATAAATGTCTGTCACCTTTTCACGCAATAACCGCTGACATACCATACTTTATATCCCGAAATAAATACGGTTTCCGCGTGATGAACGAATTTTGGCGGAATGGGGTTGCGGGCGTCATCTAGTTACAAAATATTTGCAATCTCTACCTGTAGCTACTCTGGCCACATGGAATTTCTCAAGGAGAAACAACACAAAATATCTTCGCGCCACCCAATAAAATGTCTAGCCAATTCCTTAACACATACTAATGTAATGTTAGTTTTAATTAAGTATGGTGAAGAAATAAATGACCCTATTACTTTTAAAAACTACCCTCTAAAAGAGGGGTGTTATAAGTTTGACGTGTCATCATACCTTCCAAACGGGTGGACCGATTTTGATCTAGTTTTGTTGTTTGAAAGCTGACATATCGAGAGTGTTCTTAACAATAATTTATCATCATCAACCCGCTCATTGCTGGAAAATTTGGGTTTATCTATTTCATGAAATGTAGACAAATTCCAGTGATTTGATCGTTTCAATATTTTGCATTATGATTTCTGACATTGACTTACTAGATGACGGCCAAAACTCCGTAGCGCCGAAATTCGCGCGGGAACCGTACATTTTCCGGAATAAAAACTATCATATATCCTTTCCCGGGAGTCAAAGTATCTCCATCCACCTTTCAGCTAAATAGGTTCAATGGTTTGGCCGTGAAGAGGTAAAAAACAGACACACTTTTGCATTTATAATATTAGTATCAACGCTAAAAAAAATACCCTCTTAGCTTTAACCCGTCGATCGTGGGAAAACGAGACACAATAGATATTCTATTGTGTCTTGATCACTGGTGAGCGTATGGGGCTTGATGAATTAAAGACTATCCGGAAGCTTTAAAGACTATACACACCCTAAATGAACGGTGTTATAAGTTTGACGTGTCTTTCTATCTGTGTGCTTATCTGTGGCATCGTAGCGACCACATGGGTGCGCCAATTTTGATCGAGTTTCTTTCTGAAAAACACTTTGGCAGACTCCGGCTCGGTGTGGCTCGGGGTGTGATGCTTCGGCACGGTGTTTATGTGCGTGCGACTAGACATATTATGCGAATTATAATTGCATTGGTAAAAATGCTATGCAATACTTTACCGCAGCAGTCCCCGAGTGTCACGTATTTTATAATATTTTTAGTTTGTGTTCCCAGAACTAGCCGTTTCATTTTCGTATTAAATTAACTATGAAATTTTAAGCGCATAGGTACCAAATATTCGCCCAATTAAATATATCAAAAACCATTCGTCCGTTCATATTTAAACTATTTATATTTAAATGTTCCATTTTCCATTGTATACCGAATATTAATTGTACAGATTTTCTCATTTTGCTCTGTGAAATGAAATAATTTATTATTTAGGAGACTGTTGATAGAACTACCATGACGCTTCGCTGATCAAACAAGATTATTAAATGACTAGATGTTGCCTGCGACTTCACGAAAGGAAATTCGGGCTAGGCATTTAATTGGTTGGCTGGTACAATGAGGGTTCTCAATCATTTGCCACCTGCAGTCTTTCGTGTGAAATGTCGTGTCAGACAGACATATGACAGATATATCGTGACAAGTGGATGTGGAAGCTATTTCGTGACATATGACAGCTGCTTGACACTACAATTGACACGATAGACCCTACGGCTACATAGCGCCATTTTTCCCTCATTATATAGCAACCGATTTTATTGCCAAACTCCTTTTAAATGGCTGGACTGGCTGTCTAAATGTTACCTCTTCACGCCTGAACTGCTGAAACGATTTTGCTGAAATTTGTTATGGAGGCACTTTAAGTGCCAGGAAAGATAGTAGGATACTTTTTATCCCGGCAAAATGTGCAGTTTCCGTGTCATAAGCGAATTTTATCGCAACGGAGGTGTGGGCGTCATTAAGTACAATTATTATAAAACAAAGTGATAATATTGTAGGTACTTCAGGAAATGTATGTGTCCCTTATACCTTTTTTTTTTTTAATGAAATAAGGAGGCAAACGGGTCACCTGATGGAAAGCAACTTCCGTCGCCCATGGACATTCGCAGCATCAGAAGAGCTGCAGGTGCGTTGCCGGCCTTTTAAGAGGGAATAGGGTAATAGGGGAGGGTAGGGATGGGAAGAGAAGGGAATAGGGGAGAGAAGGGAAGGGAATAGGGTAGGGGATTGGGCCTCCGGTAAACTCACTCACTCGGCGAAACACAGCGCAAGCGCTGTTTCACGCCGGTTTTCTGTGAGAACGTGGTATTTCTCCGGTCGAGTCGGCCCATTCATGCCGAAGCATGGCTCTCCCACGTATAAAACCTACCTATAGGTATGTAATTATGTATTCTATATATAGAGTTCACTGTGAAAGTAGCAGCGTTTATAAAGTAACGTTTGACTTCTACCTATGTTTGTATGAGAAACTTACAATAATTTAAAAACATTAACTCTTGCACTATTGCTACTATGAAAACAATACACATATGGACACAAACATACACACCCTATAGTATTATCACTTTGTTTTGTTACACCCTGTATATTCGAATTCAATCCTCTGTTGGATAATAAATTTCTATCTCATCTATAAATAACGCTAGTGTCCGACTAACTAATTTTTCAGCCGAAACCGAATTTTCAAACCAGCAGGTTTCGATTAAGATCGAAACAGGTGTCAGTCGAAACCGAAATAATATAACCGAATAATATTATTTCGTATTATGATTATTTACTGAACAGTTTTCATTTAGAAACCTAACAGTTCCTTGCGTCTTAATGCTACTTCCGTGCTTTTATTCTCTACAAAAATTAGTCTATATTCTTTTCCGTCACATACTCATTATCTAAGTCAAATTTCAATCACAATTCGTTGCCTAGCGTTAAACATCTAAGCATAATATAAAGGGACAGAAGGCAGAAAGCGACATAGTTTTATACTTCGTAGTCATAAATACTTACCAATTCACTCAATAGTAAAACGCAACCTAAATTAAAGGCAGCGATCTGAAAAAGATAATTGCGAAGTTTTCCCAGCGACACCCAAAAAATCATAAACTTTTTAACAACAAAAGAGTTTCGGCGGGGTCGAAAATTATAGTAGATAGTAGTAAAAAATCCTACTGAAATCAAGTTGAGTCGATTATCGATTTTGTAGAGAGTAAGGACTTGACGAAACCGAAACCGAAATTTCGGTCAATCACTAAATATAACAGATCTGCGCAACACCAAATATAATAATTAATTGGTGAAATAATAGTAGCAATTTGTCAGGGCTTACCCAATTATGTAAATAATTTGAATAATCAAAAACAATGTGGCGTGACAAAAACATATTTATTAAATTAATATTCATAATGAAATAATAGCCATAGATATCAAAAGTTAGGTAATACCGACTATTGACGTACAACATATTTGACAAAAAATACGCATGGCGCTTGGAGACTGCCGCGGTAAAGCTATTGCATTGCATTTCTAGTCGCACGCACACAAACACCGTGCCGGTCGGACTGAGGTGTGTTAGGTTTTTTTCGGAATTTCTCGATTCGGTCGCCGCGCTCGAAGCCCGCCATAAAAGCTATGCAATAGCCAATAGCTTAAAAACTTCTATTTTGCGATGCAGGAGTCAGGACTGTGGCGCTAGTTGCATCGCTACAAAATCATTTTTTTTTATGAAATAAAGAGGGCAAACGAGTAAACGGGTCACCTGATGGAAAGCAACTTCCGTCGCCCATGGACACTCGCAGCATCAGAAGAGCTGCAAGTGCGTTGCCGGCCTTTTAAGAGGGAATAGGGTAATAGGGGAAGGTTGGGGTGGGAAGAGAAGGGAATAGGGGAGGGAAAGGAAGGGAATAGGGTAGGGGATTGGGCCTCCGGTAAACTCACTCAATCGGCGAAACACAGCGCAAGCGCTGTTTCACGCCGGTTTTCTGTGAGAACGTGGTATAAACTACTGCTGTTTAACTATTCAGTTAAGTGAAATTTGAATTCTCAAATTTCAATGAAACTCGCCACCGTCATCAAAACCGGTGTAGCAGATATATTTAGACCAAAATGAATGGGATTTCCATAAAATATGGAGGCAAGTGCTGCCGATATTCAGCTCACGTTTGGCGCAGATATTTTAACAAGCAAAAAGCGGACAGGTGGACTTTAGGACCAATTAAGGTTTCATTCATACGTTCAGGGGCATAATTCTCACGATTCGAATGCCGTTTCGATGGCAGGGTGTCTCATTTGCGCTCATGTTCCCTGAGGGTTAATTCAGACCGCAACGCGATGTGTAGATTCTAAATTTGTACTGATTTGATAGATCTCAATTGCGTGAGACGTCTTGCAAATCTGTCAAATCCATATAAATTTAGAAATGCATCTACGCGTCGCGTTGCGGTCCGAACTGACCCTAACGTGCGATTGAGACAACCTGCAATCGAAACGACGCGACGTTCGAAGCTTGAGAATCGAGCACCAGAGATCTTTGTTGTGATTTTCACGGATTGAGCCATTGATGAGAGTCACGAGACAGTTTTAAAAGCTGGATGGTTCCTTGACCTTACACAGGGTGTAACAAAACTGATAATACTTATCGGTGTCAGGTGTGTATGTGTCCCCTGTGTAGAGTTTACTGTGAAAGTAGCGGCGCTGAAAAAGTTGCCCTGCATATAAATCGTAACTCGTAGCCGAATTTGTTAAATTATACATATTTAGTACATTACGTCTAGCCGTTTACAAAAACATAATTAAAGGAAGATAGATAGATAGATAGGAAGAGATTTACGTGGGAGAGCCATGCTTCGGCACGAATGGGCCGGCTCGACCGGAGAAATACCACGTACTCACAGAAAACCGGCGTGAAACAGCGCTTGCGCTGTGTTTCGCCGAGTGAGTGAGTTTACCGGAGGCCCAATCCCCTACCCTATTCCCATCCCTACCCTCCCCTATTCCCTTCCCTACCCTCCCCTATTACCCTATTCCCTCTTAAAAGGCCGGCAACGCACTTGCAGCTCTTCTGATGCTGCGAGTGTCCATGGGCGACGGATGTCGCTTTCCATCAGGTGACCCGTTTGCTCGTTTGCCCCCTTATTTCATAAAAAAAAAAGACTGCGCACACACTTAGGCACTTTATAATTCCTCCTGCGTAGTTGGCTCAATGAAACCGGCCACCATCACCGAAACCCGGAAGTAGATACGGCACTATAGCAGAGATTTTATGTAAGTTCTTCCGTATTATTCATAAAGTTTAAGAAGTCAAAGATATATCAAGAGCATAAACCAACTGAAATGACCGGGCGTGGTCCAAGTTATACGCTTTGGCGAATCCTTAGAGTGGGTTGCACCAGAGGCGTGGTTATTCCAATACAAGCAGAGTAGGTAACACGTTTTTAATTCCCAGTTGCCAGGAAAATTATTGACATTTATTTTATCTTCTAGGGGGGGCAGTGTATTTGTATTTGTATAGTCTTTGTTGCAGAAAAATGGATGCATCCCGCGCGAGCACGATTGGCGCATCTGAGATCGAATCGAAGTGCCAATCAGCCTTCACACGCCTCATAGAAATTTGAATAATTTCACAATCAAACTCGCTCAAGTCAGAAAAGCATGCTTTGCTACTGCATTGCTGCTCCCTTGACCCTTAAGAGGGAACGCGGGTGCAGTAGAATTTAAACGAAGAAACTATTGCCATCACGCTTCACCCTGCGCCGGCACGTGTATTGTGGTAGAGACAGATACAGTAAATCGAAGTAACGTAGTCCTCTGATTCCTCCTTCAAAATAAAGCCTATCTAATAATTATTTTTATAAATATATTCAGGAAGAGTGAGTCTATGCCTCTACGTTTTTATTTTATCTTAAAGATCTTTCAAATTTGTTATGTTCGGTGGATTGGCGGGGTACGGGGCATTCATTTTTTGAGATTTTTGAAGGGTCATATTTTTTTATTAATTAGTAAATTTAGAAAAAAATCGAACGTAGAGGCATAGATTTAACAGATCCCAATATTGTATTAAAAAATTAATTTGTCTAGACGCATTGTCCAGGGAGTAAATTGGGGAATACGTTTGTATGGAAAAACAGGATTAGAAATAAAATCACGACGATGGGTGTGATATTTATTTATTTACTAGATGACGACCGCAACTCCGTTGCGCCCAAATTCGTTTATCGCGTGGAAACCGTACGTTTTTCCGGGAGAAAAACTATCCTATGTCCTTTCCCGGGACTCAAAGTATCTCCATGACAAATTTCAGCAAATCGGTTCAGCGGTTTGAGCGTGAAGAGGTAACAGACAGACAGCCAGACGGACAGACAGACAGACTGACAGACAGACCGACACACTTTCGCATTTATAATATTAGTATGGAAGTATGGATATGGATAACTTTTTGCACGTCTTTGAACAAAGGCGGGTTTAATGCCTCGTAAGTCGTAACAGTTTCTTCCAGCCAAAGCCCAAACCTTACAGTGATTATAGTGAGGTAGATAAGAGAGAGTAGCAAACACGAGGACAAAGTAGTTTTACCTGAAAAATAACAGATATTTAATAACAATACAAACTTTTTGTGTTTTAAATATTAGTATATTGTGTATTGTATTGAATGCGCCGCTGGCTATTACTCATCAGTCGCCGCTACGCGCTACTCGTCGCTAAACGCTCCAGCCGCTCGCTCGCGCCCAAACCACGGAATGGAGCCACAAAGCGGTATTAATGCTCGATAATACATAGCACTCACGAGCACGACTGTACGCTGTATATCATGCAAATTCACTTTGCTGCTTCATTGTACTAGCTCTTGCGTACGACTTTTTACAAAACAGGGAGATTATAATATGTTTTTCTCAGAGGCGTAGCTACCGCCGTATTAGTCGTAAAAATTATACTGGGTCCCCAGTCAACAGGGGTCCCTTACGTTGAATTTTATGCATTTTTTTTTCTTTATAGGGTTCCGTAGTCAACAAGGAACCCTTATAGTTTCGGTCTGTCCGTCCGTCTGTCTGTCCGTCCGTCCGTCTGTCTGTCCGCGCTTTTGCTCAGAGACTATATGACCTAAAAAGCTGTAATTCGGCATGAATGCACATCTTAATGATGCCGACAAAATGGTGTATGACGAATAACGCCTCTGTGGTCCAGTAGTCCAATGGGTCCTTGACATGTTCGTGGGTTCGATTCCAAGTTTGGTTAGGACAATGCAGGCTGATCACCCGATTGTCTGACAAGATGATCCATGCGTCGGATGGACATGTAAAAAGTTGGCCCCGCGCCTGACCGATCAGTCTTCCGAGTTATGAGATTAAAGGAAAAGAGTGCTCTTGTGTACTGCGTACACACTTGGACACTATAAAATTACTCCTGCGTACTTTAAATGAAACCAGCCGCCGTCACCGAAACAGGTATCTTTTGCCTGCGACTTTTTATAAAACAGAGGATTATGTGTCTGTGGCAACGTAGCTCCCAAACGGATGATATTTTGATGTAGTTTGTGTTTGGTACTATATAGTAGTGAAGCCACTGCAAAGTGTGGTCCGCGGAGCCCTGGGGCTTCACATAGGGTTGCCAGATCGCTAAACCAAAAGGCCGGACAAAGCAGCCAGTTTGACCGGACATTTGTATGTACAAAAAAGTCCTGCTATCGAATACTTAGAATCTGAACTCTTAGGGCGAAGCCAAACGAGCGTAATTTGTGAGTTGTGAGTCGCAGAATTTCGGTTCGGCAGAATTCTGCTGCATTCAGTTTCATACAAAAGTCCTGTTTGATTCACACGAGCGTAATTTATGAGTCATGATTTGTATGAAAAGATATTTACGCGGCAGAAATTCTGCGACTCACAACTCACAAATTACGCTCGTTTGGCTTCACCCTAAGTATAGGAATACGTTCGTAATTTTCTGTTTTATTAAAACAATTTAACATACAATTTTACATTTTATTATGTGTAAAACCTTCTAAAATTAGTAGATTTTCATATAAAATTATTGATTCAAAGCTCTACAAAAGCCGGACTCCTCTTAATTTTGGCCGGACACGCAATCAAAAAGCCTGACTGTGTCTGGCTTTATCTGGACGCCTGGCAATCCTAGCTCCACAAAGACCTTGTAGGGGCACCGCGATACATTCATTGTTTTAAATAGTCATATCAATATCAATATCATAGTCAATCAGACAACACGAAGATGATTCGTTCGGAAACAAAAAAATCTTTTTTGGGGTACGTCAAAAAAGTCTTCCTCAAAAGGGTTCCCCCACCAATGCTAGGCACCGCAAAAGGTGCCAAGAAAGCAACGCAAAGCAGGGGAAAAAAACAGGCTTAGCATGGTCCCCATAGAAACGGTTTCTTTCGACGGAAGCATAGACAAAGTGACAGATTGGCAAAGGAAATCCTGCATTTTTTCACTAAAATCTGTCAGTGTCTCCATTCTTTCGCATGTTGTTATGCTAAGCCTGCAGGGCGCTGATAGTGCTAAAACCGACACTGTAAGTAGATTCTCGAATCCATAAAATTAACTGCGTCACAAGATTCCCTTCATTCCCTTCCGTAAAATCCAATTAATCTTTAGATACTTAAAAGTCCCTTTGTTGCGATAAGTTATTTAAATTTATTCCAGGTTAATAAAATTTAATGGGACCCCGACCGACCACAAAGCTTTCGGTATTAACATAAAGTGGTTTAAAAATACACCTGACCCCTTAGCCAAGACCTTTTCTTTATCGCTTCTCTATAGAATCGCCGATCAGAATGTATGGAATTGACATAAGACGAGTCGAACGTCAACGTCTTAACGAATGCTTATGTCAATTCCATACATTTTGATCAACGATTTTATAAAGAAGCGATAACGAAAAAGTTTTGGCTAAATGGCCTGGAGATATCACGAGTTGATTGGCTTGGTTTGGCGGCTACACCGCGAGATGACCAGGCATGGTGACTATTTTTTTTTTCTTATGAAAGACCCTTAAAAAATAGAAACCTCGCTGTAAGAATGACTCTGATAGCTTAAAAATTCACCAAGATATGACAATTCAAACATCTCATAAAATAGACCTGCCCGAAACGCTCCATACAAAGTGCTACGAAAGAATGACGTCACTCTTTCGTATTTTGTACGCATCGGAAGAGAACTATGTTCGGTAGGTATATTAAATATTGCGTTTATGAAAGTGGTTTCATAACAAAAGTTGCTTTTAATTGCATAAGTTATCGAATGGTATACAAATATTAATAAATTTAATTTAAACAAAAATTCGACTTGATTATCCAACTTTGAAGGCGCATAACAAAAAAAATACAAATGCTATCGAGCTGAAATTTTGGGAACACTTATTTTTTACCGTGATTTCTTTATTTTATTAACAAAATTCGCTAATCTTTGACCTTGTCATCATCCCTATTGTATGTGAATGACAGCGCAACCGCGCCGCTATATAAATCAATCGTTACAAACATTTGCTTGTGATCTCGCGGCGGCCAAACCGCTCGTTCGCGCGGACACATATAAATCCAGTCTCAAACTACGCCCCGTCGTGTTATTATCACGCACACATGTAAAGAAACTACGCCTTTGTATGTAGTTGCCTAAACATACAAAAGTACGAATAGGAATAAAAGCAAGCATTCTTTTTCAAATCAGTCTAATAGTCATCGAAGTCCATACTAATATTATAAATACAAAACTGTGTCTGTCAGTCTGTCTGTCTGTTACCTCTTTACGCCCAAACCGCTGAACCGATTTTGCTGAAGGGTATGAAGATACTTTGGGCTCCGAGAAAGGACATAGGATACTTTTTATTTTAGAAACCTACTAACCTATACTTACCATTCCCATTTTTGCATCGGTTTTATACTAAGCCATGGTGCTTACTCAGCCTGTCTCTTATTACAAATGTCAGGACTCAGGACTCAGGCCCGCAAAGCCCCCAATTGTTAATTTCCTACAAAATTTCTTTGAAGGCATCTCATTTCCTGTTTTATATTCCATGTAAAGATTTAAATTAATTTTGAATACAAAATATATTCGAGAACATGGATTAAATATTATTATTTATTACGTATCCTAATAGAATTTTACATCAAAACATTATATTAACAATTTCTAAATATATTTCGTGCTTAACATAGCAATAATATGGATGAAAATCTACAATAAATAATTTGAATTGAATTGAGGAAGTTATAAAGATAGTTTTTGTACGGTTCCCGAAATTGCTTATGCCGGTGGAGCCTTACGTAATATCTTGTAAAAGATAATATAGGGCCTGTTAACTTGACTAGAGTATGGAGAATCTGTCAAAAAAGTTGTGGATAGCCTATCCGGCACTTTATCAGGAAGTGGTGAAACAGGCCCTTAATGTTATACAACTCCTATCTAAAATTAGGCGAAAGCCCGGAAAACCCTACAAAAACCCTATATCTTCCCAAGCGTTACATATCAAGGGTGTAGAGCAGTGTAGGGTCACGCACGATACTCGTAACTCGGATATATGGCCCTTGACTGAAGGGCTTCGGACCCGAAGTTACTTCAAGATGGCGCATTGAAAATTGCGGTCTGAAGTCCAAAAATAATGGGGAAAATTTTGAAATTGTAACCCTTTTACTATCAGAGAAGTCGATTCATAGGCAGATGGTGGACGTACGTAATTTCGTCGCGTTATGTCAAACTCACAGAAAACCGGCGTGAAACCGCGCTTGCGCTGTGTTTCGCCGAGTGAGTGAGTTTACCGGAGGCCCAATCCCTACCCTATTCCCTTCCTTTCCCTCCCCTATTCCCTTCTCTTCTCATCCCTACCCTCCCCTATTACCCTATTCCCTCTTAAAAGGCCGGCAACGCACCTGCAGCTCTTCTGATGCTGCGAGTATCCATGGGCGACGGAAGTTGCTTTCCATCAGGTGACCCGTTTGCTCGTTTGTCCCCTTATTGCATAAAAAAAAAAAACCCCGTCCGACAGATAACAGCTAACATTGAATTGACATATGACGTAGGTCCGTCAGCTGCCTAAGAATCAATTTCTTCGATGGTATAGGTCTACCAGAATCTGATGGCAATTTTTGACAGCAGATTTTCAAAAAATATCCTTGATCATTGGATAAATTTTTATATTTGCATGTTTAACACACAGAATCAGCCGCTATATGAAAAAGAAATTGATCAAAATGTTTTATTCCAATTACCCCGGTATTGCTAGAGTCAATTTATTTTCTCACTTTTTGCCATCAGATTCTGGTAGACCTATACTAACATTACATGAGTACCTAGTCAATGCCCGCAACTCCGTTGGGCAAAAATTAGTTTTTCGCGCGGGAACCCTTTCCAAAGAATCCTATGTCCTTTCTCGGTACTCAAAGTGCCCCATAGCAAATTTTGGCAAAATCAGTTCAGCGGTTTGGCGTAAAAACAGGCAGACAGACACTTTGCTTTTATAATATTAGTATGGATTCGTAAGTCTAGGGGGTTAAAACGTGAAAAGGTAACAGACAGACTGACACAGTTTCGCATTAGCAAAGATATGTATAAAAAGTAGAGCCAGCTAAAATCTTTTCCCCAAGTCGATTAAAAACAGTTAATAAAGTAACTACAATGTACATCACAAACTAAAAATACACAGTATAAATGTTAAACAGTAAAGTAGCCGTAACAAGCTCCAGAGACTGTAGAACAAAAAGTATACAGATAACGTCAATTAAGAGAGACGTATGCTGGAGCGAGAGAGTAGATAGCGCGCAGAGGATTCAGAATATAATAATATTAAGGCATTCGAATCTGTAATGCTAAAATTAAAAAGAATGCATGGTTAGCCAGGTCTTAAAATCATTTCGACTTTAGTGAAGACTTGGAAACACCTGCTTAGCCGACTTCAAATCATAGAAGTTGAATATTAATAAAAAATAAAACTTACTTCAAAACTAACTTAAAATTCCCTATTTCAAAAACTACTGAACCGAAACTTGAGTATTCCTTAAGTTGAACAATACCTACTGCAACAAAAAAGAATAACATAAATCGGACTTGTAGTTTCGGAGATATGCGAATACAAACAAAATATACATACACTTTTTTATTTGGCACATTTGTGCAGATGCTGATATTGACTAACATAATATGCGAAATCTGGGCATTTTTGGAAATATTACATACTAGATGACGCCAGCAACTCCGATGCGCCAAAATTTGTTTATCGCGATACACCGTACATTTTTTCAGAATAAAAAATATCCTATGTCCTTTCTCGGGATCCAAATTTGATCAAAGTCGGTTCTGCAGTTTAAGCGTCAAGAGGTAACAGACACACTTTCGCATTTATAGTAATTATTAGTATAGAATATTTTTTTTTATGAAATAAGGGGGCAAACGAGCAAACGGGTCACCTAATGGAAAGCAACTTCCGTCGCCCATGGACACTCGCAGCATTGATTTATTTTTCTTAAATATTGCGAGTGTATCCTCTGTTCGGTGTTTACTCATTGTAATGAGGTGAACAAACCCGGCAGCCTGCCACTTAGAAGTGACGTCCGAAATTTTCGACAATTGCCAGCAATTTATTTATTATACTGTCGATCATTTTATTTACGAGTATTTTTAGTTATTACTGATTTAATGACAATCCATACTACTTATATAAATGTGTGTCTGTGTTAAATTAACTCTTCACATACAAACCGTTAGGGTCAATTCGGACCGCAACGGGTCACTTACAATGTAGATTTAATTATGCTTTTCTAAAGTATGGATTTGACAGATTTGCAGGACGTTTCACGCTCACGAAATCTGTCAATTCAGTACAAATTTAAAAATTATTATTGCGGTCTGAATTGGCCTTAGACCGATTTTGCTGAAATTTAGATACTTTGATACTTAATATTTATCCGGAAAAAATATACGGTTCCCGCGCGTTAGAAGAATTTTGGCGCCACGGAGAATTGTGGGCGTCATTTATATAGTTTGGCCAGTGGCCACATTTAAAGTATGCAACAAAACATTGTGTGAACCTTTAAATAAAAAATAGCAGCGCCAAAAGAGCTGCAGGTTGCTTTTGACTGTTTCTATAAGAAATGCCGCAACATCATTAATTTTCCCATAAAATTATTGAAAAAAGTAACAGTGTATCGCTGCTACTTTCACAATGAACTCTATAATATAAGGGACACAATATACTTTAAATACTAAAGTACCTATTGTCACCTTGTTTTGTCATACTGTAAATATACTTTTACAAGATGTTCGCTACGCGCTTACGAAGTTTGTATCAAATCAAGTTACGTTCGAATATTTCGAATATTTATTCGATTTATTCGAATATTTTAAATTTATGAAAATATCCCTCGTATTCCGTAGGTATGTGACTATATTAGCTATTGGAATTTAGACTTTCTGCAATGCGGTCAGCCGGCAGATATTCACATTAAAGTTTCATGAATTTTAAAGCCGGCAAATGTGGGACAGCCTAGGGCGGTATTGGACGTAGATTTGAAATTGTAGATGCCGCATTAGAGCGTTTTCGACATTTTAATCAATCAATCAAAATACTCAGCATCCAGCACCAAAAAATATCTATAACTTTGATTGTTATGGCAGTTTGGAAATGTTATTACGAATATTACGCAAAAACAGAGGGCGCCACTAGCACATACAGTAAATTATCCGACCAAAATCCGACATGTTGCACACGTCATATCAGAATATTTACAGAAAACTTTTTGTTGACTGTCTATGCTGGTGCTGCCTCTAGTGTGAAAACATTGCAGTAATATATCCTATTTTCTCATTTGGCAGAAAATACTATTCTAATATGTCCTTTCCCGTTTCTCGTATCCATTTAGCCGTTTATAAAGAGGTACCTGACAGACACTCTAGCATTTATAACATTAGTAAGAATTTAAGATACTAGGTCTACCAGAATCTGATGGCAAAAAGTGAGAAAATAAATTGACTCTAGCAATACCGGGGTAATTGGAATAAAACATTTTGATCCTTTTTTTTTTCTTATAGCGGCTGATTCTGTGTGTTAAACATGCAAATATAAAAATTTATCCAATGATCAAGGATATTTTATGAAAATCTGCTGTCAAAAATTGCCATCAGATTCTGGTAGACCTATATTACTTATATCGCATAGAAAATTGTAGTTGATCAAAGGATGAGAAAATGTATTACACACATACACAGTACCCTAAAGAACATATCATCACCTTGTTTTTAACCGACTTTAAAAAAAGAGGAGGGTATATTATATTCGGCTGAGGACATTTTAGAAAATTTTAGATCATCAAGATATTTTAGAAAATTAAGATCATCAAAAGATGAGGAACCATATCTTAGACTTTCTTTACACTTTGGTCACCCACAAAGGGAAGGATACGCCTGGCTGAAGGAAGTTCAAAGACTTGACTGAATTCCATGTAGACCTATTTTTCGAGATTGTTGTTCACAACATTTTAAAATAGGTATTCAGGATTCTACTTTATTTATTAGGAACGGGGCAAGCATTATTTAAAGCTGGTTTGCGAAAGCCCCATGATACTTATTCATTCGACAAAGTATTGCTATCCCGCGCTTAGATCATTGACAAGGGAATATTGCGCAAAGGTCGGTGCAAAGGGCGCTACTAGAACATACAGTAAATAATCCGCCCAAAATCCGACATGTTGGTGATGTTGCAGAAATGCATACGTCATATTAGAATACTGACAAAAACGTTGTCAAACGTCGAGCAGAACTTTTTATTTAGGTACTGTTTATGCTGGTTTTGACTTCTGCCTCTAGCGTGAAAACATTTCAGTTAAATATATGGGTAAACTAGCTGTGCCCCGCAGTGTTACCCGTAAGTGATATACATAATAAAAGACTATGAAAAGTACCAATAATAGGGTCAAAACGGGACGATACATCGTTCTATAATGGTTTATGGTAGTGATGTTGATGATGATAAATGTAATTTGCATAGTAGCATATGCTTTTACTTCTTAAAACAACGTCGAACCCCCAAACTTGTATCTATAAATAGTCAGGAGTTCTCTCAGCACCTTCCGAAACATGGTATACCTTGGTGCAAAATCTTACTTATTGGTAGCATATGCTTAGAATACTGCTCACGAAACTGAAGTCACCACATGTTTCCATATAAATTTTGAGGAGTTCCCTGAATTTCTTATGGATCCCTTTATCAGGTCACCATTTTTATGAATATGGTACCAAATTGGGATGATAACCTATACACCAACAGAAAAATTTTGAAAATCGGTTCACAAACGGTGGAGTAATCGTTGAACATAAAAAAACGAACATAACATCTCCTCCATTTTGAAAATCGGTTAAAATTATAGCCTTGCCCCCTTACTAATAAACGTTGTATAAGCTTTGAATAGGTATACAGTGTTTTGTTCCTGTCACACAAGTGACATTTTTAATTGGATTGAAGAAGACAAAACACTGTATAACTATTCAAAGCTTATACAGCGTTTATTAGTAAGGGAGTATGTGTTATTCTGATGTATAAGCTTATTGTAAAGTTTCATTAAAATTCGTTCAGTAGTTTTTTCATGAAAGAGTAATAAACATTCATACATCCATACATACATACATACATCCAAACTTTCGCCTTTATAATATTAGTAGGATCCTATTGAAACCTCCACCGAAAGTCGGTTAAAAAGAGGCTGCGCCATGAAAAAGCTAATCTTTTCACGGAAAACACTTTAAACCCTTATAAAACTGTAAACGCGATGCGCCCTATTACACGCATACGATTTTCAGCAAAGTAAAGACAAAATCAGAACTAACACTGCCTTATTTTAAAGAGAGAGATGTCACATTAGAGACAGCTTTTTCACCTCTAGTGTTTTAACACTCGCAACCTGTTGATATGTTATATTATATCATCTAAGTACATTCACATTACAACCGAAATAAAACTAAAGCTGGCTTAGAATTTAGATAGGTACATTTAGAATTAAACTAACATGACAATATCATCGGAGTGCTAAAATTTCCTCCCGCCTTATAATCAGCTTATAATGCAATCCATCAGCTTAGCACTTTTGAACCTTGCTACTAAGCAACCAATAAAACAGGTTGAAAATCACTAAACCGAATATTATTATGTCTTCGTTGGTAAGACTAGTTAAATCATTATGTACTCAGTCTACAATATAATGAAGAAATAATTACAAAGGTTCTGCAGAGGATGTATTTTTTTAAAATTAAGTTTTTCTTTTTTTTGGCCTGAAGGCAGGTCATTGTAGCTCTGACGTCACTGCGACCCTTGAGGATCTATAAGATAATAGATAATAGAAGGAGTCATTCTTCGCATTAGAGTACCGTCCCCAACCCAATGCTGCTGATAAATTTTACGATGTGGTTGGGGTTGGTGCCACGAATTTCCTCTGTGGATATTCGTAGCGACCAAGGTGCCTTGTTTCTGCTCTGTAGTAGAACAGAACAATCGAGGAGAAGGTGTATATGTGTTTCGTCGTCCTCCTCGCAGAAATTAAGTATACTCCTAAGAATAATAAAAACTAACTCAGTATTTATCTATACATATAATAAAACTGTAGAAATGAAAATTCTGTACATTAAAGATATTCAAAAAATAATAAGCGGGGGGTGTTACTACATCGCTATAGAAGCCAAAAATGTAGTTAGTTTTTTTGTCTGTCTGTCTGTCTGTATGTTTGTTCCACTATCACACGAAAACTACTGATCCGATTTGAATGCGGTTTTCGCAGATATATTTGTCTTCTTCCAACTTAACATCTGGTGTATAAAAAAAATTACCCCCACCCCTCTAAAGGGACGAAAGAGGGAGTCAGATTTTGTATAAGACTTTTGCTTTAACACGAAAACTACTGATCCGATTTGCACACGGTTTTCGCAGATATATTTGTCTTGTTCCAACTCAAAATCTGGTGTATAAAAATCCCCCCCTTCTCCCCCACCCCTCTAAGGGGAGCAAAGAGGGGGTCAGATTGTGTATCAAACTTTTTTCTTTAATGGACTTACTTCATATTATTAACTGTTTTTTCCAACTTAACATCTGGTGTATAAATTTTTCCCCACACGAGGAGTTAGGGGACAAAAGACGGGGTAAGATTTAAATACTTTAAATGGCAAAACAACGTTTGCCGGGACAGCTAGTTTTTCATAAAAACAAAAAATAGCTTTTCGTATAATCGGATGACAATAACTGACCCTTAAATTGTTTAATTCAACTTGTATTCGCGTCAAAGCGATGCAATCAAAAATGGATTATAGACCAATCCGGCTTGATTGCGACTGTCCTGATGGGAAACCCGGTTTAGGCGTTTAGCGAAATGCCCAGGCATTCAGCGAAATGCCCGGCCATTCCAAGTGCCTATCTTTTCATACTGACAGTATCCGCGTTAAGATAACGCTGGGTTTGAATGTCATAATAGACCGATGACGCGTTTGATTAAATAGTTTACTGAATTTTGGCAACGGCGTTGATGTTTCCTTGCATTTATACGACTATACAGAAGTAGATGCCCGCAACTCCGTTGCGCCAAAAATTATTTATCGCTAGGGAACGGTGCATTTTTCAGGGATAAAAACTGTATCCTATGTCCTTTCCCGGGACTCAAAGTATCTCCAAAAAATAAAAGTATCTAAAATCGGTTCAGCGGTTTGGGCGTGAAGAGGTAACAGAGAGACAGACACACTTTCGCATTTATAAAATTAGTATGGATGTTACAAAACACAGTGATAATACCTTATAAGGTTGTATATGTGCCCGCTGTGAAAGTAGCAGCTTGTATGGGCAAATTCATGTCGTTGGGGCATTTTACATAGAAACATAAATGTCAAAAGTAACTCTTTCACACTGCTACTTTTATAGTGAACTCCATAGAACACATACAGCCTTGAATACGTTCAAACCTAACGTATAGCAAAAGTATAACCATATTTTTTGGAAGTTGGCTAAAAACGATTGCTAACTAAAACTAAGTTGTTCAAATCAAAGGGAGCTTTTAAGTTTCACTGGGGCTTTTATTTGGAGACAATGAGCTGGAGCTTAAAAGCTTAAAGCTTGTCCAAATACAAATAAAATAAAAGTACTTATTAAGTATTTAAAATGGAGTCGACTATCCAAACTAATTAAATGGAAAAAAACTAATTATTTGTAATAAATAATAATTATCCGAATATTCAGGGTTATTCGGATAATTGAGTTAAATTTGAAGGTTGTTTGGATAATCATAATATTCTTGAAGCTAAATCGGATAATCCATACTAATATTAGAAATGCGAAAGTGTGTCTCTCTGTCTGTTACCTCTTTACGCCCAAACCGCTAAATGATTTGGCTGACATTTGGTATGGAAATACTTTGAGTCCCGGGATAGGACATACGATACTTGTTAATCCCGGAAAAATGTACGGTTCCCGCGCGATAAGCGAATTTCGGCGTAACGGAGTTGCAGGCAAAAATGAATTAAACTTCTTTGCGGGAAAAAAGCAGTTCAGTTGTTTTAGCTTCTGATTGTTTTGTTATATTATTCACTACAGAGGTTGTCGAACTCAATTAACGAGCTATAAAGCTGATGGTAGGTGCTTATAAACTCGCTGACTTAGGGACGGTCCATTAATTATGCAAGAAACCACCTCATGACGAAATTTGATTCATTTTACCTATACCTGTCCCTTTACCTTAGGAAATTTAAAAATGTTATTTACAGTACCAGATGACGCCCGCAACTCCGTTACGTTTTGTTTTTTAATTTTTTTATCGCAAGGAAACCGTACATTTTTCAGGGATTAAAAGGTATGTCAGCTATGCCGGGGGGGTGTGCCAGAATCGCCGATGAAAATGTATGGAATTGACATAAGCGTTCGTTAGTATGACGTTGACGTTCAACTCGTCTTATGTCAATTCCATACATTTTGATCGGCGATTCTATAACGAAGCGAAAACGAAAAAGTTTCGGCTAAATGGCCGGGACTCATAGCGTCTCCTGCATACCAAATCGATTCAGCCAGATCGATTCAGTTTGGGCGTGAAGAGGTAACAGACGGACAGACAGACAGATATACTTTCGCAATTATAATATTAGTATGGATTAATCCTAACCAATAATATGTATTATAAATGTGAGGGTGTGTCTGTTTTTGTTACCTCCTCACGCCTAAACCACCGATTTTGATGAAAATTGGTATGGAGATACTTTGAGTCCCGGGAAAGAACATTCTTATCACAGAGGAGAACGTTTCCATATGGATCAAAGCGCACGGAAGTGCGCAGGCCAAGTTCCAGCAGGCCGCGCGCATTCCGTGCACTATTTTCACAAACCGTTTCGACGCACTTTTGACCCCCCGTAGCTCAGTTCCTATTGCGAGTGCAAAGATAAAATTATACATACGTTATTATATACTAGTACTTAAGCAGTATACTCAATTTCATAGATATAGCTTCGGTAGATCCTGAAATATGTCCCTGTAAAAATAGCTAATTTTGGCACTCACTCACTCACTGACCGGTAATCAAAACCTCTAGGCCACTTCCGATTGTCCTAGCGTTATGAAATTTGGCACACAGGTCATGTGTTATATGAAGATTAATAAAAAATTGGGAAATTTAGGAAATCGGTCAAGCGTGAGTCGGCTCATTTACGAACTTGCTACTACTTCCAATTGTCCTAGAGTTATAAATTTTAGCACACAGGTCGTATGTTATATGTAGATTAACAAAAAATTCAGAAATTCAAGAAATTGGTCAAGCTTCAGTCGGCTCATCTACGAACTTAAAGAGGCCACTTCCAATTGTCCTAGCGTTATGAAATTTGGCACACAGGTTATGTGTTATAGGTAGATTAACAAAAAATTAAGAAATTTAAGAAATCGGTCAAGCGTGAGCCGGCTTATCTATGAACTTTAGATAAAAATTCTCATGTACTAGTGCTACAATGAGAATACGATGAGGAGGGTGGGAGAAGGAGAGGGGGGGGGGTATAAAATATTGTCATGTATAATGCACACTGTATAGCTTATTTAATAAATAGTGTTTACTTAAAAATTCGGCTTCTATTGATAGTTTAACAAATACCACTAGCGCCATCTATCGAAAGCATTTTTATATCGGGTGTGGCACAAATGATTTCTTGAAAAAAAAGTATTGAAATCCCACCAAAAACATACCTGTTAAAATGGGGTCGAGTTCCTATCGGCTAATTTTTGGCCTAAAAAAAGAGTTGAAATCCAATCCAATGCCAAGTTCAGATGCACTTCATCGATCATAATCATCTTCATCAACAGCCTGATCCATAATACTTCTAAATTTGAACTTGGCAGGTTTGGATTTCAACTCTTTTTTTAGGCCAAAAATTAGCCGATAGGAACTCGGCCCCATTTTAATAGGTATGTTTTTGGTGGGATTTAAATTTAAATTTAATTTTGTCAGGAAGACCAACAGCTATCAATAAAACAGTACCTAAATACTTTAGCTAAAAACTAGGAAGCCAATTACAGGTCCTCACAAATAAATACAGGATAAGTTAACTAAAAGTTTAAACATAGTAGGAACCACACTAAGTAAATAACAGATAAAGTGAAACGAAAGAATCACAAATACTGTAAATTAAAAACGGTACACGTAAACACCTATTGACTATTACAAATAACAACAAATAAAGCCTAAAATATAAGTGAAAGTTGTACGAACGATTTTGTTATATTCAGAGCTTTATTACTCCCCCTCCCCCCTGCCTTACGTAATACATGGACGTCCCCTCATAAAACGCTCCATAGACTTTACAGTAGTATTGTATGGTCCAATTGTGTTCAAATTAATATCATAAATTGAAGTGGGCCTCGTTAACGTGTAATAAATGTGTATTATATTGAAAACGAGCTGTCGAATCGGCTGATGGTAAGAGCCAGGTCACAGAGACGCAGCATTTTCAAGCTATACAAATTTGAACTTTTTATTAGCAGACTAGATGACGCCTGCAACTCCATTACGGCAAAATTCGTTTATCGCTTTTCTGGGATGAAAAGTATCCTATATATCCTTTCCCGCGACTCAAAGTATCCATACCAATTTCAGTGGTTGGCGTGAAGAGGTAACAGAGATATGAGATATACACTTTCACATTCATAAAATTAGTAAGGTACCTAACTAAGTGATAATATTCTTTAGGGTCAGTATAAGTAAGCTGTGAAAGTGCTGAAAGAGTAAATTTTTCTTTACCTTTTGTATGACAAAATGGAGAAACTCGTGACGCCGCGCTGGGACGCTTGCCCATACAAAAGTGAAAAAAATTGGTCTTTCAGCGCTGCTACTTTCACAGTAAACTCTACAAGGAACACGTACACACCCTAAAGTATTATCACTTAGTTTTGTTACACCCTGTATACAGCATGACTGGTGAGACATGATCAATACTTAAATTATGTAATAAAATTAGGTACTTAATTTTTGACCAAACCCTTTAAATAAATGAATCATGGACACCTGCCCCGCGTTCCATTTAGCAACGCTCAAATCAGTGTAGTGACTAGTGACCGATTGGGTTAATAACCGAAATAAATATGTTATTAACCCAATAAAAATTTAAAAACAGTATACAGTATACACGAAATAATTGTGGTTACCATAATCAATATGGTTAATGTAAACATTGATCACAGAATTAAATGTGCTAACAGGATAAATATGTTACAGTATCATATACTGTTAAGCCTAACCGAATGATATAGGTTATTTTTCATGTTTCAACGTGCCCCACGGGATTCAAAGAAGCAATTGATTAAACAAAAAACCTCTGCTTGTTGCTCTCACTCTTACTAGGTCTTTTTATCTCTTTCTCTCCATTAATCCGTAAAAAGGAATAAAATTACTTACCCAGGTTAACCTTTTATATGGGTTACCAGTTTGAATGGGTTATCCGTTTCATAATATTATCAAATGCGGCATGCGCCCCGCGCCGCGCGCTACCCATCCCGCGCGCGGTGTCCATGCGTTTGGTAAATAATTAAGCTACATTTATTCAGTATCAATTGATATTATTTATATATATATATATATATATATATATATATATATATATATATATATATATATATATATTTTTTTTTTTTTTTTTTTTTTTTTTTTTTCAACTAATATAAAAGCCAAATATCACGTCCTCGAGTATTGAACATGTCTCACCAGTCATGCTGTAAAAGGGACACATACACTACCTAAAGTATTATCACTGTTCTCATCGCAAGAAACTAATAAGCCTAGGCATAATAATTAAGTAGAAATCTTAATCTCCATTCATTCTTAGATGGCGCTTATTTAAGATGGCGCAGTTCGATCAACCTCAATAATTGTAGTCCATGTCATAGAGTAGACATCAGAGTAGAAGAGACAATGTAACTATAACTACTAGGTACCTACTGTTTTTTCGGAACCATAATAATATAATAGTGAAATGGTTTTGACCTAGCGGCTAGCATTTTTATCAGAAGGATTGTTATCATTAAAATTATGCTATCATCACCATTATTAAATATGAAGACATAATTGGATAGAGTGGATAACTAACAATTTGAAAATTATCGTATTTTTGCATAAATGGAGGCTTTAGGACCGGGAAAATGTTTTTTTTTATCAAAAAATGTGGATTTTATGTGTAGACAGTTAATACTGTTATACTGTTAAGCTAATGCTTAGTGACGAAGCAGATAAATTACAAAGTTTGTTCAAATTGTAAGTGAAAAATGAGTAACTATCCTTATTTTATAAAATGTTAACCATCCACTTCATGTCCTCAAATGTGAAAGTGTTTCCGTCTATCCTCAAGTAACAAAATCTGATCTTGTAGTGGTTCCGGGGCCAGGACTATAACAGGCTAGTAAACGTTTATAACCACGGAAAAGGGCCCATTTTATACGCGTACTTTTGCTAATAAAACACTCATAGTAGACTTGCCTAGCACCTACTTAGAAAAATAATACACTTATTGTTGGACTACGCAGAATTATCTGCTCCCACGAAGCCAACTATGAGCATCTAATAGAACCCCAGGATGACGTCGATCGGATGGCAGTTCAAATGTTTCTGATCAGAAAATCGGATCGCGCTGTCTTTTACATTTTGTACTGAGCCGAGTGAGCTCGAACTCGAAATTTCGGATAGTGTGCGGAGTGGCGGTCCGGCGGACGTTCAAATGTTTCTGATCAGAAATTTCGGACAATATGCGGCCGGGCTTATACTTACGTGCATACCACCTTATATCTGTGGTGCATACTTAGAGGGTTAATTAATAATACGAAATCAATTAACACTCACTATGTTTCTGATTTGACAGTAACGAAAATCTGTTTCAACTATATAAATGGCATTCGTGCAAGCGATAGCGCGATTTATAAGCAACCTCAGCGCCATCTATTGAAAACAACATGAAACCATACTATATGAATTACATTCGTGCAAGCGTTAGCGCGACTTACGAGCACCACGGTGCCATTTAGTGAAAACAACATGAAACTATTTTTCTTATACAATTTATATTTGGCACTAACAACGGCAAACGCGTAAGTATCTCCGGTGAAGTATATTGTGTTTTACATCTCAATTTTTGTTCGCCCATTGAACACGGCGTATTTACGAAGTTGGATTTAGAAATAAGTGCATTTCGTTCTATAAATTTCTATTACTGGCGTGTGACCTTAATAGCGAATTTATAATTACTTCTTGTAGTCTATTACAAAATATGTAACTTTCTGGAGCAAGTTTTCTCAAGTATATTTACAACTTTGAAACACTCGTATAGGCCATCTTAGACTTTACTGCGCCTACAATCTCGTTCTATACACGACTATAAGTCATCTTATAAGAACAGTCTACTACAAACCCAAACAAACTCCGTGTAACCTGTTTATAAGCTTCGTAGTAAAACCTGGAACCACTAAGCGAGAGTTACTAGTGCTGCAAGCCTATAAACTGTGCACTATAGAAGGATTATGTTACTTGGGTCTTTTTGTTAGATACCTCTTCATTATATGCTTCTATACTCGTTACTTTGAGATAAGTACTGAAGGTATTTTGTTTATTAATTTTTTATCTAAGCTACGATCACAAAACCTCAGATAGGCATTAATCATATATTTGCTCGATGTCGCCTCTACCCGATCACTCTGTGATCGCACGCCGCACTCACATTGAATTTTTTGCTTGTTAAAATATTTTCGCTCTGTGTGGACGCCGCTCAATGAACGAGTCACACAGTGAATGGTTTCCGGACATCATTCATTGATTCGTTCATTAATATCGGGGATTTAATCGAGGTTTCCAAAACACGGCAGAGTTATATTACCCTATATTAGTATGGATTAATTGTATTCTGACAATATTGTCTAATACTGTATTACAATACAAATTCATATCCATAATCCATACTAATAATGTTATAAATGCAAATATGTATCTATCAGTATTTCTGTCTTTCTCTCCGTCTGTTCACGCCCAAACCGCTGAATTTTGCAGACTTGACAGATTTTGGACATACTTCGAGCCCCAGGAATGGATTTAGGATGCTTTTTATCCCGGAAAAATGTTCGGTTCCAGCGAGGTCAACGAATTATGGCGCAAAGTAGTTGTGGGCGTCATCTGGTAAGGGATAAAAGAATTATTGCATTAAAATAATAAAATCTCTAAATTAAATAATTATTTTTACTGCTGAATTTCAACAAAGTATTACATAAGAATGAGTTTTTTGGCTGTATGAATGTTCGGAAAAACCTTATTCATACCCCGCGAATGAGTAAAGTTTAAATTATTCACGATTTTGAGAACATAATACAGAATCCACAAAAGCTGACGCCAACTTTTCATATTTTACGCAGCACGGAATATTTTATTATAACCTAACTGAACCACTACTTTTTGACCTTCTAGGCTTAGGGAGCGATTTATATGCGTCCGCGCGATAGCGCGGTTTGACCGCTATACAAGCGAAGCGAAGCGAGCCCTAGTATATCCCACAACCTTTACACTTTATGATACACTTTACGGAAAAACTGCCACGCCTATTGACATAGTAATTTCTATTTATATGTAAGAGATGTGTTATCATCAGTCAGTCAAGGCGTGACGACGCGAGCCCTCACACAGCTCGGCTTTTAGCTAGTTATTTATGTAAAGCGGCGCAGTCGCTAATGTTTAAATAAATCATGACATACATATTATAAATACATTTTATTCGAATAATTCGAATATTGCGGATAACACTTACACTTAAAAAAATTTATATAACACTTAAAACTTTAGATAAAGACCACAATAGGTGTCGATATTTTTAAAGGCATCCTGAAATCAGATTTGATGACTGGAACGTGAAAAGAGTTTACATAATTTGACGACCTCTGCGACTCAGCGGTTGAGCGCGTGGTAGCTCATGCCGGGGGTCGCGGGTTCGAATCCCGCCGACATGACAGACCAAAAGTTTTCGATGATCTTAGGTCATGGGTGTGTATTAAATATTATATTGTGTATCCATGTTACCGTTAGAATGCAGAATACGTTACTGTGCACATTAACTAGGTAATCTGCAGATTTCATGATACCATCCGTTAAAGTGTGAAATTTAAATCAAAAAAGCTTATATTTGCACTTTACCTAGTTAGTTTGCATAGTAACGAATGGTACATCGTTAAATTGCGGAAGACAGTGAACGAAACACGTTTTGTTTCGCTCCTCCGCTACGACTGCGCCTCTTTGTTCCCGCGTTCGATGATTTGATCAACTGTTATATCTTATCAGTGGAGTAACATTGTATATTGGCTATACAGGATGTAACAAAACTAAGTGATAATACTTTAGGTTGGGTATGGAGTTATGGACACTATACACCCTAAATATTTTTTTTTTTTAGGTGCGCAGGGTCAAAGTGTTAGTAAAAGTCAGTGCAATCAAGGATAAGTCGGTCAAGTTGGTCGATTGATGGAGTTTAGGAGGGAATACAAAAGGCACGTTTCTGTAATAATAATTCTGGTAATTTAATAATTTATTCCTTTGTCTATCCTTAAAATTATATGAAATAATTCCCTACAGCTAAGTAACATACTTAATTCAAACAAGAAACTATTTTATGCAATTTACCGTATGCATGGTCGTTAGTGTAAGAATAGAATCCACTTTTTGCACTTTAACTGACTCACCCAGGTAATCTGCAGAATACCTTGTCAATCTGCACTCTAACTGGTTTACGCACATTAACGGTAACATCCATACTAATATTATAAATGCGAAAGTGTGTCTGTCTTTCTGCCTGTCTGTTACCTCTTCAGGCCCAAACCGCTAAACCGATTTTGCTAAAATTTGGTATGGAGATACTTTGAGTCCCGAGAAAGGACATAGGAATTTTTTTATCCTAGAAAAGTGTACGGTCGTCATCTAGTCATATTATAATAAGTCCTTCAGATACTTAATACGGGGCCAGACTGACGTGGTGTGAACTTGTGAAGCGTCCATAGATATTATTATTATTGGATATTTCCGAAAGAATTCTAAGAAGCTTCAAGCTATCTAAATCCAACCATACTTTAAACAGCTATACTCAACCTGTGGCCCGCGGGCAGCATGTGGCCCGCCTCGCCGCGCCGGGACTTTTTTAGTGGCCTGCATTAACACATTCAATGCCACCATGATTTTCTAAAAGTTCCCAGCGATGCCGCCCTATTAAAAACTCAAACTATGAAAGGTGTGCTCTCGGCATTGCAGGATGAAATTACATGGCACACTAGGTGTGTTCATTGGTACTGTAAAGAGGTAAAATCATAAAAAGCGTTATTTCGACTTCAAACGTGCTTATTCATTAGTCCTTCTTGAGTTACTGAAGATATATTTTGTTTTCTGAAGTGTTTGTGGTCTTAAAGGTTTAATTATGGCAGTAAATAGATTCCGAGGTAAGTATTTATCGTAATTTGATTAGTGACTGTCAACCTTTGGTTACTTATTTATGATTTTTTAGACAATACAAAATATGAGCTAGAAGCAGGGGAATATGATGATGATGCGACGCAAGCAGATAGTCCCCAATCAAATAAACGTCCAAAAGTAGAAGGTGTAGTGAGCATTTTTGGTAGTATATGCTTAGTATACTTCACATAAAACCAAAATCACCATAATATGTTTCCATATAAATTTTGAGGAGTTCCCTCGATTACTCATGGATTCCATCATCAGGTCACCACTTTTGTGAACATGGTACCAAATTCGAGTTAGACCCTATACAACAAAAAAATAATTTTGAAAATCGGACCACAAACGGCTGAGTAATCGTTGAACATACAAAAAAATAAATTTATACAGCCGAACGTATAACCTCCTCCTTTTTGGAAGTCGGTTAAAAACATTTTTTTAACCCACGGTCCCACCATGTGAGAAATCTAATTTCTATACCATAATAATTTGTCGGAACTTGTGTCCGACATGTCGGAAGCCTATACAAGCTTAATCTGACACGCTCGAGCTTGTCGCGAAATGCCATCTTCCCCTCCCTAACTATTGAAGATTTTTCGTCATACAATAAAATGTTCAACTTTTCAAGCCCATTCATTTGGTATATTATGTCTTAAAGTGCTACATAAGTGGGTACGAAATGCCCCTCTTTCTTAAAGTAAATTGACCAAACAATATAGATACCGTGCACCCAGATATAAAAGGTTGAAAACTCGATGAACACACCTGGCATGTTCGCGGCATTACATAATAAATTATTTTTGATAACATAAAAAAATATCAGATCATGGAACCACTTAAGAATTCATTAGCTTACGGCACAAAGTTTATGCTCTGAGAGTTTCGGTGAAAAAAACTGTCTTATCTTTGAGATATTGATGAAAAACGGAGAGCACGCCTGGCGTGCCAGCGGCATGGCGATAAAGATTAGTGTGGACACACATGGTGTGTTAAAGGCACTGAATGTGCCATTTTGAAATTAACATCTACCGCCAAATTAGTGCAAAATAGTCGTAAAAGTCGAAAAACTTTTTCTAAGTACCTAAGTACTTTTAAATAGCTAATGTTGAAAAAAAATGAATATTGTTGAATATTTTTTAACCCTTTAAAAATTTTGGGTGCGGCCCGTAGGTATAATAAAAAGGTTGAGTACCACTGCTTTAAAGATCTCTTCATAGTACATCATCAATAAATCGACTGCTCCTAGGTAGACTATCGTAAGCCACAAAATGGCAAATTTCGGTTTATTGCGAAAATGCATATTGTAATTATGGTAAATCTTTTAGGATCTTTAAGGAAAAAAATTAAATTTTAAGTATAAGTGCCTTTTTCGAAACGTAAACTGTAGTATGTTTCAAACGCCTCCGACGTTATTTATCGTAAGTCCTTTAGCGATGATAGTCTACGCGGAGCAATACGGGAGCAGATACCAGAATTCACACATCGTATGTATCAGTTGCAATTGTCTACGCCGGATGGACACTAACGTAAATTATAGTTTGTACTACTTACAATAGTTGACATTGGAACTTCTTTTGAAAAATATGTTGCAAGTGTAACTTACAATTTTTTTCGTTGGAATTTAAGTTATGATAAATAATAAATATTGTATGATAATTATACAATATTCTACTACGGAAACTATTATTTTTTATTTATTGTATCTATATCTTACTACGCTCTACGTCGTATTATTCATTGACATACGATATTTTTGCGATCATTTATTTTAATTACAACTATTATTTATGAAATTAGGATGCAAACGAGCAAACGGGTCACCTGATGTTAAGCAGCTACCGTCACTCATGGACATTAGAAGAGTTGCAAATACGTTGCCGGCCTTTTAAGAGGGTCGCTCTTTTCGGGTTTTTAGGTCGTATTGGTCTGGAAATACTGCTGGCAGCAGTTTGTTTCAGTTTTACTTTGAAAGACCCATCAAGGTGAGGAACATTTCGCCATCGTTCCACGATAGAATATACTTTCCCGCGGAACGATGAATGTCAAAGTAGACATATTTTGGGGCATTTTCCAGCATTATTACATCTCGAAGGCGTCGATATGTCTGCGGTCAGAGTCCATGTCTTGGATCCGTAAAAAAGATGGAGAACACTAAGCGTGGACAAGTTTTGTCTTATTTTTTAAATAAATCTTTTTGTCACGCCAGGTTTTACGCATTTGAGACATAGCACTCTTAGCCATCCTAATTAAACTTAGAAAAGTTCTACGGATATCTGGTTCACAGGAGAAGATTGTTGTTGAGTGTATAGCGATAAAGAAAGAATTGATAACAGGTCTTCAAAAAAATCTGGAACATGAAATAATATACCTAGCATTGGTTTATGATTATCTAGATGATGCCCGTAACTTCGTAGCGCCAAAAATTCGTTTGTCTCGCGGAGCCGTACATTTTCCCGGGATAGACAGTATCCTATGTCCTTTCCAAGTATTTTCATACCAATTTTTTTTATGAAATAAGGGGGCAAACGAGCAAACGGGTCACCTGATGGAAAGCAACTTCCGTCGCCCATGGACACTCGCAACATCAGAAGAGCTGCAGGTGCGTTGCCGGCCTTTTAAGAGGGAATAGGGTAATAGGGGAGGGTAGGGATGGGAAGAGAAGGGAATAGGGGAGGGAAGGGAAGGGAATAGGGTAGGGGATTGGGCCTCCGGTAAACTCACTCACTCGGCGAAACACAGCGCAAGAGCTGTGGTATTTCTCCGGTCGAGTCGGCCCATTCGTGCCGAAGCATGGCTCTCCCACGTATAAAATTTTATAATTATAAAATTAAAATTTCAAGAAAATCTAACGATTTTCCTTGTTTGGGTGTAAAGAGAGAGACACATTTTCGCATTTATTATATTCGTGGGATATTTGTTTATACGTGGGAGAGCCATGCTTCGGCACGAATGGGCCGGTTTTACCGGAGAAATACCACATTCTCACAGAAAACCGGCGTGAAACAGCGCTTGCGCTGTGTTTCGCCGAGTGAGTGAGTTTACCGGAGGCCCAATCCCCTACCCTATTCCCTTCTCTACCCTCCCCTATTCCCTTCCCTTCCCATCCCTTCCCTCCCCTATTACCCTATTCCCTCTTAAAAGGCCGGCAACGCACAGCTCTTCTGATGCTGCGAGTGTCCATTGGCGACGGAAGTTGCTTTCCATCAGGTGACCTGTTTGCTCGTTTGCCCCCTTATTTCATAAAAAAAAACGTATGGAAATAATATGGATTGCGATGAATACTTATCTCATGCTTTAAGTTGTACATCATTTCATATGGATTTTTTAAAAATGTTACAAAATACCATTATTTAATAGAGCAGACTTTTTTGTTATTGATGCTGTGCAAGAGTTGATTACTTACTATATTTTAGCACTTTTTTGCACATCAACAATATAAATCGTGGCAACGACCTACTTCTAAAATGTATAACACACTTTTTAAAGGTATTTGATATTTTTTTTGAAATTATAACTTATAATAATTTATTTTGGCTATTCCAAATGTAAATTATGATATATCTTACATACCATAAAAAATGTTAAAGAAGTCCCCCGTAGTGTATGGTAAGTAAACGTTACAATAGTTAAGCAATGAAAAATTTTAACGTAAACTGTGGTTAGTGTTAACTGTTAGTTGCAATAATTTTCGTTATAGATTATCCAAAGAATAATATCGCAACAACAATTTTAGCTAAACCAAGCATATAATATAGTATTTTATTGCATCAGTTAATACCTAACAATATTGTTGTTGTTCATGCCAAATTATATAACAATCGGTTTAAAAAATGTAGTCGTGGTTCAAATTTGAAACATCAAACTCTCTTCCTGTACAGTTGTGTTTTTGATGTTACGATAGTCTACCTAGGAGCAGTCGAAATGCAGTTTGGCAGCGCGCCAGCTCACAATACTATCAAATGCTAAATCATCTGGGATAAAGCTTTGTTGTGAAATGTGGAATAACAATGGAATCAACGTTTGCACTATCGGAGAAATTGATTCATAGCGGGCCCCTAGACGAGCAATTTTATTGAGCAATACTATTGCCTAATATTATTGACCGTCTAGGTTTGATATTCAATATCACGCGCCTATCTAATTGTCAAATAAACTGTTCAATAAAATTGAAGCGTGACATTGACAATAAAATTGATCGTCTAGGGGCCGGCTTAGGGTGGAAGACGTACGTATAAAACGTAAAAAGATAGTAAATAGTAAAAAGATCGGGCTATGTCAAATCTTACATTGACTTATTATAAACCACTTATTATACGTGGAAGAGCCATGCTTCGGCACGAATGGGCCGGCTTGACCGGAGAAATACCACGTTCTCACAGAAAACCGGCTTGAAACAGCGCTTGCGCTGTGTTTCGCCGAGTGAGTGAGTTTACCGGAGGCCCAATCCCCTACCCTGTTCCCTTCCTTTCCCTCCCCTATTCCCTTCTCTTCCCATCCCTACCCTCCCCTATTACCCTATTCCCTCTTAAAAGGCCGGCAACGCACCTGCAGCTCTTCTGATGCTGCGAGTGTCCATGGGCGACGGAAGTTGCTTTCCATCAGGTGACCCGTTTGCTCGTTTGCCCCCTTATTTCATAAAAAAAAAAAAAAACTGTGATCGAGTGAGTACCTACCAGCTGTTGCCAATATTGATATCGAGCAAAAAAGGCCAAAAATAATCACGTTTTGCTGTATGGGAGCCCCCCGGCCCCCTTAAATTTTTTTTTTTTTTCAGAATTTGTTGTTATAGCGGCAAGAAAAATACACTATCTGTGAAAATTTCAGAAGTCTAGCTATGGCGGTTCTTGAGTTACAGCCTGGAGACAGCCAGACGGTCGGACAGTCAACGAAGTCTTAGTAATAAAATATCATCTACAGTCTACACATATTATAAAGAGGAAAGCTTTGTTTGTTTGTTTAATTGTAATGAATAGGCTCAAAAACTACTGGACCGATTTTAAAAATTCTTTCACCATTCGAAAGCTACATTATCCACGAATTACATAGGCTAAATTTTATTTTGGAAAAAAATAGGGTTCCGTAAGATATTTGGGTTTTTCTGACACAAGGATTAAAAAATCAACCAGAAAAGTTACTTATTTTGCGTACGCTGCCTAAACTATAAAAGATAGAGCCATAAAATGTTCTAATTAATTGTAGATCTTATAAATATCTACAAAAAAGTCCGCAACACACTATTCTTATCTATGTCGAGTGAGGCACAACAACCATTTTTTTACTTAAAAATCTTGATTTTTTTTTTTGGACTACATTTAAACGCGTTTATTTTATTCATGTTATTAATCCTTGTCAAAATAAATTACTTCATCACTAAGTACGGCTTATGTAGGTAATATTTGGTCTTCGAATGATTAAAATTGGACGTTTGGTTTTGAAGTTATGGCGAAATTAAAATATTTATGAATTACGATTTATGCTGCATGGCCCGTTGCGAAGTGGGCGTCACCAAGGCGGGGGGTGCGCGTGTGTGTTTAGATATTCTATGAGTAAGGTACTTTGATACCTTATTTATAATGATAGATACTTCTTAACGCGAGCGAAGCCGCGGGCAAAAGCTAGTTTATAATAAATCTTTGGTTAAGGAACCCTAAAAATGTGAAAATGCACGGTCCCAAGACACTATCCCCCCTGTCTTCAATACATGTTATTCATCCATACATTTAATCATTCATTAATTCATTCATTTATTCAATTATTGTAATTTATGCCATTGTGTACCTACTAGCATTATATTTTTATAATAATATGCTTTTTTATGTGTGTGTAACTGTGATTATGCACAATGAATTAGTATATTTCATTCACTCATTCATTCGTTCCCCCTTAAATCCTTACGTAACTCACAAATGCCCCCCCCCCCCCCCCCAACTCTATCGGAATGTAATTAATAATTATGCAGGAACAACGTACATTTTTCAGCGGGATCTAGCTCGCGGCTTAACATAAATTTACATACATACATTACCGTCCGGATGTCCGTCTGTTTATTTATTTTCTGTTCGCACGATTTCCTCCTTACTTTGTAAATGGATATTTAAATACTTCCGTAGGCTGCCTTCACATTAAGGGCCTTCCCCTACGGAGATTCTGTAATTTAACGTATTTAGAGCGGAGAGCCTTATAAACTCATAATTTGAAAGCTACAAAGTTATAATAAAAATACAGCAATAATCTTCAGTATAATATCAACATTCCTTCCCCGTTTTAAATTTTCTATTTTTGTTTATTATCCTTCCAAAGTAATACCAATTTATTAAAATTGAAGCATACTTTCAGCATCTCCCTAGTATTTACAAATTACGTAAACACACGACAATAGATAGACAATTTCATTAACTATAGGTCTACCAGAATCTGATGGCAATTTTTGACAGCAGATTTTCAAAAAATATCCGTGATCATTGGATAAATTTTTATATTTGCATGTTTAACGCAGAGAATCAGCCGCTATAAGACAAAAAAGGATCAAAATGTTTTATTACAATTACCCCGGTATTGGTAGAGTCAATTTATTTTCTCACTTTTTGCCATCACATTCTGATAGACCTATACATATTCCCCGTTTTAATTTTTTTTTTAGATCAATTTTGAACTAAGATAAGTAAAAAAAATAGAATTTTTGTGCGATCTCGGCAACGCGTCAAATGTATGGTCAAGGTCGTTTGCTCGGGGGATGGCCTTAAGTCGCGAGTAGTGCGGCAGCCGCGCGATTCCATACTATAACGATAGAAGTCGCGCGGCTGCCGCACTACTCGCGACTTTAATGTGAAGGCAGTCGTCATCTTTCATTTGTACATTGTTTTGTAAATTATTTTTATGTAGAATTCCGTATTCTAGTACGAAAAACTTTATCGTTTTTCGTACTAGAATACTTAAGGGTGTGTATATAAGTCCCGTGTATAGAGTTCACTGTTAAAGTAGCAGTGCTGAAAGCGTAACTTTTTTAAATTTTTGCATGGGCAAACTTATGACCAGAGGCGGCGTAAGGCGTAGGCGACGTGGGCGACGTATTAATTCATTCATAAATAAAAAGTTTTATAAGTAAATAAAAGTTTGAGTATCAAAAAATTCTTTCTCTCAACAAATCCGTCCTCTTGTGTCATCCATCAGGGGGCTTCGCAAAATATGAAATATATTACGAATAAATTATTAAATATATACGAGGGCCTCGCCCACATCAAATTTAGGTCATGACTCTTGCCCCGCAGTGGCGGTGGCTATAATGACGCTGGGCGTTTGCCCATACAAATCACAAAAAAAATGTTCTTCCAGCGCTGCTCCTTTCACAATTAACTCTATACAAATATAAGGGACACATACTCTAAAGTTTTATCACTTAATTTTTGTGTTACAACTTAGGTACACCTTGTATTTACCTCTCCCCCGAAATGGCTGGTCTGATTATGATGAAATTTTCTACGCCTATAATATGCTTTGGGTCAAGAAAAAAGTATAATATATCAAAATAACGTTTGCCGGGCCAGCGGGTATTATCCGTCTTGATAATAATAATTGAAGGCGAAAATATTATTATATCTCCCACGATACACCTGTCTGTCTGTATGTGTTAACTCATGTGAATTGATCGATGGAACTAAATTAAGAAGAATTCCCACTCACCGAAACAATATTACGTCGAAAATTATGATGCGGCTGAATTCGTTTCTCGTGCGGGTACATTTTTCCGGGATAAAAAGTATCCCAGACTAGATGGTGCCCGCAACTCCGTTGCCCCAAAATTAGTTTATCGCGCGAGAACCGTACATTTTTCCGGGATGAAAAGTATCCTATGTCCTTTCCCGGGACTCAGGGTATCGTATCTTCATACAAAATTTCTGCAAAATCGGCTGTGGTTTGGGCGTGAAGAGGTAACAGACAGACAGATAGATAGACAGACAGATATAAAGACAGACAGACAGACAGACACACTTTCGCGTTTATAATATAAGTACTTTTTAAGTATGGATATTAGTATGGATGTTCTTTCCAAATCTCGATACTCAATCTTCATTCTTTTGAAGTCAGTATCAACTATCAACTAAATAATGAAATCGTGAATTCCATATCAAGAATATTTGCATTATTTTGGGCTGGTAACACTAAAGCGTGCCCAATTTGGTCATGTAGACGTTGAATAGAAGCTTATAATAGGTAGGTATGTATAGCCTTCATATGACCACTTTCATAGCCAACGGCTATGTAAAAAACGTGCTCACAGCCTTTATATAGCAATTTTAGGAGTTTCTAGCAAGATGTGTGATTTTATGGTTTAAGGCCGCACTCAAAGAAGAATATTAATTACTTACCTGTCATTTAATGAAAATTTTGATATCTTCATACTCTTTGTCAAATCTCATGTCTCATCTGTCAAACCCTTAATTAAATTGAGTTTAATCATCATTAAACGTCTCTGAGTGCGGCAGATAGTGGGAAAAAAAACACAAAATTAGTACATAATATTATAGATTATAGTAAGTACCTAAAACCGAAACTAAGTACGTATTGTCCATTGTAAAGACCTCTTTATAGTCGCTTTTCTATATGATATACAACATAGGCACTATATTATGATTTTAATTGACATTATCACAGAAGATTAATCATATTCCTTATGTGAAAGAAAAATACTTAGTAAGGGTAAGCGCACATTAAAACTAAGCGCAGAGCCGAATTCGTGTTTTTTAAGAGTTTGTGTGGGCAACTTTATTTCCGCCCCATCTACGAAATCAGTTCTTGGACGCTGCCACCCCCCTAGGACGCTGCCACTCCCCTACGGGGCTGCCACCCCCTAGGACGCCTGCCACCCCCTAGGACGCTGCCACCCCCCTAGGACGCTGCCACCCCCCTAGGACGCTGCCAGGTTTGAGGTGTCTGTTAGGTGTCTGTCTGGATATGTGTGTCTGGCTGTGGCACCCAAATGGGTGGAATGATTTCGATTTTTTTTGTTTGAAAGCTGACATGTTCTAGAGTTATCTTAGCAATAGTTTATTATTTTGGCGCTCTGTGGCGTTACTATAGGGTGGCAGGCAGGGCTGGCAAAATGCCTCTAGCCCCCGACCCAAAAGGGCCCCGGCGCAAGAGGCCGGGAGGTCAGATTTTTATACATTGTTTTATTATTAACATGACGATATTTACTGATAAGGCCCCATCAATTTCAATACACTGTCACAACAATGCTAAAGGATATTTAGTAACTGAGCGTATCTCGGCGATAAACCTTGGTTTGGCGAGGTTTAAATGTAGGTATTAGTTTTTAAGTTTCTTGAAATAAATAAAATATTTAAAAAAAAATTGCCAAGGGCCCCGGATGTTATAGTTACGCCACTGTATGCGCTGGAAAATTTCGGAGGTTTTTTGTAATTTAATTTATACTTATTTAATTAGGATTTATAAGACGGAAAAAATAATTTTATTATCCGTTAGGTAATAATTAAGTATTCTTGGATTTAGGCATAAAAAATATAAAAATAATTAGTTACAGTCGCTTACTCACATTTACATAAAATCCTCACTTATCTACTTATAATTTAAACCAGACTTTCCGCGCGGCTCCGCCCGCGTTACTTATTTCGTAGGAACCGTACATTTTACCGCAAAAAAAGTATCCTATGTCCTTTCCCGGGACTCAAAGTACCTCCATACCAAAGTTCAGAAAAATCAGTCCAGGGGTTTGATGTGAAATGGTAACAAAAAGACAGGCTTTCGCATTTAAACGTAAGATGACGCCCGCAACACCGTTACGCCAAAATTCGTTAAGCGCACGGGAACCGGACACTTTTCCGAGATAAAAAGTATCCTATGTCCTGTCCCGGGACTCAAAGTACCTCCAATCCAAACGGCAAAATTGTTACAACGGTTTGGGTCATGGGTGTGCCGTGTGAGGAGGTAACAGACAGACAGGGAGACAGGTCATGCTTTCACATTTATTATTATATACATTAATATGTAAGTAATAACTAATAACCATACTTCCATACTAATATTATAAATGCGAAAGTGTGTCTGTCTGTCTGTACTCTGTCCGTCCGTCTTTCTGTCTGTTACCTCTTCACGCCTAAACCGCTGAACCGATTTTGATGTTTGGTATGGAGATACTTTATAAATAAATAAAATCTTTATTCCAAATTTTCAACATTACAAAACCACAATAAAGAAAAAATACAAAAGAAAAATAACGAGAAAGAAACTAGAAACAAAATATCTGTCCTTAATTAAATAAAAATAAAAAAATTGCATATTTTACTACGAGTGAATAATAAGGTTTTTTTTCTTTGAGTCTCGGGAAAGGACATAGGATACTTTTTATCCCGGAAAAATGTACGCTTCCCGCACGATAAACGACCGCCGGGCGTCATCTAGTATATCAGTACCTATAATATTATGTTCGTATGTTTAGGAGGTTAAGGCCATCCCCCGAGCAAACGACTTTGACGCGTTGCCGAGATCGCACAAAAATCCTATTTTTTTACTTATCTTAGTTCAAAATTGATCTAAAAAAAAATTTAAACGGGGAATATGTAGTTAATAAAATTGTCTATCTATTGTCGTGTGTTTCAAATAAACGTAATTTGTAAATACTAGGGAGATGCTGAAAGTATGCTTCAATTTTAATAAATTGGTATTACTTTGGAAGCTAATATCATGAGTATAATAAACAAAAAACAAAAATTTAAAACGGGGAAAGGAATGTTGATATACTGAAGATTATTGCGGTATTTTTATTATAAATTATGGAATCGTAGGGGAAGGCCCTTAAAACGAGACAAATTTCATTCAACTTCACAAGCTCATATTTCAATATCAACCCCAGAATACCCGGGTCTAAATGACCCCTCGCATGTCGTGTATGACCCTTGAATGAGAGCCCTCGATTTTGTGTCACTTTCGAGTATTTTACAAGGGTTATTATGTCCGCAGTTCTTCGAATTTTGGGGTGTATTATACGCTAGATCACGCCCGCAACTCCGTTACGCCTTTTGTTTATCGCGCGTAAACTGTACATTTTCCGGGATAGAAAGTAATTGTATGGATAGAAAGGAATTCTAGTGTGGAGATCAGTGATTGTATAAGATTAGCGTGTAGAATTTTTTTAAATGAAAATAAAGATTTGTTTATTTTTCCTTTCCCGGGACTCAAGGTATCTTCTTCCTCCTTCTTGTTTTTTTAAGTAGTAGGTTATATCTAGGTGATCTAGACTAATATTATAAAGCGGAAGAGTTTGTTAGTTTGTTTGAACGCGCTAATCTCAGGAACTACTGGTCCGATTTGAAAAATTATTTCAGTGTTAGATAGTCCATTTATCTAGGAAGGCTACAGGCTATATTTTATCACGCTAAGACTAATAGGAGCGAAGAAATAGAGGAAAATGTGGAAAAAACGGGGGGAAATTATTTGAAAGGGCTTATTTGAACGCGCTTATCTCAGGAACTACTGGTCCCATTTGAAAAATTCTTTCAATATTAGATAGCCCATTTATCGAGGAAGGCTATAAGCTATATTTTATCACGCTAAGACTAATAGGAGCGGAGAAATAGATCAGATATTTTAGGAGAAGTCTAAATTATTATCTTTCTCATTCTTTATTATTTTTACTTACCTAGTTTTATGTCGATTCTAAATCTCGTATACTTACATAAGAAGCAAACATTAAAAGAACACTAATTTATTAACATAAATAATAATAAATTAAATAAATTACAATTTACAGCTATTTTTATTCCTAATTAATATCATACGCCATGGGTTTTGCAAACAAAGTGGTATTGTTGTCTGGTGCGGGCTCAGGAATCGGAGAAGCAACAGCTATAGCCTTCGCCAAAACATCAGCAATACTTTCAATATTCGACAAGAATGAAACAGTACATGCAGTCGGAGAAACTTGCAAGAAATACAACAACAAAATAATAACATCTACCACCGATGTCACTTCGGATGAGGATTTAAAAGGGTTGATCGAAAAAACGGTGGAAAAATTCGGGAGAATAGACGTCGTAGTCAACTGTGCTGGTTCGTATTTTGGTGGTAAAATAACTGATGAACACTTCATGGAAGCCTACGAGAGATGTATGAAGGTGAACTTCAGATCTGCTGTGCTCCTAACCCATCTGACTGCTCCACATTTGATTAAAACTAAAGGTAACGTTGTCAACGTTACCAGCGTGTCTTCGAAGCTGATAACTCCTGGATGGCTACCGTATGACGTCTCCAAGGCTGCTCTTAGTCGGTTCACAGCCTGCGCAGCTCTTGACCTGGCTGGAGACCACGTAAGGATCAACGCTGTCCAACCAGGAGGCACACAAACGAACCTACCAGTCAACAGCGGCTATTTCAAAGCGGAGGATAGTGATAAAGTTTGGAAGCATTTCGCGAAGAAGACGCCTTTGGGTAGAATAATACATCCCGAGGAAGTCGCCGACTTGATTCTGTATTTAGCAAGCGATAAGGCTAGGAATATAACTGGAGTAGAGTTCGCTATAGACGCCGGGTTGTTGGCTAAAGGATACGTGCCACAGAAATAAAAGTTTTCGATATACAATTTGGCACCAGCTAGGTAGGGACTTTCGTGTCAAATGACGTGTCAGGGGGGTGTACCATGAAACTGTTGAGACTCAAACAATCGGACGAGAATGCTGCGTCCTACTCTAACAAACGAGAAATGACGTTGTTAGAGCAGGACGCGGCAGGAATTGACACGATAGACCCTACGGCTACCATTTGTCAGGGACAAATGTAGTAAATTCAATTCGTCTGTCAATAAAATCATTTACCAAAATTTCTGATAGCACAATGTTTGCTGTCAAAAAAATTCATGACGCTTAGGCGTTTGCCCTGCGAAATCACAAAAATGGATCTTTCAGCGCTGCTACTTTCACAGCGAACTCTGTAGGTGTTCATGGCATAGGGTAGGTCTATGTGGCTCATAAATAAGAGTTCACTGTGAAAGTAGCAGCGCTGAAAGAGCAAAAATTTTATGTTGCTGGTCAAAGCCCAAGCGTCAATTTTTTCCCCATACAAAAATAAAAAAAAATTTACTCTTTCGGGGCTGGTATTTTCACAAACTCTATACGAGGTGTAGCAGAACTAAGTGATAAGTAATATATTAGGATCTGTATGTGTTCCTCGTAGAGAGTTCACTGTGAAAGTAGCAGCGCTGAAAGGCCTTTTTTTCATTTTTGTACAGGATTAACAAAAAATTAAAACCGACTTCCAAGGTAAAAACAATAAATAATAACATCCTTATAATATGAACTAAAAAGTATTAAATAATTTTTCCTATCTAGTAGTGCCTTTTTCCGAATTCGGCAAAACCTCAACTATTTCTGTTTTCAATCTTCATCATTTTGAAGTCGGTACCAGATAGCTGAATCTTCAGTTCTCTGACAGAATATTTGAAACTGGCACCGACTTCAAAATTATGAAGATTGAATACAGAAATAGTTGAGGTTTAGCCGAATTCGGAAAAAGGCACTACTAGATAGGAAAAGTTATTTAATACTTTTTAGTTCATATTATAAGGATGTTATTAATTTATTGTTTTTACCTTGGAAGTCGGTTTTAATTTTTGGTTAAAAATAATAATTTCACTCTTTTTTGTTACCTAGTAAACCATCGCGTATATTCTACGTATCTTATTACAATTTGTATCTGTCGCAGTCATCTAGATAAATCTGCGATTTGATTCGCAGACACAATAGATTTTTAATTGTTATGCGGCAGCCGGGTGCCGCTTGGGGATTGATGGGTTAATAGTTAAACTAGTGTAGTACCGAAGCAACTTACTTTTCTTTTTTCTTTTGAATCTGAATGAATGAAAAAAAAATCGGTCTTTTAGCGCTGCTACTTCCACAGTAAACTCTACATAGGGTATGGGTCACATACACACCCTAAACTCTAAACTTCTAAAGTATTATCACTAAGTTTTATTACACTCTATAATCTATATAGTTCATTTCCGTAAAGAAGAAAGTGCAGATGCGCTCCTCTCTCACTTTAAAAAATATGCCTGTCAACTTAGATTTCAGAATATTGCAAATAGAAAGTGTTATTCAAGAGCAGTGATAATCAACCTTGAAGTGATGCGACCATGTTATGAAAAATTATTCGCGACCTCAAACATTTGCTTCTATAGCATGTATATTGTATAATATATGTGTGTTTATGAATACTAGAGATCGCCCAATGGTCGAAATTCGACCTTAAATCCTGGCCGTGTAACCATTGTCTATAGGGTTGCCAGATGTCCGGTATTTAAGCGCACAGTCCGGTATTTTCGAGGCCTGTCCGGTAAAAAATAAGTGGTCATACGGCATACCGGACAAAACAATGTCCGATATTTTGAAGAAAGTCGGTACTACTGATACCTAGTTTTAGGTGATTTTAATTTTTTTAGAAGTTCCTACCTTTATTTTGTTAAGTAAGTTGTAGTATATTATAATAATCAAACCATTGTTGCATGCACAACGCTAATATTAAAACACAATGCAACATTTGGTAAGACTTAACAACTAGAAAAGTTAATAAAAATCAATTATTCAATGTCAATAATGAAAATTACAAGAAATTTTGGATAATGTCAGAAACATAGAGATATAATGTACTGTAGTACTCATATGTCAGTGGTCAGAAAATATTAAATTAAGTTTATAAAAATATACAAAATAATAATGTCCAGTATAGTATTAAAATTAGCATTAACATAAATTTCAATTACTAATACAATAGACGATTAAAAAAACAATATTACTGGCTGTCCTGGCAAATGTTGCTTTGCCATAATATTAAAAAGTATTTCGAGCATATTATTATTTTATTGAAGTGACTAAATAAGTATGTTACCATGGTAACGTCCCGTTCCGTCCCGTCGCACAATCAATGGTCGCAGTCAGTCTCGAGTTGTAATAATTTACTATTATTTTTTCAACAAATGCACTTATCAATATAAAAAGTACCCAGTAGCCGATTCTCAGACCCACTAAATATGCATATAAAATTTGGTTAAAATCAGTAAAGCCGTTTCGGAGGAGTACGCGACATAACATTGTGACACGAGAACTTTATATATAAGAAAATTATTTAATTAATTACTTCTACTTCTATAAAAATGTCAAATTATTACAAAACAATATGCTAATAAATAATAATAATTTATGAGCATAATATTTTTTTCTTAAAGGATGTGGAGCGATCGTGAAAGATGTCTTAATCATATTATGTTTAATGCCAGATGTTATAGGAATTGATCATTCTTATTATAGGAGCGTTCTTGCCGACATTAGTTTTATGCCTGGGAATATTAAAGAGAGGTTTCTCCCTTATCCTGGTATTGGGTCTAGGTACTATTAATCCTATAGTTTCTAACAGTTCCTGGCAAGGGGTGGAACCTGTGACAAGATCTTTAAGGAATACCAGATCAAGCATTCGTCTGCGATCTGATAACTTGTCAATTTTAAAAACCGAAAGTCTTTCGTTGTATAGCAATTTATTGTTTATCTGCGGGGTGACATATGCCAAGTGTCTCGTAAAAGATCTCTGAATCGATTCGATACGTTGGGAATGGACTTCGTAACAGGGGTCCCAAATGATGCTCCCGAATTCTAATATGCTACGTACGAAGTTATTATACAATAGTATCCTAGTGTCGGTGCGTCTGAAGTCTTTTGAGTTACGCTTGACAAACCCTAACGTCCTTGATTTTTTCTTTATCATGTAATCAAAATGAGGCCCAAAGGTTAGTTTGGAGTCAATTAATATCCCTAAGTCGCGAATTTCCGGTGAGTAATTGGACAATTATTTATGTGATATTGAGTTGATAAAACTTTCTTTTTCTTTGTAAATTTTATGTGGCGGCATTTGGAAGCATTCAATTCCATTTTGTTGTTAAGACACCACTGGTGGTCAAGATCTGATTGAAGTAACGAGGAATCGGATGAAGATCTAATTATTCTCGAAATCTTCATATCATCGGCAAACAATGAACAGCGGCAGTGGTGTGTATACATGATGTAATATCGTTGATGAACAATAAAAACAATATTGGTCCCAGATGCGAACCTTGAGGAACACCAGATGTTGCAAAATATTTTAGTGATTCGTGTCCGTTTACCACTACAGTTTGTTCTCTCCCGCCCAGGTAAGAAACGAACCAGTCGAGTAGCCTACCCCGAATGCCATATTGCTTTTCCAACAAGTTGCAACACAGTAATCCATGATCGACTAAATCAAACGCACTAGCAAAATCGGTATAAACAGCGTCGACTTCGTTCTTGTTATTAATCGCCTCGAAAATGGGTGTCAAATATTCGACTAGGTTGGTAATCACTGACTTTTTCTTTTGGAACCCATGTTGGTAGGTATTAATAATAATTAAATTTTTGCAATGATTCGTCAGGAATCAGGATATCGCAGACCAGAGACTCGAAGATCTTAGCAAATGAAGCTACGGGCCTATAATTCTTAACATTGCTGTTGTATGATCTCCCTTCTTGAATATCCCAGGAATAATAGGAAATACCCCAGTACCCAAAGATTTGTTAAATATGATCATGAGTGGAAGTGATAACATTTTTGCACACCTTTTGATGAACAGCGGTGGTATATTATCTGGTCCTGCTCCTTTATTTGGGTCTATGGATTTTAAAGTTTTATTTATCTCAGACTCAGATAAAACTAATCGAGACAGTATTTTATCGTTTTAACCATAGGTGAGGAAGGTTCGGGAGCTGTGTATCTAGATAAGTTATTAGAGTATACAGTTTAAACTGAGAGGCGAACAAATTTGCGACGCTTGAATCATCTGTCGCTGTTGCATGGTCCTTATACATAATGGAAGGTAAGTTGTTAGATTTTTTTTTTTTTATAAATGCCCAGAAAGCTTTGGGATTAGATTTGATACTACGTTCTACAGTTTGTATGTAATTTCTATGGCAATTTAATAATAATTTATTGCAACGTTTTCGTAACAGTTCAAATTCTAGTCTATCACGGGGATTACCAAATTTTCGCATGTTTTGTCTAATTTTATCCTTTTCTTTTAATAGCATAATCAAGTCTTTGGTAAACCAAACAGGATACTTAGATTTCCGAGGCTTTCGTTTAGGTACATGTTTCTCAATGATAGCATTAAGTTTAGAGTAAAAGGAAGAAACCATTTCGTCAACATTCCCACAGTGGAGAAAGGCATCATGCCAATCTAAGTCATTCAATGCTTTAAGTATGCTAGGGTAGTCAGCTCGAAAGAAGTTAAAATCAGATCGTTGTGACTTCTCTTGCCGTGGAGCAATCACACTCCATTGAGTTTCTATTTCGAGAGGAGGATGATACGGGTATATCTTACTTATACTATAGAGAGCTTCATTTACTCGACATGGAACATTTGTTAGTACTAGATCAAGAATCTTGCTATCCTTTTCAGTGTACTATTTTTTTGATTAAGTCCCGTTAATGAAAGAAAGTCAGTTAATAAATAACCTGACTTGTTGTTATAATTGTAAGGAGTAAGATTCATATCATCATCTCTCAATTGCCAATCGATGAAGCTCATGTTAAAATTACCTATGATTATGACATCATCAAGATCGTTAATGACATCGATACTATCATTAATAAACATATCTAACTCTTTCTGTTTAAGAGGAGAAGACAAACATAGCGTATAAACAACACAAATGCCAATTTTAACACATTGTTTACCAATTGTAAGGTTCAATTGTACCCATAAATCGTCACATTTGCTTTCCTTATTAATTAACCGAACACTATTTAAAGTTTTATTTACAGCTATGAGTAGTCCACCACCATCGCTCTTATTGTAAAATTCAGAGATATTACGGTCGCGACGATATACGCGATACCTATCGTCAATGAACTCCCTGTCAAATATTGCTATTAAGCCATGTTTCAGTCAATATGATGAGGTCATAATTCTCTTGCAAAATATTTTTAAAAATATCATTTGTCATTCCACGAATATTCTGATAATATATACGAACCATTGTTTCTGTAGGTGTTTACGGACACACTAGATAAACTGTGCTAAAGATTATTATATGGTACTTAATTGTTATATTTTAGAACTTTTAGTTGGTCCATACTATTTATTACTTTGGCAGGAGAATGTTCGTTTTTTCTTATGAAAATTTTCCCATTACGAACCCACACAAACTGGATTCAGAGTTCTTTAGCTTTGATCCTAGTGGCTGCATGAAGAGCTTTTTTTTTCTGGCCTCAAATGTTCGCATATGTATATATTCTTTTTCTCTCCGCCAATACCAATTGCGCTAGTATTAAGTCTGTCCTGGTGGTTTTTATTGTATTTTTGTGTTACAGCAAGAAGGGAGTCGCGAACGCGAGCACATCGCAGTTTGACCCCCACAGATCGCGGACGACCACTTTTGGGATTTATTTTCGCTACTCGAAAGCAGGAATGTATATCCTCATCTGATATTGTTTGAGATACTGCCTTTCCTATCTGCTGCACCACTTGAGGTAAGTTTTCGGACTTGAATTCAGGTATACCATGTATCTCTATGTTTGCTTCGCGATTGTGTAGTTCGATGGCAGATAAACGCGATGACATGTCAGAAACTTGTTGAATGAGGTTTGAGTTTAGCGATCTATGGATCTTCAGTTCTTCGTCTTTATCTTTAAGAATTTTATTTATTTCGTCATATTTTTCGTGGACGAATTCAATAGATGAGATTAGCTCGGAGATTTTGATATTTAAAGTCGACAGTTCAGAGTTCAGTGATGTTTTTAAAATTTTGGGACGTTCAGCTTTCAGTGCATCTTTAATTTCAGATCGAATTAATTTAGAGATGTCTTGATCAATCTTCCGTAAGTCTTTTGCATCAGTAAGATCCGGTACCGGTGACGGTGAAGAAGTAGGTGAAGTTCTAGGTGGAGTTGAAGAAACTACTGTCTTTTAACGCATGGTGACATTATTAGAACTTGAACCTGGGGAAGACTCAGGAGGTAGATGTCTCCTTACCGGTGTATTTTGGTTGTCAGCTTTGGGTAGCTTATTACGGCAAGCAGGACACAACCAGTCATGTATGCTTTGATCCTTAATTAATTGATTAAATTTCTTTGTTGAAATACTTGCGCAAAGAAGATCATAAATCGATAGGCAGTTTTTACATTTCATAAAATTTTTGTCCTTTATGGTAACTTTGCATCCTCCACATTGTTTGCTTGCCATATTTTCTAATAAAAATATGTGAATTTAGAATAATATAATAATCTATTCTAATATTATAAAGCGGAAGAGTTTGTTTGTTTGAACGCGCTAATCTCAGGAACTACTGATCCAATTTGAAAAAATCTTTCAGTGTTAGATAGCCAATTTATCGAGAAAGGCTATATAGGCTATATTTTATCACGCTAAGACTAATAGGACCGAAGAAATAGAGGAAAATGTGGAAAAAACGGGGGAAATTATTTGAAATTGTTTATTATCTTAAGAACTACTGGAGCAATTTTTATGTTATTTGGCACACATGAAGCATAGACCACGTGAAGGGACATAGGCTATTTTTTGCGGAAAAATGTACCGTTTTCGTGAAATTCCTAAATTACGCGGGCGAAGCCGCGCGGAACATCTAGTATATTATAATACCTCTTTGTTACAAATTCTCCTACTCAATATATTACTATCAATATTTTTAGGCCCAATTTCACCAACGACTATTAAAGTGAATGCTCGATTTTGATAAGTATCACGTTATCTCTTCAATTTTTCATATGAATGAAAGAGAAGACATTTTAATAAGCTGTTAACACTAACAGACGTTGGTGAAATTGGGTCTTGATCTTTATTGTTATTTTAACAAAATAGTTTTCTTGATAACTGGCGACCCCCTACAGAAGCTTCGCGACCCCCTGGGGGCGCGACCCGTAGGTCGAACAACACTGTTCAAGAGAATTGAAAGTCGCTGAATAGAAAATCACTACCTACATATTATAAAACAAAGTCGCTTTTTTCCCCCATGTCCCTTTGTTCCCTTTAATCTTTAAAACTACGCAACGGATTTTGATGCGGTTTTCTTTAACCGAACGCGCGGCAGCCCCAACATCATCCTGAAAATACTCAGTGATAAGCTGGACAGCCACCTCCTGAAGCACTGGGTCCATGCACACGTGCATATATCCGATGCGCCAGAGGGTGGCAAATATTTAAATCCCACCAAAAACATTTAATGTAAAATGTTACCTCGACGACCACAAAAGGTTTGCCCTGTGAAAAAGACATCAGATCTAATGTGGAGCCAAGCTTCTGAATATACACGGCCTAACTCTATCGACCCTAACTCCAACAAATTCTACATATCAGTAAGTATGTATGGCTTCGCTGTTTCGCTACCATCGTGGAGGTGAGACGAATATTTAGTTTCTGATCTAAAGTAAGTAACGAAACAGCCAAGCCATACATACTTACTGATATGTAGAATTTATTGGAGTTAGGGTCGATAGAGTTAGGCCGTGTATATTCAGAAGCTTGGCTCCACATTAGATCTGATGTCTTTTTCACAGGGCAAACCTTTTGTGGTCGTCGAGATAACATTTTACATGAAATGTTTTTGGTGGGATTTCAGTCCTTTTTGTTAGTTGCTACTTGCTAGGCAGTCTTTTTAGTTTTTTTTTATATTTTTAATTAAGAGGTCTTTAGTTAATGTCTATCCCGTGTAAACTTTTGTCCTAATTCATAAGATTGGTGAAAGTCTCATATTTAAACTTCCATTACCCCTACTAAACTTATTTTACGGCGTAACCAAATTTCGGCGTAAGTATTTTAGATATCAATAAAATCTAAAGTATTAGACCTATTCAATTGAGACTTTGTATGTTTAATAAGTCTATTATTGACATCATATCCTGAGAATATAAACTATCTGCTATATTGGAAACCAACTCTATGAGGGTCAACTTCCACCCCCCCATTTTAGGGGATGGGGGGGCGAAAATTACAAGTTTATGAATTTTTTTGTTGTTTTTATACTAAACTTAGATTACATACTAAATTTCGGCTTTCTAGCACTTCAGGAAGTAGCCAAACATTTTGATGATCATCAGTGTGTCAGTGACGAAATCGGCGTATTTTATGCTTAATAAGTCTATTGATGACACATCATATCCTGAAAATATGAACTATCTGCTACAACGGAAACCAATTCTATGAAGGTTCAAAAAAACAGCGAAACACTTCGAGAAAAGGTAGGTAGTGCCCTTGCGCTTCGCTTGGCTCGTCTCGGCGGGGACACTACCGTGTCCCCAGATTAATAATAATTATTTCCTTCTAGTTTTAAGATTTTTTCTATGGGTTATTACCTGAAATAAACGTATTTTTTTTTAATAGATAGAGTAATTCTAGAGGAAATATAATTACATTAATTAAATAGTGGAGAAATACTGTTATTGTTGGGGTTTCTAATGTGATGTCGTAAATATAATTTCATTTTTTTCCACTTACATTGCAAACACAGGCTGAACCCTACGAGATTTATCAAAATAATGTACTAAGTATTGTACACAATGAAAAGGTCTACAGAAAACTCCGCGATGGTATATGGCTATCTCTTATGGATATTCCACAATAACAGTTTTTTGTCATTTACTTTTAACGACAGTCGACAAATAATGGCTAATTTTCGAAGCGATTTTAACCAATACGGCATTAATCCTTATTCAATTAAACACATTGTTGATTTAATATAGATCTATATGGCCCTTTACAGCATATGATTTAAATGAATATTTTCGAAGATATTACATACTTATTTAAAAATTGCGAGACGTAGCTTTTGCGGCGCGGCGGTACCGACCAATGCGGGCCACAGGTAGTAATACTGAATATTAATCAAAACTGCTGAATCGATTTTAATCATTTTTTCAGTGGCTATATATTTTATACCCGTGCGAAGCAGGGGCAGGTCGCTCGTTTAATTTTTTTTTTTTTTTTGTTAATTGCTTGATCTTGCAATCAGTCCTCGAACTATGAGCAGATGTGTTGTGTGTAGGGTTGCAAAATTACGTAATTTTACCGAAAACGCTGGTAAAATACGCGTATTTTACGGTAATTTATATAAATTACGGTAAAATTACCGGCTACGTATGTATGCAGAATGGTGGTATGACGGCGGGCGGGGCGAGCGTGTTGCAAGTTGTAATTTGTGTACTGCGTGCGCGTCGCACGGTGTGAGTTGTGACGTTGCCGATTAGTGCTGTTTGCCATAATATTTTGCGCTGTTGCGACTTGTTGACAGTTGACGACACTCGACAGAGCATACAGCAAGCCGGCAGGCTGGCTATTATGTTGTTTTGACTTACTGCAGTCTAGACTTGCATTAAGTAACCTGTTTAATTGTTTATATCCACATTCTTAATGAAAATTACGCCACGAAATCAAATCTTTTTTTACCCAATTTTACCGTAATTTACCGTAAAATATAATATTTTACGTAAAATATCGTAATTTACCGAATTTTACGAAAGTAATTTTACCGCTTTACATCCCTAGTTGTGTGGCTTATGGCATGGAGAGTAAGTTTCCCAGCGGAGACTACTCTTTAGGAATCTGGTTGCCTATGGCCGCTCCAGTTCTAGTATTTGACGTCGTTTTAGGCGTCTAAATGACTCTGGGACAGTTAGCTGAACAGCCAGTTGGTTTGGATGTTTTAGGAGTCGGTTTTTGTAGTTATTGACAGCAGATTCGATGTCCTCCTTTACTGTTTTAAGGTTTAGGTAGTTATGGACCTCTTCATTTTTAGTGAACCAGGGTGCATTTGTCATTTCGTTTAATATAACCGTTGAAATATCTCGAAGAGTCTAACGAAGCGAGCTAACCTGACGAACTGGTGAAAATTTCGAATACAAATAATATTCAGAAATCTTTCTAGAATACTTTTTATTCAAACCTTGACGTCAATGTCATCAATATTAATAATATCTACTAATATTAGATTTATAAATAAGTAATACTTTAAAATTTAAATATGTACTTAACTAAAAAAACACGCTCTTTAATATTTTTTTTATTTAAAGAAGTTATTGAATTGACTTTTACGAATTACTATTCACTACTCGGATAGGTACTCAAATTAGTTTCCGTTACATACATACGTCATACAACCCAAGTAGGGGATTCGATCCCGGCCGATTTTTCTAATCCCCGGATTTTGGGATTGCCTACAATGAATCCCGGGATACCGGGATAATCCCGGGATTATACTGTTAATAGAAAATGACAACTAATACTCGTCGTTTTGGATCTATATTGACTAAGACTCATTAATACACTGTTGTTTTAGGGTTCTGTACCCAAACGGTAAAAATCAGCCAAGTGCGAGTCGGACTCGCGCACAAAGGGTTCCGTACCGATACAGAGCAAAAATAGGCTAAAAATTGTGTTTTTTGTATGGGAGCCCCCCTTATATTTTTATTTTATTTTATTTTAATATTATTATTAAATATTAAAATACACATATAACAAAAGAATGTGTGAAAAATTGAAGTGCCTACCTCTTGCCATTATTGATATAGAGCGAAAAAGACCGAAAAATACACGTTTGTTGTATAGGAGCCCCCCTTAAATATTAATTTTATTTTGTTTTCAATATTTTTTCTTATAGCGGCAACAGATATACACAATCTGTAAAAATTTCAGAAGTCTAGCTATAGCGGTTCTTGAGATACAGCCGAGACAGACAGACGGACAGACAACGAAGTCTTAGTAATAGGGTCCCGTTTTTACCCCTTGGGTACGGAACCCTAAAAATGAGACACTGATACTGAGACTTGGGTATCTGTCCGTCTGTCCATCTGTATGTCTATCTCCAGGCTGTATCTCAAGAACTACTGTAGCTAGACTTCTGAAATGTACACAGGTTGAGTATTTTAGTTGTCGCTGTAACAAAAATACTAGAAATCAACATAAAATTAATATTTGAGGGAGCACTCATATAAAAAATGTGATTTTTTGACTTTTTTTGCTCGGAAACCGCGGTGGAAATTCCGCATGATTACGTCAGCAATGTCAAATGCATACATTATAACGCGACGGAATGTCGGCATGGTGTGTCATCGGTAAAACTCTGGAACGAACTGTCACCAGCAGTATTTCCGGACCTATACGACCTGCAAGCCTTCAAGAAGAGAGCGTATTCCCTCTTAAAAGGCCGGCAACTCACCTGCAGCTCTTCTGATGTTGAGTGTGTCCATAGGCGACGGTAGTTGCTTTCCATCAGGTGACCCGTTTGCTCGTTTGCCCTCTTATTTCATTAAAAAAAAAACCTTCATATTTTCATGTTGTCATAAACTTAATGAATTCATTCGTTCCCTTCAACGTTCAACTTTTCTGGTTTACTGAAGACAAGTGGATAAAGTGGGTAAAACTAACATTTTACCACATAGGGCAATTTTTCTGAACAGACCTTGTAACTTACCTACTTCATCATCTAGCTAAATCAAATTATCTCACATTTCATAATTTCAAATTATTTTCTCGGTCCTAAGGCCTCCATTAATGCAAAAAAAATGCCAAGTGTGAGTCGGACTTGCACGCGAACGGTTCCGTATCGTATAAAAAGCTGTAGAAAAAAATATGTTTTCTGTAGGTATGAAAACCCCTAGTCTGTCAAGAAAGAGAAGACGCGCGCGAAAATTTTCTAAACGTAATCACGCTTAGAAGGTGGTTTTTTTCTCTTTGTATTTTCACAGAGAACGCTTATTTTATTACATTTTAAATATTATCACCTTCCACATTTTTATCTCGAATTAATAAAGTTCTCATATTTTTTATGTTGCGGAACTGAGCTTATCGGCCAGTTTGGCAATATGAGGACCCCATTGCAGTTTACAATCTAGTGTTACTCCTAAAACACAGTATTGTCAAAAGATTAATTTTCTCATCATTTAATAGCACTTGCTTAACATATTTTTGCAAGGTAAATCTTAAATATTTTGTTTCATGAAAATTTAAAAGTAAGTTCTTTACATTCAACCAATTTACTATTTATGAGAGAGCACAATAATTTACCTCGTCATAATTTGACTGTTGTCGCTTCACTTTAAAGATAAGTGAAGTGTTATCAGCAAAAGTACTATCTCGTTATCATTATCCTTAACTAGATAAGGTAAGTCATTTATATAGATGAGGAAAAGAAACGGACCCAAAATGATATTGAATGTACTGTCACTTCTTGGTGGAAATTCATGTTCAATTAAATAATTATACACTTTCCTTGCACTTATTCCACTTTATTTTAGTAGATTTATTACAAAATTATTATATACACGACCGGTTTCGAAAAACCTGATGATGATTTTTTCGAAACCGGTCGTGTATATAATAATTTTGTAATAAATCTACTAAAATAAAGTGGAATAAGTGCAAGGAAAGTGTATAATTATTTAATTGGACCCAAAATGGATCCCTGTGGGACACCTAATTCTATTTTGGTCCCAGTGAACCTTTAACTATAGACATCAACCCTTTGAGTCCTGTTCCTCAAATCCCTTATGCCATAGTGGTGCAATAGGCTAATTGACCTATATTTAATTTTATTGAACTAATGCATATTTCTAGTAGAACTTGGCCTAGGAAACCGTATTTCACCCTTATCATCAAATAAAAGCTTATGATTGATAAATAAAGTCGATTTGAAAATTTGATTTCATGAAAATATGATTTGTACTGACGAAAACGCTTTTGCGGTACTTCCGATTTGGATGTGACGTCATCACATTCGTAATTTAATATCTTTTATTTATCGCGCTCGTTATATGTAAGTTTATTCGTACATAAATAATAAGAATAAGCCTAGAAAGATTTGTAAAATATATTTTCTTGAATAGTTCAAGTAAAACATCAGTTTTATATATTATCTCCATTTATTGTAGTTGGGAAATGAAATGGCCAAAACTTTTCTCCAAAAGTGTTCAACATTACAAATGATTTCTAAATTCTTTTCTAATTTTTTGGCACTGTTAGACTCGAACGCTTAGCACATAAAACTTTTTTCAATAAAGAAAGTATAAAAATACAAAAAACATGACGCCACACTATGGCGGCACCGCCGGCACAATGGCGGGCAATGTTTTCGGCGCCATATAAAAGGCCTATTTTTAACCGACTTCCAAAAAGGAGGAGGTTATATGTTCGGCTGTGGATACTTTTTTTTTTTATTTTTTTTTGTATGTTCAACGATTACTCCGCCGTTTGTGAACCGATTTTCAAAATTTTTGTTTTGTTCTATTAGGTTTCCCTCCAATTTGGTCCCATTTTCACAAAAGTGGTCATCTGATGATGGGATCCATGAGTAATCGAGGGAACTCCTCAAAATTTATATGGAAACATATGGTGATTTTGATTTTATGACAAGTGCAATACAAAGTACAATATGCCCCCACAACACCATAATTATATCATCACGTTATGTCCTTATAATAATTGGTACTTTTCATAGCGATTTTAATAAAAATAATAATGTTGTTTCAAAATAAATGATTCAAGTTCCAAGCGACTTATGTACCACAAAATTGAACATAACAAAGTCAACCTTAACTCCAGAGCGTAAGGCACACATTTGACATTACTTTTGAGATTCGAAAGAAAAAAGAGAAGTAAGTTGCTTCGATAGGTACTACACTAGTTTAACTATTAACCCATCAATCCCCAAGCGGCACCCGGCTGCCGCATAACAATTAAAAATCTATTGTGTCTGCGATTCCCACGATCGAGGTAATAAATTGAACCCTTAGTATGAAAATACTTACATAGGAAAACAATCTACATCGTAATAGGAATAAGAAAAACAATCGAGGTAACTAAAAAGAGTGAAATTATTATTTTTAACAAAAAATTAAAACCAACTTCCAAGGTAAAAACAATAATAACATCCTTATCAAATGAACTAAAAAGTATTAAATAATTTTTCCTATCTAATAGTGCCTTTTTCCGAATTCGGCTAAACCTCAACTATTTCTGTACTCAATCTTCATAATTTTGAAGTCGGTGCCAGTTCCAAGTTTCAAATACCTATTCTGTCAGAGAACTGAAGATTCAGCTATATCTGGTACCGACTTCAAAATGATGAAGATTGAGTACAGAAATAGTTGAGGTTTAGCCGAATTCGGAAAAAGGCACTATTAGATACGAAAAATTATTTAATACTTTTTAGTTCATATTATAAGGATGTTATTATTGTTTTTATTCAATCAACATTTTTATGGGTTTCTACTGTTTAAAATATTAAAATATTAGTTTTTTTGGTGAAAATGAATGATTAAGAAGCGTTTAGAATGAAGAAAAAAAATTTCCTGATCAATGAAGCATGATCAACACAATCAAATGCCTTAGAGGTCGCAAAATACGCCTAAGGCAACCCGCGTCTCCTCCCAGGCTTCATGAGGCTTCATGATCAACCTGAGAATACATCTAATAGTGTTGGCGCTGCTAGTAGTCAAAGTGAGCTACTCCAAGGTAGGGCAGTACTGAATAATCTTTTATCCAGACTTTAATTCAAGAGTATAGTTTTTAGTAGTTGTAATAGTTAAAGAATTTCTTAGTTGTTAGTGTGTAATGGTAGGTGTAAGTGATTTGTGAAAGCAATGCAACAAAACCTCATTTCCAAGTTAAAGGTAAGTATAACAAGGTTCTTATTTTCTGTCAAATATATTTCATTAATAATAATATACACTTTGAAAATTTAAGTAGTAGTTATAATTTTGTTATTTTGTAACATCTTTTATACAATAAGGAATGCAATAAGTGAATATGAACAAATACAAAATTTGATACAATATTTAATTACATTAGTCATAGAATACATAGTATATTTCGATTGTCAAAAACTACTATGGAGGAACAATTTCAACTAATACTGAAAAAAATGGATGAAATGAAAGCCGACTTCACAAAACAAACTACGGAAATCTTCGAGAAATTTTCTACAAATATGGTGACAACAATAGATGAAAAACTGCAACCAGTGTTACAGGAAAATACGAAACTGAAAGAAGAAATCTCATACCTCAAAGCTAGAGTTAACAACCTAGAACGAGAAACTAAAAAGAATAATATTGTACTTTATGGCATCAAAGAGGCAGAGACAAACGATGAGGATTTTAGGCAAAAGGTTATTGAATTATTAAATAAACTAAGTGTGAAAACTGGAATACGAGAGTGGGACCAATGGGAAATAAGTGACATCAGACGTTTGGGTAAAAAAGCTGAAGGTAAAACAAGACCAATCTTAGTAAATCTTACTCTGGCATGGCGGAAAAGAGAAATCCTTGCTAACAATAAAAGCTTTCCATCGGGTATCTACGCAACACCAGATTATCCTAAGGAGGTACAAATCAAAAGGAGAGAACTGCAGAAAGAGAAGGAAATAGAAGTGAAAAAAGGGAACACAGCATATATAAAATATGACCGGCTAATAGTAATAGAACCTAAAGACACTGAACATAAAAGAAAGCGCTCACCATCCAAATCACCCCCGACAGGAGTAAAAGGAAATAAACCTACACCAAATAAAATAAATAAAAGGTCCGACTTATTTCGCCCTAGACCCGCGTATACCCCTAAGCCTTGCTCATCAAATGGAGACCCAAAATTTCATCAATACTAAGGCAACCGGAAGTAGCGCTAATGTTAAAATAAATAGTAGTAATAACAATTATTATTGTCGTCCTCCAAGCCGGCTGGTCACCGTGGAGGAGTCAGACCACGGCCTCCTGAATCACAATCATAATAAGGAATTAGACAAAAAACAACAACCATCAAGTCTTAATGTGACAAGTCTAAATGTAAGAACATTACTCTCTGACTGTAGAATTGAGGAACTAAGATACGCTATCAAGAAAATTAAATGGGACATTATGGGATTGTGTGAAATTAGAAGAGGAGAAGAAAAGATAGAAGAATACCCAGACTTTATCTTTTTCCATACATCTGGCACAAAAGGAAAAAACGGAGTGGGATTTTTAATTAAGAAATATCTCAAGAATAACATTATTAGTACAAAAAGCTTTTCAGACCGTGTAGCGCTACTAGAAATGCAGGCCCCTGACAACTCTATATGGTCCTTTGTGCAATTATATGCCCCTACAGAAATATGCACTAAAGAGGAAATAGAATTTTTTTATAATACAGTACAAGCTGCTGTTGATTCCATCCACACTAAAAATATCATCTTACTAGGAGATTTAAACGCCAAAATAGGCAGAGCTCAAAAAAATGAGGAAAAGAACGTAGGACCACACGCATACGGGAAAAGAAGTCCACACGGCCAGAAACTAGTAGAGTTCGCCTTAGAAAATAATTTTTCCTTCATCAACAGCATATTCCCTTGCAAACCCCACAAAAAATGGACATGGCGTTCCCCAAATGGCCTACACCTTAATGAGATCGACTACATGCTTACAAATCAACCACGAAGCATAAAAAGTTTTGACATGATAAAAAGTCTGAACTTCAACACTGATCATCGAATGATTAGATGCGAAATAATGTTAAGTACAAAACCTCGTAGGAAGTTTATAAAACCCCACAACTACTCGAGAAATATACATACTAATATATCAGAACAAGACTATGCACACTGGGAAGAAAAATTTATAGATGCTATAAGCTTACACAAAGAAGTACAAAACCAGTATGACAAACTAGAACAAGAAATAAAAGAATTTTCGAAACAGTTACCTAGGAAAAAGAAGAGTTTTAATAGATATATCAACGAAGAAACTAAAGAACTATTAAAGCAAAGGAAAGAACTCTATGCGAAGGATAGAACGAAACAAATAAAACAAGAAATCACAAGAATTAGCAAATTAATTAATAGGAATATAAAACAAAATAAAAAAGAAATGAGGCAAAACACCTTTGAAAAATTTATAAATAAGGGTGGCGCTCTACGTAGAGCCTATAAAGAGTTGAACGATAAATCTGAATGGATAGGACAATTAAAAGATCAAAAAGGTATTGTGAAATCAAGACGCCCAGATATAATTAAAGAAGCGACAGTATTTTACAAAAAACTATACACAGATACGAATAACCCTTGTTTACCTATTAACAAAAGACTTAGAACAATAAACGCTACAGACGAAAACATGGATGTGCCGAAAATTCTTATGACAGAAATCGAAAACGCTATTAAAACGCAGAAAAATGACAAAGCACCCGGAAATGACAATATTATAAATGAAGTTTTAAAAACTCTATCTCCTGCACTATTAAGACCCCTCCAAATGCTTTTTAACCACATCTTAATCACTGAAGAAACGCCCCACCAATGGTCGGAATCGACACTTATATTACTCTTTAAAAAAGGAGATAGAAGTGATCTCAGTAATTATAGACCGATAAGTCTAATGACAAACTTATATAAAATCTTCGCTAAGATCTTGCTAGGAAGATTAACGAAAACACTTGAGGAAAATCAACCCCGCGAACAAGCAGGCTTTCGAAAAAACTACTCCACTTTAGATCACATACAAGTAGTAACACAACTGAATTGAAAAATCAAAAGAATATAGGAAAACTATATACATGTGTTTTATAGATTATACAAAAGCTTTTGATTCTCTATATTTCGAAGCTATATGGACAACACTTATACAGCAAGGAGTCGAAGAAAAATACGTCAACATTATTAAAAATATTTACAAAAAGTGTAAATCCAAGATAAGACTTGAAAGTGAAGGAGAAGAATTCCCAATTCAAAAGGGGGTGAGACAAGGGGACCCCCTGTCCCCAAAAATTTTCTCTGCTGTCCTCGAATCCATCTTTAGAGAACTAGATTGGGATAAGAAAGGAATAAGGATTGACGGAGAACTGCTAAGCCACTTACGCTTTGCAGACGATATTGTAATTTTTGCAGAAAACCCTACAGAACTGGAAAGTATGATAACCGAACTGGCATCAGAAAGCCAAAAGAAAGGATTGTCAATGAATAAATCAAAAACCAAAATTCTGAGCAACGGGGAACCATTTGAAATAATAGTAGATAATGAAAAAATAGAATATGTATCAGAATATGTTTACTTAGGGCAGCTAGTATCTTTTGAAAACAACACGGAAAAGGAAATAAAAAGGAGAATTACTTTAAGCTGGAAGAAATATTGGTCACTAAAGGAAATCATGAAAAATAAAAATATGAACATAGCAATAAAGAAAAAAGTCTTTGAAGTTGCAATACTGCCATGCCTTACATATGGTTGTCAGACCTGGTCCCTAAGAAAAGAAGACGAGGAAAGCATAGCCATCTGTCAGAGGAAAATGGAAAGAAGCATGCTCGGCCTCAAATTATCGGACAAGGTAAATAATACAAATATTAGGAAGGCAACAAAAGTAATAGACGCGAGAAAAAGAACAAGATTACTTAAGTGGCACTGGGCAGGACACGTATGCAGACATACAGGTAATAAATGGACGAAACGTTTAACAGAGTGGGTACCTAGAGACAGGAAAAGGAAAAAAGGAAGACCAAACAAAAGATGGAGAGATATATTTAATGAGAGATGCGGACCCCTATGGATGAGGATGACACGGGATAGAAACTGCTGGAAGGATTTAGGAGAGGCCTACGCCGTAGAGGCGACTACTACTTGAAATTGAATATTACTACTTTATAATTGTTAATTAATCACGCTTGTAAAACTGTAGTAGAAAATAAAGGCTATTTTTATTTTATTTATTTTATTACATAGTATATAACTTATTTCTATACAAAAGCTGTCAAACCGCAATATTTATTCCTCAGATAAAAATTATCTGACCATTGAGAATGAAGGGTAGAATAAAGGTTACTTAAATTCTAATTTGGTGTAGCACTTGTACTAGTTAAAGTATTTCTTAGTTGTTAGTGTAACGGTATGTGTTAAGTAATTTGTGAAAGCAATGTAACAATTTCATTTCCAATTTGAAGATCAAAATTAAAAAGGTTCTTATTTTCTTTAAAATATGTTTTATTAATAGTACTCTATGCACTAATAAATATAGTATAAAATAAAACAAGTCTAAATTAAAAAATAAAAATAAAATATAATTACATAGCATATACTACAAATGTCAAACTAAATTAAAATTAGATTAAGGGCCTGTTTCACCACTTCCTGATAAAGTTCCGGATAGGCTATCCACAACTTTTTTTACAGATTCTCCATACTTTATCTGTCAAGTTAAGTGATGGATAGCCTATCCGACACTTATCAGGAAGTGGTGAAACAGGCCCTAATAGTAGAATATAAATTAAATTAATTTGGTCTCAAATCACGAGACTCCAAAAGTGATGTGAGAGATGTTATTTTTAAATTTAATTGTTGGGTGGAGTCACGTAGGTCTGCCTCTACGCGGGTGCGGACTTCTTCGACCCGAACGCGCTCTGCTTCAACTTGAACTCGCTCTCTATCGAGTTGCACACGTTGTGCTTCTATTTTGAGTCGTTCAGTTTCAAGCTCATATAAACGCGCATCCCTATCCCTTTCGAAACGCAACCGATTCTCCTCTATTGTGACAAACTCACTGGTGGCTCGGTCGAAAGGTGTTTGGCGCAGTCTTCGCTGTCCGAGACGGCGACGACGAGGTGTAGAAGGGCCGGCAGATACCGGCGACCTTTCTGTGAACACAGATAAAAGCTATATTATTACTCTGTATTTTGTGGTTTTTTTTTGTGTTGTGTATTGGATGAATAATAGAAAATCTAACATGGAGAGAAAATGGTGGCAGTGAAGTTATTTAATAAAGTTATTATTTAATGTTAGTAGTTTCAATAACTCATTTAGGTAGGTATATAATTATTCAATAATTTAGTAGTAGGTATCCTAATACTACTTTTACCATTGACCACTAATAGACTATTTGACAGCATCAATAAATTGCAAATCTAATTAGTCCGTCAGTTAGAGTTTTGAAAAATAATGGACACGGATTTTTCTTTTGTTATATCAATGAATAGGTATTTACAGAGATAAAACGCATCAAAATTCGAGAGTGGGGGCTCGTGACATCAGAACCCAGTAAAAATTGTACTTGCTTGTGACGTATTGCCAATTTTAAAAGCGTTGTATCTTCGTCAATTTTGGTTTACGTAACAAAAGAAAAAATACGGGTCAAATATTTTTTGATGGTCCGACGGACTAATTCGATTTTTTCAGTGAAATTGCCTATTACAATATTAATTTTATAATAATTACCTCCTAGTATAGTTCTACTATTGGAAGGGCCTGGCACAGGACTGACTGGATGTGCTGGTGGAGATGGTGCTGGCACTGTTATGGGTGTATCTTGTGGAGGTATTGACAAGAGCTCAATTTCTTCTGGTGTTGGTATCCTTTCTTCTGTATCAGCTGTATTCACTTGAGGTTGAGATGGTTCCTAAGTACAAAAATATAATTGTTGACCAGAAATATGCAAGTTTTTATAAAATTATCAAAACAAGATTTATAACATTAATATATGAAGGTTCACTCACTTGAAAACCTGCTTCTTGTATGCCTTGAGTTCCAGTAATTGTGGTGATCCCAATTACTCTTAACACTCTTTCCTCAAGTCGACTTAATGGTTTTCCCCTACCAGGCCCACCACCAGTGCCGCGAATATCCCGATTTATAAGGGAGGCTATCTTTTTTGTTTTAGTTTTCCAGTCAGACCATACCTGTAGCACGGAATATAAACTAATACATTGAAATAAATGGTCTTCAGAGGTACCTGAGCAACAGCATTACATACTTTGCTTAATAATTAATATCTTATTACCCTTTTCCACTTGTCAGGAGTTTTGTTAACACCATTTCCACCCACTGAATTTAAAATTTCGGCTAATTCTTGCCACAGGCGTTCACTCCTTACCCTTCCTTGAAGTCCAACTTGTGGCCTTGAAAGATCACCATGGCTAAAAATAATATTCATAAGATTTAGTGTACAGTGAGAATAAGAGCCAGTAAACTTAAAGTTTGCCACTAACATTCTAATACCCTGTTTATGAAACAAGTATTAAGGTTTAGAATGAAGTTTATCTTTATAAGAATAACAAAATGTAAGAACCACAATCATATAAATGCACCATTGTGAGGTTGTTTACATTATGCATTCCATATTCTCAAGTAGGTCCAATGTTAGTTAAAAATGCGAATAAAAATTGAAATAAATGACAAAATTTCGGAAATAACCTACCTTTCCATAAATTCTATTAGCAAACTAAATTGTTCGGGACTCGCACGAAGTCTAGATTCCATAGCACAGTCGTTTACTAACTTTTTTGTAATAAAACACTTCAATTACTTTCAAGTTTCAACACAACACTTTTGAATATTATTCTAAGCGCGCGTTTGCGTTTGACAGTGACAGATGTCAGATACTGACTGTGACACTTGCTACACACTATTCCATAGACTAATTATAGAGTGTTTCGGGTAACGCTGCGGAATGGGCGCTCAGCGTTCCATGTGTAACATGTCTACCAACACGCAATGGCGATGGCGAGACAAGATGGCGGGGGCGGCGCGGTGAGAGGACGAGAAAGGGGAAGGTAAAGTAAGAGAAGGGCAGGGTAACTGTCATTATCAATATGAGTACCACAGATAATTAAGGTCAAAAAAATATGTATGAAGACTAACGGCCGTGTCTACCAATTTCAACACGCTAATGTCAAGTCCTTAGCGTGAGCGGAAAACGCTTGCACGGAAAACGCTTGGATTTTGTCTAGGGACCATATGTTTTGTGTCTGACGTCCGGTCCGGATGAGTTATCAGATGCAGTCTATCGGATGGTAGAAATTTTTAACTGCGTTCCAGCGGGCGTCCGTAATTTTGTGTCAGATGGCAGTTCATATGTTTCTGATCAGAAAATCGGATCGCGCTCTCTCTATACATTTTGTACTAAGCTCGGATTCGGAAGGAAATTTCGGAGTGATAGTGATTTCACCAGATGAATTAGTAAATGTTTATTTATTAATTAAAAAAACATTATTCATACTAAAAACATTTATTAATGTTTTTTTATTAGTTAAGCACGAAATATGAATTTCTTTTGACATATATCACAGTTATGATATCGCTTCTCTCCAGTATGAGTTAGTAAGTGACTTCTTTTTAAAAATATTTTTTTACAAACATCGCACATAAATGGCTTCACATCAGTATGTGTTGGGATGTGCCTTAGCAACCTGCTTTTAGTCGGAAACATTTTTAAGCAAACATCACAGATGAGTTGTTCCTTATGTCCTTATGACTCGTGTACTGTGCCTTTTTGTCGTCATTTTCTACGCTCTGTTCACCAGCGCACTTCCCCTTGTCCCCAACATGTTCTTCTGTGAATGGTGGGACTTTGTCATACATCCTTGTCAATGGCACTTTGACTCAACTTTACTAACTTCTTACCAGTGTGAATTACTAAGTGTCGTTTTAAGTTACTAAGGTGACCGAATTTCTTTTGACAAATATTGCAGTTCAATGGTTTCACACCATAATGAATTAGCAAGTGTGATAGTAAGCCGCTTTTTCTTCCAAATTTCTTTTGACAAATATTGCACTTAAATGGTTTCTCACCAGAATGAATTAGCAAGTGTGATTGTAAGCTCTTTTTTCTTCCAAATTTCTTCTGACAAATATTGCAGTTAAATGGTTTCTCACCTGAATGAATTAGCAAGTGTGATTGTAAGCTGCTTTTTGTTCCAAATTTCTTTTGACAAATGTTGCAGTTAAATGGTTTCTCACCAATATGAGTTTCTAAATGTCTTTCTAAGTTAATACGTGATATGAATTTTTTGTTACATATATCGCAGTAAAATAGGTTTTCACCAGTATGAATTCGTATATGTGTGTTCAAGCGGGTTTTTCTTGAGAATTTCTTTTCACAAATATCACAGGTAAATCGTTTCTCACCAGTATGTCTTTTTATATGTATTTTCAAATTTCCTTTATCTCCAAACTTTTTCAGACAAATATTACAGCTAAACGTTTTCTCACCAGTATGTGTCCGGATGTGCCTTAGTAAATTGCCTTTAGTTGAAAACATTTTTAAGCAAACATCACAGATGAATTGTTCCTTACGACTCTTGTACTGTGCCTTTTTGTCGTCATTTTCTACGCTCTGTTCACCAGCACACTTCCCCTTGTCCCCAACATGTTCATCTGTGGCTGTGTGCTGCGTGGGGGGACTTCGGCGTACATACTTGTCAATGGCACTTTGACTCAACTTTACTAATCTCAATTCAAGCACCCTTGAGCCTTGCTCAGGATCAATGCGGTCAACGCTCAATGATTCCTGTTTGCAGACAGCATCACTGTCTGAAACATCACCATCTTCAAATTCTAACACGGGTGCACAATCCACTCCATACTCATTTGTATTTTCTACAGTTTGTTCTTCAATTATTAGTTCTATAAAAAAAAAATAACATTACAAACCTAATAATGATACGGTATCGTTAATCGTTATCTATAACGATTAACGATAAAATACCTCTATAGAGCAAAAAAAGACCAATGATTTTGTCTTTTGTATGCGGGTCTTCGTCCCTTAAATAGTTTGCCATTATAATTGATATCGATAAAAAAATGAGGAAATCATTTGTTGTATGGGAGCCCCCTGAAATATTAATTTAAGGTTATGTTTAGGGTTCCGTACCCAAAGGGTAAAAACGGGACCCTATTCGTGAGACTTCGATGTCTGTCTCTAGGCTGTATCTCAAGAACCGCTAAAGCTAGAGGTCTGAAATTTTCACAGATTGTGTATTTCTGTTGCCGCTATAACAACACATACTACAATCAAAATAAATATTATAATATTTAAGGAGGGCTCCCATACAATAAACGTGATTTTTGTCTTTCTTGATCGTAATCAATAATGGTATTCCACTAGTTACAAATTACAAATGGCAACAGCTAGACACTTTAAATTTTCACAAAATAATTTATTATATTTGTACTTTAATTACATCCTACTTAAATATGATAAAGGCGAAAGTTTGGATGTATGTATGTATGGATGTATGGATGTTTGTTACTCTTTCACGCAAAAACTACTGAGCGGATTTTAATGAAACTTTACAATAATATAGCTTATACATCAGAATAACACATAGGCTACAATTTTAACCGACTTTCGAAATGGAGGAGGTGTTATGTTCGTTTTTTTATGTTCAACGATTACTCCGCCGTTTGTGAACCGATTTTCAAAATTTTTCTTTTGGTGTATAGGTTATCATCCCAATTTGGTACCATATTCATAAAAATGGTGACCTGATGAAGGGATCCATAAGAAATCGAGGGAACTCCTCAAAATTTATATGGAAACATCATGTGGTGACTTCGGTTTCGTGAGCAGTATTCTAAGCATATGCTACCAACAAGCAAGATTTTGCACCAAGGTATACCATGGTTCGGAAGGTGCTGAGAGAACTCCTGACTCTTTATAGATACAAGTTTCGGAGTTTCGACGTTGTTTTAAGAACGGAAAGCATATGCTACTATGCAAATTACATACATCATCATCATCACTACCATAAACCATTATAGAACCATGTGTCGTCCCGTTTTGACCCTATTATTGGTACTTTTCATAGTCTTTTATTATATATCACTTAAACCGCGGGTAACACCGCAGGACACAGCTAGTAATAAAATAAAATAAATATCTAAGGGGGAATCCTATACAAAAAACACATTTTTTGCACACTTTCTTTCTATAACGGTACGGAACCCTTCGTGAGCGAGCCCGACTCGCACTTGACCGATTTTTAGTATTTTCTGGAATATGAATACATAAAGTACAGTATAGTATACAATACCGTCTTCATTGTATTGTTCAGTTTTTATGTCCGGCTCCTCTTTCATATCATCTGCTTCAAATTCTAATACGGGTGCATAATCTTCTCCAAACTCATTTGTTTTTTCTACAGTTTGTTCTTCTTTTATTCCTGTAATAAAGTATAATAGTTTAAAAAACTAAAAAACGCGCTTTTAGTATGTACTTTATTACCCATAATCAATGCACCCCGCATTTCGTTTAGCCAATCCGCCATCTTGAATGTCCGCCATGTTGGATAAAAGTCACGTAACAACTTTTTTTTCGTATTCCTGACAGCAAATCCTATCATTTGATACATGGAGGTGCATTTTAAACATTGAGATTTAAACTACTGGAGAGAGCCTTATCACAATGTAAATAGATACAGTGGTCCAACGAACACGTCTAGACAGAGCAATCGTGCGGGGTGAGAGGCGCGATACCAATAGATACCAAGCTGCCATACACTCGCTTGGTACACGTCAGCCGGGGTTGACGCTTGTTAATTTAATTGTTTGGAGTGGTTTGCGACCGACAGTGTTTCGTTTGAGTTGTATGTATGTACTTATTTAAATACATATTACACATATATCCGATATTTTTGATTTTTTTTTATATTTTTGATATTTTCAAAATTATGTATACAAATTTCATCTATACTAATATTATAAAGCGGAAGAGTTTGTTAGTTTGTTTGTTTGTTTGAAAGCGCTAATCTCAGGAACTACTGGTCCGATTTGAAAAATTCTTTCAGTGTTAGATAGTCCATTTATCGAGGAAGGCTATGGCTATATTTTATCACGCTAAGACTAATAGGAGCGAAGAAATAGAAGAAAATGTGGAAAAAACGGGGGAAATTATTTGAAAGGGCTTATCTCACGAACTACTAGAGCAATTTTTCTGTTATTTGGGTCAGATAAGAAGTAGACCACGTGAAGGATCATAGGCTATTTTTTGTAGACTGATTTGTCTGTGAAATATCTAATTTACGCGGGCGAAGCCGCGCGGAACGTCTAGTACTCTGATATGTTTTTTTCGTAATATTTGAATCTAAATAAATTGTATGTCTGATAATAATTTGAAGATAGGGAAGTAAAATTAAACTCATTTATTTATTATTGATATTCAAAGTTTTCAAATAAAGTAAAAATCAACGATTTTTTTTTATGAAATGAGTGTCGCCCATGGACACTCGCAGCATCAGAAGAGCCGCAGGTGCGTTGCCGCCTTTTACTAGGGAATAGGGTAATAGGGGAGGGTAGGGAAGGAAATAGGGGAGGGTAGGGAAGGAAATAGGGGAGAGTAGGGAAGGGAAAAGGATAGGGGATTGGGCCTCCGGTAAACTCACTCACTCGGCGAAACACAGCGCAAGCGCTGTTTCACGCCGGTTTTCTGTGAGCCCGTGGTATTTATGCGGTCAAGCCGGCCCATTCGTGCCGAAGCATGGCTCTCCCACGTTAAATCTTAAACCTATTTTTTTTAACCAGAAGAAAAAAAGTGTATTAATTTTATCAGTCGAATTAACTTGACACATGGTATATAGTGGTCATAAGCCTAAGTTACAAGCCGCGTCGACGGCTATGATTAGTTAAGGTCGTGTCAAATAGCAAGTTTTTGATGACCTAGGCTTGTGAAATTCTCGGAAAATAACACCTGTGTATTTAGACTTTTTTTTTATGAAATAAGGGGGCAAACGAGCAAACGGGTCACCTGATGGAAAGCAACTTCCGTCGCCCATGGACACTCGCAGCATCAGAAAAGCTGCAGGTTCGTTGCCGGCCTTTTAAGAGAGAATAGGGTAATAGGGGAGGGTAGGGATGGGAAGAGAAGGGAATAGGGGAGGGAAAGGAAGGGAATAGGGTAGGGGATTGGGCCTCCGGTAAACTCACTCACTCGGCGAAACACAGCGCAAGCGCTGTTTCACGCCGGTTTTCTGTGAGAACGTGGTATTTCTCCGGTCGAGCCGGCCCATTCGTGCCGAAGCATGGCTCTCCCACGTAAACTATGACTTAATGTAAGATTATTTACATTTAAAACATAAATAATAATCAAAAAACTTTTTGAAAAAAAGCTTTTATTTAAACACTCCAAAAAGAAGAAAATAAATTGCTCCCTAAAAATATTAACTATTAAGTTATAACCTCAATATATTATACAATTTGCATGATAATAAAGCTTGTCGCGAGACTTAACAATCTGTCAGTATTTAATTAATTTATTAAAATAAAAAATATAATATCAATTTACTCAGTTAAATTGGTACTAGTTTATTTACAAATCACGCGACAAGCTTTTATTATCATGCAAATTGTATAATATATTGAGGTTATAACTTAATAGTTAATATTTTTAGGGAGCAATTTATTTTCTTCTTTTTGGAGTGTTTAAATAAAAGCTTTTTTTCAAAAAGTTTTTTGATTATTATTTATTTTTTGTTTTTTAGTTATTCTCTGGCTAGATTTCTTAGTCTGTTTGATTGTAGTTTGTTTTGTTTCAAGAATTTGTAAAAATCTGATTAACTTAAGAAATCGTACTTGATTTTGATCAGTGAAATACCGTGTCTATATTTAGCGAGTTGTTATATTCCGTTTATTTCTGCGTGACTAAAAAGTTAAATTTAACTTTACAAAAGTGACCGGATTCAACCGGGCATTTTCTAAAACCCGGCTGGATATGACTTGATATAACATGAAACGACACGACACGACACGGCACGACACGTCACGTCACGTCACGTCATGTGACACAACACGACACGACACGTCACGACACGACACGTCATGACACGACACGACACGACACGATACTTCACGACACGTCATGACACGACAGGACATGACACAATACTTCACGACACTTCACGACACGACACGACACGACAAGACACGACATGACACGTGACGTCACAACACGACACGACACGACACGACTTGACTTGACTCTATTACTTTTCAATTTACTCTCAATGAGACCTTTTATTTGATACCCATATTGCAGAAGTGCTTTAAAAATAACTATTCCCCTATCTTGGATGGGACGCCATATTGGATGTAGAATGACATTACATTCGTTTTCGAGTTACTCTCAATGAGCCCTTTTATTTAATACCCATACTGCAGAAGTGCATTAAAAATAACTATTCCCGTATCTTGGATGAGCCGCCATATTGGATGTAGAATGATATTACATTCGTTTTCGAGTTACTCTCGATGTGCCCTTTCATTTGATACCCATATTGCAGAGGTGCATTAAAAATAACTATTTCCCTCTCTTAGATGAGCCGCCATATTGGATGTAGAATGACATTACACTCATTTTCAAGTTACTCTCAAAAATCCCTTTCATTTAATATTATCCTTATTGTAGGACTGCATAGAAAATAACCATTTCGCCATCTTGGATGGTCGGCCATATTGGATTTAGAGTGATGTCACATATGACATACCATGTCGTGCATTGTCATCCAAGCTAAACGTGTATGCAAAATTTTAGCTCAATCGGTTAGCTCAATCTACTTCAAAATTGAGTTCCAAAATTCCACCGTAACATACTTACATACATACAGAGCATGTTAAATAAAAGCTTTTAATTTTAATTATCTTACATTTCTAAATATAAATATCAATTTTGAATCAGTTCAAATCGTACATTGAATCTGAATCGTATCATTGAATCAGTTTCTAATACCGCTCGACGATCCGATATATATTATATCGATTGATATATAGGTATATCATGCGAACCCTGAGATTCTGTATACGCATTTGTATTTTTTATAATAAAACTCCTTATTAATACTTCTATATCTATTTTTTGTTATTCCTAGTACTCTACATACATATACTACGAATACACAAAATGTAGAACAGATTATAATAAAACACATTATTGTGACAACCCTGAAGCAATGACGAATACTTACCTACACAAAAGCGGCATTTCGCGCGACTTCAAAGGCGTTGGACCACTGTATCTATTTACACTGTGGCCTTATATTACTGTATAAGCGTGAAAAAGGGTGTCAAGTCCGTCAAGTCAAAAAAAAAAAAAGTACAGTTTATGTTGATAATATTTGGTCTTTGAATTATAAAAATTGGACGTTTAGTTTTGAAGTTATGGCAAAATTAAAATATTACGATTTTTGCTGCACGGCCTGTTGCGAAGTGGGCGTCACCGAGGCGATTAATTAAGAAAGACACACGTGCGGGATTAATTATTACATTTAAATATTTTCATCACAACTAACGGCCGTTCCCAATATTTGACCTATCTCTGGTTTTGCCCTACTAGAGATAGGAATAGCTCTCATTAGACATTAGAGACATATATTTTATGTCAATTCAATGTTATCTGCGATCGATCGTATGTCAAACCAGAGATAGATTGAATATTGGGAATGGCCGTAAGACTGATAGTGCGGTGTCATCGATGTTGTGTTGGTGTCTGTGAATTGATCTGGGAATCATTTCGCTGACCGTATCTTTCCTGGGTAGGCTTTTAGCAGCAACCGTCATCCACGCGGGCGGAGCCGCGGGCGACCGCTCAATATAAAATTGATAGATAGTATACATTACCATCTTCATTGTATTGTTCAGTCGTTATGTCTAGCTCCTCTTTTACATTAACTCCAAGGTCTAACACGGATGCATAATCTTCTCCATGCCCATTTGTGTTTTCTACAATTTCTTCTTCTTTTATTCCTATAAAATAAGTTATAATTATTATTTATCAAAGAAAACATTACGTTAAATGTTAACTCATCAAGCCCCATACGGGCACCGGTGGTCGCGACAACAATAGAATACAATAGCATTTCCAAGAATCCGCGATCGAAGGGTTAAAAGGGACAAAGGAAGTTAAGTAGCATACACTAGTAAACAGAGCAGACAGAACAAAGGAGTATGCCGATTTAGAAGTGTTGTTGTATACGTAGCTAACATAGTTTTAATTCAGCTTCACCTATTTTATTTTCATTTTTTCCCCACCCCTGCACTACTCCCACACCCACCGCTCGCGGCCTGCCAGCACACAGATTATCAGAAAGGGTTGTTCAGGGAAGTAGCTAACAAAGATTCAATATAGCTGAAACTACATGACGTATTTGGTCGTCAGCTCTTAGTCAATAATGGTAGTTATGTCTTTTGTGCTACAAATGTGTCCTATATAAAAATAATGATAATACTCCCCATACCGGTTTTGGTGACGGTGGCCAGTTTAATTGAAACCAGGCCTGTTATGTAGGAGTAATTTTATAGTGCCCAAGTGCGTGCGCAGTACATAAGAGCACTCTATATTCCTTTCACTCTCATAACCCAGTGGGACGGACAACCAACACAACTGGCCCTAGATCAGGCGCAGGACTGACTTTTTACATGCCCATCCAACGCATGGATCATCTTACTTGTCAAACAATCAGGTGATCAGCCTGCATTGATTGTCCTAACCAAACATGGAAATAATTTGTTTCCAACTAATCGAACCCACAACCTCCGAGTCAAGAGCTACGTTGTAAACCACTAGACCACAGAGGCATTAAATGTGTCCTATCTGGAATATGAATACATAAAGTGCAGTATAGTATACATTACCGCCTTCATTGTATTGTTCACTCCTTATGTCTATCTTCCCTCTTATATTATCTGCAGTAGATACCACTTTAACTATCTTCAAATTCTCTATACTCATTTTGTATTGTCTAAGGTTTGTTGTAGCAGCTGCAAGACCCGTGTCTGTACGGCCAACTGCTGCAGCCGGTGACACTGCTGCAGTCTCGTCTGACAGATGTATCACATCCAGCACTCGCTGTCCCTAACCTATTATTGAAAGAAACCAAAATCAAAGTATGAGTGACAAAGAAAATAATTATGTACTTACTAACATTTAACATCTTACATCCATTACTTATAAGTTGTACTAATATTGGCAACAAAAGTGCAGAGCACGAACCTTGCTAGATCTATGATAGTTCTGGCCTCTTTTCATGATGTTGTAGTTTCACCATCCAGTATCTTAGTTAGACTCACACACGGATCAAACTAACCTTTCTTAATAGTTTTTAATTTCAAGCTGTTTATTCATTCTGAGAGATCAGATAACGGGGTTCTTTTAATTTCTAGATAACGGAACTTCGCGCCTACCTTATACTTTGGCCAACAGTTACGACCGGAGCCTCAGAAAACATATTTTATCCGTACATTAACACTACGAGCTAAAGTATTTGTTTACGTACCTTATAATTAGATAGTTGCTCATAAAAGTAATGCAGATCCGTTCTATAAATGCTAACAGTCCTTCTATTTACAGATAAACAGTAATATATACAGCAACAATTCTCTTTAGCGAAGTGTCTACTGTGTAATCGTCCGTACGGGTGAATAAGAAGACGAAAGACGACTAGCATAAGCAACAGCCTTATTCACAGAATTAGAAATTGTTGATAAATTCACGGACTACTCAGTTCAGAAGAACTAACCACGAACTAGCTAACGTTATAATTTCGCGTTCAATTGCATCAAAATTTTTATTTTTATTCTGAATATCAAATTAATATTCACCAGACACCAAGTTCTATTTTCTTCTTCTTCATCTTATTTTTTTTTTTTCTTATAATGGCACTTCGGCTATATAACCATGGCCAGTGTCGAGTATGATAATATTATGGCGAGAAAACAATAATCTATGATACAATTTTTTCTATATCGTCAGATCAGTCAAGTCTAAAGTCTAGTCAATGTCTAAATATAAAGTCAATACAGTCAAAAAGTCAAGTCCGTCGTTTCAGTAAAGTGGTAGACAATTTTTATTGATAAATAAAGGTCAATTTATTAAAATATTACACACTTATCGCAAAAACTTAATAAATAATTATTATAAAGTTAATTAGTTATATAATATTGTACAAAATTATAAAGTTGTTGTAATAATTATTACTATAAATATTACTAAAATATATAAAAAAAAGAAGCAAGACTATATATAAAAAACTAAATCTAAGTCGGAGGCTGCGGGCAATGTACCCAAGAGGCTGGCAGCATTACCTCGCTGTATCGCAAGACTGATACGTTGGCCGAGGTAAGCGCCAGCTCTGGGATCGTTGGTCTTCTCAACCAGTCTTTGGGATAACTCTTTGAACAGTAGCTTGGCACCAGGGCCCCACGGACCCAGGGTTTCAACGCCGAAAGGTACAAAAATGTAATCATTCCCCAGTGCTTCATATTTTCTTCTTTTGTTTGTTTCTGCTTGTGTCGCCGCAGCTCCCGCCTCTCTTGTTGTGGCCATCACGTGCGACGCCGCTAGCGTATCCACGCAGGTGGCGTCCCAAACAAGAGGCCTCCCGCGGCTCCACGGAACGAGCGTCATTCCGTCGGGCCTTTTGCCGTCGTCACGTGCGATACCGTTCGGCTCGAGAGTGGCCGGCACGTTGACGAAGACAAGGGCCCTGCGGATCACGTCGTTCAAGGAAGCATGGCGAGACTGGCGGCCAGCGCTGCGTCGACAAGACAGACCGTGGTGACCCTGGCGGTCTACTGCAGCGCCGCAGTAGCAGCGGTGGGGTTCGCTGATATTGGCTCCTAGTCGCAAACTGAGTGATAGATTAAATGTATGATTATCTAAAAGTGTTCCGGTATTGGATGATGGGTTTGCCTGGAGCCAGTAGCCTGATTCCGGCTCAGCGGACGCTAGGAGACGCGCGCGATCTGTGGTAGACGAGGAATTTAGTATGTCTGATTGTGCCAAATTGATTAGGGGTTCATCCCAATTCTTTTGGATGTTAGGGTTAACTGGAACGTCACTGGGACAAACACGTTTCCAAGCGTTGATCGCCTTAGCTAGTGACTCAATGCCTATGTTTCCAAAAGAATTGGTGATGATTTTGATGAAAAGAGGATGAATGCTGTGAGCTGAAGAAAGGAAGGCGGGAAGAGACACGCTGGACACACTTCTAAGACCCAAGCCACCGAAACGAAAACACATTAAACACATTAAAAACCCAGATAACACAATTTTAGGAAAATAATCTACGAATAATAAAAACTAAGGAATCGTAACTCCCATACTATTACCGTTTTAAATTTGGTTCCTTTCGATCTGTCATGTAACGTCAGCCTAGTACCGCTCAAGGCCACCTAAATCATTGAGATACTATAGACTAGGAGAGAGCCTTATATCGGTGTATAAGCGTCAAAAGCGTGTAATGTTATGTCCTACTTACCAGGACATAACAAAGGAGTCGGTTTGCATATTTCATGTAATAAAAGTGTTAAAGGTTTTTAGTGAACATTTTATGCTAGATATTGTTGAGTTTTGTGGTTCCGCTAAATAATAAACCATAAGAATGGCTAAAGAATACCTCAAACACGTGGATTTAACACTAAATACGTAAGTTTTGAACAACGTTTTTTGGGCTTTTCAATCGGTATTTTTGTAAGGTAAAAAGATAATTTATAAGTTTAATAATTCTTTATTCGTGATATATAAGGCATTAGTGCTAAAAATGTCACGTCAATTAATAATTTGGCTACAAAAATTACATAGCTTTTTACGTGTGTTTACGGATTCTCATTACTTGAATTGTTTATCGATATCATGAACTAAATAACTTTCTTTTCTGGATTATAATGTGTTTCGAAATGATCGACAAATAGAAATATTCAAGAAAATAAACACACACTACTTGTATGAAAATAAGCACAAAATGGCCACGCGATGACGGGCTAAGATTACATCTATACTATAATACTTTATCTATGGACTATGACCTAAATATTGCAAATGTATTGAAATGTGTACTTACGTAAGGTACACTTTTTTGACAAGTATTGTGGAGCATGTTTTTTGACGGAGTTACTTTTCCTTAGTTTTTATTATTCGTAGAAAATAATAGAAAATCACAACATCACTCTTTCACATTCCCGGCAAAACTCTTCTTCATATTATATTTTTCTTTTTGTTTTTTTTTTTAGAATATGACACTCACATTGACACACAAAAAAACCCATGCGCAGTAAGTTGAATTATTTTTAACAAAAAATTAAAACCGACTTCCAAGGTAAAAATAATAATAAAATCCTTATAATATGAACTAAAAAGTATTAAATAATGTTTCCTATATATTAGTGCCTTTTTCCGAATTCGGCTAAACCTCAACTGTTTCTGTACTCAATCTACATCATTTTGAAGTCGGTACCTTTACGGTTCTCTGACAGAATAGGTATTTGCAACTTTGGAACTGGCACCGACTTCAAAATTATGAAGATTGAGTAAGTACAGAAATAGTTGAGGTTTAGCCGAATTCGGAAAAAGGCACTATTAGATAGGAAACATTATTTAATACTTTTTAGTTCATATTATTATTTAGATTTATAAAAAAGTAACAATTAATCCTTCATAAGTTTTTTGCAAAAATGTATTTTTTAAGGTGAAAAAAAAATAATTACAAAAATTTTGCGCTTCTGGCATTCTGGTTCATTTTTGTAACAAGTAAAGTTCTAGTGGTATTTAAGGTTTAGAAAAAAAAAATACGCAAATTTACGTGCAGCCTTTTGCAGTAGAGGGGTTAAAAATTTTGAAATAATTTTACTAACTTTTTAGCTGTATGGTAAAAATACCGTTCGATAGATTTCTTAAATAGTAACAATAAATCCTTAATAATTTTTTTACAAAAATATATATATAAGGTGAAAAAAAAATACGAAAAGTTCTGTATGGGAAAGAATCTACAAATCGATTTTTTGCAAAAACTACTGAGCCATACTGAATCATTTTTTAAACAAGTGAAGTTCTAGTAGTATATAAGGTTTAGAAAAAAAACACGCTTTACGTGCAGCCTTTTGCAGTAGGGGGGTTCAAAATTTTGAAATAATTGTTCTTACTTTTTATGTGTGGAAAAAAATATCATTCGATAGATTTATAAAGAAGTAACAATAAATCCTAATAAGTTTTTTGCAAAAATGTATTTTTTAAGGTGAAAAAAATAATTACGAAAATTTTGTGTGGGAAAGAATCTATAAATAGATTTTTTATAAAAACTACTGGACCATACTGGATCATTTTTGAAACGAGTAAAGTTCTAGTAGTATATAAGGCTTAGAAAAAGAAGTGCGCAAATTTACGTGCAGCCACAGAATATATATTAGTAGTACTAACAGAATTCCCAGAGCTCCTCGACGATTCCGAGTCGGCTCGGTGGCGGATGCGCGGGTCGCGGCTTAGCCGCGGGTCGCGATCGGCCATGATCAAAGTCTATCACTATCTATACACTATGTAATGTCTATCATCGTGCACAGAGTAAAATAAAAGTACTTACGTTTACGCACGTAACGGGACACAGCACGAAAAGGTCACGACACAACACAAGAGGGTGGTCACTAAGTGTACGCACACGAAAACGGCACACACACTAAGGGTAACTGGCTCCCCGTGACCCCAACGCCGGAATTTCTCCCGACGGGTGAATCAAAGGCAGTGCAGCTCCCAGCAGGCGATAATCCCGCTTATATTCCAAAGAAATATAAGTAGGATATATCTAACGCTACGGTAATACGGCGCACTGCGGTAAGGTCGGCACGAACGCACAACTCGCGGGACGGCTACGACGTACGGAGAAGCCTCGACGTACGGAGCACGAGAACACGGGTTGCGCGGATGAAAGCCAGGACGATACATAATGATACTAAACTCGCGATCAATCTCGTTATGTCTTCTCACACCTGGCCCTGGATGGTGGGCCTGGGTGGGGGAACATGACCAGGGGCTGGGCCCCTCTACATGTAGAGTTCCTTTGTTTCCTTTTTATTCTTTTAACTATTTTTGTGGGATAGGGCCCCGCGGTAAACGCAGGGCAAACCCAAGGGCCTGGTTAAGACCAGGGGGTGTTGCGGCTAGGGGCCGAACTCGGCCGGGACAGGTAGGGTCCCGGCGGCGCACGAGGGTCCCCGCCCAGGGAGCGGAGATGACGTGTATGGGACCACTCCCACGCGCGCCGTCTTTCCACTACGCTGTGGGCCAGACCGAGCTGGGAAAAGAGTGGGGGAGAGATACTTCCCTGAACCCTGGCTTTTGATGCCGGGGGGGGGAGGACACCGAGGGGTCGGCGGTAATGGCAATAGGGCTGCCACTCGCCAGGCCCCTGGTGCCACTCGAAAGTAAGAGAGAGACCGCGCTGGGTTTAGGGGCCCAGCGCTGTGGGGGCGGGTTGGGGGTCTGCATCTGACGGTGCAGCTGCCGGAGTGGTGCGGGGCGCTGTGGCGCTCGTCCGCACGGCTCCTCCTCTTCGGGGGCGCTGCGGTGGGCGGCGCGGTTCTCCCTCCTCCGTGGGGATGGTATCCCGGGGGAGCAGCAGACGGTCGGGTGGGCGAGCGTGCCAAGGAGCCAGGTCCTCCAGCTCGACCAGGCTCGAGGCATCAGCACGCCGGAAGAGGTTGGAGGAGAGCCTAGAGATGAATTGCTCTACGCTCTCCATCCTGAGGTCCCGGGCGATGGTGGCGTTGCGGACATAGCGCGGCGCCCCGACAACGCGGCGCAGCACCCTGTTCTGCTGCCGCTGGAGCAACTGTCGTCGCGTCACAGACAGCAGCTGGTACCAGGCAGGGGCCGCGTATGTCAGGCGTGAGCGCACGTATGTTTTATACAACGCCAGCCGCATGTTGGTGGGGATCTGCGGGGCAGCGAAGAGGCTGCGGAGGCAGGCCGCGGCGCCACGTGCGCCAGCGACGACATGGTCGCACTGGGCGTTCATGTTCAGGTGGCGGTCGAGCGTGACGCCCAGGTACTTGGCCGTCCTGCGCCACGGGATCTCGCAGTCATCTATTTTCAGGGGAGCCGGTAACCTCAACTTCCTGGTAACGGCGAGCGCTTGCGACTTACTCGCGTTGACGGAGAGTCGCCACTTGCTCAGCCACTCAGGAAGGAGGTCCAGCGTCCTCTGAACTTTGATGGCTGCATGTTCCAGGGTGATGGAGGAGGCGATGAATGCCGTGTCGTCGGCGTACAGCGCCGCCATGGTTGCGGGATGAGTGGGGATATCGCTCCCGTAAAAATTGTAGAGCCCAGGGGAGAGGACCCCCCCCTGGGGGACGCCAGCGGTGATGTGGTGCTCCTCCGATAGGACTCCGTCGACCTTTACCCGGAACGTCCTGCCGGTCAGGTATGAGGCTATGATCCGGACGATGAAACCGGGCACCCCAGCTTTAATAAGCTTGTAGATCAGCCCGTCGTGCCAGACCGAGTCGAAGGCCTTTTGCATGTCGAGGAAGACGGCCACGCTGGAGTTCCTCTTGTTTGCAGCGGCGGTGAGGTGATGGACCACTCTGACCAGCTGAAGGGTGGTACTCAGCTGGGAGCGGAATCCAAATTGTTCCTTCCGAGGAGGAAGGTAGAGGTTAAGGTGTTGTAAGAGAAGGATCTCGAATGTCTTAGATAGAGTAGACAGGAGGGTGATGGGGCGATAGCCTTCAGGGCGTCTAAGGTTTTTGTGCTGCTTGGGTATCGTGATAATTAGCCCCATCTTCCAGGATTGAGGGAAGTGGCCGGTCCTGACGATCCCGTTGTAGAGACGGGTGAGGGCGGCCACTGTGCGGAAGGGGAGATGCCGGAGGGCGGAGTTGGGGATTCCGTCTGCTCCGGGGGCCTTGCGGGGTTTGAGTCGAGATATGACCTTTTTAACTTCTCGCGGTGAAAATGAGAAGTTCGGGATGTCTGAGGGGGAAGGAGGGGATTGAAGGAATTGCCTTACCTCCTCGGATATTGCAGCAGCGTGGTCCGTCGCCGTGGTGGGCAGGGGGGAGAATTGCCGCTCCAAGTGAGATGCATGTATCTCAGCTCGGTCTTCGGCTCGGTATCGTGGGTTTCCGTCATCGTCCAGTAGAGGTCTTGTCGGGGCTGTGGTGTGGGTGAGGGTGCGGCACAGGCGGTGCAGTGACTGCCAGTCCTCGCCAGCTTCCAGGATGCGCCGGGACCAGTCGGCGGCGTTCTGATCGCGCATCTCAGTCTTCACCCTTTCGGTAAGACGGTTGAGCTCAGTCTTTAACTGGGGGCATCGGGTCGCCTGCCAGCGCCTACGCAGCTTCTTCTTCTCCTTGATGAGGTCGGCGATGTGGCGTGGCAGGGCGTCTCTCTTGCGGCTGTGACCTGTGGTCAGCTGTGAGGCCGCTTCCATGGCCGAGGTGATGGCGGCGGTGATCTGCTGCGACAGATTTTCTACATCTTCCTCAGAGATCACCGGAAAATTAGGGGTAGAGCAGTGAAGGTGCTGGGAGAACACCTCCCAGTCGCGGGCAGGGCGCGGCGGCGGCGGTGGGATGGCCACGGGCGCAGCACTGATGGTCGCAAGTACTGGGAGGTGGTCGGAGCCTAAGGCCTCCTCGAGTACCTCTTGGTCGAAGTTACCCGGGAGGCGGGATGTTATGGCTATGTCCAGCACGTCCGGGGAGTGAGTGGGGCGCTCAGGGTAGTGGGTTGGTACGTAGGTACCCACTACATTGTAGCCTGTGCTCTCGGAGTCGGCAAAGAGGCGGTTGCCGTCTATGTTGGAAGTCCGCGAGCCCCAGCCAGGGTGTTTGCAGTTAAGATCCCCCGCGATCACAGTCGGCTCTTCTGATAGGAGCCGGTGGATCTCGGAGGTATCAAGTCGCATCTGCGGAGGCTTGTAGCAGGCATAGATGTGGGTGCGAGTAGAGCCGAGCATTAGCTCGATGCCGAGAGCATAAAAAGATGCTACATCGGGGTTGGGTAGCAGCTGGTGGAGGAGGCTGCGCTTGGCGAGGACCGCCAGGCCTCGGCAGGCGGCAGCTCCGCCCAGGTAGTCCTGTCTATACGTGTGGAACCCAGGTATAGACAGGCGGTCATGGGGGGTGAGATGAGTCTCACTGAGGAGGGCAACGTCGACTTCATAAGACCTGAGGAGGTGCTGAAGGAGTTGCCTCTTCCCAAGGATCCCTCGGGCGTTCCAGTGGACCACCCTTAATGTTTTGTTGGCGGGCTGGTCCATCGGGAAATTATTGCAGTTAGTATGGCAGCTCCTGCGGGGAAGGTCTGCAGGAGGGTGGTGAAGGTGTCCTCCCCGGCTTGGATCCTAGAGAAGGTGTCCATGGCCAGGGAGAGCAGCTGCTGGATGAGCTGGCAGGTTGTCATCTCGCTGAGGTCGGTGCCCGTCTGACTACGCCCCTGTGCGGGTGTAGAGGCGCCGGGGGCACGAGTCACAGGAACAGTGTGGTCCCTGTTGGGGGCCCTTGCGGCACGCCCTCTTGAGGCCGGGCGGTGTGTAGGTGCGGTGTCGGCCGCGGGGGCTGCGGTGGCAGCGCCCCTGGCGGCCCTAGTTACGGTGGTGTCCTCTACGGGCGCCCGGGGGGCGCGCGGGGTGCGCGGGGCGCGCGGGGTGCGCGAGGGGCGTTGCGGCCGCGGGGGGGCCGCGGTGATGTCATCGCGGTCGGATGCTGAGGGCGCTGCCGGCTCAAATTCAGAGTCCGTGGCTGCGGCCGAGGTAGAGGTAGGCTTGACCCTCTTCCTTATGCGCACCCTCTTCTTCTTCGGCCGTTGCTCAGGGGCCGAGGGGGTGCGGCGGGGGGTGGGGTCGTTGGCCTCCGCCATGAGTGAAGTGGCGGTAGGCGGGGGCGGAGGCATCTCCTGTTCCGGAACTGATGGTTCGAGGTCTGGGCGGCTAGGGCGGGTAGGGCGGGCGGCACCGGTTCGAGACACCGTGCCAGCCTGCCTGTTGCGCGCCTCCGCAATATAGACGGGGCACTTCTTGCTGTTGGCCGCGTGCTGCCCTTTGCAGTTGGCGCACGTCGGCCTCGCGGTGCGGGGGACGGGGCAGTCTCTGGCGAGATGCTCTCCTGCACAGCGCACGCAGGTCAGGGGTCGGTGGCAATTCTTACTGGAATGTCTGAATTGCTGACACCTGTGGCATTGGGCGGGGTTGCCTCTACCCCGCCAGGCGGTGATCTTGACTCCCGGCATGTAGAGTAATTCAGTTACGTCATAAATGCCGGGAGTTAGGTCCGGAGTCCTGGTGATGAGAGCGAAGAAAATGCAACCAGGTCTGTCTGCCCTCGCAGACACCTTGGTCACATGCTCCGCTGTGTAGCCGAGGTCCGCTAGCCCTGCTACCACGTCCTCTGGAGTTGTGTTAGTAGGTAGTCCTGAGATGCCCACTTTTAGTGCTCTCTCTTCCGGTAAGGAGTATGAGAACCAGCTGATGCCATCTAGCTGGTTCAGGTACCGCTCAACGGCGCGGTATTCCCCCTCGCTGCGGGGGGAGAAGCGGACTCCTGCACCGTAGGGTTTAGCATTGGGCACGTGTCCCAATATCTCCTTTAATTTCTTAAAATGATCTACCCAGCCATCTAGTTTTTCAACAACTAGCGGGGGGTAGCGGGGAGGTGGGGGCGGCGGCGGTGACGCACGCGCTGGAGCAGCGGGGTCAGTTTCCATCGGGGTGGTGCGGGGGGCAGCGGGTCTCGAACTCACCTCCGCGTACGATACCTGACGGTCGGTACGTTTCGCAGGAGGTGAGACACTCGATGCGGCTTCAGGTCGGGGTCTCTTGGCGGCAAGTGCGGGGAAGGGGGGCGGGGGGGGCATATCCCCCGCCGGTGATGTCACCAGGGTTGTGCCCTGTCGCAGGTCTTGCACCATAGTGCCTTGGTCCGCGCCTTGCACCATAGGGTGTGGCACTGAGGTAGGCAGGGGCGAGGGGGCAGGGTGCCCGCGGGGTGCGGAGGCCACTATGTGGACTTCCGGTGGTGGTGAGGCCGGCGAAAAACCGGTAGTGCCGGTATCGTGAGGCCCGCTCGGTGCGCACGGCCGATGGGCCAGCGCGGGGAAGGGGGCCTGCGGTGCGGGGGGTGCAGTCAGGTGAGTGGTGTCACGTGACTGCATCGGTGGTGCCGCACGCGGCTCTGCGGCGAAACTATCGCGCGGAGGAGAGCCGCGCACGGGGCAAAGGTCACGCGGGGGTGACGTCGGTGCGGAGCGAGTGTGCCTCGGTGGGGAGGCGGGTGCGGCACGCAGCTCACGCATTTGCGGAGCTTGCGTTGGGCGTTGCTCGCGCGGCTGTTGAGCCTGCGATGAGCGGGGGTCACGCGGGTGTGTCACCTGCGTAGGGCGGGGGTCACGCGGCGGGGCCTGCGCGACATTTTTCCGGTTTTCTCGCGGCGGGGAGGCCGGCGAGGAGCGAGGAACGCTGTCTGGGGCGCGGGACGGGCCCGCGGTGACGACTTCACGTCGCATGGGGTGGGTCGAGGGGTGGCGGGGGCCACTCTCGGCATTCGGGCGCTGGGTGTGCGCTGAATCCTGCTCGGCAGGGCGGGACGGGACCCCGGACTCACGGCGGGACATCGTCGAACATTGGGGCGGGGGTGTGGCATCACTACCCCGCGGTAATGTCGACGGTTGCCGGCCGTGGGCGGTATCCGCGCCGCCACTGCTGGATCCAGCGGTTGCTGGGCGGTGTACGCGGTCGGGGGCCGAGCGGGAGCTGGACCTCGACGAGGTCGTGCTCCGGGACGACGATCCCGAGGCGTCGCGGGAGCGGCCGCGCGGGTCGCGGCTCATGGGCCGCGGTTCGCGATCGGCCATTATTAGAAAACTACACTCACAAGTGTCACTGTCACATTACGGCTATATATAGCGAACACTATAGTATTTAAGAGGCGTACTTACGTACTGGTCCGGTGGTCACAAACACTGAGTGTACACACTTCGCCAACGAACGCACAACACTCAGGGTAGCTGGCTCTCCGTGACCCCAACGCCGGAAAAGCGATTCCAGCGGGAGATCAGGGGCAGGGCAGCACCCAGCAAAGCGACAATCGCTAAACTCGCGGGGCGCGAGAGGCCATATTTATACCCGAGCGACGACAGCGCCGCGAACCGCGGCGCAGTGATTCTCCCGCGCAGCCAATGAGAAACAATCTTTAATAATCTTGTAAATATTTCTTATTCAATTTTTTTTCTCTTTCTCACTTTTGTAAATATTTTTTATCTCATTCTTTATGTCTCTTTCTGTCTTGTAATAATAATATTTATGAAAAATTTTGTATATAAGCAGCACAAATCTCTCAATAAATCACTGGATTAGCTCGGCTGTGGAGTGGTGCGGACGTGTTTTTAGTTGCTTGCGATTGAGTTAACGCCCGGACCCCGCTTTCTTTTAACCGCGTAGTGCTGTGCTGCTCCTGTCTCTTCATTTGAGTAAGTTACTACCGCTGCGTGCGGCTCGATAAAAGCTCCAAAGATCAGTCGTACCATTCGGTGTTACCAAGAAGCAGGAAGTAACCATCACTACCCACGGATCAGTCCTCCGCTTCTTCTAAAGAGGGTGCTGCATCCGTCCGGCATCTCGCCCCAACCATACTCCAACGTACCGTGTACCAGTTAGGTCGTCATAGGGGTCGCGTTCACAGCCGTCCACAAGCGATTCATACATATCAGTGAACCATGTTGAATCCCTAGGAGCTGTACCCCATAGTACATAGACCAACTTCAGACCATGGACAGTAGACCCCCAGCTTCGGCAGAGGACAAGCCAAGAGCGGAACGGCACAGAACTTCATCTGCGTCATCCGCCCGCAGCGACTCCTCCGCCTCCAGCTTCCATCAAGCTGCTTCCCAGCAGCCGTACCATCCTCTGGCCGGAGTTACTTACTCCCCCACGGCCACCCATGTAAGCCGCAAAAATACCGGTAGCGTGAATGCACCTCGAAGCGAGGGTTCGTCGACATCGAGGGGCGGGGACTATGTAGTTCCCCCCCCGGATGTTCCCCGACGCCCCCCGCATGCGATGTCCCATCTCCCTCGCACCGTAACAGCGCAAATGACCATACTAGAGTCACGCTGCAGGCCATCAAGGCCCAACTGACTCCCGATGCCTATGCCAAAGTGCTGCACATTTACCAGGCACAAGGTCTTCTTCCGAGTGACCCGCGCGAACGCAGGGACTCTTTAAAAAGGCCTCGCATAGAGGACCCAGATTTTCTTCCCCCGCAAAAGCGGAACGACAAGGGCACCTCAGCCCCCGTTTGCCCCCCCCCCCCCCCCCCTCTACTAGCTCCTATGCAGCAGTAGCCCAAGCCCAGCCGCAGTCCTCCCAACCCATGGACACGGCTGATGTTGCAACAGCCCCCGGCACGGCGCGCCCAAAACCCAAGCCGAAGCCGCGGTACCCACCACTTATTGTGGAGCATCTCCCGAACTGGACCCAACATTTTTTAGGGCGTAACCCAAACGGCTTCGGGAAAACTTCGGGAAAGGTATTCGTTTCTCCCCCTCGACGAAGTAGAATACAGGGCCATTCAAAAATACCTCACGCAGATAGAGGCCACAGAAAAAATCTCGTGGTTCTGCTATTCCCTTCCTGAGTTCCTGCAGAACGCAGCTTCAAGGTCGCAATCCGCGGCCTTCCCGCTAACACCCAGCCTGACGACATTACCGAGGACCTCGCATTGCAGGGGTTTACAGTGGAATATGTCCGGCAAATCAAAGCCCGTAAAGGCCGACCCGGCTGCATCTTTCTTGCCATACTCAAGAAAACGGCCAACGTGGCCAAAATCTATGAGGTGGACGAAATCCTAGGCATAGGCGGAATTATCAGTGACGCTTGGAGGAGCAAGAAAGGTGCCCAGTGCCACAAGTGCCACAAATTCCGCCACTCCAGTGCCCACTGCCACAGGAAACTTGCCTGTGTCCGTTGCAGTGGAGAGCACGTGGCCAGAGACTGCCCCCTACCAGCGGACAAAGCACTCATTTGTGCAAACTGTGGTGGCCCCCACCCGGCCAATCACACTAGATGTCCAGTCTTTATACAAGAGACAAAGAACAAGAATCCCGGACCAGTAGCCCAGACGGCTGTTTTTAAGTCCAAGTCTAAGCCCCAGACTGAGCCAGTGGCCCCAACCATTGCCCCAGCTCAGATCCCGCCCACTGATTCGCAGGGCCAATCTTTAATGGCCAAGGCCAACGACCCCAAGCCTCGGTCTTCCACCAAGGCTAGAGGCAAGGGCAAGGGCAAGGGAAAAGGGAAGAAATCTAAACCTTCCTCCCAGCCCCCGTCAATGCCCCAAACCCCGATTTCCGCCCGCCCGACAACCAGTGCCGTTACCACCCCGGCTGCCGGACCGAGTGCGCTTAGTTTCCCCGCTAAAGCCACCACACTTCTAACACCCAAGCCCAAACGCAGGCAATCTCAGCCCGCCCTAGATGGAAATTTCTCGCATTTCCTAAACGAGGGCTGCGAATTTGTTAAAAAAGTCTGTTCCGAAGTCCAGCAAAGGGGCCCGGACATGGCGTTATCGGCAGCCCTCCAGCTGCTGACTACAATTATTTCCCAATGGAGCCGTTAAAAGAACTCCATTGGAACGCGAGAGGGGTGAAAGGCAAGATAGCCTGTCTCCGTCTCACACTTAGCTCCCACGACATAGATGTCGCCCTAGTAAACGAGACTCATCCCATCCAACATCAACATCCCGGTCAAAGTGCCGGGATACCACGTCTATCGTCTAGACTACATCTCTGATCCTCCGTCCAACTTAAAACGAGGGCTAATGATATGTGTGAGACGGAGAATAATACACCAAATTCTTCCGGATACGAATACAGTATCGCTACAATCTCTGGGCATCGAAGTCCTGCATGAAGGGCGCCCCCTCTCCATTTTCGCAGCCTACAAGCCTCCTGCTAGCAGGCTGAATGTCGCTGACATCCATCAGCTCTTGTCAAAAGAGCCAGCTGTCATTGCCGGCGACCTGAACTCAAAGCACCCGGCCTGGAACTCTACCTGTACTTACCCTAACGGTAGAGTTCTGCACAGGGATGCAGAGGCCCACAACTATGAAGTCCTAGGACCCGAGGTCCCAACTCGCTACCCTGAAGATGTCAGGTTTTCCCCGGAGGTCTTAGACATTGTCATATGTAAAGGCCTTCCGGGAGGCATCACGCAAGACGTCCAGCCAGATTGCCTCCAGTCAGACCACCACCCAGTACTGTTACACCTCCACGGGTCCACAACGACCCTACCACCCCTACCACGTAGACCCAGAACAGACTGGGAAAGGTTTGCGGAGTATTTGCATAATAATACCCCCATCCTTCCAGTCTCTACCCCTCAAGAGGTCGACGATCTGACACAGGCCCTAGACGCTACTTTCCGTCTTGCCCGGGAACATAGTGAGATCCCTGTGCCCGAAGGCTACTCTAACTCCAGACAGCCACTCCCGCCGCGACTCAGAGCCCTCATTTCACGCAAGAGGGCCCTGAGGAGAGCGTGGCAGAGTAACCGCTGCAGTATCAAAAGAGAGGTTAACAGCCTGTCCGATGAAATAAAGGCCGAACTTTCCCTCATTAACTCGGAAAAATGGAACCGGGTTATTGAGGACGCATCGGACAGCTGGCCCTCCCTTTACAGGCTCTGTCGAAGCCTGCAAAACGCCCCGCCCCCTATCAGACCCCTCTTCCAAGACGACCAGCTCAGATACAGAGCCCAAGACCGCGCTGACATGTTTGCCAGACATTTAGAGCGGCAATTCACGCCCTTTCCTTCCGTTGACGCCCGTCACACCCAATTGGTAGAGGAAAAGGTGAGGGAGTTTAAAAACTCTACGTTTCCGCCCACTACCGCCACAGTCTTCTCGCAGACTTCTGTTCGGAAAGCACTAGCCCGTCTCCCCATAAAGAAGGCCCCCGGAGTGGATGCGTTCACAAACGCCCACCTCCGCCACTTACCACACAAAACTGTGGCTGCAGTTACCCGCCTCTATAACGGCATCATCCGCTCCGGACACTTTCCCTCTAAGTGGAAGACGGGGCTAGTAGTAATGATCCCCAAGCCCAAAAAAGACGTGAGAAGGGCCGATAGCTACCGGCCAATCACCCTTCTCCCGTCCATCTCCAAGGCATTCGAAAAGTTATTTCTAGCTCATCTCCCCCCTCACCTACCCATACGCTTTGAGCAATTCAGCTTTCGTGCCGAACTCAGCACCACTCACCAACTCATACGGGTAATCCACGCCATCACAGCCGCCCTAAATAAAAAGGAAGCTGCATGCGCCGTCTTTCTCGACATGGAAAAGGCGTTTGATAGAGTGCGGCATGACGGGCTGATAGCCAAACTGCTGGACTAAGGCATCCCTCCCCACTTGGTCAAGGTAGTGCTCTCCTACCTCACGGGCCGTTCTTTCGTCGTCCGCGTAGAGGACGCGCTATCTGAGCTCCACGAAATCCTAGCCGGAGTCCCCCAGGGAAGCTGTATTTCCCCTGACCTCTACAGCTCCTACGGGGCCGACATTCTGTGCGATCCGGCAACTCTACTTGCCCTCTACGCCGACGATACGGCTTACCTGGCGACCTCCCTGAACCGCCGGCATGCGGTCAACATGGTCTTCCAAGTACCTGGGAGTGACCCTAGACAGCGGGCTCAACATGAGGAAGCAGGCCAAAGCTGCCATTGCCTCCGCAAACACGGCCTTAAAGCTGCTAAGGCCAGTCATGGCCTCCCAAGCTCTTCCAACCTCCACTAGGCTCTCCCTTTACAAGACCTACATCCGGTCGCGGCTGACGTACGCTGCCCCGGCATGGTATCAACTTCTAGCTCCCTTGTACAAAGCAGAGCTCCAGCGAGTACAAAACAAAAGCCTCCGCCTCGCAGCCGGGGCCCCTCGTTACGTCAGAAATGACGTCATTGCCCGCGATCTCAAGGTAGAGAGCCTCGAGAGCTTTATTGGCCGCTTGGCCTCAAAACTTTTCACCAAGGCCAACGCCTCCAGACTGGAGTCCCTCCAAAGCCTGGCCCCTTGGCACGTTCGTCCCCCCGATAGGAGACAATTCCCCAGATGAAATATCCTCCTAGAATCCCCAGAATCCAACGTCGTTTAGTTAGCATAGTTTTACTAGGTTCGCTATCGCAATGTCTTCTTTTTTCCTTTTTCTCATTGTCGCAATTTAAACGAGTGTGGGGAAGTTCCCCACGCCGTTTTAATTCGCTAGGCTTCTTAGTCTTTAGATTAGGGCCCTAGCTTTTGCAATTTTTCCCCCAATATTAAATTCTTCAAATTCCCCCCCCCCCCCCCTTTTTCTCCTAAAATAAGAAATTTTAACCAAAAACTTTTTCGCATTTGTCCCAAATTCGTGCCACCGCAACACCAAAGAAACGTTGCACTCCACTACCACCACAACATCTTGTGTGCCCCCGACTCTACCTGCCTGAAACCTTGCCTCTTGTCGCTGGCAGCCTCCGCTAGGCCTTCCCCGGGGTAACCGGGGATCTCACCTGGTGGGGTGGTCCGCCAGGGGCGACTCAGGTGGGTTAGGTAGGGCGGTAACGCAGGAAGTAGAGGTGACTCTACATGTCACCCAACCTAGGGACTTGTCCCGCCCCAATTCCGCCTCATAGTTATGAGGTGCGGCAGATCCCTCGGGCAGGGGGCTTAGCCCCGATCCCGATTCCCCATTTCTCCCCTTAGGGGGAAGTGAGAGATTTCCCACGAGTAATAAATCACTTCAGTTTACCACAGTATATCGAGTTTTACTCTATACTCCTCCGACCTCTAGTGAACTCTTAGAGAGACCAACCGGTCCTCCAAAAACACATTGGTGAAAAGGCAGAGATCCCTATAACCCCTAATTGAAAATTAAACAGAAAAACCAAAGATTATATAATACCTCTTTTGTGTACCAACCGCTATAGAATGCATTCATAGAACCGTATGGGTATAATATATAAAACGAGTCCTTAACAGTCTTTTAAGCAATAGGTCGACTGTGCCTGGTGAAATTCTTGGTGTTTATTTTTAGACAACTTTGGTCGAATGTAAGACAAATATGGATCAAAGCTTATTAAAAAGTTTTGCAACAAATCTTCATTGGTTTCTGCTCGACTCATATTCCTAGTATGTATCACCACAGAAACATTACTCAGTAAATAGCGTTGGGAGCTGTACTAGTATAAACTGTGACACAGCTCCCAGAGTTGTTAGTACAAACATTTCAATATTTTGAACCCCCCTAGTGCAAAAGGCTGCACGTAAATTTGCGCATTTTTTTCTAAGCCTTATATACCACTAGAACTTTACTCGTTTCAAAAATGATCCAGTATGGTCCAGTATTTTATATAAAAAAATCTATATTTTATAGATTCTTTCCCACGCAAAATTTTCGTAATTATTTTTTTTCACCTTAAAAAATACATTTTGCAAAAAACTTATTGAGGATTTATTGTTACTTTTTTATAAATCTACTCTCACTGGGCGAATCACGAGGCGAATAACGAACACGAAAGTGTAAAGTTTCGCCTCGCTATTCGTGCGAATGTGTAAATGCGGTATCAAAATATAAGACTACCTCCAATAGTACGGGTACGCTAAGCGTGCCAAATGCCTTCACTTTTTTGTCAGACTTAAGCGCTTATTCCATTTCACTAAATTTAGAAGTCCTAGCTAGGATCATAAAAAGAAGACTAATTAGAAGCTTCTTATTCCACTTGTCCTAATTTAGTGACTAAATCAGTTGTGACCACGCGGCGATTTTGGCCAGACGTCTTCTTAATGGCTTCAGTTCTGTCAAAACAACAAAAAATTGGTCTTCTCATAGGCTTAGCTGTTGGCTAAATGAAAATCAAAATAAATAAAAGGCGAAAAAGATGGTTGAAAGAATTGTTGCTCCACGAAAAATTATGAATTATGAACTTTCTGAACTACTTGGAACCAGCAGACTTTAGAAATTACCTACGAATGCTACGAATGCTATAATCTAGATTCTAGAGATTGATGAGTAGTTGCTGTCAAAATTTAACAAAAAAAAATTACAAATGAAAATAATATACATATTTCTATCTTATTGCCATGTTTTCATTTTATTTTATTATATTAAGGGCCTGTTTTGCCACTTCCTGATAAGTGCCGGATATTCTATCCACAACTTAACTTGACAGCTGATAAAGTATGGAGAATTAGTCAAAAAAGTTGTGGATAGCCTATCTGGCACTTTATCAGGAAGTAGTGAAACAGGCCCTTAGTGTGTTCAATTTTTTTTTTATTACATTTTATTATGTATTTTTACTTAAAATAAATATAATTTAAGTATATTTTTATTTATTATACGATTATCACCTTATTAAGGCAATACGTATCCCTTTTTTCATAAAAAACGCGTAGATAATGATTAATAGGTTATTCTTTTGTTGACTTTAATACAGATTTAGCAGTTCCCACCACAGATCAGATATTAGTTACTACGTAAGTTCCCACTACAGATAAAAGGTTGAAACCCTCTGGCAACACTGATTTAGTCATTCAGAAGCCACATTTTTTCCTATTTAGGATCCTAATTAGGATCCTAACTTTCTAAATGTTATTTCACTTGACTAAATTTTTTAGGATCCTAGTTAGAACTTCTAAATTTAGTGAAGTGGAATAAGCGCCGCTTATGACTATAGAAACCATCGTGAATGTTTCCCGCAATATTTTGCCAAGCGCCTGAAGTCAAGGGCCATAAAAATAAGAAGAAGGGAGTTTTGCCGGGAATGTGAAAGAGTGATGTTGTGTTTTTGTATTATTTTCCTAAAATTGTGTTAATTGGGTTTTTAATGTGTAATATTGGTAGGATATTAACCATTAGATATTCGTTATCGTGCACAAGTGTAGGAAAGTGATGCGATATTCAGAAACGTGCTATTTTGTGTTCCCTCCAAAACTCCATCGAAAGTTTCAGTAAAGCGTCTACCACTTTATTGAATCAACCGACTTGACTTCTTGACTGTATTGACTTTTACTTAGACTTTGACTAGACTTTCGACCTGACAATATAGAAAAACGAAGCTGAAAATTGTATTATAGAATATTGTTTTCCCGCCATATTTATACTCGACACTGGCCATTATTTAACCAAACAGCCGAAGTGCCATAATAAGAAAAAAAAAAAGAAGATTAAGAAAATTGTTAAAAAATATAAATTGATAAATTTAATTACGTATTTTTGATTTTTGAATACGAAGTTATCAACAATAATTTCCAAAAAAAAAAAGTTAAAGATTGTTTTTTGGTCGTATATAATTTATAATTTAAAAATGGAAATAAAGAAAACTTGTTGCTGTATATGTTTATCTGTAAATAGAAGGACTGATAACATATATAGAACGGATCTGCATTACTTTTATGAGCTTCTAGCAAATTATAAGGTACTTACGTAAACAAATACTAATGCTCGTAGTGCTAGTGTAGGTACGGATAAATGTTTTCTGAGGCTCCGGTCGTAACTGTTGGGCAAAACATAAGGTTCGCGCGAAGTTTCAATATCTAGAAATCGAATAACAAAATTAAAAGAACCCCATATCCGAATGAAAAGCTCGGAAATACATAATCTTATAGACACAAAGGGAGGTTGGTTTTTATCCATGTAGAGTCAAACTAAGATACTAGATGGTGAAACTACAACATAATATCATAAAAATGAGGCGTACTATTGTTGCCAATAATTATTATAGTAGTACTTGACAGTAACAGATGTTAAATGAACATATTTTGTATGTTGATTTGTGTTTTTTTTTTCAATAATAGGTTAGGGACAGCGAGTGCTGGATGTGTTACATCTGCCGGATGAGACTGCAGCAGTGTCACCGGCTGCAGCAGTTGGCCGTACGGACACGGGGCCTTGTTGATGGTCTCCGCTGGAATAAGGTACTTCAGAAGTGAAACTGTAACATAATAGTTAAAGGGCACCCTAACACTTTGTTGTATGTTTCCGTGCTAAATCTCAAGTACTGCTTGTGCACAAAATTTGTGAAAATTTAGCTGTCTAGCAGCTTAAATTTTGTATGTCTCTTGTAATATAAATAGAATTGGGGAGGTCATAGTTTATATGTAAAATTATTATTTTACGGAATGGTTTTGGGTATTATGATTTTAAGGGTTGGAATCAGAAATGGACATAGTATTTGTTGCTGAAAAATATATGGTTCCTACAAAACAACATAGTAGTATATTTATATACCTATATTATTATTAATTGTAGATTAAAATTCATTTTTGTAATGATTACATAATATTATAATATAAAACATAATATTATATAAATTTATAGACTGATATCGACATTGGAGCAATTGGATGTTTGTTAGAACTATCAATATATAAGAAGAAAAATATATCCATAACACCTCCTACCGCAGATAATATTAAAGAGGAGCCGGACATAAATACTGAACAATACAATGAAGATGGTAATGTATACTATACATTACTTTTGTTATCAATTATCATATTCCATGTGGGCTACATTTGTAGTGTTCTGTTTGCCACTTAACTGCTCTGCACCTTTTAACATTGTGAATTTAAATATAATATTGTATTCTATAACTATCACTTTTTAAGTTTATAATGTTGAAAATTATTTTAAAGGAATAAATGAAGAACAAACTGTAGAAAATACAAATGAGTATGAAGAAGATTATGCATCCGTCTTGGAATTTGAAGATAATATGAAAGAGGTACCTACCACAGATAATAGAAAAGAGGAGCCGGACATACAGACTGGACAATTCAATGAAGACAGTAATGTATACTATACTGTACTTTATGTATTCATATTCCAGATAGGACACATATTTTGTAGTGTTCTGCTTGCCACTTAACTGTTCTGCACCTTTCAACTTTGTAAAATTAAATATAATGTATTCTATAGGTATTATTACTTATCAAGATTGTAATGTTGAAAATTATTTTTTTAGGAATAAAAGAAGAACAAACTGTAGAAAACACAAATGAGTATGAAGCGGATTGTGCATCCGTGTTAGAATTTGAAGATGATTATGTGTCGGATAGTGATGCTGTCTGCAAACAGGAATTATTGAGCATAGACCGCATTGATGCTTGGCGAGACTCAAGGGTGCTTGAATTGAAATTAGTAAAGTTGAGTCAAAGTGTCATTGACAAGTATGTACGCCGAAGTCCCCCCACGCAGCACACAGCCACAGAAGAACATGTTGGGGACAAGGGGAAGTGCGCTGGTGAACAGAGCGTAGAAAATGACAACAAAAAGTTACAGTGCAAGAGTCATAAGGAACAACTCATCTGTGATGTTTGCTTAGAAGTGTTTCCGACTAAAAGCAGGTTGCTAACACACATCAGGACACATACTGGTGAGAAACGATTCACCTGTGATATTTGTGAAAAGAAATACACAACAATAAAATACTTGAGAACACATATACTTATTCATACTGGTAAGGAATTACATAACTGTGATGTATGTAAAAAAAAATTTTCATTTCGCTCTTCCTTAAAAAGACATATTTCAGTTATTCATAATGGTGAAAAACCATTAAATTTTAACTGCAATATTTGTCATAAGAGATTTGCAAGAAAAAGCCACTTACAAGCCCACTTGGTAATTCATACTGGTGAGAAACCATTTAACTGTGATATATGTCACAACAAATTTGCAAGAAAAAGCCACTTACAAGCCCACTTGGTAATTCATACCGGTGAGAAACGATTTAACTGCAATATTTGTCAAAAGAAATTTGGAAGCAAAGACATCTTACAAAGACACTTGCTAATTCATACTGGCGAGAAAGCATATGAATGTGACATATGTCAAAAGAAATTCTTAACAATAGGGGAATTAAAAAAACACTTATTCCTTCATACTGGTGAGAAACCATATAAATGTGATGTATGTCAAAAGAAATTTGCAAGAAAAGACCACTTAAAAGCACACTTGTTAATTCATACTGGTAAGAAAGCATATAACTGTGACATAATATGTCAAAAGAAATTCTTACAAAGAGCTGAATTAGAAAAACGCTTAATAATTCACACTGGTAAGAAGTTAGTAAAGTTGAGTCAAAGTGTAATTGACAAGGATGTACGCCAAAGTACCAATACGCAGCACACAGCCACAGAAGAACATGTTGGGGACAAGGGGAAGTGCGCTGGTGAACAGAGCGTAGAAAATGACAACAAAAAGTTACAGTACAAGAGTCATAAGAAACAACACAACTGTGATGTTTGCTTAAAAATTTTTCCGACTGAAAGCAAGTTGCTAAGGCACATCCGGACACATACTGGTGAAAAAACCTTTAGCTGTAATATTTGTCTGAAAAAGTTCGGAGATAAAGCATGTTTGAAAAAACATATAAAAAGACATACTGATGAGAAACGATTTACCTGTGATATTTGTGAAAAGAAATTCTTAACAACAAGCCACTTGAAAATACATAATATGCAAATTCATACCGGTGGGAATGTATCTAACTGCGATATAAGTAAAAAAAAATTCACTTCATGTAGTAACTTAGAAAGTCATTTAGTAACTCATACAGGTGAGAAACCATTCAACTGCAATATATGTCAAAAGAAATTTGGAACAAAATACAACTTAAATGCACACTTGACAATTCATACTGGTGAGAAACTATATATTTGCGATATATGCCAAAAGAAATTCGCAACAAAATGCGCCTTAAAAGCACACATGCTAACTCATACTGCTGAGAAAGAATGTAACTGTCACATATGTCAAAAGAAATTCTTAACAAGAGGGGAGTTAAAAAAACACTTATTCCTTCATTCTGGTGAGAAACCATATACCTGTGATATATGTCAAAAGAAATTTGCTAGAAAATACTACTTACAAGTTCACTTGCTAATTCATACTGGTGAGAAGCCATATAGCTGTGACATTTGTCATAAGAAATTCTCACAAAGTGGCATATTAAAATCACACATGCTTATTCATAAGTTTGACTTACTAAAATCCAAATTAACGGAACTCGAACACCGCTCACCTATTTTCTACCAGGCTGACGCCGGGTTAAAGAAATGATAATTGATTTAGGTATCCTGCTAGAGTCAGGAAATAAGCAATATCTATAGAATTGGGAAATGGCAAAGTAAGAAAAAAATCGCCCAGTCATAGTCACTTATACCACCACTTGGAAAAAACGCCAAATATTATCAAATAAATCTAACTTGCCCCCCCGGCACATATGTCAAAGAGGGTTATTCTAAAAAGGTACCCGAGAAAAAAAGAAACTACAGCCACAAATTGAGAAAGAAAGGCAAAAGGGAAACAGGGTATACCTGAAATACGATAAAATAATTGTGAAGAATCAACCAGACAACAATAGAGAAAAAACGAAAAGAGAGGGATTCTCCCCGAAACGCAAAAGAACGTTAGTGCTGTAAATAACCAGCCTGAAAAGCCTACAAAACAAACCGGAAAAACTCAAACAAAAATAAAGAACCCGCCAGTAAATGGACGGAATGAAAAGAAGTTTTTCGGGACCTATACGACCTGCAACCCTTCAAGAGACCATATTCTCTCTTAAAAGGCTGGCAACGCACCTGCAGCTCTTCTGATGTTGCGAGTGTCCATGGGAGACGGTAGTTGCTTTCCATCAGGTGACGTGAACTTTGAAATATTATGCAACCCCTCCCCCCCCCCCCCCCCCCCCCCCAGGACGGCTGATCACCGCGGGGTACTGCGACCCAGTGGCGAAGAGTCCATAATATATTATATGACCCGATTCCCGTCGACTTCCCTTAGAAAAATCGAATCTATGGGCCAACGACATTTTTATGTAATAAAATATATTTTACATACTTAAAAAAACTTTGAATTGTCTAAACGCCAATAAAATTTTATTAGTAAGTATAGTCTGTCAAGAAAGTGAAGAAATTAAAAAGTGGCAACATCATAGTGTCATCCCTTTTTTCTTAGATTGATTTGAAAGGGATGACACTACGATGTTGCCACTTTTTAATTTCTTCACTTTCTTGACAGTCTATAAGTAATAAATTTTTCACTCACTTGAAATAGTTTGAATTAATAACTAAGCGCCTACAAAATTTAATAGGCTATGCAATGTGAATGTGCTGGTAGAAAATGCCCTATGGGCATGGCATTAAGTCCGCCATTGTACATTGTGCAAAAAGTATAAAATAAATAAAAATAAATGTGGAAGCGCAGAACATCTCCTCATCCATCATCCTCATCAAGCCGATAAATACTGGTACGGCTCCTTGTCCTAACAAAAATCAATTTTATGGTACCATCCTGAAGAAAGCATGAAACTTGGCATGAATGTAGCTGTCATGTATGTGCTTCAATGTAGATATGGAAGATCTGAAATCTGAAATTATCTGCAGGTTGGCATCACTGACTACATATTGGTTGTGTTTCTAAAAATTTCAGTGTAAAAAAAAAAGTTAGCCTGTTTTTACAATTTTATAATACGTTGGTGGCTGTAAACAGAAATATATTAATCTTACCACTATATAATGTAGTATCGTTTTGTAGGTAATTTATCGACGATAATTTGTTCTCTGAAGAGTAAACTTCTCAGTCTTATCGTTTTCGTAGAAAATTCAAAAAACCGGAATGAGGGAGATAAAAAGGGGGGGAGGGGGGGACGTGCTTCCATATCTACATTGAAGCACATACATGACAGCTACATTCATGCCAAGTTTCATGCTTTCTTCAGGAGGATGGTACTATACCGAGTTACTTCTTTAAACAACAATAATTCATAGTAAACATTCTGTCCTTTTCATTCCTGTGAACTGATCGTTATGTTCTGCCTCGTTCTAGCACGCGCAATAACTCGATGGAATGGCTTATTATAAATATACAGAGTTAATATGTGAAGAGGACGACCCAAAAAATCAAAAATCGTCCTTCTCTCTTCTCACTCGGGCCCGTCTTTCATATGCCAGGCGAAAAAGGACGACGCGGATTCATCGCCAAATTAGTTTTTTCTCGATAACTCGATAAATATAAAACATTTCAAAAATCCGCTAGGTCGGTTTCTCAATGATAGAATTTTATAGTACGGGAGCCCTAGAACAATTTTTTTTTATTACTAACCAGCTAATTTTTTGTGTGTAGCTTCATTTTGATAAAGGCTCCATTCCACCGCGGCGCACGCTGTGCACGGCCACGCGCACGCGTGGACGTGCACGGATTTATTTCTTTGACTTGAGTCAATTCGTGCGTAGCGTCACAGAATATAATATATTAGTAGTACCAAGTAGCGTGTCCGTGGGTTGCAGAATCAGAATCAGAATCGTTTATTTCAGGAAATTGGTGGACACAGTCACATATATTTTCTTACAAAGCGCAGCTTGACGCACGTGCGTAGTCTCTCCGTGCGCCGCGGTGGAATGGAGCCCTAAGACGAACAACATTTTTATTTTCGAAAAATCTCGAAAGTGGTAGCTAACAGAGATAGTCTAAACCCGTGGTCGTCAAACTGCAGCCCGTGGCCGTTTGCTGTGCGGCCCGCGACAAAGTAAATTATTTGAATGTTCAACTATGGTAACTCCCCTATTCCCTTCCCTTCCCTACCCTCCCCTATTCCCTTCCCTTCCCATCCCTACCTTCCCCTATTCCCCCTTAAAAGGTCGGCAACGCACTTGCAGCTCATCTGATGCTGCGAGTGTCCATGGGCGACGGAAGTTTCTTTCTATCAGGTGACCCGTTTGCTCGTTTGCCCCCTTATTTCATAAAAAAAAAATATTTAATGATAAACGTAACTGGCCAATTTTGGCCGGTTATCGTTAATATTTGGCCAAAATAATAACCTAATCTAGTTGTTTTATGGTGTGAACTGGGCTTGATTACACCTATCGAGTAGAGTGGCGAGACAGTGTTCTCGACCAAAAAAATTTGCCGAGAGTACTGTCTCGCCACTTTACTCGGTAGGTGTAAAAAGGCATTAGTGTGGAACCGCTCTTGGAGCCTCTTGGAACCTTTACATACACTGTGGCCCGGTGCTGGCACTCACATTGTCATGTGTGGCCCTTGGCCAGTAAAGTGTGACGACCGCTGGTCTAAACTCTAAAGGATTTCATCTTTGACTTGATGGTTCTAAAATATGGATTGTTCTATTTGTAGGACAATGTTACTCTTAAATTATATACTTCTTACATTTCCAAAAGAGCGTTTTCATTTCGGTTCCGCTGAACGGATCGAAATTATTCCTAATTTTGTCAAAGAGCAAAATATGTCTATGGCATCCATTACACGGGCTGCATGCAAGCGTCAGTCAACATGTATTAGACCGTAGATGGTCACTCAATTCTCTTCAGTTTTATGTCAGTCAAAGCTCAAATCCAAATTTTTCAAAGGTATACGTTTCTATTTTTTTTCAAGTTTTGTCAGATGTGACAAAACCCACTCAAAACTCATGACTGATGGTTGCATGAAGCAAAAATCAAAATACAGTTCGACCAAAAGGGTGTTTATGAACGTGGCGAGAAAATGAACTAACGCTTCTATCACACAAAAACGTCATTTTTGACAGTTCTTCTTACCAGCAGCAACGCCCATTGACAGTTTGACACATTCATATAAAGCCTTGTCGGACTGTAGACCAGATTTTCATCAATCAGCTTCATGCAACCGTCAGTCACGCTCTTACGCGGTAGGTTACCCATCAGTCACAGTCATGACTGTTGTAAAACCAATGATTAAAGAAAAACAGGATCCGAAGCAATTGTCTATGTATAGAGCAACGCTCCCTTTGCCTGTCCCGACCGGGACGAATTAACAAAAAAAAATGTCTATGTATACAGTTGATTACGTCAATTCGTCGAGAAATTAATAAACATATAACTATTTTGCCTATGCTTTTTTACGTAAGTGAAATTATTATTTTTAACAAAAAATTAAAACCGACTTCCAAGGTAAAAACAATAATAAAATCCTTATAATATGAACTAAAAAGTATTAAATAATGTTTCCTATCTAATAGTGCCTTTTTCCGAATTCGGCTAAACCTCAACTATTTCTGTACTCAATCTTCATCATTTTGAAGTCGGTACCAGATATAGCTGAATCTTCAGTTCTCTGACAGAATAGGTATTTGAAACTTTTGGAACTGGCACCGACTTCAAAATTATGAAGATTGAGTACAGAAATAGTTGAGGTTTAGCCGAATTCGGAAAAAGGCACTATTAGATAGGAAACATTATTTAATACTTTTTAGTTCATATTATAAGGATTTTAATATTGTTTTTACCTTGGAAGTCGGTTTTAATTTTTTGTTAAAAATAATAATTTCACTCTTTTTAGTTACCATAGTAAACCATCGCGTATATTCTACGTATCTTATTACAATTTGTTAAGAGTCACACTGAATGCGATCGTGTATCTTATTCCTATTACGATGTAGATTGTTTTCCTATGTAAGTATTTTCATACTAAGGGTTCAGTTTATTACCTCGATCGTGGAAATCGCAGACACAATAGATTTTTAATTGTTATGCGGCAGTCGGGTGCCGCTTGGGCTTGATGGGTTAATAGTTAAACTAGTATAATACATATCGAAGCAACTTACTTCTCTTTTTTCTTTCGAATCTCAAAAGTAATGTTGAATGTGTGCCTTACGCTCTGGAGTTAAGGTTGACTTTGTTATGTTCAATTTTGTGGTAAATAAGTCGCTTAGAACTTGAATCATTTATTTTGAAACAACATTATATTTTTATTAAAATCGCTATGAAAAGTACCACCAATTATTATAAGGACATAACGTGATGATATAATTATGGTGTTGTGGGGGCATATTGTATCCATATACAACCATGTGACACTGGTGACCCTGACGTGGTAATGATGATGATGATGATGATGATGAATGTAATTTGCATAGTAGCATATGCTTTCAGTTCTTAAAACAGCGCCTAAACCCTCAAACTTGTATCTATAAGGAATCCGGAGTTCTCTTAGTATCTTCGGAACCATAGTATACCTTGGTGCAAAATCTTGCGTTTTGGTAGCATATGCTTAGGATACTTCTCATAAAACCACCACCACCATATGTTTTCATATAAATTTTGAGGAGTTCCCTCGATTACTCATGGATCCCATCATCAGATCACCACTTTTGTGAAAATGGGACCAAATTGGAGGAAAACCTAATAGAACAAAACAAAAATTTTGAAAATCGGTTCACAAACGGCGGAGTAATCGTTGAACATACAAAAAAATAATAATAAAAAAAAAATCCACAGCCGAACATAATATAACCTCCTCCTTTTTGGAAGTCGGTTAAAAAGATAACTGTAAGTTTGACTGTTTACCAGTTTGAAAGAAATATTTGCCAAAATGCCTCTTTGCGACCAAGTCGCCATTACTAGCCTGCAATATATATGGTAGATAAACTGTCAAAGTACGTAAACAAACAGCATTTATTTTCAAAATTTCGACATTATTCTAGTTATTTTTGGTAAAAATTGTTTTAGGAAGTGAAATTTGGAGTGCCGAAACATGTCCACGTGCAATGTTATTGGATGCCGTACTCGAATCCGAAGAAAACAACCAGATTTGGCTGTACTAAGTTTAGTATTTTACTTCGAAACACACCAGATTTTTAAATCCAGACGACCGTGTTTTCTTAAAATGATCTATTACAGAAGGTTCTATTAATTTCACTGCTTGGTTCCCTATATTTTTGATGTTTTCCGTATAAAATACGTGGTAGTAATATTGTATGAACAATAGTGATTGGCTTTATCGATAAATTTTATTTAAAGTTTTTTTTTACCTAATTTCATCACTTTTAGAATGTATGTGTGTTTATTTATACTTTTAGATTACCTAATGATGAAGCAAAAAGAAAAGAGTGTATGTATAAATATTATAGGTGCAGAAAATATTAGCATGAACAAAAAAAGGATATACCTAATATATCTGCTCAATACATTTTGAAGAGTGGTGTTTTAATAGGACGTTGGGCAGATTAAAACTACAAGATGATGCTGTACCATCAAAAATATTATTGGTGGATTTCTTTTATTTCAGGCAAATTGTGCAAATCGCACGAAATTATATTCTTAGATAAGTATGACGTATAAAACAACAATTTAGTTTTTCTTTGATTATTAAATCATTTTATTCATTTTTCAGCCTTCAGCCAGACCAAAGGATACGGAACAGATATTGATAGAAAAAAACACTACTACAGTTCGAGATAATATCAGTAAAACCATAAAAAGGAAAGGAGATTTCTCAATCGATGATGCTGTTTATGCTCTGGTAAATAGTTCAAGTAATCATATTATTTAAGAAATGCCCTACAATAGTTTTGCCAAGGGTGTGATAAAAATATATACTTAATATCTACACTAATATTATAAAGAGGAAAACTTTGTTTGTTTGTTTGTTTAATTGTAATGAATAGGCTCAAAAACTACTGGACCGATTTTAAACATTCTTTCACCATTCGAAAGTTACATTATCCACGAGTAACATAGGCTAAATTTTATTTTGGAAAAAAATAGGGTTCCGTAAGATATTTGGGTTTTTCGGACACAAGGTGTAAAAATCAACCAGAAAAGTTACTTATTTTGCGTACGCTGCCTAAACTATAAAAGATAGAACCATAAAATGTTATAATTAATTATAGATCTTATAAATATCTACAAAAAAGTCCGCGTCACATTATACTTATCTATGTCGAGTGAGGCACAACAACCATTTTTTTAATTAAAAATCTTGAATTTTTTTGGACTTCATTTAAACGCGTTTATTTTACTCATGCTATTAATCCTTATCAAAATTAAATATTTCATCACTAAGCACAGTTTATGTAGATAATATTTGGTCTTTGAATGATTAAAATCGGACGTTTGATTTTGAAGTTATGGCGAAATTAAAATATTACGACTTTTGCTGCACGGCCCGTTGCGAAGTGGGTGTTACCAAGACGGGGGTGCGCGTGCGGGAGGGAGTTTAGATCTATTAGTAAATGATGATTTAAATAATACTTAATTATTCACTAAATCTAAATAATATATAAAACTCAAAGGTGACTGATTGACATAGTGATCTATCAACGCACAGCCCAAACCACTGGACGGATCAGGCTGAAATTTGGCATGCAGGTAGATGTTATGATGTAGGCATCCGCTAAGAAAGAATTTTGATCAATTCTACCCCCAAGGGATAAAATAGAGGATATACCGATCGGGCTGACTTTGATACCTAAATAATAATAATACTTCTTAACGCGAGCGAAGCCGCGGGCAAAAGCTAGTGTATTATAAAGCGGAAGAGTTTGTTAGTTTGTTTGTTTGAACGCGCTAATCTCAGGAAGTGCTGGTCCGATTTGAAAAAAATTTCGTTGTTAGCTCATTTATCGAGGAAGGCTATAAGTTATAAACTATCACTCTAAGACCAATAGAAGCAAAAAAACAGAGGAAAATGTGGTAAAAACCGGGAAAATTATTTGAAGGCGCTTATCTCGCGAACTACTGAATGAATTTTTAAGTTATTTGGCACAGATGTACAGTAGACTACGTGAAGGGATATAGGCTATTTCTGCGGGAAAATGAAGGGTTTTCATAAAATTCCTCAATTATGTGAGCGAAGCCGCGCGGAACGTCTATTATTAAGATAAAGACCTTTATATAAAGTCATTCATATTACAGCCTCCGGCCAAAGCTTCAAAAGGAGTCATCATGGTCCCAACCACCGCCGCCGCCGCCGTTGTTAAAAATAATAATTTCACTCTTTTTAGTTATCTACAAAATAAGGCTTTGTAAATAACCAATACGAATGGTAACTATTCACATTATGTTACTGTAAGCGAAATTATGGTAATAAAAATGCTTGCAGTTAGATTTCATCTATATTTGTTAAAAATAAGGATTTTTTGTTATTTTATGTAAATTATTTATTTTTGTTTCTGTTATCGTTAGCCGCAATTTTTACACCTTGTACTCTTTTAAACTCCCCCATAGGACAGGCCTCGCCTAGTTTGGGGCACCGTACTTGTAAAAATGATTGTGAAACAATAATTTATGGTCAATAAACTATTTATAATTTATTAACTTTTATCTTTAAAGGTTCAGTTCTGTTCAGTGCCTTTGGATCAAAAGACGCCTTCGTATGAAATTTTTCTTATTCGTAACATAATATGTTTAACTTACTAGAAACAACATTTTAACCACTATGAGTGTTTTGATAAATTTCAAGGATTTCCCTCGATTGCTCATACGAGTAGATCCCACCATCAGCTCACCACTTTCGTAATTGTTATACAATATTAAGATTATTTCCTATACAACAAAACAAAAATCGGTCCACAAATAGCGAAATCATCATCAAAAACATCTGCTTCGATGCAAAATATCACGAAAAGTACCAATAATTGGGTCATAGTGTGATGACCCATGGTATAATTATGATTGTGGTGATGATGATCAATCAAATTGATGTGTTGGCTTATGCTTTCAGTTGTTAAAGCAACGCTGAAATCCACGAACCTGTACCTATAAGCATTCAAAAGTTCTGTTCGGTACCTTCGGATCTAGGGTATAACCCTGATGCGAAGTCTTACTTTTTGGTAGCATTTATCTCGAATGCTTCAGAAAAAATCAAAATCACTATATGTTTCCATACAAATTTCAAGGAGTCCCCTCGATTCCTCAAGGATCCCATCATCAGATCACCACTTTTGTGAACATGGTACCAAATTCAAGTTCAACCCTATACAACACAAAAAGAATTTTGAAAATCGGACCACAAACGACTGAGTAAGTGTTGAACATACGTAACAAAAAAAGATACTGTATACAGCCGAACGTATTACCTCCTCCTTTTTGGAAGTCGGTCAAAAAATAAAATAAAATAGATATTTAAAGGGGGCTCCCATACAAGAAACGTGATTTTTTGCGTGATTTTTTGGCCTTTTTGCCCGTAATCAATAATGGTAACAAATAACAATTAGGCACTTGAAATTTTCACAAAACCCATAAAATTATATTTTTACTTTAATAATAATTAATAATAAAATTAAAATAAAGTAAATATTTAAGGGGGGCTCCCATACAAAAAATACAATTTTTTGTCTACTTTCACTCTATACCGGTACGGAACTCTTCGTGTGCGAGTCCGACTCGCACTTGGCCAATTATTTCATTCAGAGACGTCTCTTGTAGAATCCGCCGTTCTGACTCATGCTAACAGAGCGATGTGTGATTCGTCTCAAACTTTGATAGTGGGAGATTTCAACATGCCACAGGTAACGTGGTCCCCTAGCACGGATACTAATCATCTACATCCCAATAATTGTTCTAACTACACTAACGGAACAGAGCTAACCGATTTCATAAATTTTAATGGACTAAAACAGTATAATCATGTTCTTAACTATAAAGGTAATATTTTGGATCTACTATTGTCTAGCTCTACTGTTAAAAGCGTACAAGTCAGCAATAATGCCGTTATTGGCAATACTGATCCGGCCCATCCAGCACTAGAATTTAATATAAGTGTAGAAGCAGATAAATTTCTAAATAAAAACAATACGCGTAAATTTAATTATTTTAAAGCCAATTATAAAACCATAAATGAAAGGTTAGCTGATATTGACTGGGATAATGTTTTTAAGAATGTAACTGATGTAAATTCTATGACCGAAATTTTTTACTTTAAATTAAACGACTTAATCGAAAAACATGTATCGAAATATAATTTTAATAATAAAAAGAATTCATATCCTATTTGGTTCGGCCACGATCTAATTCGACTCCTCAAGGAAAAAAACAAATTTAGAATTCGCTTTAAAAAATACCAAAACCCTAGAGATCGGTTATCTTTCGAACTGCTGAGGGATCGATGCAAGGATCTACAAACTTTACAATATAAACGATATATGGAGAGTATGGAGACGTCTATACAATCTAACCCTAAAACCTTCTGGGCTTACGTTAAGTCGAAAAAACATTCAACTACTGGTATCCCCTCTTCTATGTTCTTGGCTGATAGCACAGCCTCAAACGGCCACGACATCTGTAATTTGTTTGCAAACAATTTTTCTAATTCCTATAACACCATCACACCGAGTGACTCGGATCCAGACAAAGAATTTGATCAAATTAATACAAATTGCTTAAATCTAATATCTATTACCCATTCTGAAATTCACAAAGCTCTAAACAAATTGGATATAAAAAAGGCGCGGGTGCCGACGGTATTCCACCAATTTTTATTAAACGCTGTGCTAAGTGTCTCTCGGCACCACTTTTTCATATTTTCAACTCTTCTTTAAAAAGTGGCAACTTTCCAAAAGTGTGGAAGCAGGCCCACGTTTTGCCACTTCACAAAGATGGTGACAGGTGCAATATTAAAAACTATATACCTATCTCTATTCTGCCGACTTTCGCTATGGTCTTTGAAAAATTAGTTTACCCTGCGCTTTCCTGGCATGTGAAACCTCACATCTCTGATAATCAGCACGGTTTTTTCAATAATAGATCTACGACAACTAATATGGTATCTTTTGTTGACAGTCTGATGGACTCTGTCGATGCTAAAAATTGTGTAGATGTAATCTACACGGATTTCAGCAAAGCTTTCGACAGAGTTCCCCACGATGTGCTCTTGATTAAGTTGCACAGATTTGGATTCGGAGGCCCTATGTTGCGCTGGCTTAGATCTTACTTACGAGGTAGAACCTCAACTGTCATTGTCAATGGATATAAACCGGTCCCTTTTCCAACACAATCCGGAGTTCCACAAGGTTCTCGGCTGGGTCCTCTGCTTTTCAACATTTTTATAAACGATATATGTATGTGTTTTATTTATACCAACTTTTACCTCTTTGCAGACGATCTTAAAATTGTCAAAACTATTACCTCACTTCAAGATACGCTTGAACTCCAAAGTAATTTAGATAACTTATCCATCTGGTGTAAAAATAATCTAATGAGCTTAAATTCTAGTAAATGTTATCACATGCGCTTTTCCCGTATAATAAAGCTCCTACATCCAACTGTTTACAAAATTAATAATTATCCTCTTTCTCAAGTTCGAGAAATACGGGACCTTGGTATAACTTTGGATTCAAAACTGCAAATGAATAGACACGTTGATAACATTGTCTCCCATAGCTTGAAAACCCTAGGATTTATTAAACGTAATGCTGCTGACTTTCATAATCCACTCACAATAATCACTTTATACTACGCATTAGTTCGCAGCAAACACTACAGTACTGCAGTCCTGCATGGAACCCCCATTACGCTGTCTATTCCAATCGTATTGAACGAGTACAAAAACGCTTTTTATGGTATAGCAGGGCTTAGCCAAAAAATTGCTACATTACAAAGACAGACTGGATTACGTTCGGATGGTTTCGCTTCATGATCGTAGACAGTACTTCGATCTAATTTTCCTGCACAAACTTGTAAACGGCACTACTGATAGTAAAGATCTCCTGAAAAGAATAAAATTAAATGTACCAAATCGTTTACCAAAAAAAATAATAATATACAAACCTTTTTACATTAAATCAGCCAAAACAAATTTGGGCCAATTTTCGCCGATTAAAAGGATGTGCAGGTCTTTTAACAGTTGTCAAAAACTAAGGATACTTGTATCTTCTCAAATAAATTGGCTAAGTTTAAAAAATTAATTGTTGGCTTGTCGCGTTAGGTTTTGATGATGTTTCACTTTTTAAGCTACATACCATTTTTGTTTTGTTTTTGTGTTAACCCTTCTCTGTTCGTTTCTCTCTCACATTGTGGTTTGTTTATATGAAATTATTGTTTATTTGTTGCCATTTTAGATTCATCATAGTTATTAAATCTTAAGATAATGTGTGTAAGATTTGTGCATGTAGAACTACACCTGTAATTTAGGATACATTAATCTTTATTCTACAATTGTATGTTTTCTATGTCAAGATCTTTTCTAATGTATTTCCTTGTTGGTGTGTCAAATAAATAAATAAATTGAAATGTATCAAGTTTTACATTCTTTTGCCCAGTTTTGTAGTAATTAATGATGGTATTACCGATAGTTGTCTACCCATACGCCATCTAGTTACTAAAATTAAAACTGTTTGACAATCAAATTAAAAAAATAAGAAAATGCCTCATTATTTGGAAAAGTATCGAATATCGATATCGATATTTTTGCATCGTCTCTAGTAAAATCCGCCATTGCTAGCCCTCAACTTTTGAACGCGGGCGCGTTCCTTTCGTGGTCATTTCGTGTCCTCTTGTTTCTTTTGTCAGTTTTACCTAAAACTGACAGCAAAACCTACCGTCTAATGGATGCCTATTGCCTAAGCTCTAGCAGACTAGAAACTATCGTGAATGTTTCCCGCCATATTTTACTTAACAGTTGACACTGACCATGGTTACATCGAGGCGCCATAATAAGAAAAAAAAGAGGAAGAAGAGAAGATGGTGATAAAAAATAAAAATTGTTACAATATTGTTATAATATTTGAACGCGAAATTATCAACAATAATTTCCAACAAAAGAAACAAAAAGTTTAAAAATTGTTTTTTGTACCACGTATGTAACATCGTCTTTAATGCTGGAAACGGGACCCGGGTCACGGGTGCCGGGTTCGTTGTATAAGGTTTCATCACGAAAAGATTTCAAAATGTTAAAGAAAACTTGTTGCTGTATATGCTTATCTGTAAATAGAAGGACTGATAACATTTATAGAACGGATCTGCATTACTTTTATGAGCTTCTAGCAAATTATAAGGTACGTAAACAAATACTAATGCTCGTAGTGCTAGTGTACGGATCACTGACATATAAGTACTACGTACTAGACTTGACACCGCAACGCAATGCTTGGTCACATTCAACAGAATCTATATAGCCGCAGCGCACTTAGTTACTAGGCGAAGACGCGCGCCATTTCGCATTGTCATAGAGTAGTAGATTCAGAGGGGAATGTAGGCAGAATACAGATATCTATGATGAGACGACGATGAATGAAGTATTCACGTAGACGAGTTTGTATTTTGGTAATATAAATACAGTATTACGTGTACATTATACATGCGTACATTATAATTGTATTTATAAATATTTAAGTAATTTAAATAAGGTAAGTATGTAGTGGACTTTGGGGCGATACTTATTATAATATAATTATTATAAATGCGAAAGTGTGTCTGTCTATCCGTCCGTCTGTCGGTCTGTCTGTCCATCTGTCTGTCTGTCCGTCTGTCCGTCTGTCTGACCGTCCGTCTATCTGTCTGTCTCTCTCTGTGTCTGTTACCTGTTCACGCCCAAGCCACTGTAACGGTTTTGCAAAGTTTTGGTATGTAATATTTTGGTTTTGACCCACTTCCAAAAAAGGAGGTAATACGTTTGGCTGTATGTATGTTTATTTTTATTATTTTTTGTATGTTCAATGATTACTCAGCCGTTTGTGATCTGATATTCGAAATCCTTGGTACGGAGTTAACTCGACCGTTTGTAGCTCCAAAACTGGGGGGTTTGTATAAGTATGGCCGCCAGGTACGGAGTTAACTCGACCGAGTTGTACTCACCTTAGAAATGTTCGGAATTTTAAGGCTACGTCATATTCTATTCTCGGCAATTTGCGGAGTGTTTCATCGGGGTGATGCCTTAGGAGTAGAGTGATGATGATGATGTTTTTTAACTGACTTCCAAAAAGGAGGAGGTTATATATTTTGTATGTTCAACGATCACTTCGCCGTTTGTGGATATTATTATGTATTTTCAAGATTTTTTCGCTATTGTATCGGGTTTAATCCGAATTTACTTCTATGTCCTTGAGAAATCGTACTTGATGTTGATTTGTGAAAAAACCGTGTCTATATTTAGCGACTTGTTATATTATTATTTCGTTTATTTCTGCATGACATAAAAGTTAAATTTCACTTAACTATTTTTAACTGAAATCCAATTCTTTAGTCATGCAGAAATAAACGAAACTTTGTTTGTATTCCCCTATCTTAGATGAGCCGCCATATTGGATGTAGAATGACATTACATTCGTTTTCGAGTTATTCTCAAAAAGTTCTTTCATTTAATATCCATACTGTTCAAATGAGTTACTTAATACTAAATCAAATACTGAGTGTGCCATAAACAATGTTAACGATTTTTTTGCCTCCATTGGTAAAAATCTCGCAGACAATATTAGACCCGTCCATAACCCCTCATCACTAAAGTCATTTAAGTTAGGTCCCAAACCTCCCAACTCGCTTGTTTTACTCCCTACCGACTACGACGAAATTAAAGCAATTCTGTTATCCCTCCGAACAGATTGTGCCATAGGGTGGGACAATATATCTACAGCATTTTTAAAGAGATTTAATAAGCAGTTACTTCCCCCATTAACACATATTTTTAATCTTTGCCTCCAAACTGGGACATTTCCTTCCTACTTTAAAAAGGCTATAATCCACCCTATCCATAAAAGCGGCCCTAGAGATCGTGTCACTAATTATCGTCCTATTGCTGTTTTGAGTGCTTTGTCCAAAATTCTAGAGCGCATAATTAATAAGCGGCTGATTAATTTCCTAGAGGCAAAAAATCTTCTATCCCCCAATCAATACGGCTTCCGACGAAAAAAATCTACGTCTGAAGCTGTTTTGAACCTTACCAACCACATTATTAAACACCTAGATAGCAAAAAAAAGGTTTTAACCATCTTTTTGGACCTCGCAAAAGCCTTTGACACGGTCTCTTTGCCCCTACTTCTCAAAAAACTCGAAAGGGTGGGTGTAAGGGGGCTCTCTCTTGATATTTTGAGAGACTATCTGACAGGACGAACTCAATGTGTGAAAATCAATAACCACATAAGCAAAGAGCTCCCAATTTCCTATGGCGTCCCCCAAGGAAGTGTACTCGGTCCAACGCTGTTTCTTGTGTACCTAAACGAGTTATGCCAATTAGCCTTCAAAAATACCAAGATAACGGCGTTTGCCGACGATACGGCACTTACGTTTGTCGGTGATTCCTGGGACGAAGTTTTTGTCACTGCACAAAGCGCATTTGACTTAGTCTCCACTTGGCTGGCTGCAAACTCTCTTACTCTTAATGCTGACAAAACACATTACATGACCTTTTCCCTACGGGCATCTTCCCAACCCCCACCTGCAATGACTTTAATCGCACACGCATGTCGCAACTTTTCCCATTCCTGTGATTGTCCACGGTTATCACGTGTTCAGAGTATTAAGTATTTAGGTGTCATACTCGATTACAACCTCTCCTTTACATCACACATAGACCTCCTTCAATCTAGAGTTCGTAAACTTATTTATATATTTAAAACGCTCCGACACGTAGCCAACCCACATATCATAAAGAGGGTTTATCATGCTCTTTGTCAATCCATCTTAACCTATTGTATTTCCTCTTGGGGTGGAGCACCTAAATCTCAACTTCTAAAGCTCGAACGCGCGCAAAGAGCAATACTGAAGGTTGGCACGTTTAAAAATTACACCTTTCCTACGACGGAATTATACCAATGTTGCAGAGTGCTAACAGTAAGACAACATTTTATAATGAGCACAATCCTAACACAACACGCCGCAACTGCTTTTAAAAAAATAAACAAACGCCGTAGTGATAAAATCTGTCAAATCAGTAACCATAACTTTGTAAAATCGATGAGATATAATTACTTTTTAGCTCCTTACTTATATAATAAAATAAATAAATACTTACCAATTTATGAATTGAACATTAGAAATTGTAAAGCTACGCTCAATGACTGGCTCCTTGGCTTGACTTACGATGATACTGAAAATTTGTTGACCATAACGCTGTAGGCTCACTCACACTCTATCACACTGCTCAACCATACGCTCACAGTACACACGTTCACAATGTACACTTAAATATACACCCTTTATATTATGTAGAAAATTCTTTATGTAATGACATTATTTTATTGTATTTAATGTAATAATATGATAATTAATATATAATTGATTGGAATTCTTATACTATATTTATAATAATTTATTGTATCAAGTTTGATTAATTTTAAACTTTGATTTAATTTATAATCTAATTTAATTGCCTGAAATCTATGTAAATTCAGCAACTATGCTATCAGTGGTTGGGAAAGGGACCGGTGGCTTTAACACAGGTTATTCTGTAACCTAGCTAAGCTGCCGGTTGCGATCTTAACATAACTAATAAAAATAACATAAAAACGATTGTAATATCAAATAATTAGCATTGTAATTGTTTTTTTATGTTTCGAGCTGAATAAAGAACATTATATTATTATTATTATCCATACTGTTATTATAGGACGGCATAGAAAATAACTATTCCGCTATCTTGGATGGTCGGCCATTTTATATTTATAGTGATGTCATACTGTATCGTGCATTGTCATTCAAACCAAACGTGTATACAAAATTTCAGCTCAATCGGTTAAAATATTATACGTACATACATACTTCGAAATTGAGTTCAAAAATTCCACCTGAACTTACATAATAATATGTACTAATATATTTAATAATATGTACATAATAATATACAGAGCAAGTTAAATAAAAGCTTTTAATAATGTTTAGTAAAAATCTTTGTTTTATTTTATCCACTTACTCAAATAGAGTCTGCGTTCATTCGAGTGTAGGCACAAAACTTTGTCACTATTGCGGTACTGATCTATAGCCATCACCGCCCCGCCTCTCACCCCGCTCATGCCTCAAGTGCGACATGTTTTTTGTTTGCAATGGCGCCTCCAGTACGTAGTACATTATATCTCTATGTGTACGGATAAATGTTTTTTAAGGCTCCGGTCGTAACTGTTGGCCAAAGCATAAGGTTCGCGCGAAGTTTCAGTATCTAGAAATCAAATAACAAAATTAAAAGAACCCTGTATCTGAATGAAAAGCTTGGAAATACAATCTTATAGACATAAAGGGAGGTTGATCTTTATCCATGTGTGAGTCAAACTAAGATACTGGATGGTGAAACTACAACATAATATCATAAAAATGAGGCCAGTAACAGTATTGTTAGCCAATAGTAGTACTTTACAGTAACGGATGTTAAATGTAACATATTATTTTCTATGTCACTCATAGTTTGATTTGGTTTTTTTTTCAATACCTAATAGGTTAGAGACAGCGAGTGCTGGATGTGTTACATCTGCCATACGAGACTGCAGCAATGTCACCGGCTGCAGCAGTTGTCCGTACGGACACGGGGCCTTGTTGATGGTCTCCGCTGGAATAAGGTACTTCAGAAGTGAAACTGTAACATAATAGTTAAAGGGCACCCTAACACTTTGTTGTATGTTTCCGTGCTAAATCTCAAGTACTGCTTGTGCACAAAATTTGTGAAAATTTAATTTGTAATATTATAATATAAAACATAATATTATATCAATTTATAGACTGATATCGACATTGGAGCAATTGGATGTTTGTTAGAACTATCAATATATAAGAAGAAAAATATATCCATAACACCTCCTACCGCAGATAATATTAAAGAGGAGCCGGACATAAATACTGAACAATACAATGAAGACGGTAATGTATACTATACATTACTTTTGTTATCAATTATCATATTCCATGTGGGCTACATTTGTAGTGTTCTGTTTGCCACTTAACTGCTCTGCACCTTTTAACATTGTGAATTTAAATATAATATTGTATTCTATAATTATTACTTTTTAAGTTTGTAATGAGTATGAAGAAGATTATACACCCGTCTTGGAATTTGAAGATAATATGAAAGAGGTACCTACCGCAGGTAATAGAAAAGAGGAGCCGGACATAAAGACTGAACAATACAATGAAGAGGGTAATGTATATTATACTGACATATTCCAGATAGGACACATATTTTGAAGTGTTCTGTTTGCCACTTAACTGTTCTGCACCTTTCAACTTTGTAGAATTAAATATAATGAATTCTATATTATTACTTATCAAGTTATCAAGATTGTAATGTTAAAAATTATTCTTATAGGAATAAAAGAAGAACAAACTGTAGAAAATACAAATGAGTATGAAGCGGATTGTGCACCCGTGTTAGAATTTGAAGATGATGATGTGTCAGACAGTGATGCTGTCTGCAAACAGGAATTATTGAGCGTAGACCGCATTGATGCTTGGCGAGACTCAAGGGTGCTTGAATTGAGATTAGTAAAGTTGAGTCAAAGTGTCATTGACAAGTATGTACGCCGAAGTCCCCCCACGCAGCACACAGCCACAGAAGAACATGTTAGTGACAAGGGGAAGTGCGCTGGTGAACAGAGCGTAGAAAATGACAACAAAAACTTACAGTACAAGAGTCATAAGGAACAACTCAGCTGTGATGTTTGCTTAAAAATGTTTTCAACTAAAAGTAGGTTGCTAACACACATCAGGACACATACTGGTGAGAAACTATTCACCTGTGATATTTGTGAAAAGAAATTCTCAAGAAAAAGAAACTTGAAAACACATATACGAATTCATACTGGTGAGAACCTATCTAACTGCGATATATGTAACAAAAAATTCACATCACGTTGGCAATTAAAAAGACATTTAGTAATTCATAGTCGTGAGAAACCATTTAACTGCAATATTTGTCAAAAGATATTTAGAAGAAAAAGCAGCTTACAAGCACACTTGTTAATTCATACTGGTGAGAATCCATTTAACTGTGACATATGTCAAAAGGAATTCGCAATAAAAAGCCACTTAAAAGGACACATGCTAATTCATACTGGTGAGAAAATATATAACTGTGACACATGTCACAAGAAATTCGCAACAAAAAGCCACTTAAAAGGACACATGCTAATTCATACTGGTGAGAAAATATACAACTGTGACACATGTCATAAGAAATTCGCAACAAAAAGCCACTTAAAAGGACACATGCTAATTCATACTGGTGAGAAAATATATAACTGTGACACATGTCACAAGAAATTCGCAACAAAAAGCCACTTAAAAGGACACATGCTAATTCATACTGGTGAGAAAATATACAACTGTGACACATGTCATAAGAAATTCGCAACAAAAAGCCACTTAAAAGGACACATGCTAATTCATACTGGTGAGAAAATATATAACTGTGACATATGTCAAAAGAAATTCTTAACAAGAGCGAAATTAAAAAAGCACTTAGTAATTCATACTGATGAGAAACCATATCACTGTGATATATGTCAAAAGAAATTAGCATCCCGTAGTAACTTAAAACGACACTTAGTAACTCATACTGGTGAGAAACCATTTAACTGCGATATTTGTCAAATGAAATTTGGAAGAAAAAGCTGCTTACAAAAACACTTGCTAATTCATACTGGTAAGAAACCATTTAAGTGCAATATTTGTCAAAAGCAATTTGGAAGAAAAAGCTGCTTACAAAAACACTTGTTAATTCATACTAGTGAGAAATCATTTAAGTGCAATATTTGTCAAAAGGAATTTGCAACAAAAAGCCACTTAAAAGGACACATGCTAATTCATACTCGTGAGAAAATATATAACTGTGACACATGTCATAAGAAATTCGCAACAAAAAGCCACTTAAAAGGACACATGCTAATTCATACTGGTGAGAAAATATACAACTGTGACACATGTCATAAGAAATTCGCAACAAAAAGCCACTTAAAAGGACACATGCTAATTCATACTGGTGAGAAAATATATAACTGTGACATATGTCAAAATAAATTCTTAACAAGAGCGAAGTTAAAAAAACACTTAGTAATTCATGCTGATGAGAAACCATATCACTGTGATATATGTCAAAAGAGATTCGTATCCCGTAGTAACTTAAAACGACACGTAGTAACTCATACTGGTGAGAAACCATTTAACTGCGATATTTGTCAAATGAAATTTGGAAGAAAATACGAGTTACAAGCACACTTGTTAACTCATACTGATGACTGATGAGAAATTATAATAAGTTAAAAGAAATTTCCATTCCGTAGTAACTTAATAAGACAATAAAAAAAATAAAAAAATAATAAGACATTTGGTACTGGTGAGAACTTAAGAAGCAATAATATAACTGTTGCATTTGTCATAAAAAACCAGACGTTCCGCGCGGCTTCGCCCGCGTAAATTAGATATTTCACAGACAAATCAGTCTACAAAAAATAGCCTATGATCCTTCACGTGGTCTACTTCTTATCTGACCCAAATAACAGAAAAATTGCTCTAGTAGTTCGTGAGATAACCCTTTTCAAATGATTTCCCCCCGTTTTTTCCACATTCTCCTCTATTTCTTCGCTACTATTAGTCTTAGCGTGATAAAATATTGCCTATAGCCTTCCTCGATAAATGGACTATCTAACACTGAAAGAATTATTCAAATCGGACTAGTAGTTTCTGAGATTAGCGCGTTCAAACAAACAAACAAACTAACAAACTCTTCCGCTTTATAATATTAGTATAGATTGTCACAAGGTGGTTACTTAAAATTACACATGCTTATTCATACTTAAACTTCTGAACTCTTACCTTACAAATAGAACGCAGAGGGTGGAAGTTAACTCCAAAAGGCAAAAGGTCTGATGAAACCAAAATAGAACTAGGTGTGCCACAAGGGTCCATTTTAGGCCCTTTCCCTTTTCTCATAATATATACAGGGTGTAACAAAAATAAGTGATAATAATTAACACACGTAATTATTGGGTCAAGGTGTATCCGAAAAGCAGTGGTAAACATTTGTAAGCCTTACCATTTTGAAGAAAAACGAATGTAAAATATTTGAAAAAACATTCAAGTGACAGCCCTGACAAAGGACAAGAAATTACGTTTGTAATCTAGTAACACTCCACGTGGACTTCATTCATAATTACGATGCTCCAGACTGCACTTGTGATTTACCGCTCCAATGGGAAGTTAGCGGCATGCGTGTCTTAGATTCGTATCGCACCGATTGGTCGAGCGCGATGCTGCGCTCGACCAATAATGATTCAATAATATTTTTCAAGCAATTATAGCTTCGCTCCTTTGACCTTGAAATTATTACTTTTTATTTAAGTGGTTCTGCACAAATTATTTTAAGAAAAGATGATAGTGAGTTTCACCTGATGATATTATTTCTATCGTTAAAATCATAAGCCTGCCTTAGATCTATTATTTTCAATAATTTTGTTATTCAATATTTAAAATTTAATAATAAAGTAAAAATAAATATTTTATCAAAGTATTATTAGACTTGGGAAATTATTATTAAATTGTAATACAAACTTGTTTATTGTAACGTAGTAATGCGTCTACCACGTTTTTATTAAAAAAATATAATATTTTAAATTTGGTTTTTGTTACGGATCCCTAAAAATGTTTCTTCTAAATTTCGAAAAATTACAAATATTTTTACGTTTTTTCAGTTTCATTCATTTCGTTGAGTAAGACACTACCGCACTAGCGCTTCTTTGTACTATTTGCATTTTTTGAACTTTTCTTCTATTTTTCTTCTTTCGATAATGTCTCGTTACCTGTATACGAATAATGAGTTATACGATATGATGTTGTGTTGGTGCTGCTCGCAATAATAGCATAAACGAAGCCCGCGAAATTTACAGGGAACAATTTATCGTGGGGAGGCCACGTTAGTAAATAATAATCGGGAAGTAACTACTTACGTAAAAGTTAGGATAACGTCTGTGATATTTTGTTACTAAAATTTTGTGTATCGAGTTTTAAGCCGGTGCTAGATACTACGCGGAAGTTACCTACTTCCACAACAGTGATAACAACGTCTGTGATATTTAACTGTTTCGTATATCGATTTTAATTGTGATAAATACCTACATAAGTGTGAAATAGACAACGGTGAAGACATCACATATCCGTTTATCTTTTAATAATAAGTGACATTATGGTGATAGATTACCACCTACCTACTAAAGTGAAAAAGTGCAACGAGCGACATACTTGGACCACGTAGGCCGATAGACGACCCGAGCGGTTCGCGCGGGAAGCGGGGCGCGGTGGGAGGAGATCCCGCACAGCTGATCGGGTCAATGCGCTAGCGCGCACACTCCGGTGAGTATTTATGCTAGGGTTGTCACAAATTTTCACGATACGGCACTGAAATAAAAATGTATGGAAGAAAAAAAATTGTCTTTCAGCGCTGCGATTTTTACGGTGAACTCTATATAGGGAATCACTTATTTTTGTTACACCCTGTATAAATGATTTATCTTATGGCCGATTTACACGGGTGACTAAAGCCGCACGATTTACGCCGCACGGCGAAAATCGACCGTGTAAATGGCAATTCGACTACGCCGCATGCGGCTAAAGTCGCAAGCCCCAAAGTCGTGCGGCCAATGGCCGCATGCGGCTGGTGACTAAAATCGACCGTGCAAACGCTCAGTCGCAAGCGATCGCTTGCTGCGAATACTACTGTAGCGAGCACAGACCTCGGGCGGCACTCACGAAAACATGGACAATAATAATATTATAAATTTTTTAGAGTGTTACGAACGTTTTTAGGGTGGCGATTCGACTGGTGACTTGCCGGGTGACTAAGCCACCCGTGTAAATCGACCATAAGGGTTTCGTACTCAAAGGGTAAAAACGGGACCCTATTACTAAGGCAGCGTTTCCACCTGCAATTTATTGCTGCAATAAATGTCGTGCAAGAAGCTCGCGGATAATTAATGCTATACGAAACTAGACCATATATCTGCGGTGACCCGCAGCGAGATCTGTCAATTACATTTATGACGACATTTATTGCAGCAATAATTTTTTATTGACTGAAGGATCGGACACTGGTGTTGGGACAGTGGACACATTATATTATTATGTGTCCCGTCACCAGTATCCAATGCTTTAACGTCTTTATTTCTTCGATAATACATAGTAATTGTTATTTTACAAAATTGTTGCTTAATAGTTAAGTATAATAAAGTTTATTGGTTCTTCTGTAGTTTATGTAAAAACTGTTGATTTTATTGATATTACACTCCGGACAAGCCTTCGTGGCTTATGGAGTATACATATTATGTATATTTTTAACTATTATATAAGAGTGTAATGATATACCTACATAAATATTTTTTTTTTAATTGAAAGCTACTTCTAATTTAATGAGCATAATATATCCTACATTGAACATGCGGGTCGAATTGATAACCTCCATTTTTTGATGTCATTTAATAAAAATCTAAACATAAAATTATGGTCGACTATTGGTCGATAGCTGTAGTCTAATTTTATATTTTTATCGATATACAAGCAGATATACGCCCATCCCTACACGCACACAGCACACTATGGCAATTGCACACAAGCATAAAATGGCCACGCGCTGGCGAGCTAAGGGTGGGTTGCACCAGAGGCGTGGTTAAAGTTAAAGTTAAAGTTATGGTTAGTTAAGGGTAAATTTAACTTTAACTTTAACCTTAACTTTGACCGGAGAAATTGACAGATGACAGCTGGTTCAACAAGGTTATAAATGGACGTGGGCGGGGGCGCTGCTGGTAAAGGAGAACTGTCAAAAATGGCGTTTTTGTATGATGACAGCGTTAGTTCCTTTTTTCGCCACATGCATTTAAAAACTTGTCGAGCTCTATGGTTATGGTTAAATATGGCGTCTTGATGGCGTCCATTTTTAACTTTAACCAAAGATTGACATTTGGCATTGTAGTTAAAGTTACAGTTAAAGTAGGCCTTCCCCAAGGATCTCCTCTCAGTCCTACCCTGTACAAAATTTACTCCTATGATTTGGATTTGTCAGTTTTAAGTTTCTGTGAGATCCTTCAATATGCGGACGACATAGCAATTTACATTGCCTTAAAGGATATTATGGAGTGTATTTCTCGCATGAACTCAGCCATTAGATATCTCATGGAATGGATGGACCGACATGGCTTATCAATTTCTATCCCAAAAAGTTCAGTAGTTGTTTTCTCCCGGGCCAGAACAATACCCAATATTTGTATTCAATACAGAGATCAAGTTTTTCCGGTTAAGGATAGGGTCAAGTTTCTAGGTGTTATTTTAGACTCCAAATTGACAGGGACATAAAATCAGCACACAGCACAAAAGTGCGAAAAAAACATTAACATTTTGCGGTCCTTAAGTGGAGTATGGTGGGGCTCTCATCCATACACCCAGAGGCTTGTGTATAATGCCCTTATCCGTAGTCATCTTGATTATGGGTCTTTTTTACTTGAACCCTGCAATAAGCTTCCTTTAAAGAACCTAGATAAGATACAGGCCAAGTCATTGAGGATTATTGTTGGGGCCATGAAGTCAACACCAATTAACGCACTTCAGGTTGAAGGAGGCAATATTTATCAGACCGGTTTCTATTTAAAATTTTCCAATCTTCCTATCACCCATTAATTGGCAAACTTCATACTCTGTCCCAACTAGTTTCCATGTCCTACTGGTTACACAAAGAAACCCCCTGTCTCCTAGTTAGCTACCTCAAGTTAACCCGTCTCCCTTGTCCTGTCTACCAGTGCTCCCTTAATCCTCTCTTTTCCACACCCTTTAACGCTATACCATTTGTTCCAAAAGTTTTGCTCAACTTACCTATAGAAAAAGGTTCCTCCTCAGCCAACTCTCAATTCAAGAACATCATTGATCAACACTTCAGGGATTGGTTGCTTGTTTTCACTGATGCATCAAAATTATCTGATGATGGCTGTGTTGGTGCTGCAGTTTGGATTCCGAGGGTTAATGTTATTTTAAATTTTAAATTGTCTCCCACTTTGTCTGTGTATACAGGGGAAGTGCTTGCCATTTATGAGGCTATCTTGTTCATTGAGTCTCACAAACTCAATAACTCCATTATCCTTTCGGACTCCAAAAGTGCATTAGAAGGTATCATGGCCAACCAGTTTTGTAATAAATTTAGAACTCCTTTAGCCTTGAAAATAAAGCAGCTTCTCCTTGGGTGTCATGTACAAAGTATAAATGTTGTTTTGGCTTGGATACCGAGCCATAGCGGTATCACTGGTAATGAGAGTGTGGACGCATACGCTAAGGAAGCAGTTACAACGGGTGCACTAACTCATTACCAGTTATACTGTCAGGATCTGATTCCTGTGGCTAAAAAACATTTATACATTAGGTGGAATAGGGAATGGACTAGCTCAAGTACTGTAAAAGGCAAACATTACTTTGACGTTCAAAGTGAAGTTCCAGTTAGGCCTTGGTTCTTTAAATACTCGCAAAATAGCAAAACAGTTTGCTCGACAGTTTGCAGAGTTAGGTTAGGTTGCTGCTGTTCCCCAGTTTTTTTAGAAAAAATTAGGGTCAAGGATAGTTCTCTTTGTGAGTGTGGTTTAGATGAGGGTACCTTGGACCATATCTTTTTCTGCTGTCCCAAAAACAATTCCTCCCTTTATGACCTCCTTCCTATCAATATTCCTCGCCCTGTCAATTTTAAATCAATTTTTATGTTATGTAAATACCTCTTTTATTGATATACTGTGTACATATATTCGTTCTAACAATATAAAATTGTGATGTTTTACTAACCTCTATATGTTTGTGTTTGTTTTAGGTATATTCAACAGAATTTAAATTTTAAACATTATACTGTACCTTGTTCCTTCACCAGACCTGCAATATAGAGCAGTCTCCCCAAAATCACTCTGACATTGGCAACTCACTGAGGCCGCCATAATAAAAAGAAGAAGAAGAAGTACCTGCTAAGAAGAAGAAGAAGCACATGTCAAAAAGAGGAAGGAGGGGTTTTGCCGGGAATGTGAAAGAGTGATGTTGTGTTTTTGTTTTGTATGTGTAATATTGGTAGGATATTAACCATTAGATATTCGTTATCGTGCACAAGTTTAGGAAAGTGATGCAATATCCAGAAACGTGCTATTTTGTGTTCCCTCCAAAACTCCATCGAAAGTTTCAGTAAAGCGTCTACCACTTTACTGAATCGACCGACTTGACTTCTTGACTGTATGTATTGACTTTTACTTAGACTTTGATTAGACTTTAGACCTGACAATATAGAAAAACGATGCTGAATATTGTTTTCCCGCCATATTTATATTTTATACTCGACACTGGCCACAGGGCTTCAAATACCGGTATTTTTTCATAACGTTACTGCTTCAAGGGCATAGATAACGGTATGAAAATTTACCCGATACTAGAAATACCGGTAAAAATTGGAATTAATACCGGTAAATGTTATAACGGTAAATAGGATTTATAACGGTAAATATATGTTCTTTGATAACGTTACCTTTTGTAAAATACTTAATTTAATCAGTCAGTTCAGTATGCAGTTTGTACAAAGTTAAACTAGACATGTCTGGTGACCAGTCAATGACCAGTAGGTATAGGTATATAGGAAAAATGACGTTCAATAAGAATGACATGGTCAGTAGTTCAGTACTCAGTATCTTTGTTCAAATATTACTAATTTATGGTTTGTATAGTAAATTATTGTATTGCCAGCACGTGCGCCGTGCGCTGGCTGACGGGCGGACTCTGTTGTTTTACAACGACCGCGACGGGGCGGGGCGGGCTTTTTGTCCACGAAGGAATAAAGACCGCGTCTGCCCGTTGGCCGCTGATGCCATCGCCGCGTAGGTACACAAAGCACACGACGGGTGGAGGCAGTCAGTTCAGGACGTTCGTTCTAGTGGAGATAGAGAGAATAGCTGGCTGCCGCCCCGCGCAGCCGCGCCGTCTGCGTTACTGCATGTAAACTGGTTGTGTGATCCACGGCGGGCAGCCGCGGACATGCCGCGCCGCCAGAGCCCGCCGGGCACCAGCGGCGCGGTCTTTTTGCCCTCTGTGTGCGTTGGTAGAGTGCGCGCACGATAACTCTGCGCGCGACAGGTGGCGTGCCAGCGTAGGGATTCATTAAAAAAATGGGTAATCCCAATGATATTTTTTTAAATAACATTGGTAGTTTTACTTTAATATCTTTATTTACTAATTTAAATTATGTATAGGAATAGGCGTATCGATTATCATGTAAACGTGGCGGCCCGACAATTAGTTCCGATTTCAGCCGCGCGCAAAGTTATCGTGCGCGCATTTTAATACATATTATAGGATTCCCTTTATGCTATCGTTCGCGGCGAAATTGACCGGCCCGCCCCGCCCCGTCGTGTGCAAAGCGCCTCTGATCCGACGGGCTACGCTCCTTAAAATATTCTTCGTGTTATAATACATAATATTATGTAAATGCTATCATATAACTTTGTGATTCCTTTGTGCAAAACTAACAAGTGAGTAGATCACGTGTAGGCATAGAATTATCGTGTGGGTATATTTTTCTCTATGTCACGCAGGATGATTACTATCTACAACATTTATATATTTAGGTGTGATAACAAGGGTTTACTTTATTCCAATGCTTTATTCAGATCGATCCTGAAGATGACAACGAATCTCAATCCATACTGGCACCACATATAATAACGAAAAAAAGGAAACTATATGTAGACAATTCAACTGAGGCAAAACCAACAAGTGAGTAGATCACGTGTAGGCATAGAATTATCGTGTGGGTATATTTTTCTCTATGTCACGCAGGATGATTTTTAGGGTTCCGTAGTCAACAAGGAACCCTTATAGTTTCAGTCTGTCCGTCCGTCTGTCTGTCCGTCTGTCTGTCCGTCTGTCTGTCTGTCTGTCCGCGGTTTTACTCAGACACTATAGGACCTACAAAGCTGTAATTTGGCATAAATGCACATATTAATGAATATATTAAAAAAAAATATTTTTTATGGTAACTTCCCTACACATCAATGGGATGATTTTTTTTTTGCGTCCACCCTATCGTGTGGGATGTCGTTGGATAGGTTTTTTAAAAATATTACGAATATTCATAGATCATTTTCCGATTTAGGGATCCGTTTGTGAAATATTAAGTTTTAAAGTGGAAAAAATCGTTAAGAGTCCAGTGTCCCCCCCTTCTACCAACTAAACAGTTGCTTCTGGAAATGTGAAAAAATTCACGGTAGTAGGAAATATGCTGAATTTGAAAGGAAAACTATCACGGCTAAGAAGACTTCATAAGTTATTGAGTAATAGTCGATAAACTAAAAAAAATGTATTCGGCGAAGTATAAAGGAACTTTTCGTTCAAATTCCTTTGAAAGTAACTGATATGATGTTGTTAGTAGTGTAAGATACGTTATAAATGTATATTCATTGACCATACAAAAAATTTAAAAAAAACTAGCGGTACTACGGAACCCTATATTGCGCGTGGCCCGACACGCACTTGGCCGGTTTTTATTACCCGTATCTTATCTTGATATCTTGCACAATTGGTACCTATCGCAAATACGTAATCATCTTGCTAGTTGCTGTTTAATGTATAGGTAGGAATAATTAATAACTTCAACTATCAAAATATTTCCAGATGCCAAAAAGTCAAGAAATGTGGTGTCATTAGGCGGTCACCGTACGGGTCTGGCTTTAGGGTACGTTTCCACTGAAGCGAAGCGGAGCGGAGCGGAGCTTAGCGGTGCCCGAATTGACCGCCCCGATTTCCGCGTCAGTGGAAACGCGGCCTTATGCTCGTGCCCACAAAATGTGAAAGTAAAAGCATTAAGGCGAAGGCATCTGCCAATTCGACATCTTTGCGCAGTTTTCTAGACGTATGTATTTCATTGATTATGTGATTTTTGATTATATTTGGAAAAGCTTGTCTAATTTAAATAATAAAATAATGTACTCCTACTGGATGAAAAAAAAACCAAAGTCACATCTTTCAGGAACTTTAAACAGTTCTAACTAAAGTAATAATACAATCTATGCTTTAAAAATGTGTTTATTTGATACCTTTTACAAAAATCCAAAGATTGCCAGATTAAATTTTCGGTTCTGACATCTAGATTTCCCTTAATATTTATTTTTTCCTCTAACAAACGAAAAATGTATCCACGCTACCGAGTCAACACTTCACATCTCTGTCTCTTTGGCATGAAAATCGACAGTGGTGCGAGAGTGATGCGAGATCAAGGTTATTGGCAGTTGTCAGTGTCTTAAGCAGTCACATTTAGATATATCTGATCAATCAAATACCAGAAGAAAACCTCGACATTTTTTGGAAAGATGTGCTGGAAGTGGTTAATAAACACAGTAAATAAAAGATTCAATTTGTTTTATTTATTCGTACTATACATAACACAGATTTTGGTTTCTTTTAAATATTTTTAAAATTCAAATCTATCAATTAACAAAATATTCATAATAAATATAAATCTATAAAGAATGAAGGTCTTAAATAGCCCATACATTAAGAGTGTATAAATTATGTAATATATATATTTTTAAATTATTTATTGTACGCTTATCAGTCATAACTCATAATAAAAGTTTATAATAAAACTTATGCTTTGTATGTGTTTAATATTTTTTATTTAAACCTGTGTAACAACCTATTCTCAGTAAATAACCAATAACACTAGAATTTTCAGTTATTCTTACAAATAAATAATAAGGTTTTTCAGTCACAATAAAAGTATAAAAAACTTAAAAAGATTTTGTTCTATTAACAATTATTTTATTTATTCAAACTTATATTCAACTTAGGTTCTGGTATGTTTGAAATATTTTTAAAATTTAAATCTAATCATAATCATAAGATTTATTACGAGTATATTTTGGTCTATCTTATGGGCTTTTCAATAAGAGTATAATTATAAATTATTAGGCTTTAATTCTACAAATATATATAAATATTAAGTAGTTATACTCATATCAGTCATAATAAAAGTTAATAATAAAACTTAGAATGATTTGTTTGTTTTTTTTTTATTATTATTTAAATCTATTAATTAACAACCTATTGCTAAATAAAACCTGGAAGTCTAAGGTCTTATAGGCTACGCTTTTAATCTGCAAACATTAATAAACCTATTATCAGTTATCACTATCAGTCACAATAAAAGTATAAAAAACTTAGAATGTTTGGTATATTTTGCATATTTTTACAATTTTAATCCTTATTATTAAACAACATGATAAAACTTAGAAAGTTTTGTACTATCAACATTTATTTAATTTCTTCATATAAGTATTTTTTATTTTTTAATTTATACCATTAAAAAAAATACTTATATGAATTTATACTCGACACAGGCTTTGGATCCAGAGACACCTTCGTATGAAATTTCACTTATTTGTAACATATATGCTTGAGTTACTAGAAACAACATCTTAACCACTATGTGTGTTTTTATAAATTTCAAGAATTTCCTCGATTGCTTATAGATCCCATCATCAGATTCAAGTAAAATGCTACTTTATTGACACGATTATAGCTATCATTTTGGTCTAAGTCACTCGTTGTAATAACTACGTGGCCAGCGTCGCATGGCCGCCGAGATTCGCGACATGCGAGTAAATAAGTAAATTTTAATAAAATGCAACTTTATTAACTACGCAACTAGGTAGCATTTCAATCTATGCCTAATGTCGCTAATTTGATTATATTAAGTTTAATTCCTTCATTTTATTACATTTATTTATTTATTTATTTATTGAAGTTAACAAACAGTAACAATAGTACATCATTATAAATCTCGTATATATAAACAGATACTTAGTTACTACGGAACCAGTTGAGATTTAGTAATAATACAACCAGGGATTGAATAACCGAAAAATATCGGTAAAAAAGGTTAACGGTATGACGTCATACCTTTAAATTACGATAGCCTTAAATAACGGTACCGCTATTTTTCGGTATTGCAAAATTACGGTACCAATATTTTTTTTCGATACCTAAACCTGTAAAATAAAGGTATAGTGCGGAACGGCAACATCGCAATTCGCAAGCGAGCCGGACTGCGCGGTGCGGCGCGGCGTTGTCAACAAACAACCGATGTTTTTAAAAACCTATAGACTGACTTCTATTCTGCCTGCCGCGCCGCGTAGGTTGTCAATAATTTGCGTGTGTACTTTGTTAAAAGAACGAGTAGACCAAGATGGATAAAAGTAAGTAAATACTTTTTTATTATTAATAAGTACATTAGTGTCATCAGCAGTTTGCCACCAAACAGATTTCCACTCAGTTCTGTTCAGCGGTAGACACAGGAATCTCCCTTATTGCTACACGCTATATTTTGTGACATGGTACTCATGGTTCATGGTACTGATGTAAATAGATATATGTAAATTGTAAAAACTACTTATTGCTACTTCTGTGCGCGTTTATTTCGAAACATTACACAAAACATCGAAACTAGTGTGGCGTGGCTATACACATACCTATTTTGTGTAGGAATTTTTTTTTACGTCCATGAGGAATACACAATGCTTAAATTGGCTACCTCGATCGTTACACCATACATGATATCTACATCATCGTTTCTCAACCGGTGGGTCGCGACCCTTGGGGCCTTGGGGGGGTGTCCGAGATTGTTTTTAAAGAGGGTCGCAGACTGTTGAAAAAAAAATTAATACAAACTACATATAGGTACAAAAGATTCGGTTTTCGAACGAACCTTTTGTATCGAACGTCGAAAAAATCGTGACGGGATCACAAGACTTTTTACTTAACTTTTTGGCTTTTTCGTTGCGACATAAAAAAAGTTGAGAAATGATGATCTACAGTTAATCTTTGTTCGTTTATTTATACGAACATACGAACTTAAGTGTATATGTCACCATACAATTGTAAAAACCGTTAAATTGTAAAATAACTAACGAGATTGTAAAAATATGTCGAAAGATTCATGTTATACATAATATACATATTCATAATCTAACGTAAAATAATGTGTTAAAATAATAAATTATAGGCAGCTTATTCGCGTCCGAAGTCTATCAACATTTTACAATTTCACTAGTTATATAATAATCTAACGGTTTTTACAATTTTACGGTGACATATATAAACTTACTTTAAATTTGATACCAGCCAACTTGAACGTGAGTTTTAATTTTTACCCGAAAATTTTTTTTTTCAGAATCAGCAATAAAACGTCATCACTCGCCAGACATTTTAGGGGATTCGGAGCGACCACTGTCCCCCTCCGTTCTCCATCCTAAAATAGCTAAACATTTGGAATACAACACCAAAAAACATCAACCTGAATGTTACCACTGCGTAGCAATCAAACAAGAAGAAAAGGACCAAAGAAATGACATTTTTAGCTTACTTATAAAAGAAGAAATGAAAAATATAGAACCTTGTATGAGAACTCGTGTGTATTCAAGAATCTTAGTATTTCTACATTCCTTGGAAGGGAAGCACAACAAAAACGTTCCATTGACTGACTCTGAAGTAGATGGTTAAGAAATGGTGCCTACATACTACATAATTTTGTTAAACTAATACTAAAATAACTACTATTAATTAAAATGCTGACTGATTATTAAATAATAATAAACAAATTCTGTAACAATGTTTTATTTTAATCGATCACAATAATACAAAAATCAAAAGACCAAGTATTTTCTTTAAATTGTGATTTTTATACGATTAAGGCGAGGCCTACTTTGTAATAACCGTATACGTGTATATATATATATATATATATATATATATATATATATATATATATATATATATATATATATATATATATATATATATATATGTCATATGTAAAATAACTAACGAGATTGTAAAAATATGTCGAAATATTTATAACTATATATTTATAATGTAACGAAAAAAATGTGTTAAATTAGGCAGAATATTCGCGTCCAAAGTCTATCAACATTTTACAATTTTACTAGTTTTATTACAATCTAACGGTTTTTACAATTTTACGGTTACATATATATGAAATATAAGTAAAACAATCATAAAATCTCCTCTTAAAAATTACACAATCTTCTAAAACGTAAATTTATATGCAGTACCATAAGTATATATTTTTTTTGTTAAATAATTTATGTATTTATTTATTTATTTTTTAAAGTTATGAATTAATCTTGTTGCGAAGAAGATCACAAAATCGGTATAATATTTTCTAGTGTTCATTTATTATTTCTTATTACTAAGATATCCTCGACGATATTTTCGTTTAAATTGTAACGTAAATTATTCATCACATATTTTAAAGAAGAAAAAAGGCGCTCCACGCTCACCTGCGTGGCTGGCACTCCTAACACCACCTTCGATAAAAGATATAGTTGAGGCTCCAACAAAGCTTTCTTATGCCAAAATGATAATATATTTTCATTTGGTGGTAGACGGGTATGGTTGGAAAAATTTTGTAATAGATTTGTGATATCAGCCCGAGTGTGAATATATCGAGCGCGTTGTTGAGATCTTTTCTCTCTTTCTGTTTGTGCCAACAGCATTTCCACTTCATCGTATAGTACTGGAACCGCCGAAGATGTACTCGGACGACAGACATTTTCGTCATCTTCTTGATTGTAAGAAGCATGATTTGCTTGTGTTTTCAAAATTTGTATCCAAGTGGTGTTTAGGTGTTGCAAAGCCAAAGCCTCCTCCTCTTTCGATAACACTACCTGGAATCGAGGATCTAAATATAATGCACCAAGGAATGTGGCATTGGCCATTAAAATATTTTGTCTATTTTTCATGAATATACAAATCTGTTGCGCTAGAGGGACTTGCACGTGTGAAGTATTTAAGTAACATTTTGTCCAGTGGTAAAAAAAATCACTTAAAGTAAGCTGTTCTTCTTGTAACACCTTAGTGCATATTTTAGCAGGTTTCAGAGAACTTATCAAGTCATCAATAGTATCCCAAAAGGTGTTAGAACAATACAACGGATCCCCAGGAATTTCAGAGCAACAATCCTTCAGAGTTTTCAATCGCTCTAACATATCAAATGTCGAATGCCAGCGTGTGTTATTGTCTAAAATAGCCTTATTCTTTTTGGTTGATTTAATTAATTTTCTCATATTAGGTGTTCGCAGTTGCCTGACAATTGAGCGCGCTTGTTCAATCGTAGGGAGTGATTCGTCTTCTCTTAGCGCATCTTGAATTGCTAGTTGTAGTGAGTGTGCAGCGCACCGTACTGATGTAATTTCGTACGGCATATCATCATCATCGGATTGGAAAGTCACTTCCAGTATTTGGTTACCGTTGTATTCTGGACCCGAATCCGACTCATCGTCGTCACTTATATCGTCTTCTCTATGTTCTCTCAAAATGTCGTTCATAAGGCGAGTCAATTTTAACATATTGGCACCATTATCTGATGTGATTGAATAAATTTGATTAATATTTATTTCGTATTTCCTTATGATGTACAATAACTTTTCTCGAAGGTAATCTGATGTACTTCTATCCCACATCTCTGCCATACCTAAGGTTTTAATCACCACTGAGGCATTTTCGACATATTGGGCATTGACTGCGAAAAATGTTCGATCTAATCGAGTGGCACTGTCAATTTTTAGTGAAATTAATCTGCCTCTAATTTCTCTAGATATATCTTTTCGCACCTTTTCCGCCGTCTCTGTAACTAATGTTTTTATTGAGTGTGAATTCAAAGATTGGCATTCTCTCGGGCTAACGCCTGTCATTGCTATGATGTTCCTAAATGCCTGATCATCCATCAATAAAAATGGTCTTCCATGTGCTGTTACCAAGTCAACACATTGCGATTGTAAATATATGTACTTTGAGCTTTTTTTCAGCGATTTTAAAATGTCATTATCATTTTGATCACTTGTCTCTACAAGTTCTTCGCTTCTGTTTAACTTGTTTCGGTCTTTGACTATTTTGTATTCATCAGGATGATTCGAAGACAAGTGATAAAGTAAGTTTGTACCGTGTTCGCCCTGAAAGGCAAATAATATTCATTATTTTGAACCTAATATCTAGGCCTAACTTAAATTTATTATAAAAAAAAATAATAACATGTTTATTTTAATTTAATATTTGTGCTTTATAGAAAGAAAATAGACAACAGCTTATTTAAAAAAAATAGCATATTCTTTATTTTATAATATTATTCTACTTTTATGTAATGAAATTTTTATCTGAAATAAAATATTTTATTTTATTTATGTAAACAAAAACCAGAGCCAATATTCCAAAATCATTCATAGTTTTATAAATTGTAGGCATAAAACTATTCGAAACCACTTTCACATCAAGGGCAACAAAACCATTGTTGACCAGTGTTATTAAAGCAATTTGTGCAAAATTATTCCCTAACCATTCCAAAATATCAAAAATGCACAACGTTAATATTCAAGTTTTTACTTCTGCCGGCACTCCCGGATTGCAACCCGTCTTTTTTTTCACGCAAAAACCGCTGAACGGATTTTGATGAAATTTGGTATGGTAGTAGTTTAGGCTCTAGATTAAAACATAGGTTTTTATATCCCGGAAAATTATAGTACCTACATATTCCCGCGGGATTCTCGATAGTATATTTACGCGGACGGAGCCGCGACAAACAGCTATTTAATCTTATCTTACTTCTTACTAATAATATTATAAATGTGAAAGTTTGTGAGGATGTATGGATGGATGGATGTATGGATAGATGTTTGTTCCTCTTTCACGCAAAAACTACTGAACGGATTTTGATGAAAATTGGCATGGTAGTAGTTTGGGCTCTGGATTAAAACATAGGCTACTTTTTATCCCGAAAAAGAACAGTGTTCCCGAGGGATACTGTATTTACGCGGTCGGAGCCGCGGGCAACAGCTATATACATAGTGTGTAGGAATAATGAAAAAATCCATACTAATTACTAACCTTAACGTTTGTTTCACAACCAGGGACTAAACATTTTGAATATTTAGTGTCTTTATCATATGTAAAGTATGCGTAAACCGCATTCTTCCGCTTTCTTCCCATTATTGTTTTTTAAATTTTTAATAAGAAACACCCAATAAAAATTAGCAACGTAGGTAAAACGCTTAGAGAATCAAACTAAAGTAACACGTCAAAACTATAATGCAATTAGCGAGCGAATGAAAATTGACTAACTAATATTGCCAGGTTCAGGGCTGGGACGCATGTAAGTTGCAACTACCCCGGATTGTTCAAGTCTTTACATGATAAGTTTCGAGCTGGCAACCGCGCCGCCGCCGCGCCCGCGCCGCCCGTTGCGTACTCTGTATTTTTTCGGTACCGAAATGATTTTGGTTGAGGTACCAATATAATAAAGGTATAACGATACCATAAAAAAATTAAGGTATAATTTCATTATTTAGCGGTACCGGTACGGTAAATCGCTACCGTTTTGGCTCAACCTTTAAATCAAAGCGGTATCGTAATGTAATACCGGTATAATACCGGTATTACTGTACCGCTTTCAATCCCTGAATACAACATACCAATATCTAAAACATTATCAGTAGTAAACTAAAAGCTAAAGTACATGATAACTTAAGAAATGACGGACTTTCATTTCAACTTTCAACCCCTATTTCACCCTTTTCGGGGTAAAATTTCCGAAATTCCTTCCTTAGTGGTGTCTACTTAATAAAACAACCCTACTCACCAAATTTTGAGGCCAGTTTTTGCTCAGCGATGATGAATCAGTCAGTCAGTCAGGACATGTTATTTTATAAGTATAGATTTACATTTATATTTTATGTATATAATATAATGATATTTTTTATGACAGAAATGTAATTAAAATTAAATAAATCAACTTTTTAATTTAAACAAATTTCATGTAAAAATGTTATTGCTGCATAACATTTTTACATGAAATTATTCATAATGATCAAAAAATATTTTTTTGAATTTTATTTTTTTTTTCGATTTTTTGCATTTTCTGAGAATTTTGGAGAATTTACTATAGTATTTTTCACCATCGGAAAGTAGAGATTTCAAGTAACAGAAACAATACCAACTTTTTGAAAAAACCTGACATTTTGACGGGTGAATTTTCGATTGAAAATTTTTTCTTTCGATTGAAAGCTTTTTCGTTATTAATTCAAAATATGGTGTAAAAGTAAATATTTCTTATCAAATAAATTACAGCGTATTTGGGACATAAAAAAGTAAGTTTACACCAAATTTCGTGAAAAAAAAAACTTTTGTAAAAGATATAATTAAAAAACCAAAAACATGCATAAAACATGTTTTATTTTTATTTTTCACATAAATTTTGAGGTTATGTAAAAAAAGCGTAAAAATAAAAGTTTTATATCATTTACTTACCTATAACTTTGCCATTTGACTTTTTTCCATAGGACTTTTAGTTTTGCCGGAAATTTATATAAACCGTTTTTCACCCTTAAAAACTCACCCCCATCCCCTTCCCGACCTCAGATCGCCCGTAAATTATTTTTCCCTTAATTTTTATAATATTCTCCTCCTTTACTAATGGGTTTCATCCTACTTTTATTATTTTTTTTCACATTTTATTATTTTTGAAGGTATCTGCACTGGTCTATACAGGGTGCTGCCAAATTTTGATATATTGATCCTTGTTAAAAATTAAAAAAACACGTATTTTTTCTTTTATAATCACTCAGTACTAAAATGTTGAGAAATAGCTTCCGAAAGTTATCCTAAAAAACACTACAATTAATGGACACTGCCCGCGCATGACGTGTCCCCGCGCGCGCGCCTTCCCCCGCGCCACCCCCGCTCATACTCACCGCCGCGACTCGCGAGTGACCGTTCTGCAACGATTTTAAATGGGGTAAAATATGTCATTAAAAAAAAATAACACCCAATTTTTTTTTTTGGTTAAATGGACTCTCCTAATGATACCTAAACCCTGGAAAAAATTTGGCAGGAAGGTTTAATTGCACCCTGTATATAGTTTTGGAATAATGAAATATTATTCCTCCACTCACCACAGCCTTGTGATGCCTTGGAAACATTTCTTAAACACCAGAGAACAGATGACCTAACCTCGAAATTAAGAAAATTTTAAATACGAATTTCTCATAAACGGAGGGTCTCCTGAGGGTGGGAGTGGTACGGGGGGGTTTTCCTCATCCAACCCATCCCTCCTCAGCCCTCACCACCAAAATCGTTGGGTATGATTCTAAACCTTAGCCACCATTTTTACTCGACATAATTATAATGGTACGGAACCACAGAAATAAATAAAGAAATCTTGATTTATTTCTGTGTACGGAACCTTTCGTGCGCGAGTCCAACTCGCACTTGGCCGATTTTATAGATACTTAGACTTAACAAGTCAAGATGGTGCTGCAATTTGTGTAGTCAATGAATGAATACAGTGTTTTGCTTTTTACGGCCCATTTTTACTCCAAAACAATAACTAGTATTTTTATTATATTTTCTCTATGCATTAAACTCCTAAAAGTAGGTAATCACAAATCTTGCAAAAAAACTCTGGTGCTCGGAAGTCGAAAGTTGGGCTGCGACTGCGAGTGAGATTTCGTGCATCTACGAACATTGAACGGAAGGTGTCGCGTCGAACTGGCAACGTCGCAATTCGCATACTAAAAAATACCGGTAAAAATAAAATGTGTCGCGTCGAGCTGGCAACGTCGCATACCTGAAAATATCGTTATATTTACCGGTAAAAATACCGGTATATTATAACGATATTTTTTCGTTATGTTACTATATATCGATATAAAAATACCGTTATCTGGCTACCATTATGAAAATAACGGTACATAACGATATTTTTTCTGGTATTCGATAACGTTATGAAGCCCTGACTGGCCATGGTTATATAGCCGAAGTGCCATAATAAGTTAAAAAAAAAAAAAAGAGGAAGGAGAAGAATTCCCATTGTAATTTGTAAACATTGCATCATAGTACTTAATCCATAGTAACTAATATCTGATCTGTGACCTAGTCTGTGATCGACGATCCCCTTAGTAGTCTGAGGTGATCGACGTCGTAGTTTATCTCTTTGCAAAATTGCATCTTATTTTGGAAAATATGCAGTTTTTATAGGTACCTATTACAAAACTTAAAAAATCGTTTAGTATTGTGCTTAAAATGATGCGTAACAGTAGCATTGTATATAAGATCCTCATAAATCAGTATGATTTTTGTTGCTTATGCCATAAACATATAAATATCAAACTTAGAATAGATGATGAAGTTTTGTTAAAAAATGATCAGGGAGAGCTTTCGATAAGAATATTGGATATTCTGCAATATCTTCTTGGAGAAGACGTAAGTTTATAGTAATATTTAGTCATTATTTAAAATACTGTTTACAAAAAGCTGCTGCTTTACCAGGCATACATGAATGATAGGGCCGTTAAATTTGTAGTTCAAGCATGTCTGCAGTTGCTGCGGTTATTTGGTTTTGTATAATTTGGGGGACTATTGCAAAGGAAAAGTTTTAAAACTGATTGAGCAGAAACTTTGCCGATCTTGTATCAAGGTCAACCTTTTAGCTTAATCTTTCCTTGTGGAGCAAAACATTTAGTCATTGTAATCTGTTTCTATAATATAATTTAAATACTTCTTATAAGGATTGTTTTCTTTTTCAGATATGCAACATTGTATCTGCTTTTCAAGGATTATGCAAGAAGTGTGCCAACACTGCAATTAAATGTTACACATTTTTAATTATGGCTAAAGAAAATTGTAGAATTCTCAATAACTTTGTTGAAGGTTTATCGGAGAAACTAAATAATACTGGTGACTATTACAGCAGAACGAATTCATTATTTATCACATATGATTCCCAAAATAACACTTTCGAAAAATTCTTTGATGTAAGTAAAATAGATTCCGTATCAGCTGCAACAAAAAGACTGAATGCTTTGTTACAAGACACCAAAATAGAAGTGAAAAATGAGCCCAACATACATTACGAATTAAATCAGTTTAATGATGTTAAGAAAAAAAAGAGAAAACACTATGTTGATTCGGTAAAATTAAAAACAAGAGACATGTTATGTAATAGAGATGATACAAGCATATTGAAATGTAAGATATGTATGAGAGTATATCCATGCCTCTCTAACTTAAGAAATCATTTCATAAGAGTGCATGCACCAAAGAAATATAAGTGCACAATCTGCAATAAAAAATTTGGTTCCTTATCTTTAGTTCAAGCACACGAAGATGAAAGCCATTGCAAGTTAATTTGTAAAGATTGCGGAAAGACCTTTAATAATCGTCACTCATTAAAAGTCCATGAAGTAGGACATTATTTGCGTATAGTATGCCCTGACTGTGGAAGAGTATATAAAAGTCGGACAACTTACAAAAAACACAAAGATTTAGATATATGCAGCCAAAAAAGCAGAGCGTCGTCTGAAAATGCTAAATTCACATGTGATTATTGCAACAAAAGGTATACGCAAAAAGTATCCCTTCGTGTTCACATACAGTATGAACATGGCAACTACAAAAGTCATGAGTGTAAGTGGTGTAAAAAGAAGTTCTTTGCTCCAAGCAGGCTAAAAGCTCATATAGTCACGCATACGCAAGAGAAGAAATTTAGTTGCACAACTTGTGGTGGCAAATTCGTGTCAAAGGAGTCCTTATTATATCATACGAGAACTCATACTGGTGAAAAACCTTTCAAATGCGAGTTTTGTGATAAACGTTTTCTGTCTGCCTCCCGAAGAACTGATCATAGAAAGCGGCATCATCCCACACAATCATTTTAATGTAAAATCTGTGATGTTAAGTATAATACATGGACATGTTTACAAAAACACATGAAATCCCATATAGATCAAAGCACTGATACATCCAATAATCTTTGAAATATAAACCTGTTTAACACATTCAGTGCCTTTAACACACCATGTGTGTCCACACTAATCTTTATCGCCATGCCGCTGGCACGCCGGGCGTGCTCTCCGTTTTTCATCAATATCTCAAAGATAAGACAGTTTTTTTCACCAAAACTCTCAGAGCATAAACTTTGTGCCGTAAGCTAATGAATTCATAAGTGATTCCATGATCTGATATTTTTTTATGTTATCGAAAATAATTTATTATGTAATGCCGCGAATATGCCAGGTGTGTTCATCTACACGAGTTCTCAACCTTTTATATCTGGGTGCACGGTCATTCACCACGATTTTCTAAAAGTTCCCAGCGATGCCGCCCTATTAAAAACTCAAACTATGAAAGGTGTGCTCTCGGCATTGCAGGATGAAATTACATGGCACACTTGGTGTGTTCACTGGCACTGTAAAGAGGTAAAATCATAAAAATTCGACTTCAAACGTGCTTATTCATGAGTCCTTCTTGTGTTACTGAAGATATATTTTGTTTTCTGAAGTGTTTGTGGTCTTGAAGGTTTAATTATGGCAGTAAATACATTCCGATGTAAGTATTTATCGTAATTTGATCAGTGACTGTCAACCATTGGTTACTTATTTGTGACTTTTTTAGACAATACAAAATATGAACTAGAAACAGGGGAATATGATGATGATGCGACGCAAGCAGATAGTCCCCCATCAAATAAACGTCCAAAGTCCAGGAAAAGTGACAATTAAAAGCTTTATTTTAAATATGTAGGTATTCCTTTCTAATTCTGTTTACAGCGACAAAATATTTTTTTTAGTAAAGCCTCAGGCGCTGGTAAGTCGTATGTTGTTCTTGACGTCAAGATATTACCCTAATTTTTCTACCCGCACTCTTGAGGGGTCAGCTCATTCCCGATGATCATGATGTTTTTTATACATAAACTCAAACTCAAATTTTTTTATTCAGAATAAATTTTTGCAAATATTTTCTGAAAGTCTACATGATGCCTACCACCGGTTCGGGAACTAACCCGGCGAGAAGAACCGGCGTAAGAAACTCGCACGGGGCCCACTTTATTTACCAAAAAAAGTGAGAAAAAAATTAATCTTTTAAAATAAAGTTTACAATGCTGTAACTTAAAATTATACAATGTCAACATACATACATAATTATTGTAAGTCATAAAATAATGTAGAAGCAGCCTTGCAAGCAGCCATCCTACTCCCAAGATGTGCCATCGTTTATGAAATCATTGACCTTATAATAGGCTTTGGCACACAAATGCTCTTTGACTACTTTTTTAAATTTATTAATGGAGAGATTTTGAACGTTTTCTGGGATTTTATTGTAAAGGCGTATACATTGACCTTTAAAAGATTTACTAACTTTACTAAGTCTGATCACCGGTATTTCTAGTTTGTACTTATTTCTAGTGTTTCTTCCGTGACTGTCACTTTTGGTTGTAAATTTACTAAGATTCTTTCTAACATATAATACATTATCCAAAATGTATTGAGAAGCAACAGTTAGAATACCAATTTCTTTAAACTTTTCTCTCAGAGATTCAAAAGCTGACATTTTATAAATTGAACGTATACACAAAAATCGTATTAATGTCGGCAGCGTTTCCCCATAAGAGAATTCCATACGACATTCTACTATGAAAATAACTGAAATAAACTAGTCTTGCTGTGTCTTCGTCAGAAATTTCCCGTATTTTTCTGACTGCGTATGCTGCAGAACTGAGCCTATCTGCAAGATTAGCAATATGAGGACCCCACTGTAGTTTACTATCTAGTGTAATGCCTAAGAATACAGTGGTGTCCACCAAATCCATCTTCTCATCATTTAATAGTATATTGGTTTTAACTTGCCTAACGTTGGGCAAAGTAAATTTTACACATTTAGTTTTCTTAGAATTTAGAAGTAAATTATTAACGTTAAACCAATGTACTATTTTTGAGAGAGCACTATTTACCTCGTCGTAATTTGACTGTTGTCGCTTCACTTTAAAAATAAGTGAAGTGTCATCAGCAAAAAGTACTATCTCATTATCATTATCCTTAACAAAATAAGGTAAGTCGTTTATGTAGATGAGAAAAAGAAATGGACCTAAAATGGATCCCTGTGGGACGCCTAATTCTATTTCGGTCCCATTGGACCTTTTACTATTAATGTCAACCCTTTGAGTTCTATTTTTGAGGTAAGATGTCAAAAGGTTGAGTGCTGAGTCCCTAATGCCATAGTGGTGCAATTTCCTGATCAATGTAGCATGCTCAACACAGTCAAAAGCCTTAGAGAGGTCGCAAAAAACCCCTAGAGCATCCCGCGAGTCCTCCCATGCTTCAAATATACTATAAAGAAGACCTATACTAGCATCCGTTGTGGATCGACCCTTAGTAAAACCATATTGATTATTGTGTAATAAATTATTTAAGTTAAAATGTAATAGTAACTGATTTAAAATTATTTTTTCCAATATTTTACTTAGAGTCGGTAGAATCGATATAGGCCTATAATTTGTGGGATCAGATTTAAGTCCCGCTTTAAATAAAGGTACAACCTTACTGTGCTTCAAGTCAGGAAAAATACCACTCCTTATGCAGTCATTAAAAATCATTGATAGATGAGGAGCTATGATGTCAATTATCGATTTGATAATTTTAGTAGACATGCGGCATGCCCCAGAGATCAGTAGTATCTTTAATATTTATTAATTTAAAAGTATCAATGATATCTTTGGGGACAATCTCTCTAAACCTAAAATTGACATTACATTCCTTTACATTGTCTCTAAGTAGTTTTTCAGCAGCTGCAGGTGAGGAGTTTAAATTTTTCGTTGTTGAGACCGGAATGTCAGCAAAAAATTTTTCGAAGACCGTCGCAACCTCATGATCATTGGTAATCTTTTTATTTTCAAAATAAATTTCAAAATCACATTGGTGAGACATTTCCAGTCTCACCAGCTATTACTTTCCAAGTAGTTTTAATTTTATTTTTCAAATTTTTAATTTTATTCCTAATGTGAATAGCCTTAGCGGCTTTGCAAACTTTTTTAAAAATCTTTGAATAATTTTTTACATATGTTTTGAATTTATCACTAGTATTCATGCATTTTTCATCATACAATTCATATAATCTTTGCCTGCTTATTTTAATTCCTGTAGTTGCCCATACTGTAAAATTATTATTTTTATGGCTGTTTCTAACCGTTCTAGGAGTAAATACAGTATTAAATTGAGTTCTTATCATCTTAAACAATTTGTTAAATGCTTCATCTGAACTATTTGACTTATCCAATAATAATTGAATACTTGAACTTAAGTTATTTCTAAACTTCTCAATACGTTTTGTATTCACAGAAACAAACACACGCTTTTCCTCTAGGTAACTATCGCAATGTATATAAAATGAGGCTAGTTGCCCACAGTGATCAGAGCTAAGCTTATTTATTATTTCTTTTTTACATGGAGTAAAATTTGTAAAAATATTATCAATACAAGTTGCCGTTGTGTCACAGATTCTTGTTGGCTCATAAAACAAGTAATTAAGTTTATATGATTTAAATAGAGCATATAAGCTGTAAACTAAGCTGGCCCACCTGATGGAAGCTGGTTACCATAATGCGCCTTTGCGACGTCTGCAACACCAGCGATGCTACTGCTACTATAATATGTTATTTATTACTTATTGACAATATAAAATTATATTACATAGTCCCCCATCAAATAAACGTCCAAAAGTAGAATGTGAGCCGATAACTCATATTATTTCTTATCTAAATTTTTTTTAAATTTTTAGTGCACTTATTGTGGCATGGTGGATTAGTGATGAATTGTATATCATTTTGTACACCTATTAGTATTATTTATGATTTCTAGAGCATAAAAAATATGAGCTAGAAACAGGGGAATATTATGATGATGATGCGACGCAAGCAGATAGTCCCCCATCAAATAAACGTCCACAAGTAGAAGGTGAGCCAAACCTTGTAAACTTGTAAATATAAGGAGTCAGGAGTTCCGTCAGCATCTTTGCAGCAATGGTATACCTTGATGCAAAATCTTATTTTTTGGTAGTATATGCTTAGTATACTTCACATAAAACCAAAATCACCATAATATGTTTCCATATAAATTTTGAGGAGTTCCCTCGATTACTCATGGATTCCATCATCAGGTCACCACTTTTGTGAACATGGTACCAAATTCGATAGTGACCGACCGAACTTTCGGTTTCGGTTTCGGCCAGTTTCGGCCAAAAAATCTAGTTTCGGCCTTAGTTTCGGTTTCGGCCAAAAAATAGCCGAAACTTTCGGCCCCGCCGAAACTCCAGTATTCGTGAATTTTCGTGCGTCGTTCGGTAAACTTCGCAGTTAACTCGTGCTTGCTCGTCGTCGAGGTCCCGGCTCATTTCGCCACCGTCCATTTAATCGTGTTTTGAGGTTATGTTTTGCAAATTAGTGCCAAATAATTAAGTATTTATTTTGTTTTTATTAGTGCTTCGTTTTTTTTTTTCATCAAATTGTCTAAACTTATTCTTATCGAACATTAGAGGTATATTGTTGAATTTTATTTATAAACGACAAACGCACGTTTATTTCATATAGGTAACTGTTGGTGAATTACGTGCTATGTTCTTATTTTAACAATGTTTTCCAAACAAACGATAAAGTAAATGCTAGGATAAATTGATTATATTGTGTGTGAACTTTATTTACTTAATTAATAATTTTGTTAACACCTTTAACTATGGACGCGCACTCTCACAGACCGTTCCCCCTGGCCCTGCTAGAATTTTATCTACCCCACTTTCCCGTAAGCTTCGCACTTGCGGCCCTCATTACACAAGTCGACAAAAAATATTTTTTTCTTGTGCCTGTTACTTAATGACTACTATCCGATTATTTGCATTGAAAATTAACCAGAAATATAAATTAAAAAAAGGAAGTTTGCTTTTATAGTCTAGGCGAAGATAAATAAAAACATAAGATTTTTTCAAAATTCTTAGAGACTAACGCTCGTCGTGACCAAGATAAAGGGGTTTGCGGGGATATCAGAGTTGGAACGGGAAGTTTGCCGCTGGCACTTACTGTGCGTCTTTAATTTTAAGAGAAATTATGAGTTTTATGTACTTTAAAGCATAAAAATATCTTCAAAAATGTGTAAAATGGACGTAAAAAGTGTTTGCTGTATTTGCCGAAAATTTATTAAAGCAAGAGCGAAAAAGTTACTTGCACCGACAAATAAAATTATTTATCAAGCCTTTGAACCAATTTTTAAACTTGCTATTAAAAACCAGAAAAATATGGGTGCCACATATCTCACGTACTTATTAAAGAGGCATGCTACAAGCTGTTTGGAGTATGCTCACCTAAATACGAACAACATCAAATTTGAAACCGTAATTTATATATTTTTTACTTCTAATTCTTTTTTAGTGAATATTAGTAATGGTATATAAATGAAATAAGCAAATATATTTTATTATTTTAACACCTAACTAAAAGAAATAAAATACAACCTGCATATGCATATTCTACAAAATATACGAGAAAAGTTTTTGCTACATTTGCGGAGAATTTATTAAATGAAATAATTTTAAACTTCCTATTAAATACCAGAAAAAAATAGGAGCGCCACACACTGAAGCACACAATAAGCTATAATATTTGGGGTATGCTCACCTAGATACAAAAAATATAAATGTTTAAATCTAAATTACATATTTTTTCTATTTAAATTTTATTTTGAGAATATAAGCAACGATATAAATAAAATAATAATAATATTTTATTCTTTTCATATATAATAAAAAAAAGAAAATTCAGGTTTTCTTCAAAATTTGAAAGTTTGTATAGAAGCAAACTTAATGAGTTAAAATCATTGTTTCTCTAATTTATTAAGTGTAAGATATCCAAATTGGGTATACAGAACTCAGGCACAAAAATCGTGTTGACTAGTGTTATCTTAGGTTTAGTGGCAAAATGTCTTCTGAACCAAAAAATTGTGACGCCAACTGCAAGTTTACTTAGTAATTTCGTTTTGAACTTCGACCGCGCTCTGTGAGATAGCATGTCCGTGTTTCTCATACAAAGAATATGACTGCGATTGATTGTATTTTCTGTAGTAAATGTCTTGAAAAAAATCTGCTCATGTTTTTAGGATAATCCTTCGTTCTAATACATTAAAAACTTGGAATCGGATAAAAAAACGGAATTTGATACTGAAGGAACTTGTGTCCGACACATGTCGGAAGCCTATACAAGCTTTATGGTTAAGGACAATATTCCCAAGTTCTTGTACAACGTTCTCACTTTCTACCGTGATATTGGCTACATTCAATACAGAAGGCTGAGGATACTCGATGGCCACCGTAGCGAATTCGGGTGGTTTCTGTTGCAGATCAAAGAAGTCATTACCAACTTTTTCTATAATTTGTAGATTGTTAATGTCAATGTTTTCAATATCCAAGTCTATGTTTTGATCAAATTTTGTGTTTGCACTGTCCTGGCTACTTATAATACTTTTTACTGACTCCCCGAAGTTTTGATCATTTATTGGTGTTGCATTAATTTCGTATTTAGTAGGAGAAGTGCATGCTTTGATATCAGAAGAACTAGTGTTATCTTTTTGATTCAAATCTAAAACAAGTATTAGGAATTATTGCAAACATAAATAACAAAAAAATAAATGCGGACCTCAAAACAAACCTATACTACTAACCTAGTTTAATTCTTTTTTTATCTTTGTAAGAGTTTGGTTCTCTTGCGCTTCCTAACCTCACGCGATGTCGTATACAAAAGTGATGGCAACCCCAGTTTGCGGCTATCGTGCAACTGGCAACCATGGATATTCATGTACAAAATTCAACTTTAATTTTGTATCAAAATTATTAAAAAAATCGATGCTTCAATTTTGACGAAGAACTATGTCTGTTTACGGGTTGGCAACCCTAGGTTGCGACCGACTTAGAGCTGGCAACCATTTATACCTTATTTTGTCACGTCATTTTCTTCCAAATGATGTAAAATTTATTGAAAAAAAATATACATGCAAATTATGCATTTATCTCATGAACATTAAACTCAATTACAGGTACTTGCGGCTGCTTTTGACAAGGCAACCCAACATTAATCCATTCCATACGTTCTAAAGATTACTTTAAAATATATTTCATCGAAAAAAACGATTCATGCAGGATTTTACGGTCGGATCTTAGGCCATTAAGTCAAACTATGACACCTCAAATGTTGATTTGTCTTTAACACAGTAGACAGGACTAAGGAGTTATTAAAACTTATTAAACGGGACTTAACGCGACCAGTAGTAATGCTACTACATACTTTTTTCTCGACGTTTCGGCCGTGTTGCAATGGCCGTGGTCACGAGAGGACTGAAGGAGCGCGACGTCTTCGTTTTCAAAAAGCATTACTACTAGAACAAGTTGCGTTTAGTCCCGATTAATAAGTTCTAATTATAATAAAACGCGAAAGTTTAAAATTTCATCAGGACTAAAGAGACTTGACTTCAAACAAACGAGTGAATTTAAGCGAGTTGGGCGCTAAAGTCACTTTCAACATGTTTCACAATGCTTAGTAACGCATTAGTACGGCGCACGCCGGCCGATATGACATACTACGCCGAACGTATAAATTTCGAGATCTCTTACCTACTCGTTAGTTCTGTTTACTGTGGTATGAATAAGCATGTGTGATTTTAAGGATTTACTTTGTGAGAAATTTTTATGACAAATGCTACAGTTATATGGTTTCTCACCAGAATGTGTTAGCAAGTGAGCATTTAAGTTGTATTTTCTTACAAATTTCTTTTGACAAATATCGCAGTTAAATGGTTTTTCACCAGTATGAATTACTAAATGTGCTTTTAAGTTATAGCGTATTGGGAATTTCTTTTGACATATATCGCAGTTAAATGGTTTCTCACCAGTATGAGTTAGCAAGTGTGCTTGTAGCATGTATTTTTTTACAAATTTCTTTTGACAAATATTGCAGTTAAATGGTTTCTCACCAGTATGAATTGCTAAATGTCTTTCTAAGTTAGAACGTAATGTGAATTTTTTTTTACATATATCGCAGTTAGATAAATCCTCACCAGTATGAATTCGCATATGTGTTTTCAAGTGGCTTTTTGTTGATGATTTCTTTTTACAAATATCACAGGTGAATTGTTTTTCACCAGTATGTGTCCAGATGTGCCTTAGCAACCTGCTTTTAGTCGGAAATATTTTTAAGCAAACATCACAGCTGAGTTGTTCCTTATTACTCTTGTACTGTAACTTTTTGTCGTCATTTTCTACGCTCTGTTCACCAGCGCACTTCCCCTTGTCCCCAACATGTTCTTCTGTGGCTGTGTGCTGCGTGGGGGGACTTCGGCGTACATACTTGTCAATGGCACTTTGACTCAACTTCACTAATCTCAATTCAAGCACCCTTGAGTCTCGCCAAGCATCAATGCGGTCAACGCTCAATGATTCCTGTTTGCAGACAGCATCACTGTCTGACACATCATCATCTTCAAATTCTAACACGGGTGCACAATCCTCTCCATACTCATTTGTATTTTCTACGGTTGGTTCTTCTTTTATACCTATAAAAAAAATTTCAACTTAACAAACCTAAACACACACACACTATAAAATATATTATATTTAATTTCACAAAATTGAAAGGGCAGAGAAGTAGCAAACAGACCACTACAAATGTTGCCCATCTGGAATATCAATACATAATGTACAATATAGTATACATTACCGTCTTCATTGTATTGTTCAGTCTTTATGTCCGGCTCCTCTTGTATATTATCTGCGGTAGGTGCCTCTTTCATATTATCTTCAAATTCTAAAACGGGTGCACAATCCCCTTCATACTCATTTGTATTTTCTACAGTTTGTTCTTCTTTTATTCCTATAAAGATAATTTTCAACTTAACAAACCTAATAGTACGGGAGCCCTAGAACATTTTTTTTTTTTTTTTGATTACTATCAAGCTAATTTTTTGTGAGTAACTTCATTTTGATAAGACGAACAACATTTTTATCTGCGAAAAATCTTGAAAGTGGTAGCTAACAGAAATAGAAAGGATTTCATACTTTGATTTGATGGTGCTAAAATATGGATTGTTCTATTTGTAGGACAATGTTACTCTTAAATTATATAACTATTAACCTATCAATATATAAAAAATCAGCTTGTTAGGGTTCCGTTTTAGGGTTCAGTAGTCAACCAAGTTTTGTTACCTAGGAATCAATTTCCTCGATGGTACATACTAGCTATTTTAGTCACGACTGTAGTTCAAATTGTAATCGAACACCAAATATAGTAAATGATCACCAAGCTTGACAGCTTCACCAAACTTCAAAATGCCTGACAACTGACATGTGACAACTAGGGAATGCAATCTCGTTCTCGCGAGATCTCGGCCTTTTTTAGCGAGATTGATCTCGGACGAAAAGAAGGCGAGATCTCGCGAGTTTGACGAGATTGCACTTGAGCATAAAAACGTCTTATTCGAAGCGCGGAGTTGCGATCACGGAGTAAAAACAAAGTGGAGCTGGCCTAAGCAACTGTGCACTGTGATTTTAAACTAGGTCCTGGCGTCATAATTGTGGGCGGGGCTTAAGTTAGTACCATAGATAATACAATATATTATATAGAGAGTCAGTACACTTTCAGCGTTTGTCAGGTGCACACGTAACGAGACTCGCATTATATTGGTGTTTTTTGCGTTTTTAACAAGGGTTCAGGGTTCAAACAATGTTTGATGTATAAAAGTTTATTGAAAAAATTTCTCAAAATAAATGTTTATCTTATAATACTTATAATATTTATTATTTTTTACCTAATTTCTTCAAATATTGTGATTATTTCCAAAAAAAACCCACCAAACTGCTAATCTTGCGAAATCTCGAAATTGGCGAGATCTCGCTTGAGCCCCAATCTCGCGAGATTTGCATTCCCTAGTGACAACAGTGCCTGTTTTTTTTTAATGGCTATTGGCTATAAATAACCATAATAAATGCCAGTGTCAAGTATGAAATGGCGAGAAAAAAAAATCGTATGACGTTTCTCTCGGCGAAATTGACTACGTGACAAAACTCTAGACCCCCTCTCCCCCTCTTGTGACCGAGCGTAGTATTTTGAAGACCCCCCCCCCCCCCCCTCCCCCTAAATGGGTCACGTAGTATGGGTATGTTCCCTTACCGTCCTCATTGTATTGTTCAGTCTTTATGTCCGGCTCCTCTTTTATATTATCTGCGGTAGGTGCCTCTTTCATATTATCTTCAAATTCTAACACGGGTGCACAATCCTCTCCATACTCATTTGTATTTTCTACAGTTGGTTCTTCTTTTATACCTATAAAAGTAATTTTCAACTTAACAAACCTAAACAGTTAACACTATAAAATATATTTAATTTCACAAAATTGAAAGGGCAGAGGAGTTAAGTAGCTAACAGACCACTACAAATGTTGCCCATCTGGAATATGAATACATAATGTACAATATAGTATACATTACCGTCTTCATTGTATTGTTCAGTCTTTATGTCCGGCTCCTCTTGTATATTATCTGCGGTAGGTGTTGTGGAAATATTTTTCTTCTTATAGATTGATAGTTCTAACAAAGATCCAATTGCTCCAATGTCGATATCAGTCTATAAATGTATACAGGGTGTAACAAAACTAAGTGATAATAATTAACTGAGGTAATTCTTGGGTTAAGGTGTATCCAAAAAGCAGTACTAAACGCTTTTTTGTACGCAATCTAGTAATAATATACTTTTTGTAATCTAATCAAAATAAAACTTTGTATGCAACCCGATTTTGAAGATAAACGCATTTGAAATCTTTGAAAGATTTTTGAGTTACAGCCCTGTCCACTATAACTGTACACTACTCCACGTGGACTTTCATTCATATACTCAGATTCGAACGCATCGATTGGTCTAATCTAACGCTAGCGGATCGCGTGAGCGCATGAACCAATCAATGCGCCGAAAATTTTTCATTCATGGCTACTAGCTCCACGTACTTTTCAATTTTGTGGTTCCGCATTATTAACTTAAGGAAAATAAGATTCCAAGTTTATTCTTATGATTTTATTTTAATGTTCTTTTTTACATTATTGTTTTTGATTAATCGTATGAAATAATGTTATTATTTAATAATAAAAAATAATTATTTTGCGTACAAAATGATGTAAAATCTATTACTTTTACATTATTTTAAATGAGAAATCAAATATGTAAATGTGTTACACTTTTTAAAGTCTAACGTAATAATGCATCAAACACGCTTCTCTTTCAAAAATAAAATATCTTTCGTTACTGAACCCTATTTTCCACATCACCTGATCGAGGTCATTGAGCTCGCGCAGCGCGCTTGCACTACTCACTAGGGTTGACAAAAAATTGTACGATGCGATATTTAATTAAAAATGTATGGAAGAAAAAAAATGTCTTTCAGCGCTGCTACTTTCACAGTGAACTCTATGTAAGGGACACATACACACTCTAAAGTATTATCACTTAGTTTTGTTACACCCTGTATAATATTATGTTTTATGAGTCACACAAAAAATATTTTTTATCTACAAATAAAAATATAAGTATAAAAATACCACAAATATGTTGTCTTATAGGAACCATATATTTTTCTGCAACAAATACTTTACTATGCCCATATCTGGGAGTCAAAGTAACTGCATACTAAATTTCATCCAGATAATTTTCCACGTAAAACAAGCCTAAAAGCTTCGTTTCTGAATATTCTGAGAATTGGAAAAATTCTGTCATTTTTCTAACTTTGAAACCTACAATAGGTTGGCAACATCTATAACGTTTGACACCAATGAGTTTCTAAAATACTAGAGTAGCAACGCCTTACAAACGATTCTAAGAAATGCGTAACCACTTGATAGTTCAAAAGACGATGTCAAGTCATTATGTCATTATGTAGGTCAGATATGCCTGCAGGCATCTTCGAAACGCGTTTCTGCCGTAAACTGCCAATCTATAGGTCTACCAGAATCTGATGGCAATTTTTGACAGCAGATTTTCAAAAAATATCCTTGATCATTGGGTAAATTTATATATTTGCATGTTTAACACACAGAATCAGCAGCTATAAGAAAAAAAAGGATCAAATGTTTTATTCCAATTACCCCGGTATTGCTAGAGTCAATTTACTTTCTCGCTTTTTGCCATCAGATTCTGGTAGACCTATAGTTGCGTTAGTAACATAGAATATCATTGTTTGACATGGCTAACGTGTCACAAAAAAATTGTATGCCGTCACTACTAAAAGTTTTCACAAATGTGCGCCGCAATGAATCGGTTAAGCTTTTAACAGACAGATAGACAGAAGTAACAATAAGATAGAAATACAGACTTTCGCATTTATAATATTATTATTAGTATAGACTAGCTGTCCCGGCAAACGTTGTTTTGCCATTTAAAGTATTTAAATCTTACCCCCTCTTTTGTCCCCTAAGAGGGGTGGGGGGAAAAACTTTATTTAGGGATTGCATAGGCATTGGAATAATACGGTATAACATAAGTGTATTTCCAACCATTAACTATAGGGTACAACTTATTGTGCGGAAGTTAAGTAGCTATTATTATAGCTGTCTAACAGACAAACACACAGACAGACGGACGGACGGACGGACAGACGGATAGACAGACGGACAGACAGACGGACAGACGGATACACGGACAGACGAACAGACGGACAGACAAATAGACAGGGATTAAAAGAATTCTATGTCTATTCCCGGGACTCAAACTAATCTCCATACCAAATTTAAGAACCATCGGTACAAACAGTTTGGGCGTTAAGAGGTAACAGACAGACAGACACACTTCATAAAGTCACCTTCTATTCATTTCCTAAAGTTTCTTCACTTCACAAATAAATATTTACGGGGAGCTCCCATACAATAAACGTGATTTTTTGGCCTTTTTTGCTCAAAATCAATAATGGCAGCCGGTAGGCACTTGAAATATTCACAAAATCTTTAATTATATTTTTACTTTCATAATTAATAATAAAAGTAAAATAAAATAAATATTTAAGGGGGGTCTCCATACAAAAAACACAATTTTTGCATAGTTTCGATATGTCCGACTCGCACTTGACCGATTTTTTTTTTGTTTTCTGATTTTTCCCTACGCTTACACACAATTACCGAGCTTATTTTTTTTATTTTATTATTATTATTATTACTCCGCCGTTTGTGAACCGATTTTCAAAATTTTTGTTTTGTTCAATAGAACAACCTAATAAGGTTTCAACTTTCACTCCAATTTGGTCCCATTTTCACAAAAGTGGTGATCTGATGATGGGATCCATGAGTTATCGAGGGAACTCTTCAAAATTTATATGGAAACATATGGTGATTTTGGTTTTATGAGAAGTATCCTAAGCATATGCTACCAAAACGCAAGATTTTGCACCAAGGTATACTATGGTTCCGAAGATACTAAGAGAACTCCGTATTCCTTATAGATACAAGTTTGGGGGTTTAGGCGCTGTTTTAAGAACTGAAAGCATATGCTACTATGCAAATTACATTCATCATCATCATCATCATTACCACGTCAGGGTCACCAGTGTCACATGGTTGTATATGGATACAATATGCCCCCACAACACCATAATTATATCATTACGTTATGTCCCTATAATAATTGGTACTTTTCATAGCGGTTTTAATATTATTTTTAACAAAAAATTAAAACCGACTTCCAAGGTAAAAACAATAATAACATCTTTATTATATGAACTAAAAAGTATTAACTCTACTCAATCATTTTGAAGTCGGTACCAGATATAGCTGAATCTTCAGTTCTCTGACAGAATAGGTATTTGAAACTTTTGGAACTGGCACCGACTTCAAAATTATGAAGATTGAGTACAGAAGTAGTTGAGGTTTAGCCGAATTCGGAAAAAGGCACTATTAGATAGGAAAGTTATTTAATACTTTTTTAGTTCTATTATAAGGATGTTATTATTGTTTTTACCTTGGAAGTCGGTTTTAATGTTTTGTTAAAAATAATAATGTACACGTGCAGTACTTGAGATTTAGCCTGGAAACATACAACAAAGTAACTAACCCCCCCCCCCCCTCCCCTTTAACTATTATGTTATGGTTTTATTTCTGAAGTACCTTATTCTGGCAGAGACCATCAACAAGGCCCCGTGTCCGTACGGCCAACTGCTGCAGCCGGTGACACTGCTGCAGTCTCGTATGGCAGATGTAACACATCCAGCACTCACTGTCCCTAACCTATTATTGAAAAAAAAACACAAATAAAGTATGAATAAATAAATAAATAATCAGGCATTAGACCCATAAAATAACATAAGTTTTAAAAAAAAGATAATAAGTGATAATATTAAAATAAAATACATTTAAATGTTAAAATCTATATCGAAAATTCTAAAATTATCACTTTTTGTTACTGCCACGAGCACCGAAAGCCAGTTGGCTGGGATCGAGTTTTCCGGACACTCGGCACACACACAAAGGATCTCATTATTCGAATAACGGATGCGAGACCAAAATACTGCGACTCGCGCCCTATAATAATCGCGAAATAGTCCGGGATTCCGGCGTCGGAAGATGCCCGAAGCACTACAGTGACTGACCTCCATTATACAAGTACGCTGGACTTATGATACCCACCTGCTTTTTGTGCCTATTTGAAGCGGAATCAGCGCCCCCAATGCGGGGGAAGAGAACTAAATTTGACGTAACCACAACCAATAACAACAGTTGTTAAAAAACTGTTCCAAACTCGAAGCCTATTTATATATATATTATGAGATAGCGTGTTTGTTTTTGTCATCCGTGGCGGTTTCTCTATTTCTATCTCTTTTCCTCTTAAACGTCATTCGACTTTTCACACCTGTCAGTTGCTCTTGACATCTAGATGTCAAACTTAAAAAGTATAAATGTCGGATGTCGAGAGCAGCGCGCTCATTGGCGGTTTGTTTTTTGATCCGTGCGGTTCTGTAGTATTCTAAAATTTTAAACGGTGTTACCGTTCGTTTTTTAAGTTATTTTTGTTAAAATTTTTATATTATTGTTTGTAAAGAAAAGTTGTTTATAAAGAAATTATGGATAAACGCAATAATTCAGAAGAATTATTTTCGGTTTCGGCTAAACGTCCACGTCATAACGGTGAAGTTATAGACAATTTAATTTTACAGGTTACATTCAAAATTATTTAAGTAACTTTTTGCCTGGTGAAAATGCCGTGCAGGACAATAGTCCAGATGCAGACATACTGGACGCTAACATCAGCGGTGAGTTATTTGAAAATTTTAATTTGGAAGATGAAAATGTGCATGAAATGCCTGGCTCTGCCGAATTAATCAGTCTCAGTCGATACCTGTATCTGAGGCTTCGTTTTCTATGCCGGTTTCTACTATAGTTAAGGAATCAAACATACAAAGAGCTTCGCTAAGTCATATTGAAAAGCTAAAATCATTGCAGCATTTTGAAACCGATAATTGGTCGGAAGTACGATATTCAGACGTACAAAAATTGTATTGTGCCAATCCTGACTTCGTAGAATTGGATTGTAATGACGAGTTAAAACCATATGAATCGTCTTTAAATTTATCATATACAGAACGTGGTTTCGCAGCCATTTCATTAGCCATCCTCAAACAAAATGAGGCATTGGAACAAGTGATTAAAGATTTTATTTCGTGGTTAAGTTCCGTGCAAGTTACTGACGCTAAGTCAGTAGAATCTAAAATTTGCGAACTTTTTACGCAAGAGGAGTTTAGTAAAATCTCAAACGATCTTTTGCAGATGGCATGTGGCCATCAAGCCGATATTATACAGCAGCGCAGAGACGCTTTATTGAAATCGGTTAAAAATAAATTTGTTAAATCTACCCTCCGAAAAATACCCCCAACTTGTGAAAGTTTATTTAATAAAACCTACTTTTCGGCTGTTATTGATAAAAATGGAGGTAGTAGTAAAGTGTTTTGGCCTCAAAAATCTGATAAATTCCAAGCTAGAAAATCTTTTTCCGAAAAATTTTATAACACTGTACCTGCGCAAGGTCAGAACCTACTCCCAGTGGCGCAAAGTGGAACAAATTTTGGATACAATAATAATTATATACCGTCACAAAATATTGCACCCTTTAATTCTATTATGCAACCTGCGCAAGGTGTGCCAAACCAACCGATTTTCAATAGCTTTCCACGCAAGGTAGGAATTTTCGTCCCAGAGGTCCTCATCCCTCAGGGAGCGGGCTACAAGCCAATAAAACATATCATACCACCTTTCGTCGAGACGGAAATTTTAAAAAGAAATACTGACTAATTCAGAGCCCGTTAAATACAACTATTCCCAAACAGATGGGTAAAGTTAGGAGCGGATCCATACTTATTAATCATGGGCTACAGAATTCCGTTAAAAATAAAACCTCTCCTTCATTTTACCAACATATTAAATATTTTAGACCATCCGCTCCAAACAATTTTTTCCAAAGACATGGGGTTGACCATAATTTACCAAGGCAACCTGTTAGAAATAACATACCTGCCATTAGGTCTAACGACAGCTCCCAAGGTACTCGCGTCATTAATAAATTGGCTAGCTCAGATATTACGAGAGCAGGGAATATACCTAATTGTGCACTTGGACGAATTTTTAATTGTTCACTAGTATGTAAAGATGTTGCGCAAACATATAAATCTAACATCGATTTTATTAATTTACCTCGGTTAGACAGTAACCTGGTTAAAATCTGCCCTAGATCCTCAGCAAAACTTACTGGTTTTGGGCATAATGTGGAACCCGATCCGCAATCTAGAATGGTTACCAATAGACAAAACCCTGCGCATAAAACAGATATGTTTAGAAATCTGTCAATTAAATATGGCCAAATTAAAAACAATACAGTTTTTAGGTCATCTCAATTTCGTGAGTCCTTGTGTCACGAGAGGTTGCCTAAACTATTGAAATCTTTTAAACTTTTGTCAAAAGTTACGGGACATGCCTCCAAAGAAATTACTCCCTGTGCCGATGCTGGCGTTTCTGGAAATTCAATAGTGGGTTCGAAACCTACATATTTAATATCCGATTCATCTCAATCCGGTGTCTCATTAGTCATTACTTAGCCACCGATACATTGGGATCGGATTGGGGAACTCAAATAGACAACCTGCGTATGACAGTAACTTAGTGGACTCACGAGCAATCCTTGCATTCAAACCACAAAGAGATGATGGTGATTCTCAAAATTTTTTAAAATTTAATTTCACATCGAGAAAAAACCACTATATCAGTGCAGTCGGACAACATAACAACTCTTGCGTTTTTAAAAAACCAAGAAGACTTTCAATCCCAATCTTTGTGAAGTCTGTCACGTCAGATATTTGCTATCCTAGATCGATACAATGTCAATTTATACCTTCACCATCTGTCCAGCCGGTACAATGTGGAAGCAGATCGGTTGTCGAGACAAAAATTGACTCCATAATGACATCCTCTGCCTACCGAGATAATTTTCAGAAAAGGGGGACTGCCGGTGATAAACCTATTTGCCCCTCAGTCAGCCCATGTAGTCCCTCGGTATCCAAACCTAGATTTAATGGACTATCAGGCGGAATTTCACGACCCATTAAGTCGTCCTTGGAACTATCCCCTTTTGCACCTCGGGTACTTTTGCATTTGAACAACGCACAGGGGAGCTATCTAATTATAGCACCAAGATGGGTGAAGGCCATCCGGCGTCCGGACTTACGCAGCCGAGCTCTAGAAACTCCGTTCACGATCCTAAATCTAGACAAAGTCCTTGCCGACGTAACGACCAACCAACCGTCTCCACAAGTACAGAACATGGTAATGGAAGTTTGGAAATGTGGGGGTGGACCCAGGCACTAAAAGGCTGGACACCCGATCAAATTAACCTTTTAAAATCTAGTTGGCGTGAGTCTACTAGGAGGTCTTATGACTGTGCATGGCGAAGGTGGTGTATTTGGGCCCATCAGAATAATATACCTATAGTTACTCCTACAGGGTCAGATCTTGCTAGGTATTTATCAGACCTTTTTCAAGTACATAAGCTTTCTAGAAATACTATTATGCTTCATAAATCTGTAGTGTCAACTTTATGTGACCCTAACGAATGTAGACAACTTAGTTCCCATCCTCTTGTACAGCACATTTTAAAATCAATGTCTAATAAATGCCCGAAAAATGAGAAACCTCCTATATGGGACATTGATTTTCTATCTACATGGCATTGTAATACTTTTACTACAAATTTAAATTTATATGAGTGTTCTAGGCGTACAGCGTGTATTTTATTACTGTGTTCTGGAAGGCGTATACACGACCTCACTTTATTGTCAATCGATCCTGAGAATTGTTTGATATCAAACGATAGTGTCATTTTCTGGCCTAAATACGGTTCAAAGACTGATAATGCCGATTATAGGATCCAGATTGGATGGAAACTGGTTCAGAATAATGAATCTCAGGCTCTAGATCCCACCTTTTGGATAAAATCTCTAATTCGACTATCTAGAGCAAGGCGAGATGAATGTAAATTAGATAAAGTATTTCTGACAGTTTGTGGTCCACCCAAAGTGGCGTCTAAAACAACTATTTCAAATTGGCTAAAATCACTACTATCCGAAGCGGGTATAAAAGCCACACCAGGTAGTTTTCGCCCAGCTGTTGCATCTAAAAATTGGGTGTAAAATTTTCCTATAGACGAAATTTTACAAAGAGGAAACTGGCGTTCGCAAAATGTATTTTTGAAATATTATAAAAGAATGATAAAACCTAATCAAGAGGTTAAGTCAGTTACAAAATTATTTACACCTATTTAGATTTTGTTTTTGAGTTTTATTTTAATAATTGAATTTTATTTTTCTTTATAAATTATTGTTTAGTTGATTTTGTCAAATTATATACTGGATTGACATAATTTAAAAAATTTCTTTATTTTAGTATCTATTGAACTAGAATTAATAATAATTAATAAACTATTTTTTTCTTGTACTATCTTTTCCTATATTATTTAAATTAAAGTTAACTTTTCACACCAGGCGATATCAAACACGTCTCATAATATATATATATATATATATATATATATATATATATATATATATATATATATATATATATATATATATATATTCCGATTTGAAATATATATATATATATATATATATATATATATATATATATATATATATATATATACATATACATCTAGATGTCAAGAGCAACTGACAGGTGTGAAGTCGAATGACGTTTAAGAGGAAAAGAGATAGAAATAGAGAAACCGCCACGGATGACAAAAACAAACACACTATCTCATAATATATATATAAATAGGCTTCGAGTTTGTAAAGTGTTTTAATAAGCGTTTTATTGGTCGGTAAAACGCTGCTATCAACACTAGTATTAGTTCCAAGTACTCTCACTACTGCTATCAGCACCAATATGGCAACTTTCAAACGTCATTTTCACGTCAGATTTAGTTCTCTTCCCCCGCATTGGGGGCGCTGATTCCGCTTCAATAAGGCACAAAAAATAGCTGTCATTTCAAAGCGTATCATAAGTCCAGCGTACTTGTATAATGGAGGTCAGTGACTACAGTACTTTGGCAGTCTCATCTTTTTCTTCTTCTTCAAAAATGGCCTCCCATAAGAAATAGCCAGTATCAGTAACTTTGATGAGTTAAAAAAAGACTTTGTTGCCAGTGGTAATAACTTTGCTCTAGAGTTGGCGTTTGTGAAAGTATAAGTGTGAGGAAAAAAGAAAAAAAAATCCAAATCCAAAAATGGAGCGGGTTCAAGTTTAAATTCGTAACTAATCAATCTCCATAATATTAATCTGAAACAATACAAAACATACAAAAAGTTAGTTTGTTAGTATAACACACAATTCTACAATTAAATGTTATTATCTATACTAATATTATAAAGCGGAAGAGTTTGTTTGTTTGTTTGTTTGTTTGAACGCGCTAATCTCAGGAACTACTGGTCCGATTTGAAAAATTCTTTCAGTGTTAGATAGTCCATTTATCGAGGAAGGCTATAGGCTATATTTTATCACGCTAAGACTAATAGGAGCGAAGAAATAGAGGAAAATGTGGAAAAAACGGGGGGAAATTATTTGAAAGGGCTTATTTGACCGCGCTAGTCTCAGGAACTACTGGTCCGATTTGAAAAATTCTTTCAGTGTTAGATAGTCCATTTATCGAGGAAGGCTATGGGCTATATTTTATCACGCTAAAACTAATAGGAGCGAAGAAATAGAAGAAAATGTGGACAAAACGGGGGAAATTATTTGAAAGGGCTTATCTCACAAACTACTAGAGCAATTTTTCTATTATTTGGGTCAGATAAGAAGTAGACCACGTGAAGGATCATAGGCTATTTTTTGTAGACTGATTTGTCTGTGAAATATCTAATTTACGCGGGCGAAGCCGCGCGGAACGTCTAGTTGTTAATAAACACAAAATATCTACAAAAGGATTATGAACTAAGGATAAAAGGGAGCGGAAAGGACGGGAAGGGAAAGGAGGACGAGGGATATTAGAGGGTAGAGAATCGTACAGCGAAGACAGACGATTTGGACAGCTGAAGAAAATATGTTCAGGAGAATCTTAGTCAAATCCACACTTACAATAAAGACTAATTAATCTCTTACCCTAATTTTGTTGAGGAAAACAGAAGTACAGGAGTAGCCTAAACGCAATCGACATACTGTAGAGATTACGGACTTTTTAGCTTTCCTGTATTTAAAAAACCAAGGCTTTGCTAGTGCTTGGCTCTGCACAGAAAAGTAAAATTTACCCTTTACTCTTCCTGACGCAGTCCAACCCGCATTCCAATCAGTCATTAAATGTTTCTTTGCCGATGGAATAAGATCATTGCTGAAAAGTTTGGAGTAACCAGGACCACCTGTGTAAATGGCTTGTTTTGCATAAAAGTCAGCACTCTTGTTGCCTATTATAGCACAATGGCTGGGAATCCAAACTAACTCAACCCGGATATTTTGCAAAAGGCATTTAAATAAAATGTGTCTGATGTTTGTTATGAAAGGATATTTGAATTTTGATCGAAAAGGGTTAGCCAAAATAGCCTGAGGCAGCTTTGTGAGTCCGAAAAAATAACAGAGTTGTTAAGGCGATATGACTCTATAAAAGATAGTCTCAAGGATTGCAATAGCTGCAGGTAGTTTAAAATTTAATATTACATTTACTTTTGGTATCCATACCGCTGAGCCTACACATAACACAACCTTGACAATCCAGTTTAGAAGCGTCAGTGTAAATGTGATACCAGTTTTTGTACATTGAATTGACCATATCTTTAAATTGACTGTTTGCAGCATGGGAGCTTTTGAGGATGCCGGAATCAATGGAAATACAAGGAAATTTAACCAAGGATTTATAAGGGACTTCATAAATAGGCAACAACTTTGGTACACAGGACAAGGCAAACTTGTAAATTTTTTAAAACTTTTAAGAAGACATGGAGGGTCTTTATGAGCACAGTAAGATGAAGAGTTTCCACTCTACACCACCACACTACACACCACAAGTCGGGAGAGGGTATGTAATTTAGGGATGAAAGGGTGATGAGCAAATTGAAGAGCTTTGAAAAGGAATCTATCAGACAGATATTGTCGTCGCAGCCTTAACCCCCCTTAATCTGCACACTCAACCTGTAGAGCATTAGTAGCGGTTGATTTCATGGCACCAACTACCAGACGAAGGCACTTAGATTGAATTTTGTCTAATTCCGGAAGCGCAGACTTTTGACAGGGTTCAAGAATAATAGATCCGTTATCTAAGTGGCTTCTAATTAAGGCGTTATAAATTAATTTCTGGGTGTAAGGGTGAGAGCCCCACCAAACCCCAGAGAGACTTCTAATAATATTAATGTTTTTTCGCACTTTTTAATAACATGATTAATATGATAGACCCCTGTCATTTTAGAATCTAAGTAGACCCCAAGGAATTTAACATTATTAGAAACCGGAAAAGCCCTATTATAAGATATACAAACATCCAGAGTAGATCTACGCCTGGACAAAACAACAATGCTGCTTTTTTCCACAGAAATACTAAGGCCATGATCATTCATCCACTTGCAGAGGTAAAAAAAGAGCAGAATTAAGGCGTGTCTCTGCCTCTGAAAGAACTTTGGAAGAAGCATAAATGGTTATGTCGTCCGCATACTGGGCGATTTTGCAAAAGGAGGAAACGGCTAAATGTAAATAGTAGGAATGTTATAGAGGGAAGGACTAAAGACCCAACCCTGAGGAAGACCTTTCCAAACTAATCTGGAATTAGGAGACGAATTTTCATGGGAAATAACTACGGACCGACCGGAGAGGGAATTACAAACGTAGTTAACTATCTTCACAGGGATACTCAACTCGAGCATGGTCTGTCTGAACTCTGAGCACTGGAAGTATGACGGTATCGTATGCGGCCGACACATCCAAAAACACGCCCACCAAAGTTTCTTCATTCGGGAAAGCAATTTGAATGTCTGAAACTAATGTATACACGTTATCCATTGTACAAAAGCCCTTACGAAACCCGAATTAGTTTCCAGAAAGATTGCCTCTACTCTCCAAGAACCAATCGAGTCTATTTTTAACAGACTTCCAAAAAAGGAGGAGGTTATATGTTCAGCTGTGGATATATTTTTTTTTTTTTTTTGTATATTCAACGATTACTCCCGCCGTTTGTGAACCAATTTTCAAAATTTTTGTTTTGTTATATTAGGTTTCACTCCAATTTAGTCCCATTTTCACAAAAGTGGTGATCTGATGATGGGATCCATGAGTAATCGAGGGAACTCCTCAAAATTTATATGGAAACATATGGTGATTTTGGTTTTATGAGAAGTATCCTAAGCATATGCTACCAAAACGCAAGATTTTGCACTAAGGTATACTATGGTTCCGAAGATACTAAGAGAACTCCGGATTCCTTATAGATATACAAGTTTGTGGGTTAAGGCGCTGTTTTAAGAACTGAAAGCATATGCTACTATGCAAATTACATTCATCATCATCATCATTATTACCACGTCAGGGTCACCAATGTCACATGGTTGTATCTCAATGTCACATGGTTTGTATATGGATACAAATTGTAATAAGATACGTAGAATATACGCGATGGTTTACTACGTAACTAAAAAGAGTGAAATTATTTTTTTTAACAAAAAATTAAAACCGACTTCCAAGGTAAAAACAATAATAACATCCTTATAATATGAACTAAAAAGTATTAAATAATTTTCCGTATGCCTTTTTCCGAATTCGGCTAAACCTCAACTATTTCTGTATTCAATCTTCATAATTTTAAAGTCAGTGCCAGTTCCAAAAGCTTCAAATATTCTGTCAGAGAACTGAAGATTCAGCTATCTGGTACCGACTTCAAAATGATGAAGATTGAATACAGAAATAGTTGAGGTTTAGCCGAATTCGGAAAAAGGCACTACTAGATACGAAAAATTATTTAATACTTTTTAGTTCATATTATAATAAATAAATAAATTCTTTATTGAGAGCTACTAAGGCCCAAATTGTTAGTAACAAGGATCTTAAAAACTAGGTTAGTGGGTAGTATTTTATTAGTTTTGATTATGATACATAAATAAATAAATTACATTTATTTCCTAACTAGAACCCTTAAATGGTGTTCTAGTATCGGCGAGTCATATTTATCGGCCAGCATCTTTAGAATACCGTTGGTACTCGATCGCAGTCTGCTCAGCAAGGACCATGTCTTTTTTCTTATGATTGCGTAAGTCATCAGTATGCTCATTTGCAAACATACACGACGCTGAGCAGAACCGCGGCAGTCCCAACAGTATTCTAAAGCCATTATTATATTGTACCCTAATTTTATTTATACTTTTTTGTGTATAGTTAGTCCACAGGTTCACCGTATAAAAAGTTTGGCAGTACGCTTTGAAAAGTGTTATTTTTGCCTCCTTACTACATCTTGCGAACCTGTGGGCCAGCATATTACACCTTACAGCTAGGGCTATACGTTCCCTCTCAATGTCGACGTGATCTTTAAGATCCTGCGAAACGTAGTGTCCGAGATATTTGAACTGGGTAACTCACTTAATTTGGTCGCATTATCTACCAGATGACGTATTATACGAATAAGGAAGAAAATGACACATTGCAGCAAACATGTCGTTTTAAACTTTTACATTGCAATTTCGTCGCCATATAACAAGAACGAACGAATTGATAGTTGTTCACTTAACATTGCATTTACTAATCCGCTGTTAAATTTTTACTGTGGGCAGTGGGACATAAGTATTTTGACAGTCTGTTTCATTTTCTAAGGTCCGTTAAGTAATGCCTTGTTAGGATTTAACAATACAGAGGTTGGTGAAATTGGGTCTTTGGCAAACAGTTACGACCGGAGCCTCAGAAAACATTTATATTTACATACCTTATAATTTGCCAGTTGCTCATAAAAGTAAAGCAGATCCATTCTATAAATATTAACAGTTCTTTTATTGATAGATAAGCATATACAGCAACAAGTTTTCTTATACATCTTGTAATTAAATATCACTTGATATCACCATGAATTTCTTCTTCTTCTTTTTTTTTTCTTATAGCGCTCGGGTTTTCAACCATGGCCAGTGTCAAGTATATAAAATATGGCGTGAAAACAATTTTCTTGTGTACAATTTTCGGCATCGTTTCTCTACATCGTCAGGTCAAAAGTCTAGTCAAAGTCGGAGTAAAAATCAATACAGTCAAGGAGTTTTAAGGTAAAAGTTTAGAATCATGCCCAACTATTTAGAGGTTTGTTATATAACCCCCCCAGTACCAACTTCACCCTCAGGAGGAGAAACAGGTGGCGTGCCAGCGTAGGGATTCATTAAAAAAATGGGTACCTAATCCCAATGATATTTTTTTAAATAACATTGGTAGTTTTACTTTAATATCCTTATTTACTTATTTAAATTATGTATAGGAATAGGCGTATCGATTATCATGTAAACGTGGCGGCCCGACAATGGGTTGTTTTCTTTTTTAAATCTCCACCAGACGGCGCGACGGTAGACACTTCTAGATTTTCTATTGGTTCCCCACTGATCTGAAATTATCTGCAGGTTGGCATCACTGACTACATATTGGTTGTGTTTCTAAAAATTTCAGTGTACTGTCAAGTGTGACATAAATAAAAATATCTTAAACCTAAGCGATCATTGGCCTAAGCGATTAAGCCAGTATACTGGTAATAGTTTAGGAACACGCTGACATAATAAAACTTGTCAAACTGAAAACTGACAACTAGAGATGGGCATTTACCCGGTAAAAACCCGAGGCTCGGGTAAATACCCATTTATACCTATTTTTACCCACCCATTTTCATTTTATACCGGGTATAAATAAAAATCAATTTACATCTCTAAAATATTAGCTAAAACAGATACTGTGACCCTTCTGATAAAAAAAAATGACTGTTAAAAATGGCGTTTACGCTAAATACACCGACAATCACGAGCGGCCATTGCTTACGTAGTCGATGTTGAGGAAATACACTGCTCGTGATTGGTGGATTCAAGTGGTGTCCTGTACAACTTAAATATTTTTATACCTATATTATTATCTAGATTATTACTTGGAAGCGAAATTCAAAATCATTGTTATAGTAAATATTCACATACTATATATTTTTGTTATTATTTACATACTAAATCTTGTATGTAGCGATTTAAAAAGTGTTACATAATAATATATAAATCGTGCACGACAAGAGTTGTAAAAATTATAATAATAATGATTGTTATGTGTAATGTGTTCTTTATTTTAGATGAATAATAATTATAATGATTAAATTTTTTCTTTATTGTGCCTTTTTTTAATCTGTTGCATGTTATTTTTAATATTAAATTAAAATTTTGAGTTTTATAACTCAAAATTTTACATAGTAAATCGCAATATTACGGGTTTAGCCAAAAAGTAATGTTTTACATATATTTAAAGACTCATCAATATTTACCCGGTATTTTTAATTTATACCCGGTAAGAATGGGTATTTTTTAATTTTTACCTATTCCACCCATTTTTACCAACTTTTACCTACCCGATTTTTACCCACCCGCCCATCTCTACTGATAACTGAAAAAGTTTTGGCGGCCATGTTACTTTGAAACTTCTTCTACTTTTTATTGTTGGTGTGGTTTTTATTATTTTTTCCCAAATTGTCTTATTTGGGTTTTTGATGTTCATTATTGGTAAAATATTGGCCATTAAATATCCGTTATCGTACCCAAGTGCAGGTAAGATGTTATCAAAACCAAAATTTATAATTCCTGTGACATTTGGTGTGAATAACGATAAATAGGGCTATTTCTTTCGTGAGTTTTAACTAAAACATCGTTATAATAACTTTATTATTCTATTTGTTGGAATATCATTGTGTCTTTTTCAAATTGAAATGTATCAAGTTTTACATTCTTTAGCCCAGTTTTGTAGCAATTATTGATGGTATTACCTGGTATTACCGATAGTTGTCTACCCATACTCCATCTAGTTACTAAAATGGAAACTGTTTGACAATCAAATTAAAAAAATAAGAAAATGCCCCATTGGTGATTGGGTCCGATTTCAGCCGCGCGAAAAGTTATCGTGCGCGCACTCTGACGCTTTTATCATACAAAAACGTCATTTTTGACAGTTCTCCTTACCAGCAGCAGCGCCCATTGACAGTTTGACACATTCATATAAAGCCTTGTCAGAGTTTGGACTTGTAGCCTGTAGGTATCGGGATAAAGGATAAAAACGCAGTATTGCTCCACATTTGCAAAAAAATACTAAAGAAAAAAAACAAGAAGTATGGAAATTTATTTTTTAATTTTTTAAACGCAACGAAGTTCCTCTAGAATCAGGGTTCAGCAGTATCCCTAAGTAGTCTGTGGGGTTCAGTTTTTAGGGTTTCATCACAAAAAGATTTAAAAATGTTTAAGAAATCTTGTTGCTGTATATGCTTATCTATAAATAAAAGAACTGTTAATATTTATAGAACGAATCTGCTTTATTTATATGAGCAACTGGCAAATTATAAGGTACGTAAACAAATGCTAATGTTCGTAGTGCTAATGTACGGATAAATATTTTCTGAGGCACCGGTCGTAACTGTTGGCCAAAGCATTAGGCTGCGTTTCCGCCAGAGATGTGTTGAGAGGAATGTGTTTTTGAGAACTAATAGAATCGCTTCATTAACGTGACCTCGCTCAGCGCAGCGATTCTATTGGATTTTAAAAACACATTCCTTGCAACACATCTCTGGTGGAAACGCAGCCTAAGGCACTCATGACCCAGTGGGACGGACAATTGACACAACTGGCAAGAGATCAGGCGCAGACCGACTTTACATGCACATCCGACATATAGATCATCTTACTTGTCAGACAATCAGTTGATCAGCCTGCATTGTTCTAACCAAACTTGTAAATAACATGTATCCAACGCGGGAATCGAACCCACAACCTCAGAGTCAAGAGTCATGCTCTAAACCACTGGACCACAGAGGCGTCCATAACCTATAATTTTTTTAATTATAGGTTAAGGACAGCAAGTGCTGGATGTGTTACATCTGCCAGACGAGACTGCAGCAGTGTCACCGGCTGCAGCAGTTGGCCGTACAAACACGTGGCCTTGTTGATGGTCTCTGCCGGAATAAGGTACTTCAGAAGTGAAACCGTTAAAGTTAAAGGGCACCCCAGTACTAACACTTTGTTGTATGTATCCAATACTGCATGTGTACAAAATTTGTGAAAATTTAGCGATCCAGCAGCTTAACCCATCAAGCCCCATACGAGCACCGGAATACAATAGCATTTCCAAGAATCCGCGATCGAAGGATTAATGTGTATATCTGTTGCCACTATAACAACGAATACTAAAAACAAAATAATGTTAATATTTTATTTTATTGTATTTGCCCACTCTCTCAATATAACAGTACAGAACCCTTTGTGTGCGAGTCTGATTGGGCAATTTTTTTTCTTGATATTGAATTGTTTATTTGTGTGACTATTATCCATACTAATATAATAAATGCAAAAGTCTGTATTTCTATCTGACTATTACTTCTCCTGTCTATCTGTCTGTTAAGCTTAACTGAACTAATTTTAATGAAATTTAGTAAGCAGATATTTTGAGTCCCTGAAATGGACATAGTATAGTATTTGTTGCAGAAAAATATAATATGATTCCTACAAGACACCATATTTGTATAATACTGATACTGTGTGAGTCTCATAAAACATAATATTATATAAATTTATAGACTGATATTGACATTGGAGCAAATGGATCTTTGTTAGAACTATCAATATATAAGAAGAAAAATATTTCCATAATACCTCCTACCGCAGATAATATAAAAGAGGAGCCGGACATAAATACTGAACAATACAATGAAGACGGTAATGTATACTATATTGTACATTATGTATTCATATTCCAGATGGGCAACATTTGTAGTGGTCTGTTTGCCACCTAACTGATCTGCCCCTTTCAACTTTGTGAAATTAAATATAATATTGTATTCTCTATATTATTACATACTAGCTGTGCTCCGCGGTGTTACCCGCGGTTTAAGTGATATATAATAAAAGACTATGAAAAGTACCAATAATAGGGTCAAAACGGGACGATACCTGGTTCTATAATGGTTTATGGTAGTGATGATGATGATAATGATGGATGTAATTTGCATAGTAGCATATGCTTTCCGTTCTTAAAACATTGTCGAAACTCCCAAACTTGTATCTATAAAGAGTCAGGAGTTCTCTCAGCACCTTCTGAAGCATGGTATACCTTGGTGCAAAATCTTACTTGTTGGTAGCATATGCTCAGAATATTGATCACGAAACCGAAGTCACCACATGTTTCCATATAAATTTTGAGGAGTTCCCTCGATTACTTATGGATCCCTTCATCACGTCACCACTTTTATGAATATGGCACCAAATTGGGATGATAACATATACACCAAAAGAAAAATTTTGAAAATCGGTTCACAAACGGCGGAGTAATCGTTGAACATAAAAAAAAGCTAATATAACATCTCCTCCATTTTGAAAGTCGGTAAAAATTGTAGCCTATGTGTTATTCTGATGTATAAGCTATATTATTGTAAAGTTTCATTAAAATCCGTTCAGTAGTTTTTTCGTCAAAGAGTATCAAACATCCATACATCCATACATACATCCAAACTTTCGCCTTTATAATATTAGTAGGATTAGTTTGTAATGTTGAAAATTATTTTTTTAGTAATAAAAGAAGAACAAACTGTAGAAAATACAAATGAGTATGGAGAGGATTGTGCACCCGTGTTAGAATTTGAAGATAATATGAAAGAGGTACCTACCGCAGATAATATAAAAGAGGAGCCGGACATAAAGACTGAACAATACAGTGAAGACGGTAATGTATACTATACTGTACTTTATGTATTCATATTCATATTCCATTCATAGGTCACATATTTTGTCACTTAACTGTTTGCCACTTAACTTTTCTGCCCCTTTCAACTTTGTGTAATTAACCCTATTACTAAGGCCCGTATTTTTGGTCAGTACTCAAGATGCATCTCGGTCTCAAGACACGGTTCAGGCTCTGTGATTGGTTGGCTGTCAAAATTTGGACCAATCACAGAGCCGAACCGCGTTTTGAGACCGGGTCGCATCTTAAGTACTGACCAAAAATACGGGCCTAAGACTTCGATGTCTGTCTGTATGTCTTGCCGTCTGTCTTTCTGTAGGCTGTATCTTAAGAACCGCTATTTATTTATTTATTTATTACAGTTACAGACCACAGAATAAAAATATACAGTAAAATAACATTAACAACATACAGCATTTAGACTGAGGTCCAATTACAACTACACCCAACATTGAATGTAACAATATTTATAGCATAAAGGTTTACTTAGTGAAAGACAGGGAAATCACAAAACAAAATAGAACTAAAAACTGTAACTATAGGTCTACCAGAATCTGATGGCAATTTTTGACAGCAGATTTTTTAAAAATATCCTTGATCATTGGATAAATTTTTATATTTGCATGTTTCGCCCGCGTAAATAAGATATTTCACAGACAAATCAGTCTACAAAAAATAGCCTATGATCCTTCACGTGGTCTACTTCTTATCTGACCCAAATAACAGAAAAACTGCTCTAGTAGTTCGTGAGATAAGCCCTTTCAAATAATTTCCCCCGTTTTTTCCACATTTTTTTTCTATTTCTTCGCTCCTATTAGTCTTAGCATGATAAAATATAGCCTATAGCCTTCCTCGATAAATGGACTATCTAACACTGAAAGAATTTTTTAAATCGGACCAGTAGTTCCTGAGATTAGCGCGTTCAAACAAACAAACAAACAAACTAACAAACTCTTCCGCTTTATAATATTAGTATAGATAATACTAATAGGAGCGAAGAAATAGAGGAAAATGTGGAAAAAACGGGGGGAAATTATTTGAAAGGGCTTATTTAACGCGCTAATCTCAGGAACTACTGGTCCGATTTGAAAAATTATTTTAGTGTTAGATACCCCATTTATCGAGGAAGGCTATAGGCTATATTTTATCACGCTAAGACTAATAGGAGCGAAGAAATAGAAGAAAATGTGGAAAAAAGGGGGGAAATTATTTGAAAGGACTTATCTCACGAACTACTAGATCAACTTTTCTGTTATTTGGGTCAGATAAGAAGTAGACCACGTGAAGGATCATAGGCTATTTTTAACCGACTTCCAAAAAGGAGGAGGTTATATATTCGGCTGTGGATATATATATATTTTAATGTTTATTTTTGTATGTTCAACGATTACTCCGCCGTTTGTGAACCGATTTTCAAAATTTTTGTTTTGTTCTATTAGGTTTCCCTCCAATTTGGTCCCATTTTCACAAAAGTGGTGATCTGATGATGGGATCCATGAGTAATCGAGGGAACTCCTCAAAATTTATATGAAAACATATAGTGATTTTGGTTTTATGAGAAGTATCCTAAGCATATGCTACCAAAACGCAAGATTTTGCACCAAGGTATACTATGGTTCCGAAGATACTAAGAGAACTCCGGATTCCTTATAGATACAAGTTTGGGGGTTTAGGCGCTGTTTTAAGAACTGAAAGAATATGCTACTATGCAAATTACATTCATCATCATCATCATCATTACCACGTCAGGGTCACCAGTGTCACATGGTTGTATATGGATACAATATGCCCCCACAACACCATAATTATATCATCACGTTGTGTCCTTATAATAATTGGTGGTACTTTTCATAGCGATTTTAATAAAAATATAATGTTGTTTCAAAATAAATGATTCAAGTTCTAAGCGACTTATGTACCACAAAATTGAACATAACAAAGTCAACCTTAACTCCAGAGCGTAAGGCACACATTTAACATTACTTTTGAGATTCGAAAGAAAAAAGAGAAGTAAGTTGCTTCGATAGGTAGTTTAACTATTAACCCATCAATCCCCAAGCGGCACCCGGCTGCCGCATAACAATTAAAAATCTATTGTGTCTGCGATTCCCACGATCGAGGTAATAAATTGAACCCTTAGTATGAAAATACTTACATAGGAAAACAATCTACATCGTAATAGGAATAAGATCTCAATAGCATTGAGTTTGACTCTTAACAAATTGTAATAAGATACGTAGAATATACGCGATGGTTTACTAGGTAACTAAAAAGAGTGAAATTATTGTTTTTTAAAAAAAATTAAAACCGACTTCCAAGGTAAAAACAATAATAAAATCCTTATAATATGAACTAAAAAGTATTAAATAAACATTATTGGTACCTGGTACCGACTTCAAAATGATGAAGATTGAGTACAGAAATAGTTGAGGTTTAGCCGAATTCGGAAAAAGGCACTATTAGATAGGAAACATTATTTAATACTTTTTAGTTCATATTATAAGGATTTTATTATTGTTTTTACCTTGGAAGTCGGTTTTAATTTTTTGTTAATTGTAGACTGATTTGTCTGTGAAATATCTCATTTACGCGGGCGAAGCCGCGCGGAACGTCTAGTTATATTATAATCCTGAAGAGTATGTTTGAACGCGCTAATCTCAAGAACTACTGGTCCGATTTGAAAAATTATTTCAGTGTTAGATAGTCCATTTATCGAGGAAGGCTACAGGCTATATTTTATCACGCTAAGACTAAAAGGAAAGAAATAGAGGAAAATGTGAAAAAAACGGGGGAAATTATTTGAAAAGGCTTATTTGAACGCGCTAATCTCAGGAACTACTGGTCCGATTTGAAAAATTCTTTCAGTGTTAGATAGCCCATTTATCGAGGAAGGCTATAGGCTATATTTTATCACACTAAGACTAATAGGAGCGAAGAAATATAGGAAAATGTGGAAAAAACGGGGGAAATTATTTGAAAGGGCTTATCTCACAAACTACTGGAGCAATTTTTATATTATTTGGCACAGATAAGAAGCAGACCACGTGAAGGATCATAGGCTATTTTTTTGTGGACTAATTTGTCTGTGAAATATCTGATTTACGCAGGCGAAGCCGCGTGGAACGTTTAGTTGAAGATAATATCTATGAACATAACAAAAACTCTGTTAAAGGCCATCAACACATAATATTGAATATGTATTTAGATCTTAAGGCCCTTGGCTAGATCACGTTTAAATGCTATCATACTACAATTGAAAATATCTTTATCAAGGCATATTTTATTATACATATTACAAATTCTATACATAGGATTATTTTTGGACACATATAGCTGTTGAATATGTATGGATCGAGTAGAGACCTTAAATGACAACTGCTCTAGAAGAACAGTGTCCATATGACCATTAAGAATTTTGAACAGAATACCAAGATCAGCAATCTGTCTTTGTTTCTCAAGGCTTAGGAGAACAAATTTATTGATCCGATCAAGATATTCCGGCAACTTTCTTCGCATACCAAATCTACTACTTAGTACCTTGACAAATCTTCTCTGAACACTGAACAGCTTCAATAGGGATGTAGACAGTAAACGAAATATAATACAAATCATTGTTTTTTTGAGAGTTTGTATTATAGAATTACCGAAAATGACATATTTTTACTCATTAACTTTATAATATTTTTTTTATTTTATTTAATAAAAAGTAAATATTTAATTCGTAATGTCCCGTGATCGCAAACAGCCATCACAGAGTGTGACGTCATGATCTCCAAAACATTGTGTGTGACAGTGACATTTCGATGTCAAACCCATACTAAGAATTTTGTTGTTTGGAGGACCGTGACGTCATAGCGTAGCGACGCCATGATGAACTTTAGCGTTTTAGCGGGAAATTTTAAAACTAATTTTAATAAGTGGTTTTTTAAATTTAAATAAGAGTCTTTTTATATTTTAGGTGTAACAAATGTACATCTGTAAAATTAATATATTTCCTAAAAATAGTCTACACCCCTATTCTGTCAATATGAACACTATACATAGGCGACCATACATATGAACATTACTCGAGAATACATCTCACTACGGCTACATATATACGGCTAAATAATCTAGGTACTAGGGCTCTTAAAAGGCTTGGCCGCCTGAAAAATAAATGACAGCATATCATATTATGTGTACTGCATATGGATTATGGAGTTATAGTGCTACCGAAATGATAGTGCGGCATCAAAAATAGTTCCCAAGTCACTTATTACTGAGACACGACGTAAAGAATGGGGCATTTTCTTATTTTATTAATTTGATTGTCAAACAGTTTCCATTTTAGTAATATAGATGGCGTATGGGTAGACAACTATCGGTAATACCAGGTAATACCATCAATAATTGCTACAAAACTGGGCAAAAGAATATAAAACTTGATACATTTCAATTTGAAAAAGACACAATGATATTCCAACGAATAGAACAATAAAGTTATTATAACGATGTTTTAGTTAAAACTCACGGAAGAAATAGCCCTATTTATCGTTATTCACACCAAATGTCACAGAAATTATAAATTTTGGTTTTGACAACATCTTACCTGCACTTGTGCACGATAACGGATATTTAATGGCCAATATTTTACCAATAATGAACATAAAAAACCCAAATAACAATTTGGGAAAAAATAATAAAAACCACACCAACAATAAAAAGTAGAAGAAGTTTCAAAGTAACATGGCCGCCAAAACTTTTTTAGTTGTCAGTTTTCAGTTTGACAAGTTTTTATTATGTCAGCGTGTTCCTAAACTATTACCAGTATACTGGCTTAATCGCTTAGGCCAATGATCGCTTAGGTTTAAGATATTTTTATTTTTGTCACACTTGACAGTACACTGAAATTTTTAGAAACACAACCAATATGTTGTCAGTGATGCCAACCTGCAGATAATTTCAGATCAGTGGGGAACCAATAGAAAATCTAGAAGTGCCTACCGTCGCGCCGCCTGGTGGAGATTTAAAAAAGAAAACAACCCATTGGCTTTATGTTATACTAGCGACCCGCCCCGGCTTCGTACGGGTATAAAATATATAGCCTATGTCACTCACTGAAATGATTAAAATCGATTCAGTAGTTTTGATTTATATTTTTAAATATTCATTACTACCCGTGGCCCGCATTAGTCGGTAGTCGGTACCGCCGTAAAGCTACGTCCCGCAATTTTTAAATCTGTAATATCTTCGAAAATATTCATTTAAATCAGAGGTTCCCAAACTCCTTTGTTTCGTGGCCCACTTATACTGTACTTAGTACATTATTTTGATAAATCTCGTAGGGTTCAGTCTGCGTATGCAATGTAAGCGGAAAAAATGTAATTATTTACGACATCACATTAGAAACCCCAAAAATAACAGTATTGCTCCACTATTTAATTAATTTAATCATACTTATAAACCTTCCTCTTTGATCACTCTATCTATTAAAGAAAACCGCATCAAAATCCGTTGCGTAGTTTTAAAGATTAATGGGAACAAAGGGACATAGGGGAAAAAAAGCAACTTTGTTTTATACTATGTAGTGACTAGCGGTCACCCGCGGCGATGTCGGTTACCGCTGCTAAAAGCCTACCCAGGAAAGACACGGTCAGCAAAATGATTCCCAGGTCAATTCACAGACTTAGTGTCGGTGTTTCGACGACACAGTCACTATCCACAGGCTGTACAGATTGTCTTTCTGTGGATGTTAAAGTTGTTAGTAATACCAAATATTATCGACATAAACTGTACTTAGTAATGAAATAATTTATTTTGATGCATGAGTAAAATAAACGCGTTTAAATGTACTTAGTCAAAAAAAATTCAAGATTTTTAAATAAAAAAATGGTTGTTGTGCCTCACTCGACATAGATATTAGATAGGTATAGTCGCGGACTTTTTTGTAGATATTTATAAGATCTACAATTACTTGGAACATTTTATGGTTCTATCTTTTTTAGTTTTGGCAGCGTACCCAAAATAAGTAACTTTTCTGGTTGATTTTTTACACCTCGAGTCTGAAAAACCCAAATATCTTACGGAACCCAATTTTTTCCAAAATAAAATTTAGCCTATGTTACTCGTGAACAATGTAGCTTTCGAATGGTGAAAGAATTTTTAAAATCGGTCCAGCAGTTTTTGAGCCTATTTATTACAATTAAACAAACATACAAACAAAGTTTTCCTCTTTATAATATTAATAATTAATATAATAGTATAATATAGTGTAGATATAACATTTTATTTCTTGTAAAAGTAATGACTTGACATTTATACACACACTTGGGCACCATAAAATAACTCCTGCATAACTGGCCTGGTTTCATTGAAACCAGAGTGCTCTTGTGTATTGCGCACACACTTGGGCACTATAAAATAACTCCTGCCTAACTGGCCTGGTTTCATTGAAACCAGATTGCTCTTGTGTATTGCGCACACACTTGGGCACTATAAAATAACTTCTGCGTAACTGGCCTGGTTTCATTGAAACCAGAGTGCTCTTGTGTATTGCGCACACACTTGGGCGCTATAAAATTACTCCTGCGTAACTGGCCTGGTTTCAGAACGCGTCGTGGCCGTTTTCATTAGGGCCACAACGCGAATTCGCGTCGTGGCTGTTTTTAAATGCTCAGAACGCGTCATGGCTTTTCTCGATTACCAGAACGCGTCGTGGCCGTTTCACTATGTCCACAACGCGTTGTGAGCCATTTTTTCGCTCACTGAGCGTTTTCGGTCTTTGAGCGTAACATATACATTATACATGCTTTAGGAGGCCATTCATAAAATACGTCACACTAAAATTATTATTTTTTGACCCGCTCCCCCCAGTTGTCACGCTGTGTCACACTTTCTGTGACCCACCTGTAAATATTTCGTCACAAAAACTAAGGCCCCTCCCCCTCTAAACATGATAAATTTTGATTGATAATACACAAATTTTGATATTTTTCTTGTAATATAATATATCTCAATCCAAGAGTTTTATAAATTTCGATTAAATACCTCACTTGAATGAAAAAATGAATGAGTAAAACTCAGTTTTACTATAATATTATATAATTTATTATGTTATATATATTTATATATTTCACCGAATTTAAATTATACATATTTATACTATATATAGGTCTATAGGTACTATAATTTAAATCACAATAAATAAATGTGGCTTGTAAAATTTATAAAATCTATAATATTATTAGCATTACTTAAGTGTCAAACATACTGTTTTCATGTTGTTACTTCTGGTAAATTTCCATTATTGTAATTAGTTGTGGATAGCTGTTATTGGCCCTATGTACTCACTGTTTTCTGTTTGTATAATGCATATTATTGTATAATTGATGGCTGTTGCTTTCCCAAATAAAATAAAATAAATAAATAAACATTATATTGAGAAGAGAGTTAAAAGCGTCTGCATTAGTTCACTGCTAAATGACGAATGAAAGAAAAATACAGTAATAAATACATGAGAAATATTATGTTCATTTGTTACTGAGTCGAGAGTGCAGAGTGCTTAGAAACGTTACACTCTCAAGTATTAGAAAAACAAATAAATCGATTGTGATGAATCGCAACGCCACTAGAGCCAAGTCAAAACGCTACAGCGACACAGAGCGCCACTAGGGAATGCAATCTTGATCTTGCAAGATCAAGATTCCACCAAGATCTTGAGTGATTTTCTAAGATTCAATCTTGAAAGCCGTCAATCCTGAATTTCGAAATCCTGTTCGCGATCTTGACAAGATAGTCCAAGATTGTAACAAGATTTCGAGATTTTCAGATTGTCCATCCCTAATCTGTGGTTCGCTTTTTAGATTAAGGTATATAATATAGTAGTCAGATAAGCGTCTTAGAAGAGTTTGACGGCTCACGAATCGAACATTTGATCTATATCCTGTGGTTTGATTAAGCGCCATCTGTAGTTAAAACAAGTAAACTTCACAGGTGCGTATGTGTGTGTGTGTTAGCGTTTGTATGTGTGTATATTGCGTGTATAGGATAGGATTTATCCTATCCTATACACGCAATATACACACACAAACGCTACTGTTTCTTGAGAAGTCATTTTCAAAAGGTTTTAGCTTTTTGTTCTTCATTAAATTACGTAAATTATAGGTTATAATTTGTGATCTCATTGCATTATTGCATTTATTTCATTTAAGTCACTAAAATGTTGATTGTTTCTTGTTCATTTTTAAAATAAACGTTGATTATTGTCTTTTGTATTGTGTTCATACAATGTTGTTTAATTTGAAAAATATACTTAATTATATTACATAATATTAAAATACTGGTTACTATCAATTTGCAGCAAAAAAACCGCATTTTTTTCAATTATTCTGCTCAATCTCGAAAATCCCGAAAATCTTGATTCGCGACCAAGATCTCGACCCGAATCTCAACAAGATTTCGAACTGACCAAGATTGGTTGGTGGATTCAGAAAAAAGACGCCAAAATCTTGAATAGTCAATCTTGGTCCAAGATTGCATTCCCTAAGCGCCACAGAGTTAGCGCTCATGTTGAAAAAATAAATATTTTATGTTTTTTTTTAATTATTTGAAATTTTCACGTTTCAATAATATGTGTCCTTTATTAATTAATAATAAAATTAAAATAAAACAAATATTTAAGGGGGGCACCCATACAAAAGACACAATTTTTGGTCTATTTTTGCTCTATAACAATACGGAACCCTTATTAAGTTAATGTTGAAAATTATTTTTATAGGAATAAAAGAAGAACAAACTGTAGAAAACACAAATGAGTATGGAGAGGATTGTGCACCCATGTTAGAATTTGGAGATGATGATGTGTCGGATAGTGATGCTGTCTGCGAACAGGAATCATTGAACGTTGACCGCATTGATCCTGAGCAAGGCTCAAGTGCGCTTGAATTGAAATTAGTAAAGTTGAGTCAAAGTGTCATTGACAAGTATGTACACCAAAATTCCCCCACGCAGCACACAGCCACAGAAGAACATGTTGGGGACAAGGGGAAGTGCGCTGGTGAACAGAGCGTAGAAAATGACGACAAAAAGGCACAGTACACGAGTCATAAGGAACAACTCATCTGTGATGTTTGTTTAAAAATGTTTCCGACTAAAAGCAGGTTGCTAACACACATCAGGACACATACTGGTGAAAAAACGTTTAGCTGTAATATTTGTCTGAAAAAGTTTCGAGAAAAAGGAAATTTGAAAAAACATTTACGAATTCATACTGGTGAAAACCTATCTAACTGTGATATATGTAAAAAAAAGTTCACATCACGTAGGGACTTAAAAAGACATTTAGTAATTCATACTGGTGAGAAACCATTTAACTGCAATATTTGTCAAAAGAAATTTGGAAGAAATGACATCTTACAAAAGCACTTGCTAATTCATACTGGTGAAAAACCATATAACTGTGATATATGTCAAAAGAAATTCAAATTACATAGGTACTTAACAAAACACTTAGTTATTCATACTCGTGAGAAACCATTTAACTGCAATATTTGTCAAATGAAATTTGGAAAAAAAAACCAGTTAGAAGCACACTTACTAACTCATACAGGTGAGAAACCGTATAACTGTGATATATGTCAAAAGAAATTCAAATTACGTAGTTACTTAAAACAACACTTACTTATTCATAACAAAGCCAGAGTAACTTTTCACCAGTGCCAAGAAACAAAAATATATTGGGGAATTCTATCATAGCTTTTTAACGTTAAATCGTGGGAACATAATTTTAACACCATTACTTTAAAATAAAAACCTGTATTTAGTGGAATACAAGCCAATAACTTCCTATTGCTAGAAATAAAGTTATTCAAGTTACAGCCATCGTATACAAAAATTGCGGACCTCAAAAATTTAGTATATTGACACGATGTTTGTACTTAACCATAAAACTATAAGAAAACCGACCTAAAAATGGTCGTAACTACATTTCGTTTTAATTTGCTCTTAGGAACAGGGTGTGTGCACATTCATAATACATACATTACCTCTATAATGGTTAGAAAATTGGTTGTAAGTCAAACGTCTAGACTAGACATCCAGTGACGAAATAAAATGTCGTAAGCTTTTCTAAACGCAATATTGTGATAAACGGTATTTCAAATTAGTACAGTTTGTTGAAAACGGACTTCAATAGGTACTAAATACATTAAGCAAGGTTCTTGCTATAGGTCAGAGGTTCCCAAACTTATTTTGTCTAGCGCCCACTTTAAGAACAAATTATATTTTAGCGCCCCCATTGTTTCAATTTAAAATGCATCCTGATGAAATAAATCACCCCCAAGTGATCATCTTCCGCTTTATGATGTTAGTATAGATATTTTTTGATGATGTGAAAGCGACTAAAATGACAAAAACTTCTTAGCAAAGCGACTTACATCGCTTTCCTATAGCAAAACTCTACTTACACAGTAATGCCACAGCAATTTTGCTATATATAGTGTGCCCATTTTGGTCATGTAGAGGTTGAGTAAAAGCTTATATTGCAATTTTTCATAGCCAAACGCGATGTAAAAAACGTGCTCACAGCCTTTACTCAGCAATTTTGCGCTACCTAGGAAATTATCGACATCGAAAAAGATAAGTATTGCTCTACACTATTTGTTGTAGGTATAAATTTTTCGATTTATGTTGCCGGCGCACGACAATTGATTTTAAGCTCGGCGGTTAAAGGGTTTTTGATTAAATATAAAACGATTATATGTATATTCTTTTTCTTTAAGATGTGCATTCATTTTTAACCCCCGACAAAAAAGAGGGGTGTTATAAGTTGGACGTGTCTGTCTGTCTGTGTGTGTATCTGTCCGTGGCATCGTAGCATCCAAACGGGTGTCCATTTTGATCTAGTTTTTTTTTTTTGTTTGAAAGCTGACATGATCGAGAGTGTTCTTAGCTATAGTTCATCATCATCAGCCTGCTCAGTGCTGGAAAATCGCGGTTTATCTGGTTCGTGAAAGGCCGTTAACCACTTGCAGTCGTTTGATGAGTCTTATATTGCAATGTAATAATTTACAGGCACTTGACATTTTCACAAAATCTTTAATTATATGTTTACTTTAATAATTGATAAATACTTAATATAAAAAATAATTGATAAAAAAATAAAAATAAAATAAATATTTAAGGGCATTAAGTTTACCCATACAAAAAACACAATTTTTTGCCTACTTTCGCTCTATAGCGGTAGGTACGGAACCCTTCGTGCGCGAGTCCGACTCGCACTTGACCGATTGTTAATTATTATAAGCGAAGCAATTAAACATTTTATTGTAATTAAATACTGAAATAATTAAGTAACAGCAGACATTTGATTAGTTATCTATACTAATATTATAAACCGGAAGAGTTTGTTAGTTTGTTTGTTTGAACGCGCTAATCTCAGGAACTACTGCTCCGATTTGAAAAATTCTTTCAGTGTTAGAATATATATAGCCTTCCTCGATAAATGGGCTATCCATTTATCGAGGAAGGCTATAAGCTATATTTTATCACGCTAAGACTAAAAGGAGCGAAGAAATAGAAGAAAATGTGGAAAAAACGGGGTATATTATTTGAAAGGGCTTATTTCACGAACTACTAGAGCAATTTTTCTGTTATTTGGGTCAGATAAGAAGTAGACCACGTGAAGGATCATGGGCTATTTATTGTAGACTGATTTGTCTGTGAAATATCTAATTTACGCGGGCGAAGGCGCGTGGAACGTCTAGTATTCAATATTTAGTAAACGATGCTTTGATTAATTTATAATGAAATGTTTTAATGAAATCAATTAATTATAATTTAAACCGAACACTACATATTAATAATAATAATAAATATGTATGTAATCTTAAAAAATAAATATATTTACAATAAATTAAATTATTTTGCAAAATGTAATAAACAAATGCTATACTTAGTTATTTTAATTATTTAGTAAATTATGTTTTAATTAATTTGTAATGAAATGTTTTTAATGTAATCAATAAATTATAATGTAATATTTAAACCGAATAGCATTAATAATAACAAATATGCATGTAATCTTATAATTTTTAAAATTTGTAACAATAAGTAATAGAATAAAGGCTATTTTTAACCGACTTCAAAAAAGGAGGAGGTTATATGTTCGGCTGTGGATTTTACTCCGCCGTTTGTGAACCGATTTTCAAAATTTTTCTTTTGTTCTATTAGGTTTCCCTCCAATTTGGTCCCATTTTCACAAAAGTGGTGATCTGATGATGGGATCCATGAGTAATTGAGGGAACTCCTCAAAATTGATATGGAAACATATGGTGATTTTGATTTTATGAGAAGTATCCTAAGCATATGCTACCAAAACGCAAGATTTTGCATCAAGGTATACTATGGTTCCGAAGATACTAAGAGAACTCCGGATTCCTTATAGATACAAGTTTGGGGGTTTAGGCGCTGTTTTTAGAACTGAAAGCATAATATGCTACTATGCAAATTACATTCATCATCATCATCATCATTACCACGTCAGGGTCACCAGTGTCACATGGTTGTATATGGATACAATATGCCCCCACAACACCATAATTATATCATCACGTTATGTCCTTATAATAATTGGTACTTTTCATAGAGATTTTAATAAAAATATAATGTTGTTTCAAAATAAATGATTCAAGTTCTAAGCGACTTATGTACCACAAAATTGAACATAACAAGGTCAACCTTAACTCCGGAGCGTAAGGCACACGTTTGACATTACTTTTGAGATTCGAAAGAAAAAAGAGAAGTAAGTTGCTTTGATAGGTACTACACTAGTTTAACTATTAACCCATCAAGCCCAAGCGGCACCCGGCTGCCGCATAACAATTAAAAATCTATTGTGTCTGCGATTCCCACGATCGAGGTAAGTAATAAATTAAACCCTTACATAGGAAAACAATCTACATCTTAATAGGAATAAGAAACAATCGCAAGAGTCACACCTCTTAACAAATTGTAATAAGATACGTAGAATATACGCGATGGTTTACTAGGTAACTAAAAAGAGTGAAATTATTATTTTTAACAAAAAATTAAAACCGACTTCCAAGGTAAATATAATAATAACATCCTTATAATATTCGGAAAAAGGCACTATTAGATAGGAAACATTATTTAATACTTTTTAGTTCATATTATAAGGATGTTATTATTATTTTTACCTTGGAAGTCGGTTTTAATTTTTATTTTATTTTAATTCAACAAAAACGGGCAGTCAAAAACACAACCGGCACGGATTAGCGTTTGTAACCAAATGAAGTGCGAGCGCGAGTGTAAACACAAAGCCCGCGTCCCCCGCGAGCTCCTTTGACTCGTGCCCAAAAAACCGCTCCCGACGCGAGCCGCACCGCGAGACGAGCCGCGAGCTCGAGTGTACACTCTCGGCTCGTGGCGCGTCTCGTGGCTCGCGCGCGAGCATAAGGGGGTGACAGACGAGTGCGAGTAAGTAAGTAAGTACGCGGACTTATGGCTCGACGATCTTAATCGCCTGTGTGTCAGCAAAGAGCCGCGGGCCGCGAGCCGCGAGCCTGGGGGCATGGTAATCCAGTGTGAGCGATTCTCGTGTGTCACAGACGCGAGCCGAGTAAGTTCGCGAACTTAAAACCCGCGTGCTTTAAGTTCGTACGTCTATCAGGCCTTATATAATATATTGTATTATCCACGGAGCTAAAACAAAGAGGAGGTGTCGTAATCAAATTTCCTTAAACGACGCGTGACAATTTGCGGGGTGAGGGGGTGTCAAAAGCTAAAAGCAAAACTACTAGCTTAGGTCGATGTTGATGTTACTACGTAGTTCAGCTATCTTACACTAGATGTCAAAATTCTTAATATTATGGGACGTACTCAGAGCTTTAAAAAAATATGTATATTAATTATAATAAGTTCAATAAATAAAATTAGGGTTAGTATTTTGACCGATTTTTTATGTAAAATAAGGGGACAAACGAGTAAACGGGTCACCTGATGGAAAGCAACTTCCGTCGCCCATGGACACTCGCAACATCAGAAGAGCTGCAGGTGCGTTGCCGGCCTTTTAAGAGGTAATAGGGTAGGGGAGGGTAGGGAAGGTAATAGGGTAGGGCAGGGTAGGGAAGGGAATAGGGTAGGGGATTGAATTGACATAACCCGACTAACTGACGTACGTCTGCAGCTGCCAACTGCGGCCTATGGGCTATTAATCAATTTCTTCGATAGTACATAAAAGATGATAATCCACGCGCGATCAGAATGGGATCGCACAGTTTTGTTTGCTAAAAAAGTAGCGTTAGCAAAAATATTCTGATAACATTAATTTATAGGTAAGTAATCGACCAATTCTGTACATTAACGGCCGTTCCCAATATTCAATCTATCTCTGGTTTGACATACGACCGATCGCAGCTAACATTGAATTGACATAAAATATATGTCTCTAATGTCTAATGAGAGCTATTCCTATCTCTAGTAGGGCAAAACCACAGATAGATCAAATAATATTGGGAACGGCCGTAAAGGTATTACCGTGTTTTGGTCAACCCCGTGGCAGCTTCAACTCTTTCAGTTAAGTACCTACTTTGTGGTAATATTTTATCAATCATGAATGTGATTCAGCTATTATTTTATTAATCAATTACTATAATAATATCACATATTACCTATTATTATAACAAAAAATTAAAACAAAACTTAAAAGAAATGTTCGCAAATAAAAACGTTTTTGTTTGTCGACCATACGGGCTACGGCTGGCCAAATGTTAGCCGCGCGCGTCAACATTAGCAAACAAAACTGTCATTGCCACAGAACACACTTTTAATGTGTTCTGTGGTAATTGCGATACTAATAAAATAATTTAATTCTAAATACGGCCCTGGATATTTGTTACGTTCAAAATAGTTATCCTAGATGACGACAGATAGCGCTTTATAAGTAATATGATAATAAAATCTATATAAGTACGGTTTTAGCTATTAAATGTGTTTAAGACGAAGTGTATACCGGTTTTCAGTATTCAAGTATGATATTTGCAATAAACTTATGCAAAATTATACGCATTTACGTATGTATTATCTGTCAAAGGTTTGGCCATCTAGTGTCAAGTAGTATAATTAACGTGTTGTTGTGAAATGTTCTAGAACTTTTATATTTAAATTACATTTAAAATTATTTCCAAATGAAATGTGATGGTATTTATATTATCAGAACGTCTGTCTTGAGTGTTTTTGACATTGTAAAACACAATACTCCCTCCTTTCCTTGTTAAAAACGCAAAAAACACAAATTTATTGGGAGTCTTGTTACGTATGCACCTGACAAACGCTGAAAGTGTACTGACTTAAGCCCCGCCTACAATGATGACGTCAGGACCTAGTTGAAAATCACAGTGCACAGTTGCTTAGGCCAGCTCCTCTTTGTATTAGCTCCGTGGTATTATCTATGCGCGCGAGTGTAAATCATGTATCAAGAATTAGCCACTCAAGCAACAGATTCACAATACAGTTGAGTGCAAGATTTCGTTTATTATAATTTATAATACGTTGCCCACTCAGTTGATAAAAGGCACTTAAAAGCTGCTGTACCCAAGTAAGGTTTATTAATAAGGATAGCAGCTCAGAACACATTTTAAGCGAGCTCTTACTGATAAGAGCTCTTTATTTATACGGGCCCTAAGGTGTGCTGTCTTCAATGAAATCATTGACTTTATAATACGCTTTAGCACATAAACGTTCTTTGATTGCTTTTTTAAATTTATATAAAGATAGATTTTGAACATTTTCTGGGATTCTATTGTGTAGGCGTATACATTGGCCTTTAAAGGATTTGCTTACTTCGGCTAGTCTAGTGTTTAGGACCTAGTGCTTTGTGTTAGACCGTGCTAGCGAATAAAGTCTTCAAGAGAGACGCCCATTCATGGCAGCCGGCAGGCCGCTTTGCCGTCCGCCGATTTATGCAGGATTGTGAATGTTGTCGCAGCCTGCATGGTGGCCAGCAACACCGAGCAGCTGACCGATTCACGATCATCGGAAAGATCTCACGCGGAATATTTTCACTTTCTGTCAGATACACAGCGATTCACAAACTAGTTTCCGTCGCGGAAATGAATCCGAAACCAAAGAGAATAACTGATTTTTTTTGGCAATAAGTGCTACGGTATATAGCCTTGGATATTCATCGCTGTCAGTATCAAGATAAAAGACCGAAAAATAATTATAATTGTCTCCAAAGTTTCCTGCACCTCTTAATTTAATGAACTAAATTTTTAAGACTGATTAGTCTCACCTTACAAAAAATATATTTCCTGCGTTTATTCATTAAACGCAGCTGAAATATATTTTATATTATTTTTGTAATATTCAAAATCATTCGCTCTGTCGCTCATTAAACTTTAATGAGCGACAGAGCGAATGATTTTGAATATTACAAAAATTGCTACGTCTTATTAAAATAATTAAACCAAAAAAATAAGATTGTCTATGTGTAATGTGCCGAATGCCGAGTGACAAATTTATGACAATTTGTCAAATCTGCGAGATTTGTGTATGTGACACAAACCGTCACCGTTGTGTTATATACTAGGTTATATACTAATTTATACCTTCAGCTCTGCTGGCAAAGAGCTTCTGCGTGGATGCACCCTCCAAACAGGCATTAGTTCCCACTTCCCGGACCATTGCCAAAGCTATATCGGGCGTTACGTCGGCACTACTTATGGCCCAATGTGTAGAACGGGCGTTCGCGCGTTGGCGGTAGGTATTTAGACGTTGGCCGGCGCGTTTGCGAGCTTGCCGCGCGGTGTCGGAAAGATCAAAGAACATTTGTCGCAAGCTTTGCGCTCCATCCACACAGGCCGCGCGATCAGTGCACGTTTCCTTCTTGTGGCGAATTAATATGTAACTTGAAGAAATGGCGAACAATATGAGTATCGAGAAAACATTTAAATTTATTGAGCTCTATCAGAGTAAAAACTGCCTGTGGAACCAAAAAATCATACCAAAAGTGCTAAACTTCTTGGACATGCTATTTTCCTCACGATGTTTTTTAGGTTTCCGTACCCAAAGGGTAAAAACGGGACCCTATTACTAAGACTTCAATGTCTGTCTGCCTTTCTGTCTGTCCGTCTGTCTGTCTGTCCGTCTGTCTGTCCGTCTGTCTGTCTCCAGGCTGTATCTCAAGGACCGCTATAGCTAGATTTCTGAAATTTTCACAGATTCTGTATATCTGTTGCCACTATAACAACAAAATATACTAAAAACAAAATAAATTAAATATTTAAAATATAATAAATATATATTAATCATGATGATTACAATAATAAGTAATAATAATTATATATAATAAATAATAAGTAATAAAATAATTATATTATTTTAATATTATAAATGTAAAAGTCAGTTTATTTCTTTGTTTGTTACGATTTCTCGCCTTTTACTTTTTTATTTCGAGAATACCCTTTAAAAACTTTTTCTTGTCCACATTTACGAAGTAATTATAAGCTGTGAATAATTATACAGCTGCAGCTGTTAGCGACTCAACATCCATTTTGAATCTGTCCGCACATTGGCGCGATACAAAGCATACTTAACGACCTTCCTATGTGTGGATTACTCACAAACGCCGTGGCGAGCGCACCGCCAGCGCGTGGGCCAACGCGCTGACGGTGCGCTCGCCTATGTGGGGAGGCAGCTTTAGGCGATATGTGCGACTAAAGTTTGGGTCGCGATATGGGTCGCACATATCTCTTATTCTTTTGTTAAATACCAAACTCCTACTTCGCCGGCTTTCCCTTTCCTCATTTTGGGCTCTTCTTTCTAAAAGAATCAAGGCTGCTATGCCCGCCATTGTTGGAACTTATAGTAGAGGAGGTAGTGCTAATTTTGTAAAGTCATTTCATACCGAGCGAAAATTGTAACAATAATAGTATTCTATTAATACATAAGAGTTTTGGTCGTTAGCTACTTCAGTATGAGTGGAATAAAAATTGAGAGTATCTCAAAGTTGTTGTTGGGAATCATATTGTATTGACATTATAAAGATCCCAATTCGCACCCAATAAAGGTTCATATCTAGATTATAGACATTTAGGTTCGGTAGGTGGTATTTTAGTTTTAGTATGTAACAACAGATGGCGCTTTACAAGTAAAATCTATATAATTCTTCCTCATAAATATTGACTATCGAATTAATCACTTACCGAATAAAATTGGTATGTGAGACAATTTTATAGTTAATTCAAATGAAAATCGCCGTCAGCTGAATGTTTGTAGGTGGAAATGTCGTCTACGCGACGCCCTAGGATACATTGAGCGCGAAGTATGGTTATTTTGGTTATAAGTTATAACTTATATCGCTGGCTGACGATTTTTCCACCGTCATATTAACGACTGACGGTTTTCTTTATTATTTACAAAGTAGAAACATTCTCCTGTATAAATTTTGTACGGTATAAAATGACTTTTTAATCAAAATATTTATTGTTCAATGAACACTTCCTAAAGCTTTAACCATTGAGATGTACATCTCAATGGCTTTAACACATAATTATTACAGTACTTACGACATTTATTTTAAACAAGACACGACTGACTATTAATAATTATTGCTTTCTTTTATTATTCTTATCATTAAACAATTTCATCTAACAATATCCGCCATGAGAGACATGACCTCGAAGTGAAAAGATTTCACGAGTCTCGGAGGTGGCGGGAACATTCCGCGAAAACGGTTCTAATCCTCGGAACATTTTCCGCCGTCGGATGTCAAACTCCCATCTGCGGTGAGATCTTCTCGAATCCGTGGCGGAAACTATTTCACTCAAACAAAAAAAAATGTCACTACTGTCAAAATGACAGCAAAATCAGAAAGTTTTCACTTGTCATTTGCTTGAAAGTGAAAAAGTTTCCGCCATCGAAAACATTCCGCAAGGATTTAGCTTAGTGAATCAGGGAGCTGATCGTCATGTTCTGTCTCGTTCTAACACGCGCGAATATACTCGGAAATAACTCGATCCCTTACGGCTTATTACAGAGAAAGGTTAATTAGCAACGCACAGGTGCAAGCGAGAAAGATCAGGCATGAAGTAAAATTGTTATACTTTGAATTAAGAATGAATGTAGCGGCATTATACTTTTGCTGGCGCGTCATACATTTTATTTGGTAGGATTTTTTGTAATACGACTTTATTAAGAATGACTTAAGCGGTACTAAATCTAGACACGCGCGTTATACATTTTTATTTTACTGGTTTTTAAGTTTGACATTTATGACGGATAGTGCGAATTTTAAACAACTTGTTTGTTTTGTTTTGTCGAATATTTTCTTATTTTTTTAATTTGATTGTCAAACAGTTTTCATTTTAGTAACTAGATGGCGTATGGGTAAACAACTATCGGTAATACCATCATTATTTGCTACAAAACTGGGCAAAAGAATGTAAAACTTGATACATTTCAATTTGAAAAAGACGCAATAATATTCCAATGAATAGGATAATAATTTATTATCAATAAAGTATTATTAATAAAGTTATTATAACGATGTTTTAGTTAAAACTCACGGAAGAAATAGCCCTATTTACCGTTATTCACACCAAATGTCACAGGAATTATACATTTTGGTTTTGACAACATCTTACCTGCACTTGTGCAAGATAACGTATATTTAATGGCTAATATTTTACCAATAATGAACATCAAAAACCCAAATAACACAATTTGGGGAAAAATAATAAAAACCAGACCAACAATAAAAAGGAGAAGAAGTGTCAAAGTAACATGCCCGCCAAAACTCTTTCAGTTGTCAGTTTTCAGTTTGACAAGTATTATGATATGTCAGCGTGTTCCTAAACTGTTACCAGTATACCGGCCTAATCGCTTAGGTCAATGATCGCTTAGGCGCATGTTCTTCGTGAAATTTAAACTAGAGGGACGAAGCAAAAAAACATAGTAATATATGGAAATATATAAATACATACAGTTTTATGTTAATATTATGCTAACGGAAACTAGGTTCAAGATATTTTGATTTATGTCACACTTGACAGGACACTGAGATTTTTTAGAAACACAACAAATATGTAGTCAGTCATGCCAACCTGCAGATAATTTCAGATCGGTGGGGAACCAATAGAAAATCTAGAAGTGTCTATCGTCGCGCCGTCTGGTGGAGATCAAAAAAAAGAAAACAACCCATTATCTAATAAAATCGGCCAAGTGCGAGTTGGACTCGCGCACGAAGGGTTCCGTACCATTATAGAGCAAAATTAGATCAATTTTTTTTTTTTGTATTTGATGACCCCTTATTTTTTTATTTTATTTTAATATTATTATTCAATATTAAAGCACACATAACTAAGGATTTTGTGGAAAATTCAAGTACCTACAGCTTGGCAAAGAAGAGTCTGACGCGGTGACATCTGGAACTAAGAGTTTTTATTTATGACAACACTACATTACTTGTCAACTCTATTATATATTGTGTCAAAAGCGAAGCGTAGTGTTGCCTGTATTTAAAGAAAAGCGCCCTCATTTAATCCACACTCTTCTTTGCCAAGCTGTACCTGTTGCCATTATTGATATAGAGCAAAAAAGGCCAAAAAAAAATCACGTTTGTTGTATGGTAGCCCCCTTTAATATTTACTTTATTTCTAGTATTTGTTGTTATAACAGCAACAGATATACACAATCTGTGAAAATTACAACTCTCTGGCTATTCTTGAGCTACAGCCTGGTGACAGACAGACGGACGGACATCGAAGTCTTAGTAATAAGGTCCCGTTTTTACCCTTTGGGTACGGAACCCTTAAAATGCTAAAATAGCGTTGGTTGCGGCAACCATTGTTCAAAGTTTAAAGTTGCCGTACTGTTCATTTATTTAAAACATCCAGCATAATTAGATAAGCTTGATGCCTGGCATTCCTATTTGCGTAATCTCTATGAGCTAAGTCCCACAAACAGGGAAAGTCTTTATAAAGTTCATTTCAGTTCTGTGACCGACACTCCCTCGGCGTTCATAATGACGTCTTACAACGCCGGCGACCCGACCACGCCCGACCAATATTAATAATAATGGGTTGTTTTCTTTTTTTATCTCCACCAGACGGCGCGACGATAGACACTTCTAGATTTTCTATTGGTTCCCCACCGATCTGAAATTATCTGCAGGTTGGCATCACTGACTACATATGGGTTGTGTTTCTAAAAAATCTCAGTGTCCTGTCAAGTGTGACATAAATCAAAATATCTTGAACCTAGTTTCCGTTAGTATAATATTAACATAAAACTGTATGTATTTATATATTTCCATATATTACTATGTTTTTTTGCTTCGTCCCTCTAGTTTAAATTTCACGAAGAACATACGCCTAAGCGATCATTGGCCTAAGCGATTAGGCCAGTATACTGGTAACAGTTTAGGAACACGCTGACATAATATAATACTTGTCAAACTGAAAACTGACAACTGAAAGAGTTTTGGCGGGCATGTTACTTTGACACTTCTTCTACTTTTTATTGTTGGTGTGGTTTTTATTATTTTTTCCCAAATTGTGTTAGTTGGGTTTTTGATGTTCATTATTGGTAAAATATTAGCCATTAAATATCCGTTATCTTGCACAAGTGCAGGTAAGATGTTGTCAAAACCAAAATGTATAATTCCTGTGACTTTTGGTGTGAATAACGGTAAATAGGGCTATTTCTTCCGTGAGTTTTAACTAAAACTTCGTTATAATAACTTTAATATCCAGTTTTACATTCTTTTGCCCAGTTTTGTAGCAATTAATGATGGTATTACCGATAGTTGTCTACCCATACGCCATCTAGTTACTAAAATGAAAACTGTTTGACAATCAAATTAAAAAAATAAGAAAATGCCTCATACCGGCGGCATGATGTTTAAATGCATCGACGGCAATAGCTGGCAAGACGTCCGTTCACTACTTCATACAAAGTAGTGTATTAGTAGTCAATTTATTTTCTCACTTTTTGCCATCAGATTCTGGTAGACCTATACCACTGACCTCCAATATACAAGTACGCTGGACCTATGATACCCACTTTTTTTTGTGCCTATTTGAAGCGGAATCAGCGCCCCCGGTGAGAGGGAAGAGAACTAAATTTGACGTAACTTGCAAATGGCCGCTTAATCGTTATTGGTTGTCATCACTAGTATTAGTTCCAAATACTTCCACTACTGCTATCAGCGCCAATATGGCGACTTTGAAACTTCATTTTTACGTCAAATTTAGTTCCTATCACTCACATTGGGGGAGCTGATTCCGCTTCAAATAGGCACAAAAAATAGCTGTCATTTTAAAGGGTATCAAATTAGTCCAGCGTACTTGTATAATGGAGGTCAGTGACCTATACCTACCTTAATCTGTGCCTATTCCCATAGATAAAGTATAGTACAGTTCGACAAGGCTGTTTATGAACGTGGCGAGAAAAGGAACTAACGCTTCTATCATACAAAAACGTCATTTTTTACAGTTCTCCTTACCAGCAGCAGCGCCCATTGACAGTTTGACACATTCATATAAAGCCTTGTCGGACTGTAACCCAAAATACGTAGTATCTCTTCTTAGTCTGTGAACCCAAATCCCAATGCCTATTCCTTTTTCATTGATATTGATATCACAGACTACTTAGTAGAACTAACGTTATTGATATAACCTCATTGTTGATGGCACTGACCTCCAATAATGGAGGTCAGTGGTTGATGGTGATAAAAAAAATATATTTGAACACGAAATTATCAACAATTTCCAAAAAGTACCTATGTAAACATACTTAGAGATATTATGTACTACGTGTATGTAAACTGTTTTTTGTACCACGTAACTTGGTCGTTTGTTTAATGCTGAAAACGGAACTTTCGGGTTCGTTGTATATGGTTTCATCACGAAAAGATTTCAAAATGCTAAAGAAAACTTGTTGCTGTATATGTTTATCTGTAAATAGAAGAACTGTTAACATTTATAGAACGGATCTGCATTACTTTTATGAGCAACTGGCAAATTATAAGGTACGTAAACAAATACTAATGCTCGTAGTGCTAATGTACGCATAAATGTTTTCTGAGCCGGAGCCTCTGTAACTGTTGGCCAAAGCATAAGGTTCGTGCAAAGTTTCATTATCTAGAAATCAAATAACAAAATTAAAAGAACCCCATATATTCTGATCTCTCAATAAAAGGCTTGTAAATAATTTTATATACATAATGGGAGGTCGGTTTTTATCCATGTGTGAGTCAAACTAAGATACTGGATGGTGAAACTACAACATATCATAAAAATGAGGCCAGTACTATTGTTGCTAGTAGTACTTGACAGTAACGGATGTTAAATGTAACATACTATATTTTCTATGTCACTCATACTTTGATTTGTATTTTTTTTTTTTCAATAATAGGTTAGGGACAGCGAGTGCTGGATGTGTTACATCTGTCAGACGAGACTGCAGCAGTGTCACCGGCTGCAGCAGTTGTCCGTACGGACACGGGGCCTTGTTGATGGTCTCTGTCAGAATAAGGTACTTCAGAAGTGAAACCATTACATAATAGTTAAAGGGCACCCTAATACTAACACTTTGTTGTATGTTTCCAGGCTAAATCTCAAGTACTGCTTGCGTACAAAATTTGTGAAAATTTAGCTGTCTAGCAGCTCAAAATTTGTACTTCTGTTGCATGTCTCTCGTAATATAAATAAAATTAATATTTCAGAGAGACTCATATACAACAAATGGTGTATTTTTTTCCTTCTTAGGGTTCTGTACCCAAAGGGTAAAAACAAGACTCTATTCTGTCTGTCCGTCTGTCGGTCTCCAGGCTGTATCTCAAAAACCGTGATAGCTAGACTTGTGAAATTTTCACAGATTGTGAATATCTGTTGCCGCTATAACAATAAATACTAAAAACAAAATAAAATTAATATTTAACCCGTCGATCGTGGGAAAACGAGACACAATAGATATTCTATTGTGTCTCGGATGCCGGTGACCATATGGGGCTTGATGAATTAAGGGGGCTCCCATACAACAATCGTGATTTTTAGGGTTCCGTAGTCAACAAGGAACCCTTTTAGTTTCGGTTTCTCCATCCGTCTGTCTGTCCGTGATTTTGCTCAGAGACTATAGGACCTACAAAGCTGTAATTTGGCATGAATGCACATATTAATGGTGCCGACAAAATGGTATATATTAAGATCTTAAAAAAAAATTTTTTTAGGTAAGTTACTCCCCTACACATAAAGCGGGGATTTTTTTAATTTTTTATTTTATACATAAAATACCAGCTGTATAGGTATTTCATAATTATGTTCGTCAGTCACTTTAGGTTTTTTACACTGATTTTAACACTTATTAACTCAAAAGGTTTTGTCTTTTTCAGTCTTCTAAGTCTGTGTTATCGAGGAGCTGGATGGCCTCGAAATTCACGTGATGGTGAAGTCTCTTTTCGTGGGCTTCGGCGTATCTTTATAACTGTAGAGATATTTGGCGGTGTTTTCGTGCGGTATTGCAGTATTTTATATTATTCGGATTTGGGCGTTATAGCTCCCAAATTTCATAGTATTAATCATATTATGATCAACCAATCACATTTGCAATATTCGGACATCCAGTATCCTTGATAACAGCGAAATTGAGATAAAAAACTCCATCAGTGATTTAGGCAAGCAAGTTGAAGAATTGAAAGTCGCCACTAAAGATTTAAAGACATCAGAAAGTCACATATCAGGTCACAACGTTCATTAATATAGCATCTTATATAGCCTGCTCGCTGTCGTGGTCATAGCAGCGTCATTCATAATGTGGAAGAAATATAGAAATAGATTCAGCAGTGTCTCCCCGCAAGCAAAACCTAGTGTAGTATGCTGACCGTCAGCCGAGTGAAGTGTGGAGTGGAAATATTACGAGGGCCATAGCAACCTTCCCTATATTTACCAAATGTAATTTTTCCCCAAAATCAACCTAATTTTTTGTATCTCTTCAGCTCGGGCCTCAGGAGTATGTATGGTGTCATAAATCACACCATAGCATTTTTTACTTCACTATGCATTTTTAACGACAGTATCGTCTGTACGCGTTCATAATTAGCATGGAAAAATCATTGAGAGTCCAGTGTCGTCCCTTCTACCAGCTAAACGGTTGCTTCTGGAAATGATTCACGGGAGTACGAAATATGCTGAATTTAAAAGGAAGACTATCACGGCTAAGAAGACTGAAGTATAAAGGAACTTTTCGTTCAAATTTCTTTGAACGTGACTGAGATGATGTTGTTAGTATGTAGTGTAAGACACGTTATAAATGTACATTAAAAAAATATAAAAAAACTAGGGGTACTACGGAACCCTATATTGCGCGTGGCCCGACACGCACTTGGCCGGTTTTTTGGCAGTATCTGTCTGTTAAGCTTAACTGAACTAATTTTAATAAAATTTAGTATGCAGATACTTGGATTTCCAGAAATGGACATAGTATATATTATATATTTGTTGCAGAAAAATATATGGCTCCTACAAGACAACATATTTGTAGTACATTGGTACTTATATTTGTAGATAAAAAATATTTTTTGTGTGACTCATAAAACATAATATTATATAAATTTATAGATTGATATCGACATTGGAGCAATTGGAGCTTTGTTAGAACTATCAATCTATAAGAAGAAAAATATTTCCATAATACCTCCTACCGCAGATAATATTAAAGAGGAGCCGGACATAAATACTGAACAATACAATGAAGACGGTAATGTATACTATACATTACTTTTGTTATCAATTATCATATTCCATGTGGGCTACATTTGTAGCGTTCTGTTTGCCACTTAACTGCTCTGCACCTTTTAACATTGTGAATTTAAATATAATATTGTATTCTATAATTATTGCTTTTTAAGGTTGTAATGTTGAAAATTATTTTAAAGGAATAAAAGAAGAACAAACTGTAGAAAATGCAAATGAGTATGAAGAAGATTATGCACCCGTCTTGGAATTTGAAGATAATATGAAAGAGGTACCTACCACAGATAATATAAAAGAGGAGCCGGACATACAGACTGGACAATACAATGAAGACGGTAATGTATACTATACATTACTTTTGTTATCAATTATCATATTCCATGTGGGCTACATTTGTAGTGTTCTGTTTGCCACTTAACTGCTCTGCCCCTTTCAAGTTTGTGGAATTAAAATATATTAATGTATTCTATATTATTACATATTAAGTTTGTAATGTTAAAAATTATTTTTATAGGAATAAAAGAACAAACTGTAGAAAATACAAATGAGTATGGAGCGGATTGTGCACCCGTGTTAGAATTTGAAGATGATGATGTGTCGGATAGTGATGCTGTCTGCGAACAGGAATCATTGAGCGTTGACCGCATTGATCCTGAGCAAGGCTCAAGTGTGCTTGAATTGAGATTAGTAAAGTTGAGTCAAAGTGTAATTGACAAGTATGTACGCCGAAGTCCCCCCACGCAGCACACAGCCACAGAAGAACATGTTGGGGACAAGGGGAAGTGCGCTGGTGAACAGAGCGTAGAAAATGACGACAAAAAGGCACAGTACAAGAGTCATAAGGACCAATTCATCTGTGATGTTTGCTTAAAAATTTTTTCAACTAAAAGCAGGTTGCTAAGGCACATCAGGACACATACTAGTGACAAACAATTTACCTGTGATATTTGTGAAAAGAAATTCTCAAGAAAAAGAAACTTGAAAACACATATACGAATTCATACTGGTGAAAACCTATCTAACTGCGATATATGTAAAAAAAAATTCACATCACGTTGGGAATTAAAAAGACATTTAGTAATTCATAGTCGTGAGAAACCATTTAACTGCAATATTTGTCAAAAGATATTTAGAAGAAAAAGCAGCTTACAAGCACACTTGCTAATTCATACTGGTGAGAAACCATTTAACTGTGATATATGTCAAAAGAAATTTGGAAGAAAAAGCAACTTAAAAGGACACATGCTTATTCATACTGGTGAGAAAATATATAACTGTGATATATGTCACAAGAAATTCTTAACAAGAGGGAAGTTAAAAAATCACTTAGTAATTCATACTGGTGAGAAACCATTTAACTGCAATATTTGTGAAAAGAAATTTGGAAGTAAAAGCCACTTAATAGGACACATGCTAACTCATACTGGTGACAAAATATATATCTGTGACATATGTCACAAGAAATTTTTAACAAGAGGGAAGTTAAAAAATCACTTAGTAATTCATACTGGTGAGAAACCATATAACTGTAATATTTGTCACAAGAAATTCGCAACAAAAAGCCACTTAAAAGGACACATGCTAATTCATACTGGTGACAGAATATATAACTGTGACACATGTCAAAAGAAATTCTTAACAAGAGGGAAGTTAAAAAAACACTTAGTAATTCATACAGGTGAAAAACCATATAACTGTGATATATGTCAAAAGAAATTCGCATCCCGTAGTAACTTAAAACGACACTTAGTAACTCATACTGGTGAGAAACCATTTAACTGCAATATTTGTCAAAAGAAATTTGGGAGAAAAAGCTGCTTACAGAAACACTTGCTGATTCATACTGGTGAGAAACCATTTAACTGCAATATTTGTCAAAAGAAATTTGGAAGAAAAAGCAGCTTACAAAAACACTTGCTAATTCATACTGGTGAGAAATCATATTATAACTGCAATATTTGTCACAATAAATTCGCAACAAAAAGCCACTTAAAAGGACACATGCTAATTCATACTGGTGAGAAAATATACAACTGTGACACATGTCACAACAAATTCTTAACAAGAGGGAAGTTAAAAAACCACTTAATAATTCATACTGGTGAGAAACCGTATAACTGTACTAGTTGTCACAAGAAATTCGCAACAAAAAGCCACTTAAAAGGACACATGCTAATTCATACTGGTGAGAGAATATATAACTGTGACACATGTCAAAAGAAATTCTTAACAAGAGGAAAGTTAAAAAAACACTTAGTAATTCATACAGGTGAAAAACCATATAACTGTGATATATGTCAAAAGAAATTCGCATCCCGTAGTAACTTAAAACGACACTTAGTAACTCATACTGGTGAGAAACCATTTAACTGCAATATTTGCCAAACGAAATTTGGAAGAAAATACGAGTTACAAGCACACTTGCTAACTCATACTGATGATTAACTATATAACTGTGATATTATATTATGTCAACAGAAATTTCCATTCCGTAGTAACTTAATAAGACATTCAGTAATTCATACTGGTGAGAACTAGAGAAGCCATAATATTATAACTGTTGCATTTGTCATAAAAAATTGTCACAAGGTAGTTACTTTAAATCACACAATATGCTTATTCATACTTAAACTTCTGAACTCTTACCTTACAAATAGAACGCAGAGGGTGGAAGTTAACTCCAAAAGGCAAAAGGTCTGATGGAACCAAAATAAAACTAGGTGTGCCACAAGGTTCCATTTTAGGCCCTTTTCTTTTTCTCATCTATATAAATGATTTACCTTATTACTTATTAGGGTTCCGTACCCAAAGAGTAAAAACGGGACCCTATTACTAAGACTTCGATGTCTGTCCGTCTGTCTGTCTGTCTCCAGGCTGTATCTCAAGAACCGTTATAGAGCTAGGCTTCTGAAATTTTCACAGATTGTGTATTTCTGTTGCCTATTAATTGTAACGTTAGAAGTAGTGGTTGGCGTTTTTCTTATAAGCTGTGTATGTGCAGTAAATTAAAATAATGGTGGGTTGTAGCAGGCCTGTCCCACTCGCGCGAGTAGGCATCGAACTGTGAGTACCACCCGCGGGTGGCAAATCAGTAGGGACTCACAAGCGAGCGGTGAGTGGTGCCGCACGTCCACAACCAATAACACTTACGTAATGGTCTGCTAAATACGGAATCATTATAACTGGACCGCAACCAAAAATATCCTGTAAGTAAAAAGTTATGACGGAATGAAAAAGTTTTCTACCATTTTATTCCATAAATTAATATTATGATCCATTGCACTTTTTAACTACTCAATCTATGTTATGTCATGTCGCTTGGCATTTCCTATTAGGTTTTCACTGAAATGGATGAATATCAATATTTTCACTCAAAAAATATTTTTTCATATGGTCATAACTTTTTACTGACGGCTTATTTTTAATTTGTCTCATAATGAAAGTTACTCTATATTTAATCGACAATAAGTCAATATGGGTCTCGTTAGTGGTGGGGACCACTTAATTCATTCTCCTTTGTCATCAAAAATAAGGATTCTTTTACACAATTTTTAGATAAATACCCCACGAAATATTTTCGTAATCAACACAGATTAATTATAGTCAGCTAGGCTATTCTCTAAGGAACACGTTAAGGCTGCTCGTCGCTGTGATCACGGATGTCGCAGCCGTCACATCGTTCGCTGTCGGCGAGGCTGCCGCTGAGATAATGGACTCGACTATAGATACATTTTTCTGTTAGGAATTTTAGCTATTTTGTCGCGATAAACTCTATATTATTAGTACTGTTATAGTAGCAATCATTTGTAGTACATACTTGAACAAATTCAAATAAGCAAAATTATTAATGCATCGAAAAAATATCCAAAAAGTTGAAAGTACCAAGATATGAACCTCGTATCCATTGAGTTACTCGTATCTATAATTTAAAAAAAACTCGCTTGGCCTTCTATACTTACGTATGTAAACAAAATATTATAAAGAATGTAAACAAAAGTACAAACCAAGGGACATGAGATAGATTCAACTTCATTTTAGAATACTTAAATAATTTCTACTACGCGTAGGGCTAGTAGAAATAGTCTACGCGATAAGAGTAGTGTACCTCGACTCGAGTGACCCGCGCCAACCACTTGAAATATTTTGTGGAACATATTTCATAATAAACATTGAACAGTCTTTGTCTAAGATTCGTGAAAGTTTGATTGATGTTTAGTATAAATCAATATGGTTTTGTATAAGTGAATAAGAAATTAATATAAGAATCTAAATGTGCTGCGTAAAAATTAGTAATATTGAATACTTGGTGCGTCTGTACCCGCGTATGTTTAATGTGTGGCGGTACCCACAATTCGCCTAACATTCCTGCATCGCGCTATCGAAGTTTTCTGAGCGCGTCGGTATATATACGACAGCTGAAATGTATCACGTGGGCTCCGGCCTGACCGAGCATAACACCTCGCTCGGTCGGAAGATCTTCCTTTGTGGCCTCCACGCATTATTTCCACATTGGTGACCCTCGACAGAACACGCCTCCTTCATCATCATCACTCCCCGCCCCTCCGCACCGCGCCAGCCGGCATCGCCTCATCGGGTACCTCGTCCACTAGCCGCAATGTACCGCGGCCTGGGCGACTCCGCATCGGCATCATCGGGCTTTCTCACTACACCGACCGGTCAGCAAGCAGAGCACATCTCTCCTGGTCAGCACGTAGCATCGGCCCGCACGGCAGCTATCCGACTCACTGGATCCCGTGCAGCAGCATCACAGTTCCGACTCACTGGGACTCTCTGGCACTGGCGACTCAAGCGACAAGACTTCAAGATTCGTCCTCCGGTCTTCGGGGGGGAGTGATGTGGCGGTACCCACAATTCGCCTAACATTCCTGCATCGCGCTATCGAAGTTTTCTGAGCGCGTCGGTATATATACGACAGCTGAAATGTATCACGTGGGCTCCGGCCTGACCGAGCATAACACCTCGCTCGGTCGGAAGATCTTCCTTCCAGGAACTTCGGATCCCCATGAGTACGAGTGGAAGTGATTCGGTCCATTTTGCTGTGTCATGACACATTATGGCTGCTTTCAGTTGGCGGTGCAGGCGCTCCACCATGCCGTTAGCCGCTGGGTGATACGCGGTGGTGTGAAGATGTCGAGCGCCAATCATGCTAGTGAGAGCCTTGAAGAGGTGGCCCTCGAATTGGCGACCACGGTCGGTAGTCACTGCAGGAAACCACCCACAAATGATTTGTCTGAGTGTTCATACAAGCTCTATATTAAGTGTAAAAACTTGATAAAAACGCTGTTTAAATTGATAAAAAAAGTTAGAGACTAGAACGATTTATACAAAACGTGAATTTCAAGCCTTTTGTGTGTGGAGTTACAATTTTGTCATGCATCGTGCTCGTGAGTCGGGACTCGGGCCTTTTTGAGGTAAGAGTTATTTTTATAGTGACTTAGCATTTGACTTTCGGTTTATACGTAAAAAAATTAAAACAGTACATTAATTAGGGTATATATTTCAGTAAATAAGTACAAAATCATACAAAATCTTTGGCGACAGCCACGAAATAGTAGCTTTTTGTTTGACATTAAAAGGCGTTCGCCGAGGCTGAAGGCTGTTGAGATTAGAGAATACGAATTTCATACATGAAATGTCAAAAAGTGATTCCATATCACCCCGCTTACAGCCGCGCGGCGCTAGTGTCGAACAGCCTAGAAAACTTAAGCAAGTGAATACCAATCTCGCTCTCACGGCTGTAACAGCCGATGCGATTACGGATGTTTTGATTGTTGCTCTTAGAGAATAGCACTGCAGGAAACCTAAGGGTGGGTTGCACCAGAGGCGTGGTTAAAGTTATGGTTATAGTTAAGGCTAATTTAACTTTAACCTTAACTTTGACCACAGAATTTGACAGAAGACGTTGCTAGTCCGACAAGGCTTTAAATGAACGTGGGCGGGGGCGCTGCTGGTAAAGGAGAACTGTGAAAAATTGCGTTTTTGTATGATGATAGCGTTAGTTCCTTTTTTCGCCACGTGCATTTAAGCCTTGTCGAGCTCTATGGTTATGGTTAAATATGGCGTCCATTTTTTACTTTAACCAAAGATTTGACATTTTGCATTGTAGTTAAAGTTATAGTTAAAGTAAGTTTGTGCAACCCACCCTAAGAGTGGGTTGCACCAACACCCTGACAGTGCCCTGCGTTCCCTCGACATGGCTAGGTCATCAGCCAGCGACTCGGCGGCCGAACTGCGTCTTGAGACCGGGTCGCATCTTAAGTACTGACTATTTATACGGGCCTTAGTTCCCGCCTTAAACACGATTATCTCGCTCTTGACAGTATCATAATCGCTAAAACCACAAAATGTATGCGATTTGACATAAGTCCTCGCTTCGCTAGCGAATAGGTACTAATGTCAAATCCCATACATTTTGTGGCGTTAGCGTTAGCGTTTACGATAATCGCTTGCCGCTTGTCTAGGCCCTCTGAGCCCATGCGTCTCCGCGTAACGCTCGCATATTCTTATTACGCGCCTAAGGGCACTGACAGATGGGCTCAGCAGTACCATGTCATCGGCGTAACTTATACTATTGATGCATTTACCATCAATAGAGCACCCCACCCCGGTACTGCTGAGCTCCCTGATCAAAGAATCCATGTATAGGTTGAAGAGTCGAGGAGAGGTTCGTCCACCCTGTCGAACTCCACTTTTCACACCTATACACCTCTGACAGCGCCTCGGGCCAACTTACATAATTGGTTTGGTTGTTATACCAAAATTTAAAAATTGAGATGATCTCGGGGGGAATATTAGTTCTATTTGACATTTTTTGCCACAGCTTATCGTACTGGACAAGTTCGAAAGCCTTGGAAAGGTCTAAGAAACACGCATAAATAGGCGTGTTTCTACTAGTGTAGTAATGGACAGTGTGCTTGGCAGTTAGTATCGCGGACTCCGTAGACAGCTCCGGTCTAAAACCGAACCGCGCGTCGTGTAGGTGAAGGCTAACCTTCACCTACACTTTTGGAATCTAAATTCCAAATGTCTATTAAGCACATTGTCCAATGCTTTGGCTATAACCGTCGCAAGAGATATAAGCGTGTTTTTTTAGTTTTTTAAATTATTATATTATTCTAGGTTTAACAATGCTACTCTATCACTGAGACCTTTATAGCTGTCTATGCATTCTCTGCGTCTTTTATTTATTAGGAATCCTACTCCTTATTTTCCGGGTGTGAGGCCAGTGTAGCATAATATGAAAATGTTGTATCCTTATATCTGGATGCCGAGACGTCTTACCTCACACAGTCCGATTATGTCAAATTTTATTTCTTGGATGGCTTCATTAAACTCTCTCAAGCACTCGTGAGTTGATAGAGTTCTGACCTTCGATCAAAATATATTTCTGTACTAGCTGTCCCGGCAAACGTTGTTTTGCCATTTAAAGTATTTAAATCTTACCCCCTCTTTTGTCCCCTAAGAGAGGTGGGGGGAAAAATTTTATACACCAGATGTTAAGTTGGAAAAAACAGTTAATAATATGAAGTAAGTCTATTAAAGAAAAAAGTTTGATACAAAATCTGACCCCCTCTTTGCTCCCCTTAGAGGGGTGGGAGGGGGGTGATTTTTATACACCAGATTTTGAGTTGGAAGAAGACAAATATATCTGCGAAAACCGTATGCAAATCGGATTAGTAGTTTTCGTGTTAAAGCAAAAGTCTTATACAAAATCTGACCCCCTCTTTCGTCCCTTTAGAGGGGTGGGGGGAAATTTTTTTATACACCAGATGTTAAGTTGGAAGAAGACAAATATATCTGCGAAAACCGCATTCAAATCGGATCAGTAGTTTTCGTGTGATAGTGGAACAAACATACAGACAGACAGACAGACAAAAAAACTAACCACATTTTTGGCTTCTATAGCGATGTACTAACACCCGCTTATTATTTTTTGAATATCTTTAATGTACAGAATTTTCATTTCTACAGTTTTATTATATGTATAGATTTGATCGAAGGTCTGACGTTATAGGTTATAATGAGCTCGTTTCTATTTTTCTTTATACGATAGAGCGAATTAACCACTCTTCAAATATTGTAGTGCCTGGGACAAGATTTTATTGAATAGTTGCCCAAGCACATACGGCATTCTTGCTGTAGTCCTGAGGAAAGTACGACTGGGATCAACCATGAGCGGGTTTATTCACGATGTTGTCCTTCACCGTACGAGCGTCCGTATTGCGTACTTGAGATCAGAAAATATCTTATTGGTACACGCCTCCACCCGGGATCGAACCTGCACCCTATGCGAGTGCGACCTAATCTACACTCTACCCATTAGGCCACACGCTCTTTAACAATTATTATTGTAATTATAGCCCTTGCCCTTTGTTAAAATTTGACAATTGATTTGTAATTTTGTAATAGTTAAATTTGGTGTAACCTATTCTTACTATAATTTGACATTGCGGGTGGTTCTTAATTTTTAATAAGGTAATTATTCTACTACAAAAGTAGGTCACCAATTATTCAAACGAGGGTATGCACTACTCGTGTTAGGTAATATAAGAAATCTAACTATTAACGGTGTATGTAGCTTTGTCCAGTCTTTCTTTGATTTTTAACAACCTTTTGTACATATCTATTTGAGTCTTGCTGTATATCCTTGACGTGTTGACACCCGCATCCTGCAATACAGATAAAGATATAGGGTAAATGACTAGTGATTGGACAGAGCACAAAAACACAATATTTATTAAGGTTGCTTTAAAAACCACCTGTTTTTTAAAAGCAGGCGTTCTATTACTTTAACAGTCAGTTTTAAAGCAACCTTAATATTGTGTTTTTGTGCTCTGTCCAATGATTAGTACTGTCCAATCACTAGTCATTTACCTTAGTAACTAGAATATAATTAGCATCTACTGTTACTTGGGAAACTAGATATTGCACACAAATTCGCGCCGAAATTTTTTTATTGGGCAAGAACCGTACATTTTTCAGGAATGAGAACAATGCTGCGTCATTTCCCGGAGGTCTATAGTATCTCCATACTAAATATAGGTCTACCAGAATCGGATGGCAATTCTTGACAGCTTGACTTGATTTTTAAAAAATATCCTTGATCATTGGATAAATTTTTTTATTTGCATGTTTAACACACAGAATCAGCCGCTAAAAGAAAAAAAACGGATCAAAATATTTTATTCCAATTACCCCCGTATTGCTAGTCATTTTATTTTCTCACTTTTTGCCATCAGATTCTGGTAGACCTATAGCAGGTGTAACGATTTAGGGTGGGTTGCACACTTGCACCAACTTCAGCTATAACTTTAACCATAACCGTTCATCTGTCACGAACTGTCAAACCAATTTCGAAAATTTTTCCATTTCTAATTACTCTCATTTAACCGAATATATTATCTTAAGAAATTACCATGAAAGCTATATATAATTTTTATATAATTAGAATTTTTAATAAATAAGCTATTAGTGGCGCAAATACACATATTGTATTTGAAACAAAATACTAAATCGGTGGTCAAAGTAGAAATAGTTACTTTTGCCTCGATTTACTGTATTTAAAGGTAATAAACCATTTCATGGTTTTATTTATATTTATTTGGTATTTTATAAACCCTTTAACATAACACACTGAGGAAATAACACTCCTTCATACATTTTTAACCGACATCAAAAAAAGGAGGTTATCAATTCAACGCGTATGTATGTAATATTTCCTGAACTGCTCAGTTTTTGTATATTAGTCTATATCAGCGTCTGAACAAATGTGCCAAATTTCAAAAGTGTATGTATGTATGTTTTTATGTTTGTGTTCGCATATGTTTGGAACTACCATTCCGATTTCAGTAATTCTTTTTTTGTTGTACTAGGTATTGTTCAAGGGAATAATGCAAGTTTCATCAAAATCGGTTCAGTAGTTTTGGAGATAGGGAGTTTTAATTCTCAATTACGTACAATTTTGAAGTCGGTTTTATCTTTTTAAAATACAGTTATTATTACGCAGTAGGTTAGAAATGAGCGCCAAGTGGATCACTCTTGAAATCATCACAAAAAATGGTTTATGTTATCGACTCACACTAATGTGTTGCCAGCTTTTATTTGCATCTCTGTTTTATTGTTTACGTTGTAAGAAGTGTAACAAGGAGAGAAACAATATAAGCTGGCTTTTATTGTTTATTTATATTAGGTCGTATTATGACACCTATTTTGGGCGCTTGACAGAGAAGAGGATAACAAAATGTCAAATGAACTGTCAAATCCCTAGTAAAAGTCCATAATGGACGCCATATTTGACGATAACCTTAACTATAACAACGCCTCTGGTGCAATCCACCCATAGGGACCTATCAGACAGAGAGCGGTCACGCGTTCAAGGGTTCTACGTTCGCATTTTGCCTTCCAGCAGTCCGGCACACAGGAACAATTCTGACGCGGTCAGAACGCCCCCTGTGTGAGCTTAGGTAAGTTATTATTATTATTATCTCTATATAGCGTAATACAATACAAAGAACGCAAAACTGACCGCTTGACGCGTGACCGCTCTATGTCAGAGATCCCTTATCACACGAAAGTGTGTCTGTCTGTTGCATCTCTATACTTAAGAGCCAATTCAGACCGCAACGCGACGCGAAATATGCCTGCCCGACTTATTTTCAAATGTTTTACGGCACAGTTATTGCAAAGATGGCTGACATATTGGACGACGATTTTGTGGACGCCGTCAATCTGTTTTATTTGAGTGCGTTTAATTTTTGATAATATAATTAATTTTTTATAATATAATAATTAAACGGGACGGACAAACTATTTTTATTCTAAACCATGCGTCGTTTACAAGGTTACGATTTTTATGATCCCTATTTTTCGGATCCCATATTGAGCATTCTGCTTAAAGTAGCTCAAGAAATTCGATAACTACGTCATTATCATAACTCCACTCCATTATTGACGTTTAAAATATCTACAACTGCTCCAAAGTTTGTGCGGCCTGCGACAAGTGTGGCAGGCGGATTGATGTGCGCAGAAAAACCGACTCATGATGGCAAACTACAAATGTGTGTTCAAACTTTGCACAAATAGGCAATTGTCAGTGCCACACTTAGCGAATTGGTAGGTATTTGCGTATTTGATCACATGTCTGGCGCCGGCTTAAATGTGCATTTCTAAATTTGTATTGAATTATCAGACTTGCATGACGTCTCACGCAATTGAAGTCTATCAAATCCATACCTACTTTAGAAAATATGCATATGCATATAGACCGCAACGCGACGCCTACGCGTCGCATTGCGGTCTGAATTGGCCCTTAAGTTAGTTAACCTTCAAGCGGGCGCGCGTTCTTTTGTAACGGCAGTGGTCGCGACTCGCGCGTTACCTAAAAGACATCGTCGTAGATAAATTGGAGAAGCAAAACGCTTTTGATTCAACATAATTTATTATTTCATAAATATAATTATTATTACTCTTTTTGGAAGTAATCAATTCATCCAGAAAATTAAATGTATTTTTAGTAAAAACTTAGTTATAAAAACCGGTGACTCAAGAAGCTTATATTGTGTGAACAGGGGCAGAAAAAGTCGGAATTTTCTAAACCTAGTTCAATTTTTTCTTTATCTATACTAATATTATAAAGCTGAATAGTTTGTTTGTTTGTTTGAACGCGCTAATCTTAGGAACTAATGGTCCGATTTGAAAAATTCTTTCAGTGTTAGATAGCCCATTTATCGAGGAGGCTAATAGGTATATTATTAAGGCAAGATCAATTGGAGTGAAGAAACAGAGGAAAATGTGGAAAAAAACGGGGAAAATTATATGAAATTGCTTATTATCTTAAGAACTACTGGAGAAGTTTTTATGTTTTTTGGCACACATGAAGAATAGACCACGTGAAAGGATATAGGCTATTTTTTGCGGAAAAATGTACGGTTTCCGTGAAATTCCGTGAAATCTAGTCTATCAATAATACTCGATGTTATCAGTCATCGAAGACTTAGTTTTAAAAACATAACATATTATAATTTGCCTCAATTATATGAAAACTACATACAAAATAATACGAAAGGCGCGCGCAGTCTTTTCGACGCCGGTGCCGCGACCAAAACAATTGAGCTCCATGCTGCGAATGGGGTGCAGAGAGTAAGTGTAAGCTGTTTATTTGGTAGATAGATAAATTATTACAAGCTACTGAGAATGATACGGATTCAACGAAAATCGTCGATGATGTCAGCGAAAATGTAATGAAGGGAGTCTATTCGACGTCGCGCGACCGCTTGAAGGTTAAGTACCTATATAGGCAGGGTTCCCTAGATCAAATTTTTTTTATTACTATCAAGCTAATTTTTTGTTGTGAGTAGCTTCATTTTGATAAGACGAACAACATTTTTATCTGCGAAAAATGTTGTTTGTCTTATCAAAATGAAGCTACTCACAAAAATTTGCTTGATAGTAATAAAAAAAAAATTGTTTTAGGGATCCCGGACTAATAGAGACTCAGTAGACAGATACACTTTCACACAATAATGAAGACGTGAATGGAAGAAGCAGGTAAGTGACAGTTAAAAATTATCGTTTTTTACATAAAATTAAATGAAGGGCCAGGAAAATGATTTGAAATATAATCAATGAGAGCTCTATAACAGAATTCCAACAATTCTGTTATAGACTTAGAAGTCACGGAAATCATGTATATTCTATTGTAAGATGTAAAATAAAAAAAAATGGACTAAAATGTATATAGAACTGTGGTCAACTTTTTTTTCACAGGCCACAAACACGTTTTTGTCTTCAAGGGCCTCAACCAAATTTTTTTAGGGTCATAATATGAAATTTTTTTTTAGTTACAACTACATACGGGCCATTGAAAAAAGTCCCGCAAGCCGTAGGTTAGGGAAAGCTGATCTAGAATGTAGACCATTGATTTAACTAAGACATGGTTTCAAATACTTACATTGTAACTAATGTTGATATCGATAGTGAAGAGATCAGATGAAGTCATCACCAGTATAAGTGATCCAAATTTACGCTCGCAAACATCAATTTTCAATGGAATTTTATTATCTGGCAATTTCACTAATAAGCTCATGTGCTGATATATATCTGTGTATGTAGTTTTCTTTTTATCAAATGGTTTATATAAGAATATCTCGCTGTTTCTTGTGCCGATCAAAACTATGTCACCGTAGAAAAATAACGAAGCTATCGGAGGGAAATTTATGTATGTGTGCAAGGCTTTTTCTGTATGTAATATGAATAAATTTCTCGAATATGATATATAATTTTTTTCATTGAAATAATACACATTCTTTAATTGTGGCAGCCATTCTTTTGGACATGTAACTGGTTTTATAACTATTGTATTATCTTTCAGAATATTCAAAAATTTCTTGCACTTTGTAAAAATGCATGTTATCTCGTTATTGTGTTCTATATTCGCTATTTGGTACTCACAATTTGCAATCAACATGCTGGATAAATTAGGACTTTTAAGATTGCACTTGTAAATATAATTATTCATGTAGTAATATACATAGTCATTGCTAAGCGCAAAGTTTTCTGCATTAAAGACTGCTTCATTTGTGTAACTAGTTGATTCTATGGTCCGTTGTATTAAAATCTTACTATTAGACAGCAGAACAACTGTGACTTTATCATTATTAGCAATTCTTACACAATTTCGTTCCGGTAGTGTTATTGGAATAATCTTTAATGTTGTAGTATCAAAGAGAACAGTACCAACTAAGTCTCGGACAGGTAAAACTCCGTAGCTTACTTCTAAAGTGTTAACATTGAATTTATAAAATTCTTTAAGTATCTTAACATGCATTATGGAATCGCACCATAGTTTTAGGTTTCTATATATATAATACCACTTGCAATCATTTCCGGATTTTCTTTTGGCGATTTGAGAAGAGCATTTGAAATCTTTCATACACATTTTTTCCCACAAGAAATCTGTCTGATCTAAAAAGTCCTTCCAGCCACTGCAGACCCTTCTACATTTTCCTAATGTATATCCGTCTGTTGATAATAATATATTTGCAAAAATCTCCCTCGGCAAATCTATAATAGATACACTCATTTTAAATGTCTTCAAAAATTTAATTTCGTGGCAAGTGGTTATTGAATAATGTTTTAATAAATGCACTAATTAGCTCTGAATTTATATCTAACATTTAAACATTTTTTAAACGCATAATTTATATAATTATAAAACCAATACAAAAGTAATAAATTATCTTGTGACTTTTTCTTTAAAATTTTGACGTATGGTCATTCATTTTTTTTAAATTCATACCGGTCGGGACAGGCAAAGGGAGCGTTGCCCATACAGCCATTTCTAAGTTTCTCGTATGGCACTGACCTCCATTATACAAGTACGCTGGACTAACGATACCCTTTGAAATGACAGCTATTTTTTGTGCCTATTTGAAGCGGAATCAGCTCCCCCAATGGGAGTGAAAGGAACTAAATTTGACCATTGACCAAATATATTTGTCTATGATTTGACGTAAAAATGACGTTTGAAAGTCGACATACTGGCGCTGATAGCAGTAGTGGGAGTATTTGGAACTAATACTAGTGATGACAACCAATAACGATTAAGCGGCCATTTGCAAGTTACGTCAAATTTAGTTCTCTTCCCTCTCACTGGGGCGCTGATTCCGCTTCAAATCAGCACAAAAAAAGTGGGTATCATAGGTCCAGTCAGTCAGTAATGGAGGTCAGTGTCGTATGGTCATTCAATGGGTTGTTTTCTTTTTTTTATCTCCACCTGACATGACGGCGCGACGATAGACACTTCTAGATTTTCTATTGGTTCCCCACCGATCTGAAATTATCTGCAGGTTGGCATCACTGACTACATATGGGTTGTGTTTCTAAAAAATCTCAGTGTCCTGTCAAGTGTGACATAAATCAAAATATCTTGAACCTAGTTTCCGTTAGCATAAAATTAACATAAAACTGTATGTATTTATATATTTCCATATATTACTGTGTTTTATTGCTTCGTCACTCTAGTTTAAATTTCACGAAGAACATACGCCTAAGGGATCATTGGCCTAAGCGATTAGGCCAGTATACTGGTAACAGTTTAGGAACACGCTGACATAATATAATACTTGTCAAACTGAAAACTGACAACTGAAAGAGTTTTGGCGGGCATGTTACTTTGACACTTCTTCTACTTTTTATTGTTGGTGTGTTTTTTATTATTTTTTCCCAAATTGTGTTATTTGGGTTTTTGATGTTCATTATTGGTAAAATATTAGCCATTAAATATCCGTTATCTTGCACAAGTGCAGGTAAGATGTTGTCAAAACCAAAATGTATAATTCCTGTGACATTTGGTGTGAATAACGGTAAATAGGGCTATTTCTTCCGTGAGTTTTAACTAAAACATCGTTATAATAACTTTACTATCCTATTCGTTGGAATATTATTGCGTCTTTTTCAAATTGAAATGTATCAAGTTTTACATTCTTTTGCCCAGTTTTGTAGCAATTAATGATGGTATTACCGATAGTTGTCTACCCATACGCCATCTAGTTACTAAAATGAAAACTGTTTGACAATCAAATTAAAAAAATAAGAAAATGCCTCATTGGTCAGGACGGTCAGGTGTCAAATGTCATGTTTTTTTTCTTTTCTTATTATGGCGCTCGGCTTTTTAACCATGGCCAGTGTTAAGTAAAATATGGCGGGAAAAAGTTCATTTGTCAAGTAAAATATGGCGGGAAAAAGTTCATTTTCATCAAAGTTCCTTAAAATAAGCAAAGAGGATATAAACTACGTAACAAAAATAAGGGGATGAGCACATGGGTTTCTTAGTTTTGTAGCTTTAATCACAAAAAAAAAAGAAATAAAATTAATAAATTTGGTTAAACATCAATTTAATAGCAACATGTTGATAGATAAATGATAATATAAATAGTTAACCCAACAAAATACAATAATATAAAAAATCTAATTTCAGCGAAGGCTGACTGGGCTGAGGCATACATTACGTTTTAATGACGATTTAAATTTAACCTTCAATTTAATGAAGAGTTTGACAGATAATGTATGGGACTTATGTCAAAATTTTAATTAATTACATTTAAGCAATTAATGTTCCACTATGACTGCGGCAGTCTATATTCGTCTGCGTACAAGTTAGTGCGGCAATTTTTTTGACACAAGTCAACTTATTGTAAGTAAATACATAATTCAACGTGATATTAAAATAATTTAAAGCTTTGAGCAACAAAAAAATCCCTAGGAACCATAACCGATTATAAAGTATAGTAAAAAATACAAAAACTCAACATTAAACTAGGAATGCTAAAGAATATTCTTAAAAGTATGGATTTATGTAATAAGTAAGTAAATCAAATAACACCACTTATTATTAACTAGATGACGTCCGCAACTCCGTTGCGCTCAGTATTGCGCGGGAGCCGTAGGTACATATTTTTGGGATAAAACAGTATCCTATGTCCTTTCCCGGGACTAGCCAGTATACTAGATTTTATTTCGGAACTTACCCTGTCACCTTGAGCTGCCAGTTGCCACAAAGCTCTAAAAAAAAGGTTTTCAGGTCATTTACTTTTTACGACAAATAATGGCTAATTTTCGAAGCAATTTTAATAAATACAGCATTAATCCTTATCCAATTAAATACCTTAAATACATTGTTGATTTAATGTAGATCTATATGGCCCTTTACAGCATATTATGATTTAAATGAATATTTTCGAAGATATTACAGATTTAAAAATTGCGGGACGTAGCTTTTGCGGCGGTACCGGTCAATGCGGGCCACGGGTAGTAATGAATATAAATCAAAACTACTGAATCGATTTTAATCATTTTTTCAGTGAGTGACATAGGGCATAGGCTATATATTATATACACGTGCGAATCCGGGGCGGATCACTAGTATTAGATAATAATTTCGAATACATTATTCCACTTACTTATCAATAAAAATATTTACAATTTAGAACGCCTATAATTATAGTATTGTATTATAACAATTGTCTTTATGTCTATGCTTTGAAGTTTAGACTGTTTACACACATGCCGCGGCGGTGCCGCTGCATTACTCATCCTCGTGTCTCTATTTGCCCTTACACACGGCGCGGCGGCGCGATAAACGCTGCAGCGGCGGCGCCGTGTGTGAACACGCTTATATTTATGTCAGACAAAGTATGGTATGTATGCAGTATGGCAGACAAAGACGGAAACTCCGTTTTCGCCATTTGACATAGACTTAATCCAAAATGACTATAATGTACTCGGCGAAACATGGCGTTAGCGGTTATTGACTCCCTGTCAAAAACTTGTCATTTTCTATACAAAGCCGCGATTGACAACATCTGACACTTCATTGTCAATCGCGGTTCTCGACCTCTGTGGCTGTTGGTGGGCGTGTTGGTAGCTCAAGCCGGGGGTCGCGGGTTCGAATCATCTAATCCTATAAATATTTTACAAAAAAGTCTAAAGAGCCCTCTACACGTAAGTTGTTTAATCACTATGATTGCGCAGCTGCCTAAGTACAGTCGATTACTGTCAATCCTAGTTGAATATGTCTCTACCATAATCTATTCTAGCCGTAATCTTCCATAATTGAAGGCCTAAGTAGAGAAGTGGATAAATAACAATTTGAAAATGGTCGTTTTACAAGGTGTAACAAAACTAAATGATAATACTTTAGGATGTGTATGAGTCCCCTGTATCAAATTCACTGTGAAAGTAGCAGCGCTGAAAAAGTAACTTTTTTACATCTTTGTATGGGAAAATTCCTGACGCTCGGGCGCTTGCCCATTTGTATTTGCTCTTTCAGCGCTGCTACTTTTACAGCGAACTCAATATAAGGGACACATACAAACCCCAAAGTATTATCACTTACTTTTGTTACACCTTGCAGAGGTTTTAGGACCAGGAAAATGATTTGACCAGGATAATGCGGATTTTACGTCTTGCCAGATGAATGGGTAAGTTAAAAGGTTTGTTCAATTTGTAAGGGAAAACATGAGTAATAACTAATTGTACTTAAGTTATAAAATGTAACCCACTTTACACGTCTTCAAATATGGACGCCATAATCGCCTGTATTTGTCCATGATCGAACGTGTAGAGGGCGCTTAACAATAGTTTTTCTACGCTAATTTTATTTAAGCAAACATTCATAATTTGAATACAATTTTAAATGCATATCTAAATGTAAAACATCTTCAGGTAACTTAGAAGTGAGAGCGATGCAACGGCAAAGAAGGATAGATAATTTGTTTTTTACTCTTTTAGGTATGTCTTATTTATATTATGTCATATTTATTATTATATTATATTCAATTACTAATAAACGTTGTATAAGCTTTGAATAGTTATACAGTGTTTTGTTCCTGTCACACAAGTGACATTTTTAATTGGATTGAAGAAGACAAAACATTGTATAACTATTCAAAGCTTATACAGCGTTTATTAGTAAGGGGGAATATCTTTGCGTTGAATAGTTAATAATAATAATTAATGTATTGTGATTTAAATGTAGGTGTGTCTGTTGCTCAATGGTTGAGAGCGCGGGTTCCAATCGCGCCGATAGAAAAAATATCAATGTTCCTGGGTCATAGATGTGTAATGTGTATGATATAACAAAAATCTTAAATATGTACATTAGGGTATAAAATATTAAATATATTTCCGTTGTCTGGTACCTGTAACACAAGTCCTTCAGGTACTTACCACGGGGCCAGACTGACGTGGTGTGAAGCGTCCATGGATTATATTTATTTAAAAAAGTTTTAAAATGCGAAAGTAGCATGTGGTAGCATCCAAAAGTTATACTTAGCATAAAAATATGATAAAAAAGTCTATATTACAAAATAGCACTACTAAATGCAATAATTATGCGTATAGTTCGACTGTTTAGTTTTGATACTTGAAATTAATGATAGTTCCTTTGCAGTTTTCTTCAAAACGATTTTACCTAAAAATAATCCTGAAGAAGTTTTACTTTTTCCATCCCTGTTTTTATAGATTTTTGCTTAAACTAATCAACTATTTTTGTAAAATGTCGACGCGACTAACATAGCAAAGCTGCCCATTATGTACAAAGTTGCAGGAATTGATGACAGCAGTTTGTATCTTTCCTCTGTAATAGAAAGGGTTAAGATATAGAATAATCATAATCAAAAAAAAAATGGCTGGCCGCAAACGCACGTTTGCCGTATTCAATTTCCTAATTCGTTTTCCGTATTCAGAAATCCGAATGCATGGAATCAATAGAAAATATATTAACTGGAGCACACTCGCTTTTTTTTCGAACGGAACGAATTCCGCACGTACATTTCAAGTGCAAGCCGGCGCGTTTGCGCGTGAAAAGAAACGTTTGTCTCAAGGAATTCCAAACCATAATTCCACATAAGGAAATCAAATACGGAAAACGTGTGTATGCGGCCAGATTTAAGTAGCTTCCGACAGCTAGGATGATGTTGTAAAAATTCTCGAATGCGTAGCATTTCAAACAGAAAAAAAAACTATCGAAATAGGTTCATCCTCGTGGGAGTTTTGGCAAACTAACACACACACCGACATATGAAACTGATAATACTTGGGATAGCATCGGTTTGCGTCAGTAGTTAATAAAATTTTAAGAATAATGGCTAAATTACTATTTTTGAGCCCAGTTTACAAAAAAACTAATGGTGTTTTTTAAATAATAAATAAAAAAAATTGCAGTTAAATAAGCTTGTCACATGTCATTATTCAAATATTGAAAATGTTGTTAACATAAAACATTTAGTAACATGTATGTACACATACCATGCAGAAAAAATATTATAAAGATTAATTAATCAAGCCCCATACGGTCACCGGCGTCCGAGACACAATAGAATATCTATTGTGTCTCGTTTTCCCACGATCGACGGGTTAAGGCAACAAAACTCTATTATATACAGAAGGTTCATGCAATATAAATTAAAGACATTTAATAGATAAATAATACTTTTATTCCAGCAGTCTTCAACATTTAAGTAACAAACAAGTAAGAGTAACTAAACAATATTACATTAAAACATTAAAGTAATACGAAATTAAAGTTACTTGGATATCGGGATGTGAATATATTTTAATGATAATCGTATCTTTGTATTGTAATCTATAATTTTAATTTTGTATTTTATGTCACTAAAACGATGCTAATTTTTAAAAATACACTTAAAGCAGATTGAAAAAGGGGCGCCAAACAAATGATATTGAAAATGTGACAAACTTATCTAACCTTCCAACATACAAGCATAAAGTTAAGAATTATTGGTCAGAAGATTTTCTGTAACACGCATAGATTATATACAATCTCCTTACTAATTAAAATATTTATATAGTGAAAAAAAAAACAAGTATCAAGAATAGCTGTTTTCGGTACATGACACAACGATTTACAAAAAAATAGGAAATATAATTAAGGTGTTCTTGTCTTTATCTTAAATATTTGAAAACGCATATGACAAAAACTTTGATCTATAAAATTGCATAAATATTCTCATTAGTAGGAAGAATATGTATATTATTTACGATCACAAAATCGAAAAGGAAAATTTACGATTATCATTAAATATATTTGGGCGTAAAGCCCGTTCAAATAATTTTTGATAAAAATAAACTGCAACCTAATGGGCATTACGAAAAGTTGTAAAGAGTGTCAACATTCATTAGTCAGTCACTTCAAGCTTAACATGTCAAGTCAGTCACATAGTCGGCACTCGGTCCGTTTTAATTAAGTAATAGTCTTCATAAACCAAGTTAACGTATACCATTATCCATAATTCATCAAACATAAATATTCAAATAATAATATATTTTTTATCCTTGCACTTTTTTATGAAAGGAAATAAAACTGACTTACGGCCATTCCCAATATTTGATCTATCTCTGATTTTGCCCTACTAGAGATAGGAATAGCTCTCATTAGACATTAGAGACATATATTTTATGTCAATTCAATGTTAGCTGCGATCGGTCGTATGTCAAACCAGAGATAGATTGAATATTGGAAACGGCCGTTAGGGGCTGTTTCACCACTTCCTGATAAGTGTCGGATGGATCCACCACTTAATTTGACAGATAGCGTATGGAGAATCTGTCAAATAAGTTGTGGATAGCCTATCCGGCACTTTATCAGGAAGTGGTGAAACAGGCCCCTAAAGTCTTATCCGATAGATAAAAGAAATACTTACAACTAAAGGTAACTATGCAAATATTAAATTAAAATATTTACTTTACGCTTACGATACTTTACTATGCCTGTCTTTGTGTGTCAAAGGTATTTCCGACTATCAGACAAAGCAAGTAATAAGGATTAGCATAAACGCGGAGTGAATAATCTTGATTATACGAGAGTTAGAATTTAAATTTAAAATCTTCAGTGAAATTTGTATTGTATGTCATATTTTTTTTTTTGTAAATACAGGGTGCAATTAAACCTTCCTGCCAAATTTTGATATATTGATCCTTGTTAAAAATAAAAATACACGTATTTTTTCTTTTATAATCACTCAGTACTAAAATGTTGAGAAATAGCTACCGAAAGTTATCCTAAAAAACACTAACCCCCGCGTTACCCCCGCTTATACCCCACCGCCGCGAGTGACCGTTCTAAAATAACACCCAAATTTTTTTTTGGTTAAATGGACTCTCCTAATGATACCTAAGCCCTGGAAAAAATTTGGCAGGAAGGTTTAATTGCACCCTGTATTTTAAAAAAATACAAGTAATCAAAAATAGCTGTTTACGCTACATGACAGAACGATTAACAAAATACTTAATTAAAGATACATAATTCTTTGTTTTTCCGAATATTTATTAATTAATCAACAAAAAATAAACAACAAAAAATAAGCAAATAAATTAAAATATATTTTACCTTATAAGGTAACAATCAAACTAGCATAACAACTGAAACTGTACAATATGTAAATATATTAACATATAGGTATTAGGGCTGTTTCGATCGATTTGTTGTTATTTTTAACCGACTTCTAAAAAGGAGGAGGTCTTTCTTAAAAGTAGAAAGGAAAAAAAACGGCCGAGTGCGATTTGGAATCGCGCACGAAGGGTTCCGTACCGTTAAAGAGAGAAAGTTTATTTTAATTACACATATCTCCGGAACTACAAAATCGGTTCAGTAGTTTTTGAGATATTAAATTGTAATTCTTAATTACGTATAATTTTGAAGTCGGTTTTATCTTTTTAAAATACTATTATTAGGGTTCCGTACCCAAAGGGTAAAAACGGGACCCTATTACTAAGACTTCGTTATCTGTCCGTCTGTCTGTCTCCAGAGTCCAGGCTGTATCTCAAGAACCGCTATAGCTAGACTTCCGAAATTTTCACATATTGTGTATTTTTGTTGCCGCTATAACAACAAATACTAAAAACAAAGTGAAGTTATTATTTAAGGAGGGCTCCCATACAACAAACGTGACTTTTTGGACACTTTTTGCTCGTAATTCATAATAGCAACATGTAGGCACATGAAATATTCACAAAAATCCTTAATTATATTTATACTTTCATTTTTAATAATAAATTTAAAATAAAATACGTTTTTAAGGAGGTGTCCTATACAAAAAGCACAATTTTTTGCCTACTTTCGCTGTATAACGGTACGGAACCCCTTGTGCGCGAGTCCGACTCGCACTTGGCCAATTATTTATATTAATATACAACTTGTGTTATAATCTGCTCAATATCCCATGCTCGAATCTTGGAAGGCGCGCTATGGCTCGGTCGTTTTGGGACTCTGATAATAAAGAAAATAATTTCAAAGGACGTTCTACTAAAACCCGATTTTTTTTCTATAGCTAGTATCCATAACCAGAAAGCTCTATTTTTTATGTGTTAATAAAAGCTGATTATAGTTAAGTACCTTTCAAAGCCAACAGAAGGGAATAAGCATCTGAAATATTGGAACGAAGTTCCTTATGGCGCGTTGCGAAAGGGGGCTAGACGGAAAAAGTTTTAACGACACGACACTTTTTGACCGACATTTTTTGCCACAGACATAGATTAAGATAGATACCGCATGTGTATGTACTTCGCCGGACATGCGGTTCTATCTTGATCTATGTTTGTGCTTTTTGCTATAGTTGTAAGCCGTGCGGCGTGCGCGTGTTTCTCTGTCTGTCTGTCTCTCACTTTTTCTCTGTCTGTCTCTCGCTCTCTCATAGAAAGCAAGCCAGTTATGATTTTTTTTATAACTTCGTTCCATCCGGGTGTCCCTTGACACCTCTCAAGTTTTTATATTTTTATTGCAAGCTAGATGACTCCCTAAATTTCGTATGACTTCCCTCCTAAAATAAACCTTCCTTGGACTTCCACGAATATTTCATGATTAAAATTAGCCAAATCGGGTCAGCCGTTCTCGAGTTTTAGCGAGACTAAGAAAAACTAAAATTCATTTATATTTATATCATTATGTATGGAACTGTTAACGTCAAATTCAAAATATCTATGAAGATACATGTGTCAATTTTATTTTGTCTATAGTTAATTATTTTATTGTTATTTAAGTTGTTGCCTGTTTGTGATTAGTTTATAATGATTTATGATATCCATGCCTTCGGGTGTACCAGCATATGCCGAGCGTGGGCCAATTTGCAACTGCTATTAAGAGTTGCTTACTATATAATAATATTATGTAAATATGTACCATGTTTGTAGTGGCAAATAAACCTTATTATTATATTATTATTAACTGTCTTCGTTTGATGACATGTATTAAAAGTGTTACTTGACAAGAAAGGACAAGGAATAACTAAAATAATGAAACTAATTGTCAGAGATCTCATGCATTTTTAAATTCGATTTCATAAGTACAATTTATGGGAAAAAAACGCCTAATTTTTTAATAAATATCTTTGGCTAGCGCGATTTTAAAATGGGAATTTCGAAATATTTTCAATTTTACTATTAGTACCAAACCAGTCATGGTTAGGGTCAATTCAGACCGCACCGCGACGAGTTAATGCATTTCTGTATTGAATTGACAGACTTTCATGACATCTCACGCAATTGAAGTCTGTCAAATCCATACAAATTTAGAAATGCATCTACCCGTCGCATTGCGGTCTGAATTGACACTTAAACTACAAGTCTACTTCAAATTGTGCGTAATTTTGTTGGTTATACTCTTAAATATAGATGGTAACCGGTGCAAAGGGAATCTCTTTTTCCAACTAACGCCTATACCTACAACTGGAGACGTCGGTACTATACTTTTCTCTAACACAATCGGATGGTCCTCCTTGTCAAATATTATCTCTGGATCGTTCTCTATAATATCCTCTATGGTTTGCCAGTCCGTGTGTAATTTTTTTCTTTTCTCACAACACTGACATACACAGTAATCACACTCTTTTTTGCTCATAAAATAGTCCGCGTCGTCTAAAATCGTATGCTCATCTTTGGGTGACTTTAGCGGGACAAATACGGAGAATTTCCGCGCCGAATACTGCATCAGCTCCTCTATGAGCACGTCATCTGTCACTTTCGCGTCTGTCAGTTTGACGTCTGTCACTCTGTCTATGGTCGCGTCGTCTATGGATTGTCTACTGTCGGGAGGGGATACGTCGGAGTGGGATAGACTGTGTCGTTTCTGACCTGTCATAGCCAGGGATTTCTTGGTGGTGGCCCAACCGAGGGATCTCTGGACTGCCATCTTCCATTTGGTGTATCTGGCGTTGCGATCTGTAATGGAAAATAGGGACAAATGTTAGAATGTATATTTTTTTTTATAAAATAAGGGGGCTAACGAGGGAACGGTTCACTTCATGGAACGTTAGTTCTACCATCGCCCATGGACACTCGCAACATAGTTGCAGGTGCGTTGCCGGCCTTTTATTAGGGAATACGCTCTGTTCTTGAAGGTTAAGTTATATTTATATTTTCTATATTTTGTGTTATATTTTTATATTTAAATTAATATTATCACTTACACAAATTTTGTGAATATAACATAAATATTAGTTTCTAATCGCGTTTTAATCTAAAACAATGGAAATAAAAGCTTGAAGTTCCACATTCATAAATAAAGTATTCTAGAAACTCTGGAATTACAATGGAATAAAATTATTAGAGATGCAAGCGTCATCGAGTGTACCATAAATATAATGAAATGCATCAGTGATCGCCGATCAGCTATATTATACAATATTATAATACTTCGTATCGCGGAGGCACAGGCGGTACGGAAGCCCGGTTGGCTCACGGTTAACTTATGAGAAAATGGCGCTACACAGACTCGTTTTTAACATGTGTGCTACAAACTTAAATACAAGTTGATCATATTGATCCGGAAATGTCCCCCTCGGCAGCCGGCAGGTCGCAGCTACTATAGTGACCGACGACCGCCGCGCCCGACATGTCCCCCGGCGGGCTACTACTGTCCCCCAGCTACTGTACTGACCGTCGACGGTGGTGGTGGGCAGCAGCGGGTCGGCGTCGGCCGCGCGCGTCGCCCACTGCTCCAGGTCCCAGGCGCCGACCGCCGCGCCCGCTGCCACGCCCGCCCCCAGCGCCGACATGTCCCACGAGCGCGCTATTACTGTGGGGAAAACGAGGAAACGGTCATTAAGAAATAAAAAAATTCAATGTTGTTTTCACGCACGTACGCACGCACCCACATACGCACGCATACAACTTACGCATACACGCTCGCACGCATACACGCTCGCACGCATACACGCATGCACGTACACATGCACGCACGCAAATATTCAGGCACGCACGTACGCACGAACGGACGCACTCACTTATGCACGCACTTACAGACGTCAAACTTATAACATTTTCTTATTTTCGTCGAGGGTTAAAAATATGCGGGACAGTCTTTTTCTTATTTTTACCACTGCCATAAAATGTTATTTTATGTTACTTCTTAAAATGCAATTTTTATTATCTTTTTAAGGATAACTATATTTTTTCTTGATTTGTTTATATGGACTTTTTTATTATTTTGTATTTTTATTTTATTTTGTTTGTTATGTGATTGGGTATGTCCGAAAATTAAAATCAAGATTTTATTAGATTTATTTATATAGATCATATACTTACAAACTGGCATCCCTATGATATCCGCTTGTAGCTGCATCAACAGCCTATTGGACGTCATCCTGCCGTCTACGTGCAGGTTGGTGAGCGGCACACCGCAGTCCTTGTCCATGGCTTCTAATATGTCACTGAAAAAAAAAATGATGATAGTGTGTAAAATATAAAACTACTAGATGACGCCCGCAACTTCGTTGCGCCAAAATTCGTTTATCGCGCGGGAACCGTACATTTTTCCAGGATAAAAAGTATCATGTCCATTCCCGGGACTCAAAGTATCCCCATACCAAATTTCAGCAAAATCGGTTCAGCGGTTTAGGCGTGAAGAAGTAACAGACAGACACACTTTCACATTTATAATATTAGTATGGATTATATGACGCCCGCAACTCCGTTACGTCAAAACTCGTTTATCGCGTGGGAACCGTAAATTTGTTAGGTATAAAAAGTATCCAATGTCCTTTTTTCCCGGGACTCAAAGTATCTCCACAACTAATTTCAGCAAAATTAGTTCAGCGGCTTGAGCGTGAAGAGATAACAGACAGACTAAGGGCCGCTTGCACGTTCCAGGGTTAAATAATTTGTCTCTGAGTTAACTTCTAACTCTGGGTTAAATATTCATATTTTCTTGCATTGCCAAGAGTTAAGACATAACCACGAGTTAAATAATTAAATATTTAACCCGGCGAAGTTGGAGGATTAAATGGCTAACTCTGAGTTAAAACGCCATTTTATGGCCTGTTTGTGTTTGGTGCTTTGTAGCGATTATCATTTAGATCTAATTTTTAATAATGTATCACTTTTTTTTTCGCATGACGATGAAGTCATTGTTGATTACATTAGTTCGGATTTTTTTAATAGAAGAGTTGGTGAACGAATTGATCATTTAATTTTTTTTCATTTTTTTATAATTAATCTGTACATAGGCTTTCTACAGTGCAAGTGCGATGATGCCCATGAGCAACAGCATTGAATTTCCCTGTAATTTTAATCCATGCTTCTTGTTTTTGCTGAAGATTAACACCATCAGTCTCCTTATTTTCAATTATGCTTTTATATTCTGATATAATATCACAAAGAAGCAGACTTTCACTACTTGTGAAGTTTAGACCACGTGAACGAGTCTTCTTTAGCATTATCTATACAAATTATCACAATATTCTACACGAAAGCACAATCAACGAGAGATGTTTATTTAAAAATACCACGAACGACCAACGCACAACCACAGAACAATACACGACGCTTCATAAAAGTCGTCCGAAAGCAATGTTTCATTTAAGATTTGACATCCTACTAATATTATAAAGGCGAAAATTTGGATGTATGTATGTATGGATGTATGGATGTTTGTTACTCTTTCACGTAAAAACTACTGAACGGATTTTAATGAAACTTTACAATAATATAGCTTACACATCAGAATAACACATAGGCTACAATTTTAACTGACTTTCAAAATGGAGGAGGTGTTATGTTCGTTTTTTTATGTTCAACGATTACTCCGCCGTTTGTGAACCGATTTTCAAAATTTTTCTTTTGATGTATAGGTTATCATCCCAATTTGGTACCATATTCATAAAAGTGGTGACCTGATGAAGGGATCCATAAGAAATCGAGGGAACTCCTCACTCTTTATAGATACAAGTTTGGGAGTTTCGACGTTGTTTTAAGAACGGAAAGCATATGCTACTATGCAAATTATATTCATCATCATCATCATCACTACCATAAACCATTATAGAACCATGTATCGTCCCGTTTTGACCCTATTATTGGTACTTTTCATAGTCTTTTATTATATATCACTTAAACCGCGGGTAGCACCGCGGGGCACGGCTAGTAAAGAATAAAACTTATACGTATTCTTGCAATTGTGTGAGCGAGAAGAGATTACGTATGTCATTCATCGTTCGCTCTTTTGCGTTTGGTCGGATATTACCAGAGAGAGTGAATTTTAGTTTGACACATGTTTTACACAAAAGATTGCCAGCATAAAGAAAAATAAAACCGGCCAAGTGCGTGTCGGGCCACGCGCAATATAGGGTTCCGTAGTACCGCTAGGTATTGAAAATTTTTGTATGGTCAATGAATGTACATTTATAACGTGTTCTAAACTACTAAGAACATCATCTCAGTTACTTTCAAAGGAATTTGAACGAAAAGTTCCTTTATACTTCGCCGAATACATTTTATTTAGTTGATCGACTATAACTCAATAACTTATGAAGTCTTCGTAGCCGTGATAGTTTTCCTTTTAAATTCAGCATATTTCCGACTCCCGTGAATTTTTTCACATTTTCAGAAGCAACCGTTTAGCTGGTAGAAGAGGGGGACACTGGACTCTAACGATTTTTTCCACTTTAAAACTTAATATTTCAAAAATGGATCCCTAAATCGGAAAATGATCTTTGAATACTCATAATATTTTAAAAAAACCTATCAACGACACCTTACACGATGGGGTGGACGCGAAAAAAAAAAATTCATCCCCGCTTGATGTGTAGGGGAGGTACCATAAAAAAAAAGATTTTTTTAAGTTTCTATGTACCATTTTGTCGGCATCATTAATATGTGCAGTAATGCCAAATTACAGCTTTGTAGGTCCTAGTCTCTGAGCAAAACCGCGGACAGACAGACGGACAGGCGGACAGACGGACAGACAGACGGACAGACAGACGGACAGACAGACGGACAGACAGACGGACAGACGAACGGACAGACGGACAGACAGACGGATAGACCGAAACTATAAGGGTTCCTTGTTGACTACGGAACACTAAAAAGGTTGGGTCAGTAAACCTTGGATTTTTTTTTTCATGCAAGACAAACTTCGAGTTAGAAAAGTGTTAAATTTAACTTGAGTTAATAAACTCGGAGTTATTTAATTAACTCAAGACTTTACTTGCAAGCGGCCCTAACGCATTTATAATATAAGAACGGATCTCTCTAACAATATTGTAGCTATACTAAATTTCAGGTGCAGGACCGACTTTTTACATGCCCATCCGACGCATGGATCATCTTACTTGTCAGACAATCAGGTGATCAGCCAGCCGCCATTCGTGTCGGTCTTCCGTCCCACTGGGTTATGAGAGTAAAAGGAATAGAGAGTGCTCTTGTGTGTTGCGCACACACTTGGGCACTATAAAATTACTCCTGCGTATCTGGCCTGGTTTCAATGAAACCGGCCACTGTCACCGAAACCGGTGTGGGAGGTATTATTATTATACTAAGTTTATAACGTTACAGCGAGTCATTTCTGCAAATGTCAAAATGGCATATCTTACCGTGTTTGAAAACATACAGCTTCCAAGGACGCCCGTATTATGTGGTTCTTTGTAGTAAACGATGTCAGGCCACATATTATCCTGTAAGTAAACATTAAATAAAAATTTAAATATCACAATAAAAGTGACACTCAACTGTGTTCAAATTGTAACATGAGAGGCTGTTTATTGATTATCAAATGTGTATAGAATAACTCTATTTATACAGGGTGTAACAAACTAAGTTACACAACTCTACACACCCTAAAGGTAATACTTTAGGGTGTGTAGAGTTGTACAGAGTTCACAGTGAATGATACACACCAACGAAACAATACACGCCCTAACGCATTGTCACTTAGTTTTGTTACACCCTGTATAACAAAACCGCATCAAAGTTTGTTATGTAGTTTTAAAGATTAACGCAAACAGAGACAAAAAAGTCTTTGTTTAAGGGGGGCGCGACTAACCCTAAATTGTCGATTTTATAATTCATTTTTATACTTGAAAATAAGCCCCGAATTGTTTCTTTTTCTAAGCATAGATACTACATTACATTTCCGAGGATCCGACCTAGCGAAAACACGATATCTTAAAATTTTCTCGATACAAAAAAATCACAGATGCATATAATTTTCACGATTTTTTCATATATTGCCATAACCGTGCATTAAACTAAGTAAATATTTTAACACATTGTATAAAATTCTATCATTGAGAAACTGACCTAGCGGATTTTTAAAATGTTGTATATTTATCGAGTTATTGAGAAAAAACTAATTTGGCGATGAATCCGCGTCGTCCTTTTTTTACCTGGCATATGAAAGACGGGCGTGAGTGTGAAGAGAGAAGGACGATGTTTGATTTTTTGCGTTAGTCGCCCTCTTAAGTTATTATTAGTATTCAACTATGGAGTAATTACTAGATACATGTGGAACGCCTATACCAGCTTAACCTTACGCTTGAGTACGTCAAAATCTTTCCCAAGTCAAACTTTAGAGCAGTGGTAGGCAATAGGCGGACCGCGGTACGTTTGCGGACCGCGAAAAGTCGAATCTCGGACCTCAAAATATTGTAATGTATTTTATACCAAGTATCTATTAATACATAGATAAGGTATTCGTATACCTTTATTAATTAAAATAATATTTTAAGCTACATAGGACAAGTGTGTTTTTTTGTGTCCTTCCGCCAGTATCTTACTTTAATGCTATGTATACACTTGCCCCACTCCAACTCCTAAAGTATGGACACACTTACCCTCCCCAACTCCCAAGAATGAACACACGTCATCAAGTTATAAACACACTTACCCCCTAGCGTCCTTCCGCCAATAAGGAGCGTATAACCCGTTGAGTGCGGGCACGAAGTACACGTCCCCCGTGGATGATACACGCGCCGCGCCAATCTCCTCTTCCCCCTCTTCGCACAGCTTGAGATTGTCGCGGAGGAACTTCATTGCCCCACCGGCTACTGCTATTGAGCCTAGAATGATAATAATACTAATATTATAAATGCGACAGTGTGTCTGTATGTCTGTTACCTTTTCACACTTAAACCACTGAGCAGATTTTGCTGAAATTTAGTATAGAAATACTTTGAGTCCCAGAAAAGGACATTTCATACTTTTATCAAGAAATAATCGGCCAAGTGCGAGTTGGACTCGCGCACGAAGGGTTCCGTACCATTATAGAACAAAATAGCCAAAAGGCTTTTATATGGGAGCCCCCCTTAATAAGTTTAATTTTATTTTACTATCAATTATTAAAGTATAAATACAACTACGTATTTTGTGAACATTTTAAGTGCCTACCTGTTGCCATTGTTGAGCAAAAAATAGCAAAAAAATCACATTTGTTGTATGGGAGCCCCCTTAAATATTTAATTTATTTTGTTTATTTTTTTGTTGTTATAGCGGCAACAGATATACACAAACTGTGAAAATTTCAGAAATCTAGCTATAGCGGTTCTTGAGATACAGCCTGGAGACAGACAGACGGACAGACAGACATCGAAGTCTTAGTAATAGGGTCCCGTTTTTACCCTTTGGGTACGGAACCCTAAAAATGTAAACGAATTTTGACGCAACGGAGTAGAGGACGACGTCTAGATAAGACGGAGAGATAAGTAAGTTATAAGTAAATAGTTCCCAACAGGCCGCGCATAACATTTATGAACGCTCGGTGAAACTGCTGGGGGCAATCTGCGTATGTTCGCGGATATCTTCGCCGTTTGTGAACCGATTTTAATGATTCTTTTGTTGTTAGACAGAGGATACTTCACAGATGGTCCCATGATAAGCTATTTTTCTTTCACTTATAAACATTACCTTCTAAAGCGTACACCACGGGCGCGTTCGGGCCAAGTCTGTACGCGACCGTAGTGAGTAGACCGTGCGAGCTCAGCACTCGTCTCGTCCCCGTGTTGTACAGGAGGAAACACCCGCTCCTGTACGTGTTCTTGGCCTGACCCGCCTTCATACAGCTCTGCCCTAGAAGCGCTGCTTGTTGGTTGCCTAGTATCTGGAAAAGAGGTGTTATGTTTCACTTTATTCTTTTACCAGTTAATTACCTCAACTCCGTTGCGCAGACATTCGTTTGTCGCGCGGGAACCGTACATTTTTTCGGAATAAAAAGTATCCTATGTCCTCTTCCGTCTTTCAAAATATACCAAATTTCATTAAAATCGGTTCAGCCATTTAATCGTGTTAAGGTAACAGACAGACAAATGCACTTTTGCATACTATACGCTTACTATACCTAATAAATTTGAAAGTGTATGCCTGTTATTCTTAACAATTAAACCGCTGAACCGATTTTGTTGAATTCTGATATGGAGATACTTTGAGACACGGGAAAGGACATAAAAGATTTTTTATCGCGGAAAAATGTACGGTTCCCGCGTGATGTCTGGCAAAAGATTTGCAAGCAACATCTAGCCTATTGTAAGAGAATATTGCACAATGAACAACTTACCCCTGTAATTTTGATTCCATCCAATATCGAGCCGTCTCTAACGGTACCAAAGTATTCCGAGCTGCTTTTGATTTGCGGCAGAGTGTCTCTGTGTATACCGAACAACCTGAAACGTACAAAACAAGTAATAAGTTTAAAATACTATAATCCGATTAATTAATAACGTTAAACTAAGAAATTTAAAAACAACCCCCTATTCAAAACTATAAGTGTGAGGAATGAGGATGCAAAATATATTGAACCGATCTAATCACTGGAAGTTGCTTGCAACCTCATGAAATAAGTAAACCCAAATTTTCCAGCACTGAGCGGTCTGATGATGATCAACTATTGCTCACTCTTCAAAACACTCCACCCGTCTTTTTTTTATGAAATAAGGGGGCAAACGAGCAAACGGGTCACCTGATGGAAAGCAACTTCCGTCGCCCATGGACACTCGCAGCATCAGAAGAGCCGCAGGTGCGTTGCCGGCCTTTTAAGAGGGAATAGGGTAATAGGGGAGGGTAGGGATGGGAAGAGAAGGGAATAGGGGAGGGAAGGGAAGGGAATAGGGTAGGGGATTGGGCCTCCGGTAAACTCACTCACTCGGCGAAACACAGCGCAAGCGCTGTTTCACGCCGGTTTTCTGTGAGAACGTGGTATTTCTCCGGTCGAGCCGGCCCATTCGTGCCGAAGCATGGCTCTCCCACATTTAAACGTCTGGATGCTATGATGCTACGGATAGGCACATACACAAGTTGTACCATACAGAATCCTGAATCGGGATATCAGTAAGTATCAGCGTGACAATAAACAACATCTGCCGGGGCCGATAGTATATAGGGTGTAACAAAACGAAGTGATAATACTTTAGGGTGTGTATGTGTTCCTTATATAGAGTTCACTGTGAAAGTAGCAGCGCTGAAAGAGCAAAATTTTTTTGTGATTTGTATGGGCAAGCCCCGCGCGTCATGAATTTTTCGATACTAAGATGAAAAAAAACCGGCCAAGTGCGAGTCGGACTCGCGCACCGAGGGTTCCGTACAAACCTGCAAGGTTTACAAAGTTTGATTTTGTTACAGCTTAAAGGTATTATAGACCTGAGTATTTGGTATGAATTTCAATTTAATACCTCTACGCGTTTATGAGGAAATGGGTAGTAAGTTTAAAATTATTAAAAAAATATATATTATGTGATGTAACTAAAAATTTATGGTTTTCGTAATTTTTCCTTTATCTATGCTATAAGACGTTGCTTCGTACCAAATTTCAAGATTCTGAGTTCACGGGAAGCACCCTGTAGGTTTTGATTCCCTTGCAAGTGTCGAAAATTTGCGGCATAAACGGCTGTATCTTTTGATTGCGTTGGCTTAGAAGTTTGATTTTTTCACAGCTTCAAGGGACAGTAGACCTGAGTAATTGATATAAATTTCAGCTTCATACCTCCACGCGTTCCTGAGAAAAAGGGTCTTGACAGACGGACGGACGGACAGACGGACAACAAAGTGATCCTATAAGGGTTCCGTTTTTTCCTTTTGAGGTACGGAACCCTAAAAAAAAAGTTACTTTCAGCGCTGCTACTTTCACAGCGAACTCTATACAATAACCCATAACCCTAAAGCATTATCACTTAGTTTTGTTACGCTCTGTATAATATAAATATGTACCTGCACAACATGGGATCCCAGTTAACCGTCTCTAGATTCATCAGCATCGTCCGCGACGCGTTAGTCACGTCCGTCTTGTGTACGCCACCAACTGGACCACCGGTTAAAGTCTGTGGGGTTAAAAGCAAGCTATTAAAAATTACTTGAAACAGTATTTCCTTATCACGGGACCACATTTGTAAAATCTTCTATCCAACAAAAAAGGAATCATCAAAATCGGTTCATAAACGCCAAAGTTATCCGCGAACAAACAAAAGAGAAACATGTAGGTACACGGTCAAATTGAGAAATGTCGTCCTTTTTTTTAAGTCGAAAAAAAAGAGCATGTCTACAGAGTACACGTGTTAGTAATGAAACTTCTGTTCAAAATCGTGACGGCGTCGTTACGCTATGTTATTATTTCAACCCTCCTTTTTATGACGAGACTGGACGAGACCTTGAAATTTCACTCTCAACAAGCCTAAAGAAGTTTCACTTCAAGAACCAAGCTGGGGAGTAACTAGTAAAGAACGACTGTTCAAAGTACTCATCAAGACGAATCACACGAGCCCAAACTCGATGGGGTTATGTGGTTTTGTTACGGAGTTCCGGTATCCACCTTTCAGCTTCATGATAAGGTCAGCTCCATGTCATCATAATATTATTACATGATTTGCATATTCGCGCAAAATTTCAGCTAAATACGAAAATAGAAAAGTGGATCTAATTTAACTTACAAGATTCCATTACAAACAACGTGACGCATTATATTCAGTGCGCAGCCGCGGCATGCTCGCAATGATAACGGTTTTAGGGGGTTGGAAACCAAACCATTCGATAAAACACTCACCCAAAGTATCCAAGCATCTGTCGTCCCAAACAGCAATCTCTTGTCCCTGCTAGCTCGTCTCACACTCTTTACGTTGTCTTTCATCCATCTCATCTTCATCGCACTGAAGTAAGGACTTATTGGTAGCCCACATATATGCTTGAGGTAGTTCTTATTCTGGTCGGGGACTTTAGCTATAGTTGCATCGACGGTACTGTCTGTTCGTATGTCGTTCCATACTGGAAAGGAAAATATTGGGTTGGTTAGCAAAACATCCAAAAACCTTTGCTTCTACATAACAGAGAGTATGTATTGCTCGCACACTTCGGCATCTTCTAGTTATTAAGTTTCTAGGCACTGGCGTAAATTCAGGGGAGAGAGTGCTACTGCGCACACACATTATACATAGCTGGTCTGATTTCAATGAAACCATCTCCGGAAGCAGAAAGGAATTTTCTAGTTGATGCCCGCAACTCCATTGGGCACAAATTTCAGTAAACGTTCGGGAACCGTACATTTTTACGGGAATGTATAATGCCCGAATTAAAAGAATTTGCATACCTCATCAAGCTCGCTTCAGCGGTTTAAGCCTGAATAGGAAACAGACAAATGAATAGACAGACGGAGAGACTTTCACACTGATAATATTAGTATGGACAACAAAGCTCAACACACCGATGGCATTGTGCAGCTGCTTCCCCGTGTATTTGTCCCAGGCCACTGTAGTCTCCCTCTGGTTTGTAATGCCCAGCGCCACGATATCATCCTTCGTGTAACCTGGAATCGAAAACGAAATATTTTAGTAAAATGTAAAGATTTTTTGGCATGCTTTTTAGTCAGCCATGTAATGCTTATGCACAATCAAACTTATTTTACAAATTACACCCCTTTTTTGTCGGGGGTTAAAAAAGAAAAAACACTAGCGTTTATTCTACTCGTTAGTCAGTTGACACATAGTGTAACGAAGGACCCAGAAAATTTCTAAATGAGACAACTAGCGCCACAGTCCTGCATCGCGCTATCGAAGTTCTGTAAGTTTTAGTCGGCATATAAAAGGACCGAGCATACCTTCGCTCGGTCAGAAGATCTTCCTTCGGCACCACTCAAATTCCCACAAGCATGAAATGAAATCTCACGTGCCTTCGCTATAATTTTGATGGATATCTATCTAAAAGGTTAAAGGATGCCAATAACTAACCTAACTCCGTCAACTTTTCCACCACCACCTCAGCGCATGTCCTGATCTTGTCCACTATGTCGTGGGCATCTTGCTCGTACCAGCCCTCCTTGGGCTGACTGATGTACTTGTCTAGCTCATGGGAGGCCAGCTCCTCGGAGCACTCCGCTTCGTATACCTGGAACACGTTATATGCACTTATAGTAGCTAGTATTGCTGATCTGGCAAATATATTGCCGTATATGGTGTGGGAATGTTGGAGCCCATTGTTGTCATTTCAGACATTGTCATAGAGACGTTGTTTGTGACAATAAGCACTATTCAGGATTGTGCGCTGTTTGGTATGCTACAACTTTATTTCCAGAATGAATGTGGAATTCCCTCGATTTCTCATAGATCCCATCATTAGATCACCACTTTCGTGAACATGGTACCAAACTCAGATGATACCTAATGCAACACAAGAAAAATTTCGAAAATTTGTCCACAAACGGCGGAGTAATCGTTGAACATACAAACAAATCCACAGCCGAACATAGGACCTCCCCCTTTTGGAAAGTCGGTTAGAAGTAGATGGCCGATTCTTAGACCCACAGAAATGAAAAACAAGGTTACATCTAGCATAAAACTTACCACGAATCTGACTGTCTTGGTTCCATCGTCTATAACACCAACCAGCGGTTTCCGAGGTCGGTCGCACACAGGCATTTCTTCTGTAACAATACACAACAAGTGATAAAATTTAAAAACTATGAACAGATTATATGAAAAATTACAACATTTTGAACAGAAAATATTCTACCTTATGCCCTATGTCAACCACAACGTTACAAATCTTTTGACACCCCATTTGTTAAAATCATTACGTAGAGGTTTCTTTCGTTCTACCAAAACAGATTTTAAAAATTCTTTAACCTATAGAATAGAAAGTCACCAGTAAAAGAAAACAGATAATTTATAAAAATTCCAGCTGGAAATTACGGTGAGGGATCAAATAATGCTACGAATAATATTTCTCGCAGGCAAAGTCGAGGGTAAAAGCTAGGTCAGAAACAAAATATTCATGACTTTCCATAATATTATTTCTATTGCCTAATTTTAATTTCTATTTATGAAAAACAACATTTTAAAGACATGTTTAAAATACCGTAACATTACAATATCATCTTTCGGTATAACTGGTTAATAATTAGGTTGTAATAACTTGTTTTTATAAGTGGACTGCAAAAATTTAGAATTATCGATATAGGGATGTAGATGGTTGTTAATTTTTATTATTATTATTCATCGACTGAAATCAATGATCGTCCGAAAACGAAATTTGGATGTTTTCCCCATGTCACGAAAATCTACCAATTCTTTTCACAACAATAAAAAAAAGGTATTTTTTTCTTCCCTAACTTTTTTTTATTAAAGTAGTGGATTTATTTCAATTTTTAGCGTGTCGATAATTATCTTACTAAAATTATACCCTAAAAAAAATAAGGATCTGATTCGCGAAAAACTCGATTTTCCTTGCAGCTTTAGAGCCAGTCCACACGGCGCGTTGCGTCAGCGTTGCGTCGACGCAGCGCTGCCGTTGCGTTGTTTTACATACAAATAACCAAGGTGTTCACACGGACACATGACGGTCAGCACTCAGCAGCCCCCGAGACGAAGCGGGAGGGGGTGTTGACGTTAAGACTGCTTCGTAGTACTAACGCTGTGATGGCGCAGCGCCCGTGTGGCCGGCTATGCGTGAAAAAAATTTGCGTTGCGACGGCGCAACGCAACGCGCCGTGTGGACTGGTTCTTACTATTTTTTTAGTATGTGTTCTTCAAGAACACTGACAAATTAAAAGTCATGTAATTATCGACATACACAATACACATACATGCCTAGCAGGTGCATTTACCAACTACGTTTTTGTTATTAAACAAGTTTCAAACAAGTATTACGTAAGAATCATGTTTTGCGCGTTATAAAATTAAAGTCTGATCGAAGGCTGTTGGAAGTTTGAAGAATAAAAAACCGGCCAAGTGCGTGTCGGGCCACGCGCAATATAGGGTAGCTTTGCAGGTCCTATAGTCTCTGAGCAAAACCGCTGACAGACGGACTGACGGACAGACAGACGGACAGACAGACGGACAGACAGACGGACAGACAGACGGACGGACAGACCGAAACTATAAGGGTTCCTTGTTGACTACGGAACCCTAAAAAATCGCCCAAGTGCGAGATGGACTCGCGCACGGAGGATTCCGTACCACAATAGAGCAAAAATAGGCTGAAATTGTGTTTTTTGTATGGGAGCCCCCCTTAATTATTTCATTTATTTAAATTTTATTATAAATTATTAAAGTACAAATAAAATTGAGTATTTCGTGAATATTTCAAGTGCCTATGTATTTCCGTTATATTAGATAGATTAAATAGGCTGAAAATCACGTTTGTTGTATGGGAGCCCTCCTTAAATATTTAATTAATTTTGTTTTTAGTTTTGGCTGTTATAGCGGCAACAGATATACACAATCTGTGAAAATTTCAGAAGTCTAGCTATAGCGGTTCTTCAGTTACAGCCTGGAGACACACAGACAGACAGACAGACAGACGGACAGACAGACAGACAGACGGACAGACAGACAGACGGACAGACAGACAGACGGACAGACAGACAGACGGACAGACATCGAAGTCTTAGTAATAGGGTCCCGTTTTTACCATTTGGGTACGGAACCCTAAAAACAACCCGATTCGAAACTCAAGTGTCAGGCATCAAAATGCAAAATATTAAACCGATGTCTCTGGAGGTTGCTTAAACATGTTGTAGATAAACCGAAATTGAGGCTGATGATGATGAACTATTGATAAGAACGCTATTGATTATATCAGTTTCCAAACAAAAAAAAAACAAGATCAAAATCGGTCTACCCGTTTGGATGCCACGGAGAGACATAATATGTCGCAGTCATCTGGTTCAATCTGAGATTCGATTGAATGACTAGCGCATTCATTGAATGACACTATTCAACTGAATGACTCGGCCGAACGTCGATTGAACGATCGTCACTCAACGTCCAACTAGTTAGCGATTTGTAACATAGCCCTTTGAAGATAGCGGACATGAAATCAGTCAGATAATTGAACGTATTTCATTTATTCCACTTCGGCACTAGTAGTCACTAAAACAAATATGGCGTCAAACAGCTCGCACAGCTGATAGCACTGTTGATATTTTGTCGATTTAATTTACTTTAAAGTATTTTATTTGTAATAAAATAATATAACAGCGTGGATTTAAGTACCTATTTCTACCCCGTCAACGGCTACTTAAAATAAATATGGTACCCCATTTAACGACTTCACTATATTATATGACTTTTAGTCAAGACGTTAAACGTCACAGTCAACGTCTTGACGAGTTGTCTTTTAGTCATTCAATTGAATGGTGTCATTAAATGAATACGCTAGTCATTCAATCGAATCGCAGATTAAACCAGATGACTGCGACACATACACAGACAAAAATGTTGTACAGAAATAATGAAGGCTGGAGACTTTACGAAAAGCCGGACAATTATCGAGAACCTTATAAAACCGTTGCTTTTTATGGAAAGGACTATATTCGTCTGATCAAAGCAAAGTTGTCTGGCAAAGCGTCATGGCTACAATGGGGCCAACGCGAATGCGAAAAAATATATGAAAGAAAGTGAGAATGCAAAATTAAGAAATTTAAAACAACCCTCCCTATCATAACACACACACATACAGAGAGAGAGAGAGACGTGAAACTTATAGTTATAACACCTTACACCCCTCAATTTTGTCGGAGCTTAAAAAGTGCACGAAGAATTTTGCACGAATACATGCAATAGTATGCCGACGTAGAGATAAGCTAACGATGGGGCAGGAAGGTGGGCATAGGAACTCCATAATGAAACGACATGACCCCATTGAGATTGGGCTCGTTTGTCATGTCTTTATGAGCACACACTACACACCAAGACAAATCAAGACAAAGTTGTCTTCAGATAGTTTCCAGGTTCTGGTGATGGAGTTAGGAGGGGGCCGTCTGATTTGTCTTGATTAGAATTGCAGGCGTGAGTGGATGAAGTGGGTAACTAACATTTTTTTTACATAAGGGTAATTACACATTTTCCCCTTATAAATTGAATAAACCCTTTAACTACTTAAAATCTTGTTTTAAAATATTTTTTTCTTCATTTACGTGTGCAAATAAACATTCCATTGCGACACAGGGTCAAAGTCTGGTTCTTGTTTACTATTCCCTTATCTTAATTACCAAGAATATGCAGACCAAATAATGACCATGTCTATTATCAAGAAATAAGAATGCTGACCCCAAATATTTTTGATAAAGAATTATCATCATCAATTAATAATAATAATTGTTATGACTACTTCTATGTGTGCACTTGTTACTTTATACTGATGATATGTTAAAATTTGCTAAATTTTTCGTTATTGGTTGTTAAAAAGGAGTGGTAACACCGTCAATTTATACAATGTATATTTTGTTTATATTTTTTTATGTGGTACTAGCTGTCCCTGCAAATGTTGTTTTGCCATATAAAGTATTTTTTTCGCCTATATTATTCGCCCATATTATTTTTAGTAAGGCTCTTTGTCCTAACAAAAATCAATTTTATGGTACCATCCTGAAGAAAGCATGAAACTTGGCATGAATGTAGCTGTCATGTATGTGCTTCAATGTAGATATGGAAGCAAGTCCAGAAATAATGTTACAAAATGACACCTATTTCATAGTCGTAGAGACATTACCTCCAGAGTTACAGCTTACCGCGTCTGACTCAAGTACTCGTTTTTTTACCTTTTTACAATTTCTTAGATTTAGAGCTAAGGGTTTCAAGAAATTCATTAAAAATACAGTAAAATACAGTGAAAAATATGTAGTTGTCAAATTTCGTTTTTAATTTGCGATATTTTTGTTACCGTTGCATGAAATTCGTTTTCCTTTTGTGACATTAAATCATTTTTGATTGTTTAAATTGTGATAAAATGTTTTTAACGATAGCTCAATAATAGGCTACTTGACCTACTTTTTTCTTCATGCTAATCGCTTCTTTATCATTCATTTTCACCATAAAAACTAATATTTTAATATTTTAAATAGTAGCAACCCATAAAAATGTTGATTGAAAAATATGCCATGGCGCCGAAAACTCTGTCCGCCATAGTGTGACGTCATATTTTTTGTATTTTATACTTTCTTTATTGAATATTTTTTACGTGCTAAACGTTCGAGTCTAAAAGTGCCAAAAAATTAGAAAAGAATTAAATAAGAAATGAGAAATCATTTGTAATGTTAAAAGCTTTCGGAGAAAAGTTTTGGCCATTTCATTTCCCAACTACAGTAAATGGAGATAATATATAAAACTGATGTTTTATTTGAATTCCTAAATATTTGTTCTATAATTTAATTTAGTTACATTTATAAATAATTACATGATCAATAAAATGCAAACTCAAAATAATAAGACACACAAAAAACGTTAAAACATACGATGGGTCATTTGACCGCTCCTTGTCTTTCTAGGAAGTTCAGAATTCCGGTCTTTCTAGTGTTAAAAAAGTTTATATATATTGTCCAAAGCTCTAAAGTTAGAGTAGAATTTTCTGATTTTCCGCGCAATATTTTTATTTTTTTCTATCATATTCTTCTTCTCCGGACAATAACAAACACATAAAAAAAAGAAATAGTGAAATCGGTCCAGCCGTTTACGCGTGATGTCGTGACCACGGGATATATGGATTCATTTTTATATATATAGATTTAAAAAGAGAATTCACCTGGACGTAGAGAGTACAACAAAATATCCTTAAAAGTCGGGCAGTTTTGGTGAGGACAGTTCGACGTGTGTGATGTATTTTAGGTTTACATCCTATATAGTCGAAAAATTTTACGTCATGACATGACTCATGCACATTGTAAACAATACAATTATTATACAGTAGAGTAACTCGTGTTCAGATACAAAATACATGTGATGTATGCTTTGTTCTGCTCTCTTTAGTTGTAGTTATGAAAGAGCGACATTGAATGAGTGAAATGTTTTGGTTGAAGTTCCTTTACAGTAACTTCTAATGCTGGCTTCTCACGGCGCGTAATAAAAGCGAACACGAGCCTTTGAAGTTACCGACTTTTGGATCGGACGCGCCTGCTCGAGCGCCTTCACACGGCGCGTGGCTCGAGCTGGCGCGGCGCGGCTCGTGATATTACGCGCCGTGATAAGCCAGCATTACAATTCACCTAATTGACATTTCAGCTGTACCAACTTCTCTTATGTGATTAAATTTTAGTAAGAGATAGAGACGATCAATTGTATTGTACAATAGTCAATATCACGCTTCAATTTTATTGAACAGTTTATTTGACAATTAGATTAAAGGTGCGCGATGTTCAATATTATCAACCCTAGACGGTCAATAATACTACGCAATACAATATTATTATTGCGCAATAAAATTGCTCGTCTAGGGGCACGCTTAGAGCTCAATTTCACATTAAAGACCTGATAAAGTTGATGGAAAACTTATTATGCGTGCGATGCTCTACTGTACACCATTTATACTGTGTATCATAATATAACGTCGAGTCACAGTAGATAGCCCGACTGACTTCGTACTGAACACGTCACAATACAAGGTCAACGTACGTCATTTGGCGAATAATCGTATGTTGAATTATAATTAACAACAATACAGTTGAAACAGTTAACGAAAGTTATGTAAACGAAGAGCCTAATAACTAATAAGTTTATATAACTATAACCCGGCCACGTAGAACAATACAAAAAAATACTTGTGGCACTCAGGGACTGCCGCGGTAAAGCTATAGCAGTCAGCAGCTAGTCTACACGCATACGTCTAGTCGCACGCACACAAGTACCGTGCGGAAGTCTGCCGAACTGAAACGACGTTAGACGAGTGTTAGGTTTATTTTCGTTACGGAATTTCCTAATTCGGTCGAAGCGCTCAAAGTCAGCGATAAAAGCTATGCAATAGCTTAATAAAACAGTCATCAGCGTCATTATTACTAATCCATACTTTCATACTATGTAATACTATAAATGCGATTTTTTTTAATATTTAATTTAATGTTTACTTGAAATTTAACATTTTTATCGCGAATCTCATAATTAATTACTATTTTTATTGATAAGAAATAAGTATATAATTTAATGTAAGTAAAATTTAGATATAGAAAATAGAAACACAAGTAAGCATAAAAACCCACTAAATACATAGCAATAATGTGGTAATGAAAGTAACCTTGAGCAAAACTCATGACATGTTATAGTAAGTCACGAAAAACATAATTAATTTAGTTTTTAACAAAGTGTAATTTCATGTTTTTAAATATTTTTTACTACATTTCGATTGTAACTTGAACCTTCCAAAATTCTTGATTTCATTTTCATGTTTCTTGTACAAATGAAATAGATGGAATAAAGTAAGTAATAAAAAAACTCTTTATTTCTTAGAAATTACTGAGATTTTTTTTTTCTTCAAGGAAAATGCTATTTTTTTAAATATCTATTGTACATTGAAATGAAAACCTATTAAAAGTTACACTTACTGACAATACTTTGTTTATAATAGCTCAATATGCTATTCAAATGATTATGAACTCAGCAGGAAAATCTCATAATATTTTATTCTGGGGATTTACCAGTTAAATACTATTTAAAAAATGGAAAAAGAATATTATGTAGTATTATTATATTTATTACCTTTAGTACAACGTAAATGAGAATAATATTCCAAAACTGCTGCCCGATTTTGATAAAAAAAAATGGCACAACGAGTGGGCAGAGACAAGGATATCTGCAGCTAAATGCATTCTTGCATTATCTGCTTTCGGTCTAGAGTCTAGAACGATACATAATATTATAATAAAAGCTGAAAATTGATAAAAAACTAAATCTACATTGTCGAACAGACTTATCTTATCAGACAAGCGACTCCAATCGACATGAAATATGAGAATAATCGAAATATTGGTTTTGTCCTTTACACACCAATCGAAACAATTATAAAAAGAAACGGACCAAGAATTGACCCCTGCGGCACCCTTCTTTACACACATAGATTAATAGAAAAGGTCACCAGTTTATCACATGAAATTGCAAAATAAAATTAACTATCAGTTAATAGACGTCTTCCATGTTTAAATAAATTATCATTCAATTCAATTATCTCAGTTGTATTTATAATTTTTACCTATTTTTGCTCTATAATGGTACGGAACCCTTCGTGCGCGAGTCCAACTAGCACTTGGCCGATTTTATCTTTATTTCAGACTACTATTCCTGAAATACTTATCTGAATTATGTACAATATTAATATAGATACAAAATAGTTTTAAAACTTTGCCTTTGCACTACGATGACACATAATATGACTCCACACAATAGCAAAAATATGATCAATAAATAATTTACTACCCGTAAAATATTTTTAATATCTACGAATAATAAAAACTAAGGAAACGTAACTCCCATACTATTACCGTTTTAAATTTGGTTCCTTTTGAACTGTCATGTAACGTCAGCCTGATACCGCTCAAGGCCACCTAAATATTGCAAATGTATTGAAATGTCTACCTACTACATAGGCTGCACTAAAAGTATCGGGAATGGAATATTTCCACTGTTCCTGTCATATTAAAATCTTTTTAATTGAAAACTCTTTGGTTTTAAAAATCGAATACCATTTATTTATTTTAAAAAAGATTCTCGGTCTTGTCACAAGGTCTTGTCAAACTTGTTTAGTCGTTGAGAAAATGGAATTGACACGAGAAAATTCTAGAGCGATGATTTATGACTTTCGAAGTGGTTTAACACAAAAACAGTCTGTTGACCGGATGATTTCTGCATTTGGTGATGAAGCCCCATCCAAAACCACAATTTATCGCTGGTTTGCTGAATTTCAACGTGGACGTATCAAGCTCAGTGATGATCCCCTTCAAGGTCGTCCAAAAACTGCAGTCACCCAAGAAAACGTTGATGCTGTGCGTAAGCTGATTGCAGAGGAAGATCGACATGTGACATACCGCGAAATTCAGGCAACTTTAGACATTAGCATGAGTCAAATACAAATAATCTTGCATGAACAATTAGGTTTAAAAAAATTGTTTTCCCGATGGATACCGCATTTGCTCTGTGAAGAGCAAAAAGCAGCTCGCGTTACTTGGTGCGTCAGAACTCTCGAAAGATTCCACGCAGGATCCTCAAATGCTGTATACAACATCGTATCAGGTGTCGAATCCTGGATATACGCGTACGAACCCGAAACAAAAAACCAGTCACGAGTTTGGGTGTTCGAAAATGAGTTAAAGCCAACAAAAATTGTTCGTTGGTGGCCACGTTTGTCTCCAAAACCGGCCATGTTGCGAATATTCCTCTTGAGGGACAAAGAACGGTTAATGCAGAATGGTATGCTAGCATTTGTTTGCCACAGGTCGTTTCTGAACTCCGTAAAGAGAACTGCAACCGCCGCATCATCCTCCATCACGACAATGCGAGTTCTCACACCGCGCACAGTACAAAAGAGTTTTTAGAGCAAGAAAACATAGAATGATTAAACCATCCGCCGTACAGCCCCGACCTAAGCCGTAATGATTTCTATACTTTCCCTTAAATAAAGAATAAATTGCGTGGTCAGAGATTTTCATCACCTGAAGAAGCTGTGGACGCCTACAAAACGGCCATTTTGGAGACCCCAACTTCCTAATGGAATGATTACTTCAATGATTGGTTCCACTTCCATCGTATGGAAAAATGTGTCAAATTTCGCGGAGAATACTTCGAAAAGCAATAAATACATTTTTAAATAGTAATGTTGTGTCACTTCCTTGATTCCCAAAATTTTCAGTGCCGCCCCCGTACACATTTTTGACAAGTATTGTAGAACATGTTTTTTGACGGAGTTACTTTTCCTTAGTTTTTTAGGGTTCCGTAGCCAAATGGTAAAAAACGGAACCCTTATAGATTCGTCATGTCTGTCTGTCTGTCTGTCCGTCCGTATGTCACAGCTACTTTTCTCAGAAACTATAAGAGCTATACTATTGAAACTTGGTAAGTAGATGTAGTCTGTGAACCGCATTAAGATTTTGGTACAAAAATGGAAAAATTATAATAAATTTTAGGGGTCCCCATAGGTACAACTGAAACAAAATGATTTTTTTCACCTAACCTATGCGTGTGGGGTATCTATAGATAGGTCTTCAAAAATCATATTGAGGTTTCTAATATCATTTTTTTCTACCCTGAATAGTTTGCGAGAGACTCTTCCAAAGTGCTTAATTGTGTCCCCCCCCCCCCCCCCCTCTAACTTCTAAAGTAATAAGTCATGATAAGTCTAAAAAAAAACCGGCCAAGTGCGAGTCGGACTCGCGCACCGAGGGTTCCGTACAAACCTGCAAGGTTTACAAAGTTTGATTTTGTTACAGCTTAAAGGTATTATAGACCTGAGTATTTGGTATGAATTTCAATTTAATACCTCTACGCGTTTATGAGGAAATGGGTAGTAAGTTTAAAATTATTAAAAAAAAATATATTATGTGATGTAACTAAAAATTTATGGTTTTCGTAATTTTTCCTTTATCTATGCTATAAGACGTTGCTTCGTACCAAATTTCAAGATTCTGAGTTCACGGGAAGCACCCTGTAGGTTTTGATTCCCTTGCAAGTGTCGAAAATTTGCGGCATAAACGGCTGTATCTTTTGATTGCGTTGGCTTAGAAGTTTGATTTTTTCACAGCTTCAAGGGACAGTAGACCTGAGTAATTGATATAAATTTCAGCTTCATACCTCCACGCGTTCCTGAGAAAAAGGGTCTTGACAGACGGACGGACGGACAGACGGACAACAAAGTGATCCTATAAGGGTTCCGTTTTTTCCTTTTGAGGTACGGAACCCTAAAAATATATAAATGATGTACTATAAAAACTACCAACGAAAATTGGTTTGAACGAAATCTAGCAAGTAGTTTTTTTTATACGTCATAAATGGTAAACTTAATTTAACTTTCATTAAATCAACTGAGATATAAAAATAAATCAAAAACCTTTTCATTTCATAAAAATAAACCTTATTGCTGCTGCGGAACCCTTCATGGGCGTGTCCAACTCGCACTTGGCCGGTTTTTATTCGTAGTTTAATGCATAAAGTTTCTTCATATTAACAAAAATTCCATGCTCCGTTTAACAATGCTAAGAATATAATCCGTAATCTTATGTAAAGATAATTTGATACCTTGAGATAAAACCTGTTATAAATTATAATATGTTTTTTTTTTTTTATGAAATAAGGGGGCAAACGAGCAAACGGGTCACCTGATGGAAAGCAATTTCCGTCGCCCATGGACACTCGCAGCATCAGAAGAGCTGCAGGTGCGTTAGGGTAATAGGGTAATAGGGGAGAGTAGGGATGGGAAGAGAAGGGAATAGGGGAGGGAAAGGTAGGGAATAGAGTAGGGGTTTGGGCCTCCGGTAAACTCACTCACTCGGCGAAACACAGCGCAAGCGCTGTTTCACGCCGGTTTTCTGTGAGAACGTGGCATTTCTCCGGTCGAGCCGGCCCATTCGTGCCGAAGCATGGCTCTCCCACGTATAGATGTTCAGCCGAACAACCTGTATAATAGATAAATTATACAGGTTGTTCGGCTGAACACTGTATTATGGATGTTTAGAACACTCACAGTTATAATTAAGGTGATAGGGACATACTTTACTTAATTCATTTATTACGCCGCATTAAAATTTTCTATTCAAAATTCAAAAATATAATATATAGCGCTGTGAATGGAACCGTGCGAGAGCAATCGGCCGACTGTTGTCTAGTCTACGCACTCATCACCAACCCAACTGTTTAGTGTTTATTTGGCGTAGTGTGCGCGCTAACAGCCCAACCCGACCAAACTATTGGCCGATAGAAAGTCTGCAGTCTGCGGGGGCTCTAAGCTTTATCTCCTGGACAACGAAGACCTTATAAGAGTTGGGTAACTGCGCATCAGAGTAACCCTGACCTTTGCGTTATCAGAACTATTTTCCACGACTGATTACGACATTCAAAGATTCCGGTGGAAAATTTAATTGTCGTTTGATTGCGTATAGAGCAGGGGTTCCCGGCCAAAGTGTGCGCCGCAGCGCCCTGGTGCACCGTGGAAAGGCAAGAGGGGCGTCGCGGCGTCGTGACTCGTGAGTCGATTCTCCATCATTATCCAAAATTATTATTTACCTGCTTAACCTAACTATAATCATTAAAGATGTTTATTTATGTATCTTTTTGTAATAGCTAGGTAGAGTAGGGCGCCGTGACAAAATATTGTGACGTGTAACTGCGCCGCAGGCTGAAAAAGATTGGGAACCTCTGGTATAGAGGTGTAGTATGATCATCTAAGAAAGCGTTTTTCTTAGGGTTCTATACCCGAAGGGTAAAAACATGATACGAAGATGTTTTTGTCTACCTGTTCGTCCACCTGCAGCCTTAGCATAACATTAACACTAGAAACTGGAAAGAATGGACATGTCGTAGTCATCTGGTTTAATCTGCGATTCGATTGAATGACTAGCGCATTCATTAAGGCCATCCCCCGAGCAAACGACCTTGACCATACATTTGACGCGTTGCCGAGTTCGCACAAAAATCCTATTTTTTTTACTTGTCTTAGTTCAAAATTGATCTAAAAAAAATTTAAAACGGGGAATATGTAGCTAATGGAATTGTCTATCTATTGCCGTGTGTTTCAAATAAACGTAATTTGTAAATACTAGGGAGATGCTGAAAGTATGCTTCAATTTTAATAAATTGGTATTACTTTGGAAGCTAATATCATGAGTATAATAAACAAAAATAGAAAATTTAAAACGGGGAAAGGAATGTTGATATACTGAAGATTATTGCTGTATTATTATTATAACTTTGCAGCTTTCAAATTATGAGTTTATGAGGCTCTAAATACGGTAAATTACGGAATCTCCGTAGGGGAAGGCCCTTAAATGACACCATTCAATTCAATGTCTAAAGGACAACTCGTCAAGACGTTGACTGTGACGTTTAACGTTTTGACTAAAAGTCATATTGTAGCGTAGCTACTCATAATTCATATCTTATGAACACAACGTAGTGAAGTCGTTAAATGGGATGCTATATTTTTTTAAGTAGTCGTTAACGTGGTAGTAATAGGTAAATCGACGCTGTCATATTATTTTATTACAAATAAAGCACATTAAAGTAAATTTAATCGACAAAATATCTACATAGTGCTATCAGCTGTGCGAGCTGTTTGACGCCATATTTGTTTGAGTGACAACTAGTGAAAAAAGTGAAATACGTTCAATTACCTGACTGATTTTATGTCCGCTATCTTCAAAGGGCTATGTTACAAATCGCTAACTAGTTGGACGTTGAACGATGATCGTTCAATCGACGTTCGGCCGAGTCATTCAATGAATGCGCTATTTATTCAATCGAATCGCAGATTGAACCAGATGACTGCGACAGACAAACTGACATATTATTTTAGTGACAAAATGGCGGAATTCCTTTGTCAATCTGTCACTTTGTCTATTCTTCCGTAGAAAGAAACCGTTACTATGGTGACCATGCTAGGCCTGCTGTCAGCTTATCTCAAGGACAAAAACCACGATAGCTACATAGTTTAAATTTTCACAAATCACTTATATCCACACTTCCATACTAATATTATAAATGCGATAGTGTGTCTGTCTGTCTGCCAATCTATGTCTGTTACCTCTTCACGCCCAAACCGCTTAACCGATTTTGGTGAAATTTGGTATGGAAATACTTTGAATCCCGGGAAAGGACATAGGATAGTTTTCATTCCGAAAAACAATATGGTTCCCGCGCGATCAAGAAATTTTGGCGACGTTGCGGGGCGTCATCTAGTTAGCTAGCAAATAACGACAAGAACCACGATGGCTAGAAAGTTTATGTTAGTCTTTGTGTCTGTTTGTAAAAGTTGAAAAACATTGCGCAGTTTCTCATTTAAGTACCAAGAAGATTGCCGTCAATATGCCCTTTGCAGACATACTATCTGCATATAATATATGTGTTATCAAGGTCAAAGTATTCTAGGTCAAGTTCTCGTTGGAGAGATTTTGCTGAAATGATAAAGTAGCAAGCCTCAGCTACTTCTGAATTGGAGAGAAAGATGTTAAAACATTAACTAGAAGTTGCGCGCGGCTCCGTCCGCGTATAATAACAATATCCCGCGGTAATCGTACATTTTTTCGCGATAAAGAGTATCCAATTTCCTTCTCCGTGATCTATTTTATATCTATTACTAAAATTCATGAAAATCAGCCCAGCTATTTGGCCTATTCGATGCAAACAAACTTTTTATAATTAGTGGAACAGATATAAAAGGCCGCGTAAAAATTTAAGATCGCTCGGTAAACAGAAAAGGAGATGATGTTAAATTCTTTGATGGGGCGAGGAGGAAGCGGATGCGCCTATGGGGACACCCTATTGGTAGATCAGTGATCAGACAGGTCGGTTTTCAAAAGCGATCTTAAAGTTTTGCGTGGTGTATGCGGTAGTCAACTAGCGCCGATTAAGAGCCTACTGTCAAAACGCTAGCCCCGCCTACACACACCGCTATCCTCCAATCGTGATACAATGATTCCATGAATCGTGTTCCCGGGCAATGTGCTTTACACTGCAGCTAATAGTGAACAATATCGCGTAACAACGTAAGTCCAAAAAATGTTTTTGATGATTACTTAAAAATTAAATACAATACTAATATTTCCTTTAGCTATTATTTTATAAAGTGTGTGATTGTAGTAGTGCAAGTTATTTAATGATAGTAACTCAATAAACGTGTAACAGGTATTTGTTGAAAAGCACAAAAATACTTATTCATAATTTCAAAAAATAAAACTATCGAGTCAAAATAAGTGAATCGTGTTTTCGGTTAGCCAAATATCAGATAAATATACAATGATTAAACAAATCTCAATTTAATTTGAGTCAATCGTCTTCCGGGATCGTAATACTTATTAGAAAACACAGCAAAATTTGACAGCCCGCTCTTAAGGTGCTGGCGCCTAGGGCGGAGTAGGCCTACTACTCTGTTAATGTAAATTATCACTTTCTTTTAGAGAAAGTCAAACAAAATTCTAGTAAACATGAATAGAATTAACCAACTATTAGTCTTATTGGTTGGAACCCAAAATCAAAGTACGTCGCTTATGCCCGGTTTTTGAGGATTAGTGATGAGCAAAATTGGTCTTGGTCTTGCAGTCTTGGTCTTGCAAAAATGCAAGACCAAGAATACCCTAAGACTAGCAAGACCAAGACCAAGACTAGGTGTGCAAGAACAAGACCAACACCAAGACCGACTATGCAAGAGTCTTGCTCCATGCAAGACTCTTACAAAATTTTTTTACTTAGTCGCAGTGACTATAATATGAGATAAAATATTTATAACAATATATCTACTTAACATGAATTTCAAGTTCTTGTGATACAGCCTGGAAACAGGCAGACGAACAGGCAGCGATGTGTAAGTAATTGGGTCCCGTTTTACCCCATGCATTTAAACTAAATTCATTCATTCATCAGTTCATAAATTGTTATTTTTATTTTTTATAATTGTTTTGTAATAATTTGACATTTCTATAGAAGTAATTAATAAAGTAATATTGTATTTTTTTATTGTATTAGTAATTGAAATTTATTGACATGTTGATGCTAATTATTATAACACTAGACTAGACATTATTATCATATTTTTTTTTTTGTAATTTTAATAAGTTATTTAGTATTTTCTGACATTATTATCCAATATTTCTTGTAATTTTCATTATTGACATTGTAATAATTTGATTCTGATTAACTTTTCTAGTTTTTAAGTCTTACCAAATGTTGCATTGTGTTTTAATAATAATGTTGTGCATGTCTCTAATTGATATGAATGCTGTAAAAGGTCCTAATTTTAATTTTTTAATGTAAGCTGGTATTCATATTGTTGATATGCCTAATAAATAAATAAATAAATAAACTAAAAATTTGGGAATATACGTGGCGGCCGAAAAGGAAGATCTTCTAACCGAGAGAGAATCCGAAAATCCGGATTTTTTAAAATAAAATAAATCGGCCAAGTGCGAGTTGGACTCGCCCATGAAGGGTTCCGCAGCAGCAATAAGGTTTATTATTATTTTTATATTTTAGTTGATTTAATAAAAGTTAAATTAAGGTTTACCATTTATGACCGGGGGGGGGGGGGGGGACAGATTTTAAAAATCTTAATGCGGTTCACAGACTACACCTACTTACCAAGTTTCAATTGTATAGCTCTTATATTTTCGGAGAAAAGTGGCTGTGACATACGGACGGACAGACATTCCGTTTTTTGCCATTTGGCTACGGAACTCTAAAATACTCTAGAAGAAATCCGAGGGAACGTTCTTATTTTTCAAGATTTTCATTTTTCTTAAGGACTTATTTCCGCTAAAAGATCAGCCTATGCTGAGTTGGTTTTCATTAGTATTTCAATTCAACAATCATTTTCTTAACAAGTTAAGATAAGATCATGTAGCTAGTCTAATAATTTAGGTTTGAAAATGTGTTGACCAAGACCAAGACTAGACGTGCAAGACCAAGACTGGTCTAGTCTTGGTCTTGGTCTTGCTTTGCTCATCACTATTGAGGATGGACAGTTAGACAGCAAAGTCTTAGTAATACCCGTTTTATACTTCGAGTACGGAACCCTAAAACCACATGTCGCCCGCAACTTCGTTCGCGCTTTTCTCTTTTCTCGATAATCGCAAGTAATCCTCACGACGAAGTAAGTACAGAGATAATAAAAAGATTTACCGCATAATGACGTGTACGTTTTCCACAACTCCACGCACTGATTGGAATTCTCCATTTCCAAAAAAAGAAAAACTAAACTCCCTTACCGTAAGTCATTACAAATCACCAATAAAAAAAACAATGACACTTCGAAATTCAAATACCGGAAAACAAAATTGCGTGCACACACCGCGAATGATGGAACCGCACTGGGGAGGCGCGGCCGGCACACCCGCTCTTTTCATTCACGACGATGACGTAGGCTTCGTATTGAGCCTGCGTACCAAAACATCGCATATTAGTTATTACGTAAACACTGTCAGCTTTACCTCTGAAATACTAAAATGAGCCTAATGCCGCCGACATAAAGGTCCTATGAGAGGTAAATTATGTTTGAATATACTAGTTTCTATCGCGAATCCAACGACGTATTTTGGCGAAAGTCCAAAATAGGACGAAATCACCTAGAGTTGACAAAAACAATTCGTTTTAAGAGATATTTTCAAGGGCAAATTTTCTGTTTTATGTTAGAAACGAGCGATGCGAGCGAGAAATATATTTTTAGGGTTCCATAGGGGAAACGGGACCCTATTACTAGCCTACTTTTTTAAAGACTTCGTTGTTTGTCTGTCCGTCTGTCTGTCTCCAGGTTGTATCTCAAAAACCGCTATAGTTAGACTTCTAAAATGTTAACAGATTGTGTATTTCTGTTGCCGCTATAACAACAAATTATACTAAAAACAAAATAAAATTAATAAAGCCTGCTGTCAAAAATATCAAAGCACGCTAGCCCCGCCTACACACCCCGCTATCCTCCAATCGTGATATAATGATTCCATGAATCGTGCCCCCGAGCATTGTGCTTTGCGCTGCAGCTAATAGTGAACAATATCGCGTAACAACGGTTCCCGCATTATAGCACGAAAGTAAAGGTCGTAAGTCCCAAAACTGTTTTTGATGATTACTTAAAAATTAAATACGATACCAATATTTCCTTTAGCCATTATTTTATAAAGTGTGTGATTGTAGTAGTGCAAGTTATTTAATGATAGTAACTCAATAACTGTAACAGATATTTGTTGAAAAGCCCAGAAAGATTCATAATTTCGAAAAATATAACTATCGAGTCAAAATAAGTGAATCGTGTTTTCCGTTAGGCAAATATCAGATAAATATACGATGATTAAATAAATCTCAATTTCATTTAAGTCAATCGTCTTCCGGGATCGTAATACTTATTAGAAAACACAGCAACGGCAGCCCACTCTTAAGCGGGCTCCCATACAACAATGAACAAACATGACTTTTTTGACCTTTTCTGCTTGATGTCAATAATGATAACAAGTAGGCTATAGAAATTTTCACAAAATCCTCAATTATATGTGTACTTTAAAAACTAATAATAAAACAAAAATAAAATAAATATTTTAAAGGGGCTCCCATACAAAAACACAATTTTACTTTCGCTGCATAGCTGTACAGAACCCTACGTGCGCGAGTCCGACTCGCACTTGGCCGATTAAACAAAAACTTTTTTTAATATTCAAATTTTAACAACTTTAAAATGCCGATCGGAGGGCTGGGCCTTTAACACTTCCATTGACGCAACTGTGCACTGTTTAAAAGATCTTCCTTAGAGGCTCTTAAGCCCACATGGTACACGGAAAAATAATGACTACCGATTCACCTAGTTTGCTGCTGCCTCTACAACAACACTCACACCTAGGGCAATGCAAACTGCAGATTTATACGTGGGAGAGCCATGCTTCAGCACGAATGGGCCGGCTCGACCGGAGAAATACCACGTTCTCACAGAAAACCGGCGTGAAACAGCGCTTGCGCTGTGTTTCGCCGAGTGAGTGAGTTTACAGGAGGCCCAATCCTCTACCCTTTTCCCTTCCCTTCCCTCCCCTATTCCCTTCTCTTCCCATCCCTACCCTCCCCTATTACCCTATTCCCTCTTAAAAGGCCGGCAACGCACCTGCAGCTCTTCTGATGCAGCGAGTGTCCATGGGCGACGGAAGTTGCTTTCCATCAGGTGACCCGTTTGCTCGTTTGCCCCCTTATTTCATAAAAAAAAAAAAAGATGCAGCCACCGACCCAAGGATCAGCTAAGGTATAAACAGTACAACATACCGTATACACATTTCTGCCTTTTCAATATTCTCTTTCGATGCATTATATCACACCACAATTACAACAAAAACACAACTGATTCAGACACATTAGGAAATTGGCACAGATCAAGTCATAAAAATAGTTTGTAATTAGTCCCACACATGTGTAAAAACTACGTCAAAGATTGTAGTACATATGTCGCAGTCATCTGGTTCAATCTGTGATTCGATTGAACGACTAGCGTATTCATTGAATGACACCATTTTATTAAATGACTGAAGGACAACTAGTCAAGACGTTGACTGTAACGTTTAACGTCTTGACTAAACGTCATCATAGTGAAGTCGTTAAATGGAATGTTATGATTTTTTAAAAGTATTTGTTGGTGGCGTAATAATCTAAGGTTAATCTAGAAACTGGCTTCAATTATGAGGTGACGGAGCCCCTACTTATGGGCTTCTGGGTGGTTTACAAAAAAATAACCACGATGGCTAAGGCGTCTAGCCATCTAACCTAACCCACTAAAGTCGTATTGGGCCAACACGGAGTAATACATTGCTATTAATTACCTAAGAATTATTTTGGTGACTACCAGCGCCGCAGTGGGAAAAAGTGAAATACGTTCAATTACCTGGCTGATTTCATGTTCGCTATCTTCAAAGGGCTATGTTACAAATCGCTAACTAGTTGGACGTTGAGTGACGATCGTTCAATCGACGTTCGGCCGAGTCATTCAATTGAATGGTGTCATTCAATGAATGCGCTAGTCATTCAATCGAATCGCAGATTTATCTAGATGAATGCGACACATATATTGTAAAAAGCGATATTAGCAGATGGAGACTTTTTTAGTTCATTTTACGAGCCTGTTAGTGTATGATATGCCAGCAATACGCTAGGCATACATGATACAATAAAACGCGACTTCATTTCGGCATGGTGTGTCATCGGTACTTGAAAATACATTGCAGCCGTAATCATGCCGAACTTCGGCCGCGTTTTTTCGGCCCAGTGTGCTTAGACACTAACCTGTAGTTTTTTAGTGATTTTCATTTTCATTGATGCTCCTATAGGGATAAGCCATTTTTCCAAAATAAAATGTAGCCTATGTGTTAATCCAGTATGTCAACTAACTCCATGCCAAATTTTATCAAAATCGCTCCAGCCAATAAAGCATGAAAAAGTAACAAATATGAACACTCACAAACTCACAAACATTTGCTTTTATAATATTAGTATGATTATACATAGACATAAGATATGGTGAGAGAAGCCAAAAATTGTGACCAAAACATTTGGTCACTTTGGTACTGTTTTGACATTGGATCAGGGGCGTAGCTACCGCCGTATCTGCCGTATCAATTATACGGGGCCCAGTATGCAAAAATTAATAAAAACGTTCAGCTAATATTATTTTTTTAAATTCGTAAATGACAAAGTTATAAAAAGCATTTCTTTTATTACTCGCGTAAATCGTGAGTCCAAAAGTTGGCACCCTGCATTTTTTTGGTTTGTGATAAGTTGATAACTGATAAGTTTTAACTTTTCTAAGGGCCTACAAAAAAATTTATACAGGCACGCTAGGCACGCTACGCTCCTGCATTGGATGTGAGGATACATTGGCATTTAAGTGTTTAAATTTTTTCTGTATAATACACCTCAGGTACCATACGTTATATCTAATCAATAATTTACGTAGGATATGAAATCACTCATAAGAGATTCTATATCCTGAGTTTAGAAATCTTTATAATTCTTGTCTGACTGATTAATCAAGATAATTTTAAGAGATAACAATATTTTTTTCCATTTATTAAAATGTAAGAGGCTACGAATAATAAAAACTAAGGAAAAGTAACTCCGTCAAAAAAACATGCTCCACAATACTTGTCAAAAAAAGTGTACCTTAGCTTAGGTACACATTTCAATACATTTACAATATTTAGGTGGCCTTGAGCGGTACTAGGCTGACGTTACATGACAGATCGAAAGGAACCAAATTTAAAACGGTAATAGTATGGGAGTTACGATTCCTTAGTTTTTATTATTCGTAGGTAAGAGGCACATAATTTATTCTAATTAGACCTTTTATAATAATACTAGATGACACCCGCCACTCCGGTACGTCATAATTCGTAAATCACGCGGGAACAGCTGTAGACAGCATGCATGCATTCAGCACAATTGTTTCAGTGGTTTCGGCATGAAGAGGTGACAGACAGACAGACACATTTTCGCATTTATAATATTAGTATGGATAGTATGAATGATTTTGGAGTGATTAATAACCGTGTAAAAATTGTTATTCTTTATTTAAATGGTGTCAAAGTGTTTCTTTCTCACGGACTACCTACTGCTTTTGGGTTATGTTTGGCACAACTATAGGTTTACGACTTGTTATTATTAATAAAATGAAACTTACCAGGGTTTTGTACACTGCACGAGAATATTTAGCACACTTTCATTTATGCAAAAGGAATAATTTTCCAAAAACGCTGCTCGTCTCTTCACGGAAAAGTCATTTGGATTTTTTTGACTAAAGAAAAGAACACCTAGGTATTGAAACACAACAGTCACCGTTTTAGAATTTACGTTAACTGATAAAATTGACGAGATATATCTTAAACCTACTATATCTTATCGAAGCACTTTGAAGTTTGAACCGAAGATATTGAATTATGAGTAATGAATAATTATTATAAATTTTATAAAAATACTTTGAAATTATTTGAAAATTGAACCTTCTTCTTCTTTTTATTATGGCGGCCTCAGTGAGTTGCCAATGTCAGAGTGATTTTGGGTTGACTTAAGCGCTTATTCCATTTCACTAAATTTAGAAGTCCTAGCTAGGATCCTAAAAAGGAGACTAATTAGAAGCTTCTTATTCCACTTGTCCTAATTTAGTGACTAAATCAGTTGTGACCACGCGGCGATTTTGGCCAGACGTCTTCTAAATGGCTCGAGTTCTGTCAAAGCAACAATAAATTGGTCTTCTCATAGGCTTAGCTGTTGGCTCAATGAAAATCGAAATATTTAAAAGGCGAAAAAGATGGTTGAAAGAATTTTTGCTCCACAAAAAATTATGAATTATGAACTTTCTGAACTACTTGGAACCAGCAGACTTTAGAAATTACCTACGAATGCTATAATCTTGATTCTAGAGATTGATGAGCAGTTGCTGTCAAAATTTAACAAAAAAAAAAAAAAAAACAAATGAAAATAATATACATATTTCTATCTTATTGCCATGTTTTTATTTTATTTTATTATGTTAAGGGCCTGTTTTACCACTTCCTGATAAGTGCCGGATATTCTATCCACAACTTAACTTGACAGCTGATAAAGTATGGAGAATCTGTCAAAAAAGTTTGGATAGCCTATCTGGCACTTTATCAGGAAGTAGTGAAACAGGCCCTTAGTGTGTTCAATTTTTTTTATTAGATATTATTATGTATTTTTACTTAAAATAAATATAATTTAAGTATTTTTTTTATACGATTATCACCTTATCAAGGCAATACGTATCCCTTTTTTCATAAAAAAAGCGTAGATAATGATTAATAGGTTATTATTTTGTTGACTTTAATACAGATTTAGCAGTTCTCACTACAGATAAAAGGTTGAAACCATCTGGCAACACTGATTTAGTCATTCAGAAGCCACATTTTTTTCCTATTTAGGATCCTAATTAGGATCCTAACTTTCTAAATGTTATTCCACTTGGCTAAATTTTTTAGGATCCTAGTTAGAACTTCAAAATTTAGTGAAGTGGAATAAGCGCTTTTGCTGAGTTTGCTCTATAATGCAGGCCTGGTGAAGAAACAAGGTACTGTATCTAAATTGAAAACTTGTTGAATATACGTCTTAGGTATATTCAACAAACACAAACATATATAGGTTAGTAAAACATCACAATTTTATGTTGTTAGAACAAATATCAATAAAAGAGGTATTTACATAACATAAAATTGATTTAACGAGGAATATTGATAGGAAGGAGATCATATTATAGGGAGGACTGATTTTTGGGACAACAGAAAAAGATATGGTCCAAGGTACCTTCACTTCATCTAGGCCACACTCGCACAAAGAGCTATCCCTAACCCTAATCTTAGCTAAGAATACCGGTGAGCAACAATGTCGAAGCCTAACTCGACAAACGGTAGAGCATACTGCTTTGCGACTTTTTATGTAATTGAAAAACCAAGGTTTAACTGGAACACTACTTTGTAAGTCAAAATAGTGTTTGCCTGCCTATATACAGCTGTTTCCTTTTTCATTGATACAGTCCGACAAGGCTTTATATGAATGTGTCAAACTGTCAATGGGCGCTGCTGCTCACTGCTGCTGGTAAGGAGAACTGTCAAAAATGACGTTTTTGTATGATAGAAGCGTTAGTTCCTTTTCTCGCCACGTTCATAAACAGTTCGACAAGGCTGTTTATGAACGTGGCGAGAAAAGGAACTAACGCCACAGAATATATATTAGTGCTAACGCTTCTATCATACAAAAACGTCATTTTTGACAGTTCTCCTTACCAGCAGCAGCACCCATTGACAGTTTGACACATTCATATAAAGCCTTGTCGGACTGTACCACTGACCTCCATTATATGGAGGTCAGTGGACTGTACCTACAGTTGGCTTTGCTTTATGGTAGGTACCCTAATCTGTGATGCTGGCACTTCACATGGCTATTTGTATTTGCTATCGGCTATTTGTTGTATTTGGCAACATTATTGACGAATACGCAAACGAGCAAATAAAGGCAAATACGACCTTCCACACATGGCCGTCAAATAGCAAACTTACAAACATTCGATTCAGAATTTTTAAATCAGGTTTGTGTTCACCAATACAATGTCGGCTGTTATAGACTTCTAATATTTATTACAAAAAATTGGACCACTAATCTCCAAAAAGGACACAAAATGTTGTTTTCCGCTCACGATACAACACTGAAAAATACTGAAAATTTGCTGAAAATCACCTGATATTTGAAAATATACCGTCTGTTGTCAAGTTGACAGCACCGGTTTATTTGTGTACTTGCCTATTTGACTCTTTTGATGTGCGTCAAAAACCGACAAAGGTACGGATACGTGTATTTGGTATTGGTCATATTTGTCAAATAGGCAAATAAGGCCAATACTTTGTCAAACATACCGTCTACACATGGATATTGTTTGGCGAATACATCAAATAAGCAAATACAAATAGCCATGTGAAGTGCCAGCATGAGGGACGATGTCAGACGATGTTTTTCAACTTTTGTGTACTTCACATGGCTATTTGTATTTGCGTATTCGATGTATTCGCCAAACAATCTCCATGTGTAGACGGTATGTTTGACAAAGTATTGGCCTTATTTGCCTATTTGACAAATATGACCAATACCAAATACACGTATCCGTACCTTTGTCGGTTTTTGACGCACATCAAAAGAGTCAATTAGGCAAGTAGGTACACAAATAAACCGGTGCATACGGGGCCATTTTAAAAAGAAGAAGAAGAAGAAGAAGAAACCGGTGCTGTCAACTTGACAACAGACGGTATATTTTTAATACAAACTACAGAATTGTAAAAATTTGTGATTTATACATTGTCCAAATGCAGTTTTTATGCATAATATTATTTAGCCGATACTGAATACTTTGTTCAATCTATAGGAAAAGTTCCAAGATAACCAAAATGACTCTTTTAGAAGATACGCTTATTATTTTGATTTCGCAGGTACTACCTACCTATACTTAATTTCATGGTGTTTTAGCAAATATTATTTTCCCCCTAAGTCAGCAGACGTTGTTCTACTGTCTCATAGAATTTGATAAATGGTTTAGTCTCCCTCATTTTTCAAAATATTAAAAAAAATTTATAAAATTTGGTTATGCACACATACTTTTGTGATGGACTGATTTCATGTAATTATTTATATTTCAGACCGTGTTCTTTGTCGGAGGATGGATATTTTTCGTGAAGCAACTTTTTCGTGACTATGAAGTACATCACACATTAGTCCAGCTCATATTCTCTGTTACATTTGCATTAAGTTGTACAATGTTTGAGCTGATTATATTTGAAATTATTGGATACTTGGACTCAAGGTATGTAACTATCATAGTATAGTTAGATATCAGACTTTTTCTCTGATATATAATTTTAGCTCTATAATATAGCATATGTATTCAAAGCCAGGGTAAGTCACCACAGTTTATTATAAACTAGACGTTCCATGCGGCTTCGCCCGCGTAAATTAGATATTTCACAGACAAATCAGTCCACAAAAAATAGCCTATGATCCTTCACGTGGTCTACTTCTTATCTGACCCAAATAACAGAAAAATTGCTCTAGTAGTTCGTGAGATAATCCCTTTCAAATAATTTCCCACGTTTTTTCCACGTTTTCTTCTATTTCTTCGCTCCTATTAGTCTTAGCGTCATAAAATATAGCCTATAGCCTTCCTCGATAAATGGGCTATCTAACACTGAAAGAATTTTTCAAATCGGACCAGTAGTTCCTGAGATTAGCATGTTCAAATAAGCCCTTTCAAATAATTTCCCCCCGTTTTTTCCACATTTTCCTCTATTTCTTCGCTCCTATTAGTCTTAGCGTGATAAAATATAGCCTATAGCCTTCCTCGATAAATGGACTATCTAACACTGAAAGAATTTTTCAATTCGGACCAGTAGTTCCTGAGATTAGCGCGTTCAAACAAACAAACTAACAAACTCTTCTGCTTTATAATATTATTTTATGTTAAAGGTAGTATTTAGATAAATAGATTTTTATTGGTACAAATAAATAGACTGAAATATAAAGAAAAATCATAATAGAACCAGTACAAATGGGTGGTTTTATTGCTAAAAGTGGTTCTTTCAAGACAACCTTAAATTAATATTATATTTAACTACAAACCAGGTATCTAAAAGCTAATCTTCATTTATAGTATGTGTGAGTAAAAATCTTTGAGGGTGTTGTTATTTTAAAATCACGTCAGGGTCACCAATGTGGGAATAGTGCATGGAGGCCGCAAAGGAAGATCTTCCGTCCGAGCGAGATAGCATGCTTGGCCATGCCGAAGCCCACTGACATCATTTCAGACGTTGTATATGTATATCTTGCTGTTCTCCGAAACTGAAATAGCATGATGCAGGATTGTTAGGCGAATTGTGGGTACCGCCACAAAATGTTTAAAACTTTGTGCCCTCATTATTGTTGATGCTCTACAATTTTTTAATTAGCATTAGCAGATGTTTTGATGATGATGAATTGTTCTGCTTTTTCAGCTCAAGATACTTTCATTGGAACCTCGGTCTCTACTCACTGCTGTTTATGGTCATAGCACTGATACCATTTTATATAGCATACTTTTGTATCAGTAATATAAGAGTTGGTAAGTCTTAAGATATTTTTACTAATTAAATTGATGTAGTGATGTGGAATACTACTCATTATACTGGTGTATATTCTCAGATGGAGACATATTAAAACACCAATGGTCGGAATAGGAATGTATGTTTATTTACAGATTTGAGCTATATTTAGACTACAAGTAAGGTGTTAGTGCGCGCGGGGACATATTGAATAGATAACCACATATGTTACACATTCACATATGAGATAGCGCGATGATCACTTGTTGGCATCTTCTTCTCGCAATGTGTGAGTGGCACGGACAACACTGTATTAGTGCGTCTCTGTCTCTGTAGAGAAGGAGCACATGATGATGTAGTGTAGTGCAGCAATAGACAGCTACATTGACAAGGAATTTCTATGATTACAAAGGCATTTTGTGTACAGATATCTACAAGAATGTATTGATCCGTGTTATGTTATTTACCACTAGAAGTATTTGTTACATAATTTAAAAGCCATAATAATATTACCTTTTGCTTTCAACTTAAAAAGCTTTAAATTCCATCTAGTGGCTTCTCGCCACTAGATGGCGCTTTTTGTTATTTAAATATAGATTTAGAACTCAGAGTCAACTGTTAACCCATAAAGTTAATATACCTATCGGAAGGAAGAGAAACAATCCCGAGCTGTCAAACAAAACCAAAATTTAATTACATATGTGCATACAAATATGTTTGCGTGTGCGTGAAAATGATGTTTCTACATACATTTTTCTTAGAGCTCAAATTGTCAATGTGCCGATAAGTGCGGACTGACTGTCAAAACAGATTTAAAAAAAAAGGGATCTGCTGTCATGTATCACACTGACACTGCATGGTAAAAAGAGACTTTTTGCCACGCAGTGTTACTGATAATGACATCTCACTTGCTCAGCTCTTTGTTTCTCTATTCCGCTAGGTATATTAACTTTATGGTTACACCATAAAATATCTACCCAACCCTCTTATAAGCTGTGCCCTGAAATGCTCATGGTTAAGCTATAATTTTGTTAATTCTTTTTCAGTCTCAAAGAATATGATAAGGCCACTGACAACATTCGTCTGGTTCATATATCTATACTTCTTTTGGAAAATCGGAGATCCTTTCCCAATATTAAGTCCAAAACAAGTAAGTATTTAAAACTTAGGCTGTGTAACACTTTAAGATCGCGCTGTGAAACTGAAGAGGGTAAAATGCTAATGTGTATTATTTTACTAATAATAGCTACTAATTGTCACCGTATATAACAAATAAACAACTTCATCACGACCTTAAAATAAGAACTGTCCAAGAGACAATAAAATATATAATTGAATCATACAAGCAAAGGTTAAACAATCATCCAAACATACTTGCAACACAGTTAATGAACATTGATACAAAATTTCAAAGGCTCAAGAGAAAAACACCTAGAGACCTAAAGGGAAAGCCACATTTAGAGGGAGCAGCCACTGGGCTAGCCAACCCTACCGCCCCGTCTGATCACCGATCTACCAATAGGGTGTCCCCGCACGCCCCGCTCACTCCTCACCCCGCCAAAGAGACTTAAAATCGAACATTTTGTCTTCCATTTTGAAACGCGATCTTAAAGTTATGCATGGCTTAGGGTGAAGCCAAACGAGCGTAATTTGTGAGTTGAGTCGCAGAATTTCTGCCGGGTAAATATCTTTTCATACAAATCACGACTCACAAAATTACGCTCGTGTGAATCAAACATTACTTTTGTATGAAACTGAATGCAGCAGAATTCTGCCGAACCGATATTCTGCGACTCACAACTCACAAATTACGCTCGTTTGGCTTCGCCCTAATACTATATAAAAAACTGTGTTTTGATATTTATTCGGAAAATGTACTTTTGTATTTTTCAGGGTATATTCTCAATAGAGCAGGGTGTATCAAGAATAGGTGTGATAGGTGTCACAGTGATGGCACTACTGTCTGGCTTCGGAGCTGTCAACTACCCTTACACTTCGATGGCATATTTTATAAGGTACTTGCTGTTGCCCGCGACTCCGTCCGCGTGGACTTCGGCTTATAGCGCGCGGTGGTTCCTGTTTCCAAATTCCATGTAGGCTACGTAGCCTACGTTACTGCTAGTGCGACCTTGGTGACGTTCAGCGCCATCTATTATGAATTATTGGAACTATCTTAATTTTAACAACATTACGCATAAAAGGCAAACGCCCCCTTACAACCCTTTTTTCCAGTTAAAAAGTAGCCTATGTCCTTTCTCGGGCTCTAGACTTTCTGGGTGTTTTCCATTAAGAGCATTATAGAGCATTATGCGGCATAATGCTTAACGTTGAATGTTTCAACAACACCGCTTCGCACAATCGAGCACTATCAAAAGTAATGCTTTCGCTTGATGCGTGCAATGGATACCAACTGTGACAGAAAAGTAGTTTCAGCATAATTCGGCATTGTGCGCCACTGAGTCGCATTATGCTCTCTAATTAGAAAACTAGGTCTGTGTACAAAATTTCATTACAATCGGTTTAGTAGTTTTGGCGTGAAAGCGAGACAGACAGACTGAAATACTTTCGCATTTATAATTTATAATATTATATAAGGTATGTTCATGGGGACCGTACATTTTCCACGTTAAAAACTATCCTATGTCCTCTTCCATCTCCCAAAGTATCTCCTTACCAAATTTCATCACAATCAGTTCAGTGGTTTAAGCGTGAAAAAGTAACGTACTGATAGATAGACACACTTTAATTTATTTTAAACTAGATGACGCCAGCAACTCTTTTAAAATTCGTTTATCGCTCGGGAACCGCACATTTTTCCGGGATAAAAAGTATTCTCTAGACTTAGAGTCTAGGTCATTTCGCGGGACTCGAAGGTACCTCCATACCTTTTTGCAAAATCGGTTCAGTGGCTTGACCGTGGAAAAGTAACGGACTGACAGATAGATACAGCTTGGCCAAAAAGAGTCTGACGCGGTGACAGCTGGAACTAAAAAAAATATTTATGGCAACTTTACAGTACTTGTCAACACCAGTACATTGTGTCAAAAACTGTGCGTAGGGTTGCCTACAATGTAAGAAAAGCGCCCTCATTTAATCAACTTTTAGCCAAGCTGTGCACTTTCATTACCTCTGTAATATTAGTATGGATATGGATTAGTATTTTGTATGCAAAGTATTCATTTTGCATATTGTAGAAAAAAACCTCAATTTGTTTATTTTTAGGCCAGTCACACAATCAGACATGTTGTCCATAGAGAAGAAACTCCTACAGACTATGGATATGATATTGGTGAAGAAGAAAAGGATAGCGCTAGCCGAGGCTAATAGTGTGGGAGCGAGAAACCAATACATGTTGGACTCCGGTGTGAAGAATAGGGGGTTCTGGACTAATATACTGTCCAGTGTTGGAAGTATTACTAATCCTTTGGGTCATGGGACTGAAAGTAAGTAATAAGTATACAGGGTGTGATAAAACAAAGTAATAATACTTTAGGATGTACATATAGGCTTCACTGTGAAAGTAGCAGCGCAGAAAGAGTAACTTTTTTAAACTTTTGTATGGACAAACTCACGAGGCTGGCGCACTTGCCCATAGAAATCACAAAAAAAATTTGCTCTTTCAGCGCTGCTACTTTCACAGCGAACTCAGCAACCCATACGCACCCTAAAGTATTATCACTTAGTTTTGTTATGTTACCTGTATAGAGTTCACTGTGAAAGTAGCAGCGCTGAAAGATAATTGTTGTATTGCCAAAATCTATTTCGCCTAGAAACAGAAGTTTCCCGTCTCTTAAAGTATCTCCATACCGAATATCCTCAAAATCGGTTCAGCGATTTATGTGTGAAGAGTTAACACACAGATACACTTTCATATTGAGTAAGGATAAGGATTTAGGGGGCAGGAGTTAAATTTCAGGCGTATAACAGACAGATGGACAAAGAGTCAGATAGACACACTTTCGCATCTATACTATATACTATATACTATATCTATACTAATATTATAAAGCGGAAGAGTTTGTTAGTTTGTTTGTTTGAATGCGCTAATCTCAGGAACTACTGGTCCGATTTGAAAATTTATTTCAGTGTTAGATAGTCCATTTATCGAGGAAGGCTATAGGCTATATTTTATCACGCTAAGACTAATAGGAGCGAAGAAATAGAGGAAAATGTGGAAAAAACCAAGAAAAAACGGGGGAAATTATTTGAAAGGGCTTATCTCACGAACTACTGGAGCAATTTTGATGTTATTTGGCACAGATAAGAAGTAGACCACGTGAGGATCATAGGCTATTTTTTGTGGACTAATTTGTCTGTGAAATATCTAATTTACGCGGGCGAAGCCGCGCGGAACGTCTAGTTTATAATATTAGTACGGACTTTACAGATATAACTCAACTAAAGCAAGAGGTAGCCGCTCTAGAAGAATTAAGCAGACAATTGTTTCTAGAAGCCCACGATGCTAGGACCATGAGAGAGAAGATAGAATGGTCCAAGACGTTCCAAGGGAAATATTTCAACTTCCTCGGTTATTTCTTCTCTCTGTATTGCATATGGAAGATTTTTATTGTGAGTATTATTATTATCTAATTCATAGGTGGTGGACCTACGTAATTTGGTTGTGTTATGTCAAACCTAGATGATCCGACAAAATTACGTAGGCCCGCCATCTGCCTAAGAATATTTTTTTTTTCAATGACACTAACATTATAAAGTTGAAGAGTTTGTTTGTGCGTAGTAATCTCAGGAACTATATTAAGGGTTCGAATTGAAAAATAATTTTTATGTTGTATAGTATATTTATCGAGGAAGGCTTTAAATATAAAGGCTGTAATAAAAATAAACGATATACAGGGTGTAACAAAACTAAGTGATTATACTTTAGGGTGTGCTTGTGTCTCTTATATAGAGTTCACTGTGAAAGTAGCAGCGCTGAAAGAATTACATACTTTTATTTTTGTATGGGAAAATTCATTAATATGTTGGATAGTACTTCTATCGAGGGAGACTTTAGGAAATACAACATCATACCGCGACCAATAGAACGCGCATTATTTATGATTGGAAAATGTGGAAATAACGAGGAAACTGCGACGAGACATAATAACTTTTGTTATTATGTCTCGTCGCAGGCGTTGTCATATCTATTCAAATTTTATTAAAATCGATCTAGCTGTTTTTCACGTTAAAGCCTAAAATGCTACTTCGCATTTTACATTAAGGGCCTGTTTCACCATTTTCTGATAAGTGCCGAATAGGCTATCCACCAATTAACTTGACAGATCGAGTATGGAGAATCTGTCAAAAAAGTTGTGAATAGCCTATCCGGCACTTATCAGGAAGTGGTGAAACAGGCCCTAAGTCACATGTCTACTCCAGATCCACTAATAGTATCCTTATTATTTAAGGGCCTGTTTCACCACTTCCTGATAAGTGCCGGATAGGCTATCCACAACTTTTTTGACGGATTCTCCATACTCTATCTGTCAAGTTAAGTCATGGAAAGCCTATTCGGCACTTGTCAGGAAGTGGTGTAACAGGCCCTTATTATTATTTTTTAAAATGTAACTTAATTCATTCACAGTCAACAATCAACATAGTGTTCGACCGTGTTGGCAAAAAGGACCCTGTGACTAGAGGCATAGAGATCGTTGTCCATTGGCTCGGGTGGAAGTTAGATGTGGCGTTTTGGTCCCAGCATGTTTCCTTCGCGCTGGTTGGCTGTATAGTTCTGACTAGTACTAGAGGATTACTGCTAACACTTACTAAGGTAAGTTTCTTATGTAGCCATACTAATATTATAAATGTACTTATCTATATTAATATTATAAAGCGGAAGAGTTTGTTTGTTTGTTTGTTTGAACGCGCTAATCTCAGGAACTACTGGTCCGATTTGAAAAATTCTTTTAGTATTAGATAGCCTTATCGAGGAAGGATATAGGCTATATTTTATCACGCTAAGACTAATAGGAGCTAAGAAATAGAAGAAAATGTGGAAAAACGGGTGGAAATTATTTGAAAGGGCTTATTTGAACGCGCTAATCTCAGGAACTACTGGTCCGATTTGAAAAATTCTTTTAGTGTTAGATAGCCTTATCGAGGAAGGCTATAGGCTATATTTTATCACGCTAAGACTAATAGGAGCGAAGAAATAGAAGAAAATGTGGAAAAAACGGGGGAAATTATTTGAAAGGGCTTATCTCACGAACTACTAGAGTTATTGTCTGTTATTTGGGTCAGATAAGAAATAGACCACGTGAAGGATCATAGGCTATTTTTTGTAGACTGATTTGTCTGTGAAATATCTAATTTACGCGGGCGAAGCCGCGCGGAACGTCTAGTCTAAATATATAAAACTCAAAGGTGACTGACAAAGTGATCTATCAAGGCACAGCCCAAACCACTGGACGGATCGGACTGAAATTTGGCATGCAGATAGATGTTATTATGATGAAGGCTTCCGCTAAGAAAGGATTTTGATAAACTCTACCCCCAAGGGGATAAAATAGGTGATGAAAGTTTGTATAAAACTTTGTCAATTTAAAACCGATCGGGCTGAGACTTTGATATCTAATTAATAATAACACTTCTTAATGCGAGCGAAGCCGCGGGCAATTAAAGATGGGCTCGCATTAAGAAAAAAAATTGTCTGTCTGTCTGTTACCTCTTTACGTTCAAACCGATGAACCCATTGTGTTGAAATACTAATATTATAAAAGCAAAAGTGTGTCCGTTTGTCTACCTCTTTACGTCCAAACCGCTGAGTCCTTGAGTCCCAGGAAAGGACACTGGACATACTTTTTATCCCGGAAAAATGCACAGTTCTAGCGATAAATGAATTTTATCGCGATAAATTGAATTTAATCCATACTAATACTATAAATGCGAAAGTTTGTCTGTCTGTCTGTTACCTCGTCACGCCCAAACCACTGAAGCGATTTTGCTTAAAGGTATGAGAGATACTTTGAGTCCCGGGAAAGGACATAGGATACTTTTATCCCGGAAAAATGTACGGTTCCGCGCAATACACGAATTTTGGCGCAACGGATTTACTGACGTCATCTAGTTTAATCAGGGCGAGCGAAGTGAGCCCTAGTATATCCCACAACGTACATTTTGTGGTACACTTTACGGAAAACTATCACGCCTATTAATTTTGTGCTTTAACATAGTAATTTTTATTTATATGTAGATGTGTTATCATCAGTCAGTCAAGGTGTGACGACGCGAGCCCTCACAAAGCTCGGCTTTTAGCTAGTATATTATTGATTTTCAGGGTTCCGTACCCAAAGGGTTAAAACGGGACTCGACTTCAATATCTGTCCGTCTGTCGGTCTGTATCTCAAGATCCGCTATAGCTAATTTTATTATTTTATATTTTCAGTTCTTCTACAAGATATCATCATCAAAATCATCCAACGTGATAGTTTTAATACTGGCTCAAATAATGGGAATGTATTTCTGCTCGTCCGTCCTTCTCATGAGAATGAACATGCCTCAGGAATACAGGATAATTATAACACAGGTGTGTATCAAGTTTTTTCTTTAAAAAATAAGGGCCAACGAGCAAACGGGTCGACTGATGGAAAGCATCTAATAACGCCCATGGCAATATCAGAAGAGTTGCAGGTGCGTCGCTCATTTGCCCCCTTACTTTATTTAAAAAATATATGTGGCACTCGGGGACTGCCGCGGTAAAGCTATTGCATAGCATTTTTTATCAACTTATGCAATTATTATTCTCATACGTCTACACGCACACAAACACCGTGCCGGAGTCTGGTAACGCCGCAGTGTGGTGTGTTAGGTTTTTAGGGTTCCGTGCCCAAAGGGTAAAAACGGGACCCTATTACTAAGACTTCGTTGTCTGTCTGTCCGTCTGTCTGTCTCTCCGTCTGTCTATCTCCAGGCTGTATCTAAAAAACCGCTATAGCTAGACTTCTGAAATTTTCACAGATTGTGTATTTCTGTTTCCGCTATAACAACAAATACAAATAACAAAATAAAATTAAGGGGGGCTCCCATACAGCAAACGTGATTTTTTGGCATTTTTTCTTCGATTTCAATAATGGTAACAAGTAGACACTTGAAATTTTTACAAAATCCTTGATTGTATGTGTCCTATAATCTATATCATTATATAAAAGCTTAAAGGCTTTGTCCTGAATGACATGAAAATGGAATCACGCTACGGCCTAAACCGCTGATCGTAGATACTTGAAATTTGGAGGGAGTGTTTTTCGTATGACGTAGGCGTGCGATAAGAAGGGATTTTTAGAAATTCATCTCCTAAGGGTGTGAAAAGGGGGGATGAAGTTAGTATGGGACAACTCGATTCGTTAGTCTGATCTGCTCGAAAATTTGCATCATTATTATTTGATGTATTTTATGGAAGATGTAATTCATAGTTTGTTAAAATTTATCCTCAAAAGTCTTAAAAAAAGCATGAATAGTTTACAGCGCTTTACAGCGTTTAGCAGCGTTTGCGGCAACGTAGAGAGTTAGAGACGCCAGACATACCTTTTTGCCACAATAGACATAATCTGTCTACTCTGTTTTTGCCATGGTAACCCGGTAAGTAATGGCTGGTTTACACGTATTAAGTAGATTAGAAGTCAACTAAATTCTAACTTATGACTTTTTACTTACTTAACTAATTTTGAACTTGCTACAAAATTTTGTGTTTACATGCAATTAATAACTCAAAATTTAGTTAACTACTTATCAACTTAATACGTGTAAACCAGCCATAAGAGCTCTTAATTTGATAAAAAACCAAAGAGTATGTAAAATTACTTCCCAGGAATCGCGACTTGGAACAAATAGAATTAGTTTTTTTTTTAAATTGAGATTTAAGTAATATTTAATTTATGTCAATAATGGCTCAAGGCCATAATGCTTACGCCGGTTATTCTCGCCGGGTTAGTTCCCGAACCGGTGGTAGGCATCATGTAGACTTTCAGAAAATATTTGCAAAAATTTATTCTGAATAAAAAATTTTGAGTTTGAGTTTGAATGTCATATCACACTGCGACGAATCGGTGGAAGAATTAATAGAAAATGGTCTAATATGGGGAAAATTATCTATTTATGTTTGCTATTATATACTGACGCAGACGAAGTCGCGGGCAACAGCTAGCAGTAATTAATAAAAATATTAAAATAAAATAAGACAACGGTACGGAACCCTAAGTGCGCGAGTTCGACTCGCACTTGGCCGATTTTTGTTATTTTCATTACGGAATTTTTTATATTTATATAATTAGCTACGCAATAGTTTAAAAATAAATGTGAAAGTCTGTCTGTCTCTGTCTTACTTATATCTAATTAATATTTTATGTATGCATCTAAGTATTTATCATAATGAGTATATTATATTTATTTGACGACCTCTGTGGCTCAATTGGTTGAGTGTGTGGCAGCTCAAGCCGGGGGTCGCGGGTTCGAATCCCGCCGATGCGACGGAACAAAAAGTTTTCAATGTTCCCGGGTCTGGATGTGTATTAAATATGTGTATGATATAATAAAAATCTTAAATATATGTATAGTATAAAAGTATTAAATATATTTCCGTTGTCTGGTACCCGTAACACAAGTCCTTCAGGTACTTAGCACGGGGCCAGACTGACGTGGTGTGAAGCGTCCATAGATATTATATTATTTAATTTTAATAATTATGTAACTTTATAGATTTAAATATTATATATTTTTTGCGTCCCTATTTCTTATACTAATAACTATACTTCCACTTTAAAATTCTCCAGTAGCCCTAGCACGGCGACCAGTAGAAATGCGAAAGTATAAACAAACTGTGGACATAAACTTAAGGTGCCGTTCCGATCTTTACCGCGGCTAATCGCGACCGACAAAAATTCAATTAAAATGCCACTTTATGACAGACTATAGCATATGTCATAAAGTAGGATATTATTTGAATTTTTAGGACTATAGTCTGTCATAAAGTGGCATTTTAATTGAATTTTTCGGAACGAAAAAAGATCGGAACGGCACCTTAAGTTTATCTCCACAGTTTGTCTATACTTTCGCATTTCTACTGGTCGCCGTGCTAGGGCTACAGTTATCACAAAGGTTGTCTGGGAGAAATCGTTTATAGCGATAAGATCGCCTTTGCCTACATAATATTATCTATTAACCTACGTGTGTTTAGTGTATTTTTTTTTGTAATTATTGTGATCTATGGTGTTTTTATTATATTATTATTATATCAACATGTGATCAATTTCAGGTGCTGGGAGACCTGCAATTCAACTTCTATCACCGCTGGTTTGACGTGATATTCCTAGTTAGCGCTCTCACTAGTATATTCACGTTGTATTTAGCTCATAAACAGCCCTCTGTCAACTAGGGGCCGTTCATAAGTTACGTCAGCATTAAATAAAAAAGCTAAACAGCAAAAATGTGGACAGAGTGACAGATATATATGGGAATTATTTTGCTGACCGAGTCTATATATATATATATATATATATATATAATACTAGCGGTCGCCCGCGGCTCCGCCCGCGTGGATGTCGGTAACCGCTGCAAAAAGCCTACCCAGGAAAGACTCGGTCAGCAAAATAATTCCCAGGTCAATTCACAGACTCCGACAATAATCGGCGACACAGTCATTATACGCAGGCTGCACTACCCACTGCGCGGCTCCTTCAGATTGTCTTCCTCCCGCACGCGCACCCCGCCTCGGTGACGCCCATTATCGTAATATTTTAATTTCGCCATAATTTCAAAACCAAACGTCCAATTTTAATCATTCAAAGACCAAATATTATCTACATAAACTTTACTTAGTGTTAAAATTAATTTATTTTGATAAGGATTAAAAGAATGAGTAAAATTAACGCGTTGAAAAGCCTGTATTTGTCTGTTACCTCTCGCTTTAAGCGCTGAACCGATTTTGATATTGTATGGAAGAGACTGAATCTTGGGAAAGGACATATTAGGATATTTCTTGTGCCGGAAAAATGTACGTTTCCCGCGATAAACTTTTGACGCAACGAAGGTGCGGGCAACATTCTGACATACTTAAATTTCCCTTTTAATATTGCAATATTGGTAACGACCAAAACAGATTATTCACAGAAGTCAAAACTAAGTAAAATTATTTTTATTTGACCAAGTCAAACCAGAATAATTTTGTTATTTTTTTTTAATTAGGAATATAAATATTTTTCACTGTTCCTTTTCTTACGTTAAATCTTAGAAAAATAAGAGCTTGAAGCGTTTGTTAAAAATAGTTTTTAAGTTTCAATTAAATAGATATATTTTTGTATTCAATCTTTTATTTATACTTATCGTTATGTAATTAGGGTTCCGTAGCCAAATGGCAAAAAATGGAACCCTTATAGATTCGTCATGTCTGTCTGTCTGTCTGTCTGTCTGTCTGTCCGTCCGTATGTCACAGCCACTTTTCTCCGAAACTATAAGAGCTATACTATTGAAATTTGGTAAGTAGATGTAGTCTGTAAACTGCATTAAGATTTTGATACAATAATGGAAAAAATATTAAAAATTTTAGGGGTCCCCATAGGTACAACTGAATCAAAAAATTTTTTTTTCATCTAACCTATGCGTGTGGGGTATCCATGGATAGGTCTCCAAAAATCATATTGAGGTTTTTAATAACCTGAATAGTTTGCGAGAGAGACTCTTCCAAAGTGCTAAAATGTGTGCCCCCCCCCCCCTCTAACTTCTAAAGTAGGGGCATGATAAGTCTTAAAAAATATATAATGTACTTTACTATAAAAACTACCAACGAAAATTGGTTTGAACGAAATCTAGCAAGTAGTTGTTTTTTTATACTTTTATATTGAAATAAAAAAAATTTTTTTTCATCTAACCTATGCGTGTGGGGTATCTATGGATAGGTCTTCAAAAATCATATTGAGGTTTCTAATATCATTTTTTTCTAACCTGAATAGTTTGCGAGAGAGACTCTTCCAAAGTGGTAAAATGTGTGTCCCCCCCCTCTAACTTCTAAAGTAGGGGCATGATAAGTCTAAAAAAAAATATATGATGTACTTTACTATAAAAACTACCAACGAAAATTGGTTTGAACGAAATCTAACAAGTAGTTTTTTTTTATACGTCATAAACGGTAAACTTAATTTAACTTTCATTAAATCAACTGAAATATAAAAATAAATCAAAAACCTTTTAATTTCATAAAAATAAACCTTACTGCTGCTGCGGAACCCTTCATGGGCGAGTCCAACTCGCACTTGGCCGGTTTTTATTTTTAAAGTTAATGTCTATTTTATGTTGCTGTTCATGTAAAGAACATTTTTGTTATAAAGAAAAAAATAGTAATAATACTTTAGACTTTAGGGTATGTAATTATGTATGAGTCCCTTGTAGAAAATTCACTGTGAAAGTAGCAGTGCTGAAGGAGAATATTTTTAGGAAACTTCTTTCGTAATTCTGACTCGCACTTGGCCGATTCATTTTGAGCTATCGTCATAAAAAATAAAATGCAACACATATTACGTAATATTTATTTAACTCGTAAGTTTAAACCTTAATTAATAAACTATATCGAAGATTTAAAATAGAAAAGTTTATTGGAAAGGCCACCTTATTCTATAGGAAGTGAAATAACCATTCAACAAATTACATATTATTAAGGCAATTTTAAGAAAAATGGCCTTAAAAATTTATAATGATCTTAGAAACAGACTATAAAAATACTTTTTTTACCGCGACGTGTTTAAAATTTGTAACATTTTTAAAATTGGAATTAATTCTAAAATTTGGTGTCACTTGAGCAAAGATTTTTTTAAGCCGCAAGTGTTAAGGCCGAAAATTTGACCATAAGGCCAAAATCGCTTACTATTAACAATTTTTTAAGATATAAGGCACATCCCATGAGGCTTTGCCACTTTAGTTGGGATTTTATGCCAGATTTTTTGTGACACATTGGTCACAATAGTAAGCCACATAATTATTGTGGCTATTCCAAACATTAAGGCCAAAATTTTCATAACATTTTTTCAACAAGCTTTGGGTTGTAAGTTTTAGCCTGGTTTACAATATACACAACTTTAGCCTGTATTTTATTGACAGTGGCCTGGTTTTAGTTGTTTCGGTCTGGTGTTTAATGAAAATAGCCTGGTCTTTCGTGACAATTTTGGCCTGGTTTTATTGACAATTTAATCTGGTTTTTATTGTCAATTTTGGCCTGGTGTTTATTGACAATGACCTGTAATTTTTGACAATGGCCTGGTATTAAATCAGATTTTTAACATTTTTATCTTGTTTTTGGTCTTAGTTTTAAAGGCTTATCGTCTTCTATTCTCCCATGACATCTTCGTATTGCTTCCTAAAGCAGTCACCGACTGGGAAGAAGTCCCAACACCGCTGAGTGTACATGTTCCATACAAACGTCTCTTGACCTGTAAGGACAATAAATGATACAAATTATCACCAGAACAAACATTTCTATTCAGTAATAGTTTTGGTTGGTTAACTTTTTGACATTAACCAATCAAAAATGCTAGTCACTAGCTCTTTTCGTTAGTGTATTCACTATTATATTATGATCGATTTTATTACAAGATCTATAATTAATCCTATCAAAAAACCGTGTTTAGTAGTAGCCTGCTTTTGACTTCAGAGTTCTTCTTTTTCATGACTCAGCCTTACCACTAGCTTATGACAAAACAGATTTATTATAATAAAAATTACTAAGACTGTATGTCTGTTTTAGATGAGCATTAAGCCTTAACAGTGCAGTGTGTTCGTAATTTGTTACTTGTCCATACTAATATTATAAATGCGAAAGTGTGTCTGTCTGTCTCTTCACGCCCAAACCGCTGAACTGATTTTGCTTTTGGTATGGAGAAGATACTTTGAGTCCCGGGAAAGGACATATGATACTTTTAAACCCGGAAAAAATGTACGGTTGCCGCGCGATAAACGAATTTTGGCACAACGGAGTTGCGGGCGTCATCTAGTCAGCTAACCACCGATCACACTACACTCGTAATTTTCCGCCGCGTTTACTCAAAAAGTGAATATACCAAGCGGAAAATAGAAAAGAGCTGAGCAAGCGAGATGTCACTATCAGTAACACTACGTGGTAGAAGGAGACGCGTGATTTGAAGTGGCAGAACCATTTTTTTCATCTGTTTTGACAGTCTGCACTTATCGGCACGTTGACAATTTGAGCTCTCAGAAAAATGTATGTAGGAACATCATTTACACGCACACGTAAAGATATTGGTACACACAGATGCAAACCAATTTCGGTTTCGTTTGACAGCTCGGGATTGTTTCTCTATTCCGCTAGGTATATTAACTTTATGGGTTTACTCAAAGCCGTCGTACTCACCCGTGTACTCGGTATCCGGTTTGTTGATGAGATGCATTAGGAAGAACATGTAGTTGGCGAGGTTGTGTTCCCTCTGCACGTGAGTGTCGAAACCGTGCGGCACCTGCAATGTGACGTCATTAGTCCGTCAGTATAGAGTGATGTCATTGTGACGTAACTATAGGTCTACCAGAATCTGATGGCAATTTTTGACAGCAGATTTTCAAAAAATATCCTCGATCATCGGATAAATTTTTATATTTGCATGTTTAACACACAGAATCAGCCGCCTATAAGAAAGAAAAAGGATCAAAATGTTTTATTCCAATTACCCCGGTATTGCTAGAGTCAATTTATTTTCTCACTTTTTGCCATCAGATTCTGGTAGACCTATAGTCAGCATGCGGTGACATCATGACATCATGTTGTGACGTCATTAGTCAGGGTGTTAGTCAGTGTATTACTACACTGAATTAGCCCCAACTCAAACAAGATACACCTTAACAACTCTTATTAAGATAAATATATCACTCACAGGTGTTTTAGAATCAAAAATTGGCACCTGTTATTTCAGATCTCTGTGCATTTTAACTGTATACAGACAAATTTTGACAGTACATATACAGTAAGCTAGTGACGTCATTAGTAAGAAAACAGTGACAGCATTAGGCGATGTTTTGTAATATAATATTTAGTCAGCATGAAGAGATTGTCATGACCCAGTGTGTTTTGACATCATTATTCAGTGCGTTGTGACGTTATTAGTCAGTATAATATAGTAACGCATAAAACTACAAAATGATAATATTATGTAGTCTCAAAACGTGAAAAGTATGTCCAATTATCCGGATCTCATCTGAAGTGGAGCTGTATTTATGATGAATTAAAAAAAGCAAAATCTGGGTACTGTTCTTTTAAAATAGCGATAGGGAAAGCCTTACCTTATCAAAGTAGTCTTTATTAATGCCGCATATGAAGCAGTTGGACTCCATGTCTTCTTTCACCGACTCAAGTTGGTCACGCAGCTCACCGAACGCGTCGATGATCAAACCTGAAAGTAGAAGAAAAAAATTATTAAAAAAAAATGTTTTGTAGATACGTCTGTATGCTATAAATAGCTATTTCGATGGTCCCTAGGTAAAGTATCGAAACTGAAAAAACGCTACTTTACAGGAGAGCGATTTAAAGTTTATTTTTTTGCATAATTTTGTAACGGGTGATTGAATCTTTATAAAAATTAGGATAAACAGTTGTGTTGACCTTACAAATTATTACATAAAAGCAAAAATTTTAAATTATGAGCAGTTTTCGAGAAAATTGACTTACAATAGTCTACTTCGTAACTGAACTATCTTTATGTGTTGAAAGTGGCAGTTTCAATTATTTAGAGGGAACTACAAATACAAAAAATTATCGTATCTGCCTATTTCGATATGCTACTTTGGATTATGTTAGGAATATTTTATTAAAAGTGTCACTTTCTATTTATTTTTGCGTACATTGCTTGTACTTACCATTATTTTGTAATAGTGTCAATAACAACAAAAATATATATATAACATCTGTAAATATTACATAACAAACATACGACTCTATTTCTATTTTGGCCGGCACAAATATCGGACCAAAATGAGAATTTCCTAGCATCTTCAAATGATATCTTTGCGTTCTCAAAATACATCAAACAGCTATCTTATTTCTTAGGCTCCCCTTTCACCGGTCTGACCATATTCCACATGTAGCAAAGAAGCCACATTTCTTTTAAGGCTAAATTGAAAACGGTAAAGTTAAATGCAGTAAGTTTTCGTTAAAACCAACGACTCCATGTGGATAATTTAACATTGTTGAAAGTCAAATGTAGCACATAAATTATGCTTTATCTCTCTAGCTAGCGTCATATTCTCTAGTTGCTTATTATGAGCCACTTTTTTTTTATGAAATAAGGGGGCAAACGAGCAAACGGGTCACCTGATGGAAAGCAACTTCCGTCGCCCATGGACACTCGCAGCATCAGAAGAGCTGCAAGTGCGTTGCCGGCCTTTTAAGAGGGAATAGGGTAATAGGGGAGGGTAGGGAAGGGAATAGGGTAGGGGATTGGGCCTCCGGTAAACTCACTCACTCGGCGAAACACAGTGCAAGCGCTGTTTCACGCCGGTTTTCTGTGAGAACGTGGTGTTTCTCCGGTCGAGCCGGCCCATTCGTGCCGAAGCATGGCTCTCCCACGTATAAACTATTTGCTCTTCTGTCGGAAACATATTTTCAGAATAACTATGACACTTATCACAGATATTCTATTTAGGAATAAGAAACCCAATGTTTATGCCAGCATTACTGATTTCTCTGTACTGACGAAGGGTTTGCCATAGTTTGAAAGCTGGCCCCATTCTTTGTGTAGAGAAAACATCCTGTTCATATTCAAATTGTTATCTGAGTACAATTTAGTGATATCTTTACGTGTATACTGTGATTCTACTGGTTAGAAGCAAGCTACATGATCAAAAACACTCTAAACCATTGCAGTATCTACAACTTTTTGACGGTTGGGGTGTTTTCTCTATACAAAGGATCTGACCAGTTTTCAAACGATGGAAATCGAGCGCAAATTCTTCGTCAGTACACAGACATCATTAATGTTGACATGGACATTGGTTTTTTTTTATTCCTAAGAAATATATCTATGATAAGCGTCTTAAACCTTTTACTCTCACAATACTTATCCGACAGAGGAGCAAATACAGGCTCATAATGCTTATTATATTACTCTAGCTATTGTCCTAGAGAATAAGACAATAGCTAGAGAGATAAAAAAAAATTACAAAGAGCAATTAATAAAATCACCTGACATTGTATGACAGACGGACGGACGGACGGACGGACGGACGGACGGACGGACGGACAGACCCCGTGTATATTAGTATCATCATCATCACTCACCCTGGAGGATGGCGAGCAGGATGACGATGACGAAGAAGAAGAAGGAGATGTCGAAGATGATGCGGTACACCTCGGAGTCATCACCGTCAGGCGGCTCCAACTCATCACCGATGCCGCCGCCGGCACGCACGCCCTTGTATAAGTTGAACACGAAGCACTGGAAAGTAACGCATATTGTTATAATGAAACACATTACAATAAAACACTTCGCGAAAAAGTAGGTAGTGCCCTTGCGCTTCGCTTGGCTCGTCTCGGCGCCTACCGTGCACCGAGATGAACTCAAATAGACATAACATTATCGTGACACTAGACAAATATATCGTGACATATGACAGCGATTTGACACGATAGACCCTAAGGCTACATAGCGGCATCTGGTGGAAAATGGAATATCGAACACTTTCATATTGCATTCGTGATTCGATAGTCGCGACGCAAGCGCCACTCAGCGATGCGTTATGTAAAGTTCAAACGTTTTTTAGATAGTTTTATATATTCATTTCCATCTTCGCAGTTCGCACTTCACATTTAGTGGAAGCCAACTCACCGTGAGCATATCATGGCAGTTGCGGTTCACTTCATCATCTTCCTCCTGCACGTAGAATTTCCGGAAGAAGTTGAACGCTATCACCGTGTATATGTAAACTATGATGGTGAGCAGCATCACAGTTAGGACGAGCTGAAATGTTATCATTATTGTTGTCATTGTAATAATAATAATAATTACACCTGATGATGATTTTATCGAAATCGGTCGTGTGAAACATAATTGTAATAAATTAAACTAATAAAAGTGCAAAAAGTGCATGAAAAGTGTATATTATTACTGTGAAACATGAATTTCCACCAAGAAGTTACGGTACATTCAATATCATATATAATAATAATGAACTCTTTATTTGCACACATAAAAAATACAAAGTAATAAAAAAATCCGGGTTCCGTACCGCTATAGAGCAAAAGCAGGCAAAAATTGTGTTTTCTGTAAGTATGGGAGCCCCTCTTAAATATTTATTTTATTTTTATTATTTATTATTAAAGTATAAATATAATTAAGGATTTAGTGAAGATTTCAAGTGCCTATCTATGGCCATATATGATATCGAGCAAAAAATAGCAAAAAATTACGTTTGTTGTATGGGAGCCCCCCTTAATTATTTAATTAATTTTGTTTTTAGTATTAGCTGTTATAGCCGCAACAGATATACACAATCTGTGAAAATTTCAGAAGTCTAGCTATAGCGGTTCTTTAGATACAGCCTGGAGACAGACAGACAGACAGACGGACAGACATCGAAGTCTCAGTAATAGGGTCCCGTTTTTACCCTTTGGGTACGAAACCCTAAAAACAAATTATTGGAAGAGCGCAAATTGGCGGTCTTACCGCTTTGAGCAGTTTCTACCAGAATAAGTAGTATAGGTATATCGCATAGCTTTAAAATCGCTCTACTTATTCCATATTTCTGAGGTTTTTTGACTGAAGTTTTGATTGGGTAACGTCAAAATATTAACTGATATCCTGATCTATTCAACAGAATTGTTGATTAACAATTGACAACAAATGAATAGACAAACTCCTCTTAAATTCAGAACCTAAAGCAAGCTTCACGCCTAAACCGTTTAACTGATTTTGCTGAAATTTGGTACAAGCTACTTAGGGGCGATTTCACCAAAGAAATGGAACGCGTTCAATGCACACTGAACCGGGTCAAAACGTATAAACGCGATTATAACATCGAATTGCATTTCACCAACATCAACTGCACGCGTTCACAGCAAATCCGAGTTTTATCTTTTGAACGCCCAAAGTCCGAAGTTTAACGTCATAAAACCCGTTCAAGCCGCAGTGCAGCAGTGCAGCAGTGCAGTGTCATGGCGGAACGAAAAAAGGAGACAATAGAAATGTCAAGATGACAATTTTGACACATGCGTTTGGTTAGTTTATGTATTGTTTCTTGCTATTTTGTTGTAAAATTAACGTAACAAGGCTCCAAAATGATAAAAATATGTATAATAATCGCGTGGCGTCACGTAAACTTAGATTTATTAATCGCGATCAAAAGAAATTGGTGAAATCCATTTGAAACAGAACGAGATTTACGTTACCGTGTGATCGCGTTCAATGAGAACTAAGTTTTAAGTGTGCCTGGTGAAATCCCACCTTAGCGTCCCGGGAAATGACACAGGATAGTTTTCATCCCGGAAAAATGTATGGTTCCCGCGCGATAAACTAATTTCGGCGCAACGGAGATGCGGGCGTCATCTAGTAATAATAATAATGGGTGCAAACGTAAAAAATATTCTAAACAAATTAATATTTTCATAATGCGCAACTATTTCTTACACACAAAATTAGAAGCTAAAAATTATCCCGCAAGGGAGAAAAGAAAAAAGAAATCTATGGACGCTTCACACAACGTCAGTCTGGTCCCGTGCTAAGTGCCTGAAAGACTCAAGGTATCTGCATTACAAATTTCATCTTAATCGGTTCGGCCGTTTAAGTGTTTACAGATAACAGACAGACACACACACTTTCGCAGTAACTTTTTAATAAGGATGTTTACCGGACGCTTTTAACTTAACTCTATAAAAGCTGGCAAAAATATCTCATCCCTCTTTCTTTCCAAAGTTCACGATCCTGATTCCTGTGATGTCACTGGCCACTTTTTATCGAACACATCCAGCTGTCCTAAGATGCGCAAACGAGAAAATTTTGTCTACATGTTTTCTCGATGTTAACTGGTTTATCTCTTCATCTCTATTGACCCTAACATGACATACTTTTTTTCTCGTGTCTGTCGTCAAAATTAGAGATAATTATGTTTTTTTTAATCTGTGCTATTTTTGTATACGAACCCTAACTTGACAACACATTTTTATCGAGTTTTGTCAATATTTTGACAAATGAGAATAGTAGTTTGTCAATATATACCTATTATCTGTGAAGCTAGTTTACGAACCAGAAATATATCTCTCGACGTACGCATGTTAGGGAAAAAGAGATATATATCGATATCGACAATATCACTACGCTCGAGAGTGAGATATCCACGAGATATCTCGTTGGCGTATGCTAGGACGGCTGTTCTTAAAATTACCCGCACTATATTGTGACCATACCTGTTTCCCGTTATGCGTGACAGATTGTAAGATGGTCCTCAGCGTCTTGAAGCCAACAGCGACGTCCAGCAGATGAGCGGCGAAGAAGAAGTTGTTGAAGTTGCCCATCACGGAGAAAGAGAAATACCTAGAAGATAATAAGAGGACAAATGTTAAATTGAGAAAAAATACGTGTGGCACTCGGGGACTACCGCGGCAAAGCAATAGCTTTGCATAGAATTTTTATCAACATGCAGTTATATTTCGCATACGTCTAGACGCACGCACACAAACACCGTGCCGAAGTCTGGCAACGCCGTACCGCTGTGCCGGTCGGAGTAGGGGTTATTAGGTGTTTTTCATAACGAAATTTCTTGATGAGCTAGCCGCGCTCAAAGCTATACAATAGCTTAAAATAGTAAAATAAAGAAATTTAAAAGCAACCCCAAATTAGAAACTCTTTTTAACTTTGTCAAGCATCAGCATGCAAAATATTGAATTGATTAAACCACTGAAAGTTGCTTACGACCTGTCATGAAACAGATAAAACCCTAAATTGTCCTGCACTGAGAAGGCTGATGATGAACTATGACTAAAAACAATATTTCAGCCTTGAAACAAAAATAAATACGCGTGGCACTCGCATACGCACGCATACAAACACCGTGCCGAAGTCTGGGCGGTCGAAGTGGGGGGGGGGGGGTATGTTAGGTTTTTTCGTTACATATTTGGTCGCCGCGCTTAAAGCCCGCGATAAAAGCTATGCAACATTAAACAAAAAAAAAAAAACAACATAATTGGCTCACTCGACAGACAGACAGACAGACACGTCAAACTTATACATTTCACTTACCAGAGAGAGTACAGGAAGGAGTTGTCTGTAATGGTGACGCCGGCCTTCCACACCTGGTAGCGCCAGTCGATGTTGAGGATGCTGAAAATAAACATTTATATTTTACTCTACTGCTGAAATTATAGAAGTTGCAAGCAAGCAAATCTTTATTTGTCACGAAATTAATTTATCGCTTGCGATAAAACTACCCTATCTTCTTTTCGCGGACTCAAAAAATCTCTGTACGCACCAACATTGGTAAAGTGGTGTAAGCGTAAAAATAAGCGTGAAGATAGACACACTTTCTTATTTATAATATTAGTATTGTAGGGATCAAGCAGCGCTCAATTCTGAATCGTGCTATCGAAGTTTTTTCCAGGCGACAAAACCTGGCTAACCGAGCATAGCACGTCACTTGGTCAGACGAGGCGTAAGCGTAAAGCGGTAACGCTTTATTCTCACGATAGTTGAATAATCTATCTAATATATACAATTCTCGTGTCACAGTGTTTGTGCGCCAACTCCTCCAAAACGGCTCAATCGATTTTAATTAAATTTTTGTATGTACATTCGTTAGGCCTGAGAATAGGTTTTAATCTACTTTTTAAATTGATACTACAAATAATTTATATGGCAAAACAACGTTGGCCGGGTCAGCTAGTATTAACTCTAGATTGGCTTCTAAAAAGCAGTAATCAACTCACTAATTAACGAAGCCCTTGTTCCCCTCGTCTTCCTGAGCGGCGAAGGAAGTCTTCTCCATGCCCAGCATGTTGGATATGCTGTCGAAGTCGTATGTCTCCGAGTACTTCGCACGAACCTTCTTCTTGACGAATTTGTCCCAGTAGTTTACGGGGAAGGATCTGAAAAATTTTAGAAAGAAAATTAAGTTGTCGTCTGACAAAATATGTTAACTATATAGAATTATATGTCGCGGTGTTTGTTGCTAAACTTCTTCGAAAAGGCTGCCTCGATTGTGTTAAAAGTGTGCTAATTCCTGTATGTATGAGAATCGGCCGACATCTGCTTTTCATACAGATTAATGAAATAATAATAATTGTAAAACAGGGTACTTAGACAACTTGAATACCGGCAAAATAGTTTGGCAGCAAAGCTAGAAATAAAATATGTATGGGATTTGACACAACGCGTCGCTAAGTGACATGGCGCTTGAATCCCTATGAAACCTATTCATTCAAGCCTAGGTCATGAAGTGGCATTTTATTTGAGTTTCTGTCGGTCGCGGTCACTTGCCGCATTGATCGGAAAGGTATCTTATGGAACGTGAAGTGTCGCGCCGCTCCAATGCAGCGTAGTGTCGCCTAGTGCGGTTGGCGCTTTATACTCACTTAGCGGATATGACGAGCTTGTCCCAGTGGCTCTTGAGGTCGTCGTCTTCGGGCTGCTCGGCGATGTAGAGGCCGTCGAACTCCAGCTTGCGGGCTATCTCCTTCTCGCGCTTGAATATCGCCAGCGGCACCTGGAAGGAGGTTGGCAGGTCGCTTTACATTTATTGCCTCTAGGTTGGCAAGCCGGTTTACATTTACTGACCCTAGGTTGGCAAGCCGCTTTACATTTATTGCCCCTAGGTTGGCAAGCCGGTTTACATTTACTGACCCTAGGTTGGCAAGCCGCTTTACATTTATTGCCCCTAGGTTGGCAAGCCGGTTTACATTTACTTAACAAAGGTTGGCAAGTCGCTTTACATTCACTGAATTTAGCAAAACATTTACTGAACCTAGGTTGGCAAGCCACTTTATATTTACTGAACCTAGGTTGGCAAGCCGCTTTACATTTACTGAGCCTAGGTTGGCAAGCCGCTTTATATTTACTGAACCTAGGTTGGCAAGCCACTTTACATTTACTGAGCCTAGGTTGGCAACCCGCTTTACATTTACTACTCCTAGGTTGGCAACCCGCTTTACATTTACTGCTCCTAGGTTGGCAACCCGCTTTATATTTACTGAACTTAGGTTGGCAAGGCGATTAACATTTACTGTTCTAGATTGGCAGGTCGCTTTACATTTACTAAACCGAGGTTGGAAAGTAACAATGGTCTAATAATTTATTATTATTAAACTAGATGACGCCCGCAATTGCGTTGCGCCAAAATTCGTTTATCGCGCGGGAACCTTAAATTTTTTCCGGGATTAGAAGTATCCTGTCCTTTCCTGGGACTCAAAGTATCTCCATATAAAATTTCGGCAATATCGGTTCAGCGGTTTGGGCGTGAAGATGTAACAGACAGACAGACAGACACACTTTCGCATTTATAATATTAGTATGGAAGTTTGAATAACTCAATGCTTAAACTTATTAGTAAAACGAAATGTTACCTTAAGATGGTAGTACCCAATGAGTATAGCGAGGGACACTATAGAATGCAGCGCTGCAGCCACTTTTATCACGTGTTCCATGTAGAAGAAGTCTTCGTCTATTTTCACCACTTCCAGTGCATCATCATCATCACCGTCTCCGCTGCCTGCTCCTGAACCTGATTCATAAAGTCTAATTATTATAATTTCTTTACTTAATATGAATAGGGAAAGTGATATATAACAGATAAATGGTGTGTGTATGTTTCCCTTGTATAGAGTTCACTGTGAAAGTAGCAGCGCTGGAAGAGTTACTTGTTTAAATTTATTGTATGGGGCATTTCTCATAGAAACACAGGAATCAAAAGTACTTCTTTTAGCGCTGCTTATTTTACAGTTAACTGTATATTAAAAGTGAGACATAAACATCCTACAGCTTCTATCGCTTTCTTTCGTTGATACATTTAAAAATTCTGTGATCCTACAATTTCACCATTTTAGACCATTATTGATAGCGACGGGAGAGATGTGGACTGTATATATGAAGACGAGGATAACTGTAGCTACTAAATGATACACCATGTGAAGTGACAACAATAATGTCCTGAGATAGACTGAAAAATATACATCAAAAAATATAAATTGTCAATACAAATGTATACAAATGTCTGAAAAAATGTGACATAGAAAAGTAAATATTTAAAAACAGTAAAAAAAGTCTAAGCACTAAGGTCTGTCTAGCCAGTCGCAAACAATTATCATTAATAAATTATAACAATATGCTATAAAAAGAATAAATAATACCATCTCCACTCCCACCAGATCCCGCGCCGAAACCGGAACCGCTGATGATGTCCGCTATGCCGGATCCCTCACCACCTTCTACCTCCAGAGTCGACACCTACACCAGAAAATTATAATTAAATTCTGTAATATACGTCACTGATATAGCTTGATAAAGAGGAAGGACCTAAAATTTTACCCTGAAGCACTCCTAATTCTAGGCTCATAAATTATGATTTTATTCATCGTACACCAGAAATTTGTCATTATTAGTGAGTAGGTCATAGAGCGTCAATGATATAATTGGAGAAAAAAAAGGATCGAGTCGTTACCCTGATGTACTCCAATTTTGTACGTGATTCTAACATAGTTGCAATAAACACACTGTAAATGCACTAAACATACAATACATTTCAATGTCTTCTTTAATGTAAATAATAAAAAGAATAGGTCCAAAAACGTTACCCTGAAGTACCCCTAGCTGAGCTAGCTTACTCCTATAAATCAAAGCTATATTCATTCAGAAACCATCGGAAATTTATTTTTAAACATATCAGTAGTCCTAGTAATTTAGAGAATCGGAGACAACTCACCTTGTAGAAGAGCAAAACGAAGTTGATAGCGAAGGCCAATACGAGAGCAACATATTTGAGGTTATAGAAGTTTCTAGCGAGGAAGGACACGGCGCGTTTTGCGTACTGCGAAACATCTGTCGCAGCGAGGGCTGACGACGTGGGAGCTGCTACACTCTGTAGAAAGAGTAATAATATTAAAATACACGAAGTGAACAATCATAGAAAAAAGTTTGTGTGGAATGTTAAGACGGGGGAGAATCATATTTGGGTCGGCAAGGACAGTTTATAAATAATAAATGGGATTGTTAGTTGGAACAAAATTACTTCTTAATAATATTGATACGGACACGTAGTGCCATCTAGCGTCAAACCAGCGAAACCGATCAGGGAAACACAGAAAACATAAATCCCCTACTCAATACTAGATGGCGTTAGGTGTATGTTTACTTACGCGTATTTTCTAGAAAGTTCCCACACTTGTTTACTTGTTTACGTGAATCGGGCGAGGGAACTTTCTGGAATTCGTCTCGCCATATAAATAGCCGCAGGTAGACGGCCCGGCAATTCAGTTTCATCTGAGCGATCTTCGAGGCGACTTCGGAGTGAAAACAAGTGATCAATAGTGAGTGAACCACTGTGAACCTACGACTTGGCTACGACCTAGGACAGTGATAGTGCTTAGTGTTTGGACTTAGTGATTTGTATGAGCTAGTGTCAGAGCTAGTAAAGTCTTTTTAAGAGTCAGCAGGTCTTTTTCTCCAAATCCCTCGAACCCTAGCACGTAACAATATGTACAGTGTACTGTCAAATTTTCCATTAAATTCTAAAATTTAAATGAAAATAAATAAATAAAGTCATAGATTCCACATTATTACCTTTTTCAATCGATAAAACTTCAATGATCCGTGCTGCATGTTCAGTAAATATTGTTTAAATTTGTTATACACTATATCCCGGTCACCGTGTACGGAGAAATTTGGCCATTGACCTATTAAAACCCTTTCACGCGCTACTATATCACTAATGCGAGATGAGATCGCTTAATATTCGTTCGCGGGTAACAGAGACAAATACCGTTAGTTCAATGACTAAATTTCTTCGTGTTCGGTGACCGAACTTGTTTTCAATTAGAGTGACAGCTGTATCGCATCCATGCTCTCATGATAATGTCTTTTACATTAAAAATATCCTTGTAGATCTGTGCATAATAAGTTATTTACCTTTTTGCTCTCGGCTTCTATTTGAGACATAGCGGCCTGCTGCACCGCTTGAGCTTCCATCCGTTCTTGCGCTTGCTTCTTTGCTTGTTCACCTCTGAAGAAGTAATTTGATATTATAGTTCATGTCCATTTATTTAACTATGAAAGTAAACAAAAAGCCACTCGACCGTAACGCAAAGTGACAGATTGGCAAATCTAATGGTTTGTTAATAAAAATATGGTAGTGTTTCTTTTGTACTGCGGCCAAACTTGATACATACCCGAGTAGATCAATTAGTGATGGCGGCTGCTGCTCCTCGCTGTGATCGGCGCTGTCATCAGGTGAAACTTCCGCTTCTTCACCGCTAGATGGCGTCGAAGTGGTTGGAGATTCATGAGGTTTCACTTGAATTCTGTAAAGTGTAAAGAGATTATTATAATTTCTAATATAACTAATGCGAAAGAGTGTCTGCCTGTTACCTCTTTACGCTTAAGGGGAGTTTCAAAAAAATAATACAACAGCCATTTTGGCATGTTCTTCATTTTAATATTTATTTTAATAAAAACTTTGAACTTTATTGCTATTCATTTATAAAGTAACTGAAAGAGTGTCTCTTTGTACCTTATTTTGGTTAATTAAAAACTTAATTTAAATTGAAAGAAAAAAGATATTATGGTGACATAATTTATCAACCCCCTAATTTTCCAGTGTCCCCAGTAACAAGTCAAAACTTCCAACTGAATTAAATTAAAATTTTATGGAACTACATGACATATTCTATTGTTTTTTTGTTAAATGATCATTGTTCTTTACTTTTAAGGCTCAATTTTAAGCGTAAAACTACTTTAATCCATTAAATTTTGCAGAAACTGTAATTGTCCCCGGAATATGCTATTTCCGGACATTTCCATTTTGTTACCGTAATTTTTTTATGATAACTAGCTACCAAAATATATTTTTTCTGTTCTGATTATGGCGAAACTAATATTTAGTAGGATCTGCCATTTTAATACGGCTTAGCTGAGTAATTTTTTTGGTGGTGCAAAGAAATGTGTGACCAGTTGGACTGGACCAAAATTGACGGGTCAGTTTGATAATTTTTACTATCTTTATTTGTAACATAATAGTTTGTAAAGATATACTGATTTTTGTATTAAAAGTAAGTGTATATAGTTTAATTCAGCGTACAACAGAAAAAGTTTTACATGCTTTTGAATGTAAGGTAGACGCATTATGTTACTTCGGTTTTGTTACTACTTACAGGGTAACATATAGACGGACCGTCAAAGTAACAAAACCGAAAGCATAAAGCTAGTCTTTCTTTTTATCTAAGATCTTTCACTTTATATAATTTTTGTAAAGTTAAAGATAGCTTGTACACTATGCCTTAAATTTTTTTACTGTCGGTTTTGTTACTGTCCCTTAATTTTTTTAAGGTAATTTTTAAGATTTTGACGTAATTTTCTATATTATTAGACATGTCTCGTTTTTTTGCATTCAGATTTTAAACAGCTCAATTTGTGGGAAAGTACTATTAAAAATGAATGTAGTTTTGGAACAACAGTAACAAACCCGAATAAAAATTGGATTTTCTAAACTGTTTTAAGCTGTGCAGTGTCTTAATCTTTTATGTAAGTATCGTAAAAGAGATGTATTATTTCAATAAATACGTCAGTCTCAAAATGTATTATAGTTTTATTTCTATTGAACTTTGATAATAGTAACAAAACGGACAAAAATTTGATACTAACTCACACATTTTTGTATTTTTTACTAGTAAATAGTCTATTAGTCACAAAAAAAATATGATATTTAAAAAATTAAGTTATGTATTATTATAACTAAAATCTTAAAACCAAAACTCAAAAAAAATATTTGAAAGTTATTATTTTAAGCCAAATTTTATCTGTTGTATTATTTTTTTGAAACTCCCCTTTACCCGTCGATCGTGGAAAAACGAGACAATAGCTTATCCATTGTTATCGCGGCCGCATGCGGCCGCTTGGGGCTTGATGAATTAAACAGCAGAAGCGAAATTGGTATAGATCATTCGAATCCCAGTGAAGGACATAATAATATAGTTTTTATACCGAAAAAACGTATGGATCCCGCACGACAAACGAATTTCAACGCATACTTTTTGCTGAAACGGATTTACGGGCGTCGTGTAGTAAAGAATAAAAAAATATGTAGAATGAATAATAATAATAGAAAACGAAGACGGACGACGCAACCGTGGCCGGCCAAAGAAACGGCGCGATGAGCTGGAGGCATACCAGTCGGGCAGGTCAACGGTGGCGCTGGATCGAGAAAAATTGGAAACTCTTTTCCCAGCAGTGGGACCACTAATATACTAATATTATAGTAATCCCACTGCTGGGCAAAAGGGATTAGATTTTTATTATAAATGCGAAAGTGTGTCTGTCTGTCTGTTTCATCTTCACGCCCAAACCGCTGAACCGATTTTGTTGAAATTTAGTACGGAGGCACGTTTAAGTCCTGGGAAAGGACATAGGATACATTTTATTCCAGAAAAGATACATACGAATTATAGAAAATATAAACGAATTATTGCGCAACATAGTTGCGGGCGTCATCTAGTAAAAATAAATAATACATAGTAGAACGAATACAGAATAGGAAAAGATAGTGCGACGAGCTGGAGGTATACCAGCCGGGTTGGCCAAGGGTGGCGCTGGATCGAGGAAAATTAAAAACTTTGGGGGAGGCCTTTGCCCAGCAGTGGGACAGCATAGGCGAAAAATGGAAGACTCTTTGCCCAGCAGTGGGACAGCATAAATGCTAAATTATTTTTAACAAAAAATTAAAACCTACTTCCAAGGTAAAAATAATGATAAAATCCTTATAATATGAACTAAGAAGTATTAAATTATGTTTCCTATCTAATAATGCCTTTTTCCGAATTCGGCTAAACCTCAACTATTTCTGTACTCAATCTTCATCATTTTGAAGTCGGTACCAGATATAGCTGAATCTTCAGTTCTCTGACAGAATAGGTATTTGAAACTTTTGGAACTGGCACCGACTTCAAAATGATGAAGATTGAGTACAGAAATAGTTGAGGTTTAGCCGAATTCGGAAAAAGGCACTATTAGATAGGAAACATTATTTAATACTTTTTAGTTCATATTATAAGGATTTTATTATTATTTTTACCTTGGAAGTAGGTTTTATTTTTTTGTTAAAAATAATAATTTCACTCTTTTTAGTTACCTAGTAAACCATTGCGTATATTCTACGTATCTTATTACAATTTGTTAAGAGTTACACTCAATGCGATTGTGTTTCTTATTCCTATTAAGATGTAGATTGTTTTTCTATGTAAGTATTTTCATACTAAGGGTTCAATTTATTACTTACCTCGATCGTGGGAATCGCAGACACAATAGATTTTCAATTGTTATGCGGCTGCCGGGTGCCGCTTGGGGATTGATGGGTTAATAGTTAAACTAGTGTAGTACATATCGAAGCAACTTACTTCTCTTTTTTCTTTCGAATCTCAAAAGTAATGTCAAATGTGTGCCTTACGCTCTGGAGTTAAGGTTGACTTTGTTATGTTCAATTTTGTGGTACATAAGTCGCTTAGAACTTGAATCATTTATTTTGAAACAACATTATATTTTTATTAAAATCGCTATGAAAAGTACCAATTATTATAAGGACATAACGTGATGATATAATTATGGTGTTGTGGGGGCATATTGTATCCATATACAACTATGTGACACTGGTGACCCTGACGTGGTAATGATGATGATGATGATGATGATGATTAATGTAATTTGCATAGTAGCATATGTTTCAGTTCTTAAAACAGCGTCTAAACCCCCAAACTTGTATCTATAAGGAATCCGGAGTTCTCTTAGTATCTTCGGAAGCATAGTATACCTTGGTGCAAAATCTTGCGTTTTGGTAGCATATGCTTAGGATACTTCTCATAAAATCAAAATCACCATATGTTTCCATATAAATTTTGAGGAGTTCCCTCGATTACTCATGGATCCCATCATCAGATCATCACTTTTGTGAAAATGGGACCAAATTGGAGGGAAACAAAACAAAAATTTTGAAAATCGGTTCACAAACGGCGGAGTAATCGTTGAACATACAAAAATAAAACCACAGCCGAACATATAACCTCCTCCTTTTTGGAAGTCGGTTAAAAAAGGTGAACTTACTGTCCATTATCCTCTTTGGTGATGTCCAGTCCGAAAGCAGACACTTGCATTTGTCCCGTATCATCCGCCGCTGGTAAGGCTGGTAAGTGTCGTATAGGACCTAAAATTAGAAAAAAATAAATATTGCCATGACAAAAATATTTAATTTTTTAAACCCTTCCCTGACTATTAAAAAACTCCTACTTCAAAACTTATTTTCCCGATTAGAAAAAAAAGGTGTTAAGTATTTCAAAAACATTCTAACATGAATTTTAAAACTTAATTTTATCGGTATTACTCTTTTTTATAGATTTATTTTTGTCAATTTTAAAACAATTAAAATATTATTGTTTCAATAACATTAATATAATCACTGTTATTATTATAATTTTGTTAAGTTGAGAGTTACATAATAAAGCCAAAGCAAAATTTTGTTAATTAAATCCAATTGTTTATTTACGTAACAACAAAGCTTTTTATTACATAAGTTTTACATAAAGTTAAGAATTGAGAAAAGCGTCACCTAGCTAAGAAGATACTTGATTTTATTATGACGGTAGACGGTACAGTGTACTCCACGGCCCTTAGCCAATATGGTTCCTTTGATTTCAATGTCAAGTCACTAAATAAAATATAATTCCTGATATATTTGATTTAAAACTTCGAAGTGAAAAAGAACATTTGGCTTAGGGCACAGTTGTGCTATAACTTGTGTAGTATTTAACAATGTGTAAATAGAAAAACCTTTGTTTTAATTTTGAAAGTGTAGTGTAAAAATGAAATATAAAGTTTTATTTCTATGTGTCATTTTATGTTAAGTTTTAAAAGCTGGTGTTAACTTGAAGTGAGAACAGTTACAAACCTCATTAATGAGAGGGGATACAAAGTATTTTTTGCTATTTTATAACAATAATTAATATACTAATTTTTCTTCGCTAACTCGACCAAATTGACATGAAAAAAAATTATGTTCATGTCAATTTAGTCGAGTTGTTTCATGTTGACATTTATATCGCATTCGAAATCTAAATAATAATATAATATTATTACCTCATTTAAATCTTTATTATCATTAGTTCAACATTACTGACGATAGATGACGTTGAGCACAGTATAATCGCAATATCGTTTTATCACTAGATGACGCGCGCAACTCCGTTGCACCAAAATTCGTTTATCGCGCGGATACCATTTATCGGGATAAAAAGTATTCCCATACCAAATTTCAGCAAAATCGGTTCATCAATTTAGGCGTAAAGAGGTAACAGACACACAGACACACATCATTTTTATGATAATATTAGTATAAATATATACTTTTTTATCCCGAAAACTGCACGGTTCCCGCGCGATAAACGAATTATGGCGCAACTGAAGACGCCATCTAGTGGACAATAAAAAATCGCGACAAGATGGCGTATAATAAACAAAATGGCCACCTCCAATCAAAATACTTCGCTCCCCTCCCTCAGTGCGTAAGCTGTCAGCGTGGCATGTATAATGTACTTGTCTTACTTGTGAGCGCGAGTCTGTGTCGGAACTGACCGAATTTCTCCTCCTCAACCGGTTCAGGGGGCGCCTCCTCCACTTGGGGACCTCGCATCAGACCCAGAAGCACGCCGAATACGTACCTGACATAAGCAAATATGGTAAAAAACTTATTGGCACCTAAAGAAGTAATGCGAAAAAATCCTATTATTGGGGAAATATTATACGGTGATACATATTTTACTAGTAAGGAATTTATACATGTCGCAGTCATCTGGTTCAATATGTGAAACGATTGAACGACTAGCGTATTCATTGAATGACACCATTTTATTGAACGACTGAAGGACAACTAGTCAAGACGTTGACTGTAAGGTTTAACGTCTTGACTAAACGTCATCATAGTGAAGTCGTTAAATGGAATGTTATGATTTTTTTAAGTATTTGTTGGTGACGTAATAATAGGTTAATCTAGAAACTGGCTTCAATTATGAAGTGACGGAGACCCGCTAACCCAATGAAGTCGTATTGGGCCAACACGGAGTAATACATTGCTATTAATTACCTAAGAATTATTTTGGTGACTACCAGCGCCGCAGTGGGAAAAACTGAAATACGTTCAATTACCTGACTGATTTCATGTCCGCTATCTTCAAAGGGCTATGTTACAAGTCGCTAACTAGTTGGACGTTGAGTGACGATCGTTCAATCGACATTACCGAGTCATTCAATTGAATGGTGTCATTCAATGAATGCGCTAGTCATTCAATCGAATCGCAGATTTATCTCGATGACTGCGACATACACACCACAACGAGGGTACTTTTAAAATTGCGCGGACGTTAAAAAATGGGACTATAATAATTGCTTACTACATTAGGTACAACATTTTCAACTAAGTATCTAAGAAACGAACAAACAATAAAGATCATTATAGGTGCTTCTACTAAAACAAATACTTACCGTAGAACAAATATAATTAATTATATCTTAGTGCAAAGATATGAAATAAAATTGCTTATAAATTATTAAAAAAAGCCGACAAAGGATGTTTTATGTCCAAAATCAGGTTCCACCATTATCTAAAGCAGAGGTTCCCAAACTTATTTTGTCTACCGCCCACTTTAAGAACAAATTATAATTTAGCGCCCCAATTGTTTCAATTTAAAATGCATCCTGATGAAATAAATCACCCCAAGCGTCTACACAACGCCCCCATTTTCTGGGTCCCACACTGCCCCACTTCAGACCTTCAGCGCCCACAAGGGGGCGTTATCGCCCACTTTGGGAAAGGCTGATCTAAAGTGTCTTTTGATAAACAGCTACTTCCTGTCAATTTAAGTACAGTATTTTTCACTTGAAATGAAACGTAACACTGTTGTCATTTTGTGTGATGACCCATGACAATTTTGCACTACGTACGTACTAAAACATCCTTGTAGTCATGTATGTTTATTTAAATAACTATATTAATGGATTTACCAGTGACTGTGCATCAGTAATCAGTGGCATGTAATGAAACATGATCTGTGGTTAGTCGGTTGATATTTTGGGGCATTTCACGATTTAACCAAAGGTCTATATAAAACTTGGTAGCAACAGAATCTTATGTCTGGTTTTAAGGGTTTTTCATAGGCATTAACCTATTCGAAAGTAATAACGTAACAATCGTAACAAATTAATAACAATTTACAGCTATGGATTAACGAAATATAGCTGGTTATATGGAATTAAAAAAAATAATCGGCCAAGTGCGAGTCGGACTCGCGCACGAAGGGTACCGTTATAGAGCAAAACTAGGCAAAAAATTGTGTTTTTTGTATGGGAGCCCCCTTAATATTTTATTTAAATATTATTATTGATTATTAAAGTACACATATATTTAAGGTCTTTGTGGAAATTTCAAGTGCCTACCTGTTGCCGTTATTGATATCGAGCAAAACTGGCCAAAAAAATCAGACGGACAGACGACGAAGTCTTAGTAATAGGGTCCCGTTTTTACCCTTTGGGTACGGAACCCTAAAAACCGCTGAGCTTATTTTCTTATTTTATATGGACATAGCTACTTTGAGTCCTGGGAAAAGACATGGTATACCAAGTTTAGGGTCATGAAAAAATATACCCAGGGCAAAAGAGCTTGCGTGCTACAACTAGTAACAATAAAGTTTGGTTAGTCATGGTAACAGTGACTATAAAATACAGTACTCGAATTTTATAGTCACAGCTACTACCATTTACACTACATCTGTGGAAAAATCTTTTTCTCACCTCCGGGCGGAAAACGTCAACTTTCTTCCCGCTGCGCTTACCGATGTTGCCGTTTCCCGCCTCCGTCGATGAGAAAAATAGTATACGCACCATGGGCAGTAAATAAGAAAGCCTCAGATCACATGTTTCTTATTTTCCTGCCCTAGGTGCGTAATGTACTATTCTCATCTTATCTTTTAATATCTTTGGTCGAATCATGAAATACTCGAGCACAACACTCCTCTATTACCAGTCGGTTTAACTCACCTTATAACAACAAAAGCACCGTAACCGATATAGTAGAATAGATAGAAGAACATTTTGAAGAATCCTACAGCCAACTCCGCGGGGGGCATCTGTTGGAGGTCCGCGATTTTCTGCTTAATGCTAGACGGGGATAGAGACGAGAATGCCGTGGCGATGCCATCCTTGACCGATTGTAAGCCGCGACGGAAAGGATCTTTGCCGGCTCTGAAAAAAAAAAATCATCACTACATTTCTATATCTATGCACTAAGAGTGATGTTGGGGCTTCCACGATTCCGTAGCGCATCACATATTATGTTTGCTCAAACTCACACTGATGGCTTTCAAGCTGTCATACGAAAGCGAGTAGCTTCTTTGATGAGCAGAGTTCGCGCAAGCACCAACACCATTCTTAGGGAGATAAGTGAATGACTGTATTTTAAAAAGATAAAACCGACTTCAAAATACGTAATTGAGAATTAAACCTCCCTATCTCTAAAACTACTGAACCGATTTTGATGAAACTTGCACTATTCCCTAAGTTGAACAATACCTAGTACAACAAAAAAAGAATTACTGAAATCGGAATGGTAATTCCAGAGATATCCGAACACAAACATAAAAACATACATAAATACATATTTACATACATACACTTTTGAAATTTGGCACATTTGTTCAGACGCTGATATAGACTAACATATACGAAAATTGGGCAGTTCTGGAAATATTACATACATACGCGTCGAATTGATAATCTCCTTTTTTTGAAGTCGGTTAAAAAGTAGTGTGTCCAATCATGCGTCATTGGGTGCACATTCATGTCTACGTGTCCAGTGCTGCTGGTAGGCCACGTAGATATTTTAACTAACCTTAATGCATTTTATATAATTTATGAGTACTTACATAGTTTGTAATAGAATAATTATTGTATATTTACTAACAACCTATGGACTCCAGTGTGAAATAAACATATTTTTTTAATATATTTTTAGGGTTCCGTAGTAATCACAAGAAACCATTCGATTTTAACTGACTGCTTTACTTACAGACGAATATTAATTACTTAAAGGCTTCTTACAGGCGAACGGCACTTATCGACGGCACGCGTCGACGGCAGTCGCTGGATTTTTTTTCATTGATTTTTTTCGTCAAGTGCTGTTCTTCTGTAAGCGCTCTAACTGAACTTAATGAATATTTTGACATAAGCCTCATACGTTAATATCCGTTATCTGTGAAACACTTTATTAAATTGAAGTTTAATCATCATTAAGGTATCTGAGTGCGGCCGTTAGTCTGTCCGTCCGTCCACCCTTGACAACTTTAGTAATTTACAGGATCTAACAAAACCAAGTGATAATAATTGAGGGAGTTTATGTGTCACTTGTATAGAATTCAGTGTGAAAGTAGCAGAAAGTTTTTTTTTAAATCTTTGTGTAGGCAAATCCATGACGTTGGGGCATTTCTTATACAAAAAAAATTGAATCAAAGTGACTCTTTCAGCGCTACTGAAAGCTAAGCCCTGTATTGATATCAAACTAATAAATATATATGATTTAAAGATGCTCGATGAGAACCTATTTGCCAAGATTGGTATTCTTTTCGATCGATTCATTCGATCTTCGATAATTTTTCACTCCCAACGCACCTGAAGAAGTTTCCTCACCTCTCATCATCATCATCGCCCATATACATATACGCCGCCTCTCTGTTCTTCGGTCCACCGACTGACTCCTCGGAAGCGGCCATCAATCCCGAAGCGTGCGTCATCTCAAAGATGGCATCTTCACAGAAGTTGACGAAGGCTTCTAACTTCTCTTTGTCACCACCCTCTGTTACGATGCTGTAGAAGAACGCGCGTTTCGATTCCTGGAAAATATTAAATATTTTGTCAACAATTATTTTAACACTTAGCACTTCACTGATGCAATGAAATCTAACTTGGCCAGTTTTCATTACATCAATAATTTCATAAAACTTTTGAACATTTTAATTCTGATAAAAACTAGCCAAGTCAAATCTAATCTCCTTTAAGATCTCACATTATTTAAATAACAGCAATTGATATAGATATTAAATAAAGCAAAGAAATAGACACTATTATTTGTTCATAATGTTATTTGGTTCCAATAAATACATATTTCAATTTTCTATAGAACTTGGCACTCATTTAGATCCCCATTCTTTTTACGGCAAAGTCCATAGACAAGCATAATGTTTGTATTGAACTTGGCTCTTTTTTACATTTATGTTTTTGATGGGATGATATCCTTACTTATGTGATATCATTACTTTTTGCAAAGAAAACTTTCCGAGCAAGTGTAGACACCTAAATCTTCCCAGTTCAAACTTACATATTCAACTATAGTCAACCTTAAGGGGCTGTTTCACCACTTCCTGATAAGTGTCGGATATGCTATCCACAACTTATCTGACAGATACTGCAACTTCACCTGTCAGATAAGTTATGGATAGCCTATCCCAAATTTATCAGGAAGTGGACAAACAGACCCTGTTGAGTATCAGTCGAATTAAACAAAGAATATCCAAGCGAATGGAATAAGCAGCTGCCATCAGTAGGCATTGAAATAATACGGTGTAACACGAGTGTATTTCCAACTATTAACTCTACGGTACAACTTATTATAAAATACAGTAATACTCATTTAAAAAGAAAATATTTATTAAACTGTCAAGAAGACTAAATACTCACAAGTATTTCTATCCAAAGTACTATTTTATTACCGACAGACAGACGGACAGCCGGACAGACGGACAGGCCGCAGGCGGGAAGACGGACAGACGGACGGACGGATAGACAGACATACAGACAGAGAGAATTAAAAGAATTCTTTGTCTATTCCCGGGACTCTAACTATATCTCCATACCAAATTTCAGAATAATCGGTACAAGCAGTTTGGGCGTGAAGAGGTAACAGACAGACAGATAGACAGACGGACACACTTCATAAAGTCACTTTCTATTAATTTCATAAAATTTCTTCACTTCACAAATTTAGACTAGGCAAAAATTGTGTTTTTTGTATGGAGACCCCCCTTAAATATTTATTTTATTTTACTTTTATTATAAATTATGAAAGTAAAAATATAATTAAAGATTTTGTGAATATTTCAAGTGCCTACCGGCTGCCATTATTGATTTTGAGCAAAAAAGGCCAAAAAATCACGTTTATTGTATGGGAGCTCCCCGTAAATATTTATTTGTGAAGTGAAGAAACTTTAGGAAATGAATAGAAGGTGACTTTATGAAGTGTGTCTGTCTGTCTGTTACCTCTTAACGCCCAAACTGTTTGTACCGATGGTTCTTAAATTTGGTATGGAGATTAGTTTGAGTCCCGGGAATAGACATAGAATTCTTTTAATCCCTGTCTATTTGTCTGTCCGTCTGTTCGTCTGTCCGTGTATCCGTCTGTCCGTCCGTCCGTTCGTCTGTCTGTCTGTTTGTCTGTTAGACAGCTATAATAATAGCTACTTAACTTCCGCACTATAAGTTGTACCCTATAGTTAATGGTTGGAAATACACTTGTGTTATACCGTATTATTCCAATGCCTCCTGATGGTAGCTGCTTTTTCCATTCGATTGGATTTTCTTTGTTTTATTCGACTGATATTCAACAAACCTTAGGGGCTGTTTCCCCACTTCCTGATAAGTTTTAGATAGGCTATCCACAACTTATCTGATAGATGAAGGATCTCTCAGTTCAGTTTCAGACAGGCTATCCACAACTTATCTGACAGACGAAGTATCTGCCAGATAAGTTGCGGATAGCATATCCGACACTAGTCGGGAAGTGGTGATACGGTAGATATTCAATAAAGCAAAGAAATAGACTATTATTTGTTCATAGTATTATTTGGTTTCTATACATACATATTTACAAGAATAATGTTTGTATGGAACTTGGCTCTCCATTTTTACATTTATGTTTTTGGTGGGATAAATATTTACGGGGGGCTCCTATACAACAACATGATTTTTTGGCCATTTTTGCTCACAATCTATAATGGCAGCCGGTAGGCACTTGAAATATTCACAAAATCTGTAATTATATTTTTACTTTCATAATTTATAGTAAAAGTAAAATAAAATTACTGTTTAATGGGATTTCCATACAAGAAACACAATTTTTGCTTAGTTTCACTCTGTCCGACTCGCACTAAACCGATTTTCTTTGTTTTTTGATTTTTCCCTACGCTTACACATAATTACCGAGCTGTATTCCAAATTTCATCCTTCTAGGTCATCTGGAAGTGGGTTAGAAGTTTGATCAGATAGGTCAGTCAGTCAGTCAGTGATAAAAATGTAGATTTTCGGACGTTAATATCTTAATAACCGTTTGAGCTGTGTTTATGAAATTTAGACCATATCTCGCACCTACTCTCTAGCTTCAACTAGTCTCCCTATCCTACTTTCTCGCTTCATCTAGCCTTCCTACCCTACTTTCTAGCTTCATCTAGCCTACCTACCCTACTTTCTAGCCTACCTTAATCTGCGGCTTTTCCCACTGCTCAATATTCGACTCCTTGATCTCGAAGTAAACTCGCTCTATCCGCTTCGAGCCGCCCATGATCTCGATACGACCGAGGAAAGGCTCAAAATAGTTGAGGACGGAACCGGCCGTCTCGAGGAAACGGGCCAATCTGAAAATATTTAAAACGACTGATTAGTTTAAATAACTGTTAACTACGTGAAAATACAAAAATTAAAAAATGCTTCTTTTAACACCTTATTTATTACAATCCAGATCGGATCGGATTTTTAGTAAGGTAAGATAGCTTGATCTTTATAAAATATTTTTGTTATTGTCGCTGAAACCTTTTTGAAGTATATTTATCGAATAAAATTAGTAAACAAACAAAACAGTGGCTTCGAGTATTATCCGCAAGCGGAACGCAATTTGCGAGTTGCGTTCCGTTTAAAACCTTCGGTATTTTATTATCTTGCTAGTTATATTACAATCTAACGCTATTAGGGGGACATATTGAATATTTTATCGATATTTAACTGTCTAATTTGTAAGGATTTCTGGCAGGAGTTTAGCTGTTCAACAGCCTTATTGATTAGTCAACATTTTGACTTTAGCCTATCAAAACCACTAGTGAACAGATAAACTACTGTCAAAAACTACGGAACCGGAAATTATAGTCTTTTAACTCACCTGGGCTCATTGGGCATATGCTCAGACAGGTTAGTCAGCAACACGGCTAAGTTGAAACCGATTTCCTTAGCCGGCTCATGGAAGCGGTCGCAGAAACCGACGTAGTCAAGTTTACCATCGTGGTTGGTTTCACAGCAGGCGAGGAGGAACTCTATTTCTTCGCTGGAAAATATAATTCAATTTTTAATTAAAGGTAGGCATTGCTGTCCTGAAAACATTTTGGGCGGGGTATGTCTAGACCAGCTAACGAAAAAACCGGCCAAGTGCGAGTTGGACTCGCCCATGAAGGGTTCCGCAGCAGCAATAAGGTTTATTTTTATGAAATTAACTCATCAAGCCCCATACGATCACCGGTGATTGCGAAAACAATAGAATACAATAACATTTCCAAGAATCCGCGATTGAAGGGTTAAAAGGTTTTTGATTTATTTTTATAGTTCAGTTGTTTTTTTTTTCATAATTCATAATTCGTTTATTTGCTCAGAATATGGTACAAAAAGGTGTTACAATTTTTCTGTTTGGACTTAAGCATATTCTACTATTTACATAGTGTGCAAATCTCATTTAACATTGATTCATTACATATTTCTAAGATTAATTTATAAATGATAATAATATATTTTAACATATTATTTTAACATAGATTGGACAAAGTATACAATTCTTTCATTTTTATTATTTCGGAAATTTTCATTACAACATTTAAAATCAATTTCAAAATAACAGCTTACATAATTGATTTATTTCATAATTGATTTAATGAAAAAATGATTTAATGAAAGTTAAATTAAGTTTACCATTTATGACGTATAAAAAAAAACTACTAGCTAGATTTCGTTCAAACCAATTTTCGTTGGTAGTTTTTATAGTAAAGTACATCATATATTTTTTTTAGACTTATCATGCCCCTACTTTAGAAGTTAGAGGGGGGGGGGGACACATTTTAGCACTTTGGAAGAGTCTCTCTCGCAAACTATTCAGGTTAAAAAAAAATGATATTAGAAAACTCAATATGATTTTTGAAGACCTATCTATAGATATCTCACACGAATAGGTTAGATGAAAAAAAAAATTTTTGATTTAGTTGTACCTATGGGGACCCCTAAAATTTTTAATAATTTTTCCATTATTGTATCAATCTTAATGCGCTTCAGACTACATCTACTTACCAAATTTCAATAGTATAGCTCTTATAGTTTCGGAGAAAAGTGGCTGTGACATACGGACAGACAGACAGACGTGACGAATCTATAAGGGAGATTAGCGCGTTCAAATAAGCCCTTTCAAATAATTTCCCCCGTTTTTTCCATATTTTCCTCTATTTCTTCGCTCCTATTAGTTTTAGCGTGATAAAATATAGCCTATAGCCTTCCTCTATAAATGGACTATCTAACACTGAAAGAATTTTGCAAATCGGACCAGTAGTTCCTGAGATTAGCGCGTTCAAACAAACAAACTAACTAACTAACTCTTCCGCTTTATAATATTAAGTATAGATAGTACACAATGCGCACTGATTACCCTAATGAGGAATGAATGTAGCCGTAGGACCTTTCGTGACAATTCTTGTGTCAAACTGACATATAATGCCAGCTAGATTGTGACATATGACAGCTGTATAACGCGAAAATACCCTACGGCTACATAGCTCCACCTGGAGACAAATGAAATAACGAAAGTCCTCATTTCACCGATCTTAAAGTCTTGCGCGGTTTATAAATGAGGAGCTGGCGAACAGAACCAGATTAGTCCGCGAGAAAAAAATTTACACAATGGCTAAAAAACTAGTACCAACTTTACTACAGCTACTACTGAACTAATCCGGTTTTGTTTGAAAATTGTCTTTTTAAAGCCTTTTAACCGGTTTTGATTGAAATTTTTGGGATTTTGGGAAGGATTGACGCAGATAGGTCAAGTGAAGACGATTCGAAAAAAAAATATACTTTCGCATTCTGGTGGACTTGTCCGGTTTTGTCCGCCAGCTCCTCAAATATAACCCTCCTCTTAAACTTACGGCGTATAACTCTTCTGTTGCTCCATCTTCTCCTTAAAGTCCTTTGGCAGGACCCAGCCGTCGTTATTCGCGTCGATCTCCTTGAAACTAGCGCTTGAGGTCAGGTCCTTTAGTTTGAGGAACATGTCAAAGTATTTGAGGATGAGTTCGACGTTCGATGCAGATTCTACTAACGTATCTACCATCTGTTTACCGATTGTACCTGAAATGATGAATAATGCGCTTAGACATAATATACGCTAGATGACGTCCGTAACTCCATGGCGCGAAAATTCGCGAATTTTACGGGATAAAAACTTTCCTCGGACTCAAAGTATCTACATAGCTTTTATCAAAATTGGTTTAGCGGTTTAAGCGTGATGAGGTAGCAGACAGACAGACTTTCGCATCCATAGTAATATTATAAATGCGAAAGTCTTGTCTGTCTGTCACCTCTTCACGCCCAAACCGCTGAACCGATTTTGCTGAAATTTGGTATGGAGATAATTTGGTATGGATGTATGTACCCGGGCAAGGAAATAATATACTACTACTTACATACTTTATATCCCGAAAAAAATGTGCGGTTTCAGGATGACAAAGGAATTTCTGTGAAAAGGAGTTGCTGGCGTCATCTAGTAGATATTAACATAACTGAATCATTAGATTTTCGATAAATTTAACAAAAGCTAGTAACTAGAGTACTAGTGGTAACACAAGCTAGTGGTAACAAAACCAAAACATACCATTAACAACATTCCCTTCTAGCATAGAAAGCATCATAGTGATCATATCCTTCTGGAGATTGAGCAGCTCCTTCAGCAAATCCACCTGGGAGGAGTGCTTGGATAGTTTCTCCTGCATGTGGGAGAACAGGAAGAGGAAACCGCCAACCGCGTCCCATAACCTGAAAAGTTATTGGTCCTTAGAGCCGGATCATTAAATACAGCAATAGCTAATGATATATTCTTTCTATCAGGTGGGATTCTACTGCATGCGAGAGAACAGGAAGAGGAAACCGCCCACCGCGTCCCATAACCTGAAAGTTATCGGTCCTTAGAGCCGGATCATTAAATACAGCAATAAGCTAATGATAAATTCTTTCTATCAGGTGGTCATTCGAGCCGGATCAATCAAATTCAAGCAATAGGTTAATGGTAAATTCTTACTATCAGCCGGTGGGGTTCTGAATATGAGACGACGGTTAATTCTGCTTAAATGTGTGGTTTACTTTTTATGATTCAATTATAATATTATTAATAGATTTTATATTTCCATTACCCCTGGGGTAATTTGAACCACCATAACATTATTTAATAGTAAAAATCCGCAACTTTCAGGTTGAGTGACTCAATCTCTTTGGCCAGTCGTCAAAATAGGCTAGTTGTATTGAGCATAACTTTCTTCAAAATTCTAGCTACAGACATGGCATTCAGTCCATGACTGATGTCTATAGCTAGACTTAATGCCACGATAGCGTGGCATTAAAGCCACCATTCCACCGCAGCGCACGCTGTGCACGGCCACGCGGCGCACGGATTTATTAGTTTGACTACGTGGGTCAGCGTTTCCACTGCAGCACACGCTATGCACACGGCCACGACTATGTACAACTGTAGCGCAGCACAGTTTTGAATACTATGTACATGCTTACGTGTATCCCGTGCACAGCATGCGTAGCGTGGCCAGCGTTGAGCTACGTGTGCACCGTATTCGAGCAAGCTACGTGAGTCAATTCGTGCGTAGCGTGTCCGTGGGTTGCAGTGGACACAGTCACATATATTTTCTTACAAAGCGAAGCTTGACGCACGTGCGTAGTCTCTCCATGCGCTGCGGTGGATTGGCGGCTTTAGTCTAGCTATAGACATCAGTCATGACAGTAAAGATCTCTCACCTGGAATGAGCCAACGCCTGCTGGTTCTGCGTGCACGGCCCCTGTATGACTTCCGTGAGCGTGTTGAACACCTGCGACGCGACGCCGATGGCCTTGAAGAAGTTAGCTTTACCCGCCGGGTCTATCAGCTCCTGAAAAAACAAGTGAGTATAGTCTGCCAAGAAAGTGAAGAAATTAAAAAGTGGCTACATCGTAGTGTCATCCCTTTTTTCTTAGATTGATTTGAAAGGGATGACACTACGATGTTGCCACTTTTTAATTTCTTCACTTTTTTGACAGACTATAGTTTAAAAAGTATATTCTGACTACGTATCTATACTGATATTATAAATGCGAAAGTGTGTCTGTCTGTCTGTTACCTATTCACGCCTAAACTGCCGAATCGATTTTTATACATATTCGGACACAGATACATACATAAGAAGAAAGTGAGCATAGAAACCTAATAGAACGTCTTGAACGAACGCACGCAATATGCTAAAATTTGGTATGGAGATACTTTGAATCCCGGGAAAGGACAAGAAATGTACGGTTCCCGCGCTATAAACGACTTTCGGCACAACGGAGTTGCGGGCGTCATCTAGAACTAACATGAATGCGAAAGTGTGTCTGTCTGTCTGTCTGTTACCTCTCCACGAATAAACCACTGAATTGATTTTGCTGAAAGCTATGAAGATACTTCGAGTCCTGGGAAAGGACATAGGATACTTTTTATCGCGGACAAAATGTACGGTTCCCGTGATAAACGACTTTATCTAGTATTAGTATAGACAAGGATCATAGTACGAATCACTGACCTCCATTATACAAGTACGCTGGACCTATGATACCCACTTTTTTGTGCCTATTTGAAGCGGAATCAGCGCCCCCAGTGAGAGGGAAGAGAACTAAATTTGACGTAACTTGCAAATGGCCGCTTAATCGTTATTGGTTGTCATCACTAGTATTAGTTCCAAATACTCCCACTACTGCTATCAGCGCCAATATGGCGACTTTCAAACGTCATTTTTACGTCCGTGAGTAATTTGTATTCTGTGTTTTTACGTCAAATTTAGTTCCTATCACTCACATTGGGGGAGCTGAATCCGCTTCAAATAGGCACAAAAAATAGCTGTCATTTCAAAGGGTATCATTAGTCCAGCGTACTTGGAGGTCAGTGGTATGAATGCATTGTCCCTTCATGTGCTACGTCACTTTTCGTGTCAACCGCTCACCTTACTACTGTAATGCCAATAGAAGTCCATGATGGACTCCTGGAGACGCAGCAGGTAGTCCACAGTGCAGATGACCACGTTGACAGTTGTGGTGTTACCAGCCTGTGTACGGAGGTAGTTTTGCCACTCTGGAATGATAAAATACACATCGATGTCAATACTTAGATATGGCATACGCCATCAAAACTGTAGCAATGTTGTTGCATGCAAAATGTGTATCGAGAAAATATTGTCGTCCTTTTTGTCTTACAGTAATAGCATATACTACTTTCTCTTTCACTCATTTTACGCTTTCAATGCATATTTTACGTAATCAATGCATTAAACGCGTCCGACTGTCACCGCGTCCTAAGGCACACTGCTCTCAGATGAGTGAGCTCACTCATTTCGAGGGTGACACATTTTCGCGCTGACGATTGTATGGAATGCCTCTTCTAAAGGTTATAATTCTATGAAAATACAGACTTACAAATTACAATCAGTGAACAATGCAACGTTGAATTTGAAATTCTAAAATCAGCGTTTTTTAAAATCAGAAAATTGAAAATCAGCGTCGCGTTCGCTACATTGATAAATGGGAACCAGTTTGGTATTACCTAAGTTAGCCCGTCGATCGTGGAAAAACGAGATACAATAGCTTATCAATTGTTATCGCGGCCGCATGTGGCCGCTTGGGGCTTGATGAATTAATGATTATGAATCAATTTATCTGATGCATAAAAAAATTCACAGCCGAACATATCTTCTCCTTTATGAAAGTTGATTTAAGTCCCTTTATTTCAAAAGTCGTTCCCGCGCCTGATCTAAAAATGTAGTCCCCCCATCAAAAACTTCGTTGTCTCGTTAGTATACGTTACCTAAATTGTGTCCTTCACAAGTAAGCTGTATGAATCGAAACAGCGCGCACGTGAACTCAGCATCGTGCATGTTCTTTTCGCCGGCAGCTCCTTCTAAGCCCACGCCCAAGCCTGGGGAAAAAATATTATTTTGAACTAAAATATGAAACCGACATCCAAGGTGAAAACATTATATTACTTATTATTAAATTAACTAAAAATATTAAATAATTGTTACTCTTTAAAGTGCTTTTTTCAAAATATGCCTAAACTTCAAATAATTTTTGAAGTCGATACCAGGTAGCTTAATTGTTTGAGTTCTATGACAGAATATCTGATTTTTTTCTGAACTGGTCCAATTTGTAAAAAAAATCAAATAATAATAATTAATCATTCAGATAATATTTCCAAACGCTGGGAATCCAATATTAGCGACTTTTCACTTAAAAAATTAAATTAGCTATTATACTAAGCGCCTTAGCACTTTTATACGAAGCAGCCGAGTTGCTTTTTCGAAGGAGGAAAATTCCTGCCATAGAAAAAATGGTAAACATATTACCTTCAGCCTTAGTATTTCTCTCGAAGGCGTCGAGATCGAGCACCGAACAGGAGTTCATGAGACCGGCGATGGATGTGAAGAAGCCCACGTCCTTCTTGTCTTTGAGGTGGTTCAGCATGCCCTGGTGACAGATGTAACATTAGTATAGCTAGGGGTGGTAGAAGACCGTACTTTACGGGATATCTCGAACTTCCCGGGATATCTCGTACAGGAAATAAAGTTTTTATTTATTTATTTACTTTCCGGACATTTCGTACTTCCTGGGATGTCGCGAGTTGCGGAAAGTTTCGTAAATCCCGGGACATTCTGTATATCCCAAGACATTACGTATATCCCGAGACATCCCGTACGCCCCGAAAAATTCTGCTTTTCCCGGGACATCCCGTACTATCCGGGATATCCCTTACTTCCCGGACATCCCGTACTATCCGGGAAATCTTTTACTTCCCGGGAGATCCCGAAAAACACACACAAGCACTCACCATCTGGATACCGATGTTACCCCCCCTCAGTATGGATATACCGAGCTGAAGGGTCTTCATCACCATGTCGCTCGGTATACCCTTGGATGCCGATATGCCCTGTACTTCTCGGGACATCCCGCACTTCCCGAGACATGCCGTACTTTCCGAGAAATCCCGTACTTCCAGAGAAATCTCGTATTTTTCCGAAAAATCCCGTATAACACACACAAGCACTCACCATCTGTATACCGATGTTGCCCCCCCTCAGTATAGATATACCGAGTTGTAGAGTCTTCATCACCATGTCACTCGGTATACCCTTGGAGGCCGATATGTGGAGGAGGACCATCTCTGCCACCCCCCGGTCGGCGAGACGGGCCTGGTGGAAAAGCAGCTTCTGCTTCTCCATCTCTTGTTCCTGATTAATGATTAATGTTTGATTAGATTGTATTAGTATATATTTTGCAGTGCGATTTCATAATATTATGTAAGCATTTAGTGACCGACAGATAGACATCAAATCAGTCTATGATTTTGTGTGTTGGTAGATCAATTTATGAATTTGCGCGTTGACAATTCAATTTATGGTTTTGTGCGTTGGCAGATCGATTTACGATTTTGTGCGTTGTCAGATCAATTTATGGTTTTGTGCATTCCCATGTGCATTGCACGAGTATTTAGGGACCTGTTGTTATCTTTAGAATACAGAACCACAGAAATTATAAACAAGTACCCCTACGATGTCTTATTCTCTGCATTCTTAGCATTAAAATAAACCGTAAAATATACATACCATAAACATATCCATTTTCTGATTGCATTAAACATTATACAAATTAGATATTATTTACTTATAGTTCTTAACACATTTTTTAAAAATGTTATATCGTTATTTGGCCATTTTTCAATACGTTTAAATTTTTTTTTTTATGTTGCAATCCCCCCCCCCCTGCTATGTTCCACACCGGTAGGGAATCCGTCCATTAATCTCAAAATTCATATAAATTTTAAAACCTTTTGTAATACATAGAAAGGTTAAAGACTACGTAATATAAACATTTGTGATTTTCGTGAAACCCTTTCAAGCCTCACGTGATTAATCAGTCCCACACTCCTAGAGATCGTGATACTCACATGTATGCTCGGTCCACCCTCTTCCTCTCCCGCTGCTTCCTCTCCTCCCCCTTCTTCTTCTTCCCCTCCTTCTTCTTCTTCTTCCCCGCACGACTTGGCGATGATGTGCGCGTACGACATGTATAGAGGATCCTCCTGTAAGGGTGAATTTGAATATTTTTAGCTATTTTATAGTGCTGGTATGTTTGAAAATACTCTGTCCTAATTCGGATAATGCGATTCGAATAATGAGAGATTTTATGATTTTGCGTATGTCGCAGATCAATTTATGATACAGCGCATGTTTTGCAGGTTGGCAGATCAATTTGTAAACTTTGCGAATATGGCAAATCAATTTATGATTTTGCTCATTGGCAGATCAATTTATAATTCTGTTTATCTAGCAGATCAGCTTATACAATTCTCCGCGTTAGCAGATCAATCTATGATGTTGCACATAGGCAGATTAATTCATGATTCTGCTTATTGGCACAACAATTAATGATTTTGCACATGTGGCAAATCAATTAACCTTCGGAAGGCAACAGAGGTGACGCATCACCCCAACACTCGAGAAATGTATCAATATCTAGTTTACTATGATTTTGTCTGTTTCTAACACTCGAACTATTCTCTAATTTGATTAATTCTGATCAGTCGCACGCGTCGACGTTTTGCTGTAAGTTTTTGTTTTTGTTTTATTGACACCTCTGGGGTGGCTCGTCACCCCTGTTGCCTTTCACGTTGAATTTGTTTTTCTTATGGCGAAAAAATGTTTCATTTTTAAGTTAGAAATGGCTTCGATGAATGGATGAACAAGCTCATAAATACTTACAAGTAACTATTAATGATAGCTTGTATAATGAAAGCTGTTTAGAAGATGGCAACATCTATTAATATGAAGATGACATTTCGGTGCGTTCGGAGGAGAAGGGTCCTATCCCAAATAAAGAAAATACTAACCATGATGATATGCCGCTTTTTTAATTAAAAATAATGTGTTACTAGGTAAAAACGGATACGTTTGGTCATATTCTGTTCCGTAAAAAAGCGTCATCCTACTAATATTATAAAGGCGAAAGTTTGGATGTATGTATGTATTAATGGATGTATGGATGTTTGTTACCCTTTCACGCAAAAACTACTGAACGGTTTTTAATGAAACTTTACAATATTATAGCTTATACATCAGAATAACACATAGGCTACAATTTTAACCGTCTTTCAAAATGGAGGAGGTGTTATGTTCGTTTTTTATGTTCAACGATTACTCCGCTGTTTATGAACCGATTTTCAAAATTTTTCTTTTGGTGTATAGGTTATCATCCCAATTTAGTACCATATTCATGAAAGTGTTGACCTGATGAAGGGATCCATAAGAAATCGAGGGAACTCCTCAAAATTTATATGGGAACATGTGGTGACTTCGGTTTTGTGAGCAGTATTCTAAGCATATGCTACCAACAAGCAAGATTTTGCACCAAGGTATACCATGGTTCGGAAGGTGCTGAGAGAACTCCTGACTCTTTATAGATACAAGTTTGGGAGTTTCGACGTTGTTTTAAGAACGGAAAGCATATGCTACTATGCAAATTACAATCATCATCATCATCACTACTACCATAAACCATTATAGAACCATGTATCGTCCTGTTTTGACTCATTATTGGTACTTTTCATAGTTTTTTATTATGTATCACTTAAACCGCGGGTAACACCGCGGGGCACAGCTAGTTTTAGTATAAATTTGCCGCGCAAATTAGAACCTACTGTAAGTCACATTCTAAATATGAACCAGAAAACTGTTTATGGTCAACCCCCCATAAAATTACAGAAATAAGCAAGATGCGCAATATTTCCAAAAAATAATGGTATAAAAATATTTAAATATTTTGCACAAAATGCCTTCTGTCTGTCTGTACTGATATCACAAAGATTTTGGTTTCAAGTGCATTTAAACCAACATTATAATAATACCAAATTATATTTTTTCATTGTTCATGCAATTGACCTGTTAATAAATATACATGATTATGTTACATTTCTCCGTCTAATCCTTCGATCGCGGATTCTTGGAAATCTATTGTAAATCTATTGTTCTCACGGCCCAAGTGTCGTGGAGTTGAAGTTGAATCGGAGTTGAAGGGTTAATCACTATTTTAAAATCTGGGGTGGTGGGTAACCCCTGTTGCCTTTCATGTATGCAAAAATGGTGTTTGTATCCGAAGGTTAATGCTTTTGCGCTTTGGCAGATCAATTTATGATTTTGCTCGTTGGCAGATCAATTTATGGTCTTGCAAGTTGGCAGATCAATTTATGAGTATATTACCTGTAAAGCACCAGATCGCTCTGTCATGGCCCCGCGACAGAATGTCGTCACGAGCTGTGTGAGAGGATCAGGCTTGCCCTCTTCTTCTACTACGTCACTCTTCTTGAGTTCGGCGTCTTCGAATGATTGCTGAAAAAGAAAGATAAGTAGAGAAACGACAAAGAAGAAACATAATATTACAATATTTTAAATAATATTATTTAAAATATAAAACATGATATGGTCCTATGGAATTATCGAATCAATAACTGTGACATCTAATATTCGATAATTTCGATTGCGAAGATAGAAATAAATAACGCGTCGATATGTCATGGCGCTTGTAATATCACAATATACAGAACGAACCAGAAGCCGACTTAGAAGTTCGCGAAATTTTTACGTTAGACGTAGTATGTCATATCGGCCGGCGCGCGCCGTAACTGCGTTGCTGAGCCGTTCATAGCATTCTTACAGCAAACCCGCGCCGATTCGTCAGTTTGTTTGATGTCGGACTACTGGTTTGTTATGTCTAACCTAACCTCTAATCTTATATCAAATTTCGATAGAATGGGCCTTGAAAAAAGTTAAGAAAGTCAGCAGTCTTACCCCCGAAACTGATACGATTTTTATTTACGAATCTGATTAGTTTCGAATTGTCAGAAGTGAGGAAAGCCGTTGAAATCGAATTACTTCGAGCCGCAGCACTTTTGCGATAATAATCGGAAGAAGCAAAATCTTTGAGATCGAGTTGATTCGATTCTCAATTCGATTCTGATTCTGTCGGGAGTAAGGGACAGTGACGGATTAACCCTTAATCAAATTAAGCGATTGCCTAGGGCAGTGTTTCCCAACCTTTTTCCGCCACGGACCCCAAGGAAATCAGGCACAGTTTTCACGGACCCCCTTAATAAAATAAACAGCAAAAAAATCGGATTATGTGTGGTCCAGAGATGACACCGCGGACCCCCATACATATACTCGCGGACCCCTAGGGGTCCGCGGACCACAGGTTGGGAAACACTGGCCTAGGGCATCACGTCTGAGGGGGCACCAGAAGAGTAAAGGTTCAAAGACTGATTCTAGTTGACATACGGATAGGAGGGCCCATAGGCATGGATTGCTTAGGGCATCGAATAGTCTTAACCCGTCACTATAGGGATCTGGTCTGGAGTAACAAGATGTCGGCTTACCGTAAGATCCTCAATCATGACTTCCTGGCCGATATTCTCCTCTTCAAGCCACAACTCATAGTAAGTCCGCGCGAATATGTTACAAGCGCGATGTCTGTAAACATTTAACATAATATTATTAATCCATGGTAATATTGTAAATGTAAGGTGTGTCTGCCACCTCTTCAAGTTTAAATCGCTAAATCGATTTTGATGTTTAGGATGTAGATATTGTAGACCCCATGAAAGGACATAATAAAATAGATTTGGCACGCAAAAAAATATGATTATTGTTCAATATACGAATTGCAGGCAACATCTAGTTGCCGCCACTTCTTCGTGAAAAACTATCATGAATGTCCTTTTCCGGGACTCAAAGTACCTATATCTTCAAACAAAAAAACTGTCAACGTTGTTAAAAAAAATGCACACCCATTTTCAACAATACTAATGAATTAAAGGCTAAAACTACAAACAAACGATCGAACTTGGTTTGGGCCGGACCACGAACATGGTGCGCTCCAAACTAAGTTCGATCCTCTGTTTGTTTTAAAGTTGTGCGCGGCTTATGGCATAGATCGCGCACAGTATTAAGATCGCTCACCTGCTTATCTTATACAGATGTGTGGACCTCAAACAGGCCATGGCCGCCCGTTTTCGCGCCGCACACAACACTCGCTTCCAGTTGTTATGCCGTTGGGCGGGCTTCGTCGCCTAGCATGCATCACACACATGCATAAACATGTCACAACAAAAAGTAATATACACAGCCAGACATATAACCTCCTCCTTTTTGATAGTCGGTTAAAAACACGCGCGAGCTCCGAGGAATCGGGGGCTCAAGTTTGACAGAAAATGTGTGAAGTCAAAATGTCTATTAAAATGAAGTTGAGTAATAGGCTACTTGACCTATATTTAATTTCATTGACTAATGCATATTTCTAGTAGAACTTGGCCTAGGAAACCGTATTTCACCCTTATCATCAAATAAAAGCTTATGATTGATAAATAAAGTCGATTTGAAAATATGATTTGTACTGACGAAAACGCTTTTGCGGTACTTCCGATTTGGATGTGACGTCATCACATTCGTAATTTAATATCTTTTATTTATCGCGCTCGTTATATGTAAGTTTATTTGTAAATAAATAATAAGAATAAGTCTAGAAAGATTTGTAAAATATATTTTCTTGAATAGTTCAAGTAAAACATCAGTTTTATATATTATCTCCATTTATTGTAGTTGGGAAATGAAATGGCCAAAACTTTTCTCCAAAAGTGTTCAACATTACAAATGTTTTCTAAATTCTTTTCTAATTTTTTGGCACTGTTAGACTCGAACGCTTAGCACATAAAACTTTTTTCAATAAAGAAAGTATAAAAATACAAAAAACATGACGTCACACTATGGCGGCACAATGGCGGGCAGTGTTTTCGGCGCCATATAAAAGGCATATTTTTCAATCAACATTTTTATGGGTTTCTACTGTTTAAAATATTAAAATATTACTTTTTTTGGTGAAAATGAATGATTAAGAAGCGTTTAGAATGAAGAAAAAAAGTAGGCCAAGTAGCCTATTATTTAATGTCTTCTGTCGCACGCAGACGAATATTAATTACTTAATTGTAATTAGAGGTAAATGAAAATTTTGACATAAGCAGATAGCAGCAGCAGATAGCCTATGGGAGGCTATCTGTCAAACTCTTAATTAAATTGAAGTTTAATCATCACTAAAGGTCTCTGAGTGCAGCAGTTCTTTTTGTCATATTACATTTTCCATCAAAGTCTTCATAAAATTAAAGTTAAGTAAGGGTCTCTGAGTGCGGTCGTATGTTAAACCTAACGAAAGTTTTAACTCACTCAACTCATTACTATTATTATTAGTTTAAGTCCAACCTGCAAAACGAGGCAAAAAACTTCATAAAAAATGTCACAATAGGATATATTAGTGCAATGTTTTCACGCTAGAGGCAGCACCAGCGTAGTCAGTAAACAAAAAGTTTTGTTCGACGTTTGACAACGTTTCTGTCAATATTCTGATATGACGTGTGCAACATGTTGTTCGACGTTTGACAATGTTTCTGTCAATATTTACGTGTGCAACGTGTCGGATTTTGGTCGGTTTATTTCATAAAGTTAATATACAGCTGTCAAACGAAACCGAAATTGATTTACGCCTGTGTGTAAAAATTTGTTTGAGTATACACTTACACAAGTATCTTTCTAAGAGAATAAATTGTCAACGTCGTGCCGACTGGACGTCAAAAAGATGAAAAAAATTGGTTCTGCTGCACTGACCTCTATAATACACTGGACCGGCGATTACTATCAATAAAATGTTCCTATTTGAAAGTCGCCATATTGGCGCTGATTGCTATGCAAAAGCAGTAGTGAGTGTACTTGGAACTACTATTTTGCAAATGGCGGTTGTAATTTTCTATGTAATTATAGGTCTACCAGAATCTGCTAGCAATTTTTGACAGCAGATTTTCATAAAATATCCTTGATCATTGGATAAATTTTTATATTTGCATGTTTAACACACAGAATCAGCCGCTATAAGAAAAAAAAAGGGATCAAAACATTTTATTCCAATTACCCCGGTATTGCTAGAGTCAATTTATTTTCTCACTTTCTGCCATCAGATTCTGGTAGACCTATAGTTAACAGTACGCTTACCGCGGCGCTTCAAATCGGCACAAGAAATAGCTGTCATTTTGTACGGCATAGCCAGTCCAGTGTATTATAGAGGTCAGTGTTCTGCTGTCATGTATCACACGTCTCTTTTTGCCACGCAGTGTTACTGATAGTGACATCTCTCTTGCTCAGGCCTTTGTTCCTCTGTTCCGCTTGGTATATTAACTTTATGGTTTATTTACTGCTAGTAGCGCTCTCTGCTCCAACCTTTGCGTAATATTTGTGTAGAATTCTGTGCCTCGTTACAGTATAGTTAGACACCACACACATTATATAAATTCGGAAAAAAACTCCAACATAAAAATCTGAGTAAAAACCATTCATAATATTAACCTCGGTAGGGAATGTAGAGACGTCTGTCTAAAGCAAGCAATGACGACGCGCTTCCGTTGCATCGATACGACGGATCTGTACACATTCTTACTCATCTGTTGCGGATGGTCGATCTAGGAAAAAAAGTAAACGAAAAAAAAGTAAAAAAAAAAACGAAAAATGAGATCAATCAAAAGAAAATAACAACTAAACGTAGATAAAATAACACAAAGAAAGTGTGATGATTAAAATCAATTTGTCAAAAAAAAATCATAACCTTTCCTCAAACCAATTCAATTTTAATATAACCCCCACTCCCTGGGATATGATGTCACAAAACTTAGGACCCCCTCCCCACTCCTTGTCAAACCATATCGATCCCCCCTTTTACGTGTGACATACTTTACCATGACCACTTATCATAGCCATAACTAAGCTTCAAACTCACCATATGCAGTCCAAACAGCACCTTGCTCATGGCCACAATCCTCTCCACCGTATCATCGATGACCTTGGCCTTGTTGTCGGCTGTTTCCACCACCGTTGCCGCCTTGTTCTTGCTGCCCAGCTTGGAGTAGAGGTAGTGCTGCCAGGACATCTCGTCGGCTGGGTCTATCTTGTCAGGTAGGGTGAGCTGGGTCTTGGCGAATTCGGCAACGTCTTGTTCGGACATTTTCTGTAAGAGCAATGTGGGATTGAAGATGGTCGTTTAAGTTGGGGTCCCAAATTGGATTTAGTACTCGAGCACTTCTCAGATTAGCACTTCTCAGATTATTATACTACATACGTCTTACTATAATATTATCTTATATATAAAATTCTCGTGTCACAATGTTAGTTACCGTACTCCTCCGAAACGGCTTTACTGATTTTTACCAAATTTTATATGCATATTCAGTAGGTCTGAGAATCGGCTACTGGGTACTTTTCATATTAATAAGTGCATTTGTTCAATAAATAATAGTAAATTATTACAACTCGCAATTATTACAATTCGTCTTTCAGCGCTGCTACTTTCACAGTGAATTCTCTACAAGGAACACGTACACACCCTAAAGTATTATCACTTATTTTTGTTACACCCTGTATATTATAGTAAGACGTATGTAGTATTTAAAGTATTCTGGCATTAGCAAAGATAAAATATACGTATTAGATTGTTTTGTTTTATATTATTTCAATTTTTTTGTATTAGTCAAGGTTGTCTGGAAGAAACCGGTAAGACCGCCTGTTTGTACAGGTTCTTGTATTGTTTTATTTTAAAATGTAATTTGGTTTAGTTTTGTACAAATAAAGCATTTTCTATCTAATTACATTATGGAAGTTAAAAAGGTACATCAAAATATTCAGAGAGCTATTCCATAATACAAACTATCCTATGGTTACTCCAGGGCTTTGAAGTTTGAAGTGTTTTCATAATATCAAGCTCAATTTGCGTTATTTTATTATTCAGTGTTCCCTACCTTTAAGAACGTATATCTTGCAGTGCTGCATGATATACTCCTGCTTTTTGACTTTTATCAATCTAGAGACCCTAAATACAAGAATTCATTCTTGCAGAGCTGCACAAGCTGCTGCCTCCAAGCTCCATCTATACTTTTTATAAAAAAGATTGTTTGTTTGTTTGCAATAGGCTTCCAAACATCTGGACCGATTTTGATTTAATTTGGCATCTACACATGATACAAATTACAATAGACCCCGGGGATGGACTAGAATACTTTTAACGTGGCAAAAGGTGAGATTTTCGCAGGATATTACATATTATAGTAACTACTCTACCTTCAAGAACCTATCCTTGCAGTGCTGTACCAACTTCTGCTCTCGTCCGGCGAAGTGGTTCAGGCCGACGGACAGCAGTCTCTTCAGACAGGCCACCATCAATAATCTATCCATGCAGTGCTGCACTAGCCCCTCTTAGCCCCCTATAGATCTAGCTGCTAACAGCATCCTTACCTTCAAGAACCTATCCTTGCAGTGCTGCACCAGCTCCTGTTCTCGTCCGGCGAAGAGGTTCAGGCCGACGGACAGCAGTCTCATCAGACAGGCCACCATCAAGAATCTATCCATGCAGTGCTGCACTAGCCCCTCTTAGCCCCCTATAGATCTAGCTGCTAACAGCATCCTTACCTTCAAGAACCTATCCTTGCAGTGCTGCACCAGCTCCTGTTCTCGTCCGGCGAAGAGGTTCAGGCCGACGGGCAGCAGCCTCTTCAGACACGCCACCATCAGCGACGCCTGCACTTCCTTGTCCTTGTCTCGCTTCTTATCACGATGCTTCTTCTTCTTCTGCAATATTAGAGTTACAAAATATATATTTTGTGAATATTTATAGTACTTGTGTGAAGTTAAGCGGACCGCATGTTTGGAAATGTCATAAAAGTTTAAAGCAAGATCTAATGTTATAATAGGTAGAATAAAAGATTTACAAAAAGTTACAATAGAGGAGAGAAGAAGCTTTATGGGTAAATTTGGATTTACCCCGTATCCAAATTCTCTCAATTCAATTCTCTGGATGATTCAAGTTAACATTAAATCAACAAGTGTTTTGTTTTCATGGCACCACAGTGCGATGTGGCATATCAAAATGGTGTTTTGGTTATGCCAAGTAAACAAATTCAAGCTAATTTAGCGGTGAATTGAATTATCCGAATTTACCCTGTACCCGCTTTCATCCTGATTGATCTTGTTTCATTCTATAATCAAGTTGAATTTTATTTTTAGTAGAAAACAGCCTCCAAAAATAGAACTTTAAATCCAACCATTCTCTAAAATAAATATAAAAGGAAAACTAATACATATTAAAATTTCATACGTCATGTTATTAAGATTTTAAGTTTAATTGATAAATATAAATTGGGTAACTGTGGCCAAGCGTTATTTGGTCGGGTAAATGTAAAAACATTAACTTGATTAAGCCCGACCAAATAACATAGAACCGCCATCTCTGATAGTAGAAATTAGGTAATTAATAAGTAAAAAAAGTGTCTACAAAATTAGTATTTCTACATTATATTTGCTTATTTGAATATAATTTTAAATCATTAAAAGTTAGAAAGGTACTTAGTAAATCTAATTAAGATCTAAACTAAACCTTAAAAGCGTTAAAATTAGTAAAAAGGTTAAGCATTTGTTATGGCTATCAAAGTTAGAAGAATTAGTAGAAAAAAATAATATAATATTTTTATTCTACTTTTTTTTTACCTTTCCTCCCCCTTGTGGTGTACCATCTACAACTGTGGTTACTCTTCTAGTCGCAGTTGGCATTATCAAAACCTTTGACAAATCGAACCTTATTACAATAATATAGAGCACATAATCGCATGAAAATGAACAAATAAAATGTACACATAACACAGTACAAATGAAAATGAATCTTATGAGTTTCATAATAAAGTCAAAATTACCATGTTATCAATTTCGTTGGCGGATATGAAGTTTTGCTCCTCCTTCAAGAAGTATTGACTCTTGGACCAAATGTTGAATATTTCTGCGACGTGGTTGTATAGCTCTTCCGCTTCTGAAAATTATAAAAATAATAATGTGAAATCATAGCCAGCTGAATCTCAATTTCATCAACGCCTATTAAATTTAATAATTGGTTAAAAGTAAGTCATATTATTCGTTCTTCGTAATTATTATAGGGAAAAATACTTAGTACTTTGTCAAATATTTAACACTAAGAATGTCCTCAGAAACGCTTTGTAATTTTAATTAAATTATAATAATTACTATCTTTGCCTTGCTGCTTAGTTGTTGCAATGCAGTGTTACAAGTTACATTCGTCGTAGCATCGCTACGTAGTTGTTACATTCGTCGTAGCCTCGCTACGTAGTTGTTACATTCGTCGTAGCCTCGCTACGTAGTTGTTACATTCGTCGTAGCCTCGCTACGTAGTTGTTACATTCGTCGTAGCCTCGCTACGTAGTTGTTACATTCGTCGTAGCCTCGCTACGTAGTTGTTACATTCGTCGTAGCCTCGCTACGTAGTTGTTACATTCGTCGTAGCCTCGCTACGTAGTTGTTACATTCGTCGTAGCCTCGCTACGTAGTTGTTACATTCGTCGTAGCCTCGCTACGTAGTTGTTACATTCGTCGTAGCCTCGCTACGTAGTTGTTACATTCGTCGTAGCCTCGCTACGTAGTTGTTACATTCGTCGTAGCCTCGCTACGTAGTTGTTACATTCGTCGTAGCCTCGCTACGTAGTTGTTACATTCGTCGTAGCCTCGCTACGTAGTTGTTACATTCGTCGTAGCCTCGCTACGTAGTTGTTACATTCGTCGTAGCCTCGCTACGTAGTTGTTACATTCGTCGTAGCCTCGCTACGTAGTTGTTACATTCGTCGTAGCCTCGCTACGTAGTTGTTACATTCGTCGTAGCCTCGCTACGTAGTTGTTACATTCGTCGTAGCCTCGCTACGTAGTTGTTACATTCGTCGTAGCCTCGCTACGTAGTTGTTACATTCGTCGTAGCCTCGCTACGTAGTTGTTACATTCGTCGTAGCCTCGCTACGTAGTTGTTACATTCGTCGTAGCCTCGCTACGTAGTTGTTACATTCGTCGTAGCCTCGCTACGTAGTTGTTACATTCGTCGTAGCCTCGCTACGTAGTAGTTACATTCGTCGTAGCCTCGCTACGTAGTTGTTACATTCGTCGTAGCCTCGCTACGTAATGGTTACATTCGTCGTGGTCTTTCTCCGAAGAACGCCCGCAACTCCATTACGCCAAAATTCTTTTATCGCACGGAAACCGTAACCTTTTTCGGGACTCGAAAGCTTCTCCATACCAAATTTCAACAAAATCGGTTCAGTGGTTTGCGCGTGAAGAGGTAACAGACAGACAGATACATAGACAGACAAACACACTTTCGAATGTCTAATATTAGTATAGATTTACCCGGTATGTTGTTCCTCAGCCAGTGGTTCCTCTGTAAATCAACGTATTTGATGAGTAGTGGGTAGAAGGAGTAGATATCGCGAACTAACAGCTGCCAGTCCTCTTGAATCTGGGATTCCACTTGAGAAGTATCGTCCGTTGATGACTGGAATTAAGAAATAAAAATGTAAAAAAATGTTTTTATTTAAAATAAAACAATGTTGAAAAAAAATGTAAACTGTCCTACTTGTAAACCGGTAGATTCGACTTATAAGAAATCTACGATGACCCTAAGCACCGTTTAGTGACTTCAATGTGAAGGACATTCACACTATAGTCAAAATATGTAAACTAAAACTCGACAGCATAAAATGCAAATTTATAATTGAAATGCGTTTTTTTTTTAAATTGAAAAACATTAGCTATGATTGTAGACCACGCACAACGTCAAGTTCGCTCCAAACTGGAGGAAGCAATCGGTGCATGTGTGTATACTATCTACCAACGCCTCCGTGGTCCAGTGGTTTAGAGCGTGGCTCTTGACTCGGAGGTCGTGGGTTCGATTCCCGCGTTGGAAATTTGTTATTTCCAGGTTTGGTTAGGACAATGCAGGCTGATCACCTGATTGTCTGACAAGTAAGATGATCCATGCGTCGGATAGGCATGTAAAAAGTGGGTCCTGCGCCTGATCTTTCGCCAGTCGTGTCGGTCGTCCGTCCCACTGGGTTATGAGAGTAAAAGGAATAGAGAGTGCTCTTGTGTACTTCGCACACACCTAGGCACTATAAAAATTACTCCTGCGTAACTGGCCTGGTTTCAATGAAGCCGGCCACCGTCACCGAAACCGGTGTGGGAATTGTTATTATTATTATCTACCAATAACGTGCGATTACCAATACCGCACCGTCTGATCACTGATCTACCAATACCGCCCCGTCTGATCACTGATCTACCAATAGTGTGTCCCCGCGCGCCCCGCTCATCCCTCGCCCCACCAAAGAGACCTAAAAGTACAGCTCTCCTTCCATTTTTAACCAACTTCCAAAAGTAGGCGGTTTCTGAATTTGACAGTATATATGATTTTTTATGTATGTTCGCGGATAACTTCGCCATTTGTGAACTGATTTTGATAATTCTTTTTCGTTGGAAAAGGGATACTTTACAGATGGTCCCATGACAAGAAAACACTGTTTGAAGTCGATTTTTTTTAAATCACAACAATAAACAGTAGTCTCACCTTGATGAATCCTCTTAGACTCTCCTCCTTATGGAACATATTGTCAGTCCGCTTGCGTACTCTCTCAGCTAACGGCAAGAAGGAATCTCTGAGTAACTCTTCAGAACTATTGATGATGATCTGTTGTGTGTATGTCGCGATGCGAGTCATCCAAGGGGCGGATTCGTTACCGATGTTTTTCTTGATGAGTTTGAGGACGTTTTTGAGGAGTTGGTTCATGTGTTCCGCGGTTATCATGGTTACGTGGTTGCTGTAAGAAGAAAAAATTATGCTTCCATGATTTTTATATAATCTATCATAACCTGTATTTTTTCATATTATGTAGCTGTTGTGTTGATTAATTAGAGACAAGCTGTATCTAGTACGGCTGAACCGATTTAAATGAAATTTGGTATGGAGATACTTAATTGAGCCTAGAACATAGGATAGTTTTTGTTGGAGAAAAGAGTACAGTTCTGACGCGACAAACGAATTTTGGCGCAACGGATTAGAGGTCCTCATCTCTACTCCCGTCTCCCGGGATCTAGACAAGATCTAGCCAAGTTCAAATATAACAGAACTGGCGAGCAGCACCGTGTGTACTATTACACAAACCATTTGCAGCCACTTTTGACCCCCTCATAACTCAGAAACTATTGCACATAAACGTTTCAAATTTGGCTCATATATTGAGACTTGTGGGATACATATATGCTCTAAATTTCACAAACAGATCTCGAACGGTTATTATGATATTAATGTCCGAAAATCAACATTTTTATCACTGACTGACTGACTGACTGACCTACAGATCAAAATTCTAACCCACTTCCAGTTGACCTAGAAGGATGAAATTTGGAATCCAGCTTGGTAATTGTGCAATAGCATAGGGAAAAATCAAAAAACAAAAGAAAAAAACGGTCAAGTGCGTGTGGGACAAAGTGAAACTAAGCAAAAATTGTGTTTTTTGTATGGAAACCCCCATTAAATATTTCTTTTACTTTACTTTTATTATAAATTATGAAAGTAAAATTATGATTACCTAAATATTTTGTGAATATTTCAAGTGCCTACCAGCTGCCATTATTAATAATGAGCAAAAAAGGCCAAAAAAATCACGTGTGTTGTATCACTTATTTGAAGTGAAGTGAAGAAACTTTAAGAAATGAATAGAGAGTGACTTTATAAAGTGTGTCTGTCTGTCTGTCTGTTATCTCTTCACGCCCAAACTGCTTGTACTGAAATTTGGTATGGAGATATCCGTCCGTCCGTACGTCTGTCTGTCTGTCTGTCTAGGTTCACAGCCTCTTAAGGTTGCGAGCGGCTATAGTCGAATATGTAAGTTTGAACTGCGAGGATTTAGGTGTCTAAACTTGCTAGGAAAATTTTCTTTACAAAAAGTAATGATATCCCACCAAAAACGTAAATGTAAAAAAGGAGAGCCAAGTTCAATACAAACATTATGCTTATCTAAGGACTTCGCCGTAAAAAGAATGGAGATCTAAATGAGTGCCAATTTCTATGGAAAATCGTTATATGTATTCATAGGAACCAAATAACATTATGAACAAATAATAAATTAGTCTATTTCTTTGCTTTATTGAATATCTATAAAAATTGCTGTTATTTAAATAATGTGAGAACTTAAAGTACCTAGATTAGATTTAACTTGGCCAGTTTTTATCAGAATTAAAATATTCAAATACTTTATGAAATGACTGATGTAATGAAAACTGGCCAAGTTAAATCTAATCTACTTTAAGATATCACATTATTTAAATAACAGCAATTGTTATAGATATTCAATAAAGCAAAGAAATAGACTTTATTATTTGTTCATAATGTTATTTGGTTCCTATAAATACATATTCCGATTTTCCATAGAACTTGGCACTCATTTAGATCTCCATTCTTTTTACGGCGAAGTCCTTAGATAAGCATAATGTTTGTATTGAACTTGGCTCTCCTTTTTTACATTTATGTTTTTGGTGGCATCCAAATTTTATTATCTACGTACCAAATTTCAGCAAAATCGATTCAGCGATTTGGTCGTGAAGAGGTTACAGACAAACAGGTACATAGACACACTTTCGCATTTATAATATTAGTATGGATTTTCCCGGTATGTTGTTCCTTATCCAGTAATTTCTGTGTTCAGCAAAATAGTTTCAGCGGTTTGGGCGTGTATAGGGTTACCTATTTTACCTTAAACTGTGTGTTAACACAGACAGACAGACGCACTTTCGTATTTATAATATTAGTATGGATTAGAAAGTGCCACTTACCCAGCCGTAGGCGTAACATTGCCAGGCCCCTGCACCCACCAGAACGGCAGGTAGGAGCACAGTAGCGGCAGCATCACGTCGACGATAGATTAAGTCGTGTGTACAGGACAACATCTGTCGGGTACACAAGTGCTATATAGTATTAGAAAGTTACACTTACCCTGCCGTAGGCGTCACATTGTCAGGCCCCTGCGCCCACCAGAACGGCAGGTAGGAGCAAAGTAGCGGCAGAACCACGTCGATAATATGCGGCGCTTCGTTGTAAGTCTTATCGGACTCCACAAACTGGTCCACTTCGTTCAGAATGGACTCCAGGGTAGGCATGGACTGCTCCATCTTCGCCATTATGTCTGGAAAAATAAATAAGCATAACAAAAAAGGATAATATTATTAACTCTCTTTAACCGATATTTTTGTCTTAACTAACGACCCGGTACGTGCTTCGCTACGTATACAATCAATCAATATAGATTTACTAAGGGTCGATCCACAACGGATGCTGGTATAGGTCTTCTTCAAGTAGTATATTTGAAGCTTGGGAGGAGTCGCAGTCGCAGTTTGCGATCTCTCCAAAGCCTTTGATTGTGTTGATCATGCTACATTGATCAAGAAATTGCGCCACTATGGCATAAAGGACTCAGCTCCCAGTCTTTTGACTTATTACATTATAATTAATAGGACTCAAAGGGTTGAGGTAAACGGATAGAGGTTCAATGGAACTAATATAGAATTAGGTGTCCCACAGGGATCTATTTTGGGCCCATTTCTTTTTCTCATCTATATAAATGACTTACCTTACCTTGTTAAGGATAATGATAATGAGATAGTACTTTTTGCTGATGAAACTTCACTTATTTTTAAAGTGAAGCGACAACAGTCAAACTACGACGAGGTGAACGGTGCTCTCTCAAAAATAGTATATTAGTTTAACGTTAATAACTTACTTTTAAATTCTAGTAAAAAAAAATAATATAAAGTTTACTTTGCCCAATGTTAGGCAAATCCAAATCAATGTACTATTAAATGATTAAGAAGATGAATTTGGTAGACACCACTGTATTCTTAGGTATTACACTTGATAGTAAATTACAGTGGGTTCTTCATATATCTAATCTTGCAGGTAGGCTCAGTTCTGCAGCATATGCAGTCAGAAAAATTAGAGAAATTTCTGACGAGGACACGGCACGATTAGTATATTTCAGTTATTTTTATAGTAGAATGTCATATGGAATCCTTTTATGGGGAAACGCTGCTGACAATAATACAATATTTGTGCTGCAGAAACGAGCCGTACGTTCTTTCTATAAAATGTCTTCTTTTGAATCTCTGAGAGATAAATTTAAAGAAATTAGTATTCTAACTGTTGCTTCTCAATACATTTTGAATAATGTAATATATGTTAGAAAAAATATAAGTAAATTTAAAGCTAAAAGTGACATTCAGTGTAGGAACACCAGAAATAAGCACAAGCTAGATTTTTGCCGGTGATCAGACTTAGTAAATCCCAGAAAACGTTCAAAATCTTTCCATTAATAAATTTAAAAAAGTAGTCAAAGGGCGTTTGTGTGCCGAAACCTATTATAAGGTCAATGATTTCATAAACGATGGCACATCTTGGGAGTAGGATAGCTGCTTGCAAGGCTACTTCTACATTATTGTAATGTTGACATTGTATATAATTTGAAGTTACAACATTGTAAAATTTATTTAAAAAACCGACAAAGTGCGTGTCGGGCCACGCGCAATATAGGGTTCCGTAGTACCGCTAGTTTTTTTTTAAATTTTGTATGGTCAATGAATGTACATTTATAACGTGTTTTACACTACTAACAACATCATCTCAGTTACTTTCAAAGGAATTTGAACGAAAAGTTCCTTTATACTTCGCCGAATACATTTTTTTTAGTTGATCGACTATTACTCTATAACTTATGAAGTCTTCTTAGCCGTGATAGTTTTCCTTTTAAATTCAGCATATTTCCTACTCCCGTGAATTTTTTCACATTTCCAGAAGCCATCGTTAAGCTTGTACACTGGACTCTAACGATTTTTTCCACTTTAAAACTTAATATTTCACAAACGGATAGCATACACGGATAATAGTAAAATACCTTGGGCTTCCAAGGAATGATCAGCGATACGATTCAGCAGCGAGAACTGGTTGTGCTTGTTGAGATGGGGCTCGAGGAAGGCCACAGGGAACGTGGAACTGAACGCTCCGAGGCAGGAACCCTGGAAATAGACATTTTCAAGGTGAGTTTTTGTCACTACTTATCATGAGCACCTAACAAAAATTTGTATTACATCTTATTTACCACTAGAGGCAATATTTCGATCACATAGCCTGACGCATAATTTTAAGACTGGCCGTATACACATGTTTTCCGTATTCGATTTCTGTATTCGTTTTCCGTATTCGGACATTCGAATGCATGGAATCAGTAGAAAATACATTAACTGACGCAACGCGTTCGATTTGACGACCTCTGTGGCTCAATTGGTTGAGTGTGTGGCAGCTCAAGCCGGGGGTCGCGGGCTCGAATCCCGCCGACGGAACAAAAAGTTTTCAATATTCCCGGGTCTGGATGTGTATTAAATATGTGTATGATATAATAAAAATCTTAAATATATGTATAGTATAAAAGTATTAAATATATTTCCGTTGTCTGGTACCTGTAACACAAGTCCTTCGAGTACTTAGCACGCGGCCAGACTGACGTAGTGTGAAGCATCCATAGATATTCAATTTATTTTTTCCGAAGGGAACAAATCTGCACGTGCGTTTCGAATGCAAGCTGGCGCGTTCGCTCGTGAAGAAAAAGGAACCTTTGTGCTAGTGTCACGGAATTTCAAATCGAAATTCACATTTCCAGAAGTTCCAGAAATTCACATTTCCAGAATTTCAAATCGAAATTCCATATTAGGAAAACGAATACGGAAAACGTGTGTATGCGGCCAGCCTTACAGTTACTGAATATCGAATGTCAAATGTATGAGTGCTGTCAAATTTTCATATTATAATATTTCTACAACTTTAATTTTGTCTCATCAAATACATTATAGAAGTTACGAGTACCTTCATCAAATTCTTAACTTTGAAAACGTAGCTTAAAGGACAAAGACAAAACATTTGAAAACCATAACAAATTATACAGTGTGAATCTTTACTTAGGTGGTAACAGTAAAAAAAAAAAATTAAGCTTGCATATGTTCAAACCAGGGTAGACTTACCAAAGCAGGCTTATGTCGTTCTATCTCCGTCTTCAGGTACTTCCTGTCGTGTGTGAGTGTGACGTCAGTCCCCAGGGTGTAGAGTGACCCGAGCATCTTGTATGACGCCACCTGGATCTCGTCCAAACAGGGTTTACTCACCAGAGCCGGCTTATGTCGTTCTATCTCCGTCTTCAGGTACTTCCTGTCGTGTGTGAGTGTGACGTCAGTCCCCAGGGTGTAGAGTGACCCGAGCATCTTGTATGACGCCACCTGGATCTCGTCCAAACAGGGTTTACTCACCAGAGCCGGCTTATGTCGTTCTATCTCCGTCTTCAGGTACTTCCTGTCGTGTGTGAGTGTGACGTCAGTCCCCAGGGTGTAGAGTGACCCGAGCATCTTGTATGACGCCACCTGGATCTCGTCCAAACAGGGTTTACTCACCAGAGCCGGCTTATGTCGTTCTATCTCCGTCTTCAGGTACTTCCTGTCGTGTGTGAGTGTGACGTCAGTCCCCAGGGTGTAGAGTGACCCGAGCATCTTGTATGACGCCACCTGGATCTCGCCCAAAAGGGTTTTACTCACTAGAGCCGGCTTATGTCGTTCTATCTCCGTCTTCAGGTACTTCCTGTCGTGTGTGAGTGTGACGTCAGTCCCCAGGGTGTAGAGTGACCCGAGCATCTTGTATGACGCCACCTGGATCTCGTCCAAACAGGGTTTACTCACCAGAGCCGGCTTATGTCGTTCTATCTCCGTCTTCAGGTACTTCCTGTCGTGTGTGAGTGTGACGTCAGTCCCCAGGGTGTAGAGTGACCCGAGCATCTTGTATGACGCCACCTGGATCTCGTCCAAACAGGGTTTACTCACCAGAGCCGGCTTATGTCGTTCTATCTCCGTCTTCAGGTACTTCCTGTCGTGTGTGAGTGTGACGTCAGTCCCCAGGGTGTAGAGTGACCCGAGCATCTTGTATGACGCCACCTGGATCTCATCCACTGAAACAGACATTTCAATGAGGGTGCCGCTATGTAGCCTTAGGGTCTATCGTGTCAAATAGGCATATTATCGTGACACATGACAGCTATATCGTGACATATTATGATAGCAGTTTGACACGATAGATCCTAAGGCTACATAGTGGCACCTGGTGGCAAATAGAATTTTAAACACGCTCATTTAAGATGTTTGATGAAATTATTGATTTGATGCTGGAAATAAATAATTATTAATAAACTAGATGACGCCCGCAACTCCGTTGCGCCAAAATTCGTTTATCGCGGTGGAACCGTACATTTTTCCGGGATGAAAAGTGTCCTGTGTCCTTTCCAGAGTATCTCCAAACCAAATTTCAGCAAGATCGGTTCAGCGGTTTGTCGTGAAGACAGACAGATAGACACACTTTCGCATTTATAATATTAGCATGGATTGTCTGTACAAGCGTAGTCCACAAGTTTAGCTATCAAATGTGACCTTTTTAACCGACTTCCAAAAAGGAGGAGGTTATATGCTGTGGCTATATTTTTTTTTTGTATGTTCAACGACAACTCCGCTGTTTGTGAACCGATTTTCAAAATTTTTGTTTTGTTGTAATAGATTTCACTCCAATTTGGTACCATGTTCACAAAAGTGGTGACCTGATGATGGGATCCATGAGTAATCGAGGGAACTCCTTGAAATTCAAATGGAAACATATGGTTATTTTGGTTTTATACGAAGTATTCCAGGCATATGTTACCAAAAACTAAGATTTTGCACCAAGATATACCATGGTTCGAAGGTGGCGAACAGAAATCCGACCTCCTTATAGATACATGTTTGGGGGTTTCGGCTTTGTTTTAAGAACATAAACTACTAAGCATATTGGATTATTCGTCATCATCATCTCACACCATGCATCATCTTATTATACAATGTGTCCCGAGTCCCGACACCGGTGTCCGATCCTTTAATGTCATGATCTATGGCATATTTTATCGACAAATTGGCTCTCAAATTTTTTCTCTCTCTCACGGTTGTAAAATGGCAGCCATTTTAGTTTTTCTCGGACTTTCACACTAATCTGACCAGTACTTCTCATGTAAATATCCTATGAAGATAAAAAAAGGTCTTATTTGATAGCTAAACTTGTGGACTACGCTTACACAGGCAATCTATACTAATATTATAAAGCGGAAGAGTTTGTTAGTTTGTTTGTTTGTTTGAACGCGCTAATCTCAGGAACTATTGGTCCGATTTGAAAAATTCTTTCAGTGTTAGATAGTCCATTTATCGAGGAAGGCTATAGGCTATATTTTATCACCCTAAGACTAATAGGAGCGAAGAAATAGAGGAAAATGTGGAAAAAACGGGGGAAATTATTTGAAAGGGCTTATCTCACGAACTACTAGAACAATTTTTCTGTTATTTGGGTCAGATAAGAAGTAGACCACGTGAAGGATCATAGGCTATTTTTTGAAGACTGATTTGTCTGTGAAGTATCTAATTTACGCGGGCGAAGCCGCGCGAAACGTCTAGTATATTATAAATTTCGTGGAATTAAACATAGAAAAACCAAAGTTTAAGAAAAAAAATGTGTATTTTTTTATTAATGGCTTTTTGTGAAAAATCTAGCGCATTAAACTGGTTCTTTTTTATTTTAAAAAGATAGAGGAAGTTTTCATGTTAAATAAATTCTTTTACTTCAATGCTCTAAGTCAGATAGTTTAGAAGTTATAATGATTTTCTTATGAAGTATAGGTATATTTACCGACACGAGTTGGTAAATGTAAGTATTTCTAAAAATACCTACGACGATTTATTCGAACATTCACCATTAAATTCAGTATATACTAGGTTTTACTACTGCCAACTGGTAAATGTTGGTTTTAGAAATAAAAGAATGAGTAATTCTTAATTATTTACTTTGATGAACTATCATTCCGGGGAGGCTCCCGAACGAAGCGCGCATCACGTCGCCGAAAGAGACTTTACGTGATAAAGTGTAGGGTGATTGTGTGTGTGAATGTGTAAATAATATATATTAGGATAAAATTGTTCGGCGTGCATCCGTTGTCTGATTGCCATAACACAAGTTTTTACTTAGCATGGGATTAGACGACGTGATGTACGCGATTTAGCTTTTATACTATTGTATATTATTGTATGCTTAATAAAGAATTTGAATTAGACAAAACAGGTAGGTACATATAGTTATTATATTATACAATAGTAAAAAGTAATACTAACCTATTTAAAATATTTTAATAGAACATATAACATACAAAATCTCTGAATTATGATCAAAATCATTCGCTTCCGTGCCTTTAAGCGTTTTTGTCATAATTATAACTGGAAACAGTGTAACACAACAAATTCCAACATTAACTTAGATCTGGCTTAGTGCTTTCCCTTTAGTTCTTTGACTTTCGGTCAATGCAACTTTGTACTGTCTTCCGCTTTTTTATAGGGAGGGAAAACTGTATACTTCCTACTCCTCCTATCTTCTTCTGATTAAATTCGTTGCGGGTCCCAAGACAGCTTTAGCATGTCCCTCGGGATCCCTGAGATCATATTAAAGGGTTTTCGTGGTTGGATACCGCTGTCGATCCTGGTGACACAGGAGATACAGTGGTGGGAATGAGTGGTGCGCCAAAGCCCGTTTAAAAAAAAAAATCTCTGAATTATATCTCAATCTCTATCATATCTATCTAAGACCTAAGTAAAGCAGTACTTCTCTATTTGGCATTTAACAACGAAATACGAACATAACGCTTACCCAAGCTACTCATAATCAATCATTATTATTCTTCTTATCGTTTGGTTTTTAAAAAAGTAAAAAAAGACAATCAAATGTAATTAATTAATAGGTAAGGTACCTAAAACAAAAGATTTCACTTGTTACAATACGGATTACTATCATCGGGATTACTTTGTAATTCTGTGCCACCACAATTACAAATTTTTTTTGACAATTACATTTTTTTATTCCTTGTCATCCAACGACAATTTTCCGACAGCTCCTCGAAGACTCACTCAATTCTTTATCCATAACAACTTCTTCTATCTTTATAAAATCTTCAGGGCATGCCGCAAACTGATTCTTGGTGTCGAGCTTCTTTATAGTACTCCTCATTGTGCTTTATAATATCTATCACAACGGCAATAATACTTTTTGTATCAGTTTTAGCTATGTCAATGTCTGGTACCTTCAGTCTTACATTTTGGCCCACTTCCACATTTGTATATTTATCTTTTTCAGCTAGGTTTTTTTTTAACATATACCGTGCCATTAACGTAAATCCTAATATTTACCAACTATATGGTGGTAAAAGTTCGTATCGCAAATCTTTTAGGACATTTACCATTAGGAATTGGTAGATCTTAGGTGTTACTAGAAAATCTTAGGATTTACTGCAACATATACATCCTGATGATGAGATCCATGAGTAATCGAGGGAACTCCTCAAAAATATTGAAAAATATGGTGATTTTGGTTTTATGAAAAGTATCCTAAGGATATGGAACCAAAAAGTAAGACTTCGCACCAACATATGCTATGGTTCCGATGATACTAAGAGAACTCCGGATTCCTTATAGATACAAGTTTGGGGGCTAGGGCGCTGTTTTAAGAACTGAAAGCATATGCTACTATGCAAATCACATTCATCATCATCATCATCATCATCATCACTACCACGTCAGAGTCACCAATGTCACATGGTAGTATCAGAGTAGACAGAACTAAGGAGTACCTCGACTTGAAACAAACGGGCGAATATACGCGAGTTGGGCGCGACTGTCACTTTCAACATGTTTCCCAATGCTGAGTAACGCATTAGTACGGCGCGCGCCGGCCGATATGAAATAGTATATATGTACATCAAACGTATAAATTTTACTTAAGGCGAGGACTTATCTCAATAACCTTGCACGCAACCAAAGACCAAGCGTGTACGTATCGCAATAAGATTCATTTTAGCTTAGCATAAAATTGTAGTTTCTAGGGGCGGATCTTCTCTATTTTTCATGTGTTTTTTTAAATATCTTTCTAAATAAATATTAAGAAAAAAGATTATTCGTTTCAGACCTTTTTAAAATAGATTCATTAACAATTTATTAAAATAAAATGTAAGTTATTCTTGTTAATACTTATATTTCGACGACAAAGAGTTTTGTCGGAGGTGAGTTTGTAAATTAATTACAGCGAAAGTATTATTTTTTATTATAATGTTTTTGATTTAAACCCTTTTAAATATTGTGCTCTGTATCTCATATACTCATTACATTTCGTTATTATATTGGATCCTACATTGGAACTAGGTAAATCGGGTATCAAGAAATAACAAAATGGGGTTTCAGCCCGCCTTAACAGCATTGCTTGATAAACTCTAAGCATATAAAGCCACGGTGGTCCAGTGGTTAAGAGCGTAGCTCTTCATTCGGAGGTCGTGGGTTCGATTCCCACGTTGGAAACATGTTATTTCCAAGTTTGGTTAGGACAATGCAGGCTGATCACCTGATTGTCTGACAAGTAAGATTATCCATGCGTCGGATGGGCATAGTAAAAAGTCGGTCCTGCGCCTGATCTCTCGCCAGTCGTGTCGTCCGTCCCACTGGGTTATGAGAGTAAAGGAATAGAGAGTGCTCGTGTACTGCGCACACACTTGGGCACTATAAAATCACTCCTGCGTCCTGTCTCTGTCCCGGTTTCAATGAAACCGGCCACCGTCACCGAAACCGGTGTGGGAGTTATTATTATTATTTATATATACAGTTGTATATGCTAGGAGTTAGAGTGGAGGGGTCAAAAAGTTAACGGGAACCACCGCGCGCTATAAACTGAAGTCCACGCGGACGGGGTCGCGGGCAACGGCTAGTGAATTATATAAATACTCACGCAGCAAGTCGGCGCCGTACTCGCAGTTGGCGAGGTGGTCGAACATGGCCGTGAGCACCGGCATCAGTACACCGTCGATGTACCCCAGAGAAGTCGACGTCTTGAGATGCGTGCCTCGGAGGTGGGCATATTTGCCCTGAAATTATTATGTAATAGGTGAATAGAGCCTGAACATTAAAAAAAAAAAAAACAAAACAAATATGATGTTCCCAATGTTCCCTTCACAATTTACACTTCAAGATCAATAAAACTGCAAAGAAAATTTAGCGCATGTGTACAACGTATTATTTGTTTACATTTTCCTCTAAAAAATAAAATAAAAAAATACATTTTCCTCTAAAAAAGAAAAGTGCCAGACTTTCGTTATCAATTTATAACTTTGCCTATACAGGTACTATCGTAGAAAAAAACTCATTTTACGGTGACCATGCTAAGCGTGCTGGTCGCGATCGCACCATACCGATTTCATTCTTTCTCGGTTCAGCGTCAAGTAACGAGGTTTGAAACCACTAAAGCCTTATTTTGTCACGTGACACTATACAGGGTGTCACAAAACTAAGTGATAATACTTTAGGGTTTGTATGAGTCCCGTGTCTATACATGTAAAAGTAGCTCACTGTTAAAGTAGCAGCGCTGAAGGAGCAAAATTTCTTTTCACTTTTGTATGGGCAAACTCGCGAAACTGGGGCGCTTGCCCTTACAAATCACAAAAAAAAGTTTGGTCTCTCAGCGCTGCTACTTTCACAGTGGAGGAACACATACACACCCTAAAGTATTATCACTTATTGTTGAACACCCTGTATGAATCCTTCAACTAACCTCCTGCAAATTGAGTATCGTATGTCCCAAATCATCAGCGACGTTATTGAAGAAAGTCAGCATGGACGTCCTGATGAATTCGGGACAGTTCTTCACCAGGGATTTCGCGTCGATACCCTTCACCAGCACTTGGAGACATCTGACTGTGATGCGGACGTCGGGGCCGAAGGCTGCTAGCCTGAAAACAGAGAATATGATTAGGAGAGCCATGCTTCGGCACGAATGGGCCGTCTCGACCGGGGAAATACCACGGGCTCACAGAAAACCGGCGTAAAACAGCGCTTGCGCTGTGTTTCGCCGAGTGAGTGAGTTTACCGGCGGCCCAATCCCCTACCCTCCCCTATTTCCTTCCCTAACCTCCCCTATTCCCTTCCCTACCCTATCACCCTATTCCCTCTTAAAAGACCGGCAACGCACCTGCAGCTCTTCTGATGCTGCGAGTGTCCATGAGAGACGGAAGTTGCTTTCCATCAGGTGACCCGTTTGCTCGTTTGCCCCCTTATTTCATAAAAAAAAAACACTTTTTGACCGACTTTAAAAAAATGAGGTCATCAATTCAGCCCGTATGTATGTACCTATGTAACATTTTCAGAACTGTCCAGTTTTCATTACTTGTTAATCTATATCAGCGTCTGAACAAATGTGCCAAATTTTAAAAGTGTATGTATTTATGTATGTATGACTGTATGTGTTCGCATATCTTCAGAACTACAAGTCCGATTTAAGCAATTCTTTTTTTGATGTACTAGGTATTGTTAAACTTAGGGAATGATGTAAGTTTCATCAAAATCGGTTCAGTAGTTTTTGAGATAGGTAATTTCAATTCTCAATTACGTAGATTTTGAAGTCGGTTTTATCTTTTTAAAGTATTATTAGTACAAGGGTAAATTATTTATTTTCTACTGCCATTATTTATTATTACGTTGTACTTTTCTTTATAAAATTATTTCACCTTGACCCTGATTAAAGTCCAAAAAACAATTTAGTAAGACAGGAAAGGAAGGAAGACTAATCAGGGTAAATTCAGATACAGGGTAAATTCGGATAATTCAAGTTAACTCTCAATTAATATATTATATTTGGTTGCCTGGCAAAATAGTTTTCTTGTGCCAATGCGCATTGTGATGCCATGCAAACAAAATACTCGAGTTATTATCTTGTATTATCCGAACTTACCCTGTGTCCGAATTTACCCTGATATCCATACTAGTCCATACTTAATATTATTATAAATGCGAAAGTGTGTCTGTCCGTCTGTCTGTCTGTCTGTTTGCTATATCTTCACGCCCAAACCGTAGAACCGATTTTGCTGAAATTTGGTATGGACATACTTTGAGTCCCGGGAAATTTTTATCCCGGAAAAATGTACGGTTCCCGCGCGATAAACGAGTTTTGGCGCAGCGGAGTTGCGGGCGTCATGTAGTGTCTTACTAAATTGTTACTTTAGGACACATACACATCCTAAAATAATAATAATAATAATAATATCTATGGACGCTTCACACCACGTCAGTCTGGCCCCGTGCTAAGTACCTGAAGGACTTGTGTTACAGGTACCAGGCAACGGAAATATATTTAATACTTTTATACTATACATATATTTAAGATTTTTATTATATTATACACATATTTAATACACATCCATGACCCAGGAACTTTGAAAACTTTTTGTTCCGTCGGCGGGATTCGAACCCGCGCTTGAGCTACCAACAGCCCACAAACTAAGCCACAGAGGTCGTCAATATATATCACTTTGTTTTTTAACCGACTTCAAAAAAGGAGGTTATCTGTTCGACACGTATGTATGTAATATTTCCAGAATACGAAAACTTGGCAGCAGTTTTCGTATATATTTGTCTATATTAGCGTCTGACCAAATGTGCTAAAATTTTAACTAGGTATTGTTCAATTTAGGGAAAACTGCAAGTTTCATCAAAATCGGTTCAGTCGTTTTGGAGACAGGGAGTTTTAATTCCTAATTAAGCTAATTACGTACTATTTCTAAGTCGGTTTTATCTTTTTAAAATATTATTATTACGCTCTGTATTAATATTTATAGCTAACCTGGATCTCAGCAGGCTAGCCAGCTTGCAGAACAGAGCTGCAACCATCTCCTTCTCCTTGAGAGAAGCCGCACCCACGTTGTTGGTTGCCGTAGCCACGGCTATGAAGTAATTACGATGCGTCGAGAAGTATTTCTCCATAAGAGGTAGAACCACCTAGAGAGGAAGAATTTGGTCAGACCCTAGCCAACAAATTTTCTTTATCGCTTTTTTATAGAATCGTTAATCAAAATGTATGGAATTGACACAGCATGAGTTGAATGTTAACTTCATATTACAGAACGCTTATGTCAATTACATTTTTGATTGGAGATGCTATGAAGAACGATAAAGAAAATGTCTTGGCTACAGGCTCATGGCGTTCAGTCAAGATGAATTTGATTGGCAGTTTCGATAGCGATGTTACATGTGAAAAGTGTATGGGATTTGACATAACGCATCGGTAAGCGTCATGGCGCTAGCGGTACTTTATGTCAAATCCCATAATTTTTGATATCTAACTTCGTCATCAAAACTAGCGAATACGATATACCTAAGCACTCAGAGCGTTAAATCAAGATAAATCTGATAAATTTGTCAGTTTGATAGTGAGGTTCGAGAGCAAAAAAATATAAGATTTGACAAGCGAGCGATATGTAGCTTAATAGCGACATGTCAAAAAAATATTGAAGCAGCTTGTTCAAAGAACGAAGTCGCTAAGTTAGAACTAAGCAAAATACAAAAAGCTAAGTTTATTTAAAGATATGGATGAAAGTTATAAAATTGGTTGAAACTTAATAGGAAAAATGAGGAAGAAACTTATATATGGATTAAAGAAAATAACAGAAATAATTACCTACTTCCAAAACACTTGTTAAACTATTTAAATGTAAGAAAGAAAGCATGGTGATTCCAAGAAAACAGTTTTTCGTGTATTTACAATTTGGAAGCATACAAAAATTAACCATGAACGATTAAAAATAATAACATGCTTAAGTATTTTATTTCTTTTGTGTTTACAATAACTTTTAACAACATGCTATGTTACATTCTTACTGTAGATAGATTATATTAAAATTCAATACAAACTCTTTGCTAGTATTGTTGTACCTTTTTAAAATATTTTATTTCCATTTTGCTTTGCTTGCAATATAGGAAAAATAGGTCATATACACAGTAGGTCAAAGAAGGGTTAAAATGTGCAATATTTCAAATCAAATAGGTATTTTAAGAAACAAACACATCTAAACTCTAATACAACTATTTATACAAGTTATCAAGCTACATCAAAAATATAGAGGTACAAGGATCTTTTGGCACTTAGATGACAATGTCATATGGGCAGATGACATTGTCAAAGTAAAATAACTGTCAACCAAAATCAATACAGCCATAATTTGACGTCTTACGTTTAATGACACTGGCATGACAGGGGGAGTAAAATAAAAAACTATCAAGGTGACATCTCATAAGATGGCGTAATTACTTCCGATTATCCTTGTCAAAATATCCTTGTAGGTTGGTTACAAAAAAGGCCAAATGTCATTTTCAAAGTAATCAAATATTAGTCGTGTTCGTGTAATTTTTTATCGCGCAAATCTTTTATTGTGCATTACAAAATCATGTCATAGCAAAGCCACAAACAAGTATTTATATTTGATTACACGTCAAGTTGCGTTGCCATGACTGCCTGACAGTCATGATTTTGACACGCGTAATAAAAGACTAGCGCGATAAAAAAATAAGATTAACGCGACTATAATTTAGAATTTACAGATTATTATAGACATATTAAAATGACACGTCAAAAAAACTTTTGTGATAGTATAAGAAAATAAAAGTATTTACAGACAAACACAGAACCTCCTTTTTAGGGTTCCGTAGTCAACAAGGAACCCTTATAGTTTCGGTCTGTCCTTCCGTCTGTCTGTCCGTCCGTCCGTCTGTCTGTCCGCGGTTTTGCTCAGAGACAATAGGACCTACAAAGCTGTAATTCGGTATGAATGTACATATTAATGATGCCAACAAAATGATATATAAATTATTAAAAAAATATTTTTTCAACTGTATCTCCCCTACACATCAAGCGGGGATGATTTTTTTTTTTCGTGTCCACCCCACCGTGTGGGGTGTCATTGGATTGGTTTTAAAAAAATATTACGAGTATTCATAGATCATTTAGATTTACATCAGTAATAGTCGATCAACTAAAAAAAATGTATTCGTAGAAGTATAAAGGAACTTTTCGTTCAAATTCCTTTTAACGTAACTGAGATGATGTCGTTGGTAGTGTAAAACACGTTATAAATGTACATTCATTGACCATACAAAAAAATATCAAAAACTAGCGGCACTACGGAACCCTAAATTGCGCGTGGCCCGACACGCACTAGGCCGGTTTTTAAAAACTCACCTTGGAAACAAACTTGATGTCCCTCGTACTCGTTTTAAAACTAGTTCTTCTACTGAAAGTAGTAGACGGCTTTAGAAGTTTCATATTAATAGTAGCTCTATCAATGTACTGTATCAACTTCTCGAGGAGCGAGAACGCGAATCTGAGCTCTATTGCCACGCCCGTAGTGGTCTGTTCCGTATCACCCTGCGGGCCACGGCTCGGCCTGTGTAACTTGTAACCTTGGTATTGGAGGTATTTGAGGAACTCCTGGGATCGTTCTCGATCCTTCTTCTTCTCTTTGTCGGTAAGTAGATCGTATGGGACTAGTTGGGGGTGGATGCCACCTGAAAAGAATTTAAGTTTGGTATTCAGAAGTTTTAATTTTCACTTTGTTATTTTTTACATTTCAATGTGCTAATTTCGGCAAAGAAATGTTGGGTGTAGAACTATACCAGGTGTAACAAAACTAAGTGATAATATTTTAGGGTGTGAATTAGTCCGCCATAAAGAGTTCACTGTGAAAGTAGCAGCGCTAGAAGGCCAATTTTTTTTAAAACTTTTGTATGGGGAAACTCGTGACACTGGGGCGCTTGCCCATATAAGAGTGAAAAAAATTTTTGGTCTGTCAGCGCTGCTACTTTCACAGTGAACTCTCTACAAGGACCACTTCTGAGAAATATAATAATAATATAATATCTATGGACGCTTTACACCACGTCAGTCTTGCCCCGTGGTAAGCACCTGAAGGACTTGTGTTACGGGTACCAGACAACGGAAATATATTGAATACTTTTATACTATACATATATTTTAGTTTTTTTTTATTATATGATACACATAATTAATACACATCCAAGACCCAGGAACATAGAAAACTTTTTGTTCCATCGGCAGGATTCGAACCTCAACCACTGAGCCACAGAGGTCATCATTGTACGTATAAAGAAATATTAAAATTGCCAAAGAGGGATTTTAGGAGTGGAAGATTCGAGGTAAGCTATTCATAAAACAAATTATAAAATAAAGTCACTTCCCCTGTTTGTATCTACAATCTAGAATCTCAAGAATTACGCATCGGATTATTTTTGTTGTTTCACAGCCAATTGAGTATATACTCTGCTAAAAAATTGGCCTCAAATGACAGATGGATATGTTAGGGGGCCTAGCCAACACATTTTCATCATCTTTTCTTTATAGATTACCGATGAATAATGTACGGAATTGGCTTATGCGTACGATAACATGAACTCTACATTCGACTCAGTCATGTCAATTCCATACATTTTTGATTGGCGATTCTACAAGAAGCGATAAAGAAAACGTGTTCGCTAAGCCCCCCATGTCATTATAAGTCTTTGGCATTAACCACCTACCTCCATTAGTAACCAACTCCTCCTTCTTCTTCTTCGCCCAGATATCGTGCGCGTTCTCGGCCAACCGCTCCGCCATATTTTGCATCTCACGTGACAATGTCAAGTTTGTCATGTCGACTGGATGAGGGTTGTAGTTGAAAGGCGTTGCTGAGTCAGACTGTAAACGTCCAATAGTTGTTTAAATATAATATTATCTTTTCTACAAGTGTGTAAATATATTTTTTATTAGACGTAGTCCAAGTGCCGCACTCAGATACGAATATTAATTACTTAACTTTTTTTATGTTTATTTCAAATTATAAGAAGAAGCAACTGTAATTAAATGAAGATTTTGAATTAAGCCACATACAAATTATCATACGTGGTTTCATACGTGGGAGAGCCATGCTTCGGCACGAATGGGCCGGCTCGACCGGTGAAATACCACGTTCTCACAGAAAACCGGCGTGAAACAGCGCTTGCGCTGTGTTTCGCCGAGTGAGTGAGTTAACCGGAGGCCCAATCCCCTACCCCATTCCCTTCCATACCCTCCCCTATTCCCTTCCCTTCCCATCCCTACCCTCCCCTATTGCCCTATTCCCTCTTAAAAGCCCGCAACGCACTTGCAGCTCTTCTAATGCTGCAAGTGTCCATGGGCGACGGAAGTTGCTTTCCATCAGGTGACCCGTTTGCTCGTTTGCCCCCTTATTTCATAAAAAAAAATCTGTCAAACTCTTCATTACAATTGAGTTTAATCATCATTAAATGTCTCTGAGTGCGGCAGTAAAAGAAAAATAATGTACATTTTGTAAATTATTGTTTCAACATTAATACAATCCTTTTTGCATAGTAAAATAATATTACATACCGTCGGCGTCTCGTCTAGCAGCTTGTAAATAAAAATACAGATTTTGATAAGTTTTGAATAAATCGTCGGTCGTTTAAACTTCGCTATCTCGCTGTTATTCACAAAAAATATTGCCCGCAACTTTTATGCGTCGACATTGGTATTTCGCGCTTGTTACACCAGCTAATGTGTGAGTGCTTAGTCAAAATGCATTCGCCAGTTTCGATAGCGAAGTTAGATGTCAATGGGCTTTGTATGGGTTTGCATACAACGCATTGCTAAGTGTCATGGCGCTTTCGATACGTTATATCAAACCTAACTTTGCTATAGAAACTAGCGAATGCATTTAGACTGAGTACTCTTTGAGATTAACTTTGGCCTCACCTGTCCACTCTTCGACTGTCGTCGCATAGAGCTACGGTTGTTGCTGGGTAGATCCACTTCGGAGTGTTCCACCGACCAGCCGATAGCTAGAAGAGCCTTGAGGGACTCCCGCACTGGCTCCTTGTAGCGCTCCTTTTCCTGAAAAAGTGATAATTGAATAAGTCTATCCGTATAGTTTTATGTGAATGAATAGATAACCTTGGGGGAGGCCTTTGTTTAGCAGTGGAATACCACATGCTCCTATAAACTCTGTATCTAAAAGTACACTAATCACTGTAATTAGCATTATCTATTTTGTAGATTCTTAAAAAAATAGATGCGTCGGACGAATACGTATCCTGTGACAGAAATAAAACAGGAATGAACTGTACAACATCTGCTGTCACTTCAGCGGGGCCAAAATGGTCGCATAGCAATTCCTCTCAATCAATTCACAAAATGAATTGTCAAAACAGTCAAAGTCACGAATGTCAAATTAGTACGAATTTAGACCAATTGAATTGGTCAAACTCACGAATGTCAAATTAGTACGAATTTAGACCAATTGAATTGGTCTAAATTTGACATTCGTGCGTTTGACAGTTTTGACAATTCATTTTGTGAATTGATTGAGAGGAATTGCTATGCGACCATTTTAGCCCCGTAGAACATCGTATACGTAATACCCCAGCGGTTCAAGTTTTCAATTAATTTACCCTCATTTAATTTTAATGACGGACAGCAAATATTGTACAATTTACACCCGTTGCATTGCTATCCGTCCGCAGTCCTGCCTGAGCCTGTCCGGACTTACCCTGCTGTAATCACCCTGCCTGACCCTGTCCAGATTTACCCAGCTGTAATCACCCTGCCTAACCTACCCTGTCCGGACTTACCCTGCTATAATCACCCTGCCTGATCCTGTCCGGACTTACCCTGCTGTAATCGTCCTGCCTAACCCTGTTCGGACTAACCCAGTTTAGAATATTTTAAGTAACAAACTTACATAATCATTAAGCATGTTGTACGGCTTGAGACGAGGATGTGACTTCTGACTGTCAGAATACGATTCTCCGTACACCCAGCCGTTCTCGATTTTCCTGAAAATATGTCAGTGTTTAGTGCACATAGAAAAAACCCTAATTATTATAATTAAAGGAGTGAGCACACTGAGACGGGCCGTGCCGGGGCTCAGCGTGCCGGGGCGCATCGCAAAAATCCGCCTTCATACAATTTGTATGGAAGCGGATGCGCGTATCGCACACTGTGCCGGGGCGCATCGGCGCGGATTTTTGCTCGGCGGATTTCCGTCAATGCGACACGGCCCGACAAGACCCGCTGCGCTTCGGCAAGAGCCGCTGCGCCCCGGCAACAGTGTGCTATAGCAAGCGGCGCGCGGATGTGATGCAATGCGGCCCGGTAAGCCTCGGCCCCCGCCTGGCTGACTGAACTCAAAATCCGTCAATGCATTGCGCGCCGACCCGCCCCGGTACAGTGAGCGTTAAAATCCGTCAATGCGATGCGACCCGACCCGGCAATAGTGTGCTATAGCGCATTTTGCGCTGCGCTATGCCCTGACCCGCCCCGGCACGCGCCGACAAAGTCTGCGCGAACCTTAAGTAGACAAGCAAGAAAGCTTCTGAAGGAAGGCTAATAAGAAAATGAAGATATTAATGTTTATGCTTTAGCGTAAAGAACAAATTTCAGGTTTAAGTGAGAAGAGGATACAGACAGACAGCTAAACGCTTTAACATTATGTTCTGTTTAGCTAAGCTGTAAGAGTTAAACTCTCAACGCTAAGCCGATTTTGATAAAATTCGGCGTGGATACAGTTGAAGAATTCGCGAAATACTATTTTTCATGTCAGTTTTTTTAAATTATTTTGTCATGTCAGTTTAATGTTACCTGGAGGCCCAAGCATCGTGGTAATGTTCTGAAAACTTCTGCACAATTGTGTTGAGATCGTTGTTGAGAGCCACCGACGACGTGTTGATTGGCTGCGGGTCGTATTGCGGATTATCTGTAAAATGAAAGTGAAATAAAAATAATAATTTTAACAATAAGGCACTCGGGGACTGCCGCAGTATTCAGTAAAGCATATCACATGCACATGTCCTAGTATTGAAGGGGTCGACCACATAAAGTATATAGGTATGATGAAGGATAGATGAAAATCTGTCCTTTAGGCCTCATGTAGATAAACTATGTGAAAAAATACGTAAATTGATGTTTTTTTTTAAGAAACTTCGTCATGTACTAGACCAAAATTTAATCAAGCCGGTGTACTTTGCTTTATGTCAATCGATTCTAACTTATTGTATTACATCTTAAGGAGGAGTAGGTAAAACGCTGTTACTAACTGTTGAAAGAGCACAAAGGGCAATATTCAATATGCAGGGTAAAATTAAACCTTCCTGCCAAATTTTTTCCAGGGCTTAGGTATCACTAGGAGAGTCCATTTAACCAAAAAAAATTGGGTGTTATTTTTTTTCAATGGCATATTTTATCCCATTTAAAATCGTTGCAGAACGGTCACTCGCGGCGCGGGGGAATGAGGGGGTAACGCGGGGGGAGGCGCGCGCGCGGGGTCACATCACGCGCGGGCGACGCGTCGTGTCCATTAATTGTAGTGTTTTTTAGGATAACTTTCGGAAGCTATTTCTCAACATTTTAGTACTGAGTGATTATAAAAGAAAAAATACGTGTATTTTTATTTTTAACAAGGATCAATATATCAAAATTTGGCAGGAAGGTTTAATTGCAAACTGTATATGTAACTTTCGACCTTTTCTTTTCCCTACTAACCAGCTTTATACGTCATTTCAAGTACTAACAGTTCGTCAGCTTTTCATACTAAACGTAGTACTGAAGCATCACATAATTATCTCTACCCTTCTACCCGGATTCCATCAACAAAAGGCGGAAAGATATCGTTTGTCCACTGGAAATACGATACTTGACGACCTTTGCGGCTCAGTTGGTGGGCTGTTGGTATCTCAAACCGGGGGTCGCGGGTTCGAATCCCGCCGACGGAACAAAAAGTTTTCAAAGTTCCTGGGTCATGGATGTGTATTAAATATGTGTATAATATAATAAAAATCTTAAATATATGTATAGTATAAAAGTATTAAATATATTTCCGTTGTCTGGTACCTGTAACACAAGTCCATCAGGTACTTAGCACGGGGCCAGACTGACTTGGTGTGAAGCGTCCATAGATATTATTATTATTATTATTAAATAAATAGAAAACATGCTTTTGCTAATAAGTTCTATATATTCTTAGGTCCTCTTCTTTATAAAAGAATAAATGCCCTGTTAAATATATATGCTGCTATTTATTTTAATTGTAAAAGAAACCTTAAAAATTTTCTACAAAATATGACTTATGAGGGAACAGAGAAACTTCTAGTGGTTTTGCAATAAATTAACATTATTAAAATAATATTAAGTAAGTTTAATATTGTGTAATAATAAAATGTTAGTATAGGCAATTTAAAATTATAATTATAGTTAGAATATCTAATTTAATTTTTAACTTTAAGAACAGCGGAAGATCCTGGGGGATGCCTTTGCCCAGCAGTGGGACACTATAGGCTAATTAAAAAAAAAAGGCATATCTATAGTTTGTATCCAAATATTTGTTTTAGCCCTAGGTTTCGCCTGAAACACAGGGTATCCTAGTTCGGGCAACACTGTTATCATATTTGTATTTAGTTTTAAGTAGCTCTAACAATTTATATCTCACCATTATTATGAATATTGAATAAATATATTATTATACCCCGCATACTATTTTTTGTTTAAATTTTCCTCTCCCGCAGGGTTGCCTGGAAGAGATCGCTTATAGCGATAAGGCCGCCCTAGCCCACATTTATGTTTTTTGATAAGTTTAGTTTTAGTAGCATTATTGTATTTAGTTTAATGTGAGCAATAAAGAATCTATCTATCTATTATTAAAGCATAGTATTTTTTATCAACTTATGAAATTATAATTCGCATACGTCTAGTCGCACGCACACAAACACCGTGCCGAAGTCTGCTGAACTAAAACGACGTTAGACGATCGTCTATGACTCGTCTGTGCCGGTCGGAGTCCGTTTTCGTTACGGATTTTCTGGATTCGGTCACCGCACTCAAAGGCCGCGATAAAAGCTATGCAATAGCTTAAAATAGCTTAAAAAACGGCGAAGTTATCCACTAACAAACATAAACAAATTGGGACAAACTTAGAAAAAAAGCGGAGAGGTAAAGAGAGAGGTGAAAGAGACATATTTCAGATTAGGGGTTTTTGGTTCTGATGTTTTGTGAAACAATTTTGTAGCTACGATTTCACGGACTGTCAGAAAAATACTACAAAGTTTTCTTCCATTTGTATATCACTGTATACATTATTTTCTTATATTATAAAATCTTTAAAATGAAAGAATAACAATAATTACCTGTAGCCGGTGTCTCTTTGCCGTAGAACTCATCATCGTAGTTCTTGGACAGAGAATAGTCAGGTGGTAGCGCACAACCTGAAAAAAAATATTTATAAAGTTATAGGCTCTTCCTTGCGAAAAGTGAACACGTAAAAGTTTTCAAATTGCGTAATTAATTCATTGTCTTGTTACTGAACAGAGATATGCCAACATCTCTCTTCTCAGATTTTTTAAGTCTTTTTGTTGCTAAGGATAAAAACAATTTTAAAAACATATAATTTACGTTAAAATTACAATTTGCAATGACTCGACTGCACTGCCGTTCCCGCGCTTTACTGACACTGACAGCTGACAGATGACAGCTGACACTGACAGTTGACAGACACTCACCAATAGCTATCAAGCACGGCAGCGCTTTCCCAAACAGCTCCGGCTCGTAGTCCATCTTGCTGAGCGAGTCGAAGATATTGCTGAACAGCATCATGGTGAGTTTTTCTCATGACACTGACAGATGACACTGACACTCACCAATAGCTATCAAGCACGGCAGCGCCATGCCGAACAGCTCGGGCTCGTAGTCCATCTTGCTGAGCGACTCGAAGATGTTGCTGAACAGCATCATGGTGAGTTCTCCTCATGACACTGACACATGACACTGACACTCACCAACAGCTATCAAGCACGGCAGCGCTTTCCCGAACAGCTCGGGCTCGTAGTCCATCTTGCTGAGCGAGTCGAAGATGTTGCTGAACAGCATCATGGTGAGTTCTCCTCATGACACTGACAGATGACACTGACACTCACCAATAGCTATCAAGCACGGCAGCGCTTTCCCGAACAGCTCGGGCTCGTAGTCCATCTTGCTGAGCGAGTCGAAGATGTTGCTGAACAGCATCATGGTGAGTCTCTTCTCCTCATCAGAGGATGAGCCGTAAGCGCCCTGGCCTCCGGAGCTGCCGTAGTATTTGGCGCATCGCTCGTAGTGGAGAGTTAGGAGCTGGAATTTGAGATAATGGGAATCAATAAAAAATACGTGCGGCACTCAAGGGATTGCCGCGGGAAAGCTATTGTATAGCATTTTTATCACGCACGCACACAGACACCGTGCCGAAGTCTGCCGAACTGAAACGACGTTAGACGCGATGCACGGCAACGCTGCACCGACCGGCACAGTCGGAGTGGAGTGTTTAGGTATATTTTCGTTACGGAATTTCTTGATTCGGTTGCCACGCTGAAAGCCCGCGATAAAAGCTATGCAATAGCTTAAAAAATCGTCATTGATTTCATATTTTTGTAAATTATGTAAAAATCAACTGTGAGTTAATTATTATTCATACCGCTTTTCTCCCCAAAATCCCCCATAAATAAAATTTTAATGGAAATCAGGCCGTTGTCGAGAAAACATTAAAAAAATTTAATGGAAATACAGCCGTTACCGAGATATCATTAACGTAGTCATAATAAAAATAGTCCATCAACTCACCCTTAGCGCCACAGTGGTATACTCTGACAGTCTCGATACATCTACTGTTAGTTTTCTCAGCAGCTTCAACAGCATAGAAGGTTGCATAGCCGCTGTCAACGCGACGAGGAAATCGGAGACCGCCTCACGCTGACCCTTCGTCAGCATGCGGTTCTTGGACAACCTGGGGTCAGGATATGCTGGTTATTGATTTTGTTGGTAGAGTTATAGTAATACTTATGATACAGTGTATGTAAGAACAGTAATACTTCCAAATATTATAATTTATAAATGTCTGTCGGTCTGCAACCTCTTCAAGCTTAAACGGCTGAATCGATTTAGATGGGTATGGAGATACTTTAAAAGACGGAAAGGGACATAGAATATTTCTATTTAATCTAGAGTACCCTATGGCTGTAAGGTCTTACACTCTAGGGCAGCCATTCTCAAAGTGTGTTCCGCGGAGCCTCGGCCTCTGGAGCCCTGCAAAGGCCTTGTAGAGGCTCCGCGAGCGACATATAAATTATTTTTAGAAATGACATCAGACACCCGCATGGAGACAATTCATTCAAACACAAAACATTTTTTTTGGGAGTCCAAAGGGTTCCACCATCAAAAAAATGTAAGAATCGCTGCTCTAGGGTTTTTTTTATGAAATAAGGGGGCAAACGAGCAACCGGGTCACCTCATGGAAAGCAACTTCCGTCGCCCATGGACACTCGCAGCATCAGAAGAGCTGCAAGTGCGTTGCTGGCCTTTTAAGAGGGAATAGGGTAATAGGGGAGGGTAGGGATGGGAAGGGAAGGGAATAGGGGAGGGTAGGGAAGGCAATAGGGTAGGGGATTGGGCCTCCGGTAAACTCACTCACTCGGCGAAACACAGCGCAAGCGCTGTTTGACGCCAGTTTTCTGTGAGAACGTGGTATTTCTCCGGTCGAGCCGGCCCATTCGTGCCGAAGCATGGCTCTTCCACGTATGAAAGGGTTACCTAACTGTTTACTTACCTGTATACAGTATGTAGGGTCGCGTCCAACAGACTGGCGTAGTTTTCCGCCTCGTTGTAGAAGTTGGCGTGCTTGATCAGCAGGGGCAGGATCGAGTTGCCGATGTATCGATTCATGGACAACGCCATGTCAGATTCGCAGCCGTCATTCTGAAAAGTTAATTGTGATACTTTTAGCCAACTTTCAAAAAAAGGCGGAGGTATGTGTTGGCTTTTTCTGAAGTATTTCAAAAACTAAGATTTTGCACCCAGGTATACCCTGGATCCGAAAGTGCTGAACAGAATTCCCGACTTTTTATAGATACATGTTAGCGGGTTTCGATGTTGTTTAGAGAACGGGAAACATATGCAGCTATTTAAATTACATAGCACGTGCTCGCATTGCTTTGATTTCATTGGACAGTGCTTCGCCAATTGAGTCAATTCTTTGGCAGTCAGTAACTTACTCTGTCTAACATAGTTGCAGCTCGGAGATCTGGCAAAAAGGCTTCTTCTAGAAGTCGATAGAACAGCTCCTGGGTTTCAATGCCGTAGACTCTTTCAAGGAATAGTCCAATACTCTGTTTGTGACCAGGGATTAGACCTGATGGCATATCTGTGAAGAAAGATGGATTTGAAAATGTAAAATCTATATCCAGTAACCTTACAGTTTGGCTCACAAGTGGCTAGGGTCCCTTTGCTCTTTCTAATATTATCAAACAAAGATTTGGAAGATTCATATTGTTGATTTTGCTTTGTTGAGAAAGCCCGCAGCTTTGTTACAATAACATTCGTTTCTAGCATGAGACCAAATCCATTAAACATTTTAGCACTTTAACCTTAACAGGCAGATACTTCCGCATTTTCAATATCCTTACTAATATTATAAATGCTAAAGCGTATTGGCTGAATCGATTTTGATGACATTTAGTATGATGTTATTTTGAGTTCTGGGAAAGGACATAAGATACTTTTTATCCCGGAAAAATTTACGGTTTCCATGCGATAGCCGATTTTCTGCCGCAACAGAGTTGCGGGCATCAACTAGTTAGGTAGTATAAAAGTACCTGATTTAGGTCTCTCCTCCCCAGCAGCGGGGTTATTAAGCGTGAAACGTAGACTCAGCACTCCCTGTAAGTCTTCTAGCGGCACTAGAGAACGGAGAATGGCCCGTGCTCGAAGGGACTCGTTCTTGCCCTGAAAACGAAATTGTAACATAAAATGTAAGATTATTATGTGAGTGCCGAGCCATGCTTCGACACGAATGGGCCGGCTCGACCGGAGAAATACCACGTTCTCACAGAAAACCGGCGTGAAACAGCGCTTGCGCTGTGTTTCGCCGAGTGAGTGAGTTTACCGGAGGCCCAATCCCCTACCCTATTCCCTTCCCTACCCACCCCTATTCCCTTCTCTTCCCATCCCTACCCTCCCCTATTACCCTATTCCCTCTTAAAAAGGCCGGCAACGCACTTGCAGCTCTTCTGATGCTGCGAGTGTCCATGGGCAACGGAAGTTGCTTTCCATCAGGTGACCCGTTTGCTCGTTTGCCCCCTTTATTTCATAAAAAAAAAAGATATGAATATCGGAACAGCAAATATTATTCTAAGGAACTTAATAGTTATCCATATTAATATTAAAAATGCGAAAGTGTGTCTGCCAGTCTGTTACCTCTTCAAACCCAAACTGCTGAACCGATTTTGCTGAAATTTGGGATAGCGACACTTTATGTGCCGAAAAATGTATGATTCCCGCGCGATAAACTATATTTTGCGCAATGAAGTTACGGGCGTCATCCAGAACTTAATAAATTTATTTTTCTTTCTTTTAAAATAATTAATTTTAAAAATCGTACTTATGACTAACTTGTAACTTGTAAGATATTTATAATACGGGCCAAGATACTTAGTATAAATGGCTTTTTTAGGGTTCCGTAGTCAAAAAGGAACCCTTGTAGTTTCGGTCTGTCCGTCCGTCCGTCTGTCTGTCCGTCTGTCTGTCCGTCTGTCTGTCTGCCTGTCCGCGGTTTTGCTCAGAGACTATAGGACCGACAAAGCTGTAATTTGGCATGAAAGCACATATTAATGATGTCGACAAAATGGTACATGAAATCTTAAAAAAAAAAAAATGGTGCCTTCCCTACACATCAAGCGGGGATGATTTTTTTTTTTCACGTCCACCCTATCGTGTGGGGTGTCGTTGAATAGGTTTTTTAAAAAAATTACGAGTATTCATAGATCATTTTCCGATTTAGGGATCCGTTTGTGAAATATTAAGTTTTAAAGTGGAAAAAATCGTTAGAATCCAGTGTCCCCCCCTTCTACAAGCTAAACGGTGGCTTCTGGAAATGTGAAAAAATTCACGGGAGTAGGAAATATGCTGAATTTAAAAGGAAAACTATCACGGCTTAGAAGACTTCATAAGTTATTGAGTAATAGTCGATCAACTAAAAAAAATGTGTTAATGTTACAGCATTAATATAATATTGTGGCGGTACCCACAATTCGCCTAACATTCCTGCATCGCGCTATCGAAGTTTTCTGAGCGCGTCGGTATATATACGACAGCTGAAATGTATCACGTGGGCTCCGGCCTGACCGAGCATAACACCTCGCTCGGTCGGAAGATCTTCCTTTAGGGTCGCCACGCATATCCCACATTAGCGACCCTCGACAGAACACGCCTCCTTCATCATCATCACTCCCCGCCCCTCCGCACCGCGCCAGCCAGCATCGCCTCATCGGGTACCTCGTCCACTAGCCGCAATGTACCGCGGCCTGGGCGGTCTCCGCATCGGCATCATCGGGCTTTCTCACTACACCGACCGGTCAGCAAGCAGAGCACATCTCTCCTGGTCAGCACGTAGCATCGGCCCCGCACGGCAGCTATCCGACTCACTGGATCCCGTGCAGCAGCATCACAGTTCCGACTAACTGGGACTCACTGCAACAGTTCCGACTCACTGGAACTCTCTGGCACTGGCGACTCAAGCGACGAGACTTCAAGGTTCGACCTCCGGTCTTCGGGGGGGAGTGATGTGGCGGTACCCACAATTCGCCTAACATTCCTGCATCGCGCTATCGAAGTTTTCTGAGCGCGTCGCTATATATACGACAGCTGAAATGTATCACGTGGGCTCCGGCCTGACCGAGCATAACACCTCGCTCGGTCGGAAGATCTTCCTATGTGGCGGCCACATATATCCCACAATATAAGAAATAAATAAGACGCAGTAGCTTACCAAGGCAATAACTGCGGCATCCGGCGCGCATCTTCCCAGTAGATCTACCAACGTGCAGTAGAAATTGAGTATAGCAGCACCAGTGTCTATATAGTCTTCATCATCATCACTTTCAGGAAGTGGATGGCTGAACTGAAAGTAGAATTATAGTTGTAAGTTTGTTTGTATTTTTTTGTCACTTAGGGTTTCACACAAAACTGCGAATTCGCATCGCATCGTAATGTCATTTTTATTATGAATTTTGTTGTAGATATTTCCGATGCGAATTCGCAGTTATGTGTGGGAGCCCTTATGCTTTAACTATACTATATGCGTTTTATTATGATATGCATGACAGATAGTAATTGAAATTAGTAGGTAAGTTACCTAACAAAAATTAATCGATTATTTAAAAATATCGAATTACTTCGTAAAGGATTTGCAATCGAAATTATCAATTTCGTACTGACGTTTCAGAGTGGCGCGGGCGATTTAAGATGGCCGCTCTTTTTTATCGATTTGATTTCCATTCAACGGTGTCAATCACTATTGACATATATTCCGTTCCACGTACGCATCTGACATTTTCATGAAACGTTTTCATAATATAATTTTATACATTATAACTCACAATTAATAGAATATATTAATAACAGTTGGCAGTTTTTTATTTTTGTTCGTTTACAATATTAAAAGAAATATTATTTGTTTTTGTCGATGGTATATAATTGATTACATTATATATGTTTTGCTTTGTTGTAAAAATCCTTAGCAAGGAATATGAGAACTGTCACCCATATCATCTTATAACTCATTTATTATAATGAATAACACAAGTATTGAACATGAATATTTTAGCTTCGTTTCTTTGATTCGAGAGTATTATCGAGTGAAAGAGACAAACAATAGACAAATGACCGAATACCTATTTTTTCTATAATGGAAATGTTCCAAAATTGGCGGTAATGGTGAAAGACAATAATTCGATTTCAAGTTTTTATTTTACAACTATTCTACAGTGGTAGGTTAATTCGAATATTATTACAGACCACCAACAGTTTTATGACCGCTTGACAAAACTGATGCTCGGAAAAAGAATGGATGCATTCATATGTACGATGACGAATCTTATCAATAATCTATTCAAAGACCCAGAAACGCATTCCATTGCAACTGAAAAAAAAGTACAAGTGCAAGCAATATGCAACATAGAAAACTCTGATAAACAGCAAACTTACATTAACATCCCCCTCCTGCTCTAGATCTTTTAAATTCCGTCTATCAGCTATTCTCTCGCTCATGTTCACCTAATCAGACAGAGACAGAAGATAGAAGTAGAGTCCAATAATAATAAAAGAGTCTAGATACTCACATTAACATCCCCCTCCTGCTCTAGATCTCTCAGCTTTCGTCGATCAGCGATTCTCTCGCTCATGTTGTTGGCATCGACGATGGCCTTGGTTAGCCCCTCCCCTTTACCATCCTCTCGCTCATATTCACTTAATCAGACAGGGACAGAAGATAAAAGAGTCCAGATACTCACGTTAACATTTCCTTCCTGCTCAAGATCTCTCAGCTTCCGCCTATCAGCTATTCTCTCGCTCATGTTGTTGGCGTCGACTATGGCCTTGGTTAGCCCCTCCCACTCACAATCATCTCGCTTATATCCACCCAATTAGACAGAGATAGAAGACAAAAGAATAAACTCTACTTACGTTAACATCTCCCTCCTGCTCCAAATCCCTCAGCTTCCGTCGATCAGCTATTCTTTCGCTCATGTTGTTCGCATCTACTATAGCTTTCAGTAGCCCCTCCCCCTCGCCTCTTAGGGCGGGGCCTAAGCACTCGGGCCGCCGGATGAGCAGGCGGATGACGAGATTGGCGTTCTCTTCGACGCTTTCGCCGTTCACCTGGTAGAAATGAGGAGTACTAAAATAGTGAAATTTACTGAAACAGTAAGTAATTGAAGCAAATATATATTGGGATTGATAATAATTTCATATTATGTATTTTGCAAAGCAAAAATGTTAATTTCGTTGAAATAAAATGTTCTGTATCTTGTTTCAATGCAAAATTAAATCAGCTTCGTTTCTTGTTCAATCCAGTAGGTTTTCTAATGGTATTCTCATGAAATATTAAATAAAAGTTTGTTTGACACATAAAATGAGAATACATTATTGCTCAATTATCAAACGTGTTACGAAGCTGCAATAAAGTTACATTAAAATAGTAGTTTTTAAGAATACTGTCTTCTAATTTTGTCACCAACAATTTACTCTTACCACTGACCTCCATTATACAAGTACGCTGGACCTATGATACCCACTTTTTTTTTGTGCCTATTTGAAGCGAAATCAGCGCTCCCAGTGAGAGGGAAGAGAACTAAATTTGACGTAACTTGCAAATGGCCGCTTAATCGTTATTGGTTGTCATCACTAGTATTAGTTCCAAATACTCCCACTACTGCTATCAGCGCCAATATGGCGACTTTTTTACGTCATTTTTACGTCAAATCATAGACAAATATATTTGGTCAATGGTCAAATTTAGTTCCTATCACTCCCATTGGGGGAGCTGATTCCGCTTCAAATAGGCACAAAAAATAGCTGTCATTTCAAAGGGTATCATTAGTCCAGCGTACTTGTATAATGGAGGTCAGTGACTCTTACTCACCCAAACACAGAACCTCAAGAAGTCCAGATATCTCTCCCCCTCCACTGGGTCCCAGCCCAAGTCAGGATACCCTTTCTCTATCAGCTCCGAGTTACTTTGTAGCCCACAGCGCGAGAGGTACACTGCTATCTTTTCTAGGTAATGTTCTCTGAAAGGAAACTTGTCGATGTAATGTTTTCTCTTTTACGTGATGATGCGTTAAAGAGATAGCATGACACTTTAAAGCAATGGATGCTTTATTTAATAGAGCTCCATACCATTGAAATGAAATTCATCATCAGCATCTACTAAGATGTTGATGATGAATTTAATTTAACGTGGAAACCGTTCTGTTTGCAGGGATAAGACCTTTCCTATGTCCTTTCTCGGGACACAAAATCGGTTTAAGGGGGAAGAAATAATAGATAGACAAACAGACATACTACTGAGCGACACCTTCAAGATTTGCGTGGTCATACCATAAAGTCTTACGACTACAATCAGAGATTTTAATGATGACATAAGTTTAATGAAGCCATAAACTCTATTCATCTTCTATCAAACCCTTCATAAAGTTACAATGAAATAATCACTAAATATATCTGAAAGCGCCGGTAAAAATACACTGAACTATTTTACCTCAACGCCAAAGCAAGCTCAGTATTCTCCATCAAACTGGAATACGCCACATCCAGCGGAGTAGAACCCCTCAAGGATGGTCTGCTGAGAAGAATGTTGGAGTTCTCCAGTAGAAAGTCGAAATGGTCAAACATGGCCTTCTGGTTCTGACGGCCCGTGCGACAGAAGTAGCAGAGGAACCGACAGCAGGCTACCACCATTTCATGGGATGTGTCCTGTGAAAAGTTGTTATTGAACAGCCTTACAATGATGTTTTTGTTAACAATATTTTTGTTTATCTTTAGATCACAATAAACAGGGATTTTACTCAAAAAAATGGTCCGTCAAAAATGACACTTCTAAAAAGGGTACCGCCAACAAAACAAGTTTGAGAACCGCTGCTGCTACTCTATAATATTTGAAGATGTGAATACTAAAGGAATTTGAACGAAAAGTTCCTTTATATTTCGCTGAATATTTTTTTTTTTAGTTGATCGACTATTACTCAATAACTTATGAAGTTGTAGGGGAGGTGCCATAAAAAAAAATTATATACCATTTTGCCGACATCATTAATATCTACATTCATGCCGAATTACAGCTTTGCAGGTCCTACAGTCTCTGAGTAGAACCGCGAACAGACGGACGGACAGACCGAAACTATAAGGGTTCCTTGTTGACTACGGAACCCTAAAAACATATTTTTTACCTATTTTTGCTCTATAATGGTACGGAACCCTTCGTGCGCGAGTCCAATTCGCACTTGGCCGATTTTTTTATTTTAAATCATTTTTCGCTTTTCATTTATGCAAAGAAAACGACAATTTTTTTACTGTTATTTATTGTGTTCTTCCACTCACGCCTTCATTTATTCTGCGGAATATTATTGTAGCAAGAAAGACAATCTTACGTCCAACCAAGATGTTAAATTCGGTTTAGTCAAAGCTACCAATAATTTTAGATGTTTGTCGCCTTGACTTTAAATTTCTAATACTTTTGAAACTTAGATAGCGCGATTCATATTTCTGCGCTGATTGGTCCCCTAATGCTTAATTTACACGGGTGACTAATGGCAATTCGACTACGCCGCATGCGGCTAAAGTCGCAAGCCCCAAAGTCGTGCGGCCAATGGCCGCATGCGGCTGGTGACTAAAATCGACCGTGCAAACGCTCAGTCGCAAGCGATCGCTTGCTGCGAATACTACTGTAGCGAGTGACTTGCCGGGTGACTAAAATCGACCCGCTAGTCACCCGTGTAAATGGGGTGGCGATTCGACTTGGACAGGCGATTCGACTGGTGACTAAAATCGACCCGTTAGTCACCCGTGTAAATCAAGCATAAGCCTTCTCCTACAAACAACCAAACAAACGTCCTCCTACAAACCTTCTCTTTATCCTCCGGCGTGGGCGGCGCGGCGGCGGGCGCGTCGGACTGCGCCTGCGCGCGCCGCCCGAGCGTGTTCATCATCACTGCCATCACGTTTTCGTGGACGCGTAGTACTCTGGTAAAGAGATTATTGGAAGCGTTATCGGGCTATTTAAGTCTTCGTTTTTACTGAAAATACTAGCTGACCCGGCAGGCGTTGTTTTGCCAAAAAGTAGATAAAAAAACTTATCCTCAGACCTAACTGTCAGAGAAGTTGATTCAAGGCAGATGGCGGACCTAAGTAATTCGGTCGCGTTAAGTCAAACCCATTCGACCGATCACAGCTAACATATAATTGACATAAGCCGACCACATGACGTAGGTCCGTCAACTGCCTAGGAATCAATTTCTTCGATGGTACTTATAGTAGATGACGCCCGCAACTCTGTTGCTCTAAAATTCGTTTACCGCGAAGGAACCGTAAAGTTTTTCGACATAAAAAATATCCTATGTCCTTTCTCGGGACCCAAAGTATCGCCATACCTCATTTCAGGAAAAGCGGTTCAGCGGTTTGGCCGTGATGTGGTAACAGACAGACACACTTTCGCATTTATAATATTAGGGATGAATTTTAGGAACCAATATTATTTTTTTGGTGACCGAAAATTAGGGGATCAAAAAAAAACATGGAATGTGTTTGAAGAGTTTTGTATGCCGGTCGACTTTGTGCATGCTTTTTTTCACTTTCACAGCTTTTGCTCACATAGCAAAAAAAGTTTTGTTGATTTCATAATAAAATAATATTTCAAATACTATACCTGATAAGATCTGGATGCTGGAAGAACGTGTGGTTGTTGACGAGTTTCCTGCAAAATTAAATTATGTGAAAAAGTGATACAAAATTATTACCAACGTAACTATAATTACAGTGCTCCCAAAGTGATAATGCGCATAGAAATTTTCATAATTTTTCGGCAACGGTCGTATTTCCCGAGCGTCGGAAGACGTCGCTGCAAAGCGGTGTTTTTAAACTTAACTTTAAGAAAAACACCGCTTTGCGGAGACGTAGAGGCGCCAGACGTTGCTTGGACGTTACCATGGTAACGTCACTGGCCACGTCGCGATGGTTTCCCGGTGAGTTATAGCCACTGACCTCCATTATACGCTAGACTAATGATACCCTTTGAAAAGACAGCTATTTTTTGTGCCTATTTGAAGCGGAATCAGCTCCCCCAATGTGAGGGATAGGAACTAAATTTGACGTAAAAATGACGTTTGAAAGTCGCCATATTGGCGCTGATAGCAGTAGTGGGAGTATTTGGAACTAATACTAGTGATGACAACCAATAACGATTAAGCGGCCATTTGCAAGTAACGTCAAATTTAGTTCTCTTCCCTCTTACTGGGGGCGCTGATTCCGCTTCAAATAGGCACAAAAAAGTGGGTATCACAGGTCCAGCGTACTGGAGTATGGGAGTATGGAGGTCAGTGGTTATAGCACTTATTGACGGACCGGCGACAGCGGACAGCCACCGGCTATATGATATTTACTTCTATTTCTTTTGAACAAGGTGCAAAATGCAAGTGCATTGTTTGGGGCTCTTACGTTTCATAGATTCGGGCGTTTTCGTGATTACGACAATTAGCGAAGATTTGCATGCGCATTATTAATTTGGGAGTACAGTACATGTTTAGATTAAAGTGTTAGTTGTCGGAAGAAAACTATTTTCGGAAACCGCTAGCAGAGAACCCCTGCCAAATGCTTATCAAAATGGCAACGTCGGATAAAAGTCGTCGCTCCGTTTTTGAAACCTTATAAGCACAGCAGGAGATAATAATCGGCCAAGTGCGAGTCGGACTCGCGCACGAAGGGTTCCGTACCATTATTGAGCAAAATTAGGCCACACATTGTGTTTTTTGTATGGGACCCCCCCTTATTTTTTATTTTATTTTAATATTATTATTAAATATTAAAGTACACATATAACTAAGGACTTTGAGAAAAATTCAAGTACTTACCTGTTGCCATTATTGATATAGACCAAAAAATGCCAAAAAATCAAGTTTGTTGTATGGGAGCCCCCCTTAAATATTTGTTTTATTTTGTGTTTAGTATTTGTTGTTATAGCGGCAACAGGAATACATAATCTGTGAAAATTTCATCTCTAGCTATCACCGTTCTTGAGATACAGCCTACTGACAGACAGACGGACAGACAGACATCGAAGTTTTAGTAATAGGGTCCCGTTTTTACCCTTTGGGTACGGAACCCTAAAAATTACAAAAATATGCTACAGGCGTCGAAGAGTATACACTAATTGTCTCTCAACATAACTTATTACTACTTTCCCCAACTCACCACAACTCCCCCCAACTTACCATAACCTCTTCCTCATCAGCTCCTCCTCTTCCTGGCTCATCTGCACTGGCAGCAGAGCTCTGATCTGACTCAGCCCGACCCACATCTCAGCAACATCCTTCTTAGTCTTGGCGTTTATCACGTAAGTCTTCTCTAGCGCTCTGACTAGTTCCCCTATCGAGTCGTATTGACGGACTAGTAGGCTGGAATATTATAATTATTTTTTATTAAAATTGACTATATTGTAGTTAAGAATGCAGTGTGTCATTATTTCAATAACATATACATGAATACGGAGTTATTAGTACTAAATTGGGACTAAAAATGTAGTGAACACTGCAATACCTCTATAATACACGTGTATTATAGAGGTCAGTGGTAGTGAGTTATCAATGTTTTTACTCAATAAAAAGAGCGTCCGTGGCCTAATGGGTAGACCTTTGGTTCGCACTCGTAGAGGGTGCAGGTTCGATCGCAGGTGGAGGCGTGTACCAATGACACATTTTCTGATCTCAAGTACATAATACGGACACTCATACGGTGAAGGAAAACATCGTGACTCGTGAGGAAACCCGCACATAGTTGGTCCCAGACGTATTGACTAGTTCTTTCCTCTGGACTAGGCCGACTATGTTGCGAGAATGTCGTATGTGCTTGGGCAACCATACGGACATTTAAATCTTGTCCCAGGCACTACAGTTTATTTGAGGAGTGGTTACTTCGCTCTGAAAATACCGTATAAATCATCCACAACAGATGTAAAGGCCTAGTTTTTTTTACTCATTAAAATATAGATTTGAAAGTTTTAAGTTCTTATTTGGCAATGTCTACTCACATCCCAAGCATGATTTCGACAAGAAATTAAACTCCTTATTTAATTTAAAGAAATCGAATCCATATAGGAAATAACGCATTTAAAAATAATCGGCAACATGGTCTGTATCTAAGAGTAAACTGAGTTTTAAATACCAATAGCAATTTTGGACTCCAAAAGTGGGACAGCCTTAGAAAAAGGCAAACATAATATTATACGTTTCTATTTCACTCTCAGGATTTTTCGTTTGATGATGAAAATATAAATAGCTGTTTATGCTTTAGCGTTTTGTAGCATTATTTATAAAAAATTATCCTTCTTTTATGGTCATGTAGATTGTAGACCATAAAAGGATAATAATCGACGGCAGGCAGCGGCACGCGTCGACGGCACGTGTAGGCGGCAGTTGACGGCAGCCGTCGACAAGTGCCGTTCGTCTGTAAGCGCTCTTACCTGAACATTTCCCTGACCAATTTCGGCGTCTCAATCTGTGACTCCTCGGCCCAGGACACGATGGTCTGAATCAGAACTTTCCGGAACTTTTCTTCTGGAGTTTTCTTTGGAGGTTCCTCTATTGCCTGGAATACAAAAAATATTATTGAAATTTAAAAAAAAAACTTTCGTATTATGGTTTAGTTATTTCAATTCTGAATTCTCATTTCAGATTCCTAAGTTGTTTTGATATAAAACTTGCAGGAATTTATAGGCAGCACATGTCAAATAAATAACATAGCACAAGTGTCGAATTAGCGACACTTGTTATCAGCATCTTAATTTTTGCGAATAATCACTACAGTAAATTGATTCTAGACTTTAGAGAGTTTTTTTTTTCGTTTGACTAGAGACCATCTCTCTTATGATATCTTCTCAAACATATTTAAACAGAATATTACATTCTTAAATTACCTTCGGCTCTTCTTCTAATTCCTTCACTGTGTTGATAATGTTGTACAACTTTCCGAAGGCACTCGGCTTAGCTTCAGGCTCTGAAGACTCCTGAAACATAAAATTTAGATACCCAATTATAGTATAAATTTTGAAAGACCGAAAAATCCGGAAAGATATTTTATAAAAGTCCTAATGCTACTTGGAGCGTCTGTGGCTTAATGGGTAGACCTTTGGTTCGCACTCGTAGAGGGTGCTGGTTCGATCCCGGGTGGAGGCGTGTACCAATGAGACATTTTCAGATCTCAAGTGCATAATACGGACGCTCGTACGGTGAAGGAAAACATCGTGAGGAAACCCGCACATGGTTGGTCCCAGACGTATTGACTAGTTCTTTCCTCTGGACTAGGCCGACTATGTTGCGAGAATGTCGTATGTGCTTGGGAAATCATACGGACATTTAAAAAATCTTGTCCCAGGCACTACAGTATTTGAAGAGTGGTAACTTCGCTCTGAAAATACTGTATAAATCATCCACAACAGATGTAAAGGCCTAGTTATTTTTAATGCTACTTGTCTTCACGATACAGAGTTAACTTCACATCGCTAACTCCAACATTAAAAATTTCACACTACTGGCCCCACTCTATGCAGCTAACTTCACATTACTGTACTCACTATACAATTCCAACTTCACTATACCCAACTTCACACTGCTCTCTCCACTATAATCAGCTAACCATCTCCACTGTAACTATCTTCATACTACTGTATACATTACACATAGCTAACTTCACACTACTACCCCAACCATACCCAACTTTACACACTACTCTCTCCAATACGGCCAGCCAACTTCACACTACTTACGCTAGCATCAAGCTCCTGGGGCACGATTAAGGACACATTTGTGCTTCATGGAGCTCATCAATTTTGGCAATAATGTACTCCCTGGAAACATTAGCGTACAGCTCACTTCACACTACTATTTCAACTTTTATATACCACTCTTCACACAACCGTCCAAACTATACCCAACTTCACACTACTCTCCTCGCTATATACAGCTAACTTCACACCACTCTCTACACAATTAACAACTAACTTCACACCACTCTCTGCCAACTATACCCAACTTCACACTACTCACACTAGAATCAGGCTCCTGTAGCGCGTTCAAGGACACATGCGCCATCAACGCTTCGTGGAACTCGTTCATTCTGCTGATCAGGTCCTCCCCACATGGACAGTTCTCTGGATCCTCGTCTTCCAGGTGTTTGAAACCTGGAAAAATAATAGTTAAAAAATGTAAAAAAACCGGCCAAGTGCGAGTCGGACTCGCGCACCGAGGGTTCCGTACAAACCTGCAAGGTTTACAAAGTTTGATTTTGTTACAGCTTAAAGGTATTATAGACCTGAGTATTTGGTATGAATTTCAATTTAATACCTCTACGCGTTTATGAGGAAATGGGTAGTAAGTTTAAAATTATTAAAAAAATATATATTATGTGATGTAACTAAAAATTTATGGTTACTAAAAACACGCCTTTTCTATATTATATTTATTTTTAGGGTTCCGTACCTCAAAATAAAAAAACGGAACCCTTATAGGATCACTTTGTTGTCCGTCTGTCCGTCCGTCCGTCTGTCAAGACCCTTTTTCTCAGGTACGCGTGGAGGTATGAAGCTGAAATTTATATCAATTACTCAGGTCTACTGTCCCTTGAAGCTGTGAAAAAATCAAACTTCTAAGCCAACGCAATCAAAAGATACAGCCGTTTATGCCGCAAATTTTCGACACTTGCAAGGGAATCAAAACCTACAGGGTGCTTCCCGTGAACTCAGAATCTTGAAATTTGGTACGAAGCAACGTCTTATAGCATAGATAAAGGAAAAATTACGAAAACCATAAATTTTTAGTTACATCACATAATATATATTTTTTTAATAATTTTAAACTTACTACCCATTTCCTCATAAACGCGTAGAGGTATTAAATTGAAATTCATACCAAATACTCAGGTCTATAATACCTTTAAGCTGTAACAAAATCAAACTTTGTAAACCTTGCAGGTTTGTACGGAACCCTCGGTGCGCGAGTCCGACTCGCACTTGGCCGGTTTTTATTTTCAAAAAAATTCAATTGGTGTCAATGTCAAAAATCTGTTTGTTGTCATAAACTTAAAACCATAATTTAGATCTGTCAAAACAAAAGAGACTATCTCCAGTGGTGAAAGATAAGTTTGTTTTAATAACTTTTTTTAGCATCTACTGGATAATATATGTTTGACAGTGACATGATGAAAAAGTTAATAACACTCATTTAGAATATAAGAAGCAACTCACTAAGGAGCCATTTAAAAAAAAGAAGAAGTAGAATATAAGTAACTTATCAATTACTGAGTATAGCATTCATCTGCTCTCGCGGCGGACATCTGAATTCCCTGGTCTTCTTCGCAGCAACAGCACTCGGTAGATCTGACTGCTTGATCTCGATGTATCGCCTGAAAATATTGATTTTATTAAAACTACCTTATAAGAGCTTATTTTTGGCGCAAACAAGCGATTTATTGTTTAAGAAGTTCTTTTGTAAAGTTCGCACTGAATAACCAAAAATTGGGCATTTACTACCATTTTGGTAAATTTTGGCTACTATTGAATTCTTTCAATTTACACCTTACGAGCAATATGACGGCTATATTTTTTGTTTGGTTCAGGCTGATATAATAAATTAGAAAGTCTGTCTGTTATTTTTTTTTAATGAAATAAAGGGGGCAAACGAGCAAACGGGTCACCTGATGGAAAGCAACTTCGGTCGCCCATGGACACTCGCAGCATCAGAAGAGCTGCAAGTGTGTTGCCGGCCTTTTAAGAGGGAATAGGTTAATAGGGGAGGGTAGGGATGGGAAGAGAAGGGAATAGGGGAGGGTAGGGAAGGGAATAGGGTAGGGGATTGGGCCTCCGGTAAACTCACTCACTCGGCGAAACACAGCGCAAGCGCTGTTTCACGCCGGTTTTCTGTGAGAACGTGGTATTTCTCCGGTCGAGCCGGCCCATTCGAGCCGAAGCATGGCTCTCCCACGTTAATTCTTTATTCTTTGAACTAATTTTATGACGTTTGGAATGAAGATATTTTTTGCCCCAGGAAAGGACATAGAAAAGTTTTTTGTTGCAAACTGAGTTGCGGCTACGTCTATACTAATTATATATAAAGAAGAAAAACACTCTATTATCACGAGGAGGCTCCCAAACCGATGAACCGATTTTGGTGATATTTGGAATAGAGATACTTTGAGTCCCGGGAAAGACATAGGATACTTTTCTGCCGGAAAATGTACGGTTCCAGCGCGTTTAACAAAATGTGCAAACGAAGTTGTGGGTAACGTCTAGAATTCGATATTTGCCAAATTACATCTTACCTCAACTGATCAGCCTGCAAATCACCAACGAAATCATGCGCGAACGCAATAATAGACTCCACACGAGGCCTCAACTGTATGTCGTTGAGATATTGCAGCAAATAACACATTCCGTAACGAAAGAAACCTAACACTCCCAACTCCGACCGGCACAGCGGTGCGGCGTCGCCGTGCATCGTCTTTTAGTTCGGCAGACTTCTGCACGGTGTTCGTGTGCGTGCGACTAGACGTATACGAATTATAATTGCATAAGTTGCAATGAAATAGCTTTACCGCGGCAGTACCGAGTGCCACACGTATTTTTAGGGTTCCGTACCTCAAAAGGAAAAAACGGAACCCTTATAGGATCACTTTGTTGTCCGTCTGTCCGTCCGTCCGTCTGTCAAGACCCTTTTTCTCAGGAACGCGTGGAGGTATGAAGCTGAAATTTATATCAATTACTCAGGTCTACTGTCCCTTGAAGCTGTGAAAAAATCAAACTTCTAAGCCAACGCAATCAAAAGATACAGCCGTTTATGCCGCAAATTTTCGACACTTGCAAGGGAATCAAAACCTACAGGGTGCTTCCCGTGAACTCAGAATCTTGAAATTTGGTACGAAGCAACGTCTTATAGCATAGATAAAGGAAAAATTACGAAAACCATAAATTTTTAGTTACATCACATAATATATTTTTTTTAATAATTTTAAACTTACTACCCATTTCCTCATAAACGCGTAGAGGTATTAAATTGAAATTCATACCAAATACTCAGGTCTATAATACCTTTAAGCTGTAACAAAATCAAACTTTGTAAACCTTGCAGGTTTGTACGGAACCCACGGTGCGCGAGTCCGACTCGCACTTGGCCGGTTTTTTATTAGATATTTGCCAAATCATGTCTCACCTCAACTGATCAGCCTGCAAGTCACCAACGAAATCATGAGCGAACGCAATAACAGACTTCACACGATGCCTCAACTGTATGTCATTGAGATATTGCAGCAAATAACACATTCCGTAACGAAAGAAACCTAACACTCCCAACTCCGACCGGCACAGCGGTGCGGCGTCGCCGTGCATCGTCTTTTAGTTCGGCAGACTTCAGCACGGTGTTCGTGTGCGTGCGACTAGACGTATACGAAATAACTTTACCGCGGCAGTCCCGAGTGCCACACGTATTTTTTATTAGATATTTGCCAAATCATGTCTCACCTCAACTGATCAGCCTGCAAATCACCTACGAAGTCATGAGCGAACGCAATAATGGACTCCACTCGATGCCTCAACTGTATGTCGTTGAGGTGTTGCAGCAAATAGCACATCTGGAGTTTAGCCCCTTCCGCCATCTTCATGTGGAGTAAGCCTTTTCTGTGCTCGTCTTTGCCCTCTGAAACGACAAGATTTGATTCATGTTTATTATACTGCTAAATTGAATAGGGTTTTCATTGCGCAATGCGCAAAAATATTGGGACGCAATATTTAGTCATGTTCAAATTTTTACAATGGATTAAAGCAAAGCAGCTAGTAATGATGAGGATGATAAAAATAAATAATGATCGGCCAAGTGCGAGTCGGACTCGCGCACGAAGGGTTCCGTACCGTTGTAGAGCAAAATTAGGGCAAAAATTGTGTTTTTTGTATGGGAGCCTGCCTTAAATTTTTATTTTATTTTAATGTTATAATTAATTATTTAAGTACACATATAATTAAGGCATTTTTGAAAATTTCAAGTGCCTATCTGTTTCCATTATTGATAACGAGCAAAAAAGCCAAAAAAATCATCTTTGTTGTATGGGATATTAATTTTATTTTGTTTTTAGTATTTGTTGTTATAGCGGCAACAGATATAGACAATCTGTGAAAATTTCAGAAGTCTAGCCATAGCGGTTCTTGAGATACAGCCTGGAGACACACAGACGGACGGACAGACAACGAAGTCTTAGTAATAGGGTTCCGTTTTCACCCTTTGGGTACGGAACCCAAAAAAGGAAAAAAGTAATATTCATCTCTCTTACACTCCGAAATCTGAATAATTTTCTACTACACACTAAATACAATACTTTACTATGTTGTTATTTATTTTACTCCTGAAAGCCTGATAATTGACAAAATGTATTATTACGATTGCGTTTCCTAACCCTATATCGTGGAAACCGAATACGTAGAAGATATGCCATTGCCGATTGGCTGACATAGACAAAAACGTACCAAGAGGAGGAATGTTAAAACCCCTCAGTAATAAAAGTAGACCTTGAATAGTAATAATATTTCCATATATATTTACTATTAAGGGGGATAAAATCATACATCGTATCTATTAGGTAAGTAGTAAGGTGGTTACTAAGTTAGAGCCAGTTCACACGGCGCGTTGCGTCAGCGTTGCGTCGACGCAGCGCTGCCGTTGCGTTGTTTTACATACAAATAACCAATGTTCACACGGCGCGCAGCGTCGTCGCAACGCACACATGACGGACAGCAGCCACCGAGACGAAGCGGGAGGGGGTGTTGACGTTAAGACTGCTTCGTAATAACGCTGCGATGGCGCAGCGCCCGTGTGGCCGGCTATGCGTCAAACGGCAGCGCTGTGTCGACGCAACGCTGATGCAACGCGCCATGTGGACTGGCTCCTAAGGTGGTGTACCTTTGTCAAACGTAGGATCCCATGTCTCCGGGTTGCTCATGATGAGTAACTTCTCCACGTCTTCATCCCTCATCATGCCGACCAGCAGTAACCGGTCCGTCAGCTTGATCAGCGGCCTGGAACGATTTGGATGATTCTTTAACCATCGATGAAGAAGAGGGGTTTAATCACAGACCTCCATTATACAAGTACGCTGGACCTATGATACCCACTTTTTTGTGCCTATTTGAAGCGGAATCAGCGCCCCCCAGTGAGAGGGAAGAGAACTAAATTTGACGTAACTTGCAAATGGCCGCTTAATCGTTATTGGTTGTCATCACTATTAGTTCCAAATACTCCCATTACTGCTATCAGCGCCAATATGGCGACTTTCAAACGCCATTTTTACGTCAAATTTAGTTCCTATCACTCACATTGGGGGAGCTGATTCCGCTTCAAATAGGCACAAAAAATAGCTGTCATTTCAAAGGGTATCATTAGTCCAGCGTACATGTATAATGGAGGTCAGTGGGTTTAATAAATCTGATTGTCTGTGGTAACATAGCATCTAAACCATAAAGTTAATATACCTAGCGGAATAGAGAAACAAAGGCCTGAGCAATCGAGATGTCACTATCAGTAACACTGCGTGGTAAAAAGAGACGTGTGATACATGACAGCAGAACTCTTTTTTTGACGTCCAGTCGGCACTTATCGGCACGTTGACAATTTAATCTCATTCATTTTCAATCATGCTTGTGTAAGTGTATACGTACACATATTTTTACACACAGATGTAAACCAATTTCGGTTTCGTTTGACAGCTCGAGATTGTTGCTCTATTCCGCTAGGTATATTAATTTTATGATCTAAACAGATGGACCGTTTGAAAGCTGACATGATCGAGAGTGATCTTAGCAATAGTTAATCATCATCATTCCACTGAGTGTTTTAATTTTGTTAATGTTATTTTAGTAGTGTAATGTAAATGTAATTATTAGACATCGGATTATAATATGCATTTGCATATTTGCATACAATGGCACTATTTAGGCGATAGTGCATATATAGGCAATTTTTCATATTTGATAGTGCATATTTCAGTCGTATTATGCCCTCGTTATCTCCAAACTAGCTAGCGATACATAAAAATACTTGAAATACGTGGACCCAGCCCTATTTAAAGACTTAAAACTAATTTTTATTATTTACCCGATAGGTAAAATAATATCTTTCTAGAAACAAAATTTTTATTTGTAGTTGGCGACATTAGAAAAAAAAATTGAATAAAGCAGGTACATAATGAACTTTCATGGGCAATAACATAACATTGCAATCGGAAAATTTTGATAGAAAATTAATTATTATTGGTAATAGTACCAATTGTACAGAAAAAAATTATGAAAAATCCTAGATTCGATGGAATGATGCAAATTGACGCTTTTATTAACGGCGCCAACGGGAAATTCTTCAGAAGTGACTTTTGATTGTGCATATTTTGTGCATGTTTTGGCCATTTTGGCCATTATTTGGCATGCTTAATAATATCTATGGACGCTTCACACCACGTCAGTCTGGCCCTGTGCTAAGTACCTGAAGGACTGGTGTTACAGGTACCAGACATTTACTATACATATATTTAAGATTTTTATTATATCATAAACATCCAGACCCGGGAACATTGAAAACTTTTTTGTTCCGTCGTCGGGATTCGAACCCGCGACCCCCGGCTTGAGCTGCCACACACTCAACCAATTAAGCCACAGAGGTCGTCTTGCTTGCTTATTTCGGCACTGAAAATACTCACAGGAAGAGATTCTCGTTACTCCCGCCCACCGGGTCTCTGTTGTGGACCTGATTGGTCTCGACGGCGTCGGCCAGGGCTTGCATCACGAACTCTCGCACCACCTCTAGAGGGAAGTACGGGGAATAGAGGTTGCTTATGTCCGTTATACTCTCTCTGGAAAATAAGATGTATACTTGAATAATAAACAATCTATGTAGAAAAAAAATCGGCCAAGTGCGAGTTGGACTCGCGCACGAAGGTTTCCGTACCACAATAGAGCAATATATGTAATTGATTCTACTGTCGGTTCTTGATGGAAATTCATTTTAAACACAAATAAAACACAATATTACTTGCACTTTTTCCACTATATTCATTATTTCTTTAACTTGAATTTTAAAACTTTGTACAGTACCAGTAACTCAGCCGTGCTTGCTGATTTAATATATGTAATTGATTGTACTGTCGGTTCTTGATGGAAATTCATTTTACATTACATATATTTAATCAGCAAGCACGGCTGAGTTACTGGTACTGTACAAAGTTTTAAAATTCAAGTTAAAAAAAAAATCAAAATCAAATTCTTTATTAAGCATACAATAATATACAATAGTATAAAAGCTAAATCGCGTACATCACGTCGTCTAATCCCATGCTAAGTAAAAACTTGTGTTATGGCAATCAGACAACGGATGCACGCCGAACAATTTTATCCTAATATATATTATTTACACATTCACACACACAATCACACTACACTTTATCACGTAAAGTCTCTTTCGGCGACGTGATGCGCGCTTCATTCGGGAGCCTCCCCCGGAACCTCCGGTAAACTACACGGGCGGGCCAGAACTCCTCCACCTCGAAGATGGATAAAACTTGAGTCGGCACTCTCAGCACAAAGGAACTGAAATTCACTTTGTGGCGAGAGTGCAGACGCTCCACCCTCAAGGTGTAGGTGGTCTTCTCGCGGATGTAGTTTACGACGTCTTCGACCGTCATGGACCAGTGCAGGCGCGACACGTAGAGCGGCGTCGCGGGCACCTCGCTGCGCAGGCGCAGCTCGGGCACATAAGGTGCGGTGCCGCGGTGGTTGCGGACGGTGGGCTTCCTCTTCTTCCTCCTCTTTACCAGAACGAACCCCTCCTCATCGCACCTTCTGCTCTCGTTCCTGTCGAGTCGAAGATGTTCAGCCTTGCGGCCCTCCTTTGCACCCCTCGTCTTTACCCGCGGGGGCGGTGCGGGGCAAGCAGCGACGCTTGCATAATTTTTCTGCTGAGTCGATGGCCTCAATTTCATGTCGACGTCACGCGGTGACGGCGAGCTGACGGCGGCGGCTGTTGCTGACCCATTCGGTTTCGCTGACGTGCAAAACGGCGAGTCGCGCTGAGCTCCGCGACGCATATTTATCGAGTCGATCGGATGCTCGGGTGACCTACATAATGAATTATTACTTTTTAATTGTAATAATTCACTACGTAACTCACTGATGGTGGATTCCGAGGCATCCAATCTACCTCGCATCTCGTCCAGCTCTGCCCTCATGATGTTGAACTTCTGGAGCAGGCTGGAGACGTTGACGTGGTCCGTCGATAACGCCGGCAGTTTGTGGAGCTGCTTGGCCACAAACACCGGCAATTCCGCAGGATTAGTCTGCTTGAGCAGGGAGATGATGTCCTGCAAGCTTCGTTCGCTTCCGTCTCTCCTCCGGGACGTCATCTGCGCCGTCTTGCCGAGCGCTTCGTACAGCATCAGCCTGTCCTTGCAGATCTCCTCGCTGGTGTAGGTTGACCTGCAGAGCTGCACGATGCTATCTTCGTCCATGGTGTTGACGACGTGTTGTACGAACGCCAGCAGCTCGTTGGATACGAGCGCCATGGTGTCGGTGCAGCGGCTGTGAGCCACGCGACTCGCGAAATATTAATTAATTTTATTAATATTTGCTGCGTGTGTTGTTGAGCAGTGGGCGACCGTTCGCTACCGCGATCAAAACAACACTCTAACACACACAACAACACTAAGTTAAAGAAATAATGAATATAGTGGAAAAAGTGCAAGTAATATTGTGTTTTATTTGTGTTTACAATAGAGCAAAACTAGGCTGAAAACACAACTGAGTATTTCGTGAATATTTTAAGTGCCTATAGTTGCCGTTATTGATATCGAGCAAAAAATAGCATAAAAATCACGTTTGTTGTATGGGAGCCCCCCTTAAACATTTAATTTATTTTGTTTTTAGTATTTGTTGTTATAGTGGCAACATCAGATATAAACAATCTGTGAAAATTTCAGAAGTCTAGCTATAGCGGTTCTTGAGTTACAGCCTGGAAACACACAGACAGACGGACAGACGGACAGACATCGAAGTCTTAGTAATAGGGTCCCGTTTTGACAGATTCTCCATACTTCATCTGTCAAGTTAATTGATGGATAGCCTATCCGGCACTTATCAGGAAGTAGTGAAACAGGCCCCTAATACACTTACGCGATATCAGTCATCTTCATCTGTGGCCTGACACTTTCCGTCTGCAGTGAACGGAGACTGTGGCACATCTCAGGGTCCTCATACAGGGCTTTCAGTTCCGGACCCAGTGGTATCACGAACTCGTTCTTACACGCTTCCCTGGAAAATAAAGAGGGAGATCAAGTACAAATTACGATGCTAAGGGCCTGTTTCACCACTTCCTGATAAGTACCGAATAGGCTATTCACCACTTAAGTTGACAGATCAAGTATGGAGAATCTGTCAAAAAAGTTGTGAATAGCCTATTCGGCACTTTATCAGAAAGTGGTGAAACAGGCCCTAAAGCAGGCCTGTCTCACTTCCATACAAACGGCGCAAAATTGCCGAGATATTTACCTACTATTCTGGAAAACAACATTTCAACCTTTTGCATTGCGTTTAGCGTTCATAGTACAATAACTGTCTGCCGTCTCGCTTCAATCTGCCAGGGCTGTCAAGCGAGCAGCGCGGCGGCGCGGGGCCGGGTACTATTACTTTTGTATCGCGGATGCGTGCGTTGCGTGTGCGACAAGTCGAGCGAGTGCCAGCCTATCGAGACTAGTCCGGTGACCGGACGCTTGCGTTTATCATACCTAAACTCGGGAGTGAGACTTCTGTACCGTAAGGTACTAATTATGTATTCTGTGCCTAAAGGTCGGTACCCGATACTCTTATAATGTTGCGAGTGTCCATGGGCGACGGTAGTTGCTTTTGATCAAGTGACCCGTTTGCTCCTTTGCCTCCTGCAAATTTGCAAGAAATGGTCCTTAATTTAGCAATAATAGCATGTTGTTTTTAATGTCTCGATTCTATTCCCGGATAGGGAATTGCTAGCGCCCTTAATAATTACTGTACCTCGTGCAACAGCTGTTTCATCCTTGCAGCCCTGTTATAATCCTTGTAAGTGTGTAACTCACATGGTAGTGGCGTGCGACTCCAGATGCAGCGCTATTAGCAAGTCGTAGAAGGCGTGTGTAAAACAGCTGTTTCATCCTTGTCCCCATGCTAGCATCCTTGTAGGAGTGTAACTCACATGGTAGTGGCGTGGGACTCCAGATGCAGAGCTATTAGGAGGTCATAAAAGCCCTGGCGTAGAGGTCCTGACATGTACTGTGATTGGATAGCGTATAGCAGCTGCTTCTGGTCTACATGCTGACATAATGCGTGCGCGGCTCTGGAAGTAAAATAAAATGTTTTGTGAGACTATTATGGCTCTCATGAATAAGGATAACCTGGTGTAACAATTATAGCTAATCATTTTCAAAGTAAATTGAAATCAAATAAAATGTATATTGTAATATTTTCTGGAAGCACTGTTATGTATATTATTGTGTTTGCTGATTTTTTTAAGCTGTTGCATAGCTTTTATCGCGGTCTTTGAGCGCGGCGAACCAAGAAATTCCGTACCGAAAATAAACCTAACACCTCCCACTCCGACCGGCACAGCGGTACGGCGTTGCCGTTCATCGCCTAACGTCGTTTCAGTTCGGCAGACTTCGGCACGGAGTTTTTGTGCGTGCGACTAGACGTATGCATATTATAATCGCATAAGTTGATAAAAAATGCTATGCAAATGCTTTACCGCGGCAGTCCCCGATTGCCACACGTAATTTCTTATAGTTACCATACTGACATTTGGAATATTATTTCGGGTTCAAATGCTATTTACCTATAGTTACTCTGGTAGCACAAAGCTGCATACAGTGTGAGCGTATGGGAATGGAAGCTCAGTAGTTTGTCCATCTCTATCAACTCCAGGATATCCATACATCTGTCCTCCTCTGTAATAAAGCATATTTGAGTTTGTCATAAATACATGAAAATTAAAGCTTGAAAAACCCAATCTCTCCTTCAAAATATAAAGCATATTTTAATTTGTAATAAATATATTGTAAAATCCCAATCCCAGGGACTTTTTTACTGCAGTAGAAAGTAGCAGAAGTCCGGGTAGGACTAAAAGTCCTACCCGGACTTCTGCTACTTTCTAGTAGTAGGACAGTTTACTCTATCAGCTATCTGTGTCATAATTTTAGTGTCAAAATCAGTCCACTAGTTATTTTTAGTAAATCAGAATTAGCATTGCCATATTTTAAAATACTAAACTTCCTTTTCAATGTCATCTCAATGTCAGTTGCGTATAGAACTTACCAGGTATATGCAGAGCCAGCATCGAAACCGCATCTTCACAGAGCATGGACCAGCCCCGAATGTCAGACAGTTTGAGCGCGTGCACTTGGAGAGATTGGTTGGGTACCTGATAATAGAGAGAACTTAGTGAAAATCGCATTCGATTCGACAGCTGCATAAGGGTCAATTCAGACCGCAACGCGTGATTGCGTCCCAACTAACATTAGGCGCTAACAAAAGCGTTAGAACAGATCTACAAGAGAGCTAAACACATCAAATGGTGTTTAATAAGTGTGTACGTAGCTGAGTTAGTCACTCAGCTACGTACACTCACCCTGGCCCACTGGTGCGGCTTCAGGCACTGCACCTTCAGTCTCGGCGAGAACTGGGGGTATATAATTGCCTCCTTCTTTTCCTATAAATCCTCCTCCAGAATATTATTAAGTGTAAGAACAAGAATATGAAGATTCTTGTTCTTACACTTAATAATATTCTGGACTGTAGATGTTGAAGACACTCACCTTAATCTCAGCCTGACCTTGAATTTTTGCAGGAACTCTACACACATTTGAACGCACTGCTTAAGCCCGGCCGCACATTATAAGGATTTCTGATCAGAAAAATTCGGACGCCCGCCGGACCACCACACCGCACACCTTCAGGCGAGTCCGAGTTTAGTACAAAATGTATAGAGAGAACGCGATCCGCGGGGTCCACAACAAAACATATGAGCAGAGTGCGTTCCGGCGGGCGTCTGAATTTTTCTGATCAGATATTTCTTATAATGTGCAGCCGGGCTAAAACTGCGCGTAGCTGACTTGGTTTTCAAGACCTCTCTCATCAAAACTTAGCTGGATTGTTTTCAAAATCGTTCTATACTCACCCTGGCCCACTGGTGCGGATTCAGGCTTCAGGGAGTATATAATTGGCTCCTCCTTTCCCTTTTCATCCTCATAATTATCTTCTTACAACTATAATCTAGACTGTAGATGTTGAAGACACTCCGATCACCCTAACCCACTTTTTTTGCACCCAGGTTTCATACAAACTTAGGTGACTTGGTTTTCAAAATAAATGTGGAAGATACTCACCCTGGCCCACTGGTGCGGCTTCAGGCACTACACCTTGAGCCTCGGTGGGAACTGGGGGTTGACGTGTTTGTCGCTGGTGGGCACCACCAGCGGGAGGCTGGTGGAGGATCTGCCCAGCTCGATCTGCAGGATCTCCCTGGAGGTCGACTCCACGAAGATGGATCCATCTATATTCAAAGTCTAGACTGTGGATGGTGAATACACTCACCATGGCCCACTGTGCAACTTCAACTGCACTGCTCAAAACTGCGGCCCCCACTATCCAACGTACCTTCACACAAATTTAGGTGACTTGGTTTGCAAAATCCACGGTAAATACACTCACCCTGGCCCACTGGTGCGGCTTCAGGCACTGCACCTTGAGTCTCGGCGGGAACTGGGGGTTGACGTGTTTGTCGCTGGTGGGCAGCACCGCCGCGCTCAGCGGGAGGCTGGTGGAGGATCTGCCCAGCTCGATCTGCAGGATCTCCCTGGAGGTCGCTTCGACGAAGATGGCGGGGAAGAGTTTGGTTTCCGGTTCCATCTGGAAGAAAGTGAAGTTGAGTGTTGAGTGAGTTGGTGAGGGATTTTTAATATTTCTTTTCCATCAAGGGAACTGACTGATACAAACCGCCAGAGATTAGTTATTCTCGTAATGCCGTAACCTGTCCGTAGCGGTCATTGACCCCTGTCAAAAAACTTATAATTTTTCATCGTTTTCACACAAACCGCGATTGACAATGAAATGTTTCTAGTCGAAGGGCGATATCGTATTTTGTATATTCGATAAGAACTGAGTACTCAATGTAATGAAATGAATTCGAAGTAATATCACTTCGAATTCATAAGTTACTATGAGGTTTTCCGATGAATCTATTTAATAGTCTTTGTCTTTATAAGAGTTAAATTTTTTCTGAAGTAAACTAAAATGCTCGCACTATTTTTTATATAGCCCCTAGAGTCTAGACCAGGGGTCACCAATTAGTTTTGCTCGGGGTCCATTGGAATGAAAATATGACCTTCACGGTCCGCACATTTTATAAAATAATATTTTTTAAACAAAGTTAATAACGGAAATTACGAAGGTATCTATTTACATATCAATGAGAAAAGTGTCATTTTTTTGTTGCTAATTATCTGTCTGAAGTTTGGAGTGAAACTGGTGCAAACTTTTGACATTAAACGAAGTTTATCTTCGAAAAAGTTTGGTCGGTGGTCCGCACACAATTGGTCGGCGGTCCGCCATTTGACGACACCTGGTCTAGACTAAAGGCCAATAACTGCTGGGGACACCTTATTTCATTTTGACTATAGTTTATTAGATTCAATCTTAAAGCTTTTGTTTACCTTAAACTTAATACTTGTGTCTTTCCCCTCGCAGGTAAACGCTACGGTTCCTGTGGACGTGTCCACAGAGCACCCTATGAACATGCCCTGGGACGCGCCTTTCCCTGTCGCCTCCGCCATCACTTCGTTGTATAGCTCATCGGCTCGCACCATGTAGCACGATTGACGGTTTACACTGGAAAATATTGACATTTAGCTATAACCCAGTCTTCGAAACCACTGAAAAAGCTACAAATTCCGAAAAAGTTGCAGGCCAACGAAAATACATACGAAAGCTTTGAAGCTGTTATACAGGGTGCAATTAAACCTTCCTGCCAAATTTTGATACATTGATCCTTGTTAAAAATAAAAATACACGTAATAAATATGTCATTGAAAATAAAATAACACCCAATTTTTTTTGGTTAAATGGACTCTGCTAATGATACCTAAGCCCTGGAAAAAATTTGGCAGGAAGGTTTAATTGCACCCTGTATGTATATCCATATCCATACTAATATTATAAATGCGAAAGTGTGTCTGTCTGTTACCTCATATATCAAGAAAGTTATTGCATGTCGCAAGATTATACTTGCATTTGTCGTGTTATGCATTAAAATTTGTTCTCTTCATTTTTAGTGCCAATTTAATTACTGAATTTTGACAGTCAAGCTCTAAAACTTTTCCGTGTCTATTGTCTAAACAAGTATTTTAAAGACCGTATCTTTGGACGATAAAATATGTTGCTTACCTCTCAATAACCCTGTCGTAGTCATCTGTGATGATGACTGACGACTTGGTGACTTTGTTCTGGTTGAAGTCTTTGGAGTGGAGATGGTATTGCGTCGTCACCCATCCTATGTACACGTGCGTCGGATCTTGACCGGGGAAGATTCTGAAATCAAATTATGTAAAATATATAACTGAACTCCTATTGCGCATTGTAAATCAGGGCCCTGGCCTCTTACCTGACACCATAGAAGTACTCGTTGATCAGTTTGAGACACTCGGCATCGAATATCTCATTTCCAACGGTCTCCGTGGTGGCAGCGGACAGGTTGGTGGTAGTCATCTGCTTGCGGTCCTGAGTGGGAGTGGTGGTCACGTTGCTCTGAAAGATGGCAGGTATTTTACACGCCTTTATTAGCTTGGGCTGTATGTATGTAACGGAATCTTTCAGTATGATTTTTACCTATCTCCAGTAGTCTAATTAATTATTAACATTGCATACGTATTAATAGCCAATGACAATACAATAATTTGTAAAATTTTTGGAAAAAGCGTGTTTATTTAGTTTTTTTTCAAACAATAATGAAGACGTGAGTGGAAGAACCGAACAAGTAACATTTCGTAACATACGCAATAACTCATTTTTTCCCTAATTATTTTAATAAAACTTGTAACTTATCTACTTCATAACCTAGCTAATATATCTGGCTACACATATAATTCATAGTTTTTCTATTTCAAATAATTTTTCCGGCTCTAAAGCCTCCATTTAAGCAAAAAAACGGGAAGTTTTTTCATGTTACTTACCTTATTCTTCCACTCACGTCTTGAATTATTTTGTTTCCAATTCTTAAACACTGTTTAAACATTACATACTAGTGATAGTTTTGGGGCGGAGCGGATGCGCATACACGTAGCGGATATACAACGTTTTCATCGCGTGTTTGCAACGAGTTTACATAGCACAGAATGCTGCTATTTTGTTGCTACAATTGTATTGGCGACGCATACGTGGCGGATTCGTTGTATGTACGTGCGCGACGTATTCTCTGTGCACGTAACCGCTAGTGTGATAAGTTAAGCGTAAAGAGCAAGGATGAATTCAGCAAGCCACTTCTCCCATTGTTTTGTTAGTGTCTAGATTTTGTGTTATTCAGTTTGGGCACGAATGTACAGCTTATTTTAGTTACAGACAAGAATGTTACTATGTCTGTAGGTGTTTATGTATGTACTTACTCTCTATATTTTTGTTTAGTTATTTAGCATCACAAATAAGAAGACAGAAATGTATGTACTATCAGAGAAGTTGATTCCTAGGCAGATGGCGGACCTAAGTAATTTGGTCGCGTTAAGTCAATCCCATCTGACCGATCATAGCAAACATTGAATTGACATAAGCCGACCACATGACGTAGGTCCGTCAACTGCATAGGAATCAAATTCCTCTATGGTACATTTATTTCTTACAACAATTTTGGTGTTACCAGATTTTACTAAAGTTAATAAACAGATCATATTGTAGATGGCCAATAATATTATTTCTCTTAACAGTGAATTAAAAAAAATTTTTGGAAAGATTATTATCACAATAAACATTTTTAGTACCAAATTTTAACCCCCACCCATTTGTCACTTATTTTTTATTTTGTTAGCCAATTGTTTCTACCGCTCACACTTAGTACCTGACTTCCATACATGTTCGCCGCGCTAGGTCTGTGTTGTAAGTTATTGTATCTTTGGTTCGCCTTGGGGAAAAACAAGCAGAATAAAATTAAAAGGGATACACAACTATAATAATAATTAAAGTATGTTGATGTGCCTATTTTGCAACGATTTCACGCCAAACACACTAAAATAACTGGTTCCAAAAAATGTCTTAATAATGTTTTTGTCGACAAAACGACAAAAATGCAATGGGATTTAGAAGTTTCTTAATTTAAGGACTCGTTAGGCAAGTCATTATAATAATATAGGAAATGGGATTGGCGATTGCATATAAAACCAAATCAACTTAGAGTGAGACCACATTAGTGCGTTACGTTGCGTCGTTGCAACGGAATTATGTCGACGTCAACATGTTATTTTCCACTTAATCTATTGTCTATAGTCCGTTAAAACAACGCAGCGACGACACAACGCCAACATTGCAACAAAGTAACGGAATAATGCTTCATTCTTAGGGGAAATAAAATCAAATGGATAACTCTTAACAACCTTAGATAAGTCTCCAAAAATAAATTATAATGAAGCCCAAAATTACATCACTTTGTCAACATACCTGTGATATTCTAATCTGTGGGTTTGGCCTCTTCATGCTTCTCTCTGGTGACACTTCAGCATCGCTCAACGGGTCGGGAGTTTTGGACTTGCGGGTTTTAGCCCGATCGCCGCTCTCCCCACGTTTGCTGCGGAAAAATCTGGAAAGAACAGAAATTTAAAATAGACTTTTATTTAATCAAAAAAAATTCACTGTTTGGTTGCGTTGCAGTGCGTTGCGTCGTTGCAACGGAAAACATATATTTTTATTTCTGCAACGTGCGGCAAGACAATGCAAAGCATCATTAATCGCAACGCCAATTTACAAAATGGCGTGGTAAGTTCTAAATTTGGCCGCGCGCTAAAATGACTTGCTTGTCTAAACCACTGTTTGTGCGTGACAGAAAGATGTCAACAGATAGAGAGCCTTTCAACTTAAAGAGCGCTTTAGAAGGAATTAAGTTTACTTACTTAAACGGCGACCTTCCTCTTTTATCTTTCTTGTCTTCCGCTGGCACTCCAAGTTCGTTATATTTCGACATTTCCGCTTCGCTTGTGGACCGATTCATGCCATTGACTGGACCTAGAAAAAAATATAAATAAGTATATTTGAATACTCATTTTGAATACCCTTTATGATTCGATTAAGCGCTGATTAATTTATGAATCTTTATGACTTAAGTACCTGCATTTTAGGTATTTTTTAGAATATGTTCGTATTGGTATTAATGTAAAAGACTTATTGACCGAGTACGTTAGTTTTGTTACATTTTAATGTCAAATTTAAAATCTTTACAACAAATAAAGCAGAATTAATATCAGATATATGAAATTCGAATAATACAAAGAGAAAAGAGAGAAATTATAGTCGTTGAGTATGCATCCCCCTTACTGATAAAAAGATCTACTCTGTGTATACAGACATCAAATCAAATCTTTTTACTAACAAGGAAGTAAAATTTTAAAAGCATTTATGTTTGATATCATGTTATGTGCGCATTATTTGTTACCATTGCATGTGTATTAATTTTGATGCATAGGCGCGTTCGGATTAAATGTGACTGTGCCAGAGACTTCTCACAAAAGCGTTGTAGAACTTTCGATATCACATAATATATTATGGTCATCACATCAATCTGAACACACCATAAGAAAGAACACTCAGATATGCAAATCATTTATGCCCGGCTTCTTTACTATTTTGACAGAAGTTCACCCTTTCAATAGCATTGTCGACTTGCTAATATTTTAACGTTAGCCAATCAAAAGCGCTAGATAAAATCTAGCTAGATAAAGTAGTAGATAAACTCCAGTCAAGTCCCATAAACCGGGCATGAGATGGTCAAGCTAACACAAAAACTGAGACCTCTGGTAAAGGATCCCTTTCTGGGGGGTTTGGTTGGCTGCCGTTTGAGGTTGGAGCTCGGCATCTCCTCCTGGTTGTCATCGTAATGGAGACCTTGGGGTGGGGGGAGGATCAAAACAGGGTTTGGATTTGACATAAATAGATAACGAAGTTCAAAACAAATAAGGTTTGTAAATTCAAGGCATTACTTTTAAAATGCATTTTTTATTCAATGTTGTAATATTCAGAAAGGTTGATTCATAGGCAGATGGCGGACCTACGAGTGTCAAATACGTAATTTGGTCGCGTTATGTCAAAAGCAGACGACAAATCACTATTAGTAACATTAAATTGACATAACTCGACTAAATGACGTAGGTCCATCAACTATAAATCATGTTTTGTTTTAAACTTCGTTAATGCAGGTGCCTAAGACCCTGGCTGTATTCTGGATATCCGCATGACAAAAATATTGCCTTTAAGGCCTTTTTGTTATCACATTTTATAAAAACACAGGAGTCTTAGGCAGGTACGTCACATAGAACATTTACTTGTTTTTTATTAAAACGTATTTAGAGCGAAGCCATAGCTCCGTTGTTGCGTTGCACGCGTTGTGTCGTCGGAATGTAATTACGCAATGTCTGCCATATCTGCGTTGCGGTTACGCGCAACAACACCCTCTCACATTATCTTCTATCCGATATAATGTCACCTTCAAAACAATGCATGCGACGACACAACGCATCAATATAGCACGTCTTAAAATGTTTGTAAAACGTTGGAGCGTCAACGTTGCGGTAGAGCAATGCAACGGAGCAATATGACCTCACTCTACAGGAATGTACACATTAATCATCATCAGGGGAGTATCTAAATTCTGAACAAATACTTAATATAATATTTTAGCAATAGTAACAATTTTAACTTTTTTTATATCCAAGATTTCCATCAGAAGCCACACTATACAAATTTACAAAATTCGAGAAGCAAGGATCATATAGGACCAGCAAAATTTTTAACATAATATTTCGTTAGAGATCTTTACAATACCTTTGATATCATTCATGGTGAACCCACTTCTCATAATCTGGTCAATGTGTGCCGGCATCTGGGCCTCTACCGCCTCTTTCTGTAGTATCTGCTGTCTCTCTTTTATCTCCACCCAACGGCGAGCTTTCTCTTGCTCACTTGAGGAAGAAAACAAGTATGTTGTTTATATTTCGACTACGTATGATATTCGCATACTTGAAATGTGCTTACAAAGCTCTAAAGTAATATCAAAATACCACCCAACACGACACCATCGAGATTTTTTTTATCCTTTTCTTTATATAGTTTATAATTATATTCACTCACTCAATGAACTCAGCTTGGCATATAACGGGCAGAGACAATCGCAGGAACTCCCAATTCGCTTTCTCCATCGTCTCAAAAGTGTTGTGAGATATTTTCATGCAGGGCGGGGTCTCTGAAAAAAAAAATAACAAATTTTAACAGAATCTTAATAATAATTTACTTAGCGCTACAGGTCACTCGGCAAAAGTGGGAGGGGAGGTGTAATGTTTGATTTTTAGATCTTTTTGGTGGGACGAGGAGTAAGCAGAGTCGTAAAACGCGGGAGTATTTGTAAGTTCGTTTCGTAGGCATCAAATCCACTCATTCGTCAATTTGCCAGTACCGATTTTCACGCAACACTTACCCGAGCCAGCAGGTATTCTGGTGACGTCGATTCTAGTGTCGGCCATTTCGTCTGTGTTTTCGAAAATCGGCTGGTCCTTCGTGTACCAGTGTGTGACGTCACGCTTCATGTTGCTAGTGGAAAAAAATAATTTGTTATAAGCTTACTAGTGAATAATATAAATAAATCCAACGACATAATAATCTTCGAGGTTCAGCAATAGTAGTCATCGAGCGACAATTCATTATGTACTTAGTGTGTTGCGTTGAGTCGCTGCAGCGGCGTTTTTACAAACAAATTTTTATGCTACATTGATGCGTTGCGTTTGCGTTAAGGTGCATCGCAGCAGTGGCAACGTTTCGATGTTTTTACATACATAGTTATAGTCGGTGTATTGACGGAACGACTGATATTATTTGAATGGGAGGTAACACTCTACGCTGTCATCGTTTTGCGTTGTGTTGACGTGCGTTGTTACAACGCAGCAATGTGGCATCTAATGCGTTATTCCAATGACTCCGAGGTTTTTTCTTTAAATGGGGCTGTCATTACTTACACACAGAATGGCTCGTAGCCCTCTTGTAGACCACACGTTGTAAAATACTTCAAGGAGTTTACATCTTGGCCGTATGATAGTCTGAAAAACAATAACATTTTAAATCAGACTGACAAGTCACTATATATTTACTGATTTGATTCTTTACAGGAGCTTCAAAGTGGTTATTGTTTTAACCTTAATCACAATATTTTTCCGCCACAAAATCCCGCGCGATGAACTAATTTTGGCACAACGGAGGCGTTATCTAGTTTATATCATTAGTAAGGGTATGAAAACCCAAAGACTCACCTAGCTTTCTGCCCTACACCCAAAGTGCAGGCTGGTACAAAATTATCTCCCTGTACGTCAGCGAAAGTCGTCTCTCCGCCTAACGCATCCATTAGGAGTTCACCATTGAGAGAGAAACCTAATAAGTATCATAATTAGTATAAATATGGCAGTTTGATAATGAGAATAGGCTGCGCATAATTTTGATATCGCTAGGCAAAAATGGAAGGGGAACGCCGTGTTTTTAGGTCTCTTTGGCGGGGCGAGGAGTGAGCGGAGCGCGCGAGGACACGTTATTGGTAGATCAGTGATCAGACGGGGCGGTATTGTTAGTTTGCGATCAGATAAGGACACGTTAATCCATACTAATATTATAAATGCAAAAGCGTGTCTCTCTGTCTATCTGTCTATTTGTCTGTTATCTTTTCACGCTTAAGCCGCTGAACCGATTTTGCTGAAATTTGGTATGTATAGGTCTACCAGAATCTGATGGCAAAAAGTGAGAAAATAAATTGACTAGCAATACCGGGGTAATTGGAATAAAACATTTTGATCCTTTTTTTTTATAGCAGCTGATTCTGTGTGTTAAACATGCAAATATAAAAATTTATCCAATGATCAAGGATATTTTTTGAAAATCTGCTGTCAAAAATTGCTATCAGATTCTGGTAGATATGGTAGATACTTGAGTTCCGGTAAATGACATAGGATACTTTTTATCCCGAATAATATACGGTTCCCGCGCGATAAACGAATTTTGGCGTAACGCAGTTGCGGGCGTCATCTAGTGGTAAATATTGCACACATGCGCCAAGGCAATATGCCTCCTCCAATTTCACCAAGCGATCTTAAAATTGTGCGCAACTGTCATTAGTACAAAATTGTGCCATGATTATTTACAAAAACTTCTTTGATACCTTCATCAAAATGATTTAAACTATTACTCGAAAAAAAAAATAATCTTTTAAAATTGGTTAGTAATACTTCAAATATTTAAATTCTTTGAAGAACATAATAGGGAAAAGTTAGTTACAAAATTGCGTTAGTATCATCAAATCTGAATAGTTGCACTGATCCATAAGCTAGTTAGTTAAAATTGAAACTGATTCAGAAAAAAAAACGCGTTTGAAATAATAAACCAGAGGTCTAATATTTAAGACTTTCAAAACAAAACACAAAATTGCTTGAGTATTTTTTCTGAACCCGGATCAATAATATAATCAGGCAGTTAGTCAAAATGCACAGTTCAAAACATACAGCATTTAAATACATAAGGCTGTACATGATTAGTCATCTATGTATCTGTATCTGTTGTAGAAATGGTCAAAATGTATTGTCTAACTGTAGAAACGGGTAAAATGATTCAAAAACCGTTTCATCTAAGTCTATTTCGAACCATGATGCTTTCACATGCCTCAATACTCTTGAGATTTTTATCGCTATTTTTTCGTGCCTCTTTTTGACTATCAAAAGCAAAGCGATGCGGTGACAAGCTCTTCTGCTGAATGAATGAAAAGATTGGCATTTTTGTGGCAGAAATATCTATTTTGACACTTTAATATTTCTACATCATATTATTGCAACAATATTCTCGAAACAATATTCCTTTTGCCTGTCATATTGTGCAACGCTATAAGGAAATTTTATCCGGCTCAAAGGACCATTTCGGTCCTTCGAGCCGGACTCATTAACTTCATGAATGAAATTCAACTTTTTCAAAAGTAAACTTTAAAGTGCATTTTTAGTAAGTGAAAAATACTTCTGCCACACCTCTAGAAGCAAGCTTATTGCCAAGAGTATTTACTTATCGTCTTATCAATGAGATCTAGGAAAACGCCTACAACGTCTCCCACCGCCCACTGTCTGCCAAACGACTCAGTGTTTCCAGAGAACACTTTTTCCTCCTTAAAAGTTAGCAAATACATCCATAAAACTAAAATAACTTACGAATTAAAAAGTAACTTACGTCTAAAGTATGGAAGAGTAACTATATCGTCATAAAAATGTTCGAACTTTTGAACTTTCAGTTGGTTGGTTTCATTGTTCTTTTCGTTGCCCTAGCTGTGTAATTTTGACAGAAACTGAAGCCTATTCTTTGAGTGTACTTTATTATATTTTATATGTCGATGACTCTAGACATCCCATAAGATAGTGAGGAGGTGAAAGATTTGTGATACATTATAGATGGCTAAACTCCTATATACCGAAATCTATAATTTTTACATTAAACTCCTATAATGCTATTTCTGAAAATTTTAACATTGGTCAGTTGTTTATTGTGTTTGTGTCTAAAGTGTACAAGACATTTTTATATTTATAATTTTTAATTACTAAATACATAAAACATTTTACAGGGATATTTTAACAGGGGATTTACGTATGTACACATATTTAAATTTAAAGGCACAATTTTTGGGATGGTTAAACAACACCTACTAATTCTTTATCAGTGACTATACAAACATATAATTTTGTACGTTTGTATGCCTATTTTGTTGTTCGTATCCTTCACCACCATCTCAGAAACTTCACCAGGTTGTAAAAAATATTGCATGCCTTATACACCAGAATATCAAGTTTTATATTATCTTTTGCAAAAAAATATTTCAACAATATTTAGTTTAAATTTTTAGCTCTTGGTAGCATAAAATCTGCAACTGGGCATACTATGATTTTTCTCAGTTTATCTACATCAAAATAGGCATATCAATACTTGTTAGACTCATTAACACTTGACATGTTGGTCATCTAACTCACTAATCGTTTGGTCAGTGACATCTAAGAAACACGCAACAATATCCCCAACTTTCAGCTGCTGTCCAAACGTGTCGCTTGCTCCACCATGCCATTTTAACGACTAAAGAAAACACGTTTAAAATATCTATTCCTTACCTAAATACTGTACTAAAATCAGCTTTTTGGTATTGCAAAGTTTACTTCGATAAATACAAGAAAAATTAAAGTTTGATTTTTAGCAAAGCATTTGATAACATCAATCATAGATACTAACATACTTATTCAGAAAATCAATATTTCATGATTTTCATTATAAAGCGTTTACTTTATTTACTTACTTCTTTACGTTATTAAAAACTTGTTGGATTGATTTTAAACTACTAAAATATGTAGTCATTCAAGAACACAAAGACAAAATTTACGGAGTACAGAACCTTGTGGTACTCCTTTCTGCATATTATTAAATAGATGTAGAATTTGATTACTTAACTTGAGATATAATAAAGCTTTTAAAGTCTACTTACATTGTAACCGTCGAATGCCCATGAATTTTCGTCCTGACCCAACATTATACCTGGGGCCATATCAGCATGAGCCCAACCGACCTGAAAGAAAAAGCAAGTAAATAAAAAAACTGAAAGTTGTTATAAAATGAACAGATTGCACATGACAGAGACGAGACTTTGGTTTAAGATTACATCCAAGCCACAGACGTAAATTATGAAATCAATGCTAATATACATTAATATAGGAGCTAGCGCTATGTCCTAGATCTTGGACTAGAACAAAACGTATCTGGATGCTAGATACTGCTGGACGTAAGAACTATATTTCTATCTCAACTGATATCCCTTAGTTAGCGACCTGTCAAAATTCTTACAATACTTGGGGTCAACCCGGATTCAGGACGCGTGACTGTCATGTTAAAAAGGTGATATGCATTTTCTGAACATATCTACAAGGATATTTTCGCATGACACATCCTTGTAGCAATGTCACTGACGATATAAATAATTACCCTCATAGGTCCCGCGGTGAGTATTTCAAACTCGAAGTACCACTTTCCCGAGCTGACGGCGTAGTTCTTCTCCGCTCTGTACGTGCGGAAGTCAGCCTGCTTTTGTCTAGAAGCTTCTGCCAGTAACGCTGAAAAGAAAACGATTTCGATAAGAGAACGATAGAGTATAATCCTTCATAATATTATTAACGCAAATGGTGACTGTCAGTCCGATTTAGTAAACCGATTTAGATGTTTGGTATGCAAATACGGCACTGGAAAGGACATAATATATTTTTTGTTTCGGAAAATGTAAGGTTATAGCGCAAAGAACGAAATTCGAAGCAACATAGTTGCGGGCGTCATCAAAATTTGGAGGGATTTAGAGAAACATTTTTAGGATTTATCGTATCACGAAGAAAACATATTTTTATCGGCAACTTTAAGATTGCACGGCATTATTGGTAGATCGCGATCAGACAAAGACACTTTTTTGGTAGATATTGTGCGCCTTTTGCCCTCTCCAGTTTCGTCGAACCATCTTAAAATCGTACACGGCCTATACCGTTATAAACATACCCTCATGCTGTTCTCCTGTGGGAGGATCCAGGTTGTATCCATACACCAGCAGAGTTCTGACAGTCTCCGACGCCGTATCTCGGTTGGCCTTCTTGATGGCGTCATCTACCTTCGGATACGGGACTAGATGGGGCGAGCGGTGCATGTCAGCGTCCTGTCATGAAGATAATGGCTTATGTTACACATTGCATAAGAACAATAATTCATACTAATATTATAAATGCGAAAGTGTGTCTGTCTGTCTGTAACCTCTTCTCGCCCAAACCGCTGAACCGATTTTCCTTACTCTGAGTCCCGGTTCCCGGAAAGAATATAGGATTCTATTATCCCTGAAAAATTTATGTTTTCTGCGCGATAACCGAATTTTGGCGTCATCTAGTATATTAATAATGAAGAAACCAGGTCAGCTACGTGCTTACACTTTTGGGCACAAGAATACTGTTGTATCTTTGCACCCAAGTGTGTAAGCAGTACACAGTAAACACCTAGGACAGTGTCCTAGGTACAATACTGTTACGGACTTACGACATATAGTTCCATCTAGCGTCAAACCAGCGAAACTTATCGAGGGAACACAGACAACATAAATCCCCTACTCGATACTAGATGGCGTTAGGTGTACGATTACATACGCGTATTTTCTAGAAACATCCCACACTTGTTTACACGAATTGGATACAATCTAGAATGGAACTTTCCAGAAATCGTCTCAGCCCAAATAAATAGCCACAGGTAGACGAGCCAGTCAATCAGTTCAGTACGAGCGATCTTAAAGGCTACTTCGGTGTGAAAACAAATGATCAATAGTGAGTGTACCAGTGAAGCCTACGACTTGGCTACGACCTAGGACAGTGATAGTGCTTAGTGTTTTGGACCTAGTGCTTTGTGTTAGACCTAGTGTTAGTGAATAGAGTCTTCAAGAGAGTCAGTAGGTCTTTCTCTCCAAATCCTTCGAACCCTAGCACGTAACAATACTTTATCTTTATCTGCTCTCGTTATTCAGTGGCACGAAAAACTGACTAAAGTGCCAAGTGGTCAGGAGCACAAGATGTAAAAAATAACATCTCTATCTGACGAATGGACCATGTTTTCAGAAAATTAGGTGATTAGCTTGCATTGTCTAAACCAAACTTGGAACAATTTCCAACGCGGGAATCGAACCACAACTTCCAAATTAAGCTCCAAGCCACTGAACACGAAGGTCAAAAGTTGCTGCAAAGATATGTTTATCTTAGAATCTAACTACCGATTAACTCCACACGTGACCAAATTGATTGTACAACATTTGACTAACTTCATTCACCTCATTCAGTCCATAAGTCCATCCCTGTTGTATTCTCTTCCTAGCTCAAAAGTCGATCAATGCAATAAAGTTGGTCACGTGTTTTACTTTACGCGTGACCAATTTCATTAGCACGTAACATTTGAGTAACTTCACTCACCTCATTCAATCCATAAGTCCATCCCTGCTGTATCCTCTCCCGAGCCCAAAGATTGTGAGTGTTCTCAGCCAGTTGGTCGACCAACTCGTCCATCTTGGGAGTGAGTGTGACCGCGCTCAGGTCTAGAGGCGCTGGCTTGTAGCCGTTGGACTGCAAATAGTATAATATTGGAATATAGAATATAATAGACTATGGGACTAAATTTCTTCAACTTTACATATCCTTTCAATTATAACTAGCCTGTATGCAGTTACGCCACACGGCCACACCTTTAAGATTTTTTCTCATTTTATCTCTCCTAGAGGGTGCTATAACTATGGAGGTGCCGATAGGAGTTGAGTTACCTTTTCAATCTAATCATGATAACTAGTTTGAAAGTTATGATAGAACAGTTGTACTTCCAAAAGTAAATTATAGTACTTAACCAGGTCAAAGTCATAACCATTCTTTATGCTTTAGTTGGGTAGGTAGATAACGTACTAAAAACGGAGTATAGTGTAAGCTATGTAATACTTACTTGCATGAAAGGTTCATTCGGTAGGCGAACGTTTCTGATGCGCGCCGGTGGCTTGTCCAAGCTGATGTAATAGCCGAGAGCAAGGATTGTCCTGAAAAGGGAAAATCAAATATGTTCAATACCAATATTACAAACTAGATGATGCCCGCAACTTCGTTGCGACAAAATTCGTTTATCGCGCGGGAACCGTACATTTTACCGGGATAAAAAGTATCCTATGTCCTTTCTCGAAGTACCAAACAGTAAATTCGTGTAAGCAGTTTGGGCGTGAAGACAGACAGACAGACACACTTTTGTATTTATAATATTTGTATGGATATATCGTATCACCGTGGGAGAGCCATGCTTCGGCACGAATAGGCCGGCTCGACCGGAGGAATATCACAGGTTCACAGAATACCGGCGTGAAACAGCGTTTGCGCTGTGTTTCGTCGCGTGAGTGAGTTTACCGGAGGCCCAATCCTCTACCCCCCCTAGAAATTACCTCTTAAAAGGCCAGCAACACACCTGCAGGTCTTCTAATGTTGCGAATGTCCATGGGCGACGGTAGTTGCTTTCCATCAGGTGACCCGTTTGCTCGTTGCCCCCTTTTTTATAAAAAAAAGGAGATACATACTTGAGCGTCTGCACAGCTAGCTGTATGTCGTATCGTTTTTCCGCCGGCGGCAGTCGCTCGAACGGCACCAGACAGGGGTGGACTTTGTGCAGGTCGTCGCGCTGCTCGCCGTACATCCAACCAGCTTCGATCTATTAATATAAAAGTGGAAAGATCAAGGATTGTTGAGATTGAAGTAACTTAAATGTCGTTAACTAGTTATTAGTTATATTCAAATTAAAGTTTTTTGTAGAAAATATCGAAGGCCAAATAAAAAAGTCACCAAAAGTTCACGTTCAAAAAGTTAAAAAGCAAATGAGCAACATGATATCGAAACGTAATGGCGTAGTTTCGTAACAATAACACGCAACAAAACTACGCCTTACTTTGTTGGGCGAGCAACAATATCAAATTGTCAAGATTTTGACTATACCGTAACGAAAATAAACCTAACACCCCCGACTCCGACCGAACTCCGAACGGCACAGCGGTACGGTTCTGCCAGACTTCGGCATGGTGTTTATGTACTTGCGACTAGACGTTGCGAATTATAATTGCACTAGACGTTCCGCGCGGCTTCGCCCGCGTACGGCGTAAATTAGATATTTCACAGACAAATCAGTCTACAAAAAATAGCCTATGATCCTTCACGTGGTCTACTTCTTATCTGACCCAAATGACAGAAAAATTGCTCTACTAGTTCGTGAGATCTGCCCTTTCAAATAATTTCCCCCGTTTATTCCACATTTTCTTCTATTTCTTCGCTCCTATTAGTCTTAGCGTGATAAAATATAGCCTATAGCCTTCCTCGATAAATGGACTATCTAACACTGAAAGAATTTTTCAAATCGGACCAGTAGTTCCTGAGATTAGCGCGTTCAAACAAACAAACTAACAAACTCTTCCGCTTTATAATATTAGTATAGATATAAAAAAAAAAAAAAAAACTAGGCCTTTGCATCCGTTGTGGATGATTTATACAGTATTTTTAGAGCGAAGTAACCACTCCTCAAATACTGTAGTGCCTGGGACAAGATTTAAATGTCCGTATGGTTGCCCAAGCACATACGGCATTCTCGCAACATAGTCGACCTAGTCCAGAGGAAAGAACTAGTCAATACGTCTGGGACCAACTATGTACGGGTTTCCTCACGATGTTTTCCTTCACCGTACGAGCGTCCGTATTATGTACTTGAGATCAGAAAATGTCTCATTGGTACACGCCTCCACCCGGGATCGAACCTGCACCCTCTACGAGTGCGAACCAAAGGTCTACCCATTAGGCCACGGACGCTCTAATTGCATAAGTTGATATGAAATACTATGCAATAGCTTTACCGGGGCAGTCCCCGAGTGCCACACGTATTTTTATTTTCTAAATCTTACCTTGTTCATGGCCCACATCTCGTGTATATTCTCCGCCAATTTGTCCCTTATCTGTTCAATGTATTGTGGCAGGGTAATCTGAAAAGAAAAAAAAAGTCTCATTAGTATCTTTTAACTGACCAATGGATTCATGATATCTGAGCGTTTCAGCTCTGTATAGGAAACTTCCCGATAAACTTGGTATCACTTCCCATCTAATATGAACCTTCCCTGGACTTCCACGATTATCTAAATATATACAACTCAAGGGTGACTGACTGACTGACTGACATAGTGATCAATCAACGCACAGCCCAAACCACTGGACGGATCGGGCTGAAATTTGGCATGCAGGTAGATGTTTTGACGCAGGCATCCGCTAAGAAAGGATTTTGATCAAATCTACCCCCAAGGGAATAAAATATGAAAGTTTGTATGAAACTTTGTAAATTTTAAACCGATGGGGCTGAGACTTTGACACCTAATTAATAATAATACTTTTTAACGCGAGCAAAGCCGCGGGCAAAAGCTCGTTTTAATACTACAATTGATCGCTGTTAAGCATTTGTGTATTAAATCACAAATTTATTTTTTGGTAAGTTGTTAATGCAGTCTTGTTCTAAATGATCTAAAGAACATGATTGCATTCATAACTCTACAGTGTGTAACAAAAATAAGTGATAATACTTTAGGGTGTGTATGTGTTCCTTGTAGAGAGTTTACTGTGAAAGTAGCAGCGCTGAAAGACGATTTTTTTTTCACTTTTGTATGGGCAAGGGCCCGAGCGTCAGAGTTTCCCCATACAAAAGTAAAAAAAAAAATTCGTCTTTCAGCGCTGCTACTTTCACAGTGAACTCTCTACAAGGAACACGTACACACCCTAAAGTATTATCACTTATTTTTGTTACACCCTGTATACTTCACATTTTTGTGGGATGATACACAAATGCTTAACAGGGTCCAATAATCCGAATCGGTTCAGCCGTTCTTAAGTTTTAGGCAGACTAAGAAAATTTTAATTTAATTTTCTTTAAATATAGATTTCTCATTTCTGAAATACAGTGGCGTTCTCACCGCAGCCGTGTCGACGGGAGTGGGCACGAATGCAGTGTCGTCTTGTACTAGAGGGGGCCCTGCTAACGCCCTCTTCGCTAAGTTTCCGAAGTAGAAACACGGCTCTAAAGCTAGGACCTGAAAAAAAATTAGACAATTAAAATAAAATAGATCTAGTATCACAAATATACATTTTATGCGTACTTCCATAAAAATGGCAAAGTTTGTCTGTCTTTGTAGACACCTGAACGGATTTTGTAGACACCTGTACAATTTTCGTAGCAATCTGGACAGTTTTATTACACATCTGTACAATTTTCCTAGACAACTGTAAAATTTTCGTAGACACCTATACAGTTTTCATAGATAACTGAACAGATTTCGTAGACATTAGACAATTTTAAAGTTTTCGTAGACACCTGTACTGTTCTCGTTAACATCTGTACAATTTTCATAGACACCTGTACAGTTTTAGTAGCAACCTGTACTGTTTTCGTAGCAACCGGTACAGTTTTCGTAGACAACCTGTACAGTTTCGTAGACAACTGGACAGTTCTCGTAGACACCTGTACATTTCTCGTAGATACCTGTATAGTTCTCGTAGCAACCTTTGCAGTTCTCGTATCAATCTGTACAGTTTTCGTAGCATCCTGTACAGTTTTCGTAGCAACCTGTACAGTTTTCGTAGCAACCTGTACAGTTCTCGTAGCGACCTGTACAGTTTTCGTAGACACCTGTACAGTTTTCGTAGACACCTGTACAGTTCTCTTAGACACATGTACAGTTTTCGTAGACACCTAGACTGTTTTCATAGCAACCAGTACTGTTTTTTTAGACACCTGAACAGTTTTCGTAGACACCTGTACAGTTTTCGTAGCAACCTGTACAGCTTTCGTAGACACTTCTACAGTTTTCGTAGCAACCTGTACATTTTTCGTAGACGCCTGTGCAGTTTTCGTAGATACCTGTATAATTTTCGTAGCATACTGTACAATTTTCGTAGACACCTGAATAATTTTCGTAGATAATTGTACAGATTTCGTAGACAACTGCACAGTGCTCGTAATAGATACGTGGGAGAGCCATGCTTCGGCACGAATGGGCCGGCTCGACCGGAGAAATACCACGTTCTCACAGAAAACCGGCGTGAAACAGCGCTTGCGCTGTGTTTCGCCGAGTGAGTGAGTTTACCGGAGGCCCAATCCCCTACCCTATTCCCTTCCCTACCCTCCCCTATTCCCTTCTCTTCCCATCCCTACCCTCCCCTATTACCCTATTCCCTCTTAAAAGGCCGGCAACGCACCTGCAGCTCTTCTGACGCTGCGAGTGTCCATGGGCGACGGAAGTTGCTTTCCATCAGGTGACCCGTTTGCTCGTTTGCCCCCTTATTTCATAAAAAAAAAACCTGTACAGTTATCTTAGACAACCTGTACAGTTTCGTAGACAACTGTCCAATTTTTGTAGACACCTGTATAATTTTCGTAGATAACTGTACAGATTTCGTAGACAATTGTACAGTTCTCGTAGACACCAGTACAGTTGTTTAATTTACTCCTTCAGCGCTGCGTATCGATTTATTCAATGAGCTTATAAAATACTAGAGTAGCAACGTCTTACAAGCGATTCTCAGAAATGCATAACCACTTGATAGTTCAAAAGACGATGTCAAGTCATTATGGCATTACGTCATTATGTAAGTCAGATATGCCTGCCGGCATCTTCGAAGTGGCAACGCGTTGCTGCCGTAAACTGCCAATCTAGTTACGTTAGTAACATATAATATCAGTGGATTTATTCATGTACCTGTTGCGGCAATAGACTCTCGACTAGCGGCGAGTACCCCATCGGCGCGGCGTAGCGTAGGCGACCGTGTTCACCACCCAAGAGGAAGCGACAACTGGAAATTGAAAAAAAAAAATGTAAATAAAGAAAAATATTAACCGATCGTTTTAAGGAGGAGAATATCAAAGGCATGATTTTTTAAGCTATCGCATAGCTTTTATCGGGAGATTTGAGGGCAGCGACCGAACCAAGAAATTCCGTAACGAAAAAACTTAACACCCCCACTCCGACGGCGTCGACGTCGGTGCGGCGTTGCCAGACTTCGGCACGGTGTTTGTGTGCGTGTGACTAGACGTATAAGAATTATAATTGCATAAGTTGATAAAAAATCCTAAGCAATAGCTTTACTGCGGCAGTCCCCGAGTGAAACACATGTTTTTTCTTTTTGTAAGTTAGCCATTTAGATTCACATTACTCTTTCAGCTTTACAATTTAAATGCAATATGCATAGCTAAAACTAATGGTATAGGCTCAGCGATCTTAAACTTGTGCGTCTATTACCTGAGTTTGCTGGAACAACTGAAGACAGGGAAGAATATGCCCTCCAGGTCGAACTTGGTAAAAGAACCCGTGACCCTGACTATGTCATGAAATTTTCAGCGATCTTTAAGCTGTGCGCGGTCTACACCTGAGTTTGCTGGAACAGCTGATGACAGGGAAGAACATGCCCTCCAAGTTAAAGTTAGTGAGAGAACCCGTGACCATAAAGCTTTCAGCGCTCTTTAAGTTGTGTGTGATCTATGTATACCTGAGTTTACTGGAACAGCTGATGACAGGGAAGAACATGCCCTCTAGGTTGAAGTTGGTGAATGACCCGGTGACTCTGACTCCGTTAAACATAAAGTTTATGATGGGCACCGTCAGGTCGAGAGCGCAGCCGATCACGTCACCTGTAAATGACAGTTCAATGTTATATTTTAAAGCGTGTGTTCCGATATGTAGCCCAGTATAATGGTCAGTGCTCATGACGTCATGAATGCAACGCCATATCGGCTAAAAGAACCCCGCCCGCTCGCCATTGTGCCGCAATGTGTAAATTTTTTCAAATAAATTTTAAAATAGATTGTACTACGGCGTATTAGAGTACTATATTAACTGATAAACTATAGTTCAGTCGGGCTAAGATGGCACCAGCGGTCATTGACCTTAATAGTCTAGGAGTTATGTGTCTGTTAACTTAAAAAAAAAATCTGTGACAGTTTAACTGAATGAACAGGCGTATTGAGCATACTCAGTTCTAATCGAGTATGCAAAATATTATGATATCGCCTTTAGACTAGAAACATCTGTCACTTCATTGTCAATCACGGTTTATATGGAAAATATGACAAGTTTTTGAGAAGGGGTCAATGATCGATGGTGCTACGTTAATCCATTTTGACCAACCTTTCCTAATAAACGGTTCCTCAGCATGCGTCCTATTGACCGCGGTCTTCCGACCACCAGACCAGAGGTAAGCGCCGTCGAAACCGTACGAATAGAGGTCGTCACCAACACCATTACCACCCCATTTTTCACCACCACCAGGGTAGGGGACGTAGCTGAAAATTAAAAAAAATACTTGAGTAAGTTGCAGTAAGCTTGGCAAAAAAGGAGACGCCAAACACAAATTTTAAATTACATAAAATATTGTAAAACTTTATTAAACCAAATATAAAATGTGCAAGCATGACACTGACCTCCATTATACAAGTACGCTGGACTAATGATACCCTTTGAAATGACAGCTATTTTTTGTGCCTATTTGAAGCGGAATCAGCTCCCCCAATGGGAGTGATAGGAACTAAATTTGACCATTGACCAAATATATTTGTCTATGATTTGACGTAAAAATGACCCTCGATGGATCCCTTCATCAGGTCACCACTTTTATGAATATGGTACCAAATTGGGATGATAACCTATACACAACAAGTACCAATTTAACTGAGTAAATTGATATTATATTTTTATTTTAATAAAATCAAGTACTGATAGATTGTTAAGTCTCGCGAGTCGCGACAAGCTTTTATCATGCAAATTGTATAATATATTAAGGATTATAACTTAATAGTTAAAAAATTTAAGGAGGAATTTATTTTTTTCTTTTTAGACTATTTAAATAAAAGCTTTTTTTCAAAAAGTTTTTTGTTTATAATTTATTTTGTAGTAGTTTTTATGACATAAAGAATCGAATAAATGCACTTTTGCTTTTTATTAATGTCATGCCAAATTAAATGAGACAATCAAGTGAAAGGACAGAAAGGAAAAACACCTGAAATAGACCAATAGTTCAATTATTAATAACAATTAATCTCTCTCTCTCTATACACTTACCCGGTAGTGTTGGCCCATCCGATCCTAAGATGTGGCATCATATGTGTGGTCTTCTCGATATGATCCATCGTCACTTCGAAGTACCACTTCTGATATACCGCAGAACCTTCCACCCGACCGACGAAGATGTTGGGTCGGACACTGAAATAAAAACAAGATAAAATAAATTTTTAAATAACAATTTTAATACGAGGTCTTTTTGAAACAATAAAATATTTTTAGGGTTCCGTACCCAAAGGGTAAAAACGGGACCCTATTACTAAGACTTCGTTGCCTGTCCGTCTGTCTGTCTGTCTGTCTCCAGGCTGTAACTCAAAAACCGCTATAGCTAGACTTCTGAAACTTTCACAGATTGTGTATATTTGTTGCCGCTATAACAACAGATACTTAAAATAAAGTTAATATTTAAGGGGGGCTCCCATACAAGAAACGTGATTTTTTTGGCCTTTTTTGCTCGTAATCAATAATGGTAACAGCTAGGCACTTGAAATTTTCACAAAATCCTTAGTTTTATTTGTACTTTAGTAATTAATAATAAAATTAAAAGGGGGGCACCCATACAAAAACCACAATTTTTTGTCTACTTTCACTCTATACCGGTACGGAACCCTTCGTGCGCGAGTCCGACTCGCACTTGGCCGATTATTTTCTGTTACATATATTTTAAAAGTGCTGAGATGTTACGAAGTTTTTGTACGAAACAGCTGAATTTGTTTCAACTAAGAAAGTTGACTGCACACTATAAGTTGCTTATTTTTTACTCTTTAAAGTTTGTATAGTGTTTAAAAGAACACCTTCTAGAGGTTATATTACATTTTTACTACGAAATTTATATGGAGACATATTAAGAGGGCGACTAACGCAAAAAATCAAACATCGTCCTTCTCTCTTCACACTCACGCCCGTCTTTCATATGCCAGGTGAAAAAGGACGACGCGAATTCATCGCCAAATTAGTTTTTTCTCAATAACTCGATAAATATATAACATTTTAAAAATCCGCTAGGTCTGATTCTCAATGATAGAATTTCATACAATGTGTTAAAATATTAACTTAGTTTAATGCACGGTTATGGCAATATATGAAAAATTCGTGAAAATTAGATGCATCTTCATGATTTTTTTCTATCGAGAAAATTTTAAAATATCGTGTTTTCGCTAGGTTGGATCCTCGAAAATATAATGTAGTATTTATGTTTAGAAAATGAAACAATTCGGGGCTTATTTTCAAGTATAAAAATGAATGTGTTTATCATTTTCTGCTATATTATCGAATTTGGACACTGAGTAAACGCCCTCATATACAAGGGTGTTTTTGGTTTATATTTACACTTTATATCAGGATGCTCCAAGAACATACAGATACATACAGACAGACACATATATATATATATATATATATATATATATATATATATATATATATATATATATATATATATATATATATATATATATACACCTCACCTGGACACGTGATCGACCAGCTGCGTCTGCAGCAGCAGATTCTTCCCTGGCAGCAGATAGTCGCAGATGTTGTTCTGGGAAGAGCGCACCGCGACGCCGTTACCGACGCACAAAGAACATAACACATCCAGAACCTTCGGGTCTCGACCGTGCTTCTCGAGTAGAGAGATGATGACTTTTATGTGCTCATCCTGAAAACAAATAATTAGTATTTAATACTATGGTTGATGCGGCGATTCGAGGCGATAGCGATCATTGACCCCCAGACAAAAACTTGTCTATCTGTAACAGCACACTATCCATTGCTCACCCTCATCATATTCAACGCCTCAGGCGAGTCGATGAGCACGCAATGTAGCACATCCAACATGCCGGTACCCTCTCCCGAAGCCTGCGAGCCGAGACGAGAGAACAGCCAGTTGAGACGGTTCGAGTTGGCGAACTGGGCGCAGTTGGTGTGGTTGCCTTTGATGATGGCAGCTGAAAAGAAATGTTGTGTTAGTTTATTTGCAAAATGTGCAGGGATACAAGGATCTTTTGACAGTTGGTTGACATGGGAGCGTGGATGCGAAAAGATTTAATGACATTGGCCGGAAAGGTGGATGCCAAACTTTTCTTTGACACTTTACAATATAGCGGAATTCATTTTAGCTATACACGTAACGGCGTAATTTGGCAGTAGTGGTAATTTACCCCTTGACAAGAAATTGACATGTTTCAATGTTTTCTTAGATACAAATTGCGATTGACAATGATGTTTCTAGTCTAAGGGTTATCGGTTAGAACTAAGTATGCAGTAAATCGCTTTGAACTTATAAAAAGTTGGAGATTACCATTTTAGAGTTACCAAGAGGTCTTCATATTAATCTATAAGTGTTCAATTTTTTTTTAAATAACAGAATACATTGCGAGAATCTTTCAAGTCGCATCGTTGCTAACTAGGAAAGTCAAATATCGCTGCTGCCAACTAAATCTATTGTGACTTTACGTGCGAAAAATCTTTGTAGTATAATATGTTAGAAAATTCTTAAAGTTTTAATTCAAATTCAATAAGAACTAAGAAGTTTGTCTGCAGCCCATCTCTACAACTTACCTAGCAACTGATACAAGTAGACAGATATCATATCCCAGCTCTGCCCGCTCTCTTCACCAGCCAAGAAACCCTATGTGACGTAATCACATAGAGTTTGTCTACACTGTCTCTACCATACACAACTTACCCAACAGCTGATGCAAGTAGACAGAGATCATATCCCAGCTCTGATCGCTCTCGCCACCAGCGAGGAAACCCTGAGAAGTGATCACGTGCAGTTTGTCTACACCCTGTCTCTACCATAGACAACTTACCTAACAGCTGGTACAAGTAGACAGAGATCATATCCCAGCTCTGCCCACTTTCATCACCAGCGAGGAATCCAGCGAGGAAACCCTGTGACGTGATCACGTTGATCTTGTCTATGGCCTCCAAAATCAAGTTCAGTATACCCTCCTCTTGGAACAGGTCTTGACGGTTTCGGAGAGCACGGAACTTGTTCTGTTTTTCCTCGTGTTCTGAAAAATATGACGTGGTTTGAGTTTGAGAAAGTAAGCGCAGATTTATAATACAGGTCAGTGACACTTTGAAATAAAACTAAATGATAATACTATAGGGTGTTTAAGTTTTCCTTGTATAGAGCTCACTGTAAAGGGAGCAGCGCTGAAAGATTTACTTTTTTGAAAAATCCATAACGTTGGGGTTTTCCTTATAGAAATATAGAAGTTAAAAGCTATAAACACAGTGAACTCTATAAAGAACACATACACACCCTAATGTTAATACTTTGTTTTATTTAACCTGTGTAGAAAATCATAAAGTGTAAAATTGTTTGTCAAAAATAAAAACACAAATAACAAAAGTAAATTCATACAATAGTAAATACGGTTATGTGTAGATTATACTCCTTATTTTTTGGAAGTCGGTTTAAAAGTGATGAGAATCCTTTGATGAATAGCTGAGTAAGACAGGCGAGCGGAGCGAGCGAGCAAAAGTAATGTCTAATTTTATTCGCTCGCTTCGCTAGCTCGTACTACTAGCGTTTACGATGACTTGAGCTGTAGTTCCTGGAAATTCTTAATAAAAAATACGTGTAGACAAATACTTCATTTTAATCTTATAAAATTAGGGGACAAACGAGCAAACGGGTCACCTGATGAAAAGCAACTAGAAGGTAAGTTGCTTTTCATCAGGTGACCCGTTTGCCCATGGCAAATTTAATTTTAATCTAAATGTAAGTAAACGTCAGGCTATAATTGTACCAGTTTTTAAAACGGTTTCTTTAAACGGAGTATTTGTCATATATAACAAAAAAGGCGTAATTTCGTTTAATCTATTAAAATATATACAAATACATAATACACAAAAAAATTACAAACAAAAAAGACAAATAAAAAATACATCAGCTGTTTACAAACGTATGGCGTCATTACTATTTACTAACGTATGACGTCACTTCTGTCTACAAAAGTATGACGTCACTTCTGTCTACAAACCTATGACGTCATTACTGCTTACAAACGTATGACGTTACAACTGTTCAGAAACGTATGACGTCACTTCTGTTTACATTATGACATCACTTTCAACACTACTCTCCAAATGTATGACGTCACTTCTGCTCACAATCGTATGACGTCACTTCTGTTTACTTTATTACTCACCCATGTCCTCGTCCGGCTGTGCGAAGTAGTTGATCAGATCCTCCAGACACATGACCATCTCGCCCAGGTTGACTGACGCGAAGAACATGGAGTGACGCCGGTTTTCTTGGAGGGTTTCGAGGCCACTGGATAACGGTTGAAAAGTAATTATCACGGGCTTTGAGCGCGGCGACTGAATCAAGAAATTCCGTAACAAAAAAAACCTAACACCACCCCCTCCCTATTTTAGACTTATGACAGTTTAAGCCTTTGTGAATCATCACATATCATGTATCAACAGTTATGTTCTTTAGATCATTTTGAACAAGACTGCATTCATAATTCAACAAACAAAAAATGTGGGTTGCTGTAAGGCCGCGTTTCCACTGACGCGGAGCGGAGCGGAGAGGAGCTTAGCGGTGCCGAATTGACCAATCACAATGCTCGAAATCTTCGCTCCGCTTCGCTGTCATGCCGCTGGAATAGCACGATTGGTCAATTCGGGCACCGCTAAGCTCCTCTCCGCCCCGCTCCGCGTCAGTGGAAACGCACCCTTACAGCAACCATCTATGATAGACAAAACTGCCTTATAATTTTCATGTTCCAAATTATCGCTCCATTAAAATACTATCATAACACTCACTTTATAAACTTCGTGAACAGCGAAGAACACTTCCTAATTACTCTAGCAGTCCTAGACTCTTCTTCCTGTGACCTTGAGAAGTCGAGTCCGTCGTCCATTTTTCCTTCTTCGTGCAGAATGGCTTGCTTCTCTTCTACTTTACCAACTCCTTTCTTCTTCGTCTCGTATGACTAAAAATTAAATAAAATAAAAAATAATTAGAAGTTTTACTTTTTAACTGGGGATTGGAATTTAAAGTATCTCCATTTCAAATTTCATCTGTTTGGATCTTCAAGCGTGATGAGGTAACAGACAGACACAAACACTTGTGAATTTTATATGTGGGAGAGCCATGCTTCGGCACGAATGGGCCGGCTCGACCGGAGAAATACCAAGTTCTCACAGAAAACCGGCGTGAAACAGCGCTTGCGCTGTGTTTCGCCGAGTGAGTGAGTTTACCGGAGGCCCAATCCCCTACTCTATTCCCTTCCCTACCCTCCCCTATTCCCTTCTCTTCCCATCCCTACCCTCTCCTATTACCCTATTCCCTCTTAAAAAGGCCGGCAACGCACTTGCAGCTCTTCTGATGCTGCGAGTGTCCATGGGCGACAGAAGTTGCTTTCCATCAGGTGACCCGTTTGCTCGTTTGCCCCCTTTGTTTCATAAATAAAAAAAAAATATAATATTTTTATCTGTAAATTCCTGTCTTACCTTATAAGACAGCCACAGTCCCGTCTCCGAGTGCTGTACAATGACTGTCGAGTCGCCATACTTGATGATGGGAGCTCCAATCACCTCCAGATCCTTGTCTTCCAATACCACTTTCTGGTCATCCTTCTCTTGGCGGAGGCAGAAAGCGCAGGATGCGGTTGTCGCTTCGTCTCTGATAATAAAAGTAAAAAAATGTTTGAAATGACATCATTCTGGTTGGAAAATTGAAAGTTTTTTTTTATATTCCCTGTGCGCAATGGATGGAAGACGCGCAATAGTTTGCCAATTTTTACAAATTATGCACTATGACAACATATAATAAAAACAAAACAAAATAAGCATTTAAGGGGGTCCTCCCAAAGAAGATTTCTTTTTAACCACGACGACCTAGAAGAACAAAAAGATGGATAAAAGAAGAAAACGACGACGACACCTTCGATGACTACGATCATAAAGAATTAGGAGAAGATGAAGAAGAAAATAAAAATAACGATGTCGAAGACGACAGACACGACGACTAAAATGTTAGTGATGATGATAATCATGATAGAAAAGTAGAATAATGAGAAGAAAAAAAGGAAGACGACAACGACGACGATGTTAATAATGGTGATAATCAAATAGAAAAGACAAGAGTAAATACCATGACAATAACAATGACAATCCACAAGAATAAGAATAAGAATGGATTTATTTTTAGCATCACAAAATATATCATAATGTAAGTCAGTGGTACAGTTCGACTATAATATTAATACAATTTACTATAATGCTGTGTGACGCCAAAAATTGGCCCCAGCTCAGCAAACGCAGCAAGCAAGCCCGCTGCGCTGATATTCTGCAGAGGCCAATGAGTGGCTTCACAACGCTACTAAACTAAACACAAAATTTACAGAAAAAAAAACAAATAATAATAGTGATAAGAACTAATCAAATACAACAAATTACAAAATACATACATTTCAATCTAAAGGTGTTGTCTTTAACTTTGAAAAGAGAGAGAGAAAATAATAGAAATTTGACAGAAGGTAAAACAAAAAAAAAAAAAAAAAACTTATAATGGCGGTTTGACGTCTGCAAACTAAAACGTGGTTTTTGATGTGGCATTAATAGAAAATTTTGTTATGTGCCTCACGCCGTTCGACAACCTTCACTTACAAGCCAGTGGTGCATACACCTCAGGTATTTACCACTGTCCGTTGAATTGAAAGTAGGTGACATCTGTAATGCAAACTAAAGGTTTTTTTGGTTGGTTGTTCCAACAGCGAGAGGCCGCATACTTAAAAGATCCTCGAAATGTGGCCGACCTATGCTGTGGTGGCAAGATGCGGTACTGGGAGGCTCTTGTAGGAGTGTTAACCTCACTTGCCCAGGATAATTTCTCACAACTCACCTGCTAACGCGTGCACGCCAGCTCCAGCTACCAGATAGAACACACTTGGATGTCCCAAGCTACCTTCGTAGACGACGATGATGAAGAAAAAGAAGAACACGACGAAAATAAAGAATCAGAAAATGAACACGCCTTCGTAGACCACGATGGAGAAGAAAAAGAAGAAGAAGACAAAGATGACGACGATGATGACGACGATGACAATCAAGATACTATGACTGTACTAACAATAATTTACAAGCCCTCACCTGCTGACAAGATACAGCTCGTTCTGGTCGTTGACGCCGAGGTATCCGCCGGTGGTGATGTGCCTGATCCTCATGGGGTGGTACCAGTTGATGAACCTGCCCGCCCACTTGGTGCATGCCAGCACAAACTGCCAGAGCGAGCGGGCTTGGGACATCACAGAGCTACCTTCGTAGACGACGATGATGAAGAAAAAGAAGAAGAAGATGACGAAAATAAAGAATCTGAAGATAAATACGCCTTCGTAGACCACGATGGAGAAGAAAAAGACGAAGAAGACAAAGAATAAGACGAAGATGACGACGATGAAGACGAAGATGACGACGATGAAGACGACGACGACGATGACGATGACGATAACGATGATGATCAAGATACAACAATAAAAATTCACAAGCCCTCACCTGCTGACAAGATACAGCTCGTTCTGGTCGTTGACGCCGAGGTATCTGCCGGTAGTGATGTGCCTGATCCTCATGGGGTGGTACCAGTTGATGAACCCACCCGCCCACTTGGTGCGCGCCAGCTCCAGCCGCCAGAGCGAGCGGGCTTGGGACATCACGGAGCCGCCTTCGTAGACCACGATGCTGTGAAAGAATATTGGTAGGTTTAAGGTTGAAGAACTGTTTGGATAATATCTCCTTAAGAGAAAATAATCCATACAAATATTATTTAATATGATGTGTTACACACACACACACACACACACACACACACACACACACACACACACACACACGCACACGCACACGCGCACGCGCACGCGCACGCGCACGCGCACGCGCACGCGCACACACACACACACACACACACACACACACACACACACACACACACACACACACACACACACACACACACACACAGGAAAACACATAATGCTGTCTTTTTGTCTGTTTCTTTACGCTAAAACCACTGAACCGATTTAGTTCACAACGTGTTACGTGACGATACAATATTGTAATACTGTGACGATACGATGTATTTTGAAATTTGCCGTGGGGCCTCCAGTTACAATTTTAAATCATAGAACATAAATCACTGAGAATTTACCCTTTTACTTAATAAATTTTTCAACACATCTGGTCTACGGTACATCTGCAACGAGAGTAAAGGAAAAACCTCTGCCCTATACAGGATTTAAAAAAAAAACTTTTATCCACCATCTTTGTTCTGACTTTACCCTGGATTGTCTTTAAAAAAAAAAAAAAACTACTCACTTCTGTCCACCATCTTTGGTCCACGTGCTCGGTATGGTGAGACACTCGTCGCCTCCGTGGAAGAACCGTAGAACGTCACCACCGAAGACATATCCCACGTACTTCATACGCGATATACCTGTACCGTACGGCTGGACAGACCAGTGGGTCACGTGGAAGGAAGCATTGACTATGGATACCTCGTTCTCTTTGGTCGTGTGCTGGAAATGTCACCAAATATTAAAACTACCTACATCAACACAAGTATCTGGACTGGAACTAGATTATGTTATATCAAATATTATTATAGCTTTCATTCGTTTGTTTTCATTAATTTTCCACCTTTTTGGTAAAAGGTGGCCCCGTGCGAGTTTCTTACACCAGTTCTTACGGTCGGGTTAGTTCCCGAACCAGTGGTAAGCACCATAGTTCCGACGTTCAAAGCGTGTATGTTTATACCAACTTTGAATTTTATTCTTTATTTTTTTTGTGGGACCAATCAAAACCAGATTTTTCGAGTTTTGACCAATCAAAATGCGTCGGAAATATTAAAGCTGTTATTGCTAATGTTTGATTAAGATAAAAGGATTGCTGGTCATTTCCCAAAGGCAAATTATGTGATGTTGTAAATACTTAGCCAAGACACTACACGCTAAGATCAAGACATTAATTAGGATACTCACCAAGTATCTCTCTGTAGCTACTGATACCAAGATCAAGTCGTCACCAACTCGAACTTTCTCACCCTCAGATCTAAAAATTACAATTTTTTTTAAAGATTTTAATTACCAAAAAACATTACATGATATTTTTAAAAATACTGTTAGCGTTTATTTAGGGTTTATCACCTAAAATAAGATTTTTAATGTTTTGCAAGGAAAATATATCAAAAAATCAGATGTCGTATTATATTGTCTACTTTTCTCTGCCCAACTATAGCCAATCTCCAAAACGAAGGCTTACCTTTGCTTGCTAGCCGGATGTAGAGTCCACCAACACGCTTCACCTTTCGAATGTTCTTGTAAACCGACGTCGAACGCCAACTTATCTTGGGAAGACGAAGTCGAGAGACAGGCTAGGTACTGCAAAAAAATATTACAATAGTCTTGGTATAATTGGATTAGGAAATCAGACAAAAATGTATCATTAGATTTTTTTGACTTTTTTGTCACAAAACGGACTACTTCCCTAGGTTTCGTTTTGTAACCGGATGCAATTTAGAGATCAATGCTTAACATTAAAAAAACATTAAAATATAATGTTTTTTTTTTACTTTGGCTTTTTTCAAAACTTACAAAAAATCTTACCATATCTTAATAAAAAAATCAATTTAATTTAAAAAAATCTTACCATATCACTGTTCAAGTGTCGCAGAAGTATGGCGTTGCCATACAACAAGGTTCTATGTCCAGACCCTGTACCTTTACCCTGAAAGAATAAGAACAATCCATAAACAAATAAATCAACAAAAAAAAAAATTGAAGCAGCTTCACAATTTTTTATTTTATTTTATTTTTACTTTTCATTTATTAGTCGAGTTATTTTCAGCGAAAACCATGCCACTCTAATTCGAAAAAATTCACATTAAAATATCATGAAAGAAATGGCATCTACTTAAAGGGTCGTAATCCTTCTAAAAAATATTTTTCGTAATATAATTTTCAATAAAATAAAATTGTTATTTTATTATTCATGATTTTGCGATTTATTTAATACATTTTTAACATTTTTATTGATTTTTAATTAGCTTTAAATAGCTGAAACTAGACGAAAAGGAATACTTTCAGAGGATTTTTTTTTTAAAAGATTAAAATAACGAAAATATAAAGTAGAGATTTTTTTAAATAAAAGTATTTTGTCAAAAGGTTTGTAATAATTAGATTTTTATTGAGTCTTTTCAAAGTTTTTCTTTATTTGAGAAATATTGTTAATTTTTGGAGTTCCGTACCCAAAGGGTAAAAACGGGACCCTATTACTAACGGCCGTTCCCAATATTCAATCTATCTCTGGTTTGACATACAACCGATCGCAGCTAACATTGAATTGACATAAAATATATGTCTCTAATGTCTAATGAGAGCTATTCCTATCTCTAGTAGGGCAAAACCAGAGATAGATCAAATATTGGGAACGGCCGTAAGACTTCGATGCCTGTCTGTCTGTCCGTCTGTCTGTCTCCAGGCTGTAACTCATAACTCAAGAACGGTAATAGCTAGAAAGATGAAATTTTCACAGATTATGTATTTCTGTTGCCGCTATAACAACAAATACTAAAAACAAAATAAATTAAACATTTAAGGGGGGCTCCCATACAACAAACGTGATTTTTTTTACCATTTTTTGCTCGATATTAATGATGGCAATAGATAGGCATCTGAAATATTCACAAATTACTCAATTGTATTTATATTTTAATAATCAATACTTAAATTTAAATAAAATAAATAATTAAGGGGGGCTCCAATACAAAAACACATTTTTTTCCTATTTTTGTTCTATGGTACGGAACCCTTCGTGGGCGAGTCCAACTCGCATTTGGCCGATTATTTTACATTGTCATCCCCTCATTCCCATTTAAAATTTATGACATGAAAATTCAAGTATTCTGTACAATGTTTTATAGTGCAATTTGTTACATGAATGTTTCTGAATTTGTACAAGAAAGCAGACTGAAGTTTAGATAGTAAAATGACAATTACCAAGATTAAGGATCTTTGTAAAGAAAAAGACTCCGAAAAATTAGACTTTTCGAAAAAAAAAATTAAGATTTTAAAAATATTCAAGTGTAAAATTCTTAGAAAAATATAGTTCAGAAGAAATATAATGGAAAGAAATGGGAGTAAATTACCAAGAAATAGTACGATTAATACAGATGAAAAAGAAATAAAAGTCTGTTTTCTTGCTTGTCAAAATTTTTGTAAGTAGATGATTTTTTGCGATAAAACCTTTGTTTTTTTTCATGCAAGACCAGTCATCACGTTAAATATCTTTTCTTATTATTTTTTTTAATTCAGCGTCCTGACTGTCTTTACCGTATATTCTGTACATAATACTCACAACGTTTTCGCTTCCCTGGAAATTTAAATATTAAATAAAGTGTTATATAGGATAATATTATTCACAAATGCAGTAAAAACTATGTTAAACATTTATATTATCACAGTTGAGTGTAGATATTGTATGTGGATATTTATAGGAAGAGAGGAGGAGATGTTGAGTGTTGACTTCAAAACGTATTTAAAAAAATAGGTAAAGTAGTTTAAACCGTGCTTACTACTAATAATATTATACCTACACATTTTTAATTTTTTTTTTCAAAATACGCCAACAAATTTAGCTAAAAAAAAATGTTTAATTTTTTTTTTGCTTAAACAAGCAATATATAAAACAAACACATTTTAAAGCCAAATCTCTAAGTATTTAAACGTAATTTATTAAGTTTTATATTTATTGAAAATTATTTTTTTAACCACTTTAGAGGGGATTGTTAATACATTTACATACTTTTTTTTTTTTTTTATTTACTTACGGTTTCAGAGCCGGCGGCTGTGACCAATTCCTGCAGAGCTCTGACTGACAATGCCTGGAAAAAAAGCAATCTTTGGTAAGAGTCACAGCATATTTGAGAAAAGACAGTCTTAATGTAAAAATGCGCATACTAAAAGCTATAGTTTTTAGACAGTTTTGTCAATGTGTGACGAAATTATGAAACTTTTGTTGTATTCCAAACAATTACTCAAACATATTTGTATGACAACTAAAATAATTCAAAGTTTTTTCAAAGTTTTTTTTTAAATTGACGACCTCTGTGGCTCAATAGTTAAGTGTGTGGCAGCTCAAGCCGGGGGTCGCGGGTTCGAATCCCGCCGACGGAACAAAAAGTTTTCAATGTTCCTGGGTCATGGACGTGTATTAAATATGTGTATGATATAATAAAAATCTTAAATATATGTATAGTCTACGAATAATAAAAACTATGTATAGTATAAAAGTATTAAATATATTTCCGTTGTCTGGTAACCGTAACACAAGTCCTTGAGGTACTTAGCACGGGGCCAGACTGACGTGGTGTGAAGCGTCCATAGATATTATATTATTATTGATATTATTTTCAAACATTAATCCCCTTATTAATAAAGATAGCAAGTTTGCTTTAAGGCAAGAACAACACGTGACAAACAGGAAACGTCACACACAGATAACCTTGAATATGCAGTAATATTTTTATTAGTTTTTTTCAGTATCCTTACCATACTTAATGAGGGTTTTTGATATTCCATTTGCCAACAGATGCCGCTATGTAGCCTTAGGGTCTATCGTGTCAAATCGCTGCCATATGTCACGATATAGCTGTCATCAGGGCGAGCGAAGCGAGCCCTAGTATAAATATCCCACAACCTGAGCACTTTTGTGGTACTCTTTATGGAAAAACTATCACGCCCGTTAATTTGTGCTTTACCATAGTAATTTTTATATATATGCAGATATGTTATCATCGGTCAGTTCGGTAATATAATCTTAAAGATTATTACTACGCAGAAAAACGACGCGAGCCCTCACAAAGCTCGGCTGTTAGCTAGTAATGTCTATGTGATTTTCATATCAAATACCCTACGGCTACATAGCTCCATCTGGTGGCAAATGAAACGGAAACTCTCATTCACTAACTCGGCTGACCCATTGGCGTTACCTGTTCAATAACGAAGGTACTTAATTTACTGGCTAACCCGTGCGTGCCGAAGCTTCTCACCTGTTCAATAACGAAGACGCACTGCGAGAGATCAGGCGGTATATTCTTATCAGCAATGTTCTCTAGGAAGCAGTGCCGGTTACCGAAGCCTTCCGCGGCGAGACACACTCGCTCGCCGGTCGCGGTACACGACAGGCAGACCATGTCTTCCTGTGGGAATAAATTAGGTAATAAATGATATGAATGGTAATATGGTAATAAAAGATATAAATGGTAATAAATAAGATAGAAGAAGCTGAAACTTTTTTATTCAGTATATTTTTAGGGTTCCGTACCCAAAGGGTAAAAACGGGACCCTATTACTGAGACTTCGATGTCTGTCCGTCTGTCTCCAAGCTGTAACTCAAGAACCGCTATAGCTAGACTTCTGTTCACAGATTATGTATTTCTGTGGCGGCTATAATAACAAATGCTAAAAACAAAATAAAATAAATATTTAAGGGGGGCTCCCATACAACAAACGTGATTTTTTTTGCCTTTTTTGCTCGTAATCAATAATGGTAGCAGCTAGGCACTTGAAATACTCACAATATTCTTAATTATATTTGTAATTTAATAATCTAAGTATATATATAAAAATGAATCCATATTCGCGTGGTCACGACATCACGCCTGAACGGCTGGATCGATTTCACTATTTCTTTTTTTGATATGTTTGTTATTGTCCGGAGAAGAAGAATATGATAGAAAACATTTAAAAAATTGAGCGGAAAATTAGAAAATAAAAAAAATCTTATTTTTACTCTAATTTTAGGCTTTAGCGCTTTGGACAATATAAACTTTTTTAATGTAACATTATGATATTTGACATAGAATTGACAGAATGCATTTTTTGTGCGATGGGATAGCGATGTACGTTGCCATGGTGCCATACTTATTTAGTCACTTCAATAAAATAATATGGGCGAAATCGGAAATACTTTATATGGCAAAACAACGTTTGCCGGGACAGCTAGTTAATAATAAAATTAAAATAAAATAAATATTTAAGGGGGGCTCCCATACAAAAAACACAATTTTTTGCCAACTTTCGCTCAATAACGGTACGGAACCATTCGTGCGCGAGTCCGACTCGCACTTGGCCGATTTTTTTACATATGAACGTCGTTCCTACTGGTGCCTACTGCCTACCACCGGCTCGGGAACTAACCCGGCGAGGAACCGGTGTAAAAAACTCGCACGGAGCCATATTTTACCAAAACGATGGAAAATTATTTGATCGTTTTTAGGGTTCCGTAGCCAAATGGCAAAAAACGGAGACTCTTCCAAAGTGCTAAAATGTGTGTGTCCCCTCCTAGAGGGGGGGACACACATTTTAGCACATTTTAAAAAAACTACCAACGGAAATTGGTTTGAACGAGATCTAGCAAGTAGTTTTTTTATACGTCATAAATGGTAAACCTTAAACCAACAAAAAAAAATTCATCTAACCTATGCGTGTGGGGTATCTATGGATAGGTCTTCAAAAATCATATTGAAGTTTCTAATATATTTTTTATATAACCTGAATAGTTTGCGAGAGAGACTCTTTCAAAGTGGTAAAATGTGTCCCCCCCCCCCTCTAACTTCTAAAGTAGTGGCATGATAAGTCTAAAAAAAATACATGATGTACTTTACTATAAAAACTACCAACGAAAATTGGTTTGAACGAAATCTAGCAAGTAGTTTCTTTTTATATTTTTATATTTAAATAATTTTTTTTTCTTTCATCTAACCTATGCGAGTGGGGTATCTATGGATAGGTCTTCAAAAATCATATTGAGGTTTCTAATATCATTTTTTTCAAACCTGAATAGTTTGCGAGAGAGACTCTTCCAAAGTGGTAAAATGTGTGTCCCTCCCCCCTCTAATTTCTAAAGTAGGGGCATGATAAGTCTAAAACAAATATATGATGTACTTTACTAAAAAAACTACCAACGAAAATTGGTTTGAACGAGATCTAGCAAGTAGTTTTTTTTATACGTCATAAATGGTAAACCTTAAACCAACAAAAAAAAAATCATCAAACCTATGCGTGTGGGGTATCTATGGATAGGTCTTCAAAAATCATATTGAAGTTTCTAATATAATTTTTATCTAACCTGAATAGTTTGCGAGAGAGACTCTTTCAAAGTGGTAAAATGTGTCCCCCCCCCTCTAACTTCTAAAGTAGGGGCATGATAAGTCTAAAAAAAATATATGATGTACTTTACTATAAAAACTACCAACGAAAATTGGTTTGAACTAAATCTAGCAAGTAGTTTTTTTATACGTCATAAATGGTAAACTTAATTTAACATACATTAAATCAACTGAGATATAAAAATAAATCAAAAACCTTTTAATTTCATAAAAATAAACCTTATTGCTGCTGCGGAACCCTTCATGGGCGAGTCCAACTCGCACTTGGCCGGTTTTGTTGTAAATAAGTGTATCAGCTGTGTGACAAGCTAGGAAATGAGGTAATAAATGAGATAAAAGACAATAAATACAAAAAAAAATCTATTTTTTTAAAAAGATATAAAAATGCGTAAAAAAAATTATCAGCTGCATGACAGTGTAAGATCACCTTATTAGTGCAATAAACTTTTTTAAATATTAGATTGATTTAATTTTAATATTTTTATGACATGTAAATAAAACAACCTTGTAGGCCTGTACAATGACCGAACTCATGATTAATTACACGTAATTAATCATAATAAAATACCTATGTCTGGCAATAAAAATTGCATAAGAAGTGTTGAGATGAGAAAAAGGTCATGAAAACAGACAGCCAAGTAGAGTTAATGATTGAAGACATGGCATTATTTACTTCTTGAAATATCAGTTTAGATATTAAAACTTAAAATTTTTATTACGTCTGAAAAACATAATATTATTAGGTTTAGTCGTTGCAGTAATTTTGGACACAAAAATATGAAAATTCCTAGTACCTACGAGCTGATTAAAGAACGTTATTTTTTACCAACTTATCGGTCGGGGTGGGGGGTGTTAGGTTTTTTCGTTACTTATAGAATTTCTTGATTCGATAGCCGCGCTCAAAGCTCGCGATAAAAGCTTAAAATATTACATTTTTCAAGAAAAGATCTTTTATAGGTGATTAATATCATTAAGTACCTTATAAAAGAGCTCTAACTGCCTCAGAATATTTCCAAGAGATTGTGAATTTTCCATCTATGAAGCCAGTACTATTTATAAGATTAAGGATTTCAGCGTTCGATGCCAAAATCCCGAACTGACCAAAATAATTTCAATTATTTTCAACATTTGGCTAGAACTATTCTATCGTCATCTGACGAAATTGAAAACATTGCTTTTGCTTTCAAAACCACTTTGTTTTTGTTTGGCTGAAAACAATATTTTCTGTAATCAGTTGTGGCGCGTAGTCGATGAATTTTGTAGTATCTTAAAATTTATTTTTATTTATTTATTTATTTATTTATTTACTTAAACAAAACATTTTTGTTTAAGTATTTATAATTTTCTTCATAAATGAAGACGTGAGTGGAAGAATACAATGACTAATAGTAAAAAAAATGCCGTTTTTTTTTGCATAAATGGAAGCTTTAGGATCGGAAAAATGTTTTGAAAAAAAAAATGTGCAATTTATGTGTAGCCAGATATATTAGCCAGCTGATGAAGTAGATAAGTTACAAGGTTTGTTCAAATTATAAGCGAAAAAAAAAAGAGCGAATGTCCGTATGTTACAAAATGTTAGTCTTATCGTGTATTCCACTCACGTCTTCAAATATGAAAAAAATTTAAATAGAATTAAAATAGAAAAATTCTAGAATTTAAATAAGTTTTTCCGTAAACTTCTTTCTCGCATCCTAAATTCAGCACGCTGAATTTAGCATACTGAACTTAGCATCCTGAATTTATCATCCTGAATTCAGCATCCTGAACTTAGAAAGCTGAACTTAGCACGCTGTATTTAGCATACAGAATTTAGATTTCTGAATTTAGCATACTGAATTAAGCATGCTGAACTTAGCATCCTGAATTTAGGACGCCGAATTTAGCCCGCTGAATTTAGCACGCTGAATTCAGCATCCTAAGTTTAGCATCCAGAATATAGGATCCTGAATTTAGGATCCCAAATTTAGCTCGCTGAATTTAGAATTCTAAATATAGAATCCTGAACTTAGAATCCTGGATTTAGCTTACTGAATTTAGTACCCTGAATTTATATGCTAAATTCAACGTGCTAAATTCAGGATGCTGAACCAAGGATCCTGTTCTAAGTGTACTATCCCCAAACTCTCCACCGTTCCATACTCACCGTGCGGAGGAAGGAGACATCGTCCTGCTCACTCGCTCCGCCTTCCGCCTCCGCCATGTTCGTGTGTTCGTCTGTGTCGTTATATCACTAAACTACGCCTCATCAAATGCATATCTGTGGACAAACATATAAATATTAGAAGAAAGTAAATACAGTTGGTGAATAAATTGAAACTTTTGAACAATAATGAAACACTTTTCTTGCACTATTTCTACTATATTTAACATGAACAATTCTTAGCAAATTACAGTAATATTGGTAGCGCCATTTTTAGGGTTCCGTAGTCAACAAGGAACCCTTATAGTTTCAGTCTGTTCGTCCGTGTGTCCGTCTGTCTGTCTGTCTGTCCGCGGTTTTGCTCAGACTATAGGACCTACAAAGCTGTACTTTGGCATTATAGCACATATGATGCCGACAAAATGGTACATGAAATCTTAAAAAAATATTTTTTTATGGTACCTTACACATCAAACGGGGATGAATTTTATTTTCGCGTCCACCCCATCGTGTGAGGTGTCGTTGGATAGGTTTTTTAAAAATATTATAAGTATTTATAGATCATTTTCCGATTTAGGGATCCGTTTGTGAAATATATTAAGTTTTAAAGTGGAAAAAATCGTTGGAGTCCAGTCCCCCTTCTAACAGCTAAACGGTTGCTTCTGGAAATGTTAAAAAAAAATCACGGGAGTAGGAAATATGCTGAATTTAAAAGGAAAACTATCACGGCTAAGAAGACTTTATAAGTTACTGAGTAATAGTCGATCAACTAAAAAAATGTATTCGGCGAAGTATAAAGGAACTTTTCGTTCAAATTCCTTTGAAAGTAACTGAGATGATGTTGTTAGTAGTGTAAAACACGTTATAAATGTACATTCATTGACCATACAAAAATTTAAAAAAAACTAGCGGTACTACGGAACCCTATATTGCGCGTGGCCCGACACGCACTTGGCCGGTTTTTAAGTTATACGCAGCCTACAACCGTACGTTGCTGACAAATGTGCGATCACCTTGAAAGGTTATTGATATTGACCCTCCTAAAAGTCCTAAAACTACCCCACTAAACCTAATTTATATTATCTACAGCCCTACTAGTATCTTGACAAAGATAACCAATTTGTTAACATTATTTATTCACTGCTATTTGTTCTGAATAACAAAACAACGTTAATAACCATAGATGACCCAATAGTAGGGATCTCGCACAAAGAACTTCTAAAAGAAGGGTTAACCAATTATTATAAAAAAGTTGCATGATATTGTCATACAGAAGCAATTACAGAAGTTGTAGCTCTACCACAGTGTAAATAGATACAGTGGTCCAACGGACACGTCTAGACAGAGCAATCGTGCGGGGTGTGCGGGGTGAGAGAGGCGCGGTAGCGATCCCAAGCTGCCATACACTCGCTTGGGAGACGTCAGCCGGGGTTGACGCTTTTTAATTTAATTGTTTTAAGTGGTTTGCGACCGACAGTGTTTCGTTTGAGTTGTATGTATGTACTTATCGAAATAATTTGTATGTCTGATAATTTGAAGATAGGGAAGTCAAATTAAACTCATTTATTTATTATTGATATTCAAAGTTTTCAAATAAATTAAAAATCAACGATAGATACTTTTGAGTATCAATTTAAGTCTTAAATCCATTTTTTTAACCAGAAGAAAAAAAAGTGTATTAATTTTATCAGTCGAATTAACTTGACACATGGTATAAATGGTATAACAATAGTATAATAACAAACAAGGAATTTTCTTCCGAAAAACAGGGGGTCACGTGGGTGTCATAAACCCAAGTTACAAGCCGCGTCGACGGCTATGATTAGTTAATGTCGTGTCAAATAGCAAGTTTTTGATGACCTAGGGTTGTGAAACTCTCGGAAAATAACACCTGTGTATTTAGACTATGACTTGATGTAAGATTGTTTACATTTAAAACATTATTTTACATTTTTAAATATAAATATCAATTTTGATATAAATCAAGCATAAATATCAATTGATATTATATATCGTGATTCATGATATATATCCGATATAATATATCAATTGATATATAGGTATATCATGCGAACCCTGAGCTTTTGTATACGCATTTGTATTTATTATAATAAAACTCCTTATTAATACTTCTATATCTATTTTTTGTATTATTCCTAGTACTCTACATACATATACTACGAATACACAAAATGTAGAACAGATTATAATAAAACACATTATTGTGACAACCCTGAAGCAATGACGAATACCTACACAAAAGCGGCATTTCGCGCGACTTCAAAGGCGTTGGACCACATCTATTTACACTGTGGCTCTACTATGTACGGTATTTGTCTGATTATTTAAGAAACAACCAAAAATAGAAACAAAACTATATTTTTAACTGGTCCATAATTCATTTAAACGATAGAATAATGAATCGATTCATTAAAATCGTCTAATCTCTTGAGAGGTAACATACAAAAAGACAAACATACATTTGTAATTTTTAAAGCATTTAGTGCTAAATCATAAAAATTTAAATTTAAAGAGCTCTGGCAGAAAAAGCTCGTCTCGATTCTTAATGGGCAACTGAATGGCATCCATGTTGTATTTTATTAGTGTTATGTGGTGAGACATCCCCACGTATTGTACGTCAATGTCGACACCACATAACTCTAGATTAAGAAAACAAGGGATTTCTTGAAAAATATTTTGTTCCATCCAAAGTATTTTTTTTGTACGTATTAAACAACCGCATGTTTTAGTAGTTATAAGGAAGTCTGTCGGTTTGTCCTTAAAACTCTGTCAGTGTTTCTGTCACTCTTTCTCATTTTTACTGTAGCCTGTAGAAACCTTGATGACTGATGAGGATGAGGATGATAGATATTGTTAATATCTATCATCCTCATCACCTTGATGAGTGGCGGTCTTCCACCGTGCGTTTTTCGTGTAACTTTCTGCCGCGCACTGTAAAACTCTGCAACGAATTGTCGCCAGTAGTATTTCCGGATCAATACGACCTGCAAACCTTCATAAGAGAGCGTATTAAAAGGCTGGCGTACCTGCAACTCTTCTGATGTTGCGAGTGTCTATTGGCGACGGTATTTGCTTTCCAAGTGACCCGTTTGCTCGTTTGCCCTTATTTTATACTAGCTGTCCCGGCAAACGTTGTTTTGCCATTTAAAGTATTTCTACTTCATCAGTTGATACAAAATCTTACCCCCTCTTTTGTCCCCTAAGAAGGGTGGGGGGAAAAATTGTATACACCAGATGTTAAGTTGGAAAACACAGTTAATAATATGAAGTCCATTAAAGAAAAAGTTTGATACAAAATCTGGTGCCCTAGACAAAGTATATTTCGTTAAAAACGATGACGAACTTCGTTATCAAAATGTATGCGGTTTGACATAACCCATCGCTAAATGATATTTCGCTTGCGAAGACTAATGTCAAATCCCATACATTTTGATAAGGAACTTCGTCATCGTTTTTAAAGAAAAAGACTTTGACTACGGCCTCAGACCCCCTCTTTGGTCCCCTTAGAGGGAGGGGTGGGGGGGGGGGGGGGTTATTTTTATACACCAGATGTTGAGTTGGAAGAAGACAAATATATCTGGGTCTGGGTCTGGGTCTGGTTCCTGGGTCATGGATGTGCATTAAATATGTGTATCATATAATAAAAATCTTAAATATATGTATAGTATAAAAGTATTAAATATATTTCCGTTGTCTGGTACCTGTAACACAAGTCCATCAGGTACTTACCACGGGGCCAGACTGACGTGGTGTGAAGCGTCCATAGGTATTATTATTATTATTATTATTATTATTATTATTATTGTTATATAGAGTTTTCTATTCTCCTTTGTTAGGGTTTATTCCAAAGTTGCGGGCTTGTGGCCAAACAACTTCAGATAAGTTATAATGTGTTAGTTAATAGACAAAAACTTTCTAACAATTCGACATGTGTTGAGGATTACCGCTTTTTGCATGGTGATATATGAGAGTGGGTGCATGTTGAGTATTTTCAGGCTATTGTGAAGTGTCTTGGGGATGACGCCAGTACTTGAGATGATGATAGGTACGGTTTTTACGGTATTTATTTTCCATTGCGACTTCAATTCTATAGTGAGATCAGTGTACTTGGTAACTTTGTTTGTGTGTGTGGTTGTAAGGTTATGTGTATTAGGTATTGCAATGTCTATGAGGTAGACTGTTCTATTAATTTTGTCGTGAAGTGTTATGTCTGGTCTGTTGTGATGTACGGTCTTGTCAGTCAATATTGTCCGGTCCCAGTAAAGCTTGTATTCAGATGATTCTAGTATAGTTTGTGGTGTGTACTTGTAGTATGGAGTGCTATCTGTAATGAGGTTGTATTTGAGTGCGAGTGTCTGGTGTATGATTGCTGCTACTTGGTCGTGTCTGTGTTTGTAGTCTGTCTGTGTGATGGATGAACAAGCGCCTGTTATGTGTTGAATGGTTTCGGGATGTTTGTGGCAATGTCGGCAATGGTCACTATTAGTGTCTGATGATCGAATGATATATTTCCTGTAATTTTTAGTGTCAATAACCTGATCTTGGATCGCCATCATGAAACCTTCCGTTTCCGGAAATAGTTCACCGCGTCTTAACCATGCATTTGATGCTGTTTTATCCACGTTGGTATCAGCTAAGTCTGTACGATGGCGTCCATGTAGGGACTTGTGCATCCATGCGTCTACTTTTTCTTGATTTGTGATGATTTTTATGTGTTTGGAGTGATTAGCAAGTGAAAGTGGAGTGTATGTATCGGCTTGGCAAACGGCGTTATGTAGTGGTGATAGTGACGAGTGATTGTGGAAGTATGTTCTCAGAAGTGACAACTGTTTATTATGTAAATTGGAGATATCAATAAGGCCTCTACCTCCTTCTATTTTAGGTAAAGTTAATCTTTGTACACATGCCCTAGGGTGATGCTTTCTGTGTTTTGTCATAGCTGTATTAATTGCTCTTTGTAGTATTTTCAGGTCAGTCTGGCTCCAGGAAATAACTCCAAATGAGTAAGTGAGTATGGGTATTGCAAAAGTATTAATGGCTTTGATGGTGTTTCTTGAATTAAGGTGAGTGTGTAATATGCGATGAATTCTAGTTTTGAATTTTTCTTTTAGAAGTTTTTTTGTATTTTTGTGATTAATTCCTTGACCTTGATAATATCCTAAGTATTTGTAACCTTCTATTGGATCTACTGCATTTATGACTTCTTGGTTCGGTAATACATGATATGAACTAGGATCTAATTTTCCTTTAGTTACGGCTTGTATTTTACACTTGTCTATACCAAATTGCATACAAATATCATTAGAGAATAAATGTGTTATATCAGCAAGTCTATGTATTTCGTTTAGTGAACTAGCAAATAATTTAATGTCATCCATATACATGAGATGAGTTAAGCGGGTTTGTTGTCTATTGTGCTTTATTTTGAAACCTATGCTATTTGAATTGAGTATAGAAGAAAGTGGATTAAGGGCCAGACAAAACCATAGGGGACTTAATGCATCACCTTGAAATATTCCCCTTCGTATTGGTATATGCTCTGTTTCGATTGGATTATTATTGTTGCCTAATTTTAATTTAGTACTCCATTGTCGCATTATTCTTTCAAGAAATCCTATAATAACTGGGTTGATTTTATAATGTCTAAGAATATAAACTAGCCACGAGTGCGGTACGGAGTCGAAAGCCTTCTGGTAATCGATAAACATAGTGTAGATATTTCGCTTTTGTTTTAGTGCTTGTTTTGTAGCTACGGCATCAATCGTTAATTGTTCCTTACATCCCTGACTTTTTTTTCGGCAGCCTTTTTGCTCTTCGGATAGAATATTATTTTGTTGTATGTGTTTATAAATTAATTCGCTGAGACATGCTGTTATTATTTTATATATATTCTGCAGGCAGGTAATAGGTCTATATTTGGTTGGGTTTCCGGTGTCGTTAAAGTCTTTCGGGAGCATGTAAGTTGTGCCCTGTGTAATGTAGGGCGGCATTGTGTCTGGTGAGCGGATGAATGCATTTATGTGGTTGTGTAAAAGTTTATGTGTACAAGTTAGCTTTTTGTACCAGAAATTATGGATATTATCAGATCCTGTAGCCTTCCAATTGTGTGTCTTATTTATAACGGTCTTTAAGAGATCTAATTCTATGTGTTCGAAATCCATCAAAGGTAAGTTTTCTAACCTCTCTTTATCTTCCTGTATCCAGGAGTTTTGGTTGTGTTCAATCGGCTTTGACCAAATATTTGACCAGAATTCCTGCAAAGACTGTGCGCTCGGTACTGAACTATTTTCTGTCGTATCATTATTATTCTGTTTCAGAAGATTTCTATAAAATAATTTTTCATTGTTAAAGAACTCTTTGTTTTGTTTTTTACGGTTGGTTGTTTCTTTATATCTCTTTAAACGGCTAGCTAGGGTGTTAAGTTTTTGCTTTAGTGTGTCAAGGAAATGCAAAATATCGGTATTTTCTGTTTCATGTTTTGAGTGTATTTTAAACTGTTCTTTAATTTTAGTAATATGATTTTCTAGGTCTGGTGATCGCGTTCCTCTTCTATATTCAGTAAGCCTTCCTATATTCGCTCTTAACTTACTTATCCTAATTTCTAAGCGTTTTTGCCACCCTGGGGCCTCTTTTGTTTTCTTTTTTATTTCGTCCGTGCTAAGATATATTCTGGCACCACTAAACTTGACAGTAGTATAGGCTGCGCAATAAATGATAGTTTGTAGTTCAGTAAAATGCATTTCTTCAGTTAATTTTTTGGGTAGCACATTGGAATTTAGGTCGTTTACAATAGTTAACAATTTTCTTGAGTATTTGAGTTTTGGCAAACGTGGTCTAGTTGTAGGATCTGTATGTCTGAATGTATCTATGGTTTCATTAAGCATATCATCTAACTGTTTGGTAAGTTCTGGCGTTAAAGTTATATTTGGTGTATAGTTCGCTACTTGTACAGTGTTACAGTTCGGTTCTGCAGTACATGTTGAAGGTAAGTGTTCCAAATTCTCTATTATTTCTATTGTGTTGGTAATGTCACTGGGCCCTTCTAAATGATCTATATTTTCAAGTAAGTGTTCTGTCCTATTATTTTGTATCTCACGCCGTACTTTCTCTTTAAGTCTCTCTAACAAGTCTGTTGGCAAAAGTCGATTATTAACTATGGATCTGCGTTGGTCAGATATTCTTTGAACTGATAGGTGTGCTATTTCAGGACATCTGGAGATGACTTCTTGATGGAGTAAAGGTCTATAGGTTGTAAAGTCTGTTTCTAGTTTAGTGATTCTATAGTAACAGGTCATTATTGCTTCGTTAAGTTCATCTGTCCATCTCATTTTACGGGTTATGGTGTTGGGTGTATGAATATTATTGTCTGTCGATGTATGCGTACTTTGTAATGTATTTTTAACTTCCTCTTTAATAAGCAAAATTTCTTTATTTGAGAGTAATTTGCAGTTTATAATGGCTCTTCGCTGATCGCCTACTCGTTGTTTACTAGCTTCCATATCTGGGTACTTTGATGTAAATAGAGAGTGTAATTGTGTTAGATAAGTTTTTGTATTTTTCTCTAAATCAGTTAAAATGAAGTAGTGACGCATTATGAAAATATTCATATCTTTTGTCCACAATTTGCGTGAGCGTCGTTTGCCGGGGGTGGGTGCAGTAATTTTGGCTGTAATCATAGCCTCCTGCACAACATCCTCGGTTCGTGATGAATATGACAAATATGATGAAGAAGAAGAAGATCTTGATTCTCGGAGGCCGAGGTAAGATTGAGGTGATGATTGTAGAGATGGGAATAGTGATGATGTTGATGAACTTGGTGATTGATGATACTTGCTTCCTGGATCAGCTCGAGACTGGAAAGCTTGTTGCGATTCGTTGCCCTCCCCAGAATACGAAGGGCAGCCCGAGCCCGAGGGCCCGGGGCGGGATTCTCCATCGCGTATAGCTCCGGTACCCGCCTGGGGTATAACTCTATTTCGTAATCGCATTTCATATACCTAATCTTCGGTGAGACCAATTATTGGTCCATCCATCGCACAATCACTCACTGACTCACAAGACACATAAAAGAAGAGTTAACCAAAAAAGAAAGATAGTAAGAGAAGAAACAAAGGTGGTGAAGATAGTTGAACAAAAACGTAACCGATGTAAAATGAAGGAATTCTTAATAAACAGACGGTGAAAAGATAGTGTAGTAAAATAAAGAACCGACGATCAGCCACGTGAATACCTCACCCCGCAATGGGCAGGGTGGCGCACCCATGTGTTGCCCGGAGACACCAACGCGGAGGTGCCGGCTTCATCTCCTTATTATTATTATTATTATATCTGCGAAAACCGTATGCAAATCGCATCAGTAGTTTTCGTGTTAAAGAAAAAAGTTTGATACAAAATCTGACCCCCTCTTTTGTCCCCTTAGAGGGGTGGGGGGATTTATTTTATACACCAGATGTTAAGTTGGAAGAAGACAAATATATCTGCGAAAATCGCATTCAAATCGGATCAGTAGTTTTCGTGTGATAGTGGAACAAACATACAGACAGACAGACAAACAAAAAAAAACCACATTTTTGGCTTCTATAGCGATGTAGTAACACCGCCCGCTTATTATTTTTTGAATATCTTTAATGTACAGAATTTTCATTTCTACAGTTTTATTATATGTATGTATAGAAAAAAAAAACCTGAGAGTATATATAGACGTATTTTTGTATGTCAATATCAACGATAACTTCGGCGTTAGGGTGCGTTTCCACCGGAGCAAGCTGCGTTGCGAAGAATGCGTTTTTGAGAACCAATAGAATTGCTCCATTTGTATAACCTCGCTCAGGAGTCAGGGCAAGGATACTATTGGATCTCAAAAAACACATTCCTCGCTACGCTGCTTAGCTCAGCTTCGGTGGAAACGCAGCCTTAGTGGACCGATTTACTGTAGCTGCAGAAATCTTATTTTCTATCTTAGCCTAGACTTGTCAGTGACCTGAATCAATACCTCGATTTAGGTCACTCAGTATGTAACACGCTGGCCGCAGTTCAAGTTCAGATTAGATCGCCTATCTAGATTTAGTGTTAGTAAAAGACTCGACTTAGATCTTTCGCATTAGATACTAGGGCCTAGGCAGAGGAAATCTACAAGGTGTAACAAAACTAAGTGAGAATACTTTAGGGTGTGTATGTGTTCCTTGTAGAGAGTTCACTGTGAAAGTAGCAGCGCTGAAAGACCAATTTTTTCACTTTTGTATGGGGAAACTAGTGACGCTGGCGCGCCTGTCCATACAAAAGTGAAATAAAATCGTCTTTCAGGCACTGCTACTTACACAGTGAACTCTCTACAATAGAAACGTGCACACCTAAGTATTATCACAGTTTAATTTTGTTACACCTGTAGATTTAGTGTTAATATAGATTAGATTTAGTGTTAATCCTACTAATATTATAAAGGCGAAAGTTTGGATGTATGTATGTATGTATGTTTGTTACTCTTTCACGCAAAAACTATTGATCGGATTTTAATGAAACTTTACAATAATATAGCTTATACATCAGAATAACACATAGGTTGGTACTACTAATATATATTGTGACATAGGCTACAATTTTAACCGACTTTCAAAATGGAGGTTGTGTTATCTTTGTTTTTTTTTATGTTCAACAATTACTCCGCCGTTTGTGAACCGATTTTAAATTTTTTTCTTTTGGTGTATCATGCCAATTTGGTAATTTATTCATAAATATGGTGACCTGATGAAGGGATGCGTAAGAAATCGAGGGAACTCCTCAAAATTTATATGGAAACATGTGGTGACTTCGGTTTCGTGAGCAGTATTCTAAGCATATGCGACTAACAAGTAAGATTTTGCACCAAGGTATACAATGGTTCGGAAGGCGCTGAGAGAACTCCTGACTCTTTATATGTTAGATACAAGTTTGGGAGTTTCGATGTTGTTTTAAGAACGTAAAGCATATGCTACTATGCAAATTACATTCATCATCATCACTACCATAAACCATTATAGAACCATGTATTGCCCCGTTTTGACCCTATTATTGGTACTTTTCATAGTCTTTTATTATATATCACTTAAATCGCGGGTAACACCGCGGGGCACAGCTAGTATAATACTTCAAAATTGTACGTAATTGAGAATTAAAATTGCCTTATCTCAAAAACTACTGAACCGATTTTGATGAAACTTGTAGTGTTCCCTAAGTTGAACAATACCTAGTGCTACAAAAAAAGAATTAAGTACTTAAATCGGACTTGTGGTTCCGGAGATATGCGAACACAAACATAAAAACATACATATTATATACATATATTATATACGTGGGAGAGCCATGCTTCGGCACGAATGGGCCGGCTCGACCGGAGAAATACCACGTTCTCACAGAAAACCGGCGTGAAACATCGCTTGCGCTGTGTTTCGCCGAGTGAGTGAGTTTACCGGAGGCCCAATCCCCTACCCTATTCCCATCCCTACCCTCCCCTATTCCCTTCCCTACCCTCCCCTATTACCCTATTCCCTCTTAAAAGGCCGGCAACGCACTTGCAGCTCTTCTGATGCTGCGAGTGTCCATGGGCGACGGAAGTTGCTTTCCATCAGGTGACCCGTTTGCTCGTTTGCCCCCTTATTTCATAAAAAAAAAACATACCTACATAATACACTTTGCAGGGCAGATCTGGAAATATTACATACAGACTAGACTTAGGTCTTTGGCATTTAAGATACTAAGCAGAGAAAATCTTTAAACGGAGTTGCGGGCATCATCTAGATTCTAGATTCTATTTGTTACCTCTTCCCGCCCAAACCGCTGAAGCGATTTTAATGTAATTACTAATTTAGTATGCAGATATGTCAAGTCCCAGGAAAGGACATAGGATGCTTTTTGTTCCGGAAAAATGTAAAAATATAATATAATGGTTCTCGCGAGATAAACGAATTTTGGCGCAATGGAGTTGCGGGCGTCACCTTGTATAGGTATTTTCCTTCATTTGTATGTTAACACCAAAGCTTCAGTATTTTTCCCACACAATATGAAATTCTCCAAAGTCATTGACCCAACTGCGAAAATTGGGTCGCAAGTGAATACCGCGTTCACAATTAAATTACCATTGACATGATCCTTTAAATGCTAACGTAATAAGGATCACTCTTTTAGAAACTCCACAGGTAAAATATAAATACGGTGGAATTCGTTTAATTCCGGAATTTTAGCATTCCTCTGTCTGAAAGAGAAAATCGTTTAACGTCATTTATGGAGGCCTCCTTTTACATTAAGTTGTATAAAGCTACATATAGGTACATGTAAGTACATAATCATGTAAGACAAGCATTTGGTAAGATGGTCCCTCATGACTAAAAGGTTAAGAACCACTGCTGTAGCAGCCCCGGCGCTCCGCGAGCGATTTACGGTTTGGTTTTAGAAATTTCATCAAACACCAGCATGGAGTAATTTTAAGAAATAACGCCACACCATGATTTTTGGTGCAGAATCCGCGATCCACTTCTTGGTACAATTACTTTGACTTTTTCTTTTATTTTGGGGTTCCGCCACCAACAAAGTTTGAGAACCACTGCCCTATAGTATTCTTACTTTGTTTTTACACCCTGTATAATATATTGTTGACATTTAACATATGACAGGCCTCGTAGCCTGATATAAATAAATAAATAAAAATTAAATTACTATCATATTTCAACCAAAAATCTATGCAAAAACCACTGGCAAAAACTGAATAACATCAAGCTTTCCATGTTTTTATCAAACCTCAAAAGTAGGTTATGTTTAATGAATGAAACTATGTAATGAATTATGGGGTAATGCCACACCTAAACACGAAGGTGGGTCGACAAATCTAGATTATATGGGCACTTGTGCGAACCATCCATACTAATATTATAAATGCGAAAGGGTGTCTGTATGTTTATTGCCTCTAACGCTTAAACAGCTTAGCTTAGCTTTGAGTACAAGGAAAAGACATAGGACAGTATTTGCTGAAAAATGTGACGTTACCGCGCGATTAACGATCTGCGAGAAGTATTAGTCCATGCTACTACTATAGCAAATGCGAAAATGTGTCTGTCTGTCTGTCACTAGTCACTGCTATGACACATTCTAATAAAAGTCATGCAGATATTTTGAGTCCCAGAAAAGGATATTTTAAATAGTAATAGTATATTAATATACTCACAGTTTTTATAACTGAAAAATGAACGGTTTCCGCGCGATAAACAATCCTACTAATATTATAAAGGCGAAAGTTTGTATGTGTGGATGTATGTATGGATGTTTGTTACTCTTTCACGCAAATACTACTGAATGGATTTTAACGAAACTTTACAATAAATATAGCTTTAAGCTTATACATCAGAATAACACATAGGCTACAATTTTAACCGACTTTTAAAATGGAGGAGGTGTTATGTTCGTTTTGTCATGCAGATGTTTTGAGTCCCAGAAAAGGATATTTATAGTAATAGTATAATAATATACTCACAGTTGTTATAACTGAAAAATATACGGTTTCCGATAAACGTAATTTATGTAGAAATTAGAACCTTGAGATTCAACTGTCATCAAGTAGGGGTTATAAAACTATAGAAATTGATTGGCTGGCAATGTGACAAAAGACATAATACTTCAAGTTTCATTAACATAACTCAAATTGAATTCAGATTGTTTTATTTTATTAGGTCGAAAGGTCACAAGTATATAATAACTTATGTTACTTTACAAATACTCTACTAGTCACTACAAGATATTCTGTGGCTTTACAAGGGCCAGAGCGCTTAGTCAAAATACATTCGCCAGTTTCGATAACGAAGCTAAATGTCAAAAATGTATTTGACATAATGCATCGCTAAGTGTCAATAAGACGCTAGCAATGCGTTTAAATATCAAATTCCATACATTTTTGGGTGAAATAACTAATAACTATAAAGTAAAAAGAAATGGACTCTCTCAATTTAAATCACAAAGCAAATCCAAGTGTGGACAAGAGAGTGTTGAAATATTAATTTCAATGTAGGTACAGCCAGCAAAAAGGTTATGAAAATATTCAAATGCTATTATGAACATTTTGGAACGTAGTATACCCAAACAATAGCAAAAGCGACGACCGGAATAATCATGACAAGTGAGTACAATCTATACTCTATCTATACTAATATTATAAAGCTGAAGAGTTTGTTTGTTTGTTTGTTTGAACACGCTAATCTCAGGAACTACTGATCTGATTTGAAAAATTATTTCAGTGTTAGATAGCCCATTTATCGAGGAAGGCTATAGGCTATATAATATTAAGCTAAGATCAATTGGAGCGAAGAAACAGAGGAAAACGTGGAAAAAACGGGGAAAATTATATGAAATTGCTTATTATCTTAAGAACTACTGGAGCAATTTTTATGTTATTTGGGTCAGATAAGAAGTAGACCACGTGAAGGATCATGGGCTATTTTTTGTAGACTGATTTGTCTGTGAAATATCTAATTTACGCGGGCGAAGCCGCGCGGAACGTCTAGTTATTATTATACAAAAAGAAGTTGCCAAATACAAACCAAGAACCGAAGGACCAACCTACGGGCTTCGACCGACCTAAGTAATTACAATCACACACACCGTGAAACTACGTTTTATTTTTACCGACTTTCAAAAAGATGAGGTTAAACCGGACTAACCATTCTCAAAGTGTGCTCTGCGGAGACCTGGGGCTCCGAAAAGGCCTTGTAGGGGCTTCACGAGCGATCCATGAATTGTTTTTAAAAATATCATCACTTAACAGACACCAGCATGGAGACAATTTATGTGAAGACAAAACATTTTTCTATTTTGTAGGGTCTGTGAAATATGTCACTTCTTATAAGGGTTCCTCCACCAAAAAAGTTTGAGAACAACTTGGCTATAGCATTCATAAGTCTCCGTTCAAGAAAGCTCTGGTTTTCTTTGCTGTCAGTACATTTCAATTTTCAACCCTCTAGGGTTAGGAAGTAGAGCAATTGCGAAGTTAATATGTAATGCAACCTTCAGACTGAGAACGAACCCAGGAATTAAGAATTTAGACTTAAAAGTTAAAGTGGCTTGATTCTCACTGCTAGAATTGAAAATAATTTCACGCGAGGACCCTGGAATAGAGGATTTGGTGCCGGTTTCGGAATTTTCCCGAAATGTTGGTCCCGAAAATTCCGGGATTCAATTAAACAAATGCTTCATACACTGTGACGCAGTGGAGCGGGCCGCATTATTGTTAAACATGAATAATGTTAAAACTTAAATTCAAAAATTTTAAAGCAGTATTCTAATCTCTAATACATAAGTGACAGGCATCAAAAATCTGTAGAATGCAAAATATTAAACCGATGAAAACACTGGAATATTAAGAACACTTTCGATCATAGCAGACTTGAAACAAAAAAACTACATACACTAAACTCGGTTTACAGCCCGTTTGGATACTACGATTTCACGGACATACACTCACAGTTCACACGCATGCAGACAGACATGCCAAACTTAAAGTTATAACACCCATTTTTATAGGGGGTTAAAATGCCGCCCGCTTCGCTACGGCCCCACACAACGTGTGACTACTTACGTCGTGTTGGCCTTTGGCCTTGGAAAACCACGCTCGCTTCAAGGCCAATGATTTACTTAAGTTTACTGCCATAATATTTTATTACGATTTAATTATAATTAAACATGAAACAGAAATCTGAATATTCGAGCTTTAACCAATTTAAAACAAGTGTTTTAAAATATTTGCTGTAATGTAGTGGGATATAGCCATTCTTAAAGTGGCTTCGCAAAGGCCTTGTAAGGGCTCCGCGAACGACACATATTATTAAGCTATTGCATAGCTTTTATTGCGGACTTTGAGCGCTGCGACCGAATCAAAAAATTCCGTAACGAAAAAACCCTAACACACCCCACTCCGACCGGCCGCAACTGTGCGGCGTTGCCGTGTGCGAATTATAATAATTACTTATGTTAACAAAAATTCTATGCAGTAGCTTTACAGCGGCAGTCCCCGAGCCACACGTATTTTTTAGAAATGTCACCCGACACAAGTATTTAAACAATTAATTTAAAGACGAAACATTATTTTTTTAGGGGGTCCGTCAAAAATGTCACTTCATAAAAGGGTCCCGCCACCAAAAAAGTTTGAGAACCGCTGTATTATGGAATGGTATTAAGTAAATTGAAGGACGTCATATGCTGTATGCAACATAAACATAAAACAGCTCTAAATTGTAGCTTTTACAGCATATTTATTATGCTGCCTCAGAGTCGTCCTCCTAAGAGCCATAAAACCAGGCACGTAGCTAGACTCCACGAGTTAACTTAATATTATAACTGCGAAAGTGTGTCTGCCTGTCTGTCTATACTCTGTATACCTGTTACCTCTTCATATTAAGTTCATACTCAAAGTGCAGAACTGACTTCGCTGATATTTGGTATGGAGATATTGTGAGCCCGGGAAAGGACAAAGGATACTTTTTATCCCGGAAAAATGTACGGTTTCCGCGCGATACGATAATACGAATTTCAGTCGTCATTTATGTAACATATTAGATTTTAGGTAACAAATCCAGCTCAAATGTATAATTAAGTTCTACCCCTTTTCGTCAGTAATATATTCACAGTTGTTATGGAGTACTCTGTGCACTATTGTTGGAATAATTTACACGTGACATAGACCTTGGAATAAATAGACATGGCATTGTTATAATAAATTTACAAGCATCGAAGAAACTGATTTATAGGCAGCAATCCACGTCATTTGGTCGTATTATGTCAATTCATTGTAAATCGTGATCAATCAACTAGGTTTGACAAAACGGAACCAAATAAGGTATGCCCACTGACCTCCATTATACAAGTACGCTGGACTTATGATACCCACCTGCTTTTTGTGCCTATTTGAAGCGGAATCAGCGCCCCCAATGCGGGGGAAGAGAACTAAATCTGACGTAACTTGCAAATGGCCGCTTAATCGTTATTGGTTGTCATCACTAGTATTAGTTCCAAGTACTCTCACTACTGCTATCAGCGCCAATATGGCGACTTTCAAACGCCATTTTTACGTCAGATTTAGTTCTCTTTCCCCGCATTGGGGGCGCTGATTCCGCTTCAAATAGGCACAAAAAATAGCTGTCATTTCAAAGGGTATCATAAGTCCAGCGTACTTGTATAATGGAGGTCAGTGGGTATGCCCATCTGCCTATGAATGAAGTTCTTTGATAGTACATAAAAAATTTAAAAGCAACTCCCAATTATTCAAAACTCGAATAGTTTCAAGAATATTACAAATTAATTTTTCATATTGCAAGTTAATATTTAACCTATCAAATGATATCACTATCGAAAACACTAGCTGTTACCCGCGACTTCGCGCCAACACTCAACACATAACAAGAAAGTTGAACAACTTTTATTGTTTTTCCACATTTCCACTGATTCTTCGCTCTTACTAGTTGCAGCGTAATGTATAATATAGCCTAAAGCCTTCCCTGATAAATGGACTATCCGACACAAAATAAATTTTTCAATTCGAGTCGTAGTTCCTAAGATTTGCGCGTTCAAACGAAAAGTAACTAAAAAAACTCTTCAGCCTCATAATATTAAAGTAGGTACATAGATAGTAGAGTCTAGTTAAACCGGTAGTTCCTGAAATATTAGCGCTTTCAAACAAACAAACTCACAAACTCTTCGGATTTATAATATTAAAGTACATAATATATTTAATATAGATAGTAGAGCCTATTAATTAAGTAGTATAAGATTAGTCTTTAGCAACTTTCTAAGCTAGGATTTCTTTAATACTTTTGTTATGAAATAAGGGGGCAAACGAGCAAACGGGTCACCTGATGGAAAGCAACTTCCGTCGCCCATGGACACCCGCAGCATCAGAAGAGCTGCAAGTGCGTTGCCGGTCTTTTAAGAGGGAATAGGGTAATAGGGGAGGGTAGGGATGGGAAGGGAAGGGAATAGGGTAGGGGATTGGGCCTCCGGTAAACTCAAACGCAAGCGCTGTTTCACGCCGGTTTTCTGTGAGAACGTGGTATTTCTCCGGTCGAGCCGGCCCATTCGTGCCGAAGCATGGCTCTCCCACGTATAATGTGTTCTCGTTTTGCCAAAAAAAACCAGAAGCTTAAGTTTAATATGCCACATCTAATAAACTCTTGAGTCTGCAATAATAACACGACTACAGAGATATAAGTTACCTATACTGCGCTACAAATTTCGTTCAACATGCAAAACGTTATTAAGTACGGTAGAGGAAAACTCAAGTTTAGTTTTGCTCCTGAATTTGGTCGTATTGACTATCAATCCGTATCCATATCCATACTAATATTATAAATGCGAAAGTGTGTCTGTCTGTTACCTCTTCACGCCTAAGCCGCTGCACTGATTTGCATAAAATTTTGGTATGGAGATACCTACTTTAAGTGATGAGTCCCGGGAAAGGACATAGGATACTTTTTATCCAAAAAAAAAAATGTACGGTTCCCACACGATAAGCGAATTTAGACACAGCATACTTGCGGGCCCCATCTCGACACTAATTACATACATTTTTCCGAAATAAAAAGTATCCAGACACACATTATCGCATAATTATGATATCAGCATGGATTTATATATATTTCTTCTTTTCTTTATGCTTTGCAGAGCGATCTTAAAGTTATACGCGACCAGTACACTCTAATTTAATAATATAACTGCCATTTAACCTACAATTTTACTGCCCTCAATGATTATGGAGCTACTCGATTAATAATCCGTTATGGAAGCTTGCCAATATGTCACGCAAAAACTAGAAGAAATGTTTATCAATGAATTCCTAATACTATACTAGAGACGTGACACATATACATCGAGAACATACTTTATCCATTACTTATATTATAAATGTGAATGTTTATAATATGCTGTAACTTCTTTACGCTGAACCGATTTAGATGAAAATTATGTATTTACTTAGGGGCGATTTCACAAAAGAAATGGAACGCGTTCAATGTACACTGAACCGGTTCAAAACGTATAAACGCGATTATAACATCGAATTGCGTTTCACCAACATAAACCGAGCGTTCACAGGAAATTCGAGTTTTATCTTCTGAACGCCCAAAGTCCGAAGTTTAACGTCAAAAAACTCGTTCAAGCCCTGTCAATTGTCATGCCGAACGAAAAACATAGACAAAAGAAATGTCAAGATGACAGTTTTGACACATGCGTTTGGTCAGTTTATGTATTGTTTCTTGCTATTTTGTAGTTAAATGAACGTGAAAAGGCTTTAAAATGATGAATACATGTAAAATAATCGCGTGACGTCACGTAAACTTAGATTTAATAATCGCGACCAAAAGAAGTTTGTGAAATCCATTTGAAACAGAACGAGATTTACGCCACCGCGTGAACACGTAACACGTTCAATGAGAACTAAGTTTTACAAAACGAAGTTTTGAGTGTGCCTGGTGAAATCCCACCTTAGAGTCCTAGGTAACGGCATAGGAATAGTTTTTAATGTGTTTCGCTGAAATTTGCGTCGCACAGATAGGTATATACTTTAACACGTTTATCGAGCAGAAACCGTACATTTCTTGAGGCCAAGCTAAGCTTTATAAACTCTACAATCCGATTGTTATTTTCGTATGCCGGTTTTTGGTGCGACCAAAATCCGGTCCGGCATGTTTCACACGTCATATCAAAAACGTTGTCAAACGTGGAACAAAACATTTTGTTTACTGTCTATGCTGGTGCTCCGTGCTGCCTCTAGCGTGGAAACATTTTAGTAATATATCGTATTTGCAGAAAGTCTGCGCAAAATATAATCCTTATGTAAAATACGGACACGTCCTCACATATGCGGCCTTTCAGCCTTTTCGTGGACCGTGGTCCGTGGTCGAGAAATACCGTAACAAAGCCCTCAGAATTCCTGAGGATATTAAACACATTTTTGGGTAAAATTAGGGTCAGCGCAGACAGAAGGGAGCGCAGCGGAGAGGATTTTATTAACGCACTTGAAAATAAACTTTAAAATTCTTACACTAAAGTGTATAAATGACACCTTACAAGAAATGCTCGCGCGTCCTCGAGGATACGCGGAAATCCCTTATCGCACTTTAGTCATTAGTGTCACAATTTTAAAGTTTATTTTCAAGTGCGTTAATAAAATCCACTCCGCTGCGCTCCGTTCTGTCTGAGCTGACCCTTACATTCAAATGTTGACCTTCATTGTGCCGAAATTCATACGGGAACCATGGAAACCTTGCATTTTATCGGGTTAAATATTGAAAACATACCTACGTTGATAATGCGGGAACTACTGACTACATTTACCGGGAAAACTATCCTATGCCCTTTCCTCGGATTTAAAGTATCTGCTTGTCTTCTATCAAAATCGGTTCAGCGGTTCAAGCGTAGAGAGGTGACTGACAGACAGATAGAGACAATTTCGCGTTTATTAGTATGGATTTCAGACGCAAGCAACATGCGTTAAAAATTATTCATACAAATGTATTTACAATTAATGGATTTACTGAATACTTCAACACGAATTGGCTACAAGTTAGAATCTAGAGGCTAGAGCAGAGAGAATACAAAGGCCTCATAGAAAATCGGAGGGCAATTTTCACGTAAGTATTTTGGTTCATCATAAGTCTGATACTCAAAGGCTTTACTGGGAATGCACTTGTAATTCTTCTTGTTTATTAAACGATCTACAAGTTTCCCAGTATTCAATAAATTGTGAAAATGCAGTATTTTTGCTAAGATTCGTTCAATAAACTGACCTGTAAAACTGCTATGCGCCAACCAAGGTTGCAATAACTTATACACACTTATAAACTGACTTAGAGCCACACATAAATAAATATACACAAACACACCCAGTACACACATTAAACACAAAAACACACCACAAAACACAAACACGTGTTTTGCGTAAAATTGCGTTGGAGCCACAAGCGTCCGTAGCTTGTGAACGTCAAAGGAAAACTGAATTATTTTAGTTGAATTTCAGTGTTACCAATCCTTATACATATTTACCCCTAAATTCAAGTCACAAACCGAACTATTTGAAAATTCCCTTTAAGGCGAGCACTTACCTCAATTCCAAAACGATAACCTTGCGAACGCGAATGCCAAGCGTGTACGCATCGCAATAAGATTCATTTTAGCTTAGCATAAAATTGTAAGTTACGACGGGCGGATCTTCTCTATTTTATTTTTCGTGTGTTTTTTTTTAAATATATTTCGAAATAAATATTAAGGAAAAAGATTATTCGTTTCAGACCTTTTTAAATTGACAATTTATTAAAATAAAATGTAAGTTATTCTTGTTAATACTTATATTTCGATGACAAAGAGTTTTGACGGAGGTGAGTTTGTAAATTAATTACAGCGAAAGTATTATTTTTTATTAAAATGTTTTTGATTTAATCCCTTTTAAATATTGTGCTCTATATCTCATATTTTTTTACATTTCGTTATTATATTGGAACTAGGTAAATCGGGTATCAAGAAATAACAAAATGGGGTTTCAGCCCGCCTTAATCTCATCATCTTCGCCAAAACTTTGCCTTCAAACTTTTGAAATGAAGTATTTATGTTTCGGCAATTTGTAGCTGCTTAAAAGTGATAGGACATCTGCTTCGCACAAACGATGCGGTTAAATACATTTATTGCAATCAAAACACATAAAATTGTAAAGCTCTAAAAATCTCCATTCTACTAAATTTTGCCACAAAATGAGGCAAAACTCCAAAGCTAGTAACACTGTTATCTAGCAGAATTTACACTTTCGCTCGTTTTACCAATTTCACTGTTTTCAGGGCTCACTTTTATGGTTCTGGAAGGATCCTTATGCTTAGGAATAAATTAACTTGGTTAACTACATAAATTTATTTCATGGATTTAGAATTTTAGACCACCAAAAACATTTCATGTAAAATGTTACCTCGACGACCACAAAAGATTTGCCCTGTGAAAAAGACATCAGATCTAATATAGAGCCTAGCTTCTGAATCTACGCGGCCTTACTCTATCGACCCTAACTCCAACAAATTCTACATATCAGAAAGTATGTATGGCTTCGCTGTTTCGCTACCATCGTGGAGGTAAGGCGAATATTTAGTTTCTGATCTGAAGTAAATAACGAAACAGATAGGACATACATACTTACTGATATGTAGAATTTGTTGGAGTTAGGGTCTATAGAGTTAGGCCGCGTAGATTCAGAAGCTTGGCTCTACATAGGATTAAGAGGTTTTTAGTTAATGTCTATTCCGTGTAAACTTTCATGTCCTAATTCATAAAATTGGTGAAAGTCTCATATTATTTAAACTTCCATTACCCCTACTAAACTTATTTTACGGCGTATAACCAAATTTCGGTGTTGATTCCTAGGCAGATGGGGGACCTACGTAGTTTGGTCGCGTTACGTCAAACCCAGTAGACAGATCACAATTAACATTGAATTGACATGATCCGACCAAATGACGTTGGTCTGTCAACTGCCTAGGAATCAATTTCCTCGATGGTACAATCCTCTATTGTTTTAACCTTGAATCAACATTTTTGGAGTGAAAACTTTAGCGGCGTTGTGCACTTTTTTGGGTTGGGAAGTGTTAAACTTGCGGAGTCGGGACACGTGACGTGATCGAAAATTCGTAAGACGGAGGGACAGCCTGGAGCGGCGTTTGAGAGGTAGTAATAAAGGTATTGAGCAATTCACTTGGAATTGCTCAATACCTTTCATATTATATAAATTTACACGTAATTTGTTAAGATATTTCATGTATTCCTATTTAGATTTTCTATTAATGCCACGTCATAAACCACGTTTTAGTAACGCAGACATCAAACCACCATTTTAAGTTTTTATTTTTTTACCATCTGTCAAATATGTATTTTTTTTTTTTTTCTTTTCTTTCTCTTTTCAAAGTTAAAGACAACAACACCTGTACTCTGTAGATTGAAAATATATATGTAATAATTTGTAATTTGTTGTATCAGTTCTTGTCGCTATTATTATTTGTTTTTTTTTTCTGTAAATGTTGTGTTTAGTTTAGTAGCGTTGTGAAGCCACTCATTGGCCTCTGCAGAATATCAGTGCAGCGGGCTTGCTTGCTGCGTTTGCTGAGCTGGGGCCAATTTTTGGCGTCACACAGCATTGTAGTAAATTAATTTAATAATATCATAGTCGATATGTACCACTGACTTATATTATGATGTATTGTGTGATGCTAAAAATAAATCCATTCTTATTCTTATTCTTATTAATATCTCTCTCTCTTTATATCGCACGGCGAAAATGTATGTTTGCTGTTCCGTTTTCACTTCTGTGGTCTGCCGGCACTCCCGGAGTGCAACCCGTTGTTTAAATATTCCAGTGCGGAAATCGAATACCACCTAAACCACTGAACTACTGCGATTTCGATGTTAGCACTCACAAAGTCCAAAAAGCTATAATCAAGGTATTGATTCTAACAATACTTAAACAAATATAACATCAACTATCATCAATCATTTTATACCTGTCAATATTTAATTCTTTATCTAGTACAGCGTTTCTCAAACTTTTTTGATGGTGGAACCCTTTAAAGAAGTGACATTTCTTACGGACCCCAAAAAACTTGTTTTTCTTTGAATTAATTGTCTCCATGCTGGTGTCTGATGACATATTTTCTAAAAACTATTTATGTATATTGACATATCGATGGTACTTAAGCCCGTAAATAAACCGCTCTTAAAATTCTACTCAATTACCAATCTTGGCTGATGCACTCTCAGCAGTCTCAGCATCTTAAGATGGTCTTAAATTAGGTCTTAATATATTAGTTTGGATTTCAAGTGCGTTCTACACCTATGATTTAAGTCAAGGTTTGACCACACTCAAAAACAGCCTCTCAAGTAACAAATACGTCAATCTGCAGTCGTCGCGGTCATTTTGAGGCGTCCAAACTTTTGTCACCGGTCGAGTACTAACTTTGTCGATAGTACATCACGCCCCCTACTCAAAATGCATTCACCAGTTTGAGCCAGTTTTGATAGCAAAGTTATAGAATATGTAAAACATTTTTGACACTAGATGACGCCCGCATCTCCGTTGCGTCAATATTCGTTTATCGCGCCGGAACCGTACATTTTTCCGGGATAAAAAGTATCCTGTGTTATTTCCCGGGTAAAGTATCTCCATACCAAACAGCAGAATCGGTTTAGCGGTTAGGGCGTGAAGAGGTAACAGACAGACACACTTTCGCATTTATAATATTAAGTAAGCAACTAAGCACCGCAAGCGCCATGACACTTAGCCAAACCTTAGTCAAATCCGAAACATTTTTAATAACTGGCGATTGGCCGAAGCATTTTAACTAAGCACTCAGGTAGTCTATAAATGGAACTGAATTGTGCATTGCGCTATATGATAGTGAAATCAATAATATATTTCCGCTAGCTAGAATACCTCATTTAACATTATTGGTGCAATTGTACGGGGGTTTTATAAACGAACCGAGTAATTAAGGGGTTAGCAGGAACAATTAACAACTACGTATTCGTGTATTCAAATAATAATATTATTATCTATACCTAGAGTTAACTTCATTATACTTAACTCCAGGGCCGGATCTACTATATGGCTATTTGGGCTTAAGCCCAGGGCCCCATGAGTTCAAATGCCCCCGGCTATGTCAAAGTCAAAAATAGACGATAAAGCGAAATAATTCATAATTTTATTAAATTAAACAAATCGTGTGCTTTGTACTTTGTATCCCTGCAAATCCTACGATCAAGGTTTATTATGCAATTTCGGTGTTTGTACTACGAACTGACAGTTCAAATGTTGTAGCCCTAAGTAGTTTAGGGGCCCCCTAAGCTCACGGTCCGGCCCTGCTTAACTCATATTAAAATAATAATAGGTATAACTTATAGATACATAGTAGCTAGTGTAAATGGCAAGGTGTGCATGTTTGCCTGTTTGTTTGTTTGTAACATTTTCACACGTAAAACGCTGAACCGAATTAGATGAAATTGAGTAAGGAGATACTTTGGGTCCCGGGAAAGGACATAGTATACTTTTTATCGTGGAAATATGTACGGTTCCCGCACGATAATCGAGTTTTCAATATTTTTTGCAGCAACAACAAAAATCTAAATTTCTGAGCAACAATGCGGGCAACATCATCCCAAAATATTTAGGTAACGCATGCACTGCACCTGTGGACTAAAACATTTAGCTGACCGATTTCATCAAAATGGGTCGCGCAAATGTCACTTCCAATCTTAAATATACAATGAGCATCGTTTGTTCAATCCATACTAATATTATGAATGCGGAAGTTGGTCTGTCTGTTACCTCTTAACGCCGAAATCACCGAACCGATTTTGCTGAAATTTGATGTGAAGATACCTTAAGTCCCAGGAAAAAACATAAGATATTTTTTACCCGGAAAATGTACGGTTCCCGCGCGATAAACGAATTTTGACGGAACGGAATTGCGGTCGTCATCAGCCCTAGTAGACAAGTGGCAAGCGATTATCGTAAACGCCAACAAAATGTATGCGATTTGACACAAGTCATCGCTTCGCTAGCGAATACTAATGTCAAATCCTATACATTTTGTTGGCATTTACGATAATCGCTTGCCAGTTGCCACTTGTCTAGGCCCGTTAATATTATAATATTTGTACTATCGCTACAGTAACTATAATATCTAACTGCTTATAGTACTTAACCTAGGTATACAACCACTACAGTATGTAGATCTAAATACAATAATCTAGGTATAGATCTGTTAATAATAACAGCGGAGCTACCGGAAACCTAGTATAAACTAACCAACCACCTAATCAGGTAATATTTAATGCAAAAGTCTTAAGACTTTTCGCCACAAATATTCTTTCGCCAGATTTTGTCCAAATTCTTGGCTTAATAGCAGTGGCGTAGCTATAACATCCGGGGCCTGTGACAAATTGATGGGGTCCTATCAGTAAAAATCGTCACGTTAGTAAAATAAAACAATGTATAAAAAATTTCTGACCTCACGGCCTCTTGGGCTCGGGCCCTTTTTGGTCGGGGGCCCGAGGCATTTTGCCAGCCCCACCACCCTATAGTTACGCCACAGGTCACTTAATATTATGTTGATTTACCAACATTACTCCATACTGCTCATAAATTCATCTGCAAGTTACAGGCAGCAGCAAAAGCAAAGTTTTCTGCCTGAATAGAACGTGATTTCTTGTTCAAATTCTAGGGTAAACCATTATTTAACTTACTATAAATAAATAATCAGATTGTTTGGGCTAATTTTAGTTAGTTCAGGCCATTTATCGCTAAGATAAATGGATATTAGTAACCGACCACTGCGACCCGGGCACTCTTTCGAAAATAAAATAAAAATAATAAAAATTATAATAATATCTATGGATGCTTCACACCACGTCAGTCTGGCCCCGTACTAAGTTCTTGAAGGACTTGTGTTACAGGTACCAGACAACGGAAATATATTTAATACTTTTATACTATACATACATTTAAGATTTTTATTATATTATACACATCCATGACCCAGGAACTTTGAAAACTTTTTGTTCCGTCGGCGGGATTCGAACCCGCGACCCCCGGCTTGAGCTACCAACAGCCCACCAACCGAGCAGAGGTCGTCATATTTCGTCATTTGTTTTGTATCTGAATAAATTTGGAACAAATATTTTCAGAAAGTCTACATGGTGCATACTACCGGTTCGGGAACTAACCCGGCGAGAAGAACCGGCGTAAGAAACTCGCCTAACTAAGCTATTATCACTTTTTGACGTAAACACGCGCAAATTACAGTTCACATTCTAGAGTGAACCGTGCGCTAACCAAAAATAAATACAGTTAATAATATAGTAACTGCTAACCGGCCCCCGCCGTCATAGTTAAATACCATTCATAAATAGTATACGTACAACGATTAAACAGCCATTTTTCGCCAAAAACCATGCTCTCAGCACAAAATCCAGGCCTTGGATCAGCTAACCGAAATTATTACCAAGATATGAACCGGCCACTGCACACCCGCATAACATCTTCGCTTCAAAACCACGCAAATTTTGGCCTAAAACTTGCAAATCTCGGCCTATGAGCACTTAAATTTTGGCCTAAAAACACGCAAATTTTGGCCTCAATTCCAGGATAAACTTACCAAAATGTAACCTATCGTTGGACGCACAATTCACACATATTTCACACACACTGGCCTTTCGATACTGCTCGCACGCTGGGATTGAGAGCGCCGAATCTATTTTTGTTTGCCTGGGCTATAATTGTTAGCTGTTATTTTTAAGGTTAACGGTAATCTTTTGGCTTTAACATTTGCCTTTTAATTTCGATACAAGCTAGTATTATAAACGCAAAAGTTATAGACTATACTAATATTACAAATGCGAAAGTTTGTCTGTATGTCTGTTACCCCTTCACCGCCCAAACCGCAAAACCGATTTGGCTGAAATTTGGTATGGATAGTTTGAGTCTTGAGATAAGATACTTTTTATGCCAGGTTAATGTACGGTTCCCGCGCGATATAGAATAATCTAGTTATATAATAATCATTGAATCATTTGAAGAAATTCGCTAAAATTGCAGCATGTTTTAGAGAATTTTACAAATAGTAATTTTCATTGCAGCAAAATGCACAGTTCCCTAGTTTTTAGACGTTTATATGAGTACCTGCTCATATAAACGAGAAAATTAAAGCTTTTAATGTTATTATGAAACTACTAGACGTTCCGCGCGACTTCGCCCGCGTAAATTAGATATTTCACAGACAAATCAGTCTACAAAAAATAGCCTATGATCCTTCACGTGGTCTACTTCTTATCTGACCCAAATAACAGACAATAACTCTAGTAGTTCGTGAGATAAGCCCTTTCAAATAATTTCCCCCGTTTTTTCCACATTTTCTTCTATTTCTTCGCTCCTATTAGTCTTAGCGTGATAAAATATAGCCTATAGCCTCTTAGATAAATGGGCTATCTAACACTGAAAGAATTTTTCAAATCGGACCAGTAGTTCCTGAGATTAGCGCGTTCAAACAAACAAACTAACAAACTCTTCCGCTTTATAATATTAAGTATAGATATGACGTCAAAGTGTAAATAATTTCTGAAATATTAATTATAGAGTTCTACATGATAATCTTGTAGCTATAATTATGGCGCCAATTTTAGATCATAACAACGCAATAATTAATGATTAAATTAGAGGACTTGATGGTACTTTGATATGGCAGTATCCATCAATACCAATAAATTTAGAAGTTGCTGTCTGTTTGTTACCTATTCAAGTTAAAACTACTGAATCGATTTTGATGGGTATGGAAATTATTTAGGTAAATCATAGGAAATAATCAATAATAAGGAATAGTTTTCGTCCTAAAAAAATAGACAGAATTTCTTGTGATAAGTTACAGGCAATATTAGAATTAGATGTATTTTCTATTCTAATCTTACACTTATTAAAAAATCTAAAGCATTTTTTTAGATTGGGATTAATGCAATAAAACAATATATTTGTTATTAAATTATAATATATACACAATTTATTATATTATCTATCATACATCATAATATTATACATACATTAATGTTGTGATCGTTGTTTTGCTTAAGCAGATGATCGTGGTTCGCAAGTGCGTTCCTAATAACACATACTTCATTGGCACTCTTGTAATATTACAACGAAAGTGCAAAAAATGTGCCAAAAATTTGGTAGCTTATTTTATTTTTGTGAATATGATAAATACTCAAATTCGATCAACGAAAATAATGTTTTTAACATTAAATAATGAAGAACGCCGAAATAGCAATGGGACATTAATTCTAGAGAGTTCTAGTTTCCAGTAGAATAGATGAGTGTGTTTTTCAATTGCAGATCATATTGCGACTCAGTGGCGCACAATGCAAAAGCAGAGTAAACAGAACTAACGAGTAGGCCGACTCAGAAGAGTTCTCGATACGTTTGACTTAGTATGTCATATCGGCCGGCGGCGACTAATGATACCCTTTGAAATGACAGCTATTTTTTGTGCCTATTTGAAGCGGAATCAGCTCCCCCAATGTGAGTGATAGGAACTCAATTTGACGTAAAAATGACGTTTGAAAGTCGCCATATTGGCGCTGATAGCAGTAGTGGGAGTATTTGAAACTAATACTAGTGATGGCAACCAATAACGATTAAGCGGTCATTTGCAAGTTACGTCAAATTTAGTTCTCTTCCCTCTCACTGGGGGCGCTGATTCCACTTCAAATAGGCACAAAAAAAAAGTGGGTATCATAGGTCCAGCGTACTTGTATAATGGAGGTCAGTGGTTACTAAGCATTGAGAAATGAGAAACATGTTCAAAGTGACTATTATCTATTCTGTGGTGACAGTCGCGCCCAACTCGCGTATGTTCGCCCGTTTGTTTGAAGTTGAGGTACTCCTTAGTCCTTAGTTCTGTCTACTCTGGCAGAAGTACCTGCTAATGCTTAATTGGAACGTAAATTAGGCCCATATTAATAAACAGCTCTTACCGCTGAAATTAAGCCCAATATCAATTATCATAATTTTGATGCTGTTTTAATTAATAGATCGTACTTAAGTGCTTGTGTGTGGCGTATCAACTGAGTGCGAACGTATTATAAACGAAACTCGGCACTCAACTGTGCTGTCAAACTGGTACTTGAGAGCTGTTTCTTAGGTGTGGTGAAACCTTGACTTAAGCGCTGTCAAAGTTGATATCAAATTAATAACAAAAGACTATCTTAAGACGCTGAGGGTGTTACACACGCGCCGCAGCGGCAGCGGTACCGTTTGTATACAGCCTGAGAGCGTATCAGACAAGTTATAATAGAATTGAGGGCCCTTAGTTTAAGAGTGCTTGATTGTGCGAAGCGTTACTGTAGTTGTAACTTTCAACGTTGAGCATTATACCGCATACTGCGCTCTAGTGCTGCAATTGGAAAACACACTTATACAGCTCTACAAGAGTTGATAAGTGGCCAAAATAAGAACTAACCCTGCATATAAAGTGTCAAAACAAATGTTTTAAAGCGAAACGCCCATAAGTCTATTTCAATCAAATGTCATTTCGTATGTTGCTGAAATAAAAACCAACTTCTTTAAAACATTTTTCATTAAAACCCCTTGTCTTTGTGCCACAAGATCCTTGTAGCTCTGTATCAGCGCTTATTAAAACATTTATTGACGTTTTATTACTTCCAGCATTCTTATTTGAACCTAGATAATTATTTTTCAATATGAATTACCTTTTCAATATATCTTACGTTTATTATACACTCGATCCCCTCACTAATAAAAACACAGCGAATAAAACAATGTTTGTTTGTATTTATCTACACATTTGAAAAGTCATATGACAAACAAAGACAGCAGACTTTTTTTTATAAAATAAGGGGGCAAACGAGCAAACGGGTCACCTGATGGAAAGCAACTACCGTCGCCCATGGACACTCGCAACATCAGAAGAGTTGCCGGCATTTACTAGCCTACTAAGGATCTGCATAGTTATACGCTAATCTTTATTAGTAAGAAGGTTACAGTTTAACTTAGCTAACAATCCAACTTTTCTAATCTGTACAAACTACAGATCAACTAATTTTATCACTTTCCAAGACGCTACACGGTCCAATGTTATGGTCCATTTTCAATATACATTTTGTCTACTTTTTACAATTGCTATATTACACATGCTATTCTGAACAATCCAATTTAAAATATAGTGTGAAAACCATAAAGTTAATATACCTATCGGAATAGAGAAACAAAGGCCTGAGCAAGCGAGATGTCACTATCAGTAACACTGCGTGGTAAAAAGAGACGTGTGATACATGACAGCAGAACTCTTTTTCTGACATCCAGTCGGCACTTATCGGCACGTTGACAATTTAATCTCATAGAATTCATGTTCAATCATGCTTGTGTAAGTGTATACGTAAGTACACATATTTTTACACACAGATGTAAACCAATTTCGGTTTCGTTTGACAGCTCGAGATTGTCTCTCTATTCCGCTAGGTATATTAACTTTATGATGAAAACACACTGTAAGTGTCTAAAATGTTAAACCAGGAATATTCAAATTCCATGAAATAGTAATTTTAATGTACTCCATTTCATTACATAACTTACCTACCTTCCCCCAGTCAATAAATTTTATTGTACAATATCATGTATTGTGCAACCGCCTAGGGTTGGTATTGAACACACCCGCCTTTCAATACTGTCAAATAAATTTATCAATATTATTGTTCAATGATATTGCACAGTAAAATTTATCGTCTAGGGGCCCACTAAAGTTTTTCCCAACTTCACTTTGATTTGGATTTTTGACCAATTTTGGTTTCTTTCAATTTTACTTAGCTGAAGACCTAAAGCATGATTTAGTTTGAACTCTGGACTAACTTTGTTTTTTTTTTTAAACGGGCAAATGGCATTGCACACATTCCCACCACTGCAACTTCTGTGTCACCAGGATCAACAGTGGTAACCAACCACGAAAATCCTTTGATATGATCTCAGGGATGCCCGAGGGACAAGCTAAATCTGTCTTGGGACCCGCAACGAAATTAATCAGAAGAAAGGTAGGAGTAGGAGAAATCAAATTTCCCTCCCCAAGCAAAGCGGGAGACAGCCAAATTTTCGTGACATTAATGTACGAACAAAGAAGGAAGCACCACAAGAAAACTAATTTAGATTACTTTTAATTGGATATATAAATAAGTATTTATCATTGATTATTGGACCACCACTGCAACTCCTATAAGCCCGAATCGACAGCACTAACCAACCATAAAAACCCTTTGATATGATCTCAAGGATGATGAATTTTAAAGCATGTGTATTTTATTTATAATTAAAATAAATAAGCCCATTACAACCTAGCTTGTGGCAATAACATAACAATCTATATTTTCAACTAACCAAAACACATAAAAAATTTACCTGTACAGTGTACACTACATATTTTAATACACATTCTTGCAAAAGTTTAAGTTACGTCTTTTTGAAGAATAATAGTTTCAGCAAAAGCAAACAGGGCCTTTAGCCAAGGCCTCCTTTAATTTTTATGTCAGAATTAAAAATGTATGGGATTTGTCATAAAACATTGCTAAGTAACATTTCATTTGCTATGGTTCAAATCCCATACATTTTTGATTTCAAATTTCATAAAAATAACGGTAACATTTGGATACAGATTGTCATAAATCGAAATGCCGTCCCACTCGTATTCTCTTATGATTTAAACAATATTCGAGGAATTAGAATCAGACCCTAGTTTAGGGCAAAAAAGCAGCTTATAATTTCTCTAAAGATTTGAAGATCAATGATATTTTGGAAATTCGTTGTCATGTTCTATTGGTCGTTTGATATTGTACGATTATGAGGGTTCAAGCTTTATAATTTAACTTTTACAAGAATGTGAATTCAATAATTTAATAAATACACAGCCTTTACATACAATTCGCTTAAAGATTTATTCTGGGACCGACTACGCCTACAAACTTTATAAAAAAACTTTTTTTCATTCAGAATCTTATTCAGAACTACTAAATATATATTTTATATCCATTTTCAGCGGATAATAAAACAAATAATTGTGTATCGAAGGTATGTTAAAACGTATTAACAATATAAAAACAAAATAAATTTCTCCTTCCTGTATAAGATCAAATAAACTACTCAAATTACTAAAACAAACTACTCTACAAAATAAACTACAAAAAGAAAAAAAACACTAACGTGTAGCATAGTCCATCCCAGTTGGATTTCTACTCCATATCTTGTCCAGTGTCTAACTTGGCCTCCGCACTCTGTATCACTATAACGTCTTTCACTGTGTTCGCACAAGCTAAATCACATACACCGTCCACATTTCTTTCACAATCATCACAAGACACATCTTCTATGTCCACACTAGCTTTCTTCTCCATGTATTTAGCTATATCAATGTCCCCTTGACTCGTGGACGCTTCGAAGAAAGCGTTGAAGTCCGCACAAATCTCTTTACACTTGTCAAAGTTGGCCATAAATTCGTTTATCTCCTTCATATCTTCTATAACATGTTCTGTACAATATGTTGTTATTTCTGAACATATTCTTTTAACATTGTCTTTAGTTTTATCATCGTTGTTCGTTGAAATTCTAACTAGATGTGATGATTCTGCATCCATGTCATCACAAAGAGTAAATATCACTTTTTCTTCGCTTCTGTCCGTCTGGTTTGCTATTTCTGAATCAGAGAGAGTTTTCTGATACTCCGGTTTTGTTTCTGAGTGTTTCATGTTGTAGATATTCGAATCACTTCCCATCATAGAAGTGGTTGATACATTCATATCTCCAAGTTCCTGAAATCAAAAGGACTATTGTTAGGCATACATTGGATATAGTAACTAGAAGTCAAAACAGTGTTCTGCGGTAATCATACATTTTACCGCGACAAAAATGTACTTTGTCCTTCCCCATAGTCTTCTCTCTATGCCAAATTACTTCAAAATCGGCCCAGTAGTTTTAGATTATTCGGTACTAACTTTACCTTTCATTTGCAATTAGCAAAAACTAGTATGTGTAGGCCGCCCATTACTAAATAATGGCTCAGTAAAAATCTGCTCCTTGCTCCATTAAAGAGAAGAGACTACAAATGCATATTCCCCTTGCATGTGTGCCGAGCGATCTTAAAGTTATATGCTGCCTGTATTTTAGACTTTACTCCCACCGGAACCTTACCTGGTCATCGTGGTAGCTCCCAACACTTCTGGAGTGCTTGTGTCTTTGACTACTTAGGGCTTTCTGAGGAGACTGGCCGTCGACAGAATCCTGAAAATATATAAGGCGTTTCACGATAAATTATCATGTTAACGTTATTTGCCTTTTGACGGCGCTTCATGTAAAAATGACAAGTGACCTTTTTTGCCACTGGATAGCGCTAATTTTTTTTCACTTTAGTAAAAAAATCTTAAATTCGTTCTCCGTTGCGCCAAAATTCATTTATCGTGCGGGAACCGTAGGTTTTCGGGAAAAAAAGTATCCTCTGTCCTTTCCCAGGGCTTAAAGTATCTCCATACCAAATTTCAGCAAAATCGGTTCAGCGGCTTTGGCGTGAAGATGTAAGAGACAGACAGACACACTTTCGCATTTATTAGTATGGATATGAATATATAGTGCTAACTCACCTTGAACCTATTAAACTGTCTATATCTGTCTCTCTCTGTGGCGACGCCGCGTAGAGACTGAGTCTTGGGACAATGATGATCAGTCAAAAAGACAGACAGACACACTTTCGCATTTATAATATTAGTATGTATCTCACCTTGAACCTATTAAACTGTCTATATCTGCCTCTCTCTGTGGCGACACTGCGTAACGACTGAGTCTTGGGACAATGATGATCAGCCAACCACCGGTATGTGCTGAAGAGTCGAGAGGTGTCTGATCTGAAAAGTGAAGAGAAAAGTGAGTTTGTGTCACTGGTGTCACACTTAAAACTTTAAAGTATACATACATATTTCTAAAGTTGTGCACCGTGGCTTTGAACTGCACAACTTTAGAAATATGCGCATGTGTACTTCAGAAATTTTGATTAAAAGGCAGATAGCGGTCCTACGTAATTTGGTCGCGTTATATCAAAACCAGTAGACAGATCAAGAACAATATTGAGTTGACATATCCCGACTGAATGACGTAGACCACCAGCCCATGGATCAATATTTTTTTTAGGGTTCCGTACCTCAAAAGGAAAAAACGGAACCCTTATAGGATCACTTTGTTGTCCGTCTGTCCGTCCGTCCGTCTGTCAAGACCCTTTTTCTCAGGAACGCGTGGAGGTATGAAGCTGAAATTTATATCAATTACTCAGGTCTACTGTCCCTTGAAGCTGTGAAAAAATCAAACTTCTAAGCCAACGCAATCAAAAGATACAGCCGTTTATGCCGCAAATTTTCGACACTTGCAAGGGAATCAAAACCTACAGGGTGCTTCCCGTGAACTCAGAGTCTTGAAATTTGGTACGAAGCAACGTCTTATAGCATAGATAAAGTAAAAATTACGAAAACCATAAATTTTTAGTTACATCACATAATATATTTTTTTTTAATAATTTTAAACTTACTACCCATTTCCTCATAAACGCGTAGAGGTATTAAATTGAAATTCATATCAAATACTCAGGTCTATAATACCTTTAAGCTGTAACAAAATCAAACTTTGTAAACCTTGCAGGTTTGTACGGAACCCTCGGTGCGCGAGTCCGACTCGCACTTGGCCGGTTTTTTCAATAGTACAATAACTACCAATACCGCCCGGTCCGATCACCTGCACGGACTTTATTGACAGGCTACTGATTTAGTGATCTACTGACAGTCTACTGGTCTACTAACAGTCTACTGGTCTACTCACAGGTCGCTCGGCGTCGTTATCAGCCGCTGCAGGTTCGACAGGGTCGGTCTCATGTCGTAGACCGACAGACCGCGGCCCCACAGCAACTGCGACACATGACAGTCTACTGGTCCACTCACAGGTCGCTCGGCGTCGTCAACAGCCGCTGCAGGTTTGACAGGGTCGGTCTCATGTCGTAGACCGACAGACCGCGGCCCCATAGCAACTGCGCCACATGACAGTCTACTGGTGTACTGACAGTCTACTGGTCTACTCACAGGACGCTCGGCGTCGTCATCAGCCGCTGCAGGTTCGACCGGGTCGGTCTCATGTCGTAGACCGACAGACCGCGGCCCCACAGCAACTGCGCCACATGCCAGTCTACTGGTGTACTCACAGTCTACTGGTCTACTCACAGGTCGCTCGGGGTCGTCATCAGCTGCTGCAGGTTCGACAGGGTCAGTCTCATGTCGTAGACCGACAGACCGCGGCCCCACAGCAACTGCGCCACATGCCAGTCTACTGGTGTACTCACAGTCTACTGGTCTACTCACAGGTCGCTCGGGGTCGTCATCAGCCGCTGCAGGTTCGACAGGGTCGGTCTCATGTCGTAGACCGACAGACCGCGGCCCCATAGCAACTGCGCCACGCACTTATTCAGTAGGAATATGCCGTAACGGAACAGAGTGATGTCACCACCTCGTGCGAAGAGCGGTATGCTGGAAATTAAGAAAGTTTTAGAATATCGACACATTGTGAATAACATAAAAACGTTACAGACAGACATAATATCACACATACATCTTTACTTTCAAAGATTTTGGGGACAGCGGATTAAACCAGATAACCTCACAAAAAAAATATGTATATAAGAGCCAAAGAAATATTCAATGCCTGAAACAGTTCATTAAATTCTAAATTATTTTTAACGTGATCTTGTATCTCAGGGGCTGGTTCAGTATGATGGCAGCTAAACAGGCTAGGCATCCAATTGGTTGGCTAACTTACTCAGATTCAGGCTTGACGGCATCCAACTAAACGTCTAACTTACTTACTAAAAAGGCAAGGCGTCAAATTGACAGACTAACTTACTTAGGATCAGGCAGATTGATGACATTCAGTATCTTGCTAGCGGACCCCAGCAATGTTATCTTGTATCTTAGCGGCTAGTTCAGTATAATCGCTGCTATATAGGCTAGCATCCAACTAATCGGCTAACTTACTTCCTAAAAAGGCTAGACGTTCAGTTGACCGGCTGACTTACTTAGGATCAGGCAGATCAGTGACATCCAGTATCTTGCTAGCGGATCCCAACAACGTGATCTTGTATCTCAGCGGCTGGTTCAGTATGATGGCTGCTAGGCAGGCTGCTTGGGCGACGAAGCCAGTGGCTACTGCGTCGGGCAGCGGGTTCGATGTTGGATTCTCGTCACCACACACCGGTAGTGGTACGTCGCATATCGTCCAAGTCGATGTGTCTTTCTATAATGAGAAAAATGACAGTGAATTTTTGTGCGACTAAAAACTATTTTATAAGTTTGACGTGTCTGTCTGTTTCTCTCTCTTTCTGTGTGTGTGTGTGTGTGTGTGTGTGTGTGTGTGTGTGTGTTTGTGTGTATATGCGTGTTTTTGTGTGTCAGTTCGTGGTCGTAGAATTGAAACTGGTAGACGGAATTTAAAATAGTTTTTTAGGCAAATTGTTTTTCTTTAATAATTAATATATATATATATATATATATATATATATATATATATATATATATATATATATATATATATATATATATATATATATATATATATAAATAAATATTTGACTCCTGTTTGAGACAAACAATCTTAAAGTAATGCGCAGCTTATACCTGTGCTATAGTAAATATCTGGTGCAACTGATGCAGCAGACTAGCTCGACGCGCACATAACGCCGCATGGCTGGCCCGGGCCAGTTCGCGCATTGACGTGCATGACGCTCTAATGTCTTTGTAGCCCTCGGAGCACCGGGACAGCGCGTGATAGTTCTCCATGAGTTCTGATCCTGGAATTAAAAAAAAATATCATCAATAAGCTAAGTGAAAATTTTGGATATCGATTTGTGTGTCAAATTTGGCAGCAGACCTAAAGGCGGCTTTCCGAGCCTTGCCGCAAGCGACCGCGACGGAAAAAAATTCAAATAAAATGCCACTTTGTGACCTAGGCTATAGGTTTCATTTTGCTCTACGCCACTACAAAGCAGCAGCGGCATAGGTCGCTTCACCAATGTCGTTAGAAAATGAAACCTATAGCCTAAGTAATAAAGTGGCATTTTATTTAAAATTTGGCAGTCGCGGTCGCTTTTATTGTAACGGTGCCTTTAGCCACTTGAGGCGCTAGTGAGAATCTTTGCATCGCTAATAACACTTAGGGCCTGTTTCACCACTTCCTGATAAAGTGCCGGATAGGCTATCCTGTATCCATAGCATATTTGACAGATTCTCCATACTTTATCTGTCAAGTTAAGTTGTGGATAGACTATCCGGCACTATTAGGAATCGGTGAAACAGGCCCTTATTCTATTAGCTAGGGAGTATATTTAAACAACATACCAACATCTTGGTTTTCCTCAAACAACTTAGCATGCCTCTCTTTCAGTCTTCTTATGTTCGCTAATTTTGCGTCTCTCTCTTCCGACAGAATCAACCTCTTGAAGTGCAATATTTCTAGTTGTCTAGTCAATCTGATGTGTTCCGCTCTTTGGAATGGAGATGGTTTTGACTAAAATATATACAAAATAAGTATTAGTTTTAACAGTGGGATCTTGGCAAATGTCCGCCGTTGTTAATTTACTGTCTTAAAACTGTCTTGAATCTGTATTTAAAACACACAACAATCCTACATATTTACAGCTACAATATTGTTTCAATTTAGTCTTATCCAGCCATTCACCAGCATGGAGACAAATTAGACATCGACACAACATTATTTTTTGGAGAATCTGTCAAAAATGACGCTTCTTAAAAAATTCTGTCAACAAAAAAGTTTGAGAACTGCTGGTCTAAACAAAAACCAAATGAATTCTGATGGTCAAAACTTTAGAAATCAGCTTTTTGGTTTATTATAAGAGAAAATTGATTTCAAAACATACCTTATAAGATAGAAGATCATTTAATTTCAAAGTCAGTCTTGGCCCCGAAGGTTTTTCCTCTTTCATGCCATTTTTGGCACTCTCCCTTATAGGAGCACTCTCTTCTTCACAGAATATATTCCTCTGCACTCTACTCTTCTGTTTTATGTCCAAATCTGTCTCTGTTATTGCTGACTTCTTGTAAATTTTCTCTTTAACTTCCTGTACTGCCTCTTGTTTCTTCTTTATAGCGTATTGCAGAAGATGTAGATTTCTCAACTTGTTTGCGTTGTAACTATGTCTGATTTCAGATTTGAGAAAGTTTAAAGCTATGTATCTGTACCTCGGCGCATCAGTTTCACTTCTGAGATCATAACTCTCTGCCGTTTCGCTCAAGTCCACTTTCTCTTCTTCCTTTTCACTCTCTTTTACTTCTAGATTAGTCGGTGAATGCTCAAATATGTGACTCGGGTCTATATCTTCTTTTCTATTCAAATTTAGAGTCGACTGTGACTTCATAGTTGGGAAATTCTGCTTGAAACCTTTTTCTATCGGACTCTGGCTTTTAGAATACTCTCTTTTGTAATAAGCAGGTGATGAAGGAAACTTTTTGTCGACACTAAAAGTGAAACAATTTGTGTTCTTACCCGATGACCCTGAGGACACCGATTCCTCATTCTCTGGTGGCATTATATCGAGTTTCAAGCTTCTGTACGAGCAGAAATAACCACCGTGCATTTGGAAGACCAGGGTATTACTCTTAAAGCAGTCAGAGTTGAAATTAAGAGCTAGGTTTGCTCCCAAATACCGAAGGCCACTGAAATAGACACCCCAAGTTTGTATGATGGTATCTTGAGTGGGATTTTCGTCTTCATGTGGCAGCTGTATGTGACACCATATCCTTATGACTACATTTGTAGAGGACATGCGTTGTGTGATTTCTGCAACAGAATAACATAATGTTAAAATTGTTATACAGATTGTCTTTTTACCGATTTATAGTTTTGTTGCAAAATCTGTAATTATGGGGAAAGCATCTGTTCTTCTGTGTATCTCAATCGCTGAACCAATTTTGATCTGATTTGAAAGTTTGTTTAAATCCCGATTCTCGTGATAGGACATAGGTTACTTTTGGTACGAAGTTCCTTATCGCGCGTTGCGAAAGGGGGCTAGACAACACTTTTGGCCACAGACATAGATCAAGATAGATACCGCATGTATATGTACTTCGCCGGACATGCGGTATTTATCTTGATCTATGTCTGTGTTTTTGCTATAGTTGTAAGCCGTGCGGTAGCGCGTGTTTCTCTCTCTGTCTCTCTCTTTTCTTTTTTTTTTGTTGAGTGTATACAGGTTTTTTGTACATAAGAAATAACTTCGTTCCATTCGGGTGTCCCTTGACACCTCTCAAGTTTTTTATCTCAGAAAAGGCAAACGCGATAAGCGAATTTTAGTGTCGAAGAAGTCGCCGCAAAATCTGGTATTATCATACGCAAAAGTGAATCTCTCTGTTATCTTTTCTCCCTCAAACTGCTGAGCCGATTTGGATGAAATTTGACATAAAGACGATTAGTTTACCAGGAAAAGACAGACATATGATTTTTTTTAATGGAAAGTATAGTATTCCCGCGCGATAATTTCTGCGTTATTTGCGCAGAAGTTACGTTGTGTCATATGTGGTTTTCCAATGCGTATTGTGATAGCAAATTGCGTCACAATAGTGACTCATGTAACAGATAGTCTAGCTGGATTTAGGTCAAATACATTATCATCTCTCTTAACACACGACAGTCAGAAATTAACATGTAGCGTAAAATATTAAATTTTACTAAGTTTTGGTGAATAATATTGGTTTCAAACATGTTGGGATTGGTGTTGCTTTAGCTTGGCTGCTGGATTGGAAGGACTGGTGAATTAAAAACACATTTTAAGCAAAATTTCGTATAGCAGCAAAATATTATTTTAATAGTAATATTTTCAATGCGAAAGTGTGTTTGTCTGTCTGTCTGTTACCTCTTCACGCTTTAAGTCTGAACCAATTGAGATGTTTGGAATGGAGATACTTTGAGGGACTTGAAAGGACATAGGCTATGTCTATTAGTTGCGGAAAAATATGGAACCTTCTATCGCCATAAAAGAATTTCGCAGAGTTACTGGCGTCATCTAGTACATAATTGAAACTCAAACTTCAAATATTCTCTGAAAGTCTACATTATCTACGTGATATAATATATCCTACTAACATTATAAAGGCGAAAGTTTGTGAGTGTTGATGTATGGATGTTTGTTACTCTTTCACGCAAAAACATCATCATCATCATCATTATCACTACCATATTATGCCATGCATCGTCCCGTGATTATGTCGAGCCTATTATGGCCCTATTATTGGTACTTTTCATAGTCTTTTAGATTGAGACTCGAGTTTGTCAAGCGATTAAAAAAATCTATACTTATAATATTATAAAGCTGAAGAGTTTGTTTCTTTGTTTGCTTGAACGCGCTAATCTCAGGAACTACTGGCCTGGTTAGATAGCTCATTTATCGAGGAAGGCTATAGGCTATAAATTATCACGCTAAAACTAATAGGACCGAAGAAACAGAGGAAAATGACGAAAAAACGGGGAAAATTATTAGAAAGGGTTTATCTCACGAACTACTGGAGCAATTTTACGTTATTTGGCACAGATATAGAGTAGACCACGTGAAAGGACATCAGCTATTTTTTTGCGGGAAAATGTACGGTTTCCGTAAAATTCCCAATTAACGCGGGCGAAGCCGCGCGGGACATCTAGTATAATATATAATACTACTTAGTTTTCGTTGCGCCTAAATTCTTTTATGGCACTGGAACCTTATATTTTTCCCATCCGATATAATCCAATATAAATATAATGAATAGAAATTCAAGTGGGTACAATAGTAAAAAATTTTACGTCCTTTCGCAGGGTTTTGATACAATCAACCACAGACATAGATCAAGATAGATACCGCATGTTGCTCCATTTCTATGAAAACGAGCGTGCCACTTTTTTACTACCTACTGTGACGTACCGATGATAAGAAATGTGTCCATTATCAAGGCCAATGTTTCTATTTGAATTTCTACAGCTCAATACGGCACTTTAAGGCATTTAGGCATTTTTAAAATTCTGATTGACGTCCGATTCCGATAGCAGACTAAAGAAAAGACTTTCGAAAGACGAGCATTGCTCGTCGTTTGGGAACACGATATGGCACGGGAAGTACATAAACATGCGGTATCTATCTTGATCTATGTCTGTGCAATCAACAGACTATTTTAATACTTAGTGTACCCACAAAACCTACCTGGATCAATCTCCTTCCACTTGGGATGCGGCGACAGTATCCTCTCACTGGTGTAGAACGGTGCCGACATTGTGGTGTGATGGAGGGTGATGTAGTAGCTGCACGGATGTTCACACAGCTCTGGCGGACGTATGTTGTAGCCGACTATCTGTAATACATACAAATATATAATTAGATTTGTTCTCCGTTTTCATGGATATGTTACGCTCAAAGACCGAAAACGCTCAGTGAGCGGAAAAATAGCTCACAACGCGTTGTGGTCACAGTGAAACAGCCACGACGCGAAATTCGCGTTGTGGCCCCAATGAAAACGGCCACGACGCGTTCTGGCAATCACAAAAAGACCATAACGCGAAATTCGTGTCGTAGATGATATGCCATTCGTTTTTCTTGATTTGTTTTGATAAAATTTTGAAAATTGGTTCACAAATGGCGTAGTAATCGTTGAACATAAAAAACGAACATAACACCACCTACATTTTGAAAGTCGGTTCAAATTGTAGCCTATACATGTTATTCTGATGTATAAGCTATATTATTGTAAAGTTTCATTAAAGTCTGTTCAGTAGTAACAAACATCTATATATCCATACTGTATACATCCAAAATTTCGCCTTTATAATATTATTAGTATTTGATATGAATAATTCAGGTAAAACGTCGTTGATGCTCATGATGATACATTGACAAAGATTTAAACAAACTTTGTATTTTTTGTTTATTGACTTTTTATCTTAAGTTAGCAAGGTCAATGATATTTTATCTACCAGGTATGAGCTGCAATTTTGTTGCCTAGGAATTGGTTTATTGTACAGGAAACATTTTTTTTTGTAAGATTAAAACCAAAGTCATTGGTGTGACTAGAAATTCATAATCTTATACGTGGGAGAGCCATACTTCGGCACGAATGGGCCGGCTCGACCGGAGAAATACCACATTCTCACAGAAAACCGGCGTGAAACAGCGCTTGCGCTGTGTTTCGCCGAGTGAGTGAGTTTACCGGAGGCCCAATCCCCTACCCTATTCCCTTTCTTTCCCTCCCCTATTCCCTTCTCTTCCCATCCCTACTCTCCCCTATTACCCTATTCCCTCTTAAAAGGCCGGCAACGCACCTGCAGCTCTTCTGATGCTGCAAGTGTCCATGGGCGACGGAAGTTGCTTTCCATCAGGTGACCCGTTTGCTCGTTTGCCCCCTTATTTCATAAAAAAAAAAACAGAAAAAGAAAAATATACCTCACCAAATCATTACGACAGTTAGCAATATGGGTGTAATTTATGCAGCTCTAAAAACCATGTTTAAGACTTTAGTAAAAACACTATAATGCCCATTTCTCAGTTCTCTGGAATAAATAAAATATTTTTGTGGCTCTGTGTACAACAAAGCAACATTTACCCTTTCATTTACCATTTAAAAAATAGAATACTCGCGTTTTTTTAAATGAACTTTTTATTACAAAGTTTATTACATATTTAAATATTATTGTGATGATAACAAATAAAGCGTAGGTGTTTGTTGGTAAATCAACGGTCGACAACCCACTTTAGATGGGAGTTTTTTTATTATTTTTTTTAAACTAGCATAATAGTTTACCTGGATCAGACTTCGTAGGCGTAATTGTTGGGTGGTCAAGGGAGTCCATTCCCTGCATCTTGGTCTTCCAAACATTATTTTGGCAAAAAAATTGGTCGAAAATGATAGTATCCACTAAACGAATTTCTCGGTAGTTGCACGATGCATAGTGTTTAGAAGCATAAAATATTTGTTTTTTTATAGAAAGTTAGCAATTTTAATAGGAAATAAATAAAATGATGCATTGTTCAGCTGATTGCAGCTTGTCATTGGCTTTGATTTTTTTTCTTATTATGGCACTACGGCTATTTTACCATGGCCAGTGTCGAGTAAATGGCGGGAAAACTATATTCTTGTTATAATTTTTACAGTATCGTTTTTCTAAAATATCGTCAAGTCTAAAGTCTAGTCAGTCTAAATAAAAGTCAATGCAGTCAAAGAGTCAAGTCGGTCGATTCAATAAAGTGGTAGACACTTTACTGAAACTTTCGATGGAGTTTTGGAGGGAACACAAAAAAGGACATTTCTGGAAGTTGTATCACTTGCCCACACTTGTGCATGATTACGAATATCTAATGGTTAATATTCTACCAATATTACACATTAAAAACTTAGATAACACAATTTTAGGAAAATAATACGAAAACAACATCACTCTTTCACATTCCCGGCAAAAACTCATTGGCATTTGGCATTTGACATGTGGGCATTTATTTGGCTTTGATTTTGATTGGCTTGTCAATTGTGATTTTTTTTTCTAGCTCGTGTTTGTAGTCCATGGTCACACAGTCCACGGACTTGGATACTAAAGTCTCTACTCTCTACTCTCTAGTCTCCAGTCTCCAGTCTACACGCTCCAGTCTCCAGTCTCTACGCGCCGAACAAAATACTGTGGCCTTCGAGTATTGATCCGAGGATTGATTCAAGTACCGAATACCGATCGATTTTCGTTTTCAACAGTTAATACGACGCGTATTAAAATTACATTTTTTCTTCTCATGGCGTGAGATTTCTTTCCGTGGCGCCGCCACCCGCCGACCGCGCCGCGCCGCGCCGGTGGTAAAGTGGGTGAATCAATTCTGTAAGTCAGGAAAATAAGAAGGCGAAATAATTCTGACAAATATTACTTGACGTTTGACAGTTGATATCAAAACAAACCGTTCATGCTTGTACCAAGTGTTTTTATTTAAGTGTCTATTAATACATAATGGGAAAGAAATACTATTGCGATTACTGCGACAAAACTATGGTTGCCACGCCGGCGCTTGTAAAAACACACAACAAGGGTGTAGTTCATCAGAAAATTGTAAACGAACACTATCAACAATTTAAAGGTATAAAATCTTTAATAATTCAGTGTGTCTGTCTGTTACCCCTTCACGCTTAAATGGCTAAACGGTTTTCGATCGTAATATTACTGTACAAACATTGGTAAATCTTAATTAGACTATAATACGTTATTCGTAACTATAATATTGTATGCTTATTGCCCCCCCGAGTTTCACTGAGCCAACTTAAACATGCGCCTGGCCTTCATTATATATTATATTTTCCATAAAGCTGTTAAGTAAAAAACTTGTGTATTCCTTTATCTTTCAAGATCCGGAGACAATATTAAAAGAAGAGAGTGCAAAGAAGCCCTGCAGCAGGCACATGCGGGGTGAATGCCAGTTTGGAAGTATCTGCCGCTTCTCACATTACACCAAGGAACAACTGTACGAGCTGCAGCAACTCGGTAAGATCCATTGAACGTCTATTCAAATCAGAGCCGGATTTATATTTTTAGGATTCCGTACCCAAAGGGTGAAAACGGGACCCTATTCTAAGACTTCAATGTCTGTCTATCTGTCTGTCTGTCTCCAGGCTGTATCTCAAGAACGGCTATAGCTAGACTTTTAAAATTTGAATGTGTTACATATCTGTTGCCGCTGTAACAACAAATACTAAAAACAAAATAAAATTAATATTTAAGGGGGGCTCACATACAACTTTTTTTGCTATTTTTTGCTCGATATCAATAATGGCTATAGCTAAGCACTTGAAATTTTTAGAAAAAAAAAAACTTAATTATATTTGTTCTTTATAAATTGATAATAAAATGTAAAATAAATATTTAGGGGGGGCTTCCATACAAAAACACAATTTTCAGCCTATTTTTGCTCTATAATGGTACGGAACCCTTGGTGCGCGAGTCCGACTCGCACTTGGCCGATTTTATTTATGAGTATAGGCCACTTTGATTTTTCCGTCCCTATGTACGAACTCTGCCGCCATACTAGGACGCTGCTGCCCCTCTAGAACGCCATAGGACGCTGCCGCCCATAGGCCATGGCCTATACTGCCTAATGCCTATACATAAATCCAGAGCTGATTCAAATATTGCAGAAAATTGTGTCTGTCTAGCTGTTGTCTTCATACTTTTTATCCCTTTAAAATGTACAGTACCCATGTGGTAAACAAAATGAAATGCATGGTGAGTGGTAATGTCTATCAATCTGTCTCCGATTGGAGTCATCTACAGGAGGTTCCGAGGACGACTTCCGAACACGTCGCGCCCCACGTCGCAGACAATACGTGTTTAGTGCTTAGTGTTAGTTTTAGTATAAATGTATGTATGTTAGTTTATAAGGTTTATATTATATGGGCCAAGATGCCTGATTCAAATAAATAAATAAATAAAATAAATAATTTCACTTTACTGATCAGCCAAAATGTGAAGATAAATATGAATCTGTACGTAATATATACTTACCAAATGATTTTCTATTTACAGTGTCAGCAAAAAAGAAATTGGAAAGCACACATCCGTCATTCCAAGATATCTATCTAAAGTTCCAAGATGAGAAATCAAAGAGTACAGAATCAAATATACTAATAGATCCGAATGGTGTATCTCACATTCTGCCCTGGTCATACCATCCTATGACAGAAAATGAGAATATGCTGCCACCAAGTCTCAGAAGGTTAAAAGCAGAAGACTTTCTAGAAAGTAACAATGTAGAATGGGGATAGAAGATGACTTTAAAAGAAATATCATAAAAGAAGAATCTACATCCCAAAGGATGCCAACAGTATTTCTGGACCAATACAACCTGCAAACCTTCAAGACAAGAGTGTATTCCCATTTAAAAGACTGGCTACACACCTGAAGCTCTTCTGATGTTGCGAGTGTTCATTGGCGACAGTAGTTGCTTTCCATCAGGTGACCGTTTGCTCGTTTGCCCCCTCATTTGCCCCTAATGAGCAAAAATAGGCTAAAAATTGTGTTTTTTGTATGGGAGCCCCCCCTTAAATTATTATTTTATTTTAGTATTATTATTAAATATTAAAATACACATATAACAAAAGAATGTGTGAAAAATTCAAGTGCCTACCTCTTGCCATCATTGATATAGAGCTAAAAAGGCCGAAAAATACACGTTTGTTGCATGGGAGCCCCCCTTAAGGCCGCGTTTCCACTGACGCGGAGCGGAGCTTAGCGGTGCCGAATTGACCAATCACCATGCTCGAAATCTTCGCTCCGCTTCGCTGTCATTCCGCTGGAATAGCAGGATTGGTCAATTCGGGCACCGCTAAGCTCCGCTCCGCTTCAGTGGAAACGCACCATAAATATTAATTTTATTTTGTTTTCAGTATTTGTTGTTATAGCGGCAACAGATATACACAATCTGTAAAAATTTCAGAAGTCTAGCTATAGCGGTTCTTGAGATACAGCCTGGAGACAGACAGACAGACAGACAACGAAGTCTTAGGCCCGTATTTTTGGTCGTACTTAAGATGCATCTCGGTCTCAAGACACGGTTCAGGCTCTGTGATTGGATGGCTGTCAAAATTTGGACCAATCACAGAGCCGAACCGCGTCTTGAGACCGGGTCGCATCTTAAGTACTGACCAAAAATACGGGCCTTAGTAATAGGGTCCCGATTTTACCCTTTGGGTACGGAACCCTAAAAAAGGATGCCTAGTGCCTTGTTATAAGGGTGTGGATGCAGAAGATCTGCAACTGTCAACAACAGCAACAATTTACAATTTGGCCTATTGACATTGAGTGTAAAATGTCTCTCTAAAGTGACATTTTACAATATGGCGGCATTCAGATTTTGGCCACAAAACAGCCTGGTATATAATATCTCTAATATCAATATCAAAATAATCATAAGGCTGTTAGGCATCTTTACTGTAAAGTAAATAAAGTTTTTTAATTGCTATTTTTAAAATTAGGCACTATGATCTGATTGGTGTGAACTGACCCTTATGCTTAATTTAAATTCCAATAAATTATTACATTTTGAGAAAATGTAAATAAAACAAATATACACAAAACATTTATTTTAAATCTTTATCTTGATTACCCAAAAACCTGGATTAAAACATTTAATAATCTTCAACACTCACTCGTTCTGGCTCTATAGCTTGTAGAACTACAGATTCCTGTAACAAAGCTGGGTATTTTAGATTCTAAAACAAAGAAAAATTATACTTAAAGTACCGTTCCGATCACCGCGGCAAGCGAGCGCGACCAACAAAAATTCAAATAAAATGTCACTTTGTGACATAATATGCTATAGGTTTCATTTTCTACCGACATTGGTCTAGCGACCCATGCCGCCGCTGCTTTGTAGTGGCGTAGAGCAAAATGAAACCTATAATCTAGGTTATAAAGTGGCATTTTATTTGAATTTTTGTCGGTCCGGCTCGCTTGCGGCAAAGATGAAAAGTCACCTTTTCATCTTTGCCGCAACAGCCTCGCAATCATGTTTATATCCATACTAATATTATAAATGTGAAAGTGTGTCAGTCTGTCTGTCTGTTACCTCTCCGCGCCCAAATCGCTGAACCGATTTTGCTCAAATATAGTATGGAGATACTTTAAACCCCGGTAAAGCACATATAATACTTTTTATCCCGCAAAAATGTACGGTTCCCGCGCGATAATTTTGGCGCAACGGAGTTGCGGGCACCAACTAGTCAATGATAATAATTCTGTGAATATGACCATCAGAAACTTACATTGAGCCTATTTCTTCTTCCAAGGTCTTGGAACTTCTGTGGATGAGCGAAATGCTGGTTACCTGGTACACCTGAGAGATGTTTTTCCTCTGGTAGATGGAACTGAGAGAGAAGAGAGAAAGCACGGTTTTTAACTCAGTGCTCACAACCAAAAAGAGGTGTTATAAATTTGATGTGTCTGTCTGTGTGTATGTGTCATTATAGCCTCTAAACAGGTGTGAAGTTTAGCAGTTGTTCATTATCATCAGCTTAATTTAACATTGTTACTGACGCTATTTTGATAGTGCTGTATGAGGATTGAGGAATATAAGCACATTTAAAGCTACAGCTTGTTGGTATTTTCAATTGGTATTTCTGTATAGCAGTGTTTCTCATACTTTTTTGGTAGCGGAACCCTTTTAAAAAGTGTCATTTTTGACGGACCCCAAAAAAAAGTGTTTTGTTTTTAATGAATTCTCTCCATGCTCGTGTCTGATGATATTTCTTAAACAGTTTATGTTCGCGGAGCCCCTACGAGGCCTTTGCGGAACCCTAGGGCTTCACGGAGCACACTTTGAAAATGGATGCTTTATAGTTAAGACGATAGAACAGAATACCTAACACCTGACGGGATAGTTTATCCAGATAGTTAATAAAACTTTCAATTACATGAAATTCGTTAGGTCCTTGTCTCCCCTGTCTGGCTGTAAGTTTGTTGCCGATCTGAAATTAAATTGCAATTTAAATTAAGACGTAATCTAGATACTTAATATTATAAATGCGAAAGTGTGTTAGTCTGTCTGTCTGTTACATTATTTTTTTACAAAATTTGATATGGAGATAGTACTTCGAGTCCCGGGAAAGGACATACGATAGTTTTTGCGCTGCTTTTTTTGTTACTGCGCGATAAACGAATTTTGGCGCAACGGAGTTGCGGGCGTCATCTGGCGAGTAATCTCGAAGTTATGTTGTCACCACAATGCAGCAATGGAAGAGGATGGCGCAGTAAATATTAAACCGCAGCATTCAATATTTGGGTCTCTTTGGCGGGGCGAGGAGTGTTTGGGACGCGCGGACACACGCTATTGGTAGATCTGTGATCAGACGGGGCGGTATTGGTTGATCACGATCAGACGATGACTCGTTATTGGTAGATATTGTACACATGAGCATATTGTCCTCTCCTGTTTCACCAAGCAATCTTAATTCAGTGCGCAGCCTGTAATTGGAAACTTACATAAATAACGCCTTCTGTTCCATCCTTCAGGTAGTGACAGTCTGTGAAATCTGCGTTGCATTTTACTGGCTGTAATTTTGGATTCCATTAATGAGTTCCTCGTCTGCTTCGGTCTGTGTTTCTAACGCATTATTATGAAACCAGTTCACATTATCATTTAATTTACAATGGATCGAAACCATAAATCGCAAAAATTTGCCCCTTTTGCGCATGGTTATTTTGACGACTGAATAGGGGAAATAGCCCAACTAAATTACGCACTTACATCCATTATTTGCCTTTAAGAAATTTCTCTAAATAATTTGTTTTGGGAACAAATATAATGACCACCAAAAATGCTCTGATACCCTAAACTTGTTTACCAAAAAAAGATATTTAACACCAAAAAAAAAAAAAGAAAGTAAAATTGCAATACTACCAGCAGTACCAGCTATTTTAGTCACGACTACACTTCAAATTGTAATCGAACGCCAAATATAGTAAATGATCACCAAATATAGTAAAAGATGACGCCCGCAACTCCGTTGCGCCAAAATTCGTTTATCGCGCGGGAACCGTACATTTTTCCGGGATAAAAAGTATCCTATGTCCTTTCCCGGGACTCAAAGTATCTCCATGCCAAATTTCAGCAAAATCGGTTCAGCGGTTTGGGCGTGAAGAGGTAACAGACAGACAGACAGACAGACAGACACACTTTCGCATTTATAATATTAGTATGGAAGTATGGAAGTATGGATATGGATATGGAAGTATGGATGATCACCAAATCCTTGCAAGAAAATCAATGCGATATTTCTGTCCAAATAAATCACTGCGATTGACAAAAAAAAAGTATTATAACTCCATATTATGTTATACTAGACGTTCCGCGCGGCTTCGTCCGCGTAAATTAGATATTTCACAGACAAATCAGTCTACAAAAAATAGCCTATGATCCTTCACGTGGTCTACTTCTTATCTGACCCAAATAACAGAAAAATTGCTCTAGTAGTTTGTGAGGTAAGCACTTTCAAATAATTTCCCCCCGTTTTTTCCACATTTTCCTCTATTTCTTCGCTCCTATTAGTCTTAGCGTGATAAAATATAGCCTATAGCCTTCCTCGATAAATGGACTATCTAACACTGAAAGAATTTTTCTAATCGGACCAGTAGTTCCTGAGATTAGCGCGTTCAAACAAACAAACTAACAAAATTAGTATAGATTCAGCAGTTTGGACCTGAAGAGATAACAGAAGGACACTTACCCTTTCCAATTTAAAATATTAGCATGGATGATGAGATTATTAAAATTATAAATGCGAAAGTGTGTCTGTCTGTCTGTAACCTCTTCACGCCCAGACCACTGAACCGGTTTTGCTGAAATTAGGTATGGAGATACTTTGAGTCCCGTTATCATTATATTATTATTATTTATTTACGATAATCAAATAACGAGATGTAATTCTTTTGTTTCTCGTTTTAAAATTAAAATGTAGTTCGGTTTTTATTATTTGTTATTTTATAGCAAAATAAAAATATTTTGGTTATAATTTTACATAAAATGCTAGTATAATGTTGGTAATAATTTACTAATTTTGGTGATCATTTACTGTTTTTGGTTTTACAATGATTTATTTGGAGTCATTTTGCATAAATAGGATAGCGAGATGTTAAATCTTGCTAGTAAAAAATGCTAGTATAATGTTGGTGATCATTTACTAATTTTGGTGATCATTTACTATTTTCCGTTTTACAGTGATTTATTTGGAGTCATTTTGCATAAATAGGATAGCGAAATGTTTAATCTTTGGTTATCATTTTACATTAAAATGGTGATCTGTATTTTGGTGATCGTTTACTATTTTTGTCTGTGAAATGTTACTATTTCTGGTGATCAGTTAATTATAAGCCATTTGTTTTCCTTGATACGTACCCGTGGTCTCTTAAAAGAATCGCCAAATATTACATCAAGGAATCCAAAAACAGCATCTAAGGGCTAAAAATTAATGGAAAATGTATATTATTGGTGGTTATAGCTAAAAATTTATAGGGAAAAAAATAGTTATTTTTTTAACTCTGGAAAATATTAAATTCTTTATCAAATCTTAATCATATACTTACTTGAAAATACATAAAACACAGCACAAGCATTATAACTCTCTGCATGATTAAGATGAAATCAATTACAAATTTTAATTACATTTTAATTTTACGTCTAGCTTATCTGAAATAATGCTTACAGTATTATTAACGCATGATTAGAAGTACTTAGGTACTTAGAAAAAGACAACTGCGTTTATTAAGTACGAGTAATATCTTTCAGGATAAGGAATATTAAGGGAAAGAGTTTTAGAATAAATAAATTAAACATTGCTTTTTATAAATAAAGGTTTTGATTACAGTAATCCACATTTAATTATTGTTTTTGGGCATCGTTTACGTAAATAAAAACTGGTGCATACGGGCACCAAACGACATCCAAATCTTGGTACCACAACTAGTGGTTGTATCCTTGGAACTTGGACTAATCTTGGATGTATACCAACTGATCTTTCTTTTTCATCTAATTGTATCGACTTTGCAATATCTTCTACTGTAGTATGAAGTGCGTTTCTTTCCATAAAAGAATCCGGATGAGTATTTGTATTTTCAAAAGGAACATTTGGTTTATCTGAGTGTTCTGGTTCAGCGTAATACCTTGTATCAGCTTCGATTATTCCCATATTATTTGGTACGTTTCTTGCAGTTTCCGGTACATTTTTATAAATATTTAATTTTAGATCCTGAGCTTTTATATTCGGATGAAAATCTTCATTATACTGTTCTGCAACTATATCAGCAGTACTTTCTATTACTTCCTGAGTTGGTTTTCGCGGATCTTCGAAGACTGGTTCATTAATAATTGGGTTAGGAACAGGTATATTTTTGTTCGTTTCTTCAAACTGATCTAGAAACGTTTCAGATTCCAGATCCTTTACAAGATTTTGTTGATCTGAACTTCCTTTGGTTTCTATGATATTGGCATTACCGATCTCTAGAAAATTCTTATTTGATTGATTATTTTGTCCAGTATTATGTATTTTTTCTATCATTTCACTATTTTTTGATTCCTCGAAGTCTTGATGATCAAATGTTGGTTTTGCTTTTGTTAATTTTTGGTATGTATTCATATTTATTTCAGATGTTTTCGTATTTGGTTCATTTGGGCCTTTCTCATGTTGTTTTGCTTCGATTTTATCACTTGCTACTATAGGCTCTAGATGGTTAAATCTTGGCCTCATCTCTAATAATTTCTCGTGAATATTATGTCCATTTGTATCAAAATATTTCATATTTGGGTGATTTAACTCTTCTCTGATATAATGATCTTCTATGTTTGCATGCCCTTTACTTTTCATTAACTCTTGGTGATCTAATCTAATATCGTATTCCTGAGTATGAGAAGGTACGGTTGGTGATGTTAGCGGTTGGATTCTGGCGTCATTTTTTTCCACAAGTTCTTTTTGGTCAAATCTGGGCCTTGGTTCTAATAGTTTTTGGGAAATATGTTCGTGACTTGGATGATGCAAATCTTCTTTACTATATTGTTCTCCAATGAATCCTTGTTCTTGCTCGAATTTTGGCCTTACATGTGCGTGAATTTCTAATGATTTTACATTTGTTCCATATGGACTTTCATGATGTGGTTCTGTTAGGATTCTAGTATCGTCTCTTTCCATAGGCTCTTTGTGGTTATATCTTTGACTTACTCCAAGTAATTTTTGATGAATGTCATTTGGGTGATTTTGATAAGTTCTCAATCTATTCCTATTATCTTCTACAAGTTCATGTCGGTTATATTCTTGTCTTGCTCTAAGTAATTTCTGGTGAATATTCGGTTGATTTTGATAACCTTCATAATGCGTTGTTTCAAATGTAGCACCGCTATCTTCCATCATTCCTTGGTAGTCATCAACTTTTCCTTGTCTTAACTTCTGGTACTTATAATCTGAATAATCTTCATAATATTCTTCCTCGTCAAATCCAGCGCCGCTTCTTCCCATAAGCTGTCCATCATTAAATCGTGGCCTTGCCCCATTAAATTTATGGTAAACATTATATCCATTTGTTCCCAATGTTTTCATATTTGGTCGGTTCATATCTTCTTTATTATAATTATCGTCACCGTCAAAAGAATATTCGTGATATTTTCCTTGTTTTTCTCTTGATAATGTTTGATACATATTATACGGTTGATTAAGGTAACCATTATTTTGTTCCAATACAAATCCAGCATCGTTAATTTCTTTGTTTTCTATGTGACCATAAAGTCGTTTTGCATTTAGTAAATTCTGGTAAACATGTTCGTTTGTTTTTAAAGGTTTTTTATTTAATAAATACGGTACCTGGTCATATTGTTCTGATACTATTTCAGTGTTGTGCATTTTTATGATCTCTTCTTTAGGCGTTCGATTATCAAAATTCGTTATTTCGTCCTTGGCATTAGGCATCATAGTATAAGGATCCTTAACAACGGAAATATATTTTGATGGCATTTCGATGATGCCCTTAGATTTTATATTTTCTGGAAAAGAAGTTGGATAAAATTATAATTATGTATGTACTGGTCCAATGGTATATCATTTTACGCCAGAGAAGTGAAACAGTATACAAATGTTTGAGATGATAAAAGTTCATGTTATCATCAGAGGAATTACCCACTTACCATTTTCAACAACGGACGAAAATGGTTGATTGTTGAGAAGAGTAGCATTTCTATTAGCTAGTCTATTCAATTCCATAGTCCTCATGAGGAGATCCCTATTAATATCTAAGTAAGTGTTTATCAAATTATTATTTAAAGCAATATTTGTTTTGTTAGTCGCATTATCACCTCTATCTTCAAACGTATTTGTATTACTTTTTATAGATTTTGTGAATTCATCATTACGGAGATCTGATTGAACTGAAGTGTTAACGCTAACTTCCCCTGCCTTCAAATGTTGTTTCAAATTACCCCTGTGCCTCACACGACGGATTGGCTTTGGCGATACTTCATTTTCTTCAACTGCAGATCTTTTAATTTTATGACTCGGTATAGTGTTTTCAATTTTCGCTGAAACTTCTGCATTATTTTTGAAAATTGCTAGAACTTTATTATTTTCAGTAGATTTAGTTTTTTCCTCAGCTATATTAATTCCATGTTCAAATGTTATGTAATCATCAAAATCTTCATGTATTTCTTTATTAGCTTCTAAATTCTAGAATGTTGTGATGTGTTAAAATAAGTGATCTAATCATGAATTAAAATTTTAATGTATTTTAACCTATTTATTTAACAAGTTATATTTACGTACCTCAGTTTTAGTTGCAGTAATAACGTTTAATACTATGAATATAGCTACTAACGTCATATTTGAATTCGATGAAAAGTGTTACTGCTTTATACAGTAATCTAATTTCATTTCATTAACTGAACCGTGAAATCCAATTTTGAGATTAAAACTAAATAAGGCATGCGTAAATGATTCATAGTTGAAATTGCATCATTTCTTCTATTGTGTTCTTATATTACGTACGTAACTACTATTGTCGACGAAAACGAATTCGGCCATCTAACAATAGTTATCTCCTTCACTTGCTTTTGAATTGATTGCTATGTCTTTTCAACAGCGTAATATTTTCGTGTGCGAGTAAAAAATACAAGTAGCGATAAATTGATGGACAGATCTCTATTCTCTACCAGCTATTTTATACTACGTGATCGGTGTAGTTTCTCTCATCGCAAATTACAGGATAGGTCGAAACTTTTTCGATTTTGGGAAGTATTCTCTTTGCTAGAAGAATAATATTGACAAAGTCATCTGTCGTTAGTGACAAAGGAATTTTCAAGTCATTTTTCTTATTTTGTAAATACTTTATTTTGTATTTGGCTTAGTTTTTTGTGAGAATTATGGTAAAAGCATACACTTATTATACTATTTACTTCTTAGTTAATTCTTAATTTAGGCTTTTGCTTGCCCCTTCACGTACATACAGTGTTCTTTGGGAACTAAACAGAGTCCTGATGATACTCCACTGTTAATCACAAATAGTAGCAAGTATACCAAATTTTAATCCGTTCAATAGCTTTGCGCCCCTATTCAGCTTCACAAACTTTGACAACTTCACACTTAGGTACAATTTTATGATTTTTACTGGCGAAGGGTTTCTCAGCCACACATCCTAAAAATTTGACCTTAAACCTTATTAGACTTTAAAGCAGATCTAGGTTGCGATAAAAACATAATTCTGACACGATTTAGAAAATTCCTAAAGAAAAAGCCATTCTAAATTTCGAGTTCATACTGAAAAATAAAGGAGTTTAAAAATTGTTACTAAATCACATTTAGGAGGAATTGCTACCTTCAGATGGCGGGCCAGGTAATTTCAAGAATCTCGCAGCCACACAAGAAGAGGAGGACGCGTTTGATTTTGTCAAATATCGCAACTGCCAGAAGCCTAGCGGGTAAGATATATTGGTTTAAGCCTTAGGGGCGTATCTGGCAAAAGATAAACATTTTAATATTATGCACTTATCACTGTCAAGAATATACTTCCATACATGCTATGAACTCGAATCATATAACTATCATGGCGCAGCAGGGTGTTACAGCAAAATCTCGCAAGCTTAGTTGGGACGTGGATAGGGCAGTGCAGGCTGGATAACCTGGTTATCTGACAAGATGATTAATACATCGAATGGGCATGTAAAAGCCTTACGCCTGATCTCTCGCCCATTGTTTTAGTTATTCACTGGGTTCTGACAGTAAAGAAAGAGGACCTCTTTGTCTTTTGTGCAAGCACTTGGGAACTTCAAAATAGCTCCTGCACAGCTGGCCAAATATTGGGAACTTCATAAGTACTAATATTAATAAAACCGGCCAAGTGCGTGTCGGGCCACGCGCAATATAGGGTTCCGTAGTACCGCTAGTTTTTGATTATTTTTGTATGGTCAATGAATGTACATTTATAACGTGTTTTACACTACTAACAACATCATCTCAGTTACGTTCAAACGAATTTGAACGAAAAGTTCCTTTATACTTCGCCGAATACATTTTTTTAGTTGGTCGACTATAACTCAAAAACTTATGAAGTCTTCTTAGCCGTGATAGTTTTCCTTTTAAATTCAGCATATTTCCTACTCTCGTGAATTTTTGCACATTTCCAGAAGCAACCGTTTAGCTGGTAGAAGGGGGGGGGGGGGGACACCGGAGTCTAACGATTTTTTCCACTTTAAAACTTAATATTTCACAAACGGATCCCTAAATCGGAAAATTATCTATGAATACTCATAATATTTTTAAAAAACCTATCCAAAGACACCCCACACGATGGGGCGGACGCGAAAAAAAATTCATCCCCGTGTAGGGAAGGTATCATAAAAAATTTTTTTTTTAAAGATTTCATGTACCATTTTGTCGGCATCATTAATATGTGCATTCATTCCAAATTACAGCTTTGTAGGTCCTAAAGTCTCTGAGCAAAACCGCGGACAGACAGACGGACAGACAGATGGACGGACAGACCGAAACTATAAGGGTTCCTTGTTAACTACGGAACCCTAAAAATGCTAAAGTATGTTTTTCACCTCTTCACGCACAACCAATCCAATTCTCATGAATATTAATATAAAGAATATGCTTTGATGCAAGGGAAAGGATGTAAGATTTTTTCTAAGATCTAAGATCCCACGCGATAAACGACACATGCATCTAGTTTTTCTACATTTTTATGGTCTTTAGGGTGATTGGCTCCACTGCCAACATGATCAAAGGCGCGCTAGGCGGAGGGATCCTCGGTGGACACGTCGCATACATGAAAGCTGGAGTATGGGTTTCCGCCCCTTTTCACATCATCTTCGGAGTATACATTGGATATTGCTTGCTCGTAAGTTTTTTCTTGGAGAGTCCTATGCTTTAGGAATGCTTGATAAGCATAAGAGCCAAGAAGCATTCGCTAATCGCAATGTTGAAGTTCAACAGCAAAATTGTTGGATTGACTGTTGACATATATTTTTGTTTCTCTGGTTTATTGTATTATCAATTTTTTTTCTCACATCGCAACTCGTGAAAAAAAAGCAGTGTGCTCACTGCTCATAGAAAGCAAAAGCCTCAGTTTTGAGTAAATAACTTGTGGTCACACCGTCGTGAATAAAACCTATAGTTTCTATGCCGATCTGATGGTTATAAAATTTTATGATGACCTTTCAGCTACTCCTATCCTGTGCTCAGATTATGAACAGGAGGACGCGAGTGCCAGTGCTTTCCTATCCTGATGTGGGTGAGGCGGCCATGCAGTGTTTTCCCAATAAGAAGGTTGCCAAGTATTCCAAAATTTTCAGGTAGGTACGAGCATATCTTAATAAGGACTCAATTGTAGCAAAATACCCAACCGGAATTTGAAGAACTTTGAGCATAGAGTTATACACTTATTTTATCAAGAGTTATAAGTTTGACGTGTCTGTCTGTATGTGCGTGTGTTTGGCCGTGGCATTGTAGCATTCAAACGGGTGGACCGGTTTTGATCTAGGTAAGTTTTTTGTTTGAATGCTGACATGATAGAGAGTGTTCTTAGCTGTAGCTTATCATCATCAGCTAGTCTGCTGCTGGAATATTTTAGATTTATCAAGTTGCTGAAAGGCTTGCTTATCATAAATTTCTCTACTGTTCAGTTTGTTTTTTCGCAGGTTTTTCAATTTTCTTTATTATTTGTTGAATCTTTCAGATACTCCATAGACTTCGTGATCTGTCTGGACCTCTTCGGCTCGTGCTCGGTGTACCAGATAATGATCGCTAAAACCATCAAACAGCTCGCTGAGAACCAGCACCATACGGGCTTGGATGGCATTGGACCAGGTATGTTCTTTAGGCACGTTAGCCATTCTTGTCACGTTGGTATTTAAGCACTTTCTGCCGCTAGCAAGAGGTCGCATACGACCTAAGGATTTCAGGGCGAAACTGGTGGGCAAGAGTATAATTGTGTACAGTCTTTCACTACATCGTCACTGTCTGATCGCGATCTACCAATAACAACCCGTCTGATTACTGATCTACTATTAGCGTTTCCCCAATTAACCTACAATTTGCCAAAGAGACTTATAAATCGGACATTCTTCCCTTTCCATTTTATCGAGTGTCGAGCTTCGAACACATGAAAATTTAGATTTTTTTTTCTTATAGTAGAAGAGACACTACAAACTTGTTCTTTCCCTGTAGGATTTATGACTGGGTGTAACAAAACATAGTAATAATACTTTAGGTCATGTAGGTATGTTTCAGTTACCAGTAGTCACCATTATGAATACTGAATAAATATATTATTATTATTATTATTAATGTAGTTATACAGAGTTTACTGTGAAAGTGCAGCGCTGAAAGAGTAAAATGGGCAAGCGCCCCAGTGTCACGAGTTTGCCTATACACAAGTTAAAAAAAAGTTACTCTTTGATCGCTGCTACTTTCACAACTAACTATTTAGGGGACCCATATACACCCTAAAGTATTTACACTTAGTTTTGTTACATCCTGTACATTAGTCAGGTTATAGTTTTTAAACATATATATTTCTAGGCTACCCCAACCTGCGAGTATACATGACCGCGATAATCATACCGGTCATCTTGATCTGCCTGATCCTGCATCTCAAGTGGCTGGCTCCTTTCTCCATAGTCGCCGATGTTATTATCGGTGAGTATTTAGAGTGTCATAGTCTAAAGCAGGGGTTCCCAATCTTTTTCAGCCTGCGGCGTTACACGTGGCAATATTTGGCGCGTGGCGCCCTACTCTACCTAGCTATTAGAATAATATACATAAAGAAACACCTTTAATGTTTTTAAATGTGAAAACGTGTAAATGGTGTCTAGATTTTATACAGCCTTCTATAAATTAAATAAACACTGTATGTTTTCCAAATAAATAAAATAAAATAAATGTATATAGTTTGGTTAAGCAGGTAAATGATAGTTAACAAATATTTAATCATCTACCTAGTACTTGCTTTACGTAATTAATATTATAATAATTTAATTTTATAATACTTGTGGTTTCGGATAATGATAGAGGATCGACTCACGGCGCCCCTCTTGCCTTTCCACGGTGCACCAGGGCACCGCGGCGCACAGTTTGGGAACCCCTGCTCTAAAGGGTTTATCAAAACAAAGTGATAATACTTTAGAGTGTGTATGTGTACCTTATATAGAGTTTAGTGTTAAAGTGGCTGCGCTGAAAAAGATACTTTTTTCTGTTACAGCGGCGTGCACAGGATTTTGCTGGGTATGCAGCGGTATCGGTTCAGTAGTTTTGGCGTGAAAGCAAAACAGACAGACAAACGGATAAAAAGAGATATTTTCGCATAAATTATAATATTAGTGTGGATATAAATTAAAAACTATGTTTTCTAAACTATTAGTATAATTACGTTCTGTTATGAAGAAATAAAAAAACGCCTCCTGTTGTCACATATTGGAACTACAATGAGAATTCATTTCATCGATGTTTTCATGGAAATAGACCAACATATGTGCTAAAATAAATAAAAAAACGCCATCTATTGTTACATATTATAAATACAATGTAAATTCATTTGCATCCATATTTCCATGGAAATTAGATACATACTTAATATATTTTTGCCTCATCAAAATGTAGCCTTTGTCCTTTCTCAGGCTCTAGACTAACAGTTAGTCTAGAGCTATATATATCTAGAGATAAATCGAATCGGTTCATTAGTTTTGACGTGAAAGCGAAACAGACAGACAGAGATACTTTCACATTTAATATTAAATATATATAAAATAATAAAATAAATTAGTATGAATATGGATAACTTTTAACATGAAACTTTCGAGTTACATTTCCTTTTTGTTGCTGGTTTAATTGTTGTAACTCAGGTACACACCTACCTTTAGACACAAATCACAATTAGAATCTTTTCACTGAATGACAATTGTGAAAATATGTTATTTTTAATTTTTAATAAACACACATTTTCAACACAAACCTCAGTCAAATAATATTTTTAAGAAATCAAAAACGCACTTTTTATAGAAAATTAGTAATAAACTGTTACTAGTACTAGTAGTACTACCCTCTACTCCTACTTCGAGTATGTTGGCATGAGCGTGTTTAGCATGTCTAGCGCCGGGGTGGTGATAGCTATAGACAGACAGACAGACGGAGATACCAGACGGACAGACGAGACGGATAGACGCACAGACACACTTTTGCATTTATAATATTAAAGTATGGATGCTCTACCATAAAACATGCTCTAGTATAAAATATGGTCTACCATAAAATATGCTCTACCATAAAATATGTTTTACCATAAAATATGCTCACGCATAGAATATGCTTTCAGTCATCTGCATCTTCTTCGCCATATACTACGCGTTCGCTCTGAACCCTAACTTCGAGAATATGGTCCCAGCTACTACCCTCTACTCCTACTTCGAGTATGTTGGCATGAGCGTGTTTAGCATGTCTAGCGCCGGGGTGGTGATAGCTATAGATAGACAGACAGACGGAGATACCAGACGGACAGACGAGACGGATAGACGGACAGACACACTTTTGCATTTATAATATTAAAGTATGGATGCTCTACCATAAAACATGCTCTAGTATAAAATATGGTCTACCATAAAATATGCTCTACCATAAAATATGTTTTACCATAAAATATGCTCACGCATAGAATATGCTTTCAGTCATCTGCATCTTCTTCGCCATATACTACGCGTTCGCTCTGAACCCTAACTTCGAGAATATGGTCCCAGCTACTACCCTCTACTCCTACTTCGAGTATGTTGGCATGAGCGTGTTTAGCATGTCTAGCGCCGGGGTGGTGATAGCTATAGACAGACGGACAGACGGAGATACCAGACGGACAGACGAGACGGATAGACGGACAGACACACTTTTGCATTTATAATATTAAAGTATGGATGCTCTACCATAAAACATGCTCTAGTATAAAATATGGTCTACCATAAAATATGCTCTACCATAAAATATGTTTTACCATAAAATATGCTCACGCATAGAATATGCTTTCAGTCATCTGCATCTTCTTCGCCATATACTACGCGTTCGCTTTGAACCCTAACTTCGAGAATATGGTCCCAGCAACTACCCTCTACTCCTACTTCGAATATGTCGGCATGAGCGTGTTTAGCATGTCCAGTGCTGGGGTGGTGATAGCTATTGAGAATAATATGAAGGAGCCGAAGAGGTTTCCGATTGTGATCATCTCTGGTAAGTACCAACGATGAAATTGATTCCTAGGTAGTTGTAGGACGTCATGTGGTCGGCTTATGTCAATTCAATATTAGCTGTGATCGGTCGGATGGGTTTGACTTAACACGACCAAATCAAGGTTCGCGATCTGCCTAGGAATCAACTTCTCTGATAGTTGTCCCTGCTGAATACATAAACTCCTGTTAAAAAAAATCTCGGCAACAATATAGAAATTGTGCATTTTAGGTATTATATTACTAGAAGGCGCTCGCAAATCCATTGCGTCGAAATTTGTTAATCGCCCTTTATTGTCCTTTCTCCTCTCTCAAATCTATTTTTGGAAGTTTGGTATCTCCAAACGATATTTCATCTAAATTGGTTCAGATGTTTAAGCGTGATATGGTTACATACAGACAGACAGAGTGATAGACAGACAAACAGTGTAGACAGATAGACAGGCACACTTTAGCATTTAAATTTTTAGTAAAGATGTGATTGTATCAGGCGTTATATATATTGCAGGCATGATTGTGATCGTCATGTGTAGTTTTTGTATGTCGTTCTTCGGCTACGTCGCCTTTCTAGACAAGTGCGAGTCGCCAATCACGCTCAACTTCCCTTTGATCACGTATGTATTTTATTTTACACTCTAACAATAATTGATAGTGCACTGATGTTCTTAACTTAAGAGTATCTAACGAGAATTTTTTAAGGCTGACACGATCGAGAGTGTTCATCATTGTCGTCCCGCTTAGTACTAAAAAAATTGGGTTTATCTGTTTTCCCGAAACGTTTAAACAACTTCCAATTCCTTTACCGATTCAATATTTTGCATATTAATACCTGTCACTTACAGTTTTGTGTATATTTTTTAAACTTAATTTTATGTTATCTATATTTATTTCTATTCAGTAGTTTTTGCATGTACTATCGAAGAAATTGATTCATATGCAGTTGACGGACCTACGTAAGTTGGTCGCGGTATGTCAAACCTAGCCGACAGACCATGACTTATATTGAATTGACATACTGCGACCATATTACGTAAGTCGGCCATTCTCATCTGCCTTTGAATCAATTTCTTCGGTGGTACTTACAAACTCTCTATACTCCTTTTCAGATGGAACAAAATCCTGAAATGTGGCATCGCCATCATGATCTACATTACCCACGCCGTCAATTTCTGGGTCCCCTTTAACACGGTTTTCTACTATCTGACGCTCTACCATAAAACCAATCTCCTGAGATGGGAGTACTTCTACCGGATTCTGTTCGTCGTCATCATTGCCATCATCGCAATCATCTTTCCCAATATCGACGCTCTGATGGGCTTGGTAAGTGATCTACTAGATTTGTTCCTCTTTCTACCATATTATGTCATATTATACAATATCATCTATAGTATCTACCTTAGGACTAATCTTCTGAGATGGGACTACTTCTACCGGATGCTGTTTTCTTATCATCATAACCGTCGTTGCAATCATCTTGATCTGGTAGAAGACTTCTATCTCTTTCTACCAATAAAGTATTATAGCTGCCAATAACGTGTCACCATCTGATCCCGATCTACCAATCACGACCAGTATGATAATAAGTAATAACTGATCTACCAATAGCATGTCTTTCTTTCAGCTCGGCGCGCTCTGCCTCTCTTGTATGGCGTTCATCTGGCCAAACTTCATCTACCTGTTGATAGTCTGGGAGAGGCCAGGCCTGGGTAAGTATAAATGGAGGTTCTGGAGAAGTATAGTAATGATGGGAATCGGCATTTTCATCCTGATAGTTGGATCAACTGTTAGCGCAATTGAGCTGGTGTCTATATACTTTTAAAGTTTGATAAACGAAGTAGTAGATATTATTTTTACAGCTGTGTCATTAAATGTGATTAATTTATTAAATTTTGTATTATTTTGTAGATTTTTTGTTTTATTATTAATCATAATTTTCAATGGATTTCACGTGAGATTAGGTATGCCTTAAATAGTTTTTAACCGACTTCCAAAAAATAGGAGGTTAGGCTGTTTACACATATGCCGCAGCGGCAGCGGCACCGCCGTCTCGGCGGTGCCGCTTCATTACTCATCCTTGTATGTATTTCTATTTGCCCTTACACACGGCGCGATACCGTGCCGCTGCCGCTGTGGCGCCGTGTGTGAGAGCCCATAGAAATACAAGGATGAGTATTGCAGCGGCACCGCCGCCGTAGCGGTGCCACTACCGCTACGGCGTGTGTGTAAACAGTCTTATAATATGTTTCATAACCCAAAAATAGCATTTGATGTTAGTTATCTCACATGAATATCAAATCTAGTGATAGACCAAAGTTTCCGCAACTTGCAACCGAGCTGTAACGATAAGTATTTCAGTTCTAATTAAAATGATAATATTAATAGGTTAAAGAAAATAAGGCAACAAAAACTAATCCACACACCTAGTAATAATAAATAAATAAAGCAAATAAATAAAGCAATAACTATAAAATATATTTAACATCTAACATCTAAAATCACAAGTTCGCAATGAGCCCCTTAGCGTTGCTGTAGGTCCCGGCGAAGAAGAGCAGCACGCCAACGATGATGACAGCAACGTTCTTCCATAGACGCCACTTGAATCTACCAAGTCCAGGGCTCTCCCAGACAACCAGCAGATCGATGCACGCGGGAAAGATGAAACCCATGTTGGAGAGGCAGAAGGCACCCAGCTAGAAGTAAATTTTTAACAAATAAATGGAAAAGAACGAAATTACATAAATGGAAAGGAAAAGGAAGGAAATGGGATAGATAGAAGTGGAAGAAAGGCGAATGGGAAAGAATGAAATGAAAAAAATTAAGACTAAGAAGCAAATGGAGAAGAAACCAATGGAAAGAAACAAATTGGTACAAGTGGTATCACCCATAATTGACATCCGCAACATTGCAGTAGCCGCAATTATTTACATTATACTAGTGAAGTAGATAACAGTTAAACAAAGAGTTAAATATTTGAAGTTGAAAGAAGACTAGGTGAAAGATTATTCAAAAGTTTGTGTTAATAAGAAAGCTTTGTAAAACGCATACTAGAGGATATCTTGCAACTAATGAAAGTGACCGAAAATGAAGATATAGGATATTTGTGTTATGTTTAAGAAATTGAGAAATAACTATTTGTTGGCGCAATGACAAATGTTGAAATTGAACATTAAAATATTAACTTTAATGTTAGTAAGACTGAAATAGAATGCTATTAATTAAAAATGCAGGTTCTGTGCGATAATGAAGTGATAAATATTCGTTTATCTTATTGAAATGAAATTGGATCTGACTATGGTAAGATTAGTGACATATTGTGTATCAAAGCGCACGGAAGTGCGCAGGCCAAGTTCCAGCAGGCCGCGCGCATTCTGTGCACTATTTACACGAACCGTTTCGACGCACTTTTGACCCCCCTGTATCTCAGTGCCTAGTAGTGCGAGAGCAAAGATAAAATTATACCTACGTAAATATATACTAGTACTTAAGCAGTATACCCAATATTTTATAGATATAGGTTCGGTAGATCCTAAAATATGTCCCTGTAAAAATAGATAATTTTGGCACTCACTCACTCACTCACTCACTCACTAACTCACTCACTCACTCACTAACTAACTCACTCACTCACTCACTCACTCACTCACTCACTCACTCACTCACTCACTCACTGACCGGTAATCAAAACCTCTAGGCCACTTCCAATTGTCCTAGCGTTATGAAATTTGGCACACAGGTCGTGTGTTATATGTAGATTAACAAAAAATTAAGAAATTTAAGGCCGTGTTCAAACCAAACTGACTGTCAGCCGCCGAATGTAAGCGAATGTTACGCAGTTTATTGTATTTCCATACATATTCACTTCTTCGTTCACACCTAACTGACAATACGTTATTACGCTAGGCGTAGGCGCGGACATTCGATACCGTTTATTTTCACGTTCACACTGGGGCTCACAGTGAGCCTGCTCACATTCGGCGGCTTACAGTCAGTTTGGTTTGAACACGGCCTTAGAAATCGGTCAAGCGTGATGTTCTAGCGTTATGAAATTTAACACACAGGTCGTGTGTTATATGTAGATTAACGAAAAATTAAGAAATTTGAAAAATCGGTCAAGCGTGAGTCGGCTCATCTACGAACTTTAGATATAAATTCATATGTACCAGTAATACAATGAGGCATTTATCGAAAGTATTGTTTATATCGGGCGTGGCACAAAAATAAAAAAATAGGTATGATTTCTTGAAAAAAAGTATTGAAATCCCACCAAAAATATACCTGTTAAAATACTTCCTATAGGTTAATTTTTGGCCTAAAAGAAGAGTTGAAATCCAATCCAATGCCAAGTTCAGATGCACTTTATCGATCATAATCATCTTCATCAACACCGATCCATATAATACTTCTAAATTTGAACAGCAGCTTCTAAATTTGGCAGGTTTTTCTGCTATACTTACGTAACACTTGATTAATTATTTTATAGAATTTAAATAACCTGCAAATTTCAAATTAGAAGTATTATGGATCAGACTGTTGATGAAGATGATTATGATCGATGAAGTGCATCTGAACTTGGCATTGGATTGGATTTCAACTCTTTTTTAGGCCAAAAATTAGCCTATAGGAACTAGGCCCTATTTTAACAGGTATGTTTTTGGTGGGATTACAACTAACGATATGCTTTATATGTAAGATTTAATTTACGACATCTATACTAATATTATAAAGCGGAAGAGTTTGTTAGTTTGTTTGTTTGTTTGTTTGAACGCGCTAATCTCAGGAACTACTGGTCCGATTCGAAAAATTCTTTCAGTTTTAGATAGCCCATTTATCGAGGAAGGCTATAGGCTATATTTTATCACACTAAGACTAATAGGAGCGAAGAAATAGAAGAAAATGTGGAAAAAACGGGGGAAATTATTTGAAAGGGCTTATCTCACGAACTACTAGAGCAATTTTTCTGTTATTTGGGTCAGATAAGAAGTAGACCACGTGAAGGATCATAGGCTATTTTTTGTAGACTGATTTGTCTGTGAAATATCTAATTTACGCGGGCGAAGCCGCGCGGAACGTCTAGTATTGTATACAGGTTAATGAACTTAAGAATGGACGTAAGAAAAATGATTTGAAAAAACCAACGATATTTGTATACAATGTAATCTAAAAGGTATTAAACGTGTTTAATGTGACAATTAACTGTGTATTAACTGTGTATAATGTGACAATGATAAGTGAAGATAGTCAAAATGCGCTATATTATGCAATACTAAAAGTTATGCGGGAGCCGTACATTTTCCCGCAAAAAAGTAGTCTATGTCCTGTAATGTACTCTTTATCTGTACCACATTATATAAATATAGGTCCTGTAGTTTGTGGAGATAAGCGCGTTCAAACACACAATGAACTCTTCATTTTAATTCTGTTAAGGACAGATAATATGCTTTTTTGATATAAAATAATAAATAAGAAAGGTAACAATGAGCCAGATACTGGTAATGAAGAAAAAACCAAAAGTATAAATTATAAAAGACTAGATGACGCCCGTCGCTCACGACTCCGTTTCGCCAAAATTCGTTTATCGCGCCCGTGCGAAAAAAATACGGTTCCCGAACCGTATTTTTTTCCGGGATAAAAAGTATCCTATGTCCTTTCCCGAGACCCAAAGTATCTCCATACCAAACAGCAAAATCGGTTCAGCGGTTTAGGCGTGAACAGGTAACAGACAGACACACTTTCGAATTTATAATATTAGTATGGATACTACATCAACTTACCAATCCCATCAAATTTCCAATATTGGGGAAAGCGATGGCAATGCTGGTGATGATGATGACGGAGATCGCTCGGTACACCCGCTCCCAAAGCCAGTGCTTTTTGACGTCGTGCCAGCCGCTCATGTAGTGCCAGACGAGGTTGAAGGGCGCCCAGAAGTTGAGGGCGAATGTGATGAAAATCATCACACCCATGAGGAGTTTTAATACTGTTGGAAATCTGGAAGAAGTAAATAGATGATATAAAAATGTTGAAAGATAATTAAGTAGGGGAAGATGAACGAGGTTGAAGGACGCCCAGAAGTTGAATGCGTAATAAGAATTTACAAATAAAGGATTAAGGAATGCCCATAAAATATTGAGCAAAAAAGGAAAGTTGAACCCTTACATCTCAGAAGGGAAATTCAAAGTGACCGGTGACGTAGATTGCTCTCCAAATCCCCAGTAGCCAAAGAAACCGACGAGAATCAGGAATGATACCACCACAGACATACCTGAAAACAAATACAACCAGTATTTGAAATATAATAGTCAAGAAGTTTTGTGCTGAAAACAATAAAGATGACAAAATACAAACAAAACAATTAAGGAGCAACTTCAAGGTTATAAGTACTACAGTCTTGGTTAAATCGTCGATTACTATAGAAATAGCTTAGACTAGTGTAAGGCCTTAGTAAAACTGATAATTTCTGTGAATACTTATTCTTTGATTGAAAACTAAGACTGCCAAAATGTATTGCATGCTAAGGATACCAGAAAACAGTAGCAGACTCCGAAAGAAATTCTGGAGAAAGAGACACAAATACGTTAATCCAATATTATAAATGCGAAAGTGTGTCTGTCTGTCTGTTACCTCGTCACGCCGAAAAACCGATTTTGCTGCAATTTGGCATAGAGATACTTTGAGTCCCGGAAAAGGACATAGGATACTTTTTATCCCGGAAAAATGGTTACCGCACGATAATCGAATTTTGGAACAACAGAGTTGCTGGTGTCATCTAGTATAAAATATTTTACTTACCCGCACACAAAACTAGCGGAAATTTCTTTGGTTCCCTCATATTGTTCTCAATTGGCAACGACACTCCAATGCCTTCCATACTGAAGACGACTATGCCACAGAATTCAAAGAACCCGACAGCGTCCTTGAAAGCTGGTACAGTGGATATAGCAGGAGCAGTCTGGAGTCCATAGTATACCGTTGCGACGACACATACCACTGAAAAAAAATTACAGTGTTACAAGGCTGCTTTTAGATTTGGGTTACCAAAAATCCTTGAAAGGTAATATTTTAGGAAGAATAAGAATAAGACGTTTATTTGCAAAAACATGGTATTGACAATACGATGCAATGGTACAATGTTAAACTTTCGAATGTCTCCGGATTGATGAATCATGTTGGATTACTCAGATTTCAAAGAGGTGTTCTTTTGAAAATTGCGAATTAAGCTGATCGCACTTTGCCAGCACCATACGCGCCGTACGCGTCGAACGCACCGCATAGTAAGTACATGAAATGCGGCGCGTACGGTGCGGACGAATGTGCGAGGATTCACATAATATTTTCATACAGCGCGTACGTGCTGATACTCGCATTTGTGCGATCACCTTTAATGTCGTCATAACTCAGCAGCTCAAAATATCATTGATACAACAAACACTTAAACATTCCAGAATCAAATCAAATTAAATCACTCCAAACCACAACTTACCGATAAACACATCAGCTATCAGCGAGAATGGTGCTAAATACTTCAAAGTGGTGATCATACATAGCACCAATATCGGCAGAAGTAACGTCAGTACGTATAGCCTCAACTGGTCTATATCCCCCGTAGGCAGGCCTTCGGAATATTCTATCACTTCCTTTATGGTCTTGGCTATGATGATCTGGTAGACGCAGCACGCTCCGAACAGATCTATGCAGATGATGAGGTCGACTGCATACCTGGAGATGTCAAAACAAAAAAAATACGTGTGGCACTCTGGGACTGCCGTGGAAGTTGCCATTGCATAGCATTTTTTATCAACTTATTATGATTCGCATATGTCTAGTCGCACGCACACATACACCGTGCCGAATCGAATTGCGATACGGAATTTCTTGATTCGGTCGCCGCGTTCAAAGCCAGTGATATAAATAGCTTAAAAAGATTTTCATTTCAAAGTCATTGCATTGGGTGGTTAGATTTTGATCGGTGGTTCTATACTCAAATCCTCTTACTAATAATTATATTCAAGGACTTCTGTCTTTGCCAGCTACATGACTACTCCGATATGCCAGGAAAGACAAGAAGACCTTGTAGTATATTCGCTGAATAAATATTATTCCAGTCCTTAACTCGTCTTTACCTGAACCATTTGCTGTATTTCCTCAGTTTGGGGAAAGGTCCAACCTCCAGAGACGCCTCAGCGAGATCTGGATATGACATCTCTGGAAGATGTAGCCGTTTGTATAGTATCTGGGCGGATTTCACTAGGATCTGGAAACATAGAAAAAGATTTAGATCTAGACAACAGCTGTCTTCTAATCAAAAAATTTAAAACTTTGGGGGACGCTGTATATTTGACAGAAAAAATCTTTCATCAGAAAAAAATGTTTCTATGTTTGGTTAGGACTATGATGCCTATTCAATGGTGTCGGATTATTATCAGTACCATTACGTTAATATATATGATAATAAAGGAATAAAATGTTCTTGTGCGCTGGCCACTGCACAGTGCACACACATTTGAGTACTATAGTATGCTGCGAAAACTAAGCTTTTTTAAATCTTCCACTGACAACAAAATCAGCATGTGAGCTGACTTACATAAACACAAAAGCTTGCCTTAAACAGCTGCTTACATGAACATAAAGCTTGTTTATAAGAGCTACTTAGATGAACGCAATAGATTGCTTATAACAGCTACTTACATGAACGCAATAGATTGCCTGAAACAGCTACTTAATGAACACAATAGCTTCCCTGAAACAGCTACTCACATGAACTCAATAGCCTGCCTAAAACTGCTGCTTACATGAACGCAATAGCTTGCCTAAAAAATCTACTTACATGAACACAATAGCTGATGTAGAAGCCGAAGATGATGGTGACGACCAGGGAAGTCCAAAGCCCACACTTCATGTAGGCCTCGTGGATGCCCAGGATCCCGCCTCCTAAGCAACCCTTGATGAGGTGACCCGTAGATTCGAAGGTGCTGGAAGCAGGGAAGTTAAAACTATTACCCGATGGTAAATGCTTATATTACCAGGTTGGGTACAACTTTAAAAACGAACGAACTGTCACCAGCAGTATTTCCGGACCAATACGACCCGATGGTAAATGCTTATATTACAAGGTTGGGTACCAGCAGTATTTTCGGACCAATACGACCTCCAAATCTTTAAGAACAGAACGGATTTCCTCTTAAAGGCCGGCAACGCACTTGCACCTCTTCTAATGTTGCAAGTGTCCACGGGCGCCGGTAGTTGCTTTCCATCAGGTGGCCCATTTGCTCGTTTGCCCCCTTATTTAAAAAAATATTACTTAGTTAAAGTGGAAGGGAAACGAGTGTTTGGTATTAGGATCTCCAAATGCTATTTTTAATTTTAATTTAATCAATTTTATTATTAATTACTAGCTGTGCCCCGCGGTGTTACCCGCGGTTTAAGTAATATCTATCTATAAAGAGTCAGGAGTTCTCTCAGCACCTTCCGAACCATGGTATACCTTGGTGCAAAATCTTACTTGTTGGTAGCATATGCTTAGAATACTGCTCACGAAACCGAAGTCACCATATGTTTCTATATAAATGTTGGTGAGTTCCCTCGATTTCTTATGGATCCCTTCATCAGGTCACCACTTTTATGAATATGGTACCAAATTAGGATGATAACCTATACACCAAAAGAAAAATTTTGAAAATCGGTTCACAAACGGCGGAGTAATCGTTGAACATAAAAAACGAACATAACACCTCCTCCATTTTGAAAGTCGGTTAAAATTGTAGCCTATGTGTTATTCTGATGTATAAGCTATATTATTGTAAAGTTTCATTAAAATCCGTTCATTAGTTTTTGCGTGAAAGAGTAACAAACATCCATACATACATACATCCAAACTTTCGCCTTTATAATATTAGTAGGATGAAAGTAAGTATGCTGTTATAATATTTCTACCATTATTGATATCAAACAAAATATGGCAGAATAATCACGTTTGCTGTATGGGAGTGCGTTACTTCCAGGCATATCACTGGCATTTCAAACATAAACATACTTTTAAATTGTCGTTAGGTCTGTTTGCAAAAGCGGGACAGTTTCGGCCTCGCGTGGGACACCGGGACTGTCTGCCTGAAAGCGGGACTGTCCCGCCCAAAGCGGGATGTATATTGTATGGTCACATTAGTCATGCACCTTTTAAAACAAATACGTTTTTGACAACACTTATGTTTCATTAAGGTTTTTTTTAGTCCGTAAGGACGTAGGTGACACACAAAAGTTAGTGTAATCTTGAAAACTGATACTACAGTTGGTGACAACAGGCATTAGTGTTCGATTTTAGGGACTCTTACTGAGCGGGGCGCGCGGGGACACGCTACACTCTACAGTCTCATGCCCAATCAATTCAAACACACTCCAAAAATTATAAACATTATTCTCATTTACATTTTTACACATATGCCATAGCTGGAAAATGACGTGGCCCGTGACTAAAGAACAATATCCACAGACGAACATATTATAACCTCCTCCTTTTTGGAAGTCGGTTAAAAATTGCGTGAAGGTTTTTATTAGTTCCACGGTCCACGCAGAGTTCAAAACACCTAGGATTTGGAAACCACATGCATCCATACTATCCTGGATACTAATATTATAAAACGTGTGAAAGTGTGTCTGTCAGTCTGTCTGTCTGTCTGTCTGTCTGTCTGTCTGTCTGTCTGTCTGTTACCTCTTCACGCCCAAATCGCTGAACCGATTTTACTGAAATTTGGTATGGAGATACTTTGAGTCCTGGGAAAGGACATCTGATACTTTTTATCCCGGAAATCTGTACGGTTCCCGTGCGACTAACGAATTATGGCGCATCGAAGTTGTACGCGTCACCTATTATTATAAAGTTTACAGTCCCATGACAAACATTGAAGCAGCATACTCAATCATTCGCTTCACGCCTTCTAATGAAACATATTGAGGTGGCATTGAAATCTCTTGAAGATAATAAGACAATGTCACAAAAAACATTGTGATAAATGAGAGCATAAAGTCTGGTACACACGCCATATGAGTTTAGGCGCATATTTTTAAGATTATTCGGCAAAAATGGAATGAAAGAAGCAGATTTTAATTTTAGATATCTTTGGTAGGGCGGAGGGGTGAGCTTACACGTTGTTTTCAAGGTTACGTACCCAAAGGGTAAAAACGGAACCCTATTACTAAGACTTCGTTGTCTGTCCGTCTGTCCGTCACCAGGCTGTATCTCAAAAACAGCGAAAGATACACAGTAGAAGTTTTTACAAATTATGTATTTCTATTCCCGCTATAACAACAAATATAAAAACAAAAGCGTTTATGGCGTGCCTTGTTGCAACAAACGTGATTTTTTTGCCCCTTTTTGCTCGATGTTATCTAATAATGGCAACAGGTAGACATTTGAAATATTCACAAAATCCTCAATTATAATATTTGTACTGTAACATTTAATACTAAAATTAAAATAAAAAATAATATGCAAGGGGCTCTTATACATTTTTTTGCCCACTTTCGCTCTATAACGGTACGGAACCCTTCGTGCGCGAGTTCGACTTCTACTTGGCCGATTTTTAACTTACTTGGTAGGTTTCGCGATGGTCCTATACGCTGCGAAGTCATATTCTTCCTTGTCTGCGTGCACAACATACTTCCTCTTCTCTGGTGGCGGCTGAGGAGGTGGCTTGGATACTCCATCCAGCTCCAGATCTGTCTGAATGAAGATTTATTTAATAACTACATGACGCCCGCTACTCCGTTGCGCCAAAACTCATTTATCGCGCTGGAACCGTAAATTTTTCGGGATAAAAGTATCCTATGTCCTTTCTCGGGACTCAAAGTATCTCCATACCAAATTTCAGCAAAATCGGTTCAGCGGTTTGGGCGTAAAGAGGCAACAAACAGAGAGACACACTTTCGCATTTATAACATTAGTAGGGATGCTCGTAAAAATAACAGGACAAAAACCTTAAAAAAACTTGAAGGTTGTTCTGCAGGAAAAGTGAGGCTTTTTCCTTACATTGGCAATATTTCGTAACAATATCCTTGTAAGGTAGTCACAGTATATTTTTATAAAGGTCGCTACAGATACTCAAATCTATACTTCTATACTTATCTGTACTAATATTATAAAGCGGAAGAGTTTGTTTGTTTGAACGCGCTAATCTTAGGAACTACTGGTCCGTTTTGAAAAATTCTTTCAGTGTTAGATAGCCCATTTATCGAGGAAGGTTATAGGCTATATTTTATCACGCTAAGACTAATAGGAGCGAAGAAATAGAGGAAAATGTGGAAAAAACGGGGCGAAATTATTTGAAAGGGCTTATTTGAACGCGCTAATCTCAGGAACTACTGATCCGATTTGAAAAATTCTTTCATTGTTAGATATCCCATTTATCGAGGAAGGCTATAGGCTATATTTATCACGCTAAGACTAATAGGAGCGAAGAAATAGAGGAAAATGTGGAAAAAACGGGGCGAAATTATTTGAAAGGGCTTATCCCACGAACTACTAGAACAATTTTTCTGTTATTCGGGTCAGATAAGAAATATACCACGTGAAGGATCATAGGCTATTTTTTGTAGACCGATTTGTCTGTGAAATATCTAATTTACGCGGGCGAAGCCGCGCGGAACGTCTAGTTACTAATATAATAATGCCTGGCTTACATTATTCCAATCCAGTAATCCAATCCACACCTGGATTGCTATTGGAATGAAGTAATGTTTGTAAAGATAGAGTTATTATAACCACATTAAAATGGCAGCATGTAAGGTTCCTACTGTACTTCGGAGATCGAGGCAGGTAGCATTCAGTATGGCAGCCATTTTCAAAGTACCTATGCCCGGAGCCCTAGGGCTCCGCAAAAGTCTTGTGGGGGCTCCGTGAACGATAAATAAACTGTTTTTAGAAATATCATCAGACTAGACTAGCATGGAGATACTTCATTCGAAGACAAAACATTATTTTTTGGGGGTCCGTCAAAATGTCACTTCTTAAAAGGGTTCCGCCACCAAAAAAGTATGAGAACCGCTGTAGTATTCTACATTGGCTAAATTGTTTGTCAAACAACGTTCGAACGTGTGTGCCGGTTATTATTTCATACTTTGTCGTAATTCGCTAATTTATTTTCATTATTCAGTATGATAGCAGTACAAAGTACTTGTAAGAGTTTGTTTTAAGATTTAGATATTGATGTTTTATCTACACTGTCTACGTATGTTTACTACACAAAGAATTTAGTATAAAGCGTAATATAAGTACATAGTATAAGAAACTAGCTGACCCGGTAAACGTTGTTTTGCCATATAAATTATTTGTAGTATGAATATAAAAAGTGGATATAAACCTATTCTCAGGCCTAACGAATGTACTGTATACAAATTTCATTAAAATCGGTTGAGAGTTGAGACGTTTTGGAGGAGTTCGCGCACGAACACTGTGAGTTGTGACACGAGAATTTTATTTTAGAAGGTGTAATGTATTGACATCGTGGTGGTTTACTTTCTTAAAGTTGGTTTAAAATATCACACATTGCAAGAATTTGATATTTTTTAAAATATGTTTGCTTGTTTAAATCGAAGAAGTAAAAGCTCCAACTACTGGATCGATTACGATGTTACTTAGAGTAGACCACTAGAAAAGTTTATATTGATGCCGGCCCGGCCGGCAATATGCCGGCAACTTTGCTCGGCGAACCGTAAATTTTTTCACGATAATTATTATTTGCTCTTTCCGGGACTGAAACTATTCCCATAACATTTTTTATTTCCTGTATGTGTCACAGACATACGAACTTTCGTATTGATAATGTTAGTATGGATTTGTAAACTGGAAATATCGAAACCCGTACTTACACAAAACTTTCGATTTTTGCAACTTTAAGCTTCTAGGTCAAAATTATTTATGGTGCATCCCATTATTCAAAATTAATATATATATATATATATATATTAATTTTGAATAATGGGATATAATATATTCAAAATTAATAGTGTAGGTAACAGACATAGTTACAAAATATAAATATATATTTTGTAACTATGTCTGTTACCTACACTATCGCCTTAACATACTGATTTCAATACAATTTGTCAAACATCATAAAACAATACAAAACTATCCTGTGTCCTTTATCGGCCAAAGTATCTCCACACCGATAAGGCCCACTTGGGCCGTGAGAACAATAGATTTACAATAGATTTTAGTGATGAGCAAAACAAGACCCAGACAGTCTTGGTTTTGGTATTTCTAGTACAATATTGGTCTTGGACTTGGTCAAATCTGCCTGATCTCGGTCATGGATTTGGTTTTTTTAGTTTTAGGATAGTCTTGGTCTCGGCATTGCTTTTTTGCAAGACCAAGACTGAGGCTGCAAGACCGATTTTGCTCATCACTAATAGATTCCCAAGAATCCGCGATCAAAGGATTAAATCGGTTTAGCGCCATAAGAGTGAAGACTAAAGAAAATTTGAGATACAGATACACTTTCAGATAACTTAATAATTATTATATTAGCAGGGGCGGTTTTCCTGCAATAGGTGTGTATGTGAATTCGAGTATACTAGACACTTGAAAATTAATGCCTGCACAGGAAAATACTTATAGTAATCCTCACTTACTTACTGTATCAAGGTATTATATGTGGTAATACCCTTAATAGTGTATGTGTCGGTAACACTTTAAAGATAATCTAGTATTTAAGCCATCATCATGTTTTTACTGCTTACTACTAGTGCACCAATACATTGGCTTCATGTCAAAGAAGTTTGAGAACCGCTGGTCTAAATTAAACGTACACTTTAAACGAGTAGTTCTCAATATTTTTTGGTGGCGGAACCCTTCGAAGAAGTGATATTTTTAAAGGACTCCAAAAAAGTATTTTTGTCTTTGAATTAATTGTCTCCATGCTTGTGCCTGATGACTTGATGAGTGATATTTCTAAAAATATTTTTTGTATGGCTCGCTCGCACCCCTACAAGGCCTTTGCGGATCCCCAGGGCTCTGCGGAGAAAACTTTGAGAATAGCTGCTTTTAACGAAATAAGTCATATTATTATTATTATTATTCTTTAGATTTTTTATTCTCCTTTATGGGGTTACTTCTAAAGTTGCGGGCTTGTGGCCAAACAACTTCAGGTAAGCTATAATATGATGTTAATTAATGGACAAAAACTTTCTAACAATTCTCCATGTGTTTAGAATTACAGCCTTTTGCATGTTGATGTAAGAAAATGGGTGCATGTCAAGGACTTTCAGGCTGTGGTGAAGTGTCTTCAGGATGACGCCAGTACTTGAGATGATGATAGGTACAGTTTTTACGGTATTCACTTTTTATTATTACTTATTATTAATCTTACAATAATAATTATTATTATACTAGACAACAGTGGGAGAGCCATGCTTCGGTGCGAATGGGCCGGCTCGACCGGAGAAATACCACAGGCTCACAGAAAACCGGCGTGAAACAGCGCTTGCGCTGTGTTTCGCCGAGTGAGTGAGTTTACCGGAGGCCCAATCCCCTACCCTATTCCCAATTCCCTACCCTCCCCTACCCTATTACCCTATTCCCTCTTAAAAGGCCGGCAACGCAACTGCAGCTCTTCTGATGTTGCGAGTGTCCATGGGCGACGGAAGTTGCTTTCCATCAGGTGGCCCGTTTGCTCGTTTGCCCCCTTATTTTATAAAAAAAAAACTTCGTTTTGGCGAAATACCTATGGCGCAAAATTCCCATCTAACGCGGCTCTCAAAGTATCTCCAACCCTTTCATCTAAATCGGTTCAAACGTTTAAGAATGCACCTGACCCTTACTTGACTATACATACTTAAGGCCATCCCCCGAACAAACGACCTTGACCATACATTTAACGCGTTGCCGAGATTGCACAAAAATCCTATTTTTTTTTTACTTATCTTACTTAGTTCAAAATTGATCTAAAAAAATTTAAAACGGGGAATATGTAGCAAATGAAATTATCTATCTATTGTCGTGTGTTTCAAATAAACGTAATTTGTAAATACTAGGGAGATGCTAAGAAATTTTAATAAATTGGTATTACTTTGGAAGCTAATATCATGAGTATAATAAACAAAAATAGAAAATTTAAAACGGGGAAAGGAATGTTGAAATACTGAAGATTATTGCTGTATTTTTATTATCACTTTGTAGCTTTCAAATTATGAGTTTATAAGGCTCTAAATACGGTAAATTACGGAATCTCCGTAGGGGAAGGTCCTTAAGGCGAGCACTTACCTCAATTTCAAAACGATAACCTTGCGAACGCGAATGCCAAGCGTGTATGCATCGCAATAAGATTCATTTTAGCTTAGCATAAAATTGTAAGTTACGACGGGCGGATCTTCTCTATTTTATTTATCGTGTGTTTTTTTTAAATATCTTTCGAAATAAATATTAAGAAAAAAGATTATTCGTTTCAGACATTTTTAAAATAGATTCATTGACAATTTATTAAAATAAAATGTAAGTTATTCTTGTTAATACTTATATTTCGATGGCAAAGAGTTTTGTCGGAGGTGAGTTTGTAAATTAATTACAGCGAAAGTATTATTTTTTATTAAAATGTTTTTGATATACACCCTTTTAAATATTGTGCTCTATATCTCATATTTTTTTACATTTCGTTATTATATTGGAACTAGGTAAATCGGGTATCAAGAAATAACAAAATGGGGTTTCAGCCCGCCTTAAACCTAGATCTCAAAATCTGTAAAGTCTAGACTTATTTTTTTACACAAGTAACTTCAGTTCATGAAGATAATGCTCAAGACGAAAACACGATTACTGAAAAAATACTCGATAGTTTTTTTTTTCAAAAAACCTTGTTTTAGACACATGTTTGCTTGGATATTTGAAGTTTGCTGTCTTTTCTTTAATATTTTTTAATATCTAAAAAGGTATTAATAAAACCTAAATTTGCTCTAAATACTTTTTTCATAATCATTATAGTTCGTCTTTTATTCATAGTAAAACTAACTTGGCGATGATTCCGCGTCGTCCTTTTTCACCTGGCATATGAAAGACGGGTGTGAGTGTGAAGAGAGAAGGACGATGTTTGATTGTTTGGGTTAGTCTCCCTCTTAAGTGCAAAGAGTTTACAGACAGACACACTTTCTCATTTATAATATTAATATTAGTATGAATATGGTCCTTAAAGTGCACACGATCGGGTAAGGTGCACAAAAACAAGTTTGACTTGTTTGCCAAAACAAGGTTTTTGGTGAAGAATGCAAGTTTTAAGTTACACAATACACAATCATAATATTATCCTTATTAATATAATAAACGCGAAAGTGTGTCTGACTGGTTGTCTGTCTGTCTTTTCTCTCTGTTCGGTAGTTTTGGTGTGAGAGAAACAAAGATTTTTAGTTAGTTGTCATTAAAATAAGCTTATTAAAAGACTGAAAGAAAGAAGACGAAAATGAAAAATATTAATTCTTAACTAGGTACCAAAAATACTTTAATATAAAGTAAATAATAGATTAAGTAGGCTTATAACAATTAAGGACCATGTAATTAAGGGCCATGTAAGGCCACTCAAACGGGAAAATACTTTTTATTCGTTTACTAACTAAATAAATTAACGACACAAATTATCAAGTAATGCTCTGTTTTATAAGTATCATAATATTATAAATCACTTTTTAACCTAGCTTGAATAGCTTTTAATAAACTTAAGTTTTGTTAAGCTCTTCCAAATGGCCTTGCAAGGAACACAGCTCCAAACAAGGCCAATATTATAACATCAGTCGTTTAACTTGAAAATAGAGTTACAAGTATTTATTTATCTGCTTTTACTAAAACGATATTATAATCTCTTTCAATTAAGCAACACGTGAAATGCTCAACATGTTTATATCATCTAAAAAAACTTAAACGAACATTGCTTGAACATCATCTTATAACTAAGAACTAGAGATCGCCCAATGGTCGAAATTATGTCGGAATTCGACACATAGAGAAAAATAATACATCGGGTAATTCGACCTCAAATAAAAAAATAAAACAAAAATTAAAAGTTTCAAATTCCAACGCTTTTCTATTGATATTCTATTGTCAAAATATTGACTTTATTATTTTTTAGACATAGTTCCTGCGAAAGTCTCAGATTAATAAAGTAAAATGATGACAGACTGGCCGTGTACTCGTAATAATTGTCTAACAGTATTTAAGATTCAATAAAAAAAACTAAATCTTTTATCAATTTGACAACAGACTTCAACCATAAATAAAAGAGTTCAATTCGTGTGTATAGGCTTGTCAATCAAAATCTCCTAGTGTGTGTGTTGTAGTGTGTGTAATGTTTTATTTGTTAAAAAAATGTATTTTTATTATACATTTTTTTTAACATAATTTTAAAATAATATTAGCTCGATGCACTCCTTCATCATATAAACTATAACTGTGCAAAATTTCATTCACCTACGTTTCCGCATTTTTCGTCAAAAGGGATCCAAAGTTTTTATGAAAATTCTTTAAAAATCGTAGTACAGTCCGACAAGGCTTTATATGAATGTGTCAACTGCTGCTGCTCGTAAGGAGAACTGTCAAAAATGACGTTTTTGTATGATAGAAGCGTTAGTTCCTTTTCTCGCCACGTTCATAAACAGCCTTGTCGAACTGTAATGAGTATCACATTGACACCTTTTAACTAATTGCCAATGCGTTTTATATTGCAATCAAATTTTTTTTAAATCTAAAATGACCCGTCCAAAGCCAAAATGTTCAATATGAGTGTATAATTTTAATAATCCTAATAAGTAAAGATGTTATATAAAAAAACATTTTTTTTAATTATTACTGTACGCATTTATAACTAAAAAAATAACTGTTTATATGTTAATGATTTTAAGATGTTCCTTGTAAAGTCCATGTACCCTGGCAAGGCCAACCATCAAATCTTTGGTTGGGCCTTATAAGGAACCACCGGCCTTCCTAGGAACATTACCAATATTTTAACTTAAATCGAGGCATAGGTAAGTGGATTTTATTTTAATAGTACCATACACATAGCCTTATACGACAATTCACTGTAATAAAATGTGGTTAGATATAGGTTTTGTAACTAAAACTTAAGTTTTGCAGTGTGCGGAAATTACAAATGTAACCTCGACAAACAAAGTCTACAAACAGTGAGATCGCACTGCCAAAATGGCGGCGCGATCGATTCGCCGCCGCGTTTGTGGCCTTAACTTTGATGGATCTAAGTGTGTAGTAGAAGGAATATGTCTTACAACACGTCTTACAATGTACAACGATTACTCCGCCGTTTATCAACCGATTTTGAAATATTTTCTTTTCTTGTATAAGGTTTTACCCCAATTTAGTACCATGTTCACAAAAGTGGGGCCTTGATGAAGGGATCCATAAGTAATCGAGGGAACTGCTCAAAATTTATATGGAAACATGTGGTGACTTCGGTTTATGGATCCCTTCATCAAGTCACCACTTTTGTGAACATGGTACCAAATTGGGATGATACCCTATCTATAACCAAAAGAAAATTTTTGAAAACGGCGGAGTAATCGTTGAGCATAAAAAAACGAACTTAACACCTCCTCCATTTTAAAAGTCGGTTAAAATTGTAGCCTATGTGTTATTCTGATGTATAAGCTATATTATTGTAAAGTTTCGTTAAAATCCATTCAGTAGTTTTTGCGTGAAAGAGTAACAAAATCCATACATACATCCACACATACAAACTTTCGCCTTTATAATATTAGTAGGATAGAACTCGTGATTCTTAGCTGGTACCGACTTTAAAATAATGAAGATTGTTTACAGAAATAGTTGAGGTTTAGGAGAATTCTGAAAAATGCACTATTAAACAGTAAGAATTATTCAATACTTTTTAGTTCATTGAAGAATAAGTAATGAATAGTTTCCACTTGGAAGACGGTTTTAATTTTTTGTAAAAAAAAAATTGTCCTTCAAAGGAGCGTGGCCTTCCATGGTCCATGGTCGTTATTATAGTTTAGACAAATGCATTCTTATTAATTTAACATTGAAATCCTAACAAAAAACTCTGATAAAAATTCCAAAGATTTTTGAGATTAAGAAAACACTTTTTTTTAACATCGAAATAAGTCGATCATTAAACACATTTTGATAAACTTCAATTTTTAGCATAGCCTACAAGTTTTTTTTTTATCAAACGCCTTTCATATTTTCCGAAATGTTCACTGTTACGGTCATTCACATCAGAATAATAATACAATTATTTGCAACAAAATGTACACAATATTTGCATCAAAATGTACACAATATTTGCAAAAAAATGTACACAATATTTGCATCAAAATGTACACAATATTTGCAACAAAACATACACAATTAAAGCAGCAAAATGTATACAATGAAACTCACATTCTGTGAAACCATCTCGCTACTCTATCATCACACGACTGACTTATATCACGATTCTAAGAACGGGTTTAAGACGCAATCACGGAAAATGAATTAAGGAAAGATAATAATGAAGATGCATATTTTTTAGGCTTCCAAAGAGGCTTATTTAAATTTTTGGCAGCGCTACCAATATCCAAGTCGAAAATTCCGTAATTAGTATTGTTAAATTGCATTAAAAGTTTGTCTACTATATTTTATTAACTAAATTAAATGTTAATTACATATTTTTTCTATTTCTGTTACTCAACTACCACTAAGATTACTTCTTGCTTATTTTAAACAACTTCTATTTTGAACAAATACCCTTTCAATATGGTTCCGTAAAAAAACTAAGTAGGTATAAATAAATACGTATGGCACTCGGGGACTGCCGCGGTAAAGCTTTTTTTATCAACTTATGCAATTATATAATTATAATTGCATAATTTAATACTATAATAACTAAATAAGACTAGATGTATGCGAATGCATACGTAGTAGAGATGTGCCGACTAGTCGGTAAATCCGACTATCCGGCCACTTTTGTAGTCGGCGACTAGTCGGCGAATAGTCGGCAAAAACCGCTGACTATCCGGCTTTTTATTATTTACAATTATACTATTTACTTACATTTAAGAAAAGCCTTGTTTAAGTTGAAATTAAATGAATTGTTTCTGAAATTACTTGCTGGCAAAGAAATATCTATGACATTTAGATATTAAATTATAGAGTAAGTTCCCTAAATATGGACTAGTCACTTAATGTGGACTATGGGAATATTTCATTTTGTTTAACTACTAGCGAAGTGAATATAGCAACAAACAACGCTCTTATGTCGCGTGGCGCCACTAGTCATTCACAGCGAGTCTCCGAGTGCGGCAGTGTCGGTGGCTGCCGTTTTTTGTTTTCAGAGTGATTTGATGTAACTTTTCTGTAAGTTTTGTAAGATGATTGCTGTTATATTGATATGAATTGTATTGTGAGGATTATTTTTTTGAAAATGTTATTGTATTAGCAGTTATTGTTCCTAAGAGTAATAGCTGTAGCTAACGTAAATATTTTCTGAAAATATTATAACCTAAAAGTACCATCAGTCTTCAATATGGACTCCAACAGGGATTTCATAAATGGACCAGAGGTCCATATTGTAACTATGTAGTCCATTTTATGACACCAGTTTATTTTTGATTTCTGAGAGTGCCTTTTCAATCAATTATATGACTGACGAGAGCCCCGATCGCAGCCAAAGAGATAATGGCAAATGTTTTTATTGCAACGGACTGTTTTCCGAAGATACACAAAGAGAGCAATGGATCCAATGTCCTTCATGCGAGAGATGGGCCCATGAAGAATGTGCTGGTGTCGAAAGTGGTCGATTTATTTGTGAATTTTGCCGAGATGACTGATTCTTTTTAGGGTTCCGTACCCAAAGGGTATAAAAGGGACCCTATTACTAAGACTTCGTTGTCTGTCCGTCTGTCTGTCTCCAGGCTGTAACTCAAGAACCGCAATAGCTAGACTTCTGAAATTTTCACAGATTGTGTATATCTGTTGCCTCTATAACAAAAAATACTAAAAATAAAATAAAATTAAACGGGGAGGTCCCATACAATAAACGTGATTTTTTGGACTTTTTTGCTCGTAATCAATAATGGTAACAGGTAGGCACTTGAAATACTCACAGAATCCTTAATTATAATTGTTCTTTAATAATTAATAATGAAATTAAATAAATATTTTAGGGGGGCTCCCATACAAAAAACACAATTTTTACCAACTTTCCCTACAGTACGGAAACCTTCGTGCGCGAGTCCGACTCGCACTTGGCCGATTTTTTATCATATTGTCATATTTTGTTTGTTACGGTAGTTGAGCCTGATTTTTTTTTGATATAGAAATCTTTGATAACGGTTAAATGTAAACCGTTTATTTGTTTTTATCCTTACTTGATTTATTTTCTATGATAATTTTATTTTTAACAAAGTGTAAAATTAACTTAGGTAGTCAATGTATACTTATGCCGCCTATAGGTTGGTAAGTTGTGATTTTTGACTGATAAAGATTTAAATAGTCAATTTTGTGATATGCTAATACTTTAAGTTACTTATAATTCGAGATGTCCATATTATGTACCCATAGTCCATATTAAACATGCTGTAGTCCATATAATACAATACGCTCATTTTGAGAAGATGCAATAGTGCCTGTTTTTGAAAATTCTGTATTTTTCTTACTGAAGTTGTTACTTTTGAACAATTGAATATTTATTTTTAACTTGTATTACTTTCTTCATAGATTTATGAGAATAAATCCTCACAATCAATTAAATTTGGAGTTTTATTTAATAAAAACGATATGGTAGTCCATATTTAGAGAACTTACTCTAACAACACTAACCTTCGAGCTCTGACATAGCACGTGACCTGGTCGAATATTCGTAAGACGGAGGGAGAGAAGACTGCTGGTGCGGCGCGGCGTAGGAGAATGATATCCCCCTCTTTCTACCTCGTGGCGAAAATGTATGCCTGTTTCGTTTTCGCTCCTGTCGGTACTCTCGGAGTGCACCATATTGTTTTTTTCTTCAGTGGGCTGAGTGTAAGTTATTCTAGAACTACAACTATATTATGGCAAAAGCACTCGTAAATGCGCTGATCCCTTAAATAAATCTAATATTGAATGATATTACTAAAATGATGGCCGAAACTCTGAATGCAAAGCAGAAATTTGTTTATCGCACCGGAATCGTAAATTTTTCGGGATAAAAGTATCCTTTGACCTTTCTCGGGACTCAAAGTATCTCCATACCAAATTTCATCAAAATAGCGGAGACACTAGGGCCGTTTTTCCATACAAACGTTGTCCTCTGTTTCCTCCCTGGATAATGCCGGTAGAGTTATATATTTTTTTCCTGAATATCTATGGCCACTACTCAGGGCCACTATTAGCATGTCCCTATGTTTTCTTTCTTTTCATAATTTAATTATTAAAAAATATATGAACGTTGAAAAACCCAAAAAAATGGCCAGATTTTCCGCTTTGTTCAAACATCCAGAAAACAAATTTGGCTAGATTATACAAAAAAAAAAAAAAACAGAAACTCAGCTCAAGCCTTGCATTCATTTTTAACGAAAAAAGTAGATACTTAAATCGGTTAAGTTTTGGAGAAGCAATCAGAGGACAACGAATCGTTGATCTTCTGTTCTTTTATTAGAATTTTCAATTCAAGCTGCAGTTGTCTCTATCGCGCTCTGCGGGGGGGAGGCTTGAGGTTAGGGAGACAGCGATAGATTTTACAAATACTTGTTTTTCATTTCTCTAGCCCTTGGTGTATCCAGGTAACAGACAGACAGACAGATGGCTAAGCGCTTGTAAAGGCACTGAGGCTCACTAAAAACATTAATCTACTTCTCGCATAAAACACAATAGTTTCTTTAGCTGTGTTCTTATCAATTTGTTTAAATAGAGCTTTACTTAGAAGTAGAGGCATTGGAATAAAAACAAGGTAACATAATGACACTGTGGCCTAAAGACTGAAATAAATCCATACTAATATTATAAATGCGAAAGTGTGTCTCTCTATTACTTCTTCAAGCTCAAACCGCTGAATCGATTTTGCTGAAACTTGGTATGGAGATACTTTGAGTGCCGGGGAAAAGACATAGGATACTTTTTATCCCAGAAAAATGTACGGTTCCCGCGCGGTAAGCGAATATTGGCGAAACGAACTCCGTTTCGCCATCTAGTTATTTATTACCCCCGACAAAAAAGAAGGGTGTTATATGTTTGACGTGTCTGTCTGTGTGTCTGTAACTGTACGTGGCATCGTAGCATCCAAACGTGTTGACCGATTTTGCTCTAGTTTTTTTTGTTTGAAAGCTGAAATGATTGAATGTTCTGTAGTTTATCATCATCAGCCTGCTCACTGCTGGATAATTTCAAGGGCTTCTTAAATGACCTATTTGTCATTATTTAAGTAAGGTTTTTAACAAAACTGGGAATCTTGAATCCAATCCTTTAAGATCCTGAAATTTAGCCTGAAAAATCAGCTCATCTGCAATCCATCCCTCGTCGCTCCTATGTACTGCGCACACACTTCAGCACTGTATTGACAAAATGCGTAGTAACTGTTTTATGTATGCTCATATTGTATGCGAAAACACATAGCAATAATGATTTATTAGGACAATCAATATGACCTGAAAAATCAGCTCATCTGCAATCCATCCCTCGTCGCTCCTATGTACTGCGCACACACTTCAGCACTGTATTGACAAAATGCGTAGTAAATGTTTTATGTATGCTCATATTGTATGCGAAAACACATAGCAATAATCATTTATTAGTACAATCAATATGACACTTGAAGCCAACTACAATAGTTGGTGACCATGATTTTGCATAGCCACGGATAAAGTAGTATTTAAAAAAAAATTGAATAATTTTGTATCAAGTAGAATAATACCTACTATTGATAACTGATGGCTTAAAACAAATGTTTTAAGGCAAATATAATGGTACTAAATCCATACTAAAATTACGCGTTATGTTTAAGTTTGATCTTGCAATTTGCACAGGTTGAGGTTGAGTTGTTTAGAATATTAGTATGATCCATTCATACTAATATTCTAAATTATGTGTGTCTGTCTGTGACCTCTTCACGTCCAAACCGCTGAAGCGATTTTGCTGAAATTTGGTATTGAGATACTTTGAGTACCGGGAAAGGACAAAACGGTACTTTTTATCTCTGAAAAAGTGGTCGATTCTCGGGCAATAAACGAATTTTAGCCTCCGGGCGTCATCTATATATTTAATAATAATAAAACAATTTTAATAAAATAACTTGAATAATATTATAATAGTCACTATACAATATTTACAAATTATTTATAAGCTCTCTCCCGTTACTATAAGTGCCGGCAAAGAACAAAACTAGTCCTATAGTAATCAGTAGAATGTTCTTCCAGAGTCGCCATTTTAATTTTCCAAGTCCAGGAATATTCCAAGTCACTAGCAGATCGATGAAGGCAGGGAATATGAAGCCCAGACTCGATATGCAGAATGCCCCAAGCTGGAAAAATAAAAAAAGTTTGAAAAATAAAAAACCACAAAAAAAAATTCACGAAGTTTTTAGTATTTCTTGTTATAGCGGCAACAGATATACCTACACAATCTGTGAAAATATCAGAAGTCTAGCTATCGTGGTTTTTGAGATACAGCCTGGAGACAGACTGACAGACGGACAGACAGCGAAGTCTTAGTAATAGGGTCCCGTTTTTACCCTTTGGGTACGGAACCCACAAAACGTATTTAACGCCATCTAGTAAGAAAACATGGAACTATTACATATGTGTTTAAGTCACAGATTATTATAATATAAATGTATATTAGGTCACTCTGTGGTAGATTGTTATTCAGAATAACAGTTTGATCATTTCTTACTAGATGGCGCTTAAACATAATATGATTAAAGTTGGAAAATGTACCATCAAGGAAATTGATTCATAGGCAGTTGACAGACCCACGTCATTTGGTCGGATCATGTCAAAATGCTGGGTTTGACAAAACGCGACTAAAATACAATTTATTTGATGGTACATCTCTCCCTACGATAGATCACCAAAACTAATATTATAAATACGAAAATGTGTCTGTTCATCTGTCAGTTACCTCTTCACGCATAAACGGCTTAACCGATTTCGATGAAATACTTCTATTTTCTCGGAACGGACATGATATAGCTTAATCCCCGCAAAATGTACTATCAAAGAAGTTGATTCATAGGCAGTTGACGGACCTACGTCATTTGGTCGAATTAAGTCAATTCAATGTTAGCTGCCATTTGTCGGATGGGTATGAGTTATGACATAACGCGACCAAATTACGTAGGTCCCTTATCTGCCTATGAATCAGCTTCCCTACTACATAGGAAAGTTTTTGTTTTAAAAAAATGTACGGTTGCGGTGCGACAAGCGAATTTTCATCTAGTAGTGTTTTGAAAGTGAATGCAGAGCTGTTGGACTTTCCATAAGAAAACTACTGAGCCGATTTCGATAAAATACTTCTATTTTCTCGGGACGGACATGACATACTTTAATCCCCGCAAAATGCACGGTTAACTTACCAAGCCCATCATACTCTCCAACTTAGGGAAGGCTATCGCCACACACGTCACTATGATCACGAAGATGGTTCTATACACTCTCTCCCAGAGCCGAAACCTGGTGGTATGCCGTTGGCTCAGGTAGTGCCACACCATGTTGAACGGAGTCCAGAAAATGTTGGCGAATGTGATGAAGAGGAGAACCGCTATGGAGTACTTGAGGATTGTTGGGAACCTGGGAACAAAGTTTGAACTATTTTGCTCTCGCGGTTCAAGAGATACAATATACTAGTGACAGAAGGACGAACGGACGGACAAGTCTTTGTGATAGAGTCTAGTTTTTCCTTTATCCGGCAATGTCAGGGTTGAAATCAAAATGAAGAATTATCGTAGCCCATGGAATTCATACTAAAATGACTGTCTGTCACTTCTTTACGTGGCAACGGAGTTGCGGGCGTCATCTAGTTACTAGTATGATGTATCTCTGTGACCCACTGACCTCCATTATACAAGTACGCTGGACTTATGATACCCACCTGATTTTTGTGCCTATTTGAAGCTGAATCAGCGCCCCCAATGCGGGGGAAGAGAACTAAATCTGACGTAAATGGCCGCTTAATCGTTGGTTGTCATCACTAGTATTAGTTACAAGTACTCTCACTACTGCTATCAGCACCAATATGGCGACTTTCAAACATCATTTTTACGTCAGAATTAGTTCTCTTCCCCCGCATTGGGGGCGCTGATTCCGCTTCAAATAGGCATAAAAAATAGCTGTCATTTCAAAGGGTATAAGTCCAGCGTACTTGTATTATGGAGGTCAGTGCTATGACCCCTTTACGCTGGTCGCTGATCTGCTTTGCTGATATATTTTAAACCCTGATTACACCTACACCGGGAAAGTGCTCTTCCTCTTTGCCAATCAAATTGACTCGCCACTCTACTCGGTAGGTCAAGCCATTAGTATGGCTATACTTTGAGTCTCGAAAAAGAACAAGGCCTAGTTTTTATGCTGCAAAATGTACGGTTTCGTTCGAGCAACATCTTGTATCCCGCGACTCCGTAAAAACCTTCGTGAACCGTACATTTTTGCAATAAAAACTTGCGTATAACTTACATTGTAGTAGGAAAGTTAAGTATAACCGGGGAGAGAGAGTCCTCCCCGTACCTCCAGTATCCCAGCACTCCGAATATGAGGGAGAGAGATACTACACCGCTCATACCTGGAAATAAAACGCATATTATCAAAATTAACCGACTTCTAAATGGCATGTTGGCTGAGCAAATAACGTAGGTTAGCGAACTGCTTGTAAAGCTATTTCTCTGACAGTACAACAGTGAGGTCGACTTTTGGACGAAACAGAAGCTGAAGATTACAAATCTGTAAGGAATTATAGGTCTACCAGAATCTGATGGCAAAAAGTGAGAAAATAAATTGACTAGCAATACCGGGGTAATTGGAATAAAACATTTTGAGCCGTTTTTTTCTTATAGCGGCTGATTCTGTGTGTTAAACATGCAAATATAAAAATTTATCCAATGATCAAGGATATTTTTTGAAAATCTGCTGTCAAAAATTGCCATCAGATTCTGGTAGACCTATAATAATTTATATTCTTGAATGCCTACAAGTTTCATAGCTTAAAATCCCTACAAATTATCCTAAACCTTTGACATGCCTTCGACACTAAAAATGTTGGCCATCACAAAGCTAAATCTTTGTGAAGAGTGAAGACAGTAGTGCAAAATAGTAGCTGAATGTATGTAACTGTGTGGTTAAATGTGTGGCTAAATGTTTTTATTTCTTTAGATTTTTTATATTATTTACCAAATAAAGTTTAATAATACTTTCTTTCTTTCTAAATAAAGGTGGCTATGTAGCTGGCAAAAATAAAACTCACCAACACCCAAAACAGTAGTAAATTTCTCCGGGTTCTTCATATTGTTCTCAATAGGGAGAGCCATGGCCACCCCTTCTATGCTAAACGCGAAAACCCCACAGAACTGGAGGAAACCCATGGGGCTCTTCCATGGGGATAGATCCGAGAGTGGCGGTGGGGACTTCACTGTGTAGTACACCATAGCTATGGCACATGTCACTGGAAAATGGAGAAGGAAAATTAGTGGATGACGCTCCCAATTCAGTTGCGTTGAAATTCGTAAACCGTACATTTTACACAAATAAAAATATGTCCTTTCCCGTTTCTCAAAGAATTAGCTACGCATGAATAATTTTATAGAGCTTTAGTGTGAGTAAAACACGAGGAAAGTTTATTTACTCTCATAGCCCAGTGGGACGGATAAACCACACGACTGGCGAGAGATCAGGCGCAGGTTTTTTTTACATACCCTTCGACGCATGGATCGACTTGTCTGACAATCAGATGATGTTCAGCCAGCATTGTTCTAATAGTTTTACTATTATCAACGCGGGAATCGAACCCACGAAAGGCAAGCTTTAATCCACTGGGCCTCGAAGGCGATTACTTAAAGTAAAGACATGAATTGCGACAAACACTCTTCTAAACATAATTTAAGTCGGTTATTTTATCTACTGGGTGTAACATGATTTCTCATGGTGTAACATAATATCATCATCCCAAAGCCCATGGACCAAGGCTAATTTCAAGCCGACTCATTAGTGGCGATGACTTACCTATAATCAAGTCAGTCACCACCACAAAAGGACTCAAATGCTTCAGCCTAGTCATCATGCATAGCACTATAGTCGGTACCAATAATATTAGTACGTAAAACCGCAGTAGATCCAAGTCTTCGTACGGTAGATTCTGTATGCTACCGAACAGTTCCTTCATGATTCTGGCTATGATGAGCTGGTAGACGCAGCATACTCCAAAGAGGTTGACACAGGTGGTGAATTCTACTAGGTATCTGAAAGGTGGAAATAAAGGTTTTAGGATCTGTTGTGGATGATTCACGCAGTAGATATTGCCCGCATCTTCTTTTGCGAGAAACCCTTACATTTCTCCATGTCCCTTATCGAGACTCAAAATACCTCATCAAAATTGTTATGCAGTTTAAGCATGACTATTGACTAGGTAACATGCAAAGCTAACAACACAAAATGTAACATCCAAAATTAACAGCTGCACTTTGCCATTTTGAACATTTAGTGAATGTACAAAATACGACTGTTAAAAACCCAACTATACAAATTACAAACATAACCTAATCAAATTATTTTAAGTGTTCCAATATGGCTTATGATTTCCACGAAAAAAGGGACTGAGTCAGCAACTAAAAGTGTTAAACAACCCTTAACAAAATAAACAAACTTTTAATTTTATACCTGTGTAACTAAAATATTAGCAGTGTCCGAAATTAATGGCTGCAGTCTAGAAAATCCAATTTTAAAAGCTACTTTAAGAGGAATGTGTGCTCCGGGCATCGATGTGCTATGTAGGGATGTTGCATTGGTCGAAATATACATGGCACAGGAATGTGGTTGAATCTGCTATTTGATTGAATGACTAGCGAATTCATTATAATTCATGAACTTTAACTAGATACTGCACGGTAAAACCCTATACGGTACTTCCAGCAGTGAGCGAGCTGATGCTGATGAACTACTACTATTAAAACACTTTCGATTATGGCAGATTTCTGAGTCGCCAGTTTTTTAGCCAATCGCAAACCTTTCGTTAGCTTATCACTTGCTAGTTTTCTGTGCAGTTTTACCTTCTGGCACATGTGGCGAGTATGGCACTCAGCGTTTTTGCAATGGGATCTCCTATTTTAGACACACAAAGGGTTTTTCCTTTCGAATTAGTGGAATAACAAAATATGCGACATCCCTAGCTCCAACATCGATGCCATTAAATATTACCCACCTCAGTTATAAATTAGTACTCACCTAAACAGTTTGCTGTATTTTCTCAGTCTTGGAAAAGGCCCCACATCCATCGCCGCTTCAGCGAGCTTGGAGTAGGAGAGCTCTGGTATGTGGAGCCGCTTGTACAGCGTCTGCGCTGATTTTACTGTTAGCTGAAAGGATAATGATAAGGCCATAGTAAGAAAACGTCAGCAATTATGTGGTTTAGGCCAAGCACTACTTTAAGATCATTGAAATTGGAGGTGGCAATGTTCAATACGCGATGGCAGCTTTTGACCTAAACAACGCTCAGTGAAATAAGAATAGGCAAAAGCATGAATACAATAAATTACGTTGCCACAATCTAAGCAACAACACATCTAAAACACATATCTGCTAAAACTAAAAGACCTAAAACTCTAAAACTCCGAATTCCCCTTCCGTTTTTGCCTAACGATCTTAAAGTTGTACATGACTATACTTTTATTGCATTATTGATAATAGTAATTACTAAAATCGAAGCTGTAGCTTTTTAAAATGATAAACAAAGTCATGATGACAATGATAATGATGACGATGACAATAACGAAGATGATAATGATGACATAATAAATGAAAAAGGTAAAGAATTTAATGATAATCCATATTGTTACCTCTTCACGTCTAAACCGCTGAACTGAAATATGGTATAGGGATACTTTGAGTCCCGGGAAAGAGTATAGGATACTTTTTATTACGGAAAAATGTAACGTTCCCCTCGTGATAAATGAACTTTGGCGCAACGGAGTCAACTAGTAACAAATATAGAAGAGCAAGAATTTGATGATAACACAATAGTAACTCACATGTATACCATAAGCGATGCAGCAACCCATTACCAGGGAAGTGGCGACGCTGGTCCAAACCCCACATCTTCTGTAGGCCTCATGTATTGCTAGTACACTACCACCAAGGCAGCTCTTGAAGATGTGACCAGTTGATGAGGAGTTACTGGAAATTTTACAGAATGCCTTAGTGTAGCGGTTCTTAATTTTTGGGTGGCAGAACCCTTTTAGGATGTAACATTTTTATGACCTAGGCTACATGTTTCATTTTGTTTACGCCTTTACAAATTAGCGGCGGCATGGGTCGCTAGACCGATGTCACTTAACTGTACTCGGCGAAACATGGCGGTAGCGGTCATTGACTCCCTGTCAAAAACTTGTCATTTTCTATAACCGCGATTGACGATGAAGTGTCAGATGTTGTCAATCGCGGCTTTATATAGAAAATGACAAGTTTTTAACAGGGAATCAATGACCGCTACCGCCATGTTTCGATGAGTAGTGAGTACAGTATAGAAAACCTATTTATGTGGTACCTATAGCCTATGTCATAAAGCAGCATTTTATTTAAATTTTTGTCGGTCGCAGTCGCTTGCCGTGAGGATCGGAAAGCCACCTTAGGGCCAAGTCAACCCACACGCACCACAACCATACGACAACCACAATCACACCACGTGGTCGGGCCGCGGGCGTATATTTCGTATTGTAAATGAACTGAACTATTCACACGTACCACATTTTGCAGTCGTTGTCGACCACTTGTGTGATACCGACCACATCGCAACCACAAGCGAACTAGTGGCCGAATACATCGCAACCACAACGTTGCGTCGATGCAATGACAGTGCGCGCACACCGCCCGCGCTCCTCCCCCCCTCTCCGTTTCATTGACTTTCGTACGTAACCACATCGCAACTACTGGCGACAACGCAACCACGTCGATATTTTGTCGGTACCACAACGCAACTACAAAAAGCTGTAGCGACACCATTCACACGTAACCACTGCTTGACGGTATTTTGTCGTTGCGACGTGGTGTGGTTGTGGTACGTGTGGGTTGGCCCTAACGATGTAGATGCGTCATGAAAATCCTTCCTTCTCTTCTTCTAAATCTTACCTTCTCTGTTTCGACTCGCTTCTTTGTCTCTGAAAGTCGTAGTTGGTATCTTTGTGAATGACATATTTCTTCTTTATTCCCTCTTCCACTGATAATGATGATGGAATAGGCTCTTTGGTTATCACTTCTTCGCATGGTGTGTTTTCTGGCTGGAAAAATGATGAACCGATTTTAGTGACACAGATATTGTTGACGATAGATGAACAAAGACCTTGTAAAAACCATCAGAGAAGTTGATTCATATGCCAATGGCAAAAGGCGGACCTACGTAATTTGGTCGCAATGTCAATCATTGAATTGATAAAACCCGACTAAATATAGGTCCACTATCTGCCTATTTATTATTAGAGTTAAGTCTACGAATAATAAAAACTAAGGAAACGTAACTCCCATACTATTACCGTTTTAAATTTGGTTCCTTTCGAACTGTCATGTAACGTCAGCCTGATACCGCTCAAGGCCACGTAAATATTGCAAATGTATTGAAATCTGAAATGTATACTTAAGGTACACATTTTTGACAAGTATTGTAGAGCATGCTTTTTGACGCAGTTACTTTTACTTAGTTTTTATTATTCGTAGAGTTAAGTGATCCAATTTTATAGAGTGTGACTGTTAGAGTTTGACGTACTTCGAGTTACATGTCTAATTTTGTAGTATCGTCCATCCTTCCCAGTTTATTAGGTATACCTGTCAAATGAACAGAGTGTCGTTGTGTATTGTGCAGATACTTTGGCACTATATAAAATACTAAACGACGCCTGAATTCCGTTTCGTTCCGTTGCGCCATAATTCGTTTCGAACCGTACATTTTTCCGGGATGAAAATGTCCTATGTCCTTTCCCGGGGCTCACAATATCTTTATACCAAATTTCAGCAAAATCGGTTTAGCGGTTTGAGCGTGGAGAGGACAGACAGACACACTTTCGCATTATAATATTAGTATCGATGACTCCTGCGGCTTAGTTTCAAACCGGATACCGAAATCTGTGTGTCAATATTTTACCAATTTTATTATGTTTATAACGCAGTTTTTTTCTTTTATAGCGATTAAATTTTGTGGAAAAATACGTAAAGAGCTGATGCATACAAAAATAATTGATTTTGTATTACTGGCTATGGTTATAAGGGTAATTTTTGCATAGCAATTATATGTATAAATGACATATTATAAACAATATCGGTATGAATGACCTTTAAAATATTGAATTATCATAAAAATACAAGATTTGCAGGTGTTATATTATAAAGGACTAGACGTTCCGCGCGGCTTCGCCCGCGTAAATTAAAAACTTCTACGGAAACCGTACATTTTTCCTGAAAAAATAGCCTATGTCCCTTCACGTGGTCTATTCTTCATGTGTGCCAAATAACATAAAAATTGTTCCAGTAGTTCTTATGATAATAAGCAATTTCCAATATTTTCCCCCATTTTTTCCACATTTTCCTCTATTTCTTCGCTCTTATTAGTCTAAGCGTGATAAAATATAGCCTACTAGATGACGCCCGCAACTCCGTCGCGCCAAAATTCGTTTATCGCGCGGGAACCGTACATTTTTCCGGGATAAAAAGTATCCTATGTCCTTTCCCGGGACTCAAAGTATCTCCATGCCAAATTTCAGCAAAATCGGTTCAGCGGTTTGGGCCTGAAGAGGTAACAGACAGACAGACAGACAGACAGACATACTTTCGCATTTATAAGCCTAAAGCCTTCTTCGATAAATGGGCTATCTACCATTGAAAGAATTTTTCAAATCGGACCAGTAGTTCCTGGGATTAGCGCGTTCAAACAAACAAACTCTTCCGCTTTATAATATTAGTATAGATTTTTCAAATCGGACCAGTAGTTCCTGAGATTAGCGCGTTCAAACAAACAAACAAACTCTTCCGCTTTATAATATTAATATAGATTCATTAAACTAACTCTAAGTTTTTTGTCTAACTTGCTCGCAACTTCATTCGCGTAGGAATAAGGTCTTCGGTAACCGTACATTTTGTTGCAATAGTCCTATTACATGTCCTTTTCAGATACTCTTAACTTTTTCGTTACTTAAGGCCATCCCCCGAGCAAACGACCTTGACCATACATTTGACGCGTTGCCGAGATCGCACAAAAATCCTATTTTTTTACTTATCTTAGTTCAAAATTGATCTAAAAAAAAATTTAAAACGGGGAATATGTAGTTAATGAAATTGTCTATCTATTGTCGTGTGTTTCAAATAAACGTAATTTGTAAATACTAGGGAGATGTTGAAAGTATGCTTCAATTTTAATAAATTGGTATTACTTTGGAAGCTAATATCATGAGTATAATAAACAAAAATAGAAAATTTAAAACGGGGAAAGGAATATGTTGATATACTGAAGATTATTGCTGTATTTTTATATAACTTTGTAGCTTACAAATCATGAATTTTTTAAGGCTCTATATACGGTAAATTACGGAATCTCCGTAGGGGAAGGGCCTTAAGTAGTAAGCATACCTTTATGCTAGTAGCTGAGTTACTGACAGACAGACACTCTTTCACATTTACAATAATATATTATATTATGTAAAATTGATAATTTTATATATTCTATGTCCTTTTCTGGGACTCGTAGTATTTTTCTATCTTTAAACCGGTTAAGTAGTAACAGACTGACAGACACAGTACACACTTTTGTTTATGTAAGTATATAATGGTACTTTAAATGTACTAATATTACTTTATTCTAACAAATAACAAAAAGTTATCTTTATATACCTGAGTATCATAATATAATATTATGTTACCACTAAGATTAAAATATCTATTGTTGTTTTCACCTCTACATTTTTTTTTAATGTAAATACTTATTATCAATCGAAAATTTAACGTATTACAAGTGTGTATCGCATTTATTAGGATGAGTAAAAACGTGACGCGACATGTGAACTGACCGATAATTCGTAAGACGGAGGGAGAGTAGACCACCGGCGGGGCGTAGTATTATTATATATATACTAGACGTACCGCGCGGCTTCGCCCGCGTAAATTAGATATTTCACAGACAAATCAGGCTACAAAAACAGCCTATGATCCTTCACGTGGTCTACTTCTTATCTGACCCAAATAACAGAAAAATTGCTCTTGTAGTACGTGAGATAAGCCCTTTCAAATAATTTCCCCCGTTTTTTCCACATTTTCTTCTATTTCTTCGCTCCTATTAGTCTTAGCGTAATAAAATATATCCTATAGCCTTCCTCGATAAATGGGCTATCTAACACTGAAATAATTTTTAAAATCGGACCAGTAGTTCCTGAGATTAGCGCGTTCAAATAAGCCCTTTCAAATAATTTCCCCCCGTTTTTTCCACATTTTCCTCTTTTTCTTCGCTCCTATTAGTCTTAGCGTGATAAAATATAGCCTATAGCCTTCCTCGATAAATGGACTATCTAACACTGAAATAATTTTTCAAATCGGACCAGCAGTTCATGAGATTAGCGCGTTCAAACAAACTAACAAACTCTTCCGCTTTATAATATTAGTATAAATAGTATAGAAATACCTCTACCTTAAATCTGTGTGTTATCAGAGACTAGACATACATTTATTTTCCTTAGTCTATAGTGTTATCAAAATCAGTTCAGCAGTTTCGGAGTCATCCAAACAAACAAACAGAATAGTTATTAAATATTTAGCACTTAATAGACATAGCGACAGAAAAATATTTGTTATTACTTATTAGCATAACGTCACGTTTTCGGACATTCATGACCGCAATACAAATATACGCAGTAGCATAACTCTACTACGTTCTTAAAATTAATGTAAACAGCTTGTTACCGAGTGTTATGCGCGACACTGCAATGTTCTGCTCTCTATTCTCTGTTTAAGTTTTTGCTGTGAATGTTTTAACAAAATATAGTCGCCTAAAATAATGTGTCATTATATTTTTTATTTTGTTTTTAACACGTCACATAATATGTATAATTGGATATGCAAAATATCGTAAATTTCCCTGGATTTTCTACAATTTCCACAGATTTTTGCTTTTATTGGTCGCAACGTAATATTATAATAGGGAACTAATTTTTTGAGCTGTTATTTAATTATTCGAGATGTTATTTTTTAAATCAGTTGAAAAAAATGTTGAGCAGTTATTTAATTTAATGGCGGTTGATTAATTATTGCGACAGTAAAACATGGACAGTAATAAAAATCAATAAGTCGGTTTTTTTATCATACAATGTCAATTCTAAAAATAATTGAGCAGTCCAATAACTGAATGAGCGGCAAAAATTATGGAATGAGCGGTTCGATAAATAGTTCGGCAGATGAAAAAATGATGATGCGGTGACACTTGAACTCAAATTCAGGGTTGGATCTCATGCCGCGTTACATGAATTTGTTTCTTTTCTTCGTTTTACATTTAATTATATCCTTTCTTTTTATAACCATTTCGTTATTGAGTCAGTAAACCTATGAATTGGATAGATTAGGTTTGCAAAATTAGTCACTGAACCAACCCCGACCCGTTGTTAAATTAGGTTAGGTTTGTTTTTTTCATATAAAATGTCAATTTTTTAGTTAAAGGTTAGGTTAGTTTTTTTTGATAAAAAATTCGATTTTCCTTAAAAAAATGCCATTTAAGTACTGTTTTTTTATTTTATTTTACCACCTCATTGCTTAGAATGAGATTTCTTACTGACAAATTCCGATTTATTACTGCCCGCTAACCGCTCATTCAATAATTTTTACCGCTCATTTTATTATTTTCCTGCTCAATTATATTATATTTACTGATCCATTTCATTTTTTTTTATTACTCTATTTTGTTTACTTTACTGCTTAGTTTTAACTGCTGAACTAGTTATTAAACGTGCCATTTATAATTTTTAACTTACCAAAACTGTTATTTACAACTTCATCTTTAAGAGCGGGCTGTAAAATTTTGCTGTGTTTTCTAATAAGTATTACGATCCCGGAAGACGATTGACTCAAATGAAATTGAGATTTATTTAATCATTGTTTATTTATCTGATATTTGTCAACGGAAAACACAATTCACTTATTTTGACTCGATAGTTATATTTTTCGAAATTATGAATCTTTCTGGGCTTTTCAACAAATATCTGTTACACTTATTGATATACTATCATTAAATAACTTGCACTACTACCTACACACACTTTATAAAGTAATAGCTAAAGGAAATATTAGTATTGTATTTAATTTTAAGTAATCATCAAAGACATTTTTGGGACTTGCGACCTTTATTTTCGTGCTATAATGCGGGAACCGTTGTTACGCGATATTGTTCACTATTAGCTGCAGCGCAAAGCACAATGCCCGGGGGCACGATTCTGGAATGTATGAATGGTGTGTAGGCGGGGCTAGCGTGCTTACATATTTATGACAGCCCGCTCTTAAATCAGTGCCGTTATAATATAGCCTAAACCCTAAAGCCTTCCTCGATAAATGGACTAATTAACACAAAAACAACTTTTCAATTTGAACCAGTAGTTCCTGAGATTAGTGCGATCAAAAAACAAACTCTTCGGCTTTATAACTTTTTGGAAATTCTACACTTTTAATGCGAATGGGCGTTAGTCTTATTTGTATGGTCTAACATCAACTACTGTTTATCATTATATAGTATAATGATAAGCAGTAGTGAATGTTAGACCTATGTCTATACCTCCTCTTCAATCCACGTTTTGGTGTCTACTCTCTCGTTCTTAGGCGTAGCATGCCACTCTCCTGTGATATCTTCTATCAGGTCCGGTAGAATGTCTATATCGCTGCAAGCCAAGCTGTTGCTTCTCCTTCTATGTCCTGTGGGCTGGAAGAAGAATAAAGATAGATAGAACTATAATTTTATGCATTCAGTTATGATCAAAATTACGACGGTTAGTCAAAAACCCTAGAAGGTTAGAAGTGTCAGAGTGTGCCTGTCTATTGCCCAATTTTTTGACAGAAACTCATGTTTTGAGGCTAGCCCAGTGAATAGCATATTAGCTAGTGAATAGCATAATTATATTTAAATCGTTAATAAATTTAAATCCATGGTTATTAGCTAATTCCTGTAGAAAAACCTTAGAAACCGTGCATGTGTCTCATTTTAATCGCTGAACTAATTTTCATGACATTTGATATGTGATATAGGTTACTTCTATTTTTGATACAAGTACGGTTCCCCTAAACTTCTGGCGAAAAATCTAGCATGTAAATGCATGTAATAAATATTTATGAGTACTTAACAAACATTATATTCATTTATTTATGCAAACTATTTCTTTATATTACTAATATTTACAGTAATCATAATCATCAGCCTGTAAAAATTAAAAACTTGTATGCGTAGATACTTTATACATATATAATAGTTTAAGACTAAGACATTCCAAACGTACAACGGGTGTTTTCTGAGGGTTTTTTGACAAATGTTTGGTCAGGCACTTGAAGACGCACAAAAAAATTCATTAAAATTAGTCCAGCCGTTTAAGAGGACTTTAATTTTATACGAACAGAATATATTTTCCTCATTTTAGCAGATAAAATATATTCTTTTGAATGTCTATAAATTATGCTGCTATATTATCACAAGCAATAAAACAATTCTTTTATTAAACAAGCACACTACGTATAGTACAATAAAGATATTATAATATACTAATATTATAAAGCGGAAGAGTTTGTTTGTTTGTTTGAACGCGCTAATCTCAGGAACTACTAGTCCGGTTTCAAAAATTGTTTCAGTGTTAGATAGCCCATTTATCGAGAAAGGCTATGGGCTATATTTTATCACGCTAAGACTAATAGGAGCGAAGAAATAGAGGAAAATGTGGAAATTACGGGGGAAATTATTTGAAATAGCTTATTATCTTAAGAACTACTGGAGCAATTTTTATGTTATTTGGCACACATGAAGAATAGACTACGTGAAGGGACATAGGCTATTTTTTGCGGAAAAATGTACGGTTTCCGTGAAATTCCTAAATTACGCGGGCGAAGCCGCGCGGAACATCTAGTAATATGTATAAAAGCTTCTGAAATCAAATTCGTACAACACAGAGATGAATTCTACCTGTGAATGCTACTACACTGCACTGCTCCCTAAAGTTGTATTAAATGAAGTTAGGTTATGTAAAATCGTGTGTGCCTGAGAATTTTTAGCATTATGGATTACTGATAAAATTTATACTGTGCTTAATCTGTGCAAAATGATGCGCAAAATATCAAATGGTGGCAAAAATAACTTAAATTAAATAAAATGTAATAAATTTAAAAACAATAATAAAAAAAATACGATATATAATTTTATCAAAGTTAATTCTTTCAATTAAGAAGACAAATGTAACAAATTTTAAAATCTGATAAAGCGAAAGTTTTATTTCCTGATTCAAAATGATAGCAAAGTTACACGTGAAAATTAAATGTGTCAAAAATAATTTAATTAACAAACAATAAAATCATAAAACGTTTCGTTCTGCCGATGTCAGATTAAAAGTTTTAAGTGAACTTAAGAAATAATATAAAAGTTCACACAATAGCTTTTGTCAAAAAAAAAGTCAAAATTGTTAAATAAATAATAAAGGAACAATGAACATAAAAAGTATAAAATTTAACAAATGTCGCTGTTAAAGTTTTATTTCCTCTTAACGAGTAATAACTGAAAAAAATGTGATAAGTGATAGAATAGTGATAAGTGAACTTACAAAATGCGCCGTCATTTTTGTACATCATCCACACTACCATATAACACTGCTGACGTTGAAAAACTAGTTATAACCTCGCCGTAAAGTCACAACGGAAATAAAACTTGACATCACAATACTTGCTTTGAGATTGGCGAGTTTCGGAGGTGTGTTTATCCTGAGATTAAAACGAGCAACGCGCCTGACTTATCACTATCAGGCGCTTTGGTTCTTAAAGCGAAAGCTTTTTTTGATCTGATGATTATCTTCTTTTACCTTCCGACAAAAAAGATGGGTGTCATAAGTTTGACGTGTCTGTCTGTCTGTCTGTGTGTTGTGTGTCTGTCCGTAGCATCGTAGCATCTAGCATCTAGACGGTTAGACTGATTTTGATATAGTTTTTTTATTTAAAAGCTGCCATGATGTTGTGTGTTCAGACATGAGTGTTCTTCGCAATATTTCATCACTATTTCTTGGATTCATCATCATTAACGCATAATTTAATATATTAAGAAATTTAAAATTACCCCCGATACGAAACTCTACTAAGTGCCAGGAATCTGAATGCAAAATATAGAATCGATCAAATCACTGGAAGATCCTTACAACCTTTCATGAAATAAATCTCAAATTTACCAGCACTGAGCGGGCTGATGGTGATTAACGGTAGATGGAAATCAGTCCATCCGTTTGGATGCTACGATGCAAAGGTGATTGTCACCATGATTGCGAAGATATTAATATCATCCGTGCAACGTCGATCGTAAGCAATCATAGATGAATGTACTATCAGAGAAGTTTATTCATAGGCACATGGCGGACCTACGTTATTTGGTCGCGTTATCGCGGTCGCGGTTATCAATCTCAGCTGACAGATCGCGAATAAGAATTGACATAATCTCTTTACTAAAGAACAAATTCAGTTCAGTGGTTTGGGAGTGGAGAGGTAACAGACAGACAGACTTTCGCATTTATAATATTAGTATGGATGCCCCTGTATCCTGGACTGACCATGGCAGGTCTGTACTCTTTAAACTTCTGTTTGACGGGGTTCCGAGATAGGAACCTCCCCGGCCTTACCAGTCTGCCCAGGGGAGCGCGTCAATTTGCCGAAGCGTTCCCTTACTTTGGTGGTAGTAGAAGGTTAATTTTTTACAATTAGAAATAATAATATTAGAAATAAAACCTTTTTCATTTAATTTCTTGTGAGGTAGATCAGCCGGTCGTGGAGACGTATCCGTACATCGTATATCAGGACACCCCTCCCCAGTGCCGAATTTATATTTTTTATGAGTGTAGGCCACATTATTTCAGCAGCCCCAATCCTCGTGTACAAGATCTGCCGGCCCGCTATGGACGCTTCCCCTCCCTAGGACGCTGCCGCCCCTAGGCCGCGGCCTATACGGCCGGATTTTCAAATCCGGGGCTGCCCCTCCCACATACCCCGGAGTGCTTCAACTTAACTGAAGCACATCTTCAACCCGGGGCACGCATACAGCGTGACCCCCGGCGTAATAAAAAAAAGATTTGGTATTTTCTCTATTGGAAAATCAATAAGAACATAGAGGTATGTCGTATGACTATGACCTAATAAGGTAATAATTAATATTTTATTGAACCATAACAATTTATTGTAAATTATAAATATGGATGAAATAATACATTCTAGAATTCTTGTAGTGCTTATCAAGACAACATTCAAAGAATTCTAAGATATGTTTAGGATTATATTAACGCGTAAATAGAGAGACAAGCAACAAAAATTGCACTCCGGGAGTGTTAGCAGAAGTAAAACAGGAAAAAATGCTAAAACATCCTTGCAGGTTTGTAAAATGGTGACATGTCCTGTGAAATAAAGATATACACAATGATATGATATTTAGACCCATTTAATATTTTTGTTCACGTTTAAAAACAAGACTATTATTCTATTGAAAACCGACTTGAATTAAGTTTATTATCAAGACAAAGATTCTTATTTTAAACCATGATTTAAAATAATACTAAGAAGAGAAATAAACCTGAGTGATGATAATGATGACAAGTAACATAATCTCAATAAAACTAGTTATGATGCCATATAAAATAAAATTATGTTGTTGTAATACAATCATTTATTTACATTATTTTTTAATTACATCATGATTCATGAATAAACTGAACAGAAGTACTTTTAGTAGTTCGGATTTCCTTGCTCATATTCTGTGAACTATGGACATAGCATAGAACCTTGTAGAACACCTAACCTTACTGCGTCATAAGAAGGACTATGGTTATTTAAGTTATATTAAATGTTTCTTTTTGAGTCTAAACGGCCTCGTTGAGCTAGTAAAGTGTGATTAGATTGCTTTTAAGCTACTCTTAACCGTTGCCTAAGCTACGTTAAGAGACGCTCCAGCAGGCATCATCTGCACCTTTCTTTTTGATAATGTTAAAGTAATGGGTAGATCGGGTTTTATAGGTCTTTATATATATATAATTATTATATTTATAAAGACCTATAATTTTTTTTTATAGGTCTTTATAAATATAATTTATTTCTCATGCTCATATTCGATTGTTTTGTTTATCTACTGGGAAGTAGGTCACACTCAAAAAGGAAGAAAAAAGTTGGATCATTCATGAAACCTTGCGGAACACCTTCGTTTAATAGGGCTCACTCACCTTAAACACTTGTTACCGGTTTTCGGCCATGTAACCATTATGCCTATCAATGGAGGGAATTTAAAAATAACGATTAAAATGCAGAAACAGCCTACCTGTAAATGTTACAAAGTGTAGAAAGCTTCACATAATAATATATCATCTCTAGCCTGTTTTGTTCTATTAAATCTTTTGATTATAAAATATTTTTGGTGATCTTTTTATTTCTTAACTTCCCATAATTATATAGACATATTTTTTACAATAAATGTTTCGTTTTCTTAATTTTTTTTAAAGCTCCTCTTCATTTCCAATTGAAATATTAACTACTTTATTTGAAAAATCTTTATTGTCATTACTTATATTGACTTCTACTGTTGCAGTATCACTCGATTCAAGCACTAGATCATTAGTATATTAATGTTATATACAGAAACAAGTAGTAAATAAGTATAAAATAAATAACATATTTCACCCTATTTTTGGTAAAGCAACGAAAATAAATCCAAAAAGAGACCATTAAAAATAAGGAAGTTGTTTTCCAACATACAAAAATAACTCTATATCTCAATTCATCATTATCTATTCGTTAGGGGTTGTATAATGGCACAGAAATTGCCGTTAAAAAAATGAAAACGGTGTGAACATTAAACATTAGCGTATACTGGTCCATTTTCTTAAGCTTTTATTTTTCCGGGATCAAAATTGTCTATGTCCTTTTCCGGGGTTCAAAGTGCATCTATACCCATTAAAATCGATTCAGCAGTTCAATGTCTGTTCACTTCATGTTTTAACGAGCATGAAGTGGTAATAGACAGACACTTTCAAATCCATAATCTTATATATAAAATTCTCATGTCACAATGTTAGTCAGCGAACTCCTCCGAAACGGCTTTACTGATTTTTACCAAATTTTATATGCATATTCAGTGGGTCTGAGAATCGACTACTGGGTACTTTATATATTGATAAGTGCATTTGTTGAATAAATAATAGTAAATTATTACAACCTGAGACTGACGGCGACCATTGTTTGTGCGACGGGATAGTGATCGACGTTGCCATGGCGACATACTTATTTAGTCACTTCAATAAAATAATATGGGCGAAATACTTTATATTATGGCAAAGCAACGTTTGCCGGGACAGCTAGTATTAGTATATAAATCAAAATTGTATAGCAAAACTTACCCCGAAGCTAGAAGTAAGGGTTTTGCATAAAAAGGGTATAATTGAGGAAAATTGGAATTGGAAAATCGAAGGTAAATTGGACGTATTTCCAAAGCAGGAAATTGATTTCTGTTGGCAAAATATTATTTGATCCGATGGAACAGTCTTTAGCCAAGATGCTTTCGTTCTCACAGTCACATTCCAAATTCTATTTACAACTAATAAAAACGTGAAAGTGTGTCTAAGTCAGCCATTCTCAAAGTGTGCTCCGCAGAGCCCTGGCCATCCACAAAGGCCGTGTAGGGGCTTCGCGAGCGACACATAAAATGTTTTTAGAAATGTTATCAGACACCAGCATGGAGACAATAATTCATTCAAAGTAAAATTCTTTTTTTGAGGTCAATAAAGTCACTTCCTAAAAGTGGTTCTGCCGCGCGCCGGCATAAAAGTTTGAGAACCGCCGGTCTGAGTTATCTTTTCATAACATTTGCACAGGTTTCTGAAGCTGTTCCACGGACCGAAGGCTTTCAATCAGGCTTTACATATTGATGGCTAGTTCGTCATGCCAATGCCTGATGCGCTTAATGGCTCAAGAGCCAGCGATTGCCAGGCTTTCGTCATTTTATAAAAGCTGAAAAATTTCCTGTATGTGTGTATAGAGGTAAGAACGACCAGCAACTATGAAGTTTCGGTCGCGGTTACTTAAGGGCACCTTCTCCCTAAATTATCAGGTCGATGTCTGTTCAGTGCGAATATCGACGTAAATGACATTAAAATAACATTCATATCAGCGCGCCTTGTACGGTGGCGGTTACGACGCTCGCCGCGTCCATGATAGGGCGAAATAGGAGAAAAAACCTTTTTACTTAGATAAAAAATATTATAATTAAACATGTATCCAATCATTTCCCTGTAAAATTTTAATAGTAATCGAACTGTCCAAATTATTTTTTGATTAAGTCCCTGTAAGTCCTATAAAACTCAAAATGTTTTTAAAATCGATTCGTTCGGATTTTTTTTTCATCGAGTAAAATTATCTGTATTGTGTTTCTAACCAAAAAAGTCACTAGTTAAAATATGTATCTATACATGTATATATTTTTCAGTTTTTTTTGAATGGCGCTTTCTTTAAAAATTACTCATTCTAGAAACGTGAATTTGGAAGACGGTGCCCTTAAGGAGGTATTCAAGTTTTGAATGTTTTGAAGTTGGTAAAGTATAAAGCTCATTTTTAGGGTTCCGTACCTAAAGGGTAAAAACGGGACCCTATTACTAAGACTTCGGTGTCTGTCCGTCTGTCCATCTTTCCGTCTGTTGTCTGTCTGTCTGTCTGTCTGTGTGCCTCCAGGCTGTAACTCAGGAACGGTAATAGCTAGAGAGTTGAAATTTTCACAGATTATATATATCTGTTGCCGCTATAGGAACAAATACTAAAAACGAAATATTTAATATTTATCGGGGGCTCCCATACAACAAACGTGATTTTTTTGCCGTTTTTTGCTCTATATCAATAATGGCAACAGGTAGGTAATTGAATTTTCCACAAAGTCCTTAGTTATATGTGTACTTTAATATTTAATAATAATATTAAAATAAAATAAAAAATTAAGGGGGGCTCCCATACAAAAAACACAATTGTTGGCCTAATTTTGCTCTATAATGGTACGGAACCCTTCGTGCGCGAGTCCGACTCACACATGGCCAATTTTTTAAACTTATTTTATTCGAGATAACTGTAGGAATTTCGTCTCCCACTGTTGAACACTTAATAACAGTTGCTTCTTACTGCCAGACCACCTCAAAGTCTTATTAATACTCTATCATGGCCCATGGGTATGCCGCGCTTGCTCTTACTCTATAAAACAGTGCCTTTCTCTGTAACAAATACTATAATTGGTAAGTTTGCTATTTTATCCTCAAAGGCGTTTTATGAATTCCAAAATATTAAGCCACTACGGACACACAAAAACTATCCTGTGTCCTTTCCCGGGATTTAATTTTCTCCATACCCAGCTAAATCGGTTCAACGGTTTTGAGAGAAGAAGCAAGAGACAGACAGACACACTTTTACATTTATAATCTTAGCATGGATAATGGATTATCCCAATGTTTCAAAATAGGTTCAGTGGCTTATCAGTTTAAAGAAGTAACAGTCAGACAAACTTTCGTACTTATATTAGTAAGGATTGTGCTAGTAAGATGTTTCATCGCTATCCATATTTTAGTGGTTGAAAACGGCTTGAGTTATGAAGCTCGCAGTTCTGCTGTATTCCTGTAGAATTGCTTGTTTACTTGTGCCAGTAGCTTGCATAAGTCGTATTACTTTACTCATTGCTGGATCTTATATAAGTTATTCAGATGTAAAACGTTTTAGTTGTGTAGGATTGCTATGTAAATTTTTCAGAATATCTATAGGTTTACTTTGTAAAACTTTTCTTTACTGTTGCACTAGCAATTGTATCGTTTTACAAGACAGTGCTTGTATAATATGAGATTCTTACAGAACATGTACAATAACTTGCACGAAAAGAAACAGCTTGCAATTAATAAGCTAGTAATAGTTTTTTAAATAATTTCTAATAAATGGTACGATTTAAGTAGTTTGTACTTTTATTTTTTGTTAGTACTTAGTACGAAGCGAAATGCATTTTTATTTTTTTATTTTAATGATATTATAAAAATCTACATCACTAATTACTTAACTTAAAATAAAAAAAGGGCAAATTACACCTGAAGACTTATTGACTGGTCATAAAATGCTACTAAACAACACTGTTTTTATGTAGCTGGCATGTACCAGTTATATATAAGCAGGTAATATTTTACAACAACAAACCCACACCAACAACTTGAGATTCCAGTCGCTGGCGCTTGTAAAGAGTCATAGTGTACAAGGTTCGACTTGAATACACTGATTGAAAACCGAGTCATAGTCCTCATAGTCCTTTTAATATGACCGAGTTCCACCTGAATATTATACGAATATGTGTTTGGAACATACCAGTGGGAAATTCTGCTTGAAAGTAGCAAGAACAGTGAATCATCAATGCTTATGTCAAAATTGGATAGTTTTTGCCAGGTCCATATGCTAATGCCTTGATTACACAATATAAACTTGAGTAAAGTGGCGAGACAGTGCACTCGGCCAAGTACTCGGTGTTTATTATGGATGTGCTCGGCTGAGGGCACTGTCTCACTAATCAATTGGTAGGTGCAATCAAGGCATAAGCAGGTAACATCAGATATGGCGAATCTATAAGAGTATTTTTTACCATTTGGGCTACTGCACGCTTCACCGTACACAGAACCCTAAAAGTGACATTAATTAATGTACTAATTTATGCAATTTTCATGCAAGTTACTAGCACATGTAAGCACACATCGGAGACACTCAGAGCTTAAGTTACGTCAGATAAGCACACGACAATAGCACGATCAGCACAATATCAGGTGCACCATGTTGTGAGGAAAATTGCTGGCGTAGCTGACTGCGGTGGTCCTGTAGTATCCATAGTAATATTATAAACTAGACGTTCCGCGCGGCTTCGCCCGCGTAAATTAGATATTTTGCAGCCAAATTAGTCCACAAAAATAGCCTATGATCCTCAACGTAGTCTACTTCTTATCTGTGCCAAATAACAAAAAAAAAAATTGCTCCAGGTGTTCGTGAGATAAGCCCTTTCAAATATTTTCCCTTGTTTTTTCCACATTTTCCTCTATTTCTTTGCTCCTATTAGTCTTAGCGTGATAAAATATAGCCTATAGCCTTCCTCGATAAATGGGCTATCTAACACTGAAATAATTTTTCAAATCGGACCAGTAGTTCCTGAGATTAGCGCGGTGAAACAAACAAACAAACAAACTCTTACGCTTTATAATATTAGTATAGATGTGTCTGTATGTCTGTCTGTTACCTCTTTACGTCCAAGCCGCTGAACCGATTTTGCTGTTTGGTATGAAGATACTTTGAGTCCCGGGAAAGGACATAGGTTACTTTTTATCCCGGATGAACGAACGGTTTCCGCGCGATAAACGGATTTTGGCGCAAGGGAGTTGCGGGCGTCATCTAGATGACCTGGCAAGCGTTGTTTTGCCATTTAAGTTAGATTGTGCATGTATGTAAACACAGATGACGCCCGTAACTCCGTTGCGCTGAAATTCGCTTATCGCGCGGGAACCGTACGTTTTTTCATTATAAAAAGTATGATTTGTCCTTTCCTGGGACTCAAAGTATCTCCATACCAAATTTCAGCAACATCAGTTCAGCGGCTTGGACGTAAAGAGGTAACAGACAGAGAGACAATATATAGGCACACTTTCGCATTTATAATATTAATATGGATGTAGTGTTTATGATTAATATAGGTTAGTAATATATATCTACCAGGGTATACTTGAAAGGTATACTCGAAAATCTCAACTCTCCTCTAATAGTCGGTTAAATTTAACCTCTAACTTAGCATCTATATTGGTAGCCTGTTAAAGTTGGAATTTGAAGTAAAACCACAGGCTGTATAGCATAGAAATACAATTCAGTATAGAACGATAACTCATACATTTTACCGCTCAAAAATGAATTTATACTGACACTAAGGGCCAATCCACACGTACCACAACCACGTCGCAACGACAAAATGCCGGCAAGCAGTGGTTACGTGTGAATGGTGTCGCTTTTTGTAGTTGCGTTGTGGTACCGACAAAATGTCGACGTGGTTGCGTTGTCGCCAGTAGTTGCGATGTGGTTACGTACGAAAGTCAAGAGTACGAAAAACAAGGGGAAGAGCACGGGCGGTATGCGCGCACTGTCGTTGCATCGACGCAACGTTGTGGTTGCGATGTGGTCGGCCACTAGTTCGCTTGTGATTGCGATGTGGTTGGTATCACACCAGTGGTCGACAACGACTGCAAAATGTGATACGTGTGAATAGTCCAGTTCATTTACAATACGAAATATACGCCCGACCACGTGGTGTGGTTGTGGTACGTGTGGGTTTGTCCTAATACGTGGCTAAAGGCTCCACTCAGCGACATCAAATGATGATAAAACTTCAATTTCATGAAGAGTTTGACAGATAATGTATGGGGCTTATTGAAGAAAACCACATCAACTGAAATCACGCTTTATTGAACATTATAACATAAATCACAAAATCATTTTACATCTTTTTCATCTCTCATGTTTTTTTCATTGACAATTATTCTAACTTCACAAAATATAACTTTTTTTCTTTCTCTATGTCCAACATTCCGCCCACCATGAATATTCGTAATAATATTCTTAAGTATAATAATAATAAAAAATCCTAAGTTTATTCTAACATCTTAGGCAAAATTATCAACTTTGAAACTGCTCTCTTAATATAGTTATTTTTACATTTTAATGTGACAACCCTCGTGATTTTGTCAGTACCTGGATGTTTTTCTGTAATGACTCCTAACAACCATTTAGTTGGAGGAAGATCGTCTTCCTTCACTAAAACGATATCACCAATATTCGGTTCAGGAGTAATTTTTGACCATTTATACCTGTTCTGTAGAGTTGTCAAATACTCCTTTGACCATCTGCGCCAAAATTGTTGAACAAGTTTTTGCATCAGCTGCCACCGAGAAAGACTACAATTCTTGACGTCCTCTAACTGCTTATTAGGTACCGAAATTAGGGGTTCCCCGATCAGGAAATGTCCTGGGGTCAAAGCTAACTCTTCACCATCCATCACCTTGTACAAATGGCGCGAATTAAGACATCCCTCTATTTTTACAAGCATGGTTGCCAATTCCTCAAACGTTAGAGTCGATCCATCTAAAACGCGTTTGAGGTGCCATTTTGTAGATTTTACCCCCGCTTCCCAAATGCCACCAAAGTTAGGTGCATGCGGTGGTATAAAATGCCATTCGGTTCCTCGATTAGCGAGATTCTCTGCTACTTCTTTTAACATGCTGTTATTCTCGCCTTGAAATAATTTAACTAATTCTCGAGAAGCACCAATGAAGTTCGATCTATTGTCACTCCACATCTCTTGACAACAACCCCGGCGACCCACAAAACGTTCATATGCTGCCAAAAACCCTGCCGTGGTCATATCGCTCACTGCTTCAAGATGTATGGCGCGTGTGGACATACACACAAACACACATATGTATCCCTTACTACATTTACAACCTCTGCCCTTGGACAATCGCACATTAATTGGACCAGCGTAATCAACCCCGCTTTTTAAGAAAGCATAATTTGCAGATACACGTACTTCTGGTAAATTACCCATAAAAGGTTGAATACTTGTTTGACTGTAGCGTAAACATCTGATACATGTCTTATAGTGTCTTTTTATAAGACTCTTGACACAAATGATCCAAAACTTAGATCTTATGTAGTTTAACATAAGCTGAAATCCACCATGCAGAGTTTTTAAATGAGCATCAGCTACAATCAAATTCGACAGATGGTGAGAGTGAGGTAAAATAATAGGATGCTTTACGTCGTATGCCACTTGACTGTGTTGAATCCTTCCTTGAACTCGTATTACGCCTTCCTCATCTAAGAATGGACACAGTGATTGAAGTGGACTACCTTTTGAAACAGACTTAGATAGACTTAACCGATGCAGCTCCTCTGGAAATGAATTTTTTTGACAAGACTTTATAGCTATAGTCAAAGATTCGTTCAATTCTTTTACCGTAATAAAACTCGACGTTTCTAACGATTTAGTTCGTACTCTCCTAATAAACCTACAACAATATGTGATAACCCTCAACAACTTTTGTAAGGAAGAAAATTTGGTCCAAACTGGTAACTCTGAACTCGTCTGGAAGATTGCTGTATGCACTATTATTTTTTCTTCCAACGTCACTGAAACAAAGGGACTATCTGGAACGGTAAACTGCCGCACGAAACTGATCACGCAACCAACAAGGACCCTTAATCCAAGGGTCATACTGCATAAGCTCCCTTGGCGACATTCCGCGTGACGCACAATCGGCGGGGTTCTGTTCTGACTCCACATGTGACCACTGATCGTTATCTAAAATCTTTAAAATCTCACTAACTCTATTGGCTACAAAGGTCTTCCACCTTCGTGGCTCACCTCTCAACCAAGCAAGCACGATTGTCGAATCAGTCCAAGCTCGGAGTTGTGTTTTGTGTATAGCTAATACGTTTGAAATTTCATATAAAAGTTTTGCTAATAAAACTGCTCCACAAACTCAAGACGTGGCACTGAGACTTGCTTGAGCGGAGACACCCTTGTTCGAGCCGCTAACAAGCTAACATGTGCATCAGTTTCATTTATGACCCGAAGGTATACTACAGCGGCGTAGGCCGCTTCTGAGGCATCGCAGAAACCATGGAGCTCGACCTTGCTGTTTTTGCCTGTAGACACCCACCTAGGAATCATAAAGTTATTTAACGCATTAAGCTCGTCCCGAAACGAAACTCATTGATTTAATAGGTCACTGGGAACCTCTTGATCCCAAGTAACACCCACAAACCACAACCTTTGCATATAAATTTTTGCTTTTACAGTAACTGGTGCGACCCAACCCATAGGATCAAACAGACGAGATATATCCGATAAAATAGCCCTTTTGGAGATTAAACCCTTTGACTCTGGTAACTTAACTTTGTACTGAAAACAATCAAGACTCACATTCCAAGTTAATCCTAAAATCTTAACTACCTCATCAGACTTCAACTCTTGACTTTCCTTCCCTGCATTAAATTCTTCATTCAATCGTGCGCTGTTGCTTCTCCATTTCTGTTACTCAAACCCTCCCTTGTGTAACATATCGACTACTTGATTATAGATCTCTACTCCTTCTATCTCATTTTCACATCCTGACATGAAATCGTCCATATATAATTCTTTCAGAACTCTATCCCTTGCCAAGGGATAGTGATCTCCTTCATCCATTGCCACTTGTTGTAGACTTCTTACTGCTAAAAATGGAGCTGAAGGTACTCCAAAAGTAACTCTTAATAACCTATAATCCTGAACCTCCTCATCTGGATTATCTCTCCACAAGATCCTCTGAGAGTTGGCATCCTCAGCAGAGACCCTTATTTGTCTATACATTTTGACAATATCAGCAACAAAACAAATGGGGTTAGTACGCCAATTTAAAATAATATGGCGAAGATCCGGTTGTAGTCGTGGCCCAACCAAAAGATAATCATTTAATGACTTACCATGAGCGCCCTTACACGATGCATCGAAAACAACTCTCACCTTAGACGTTATTTTTTCAGGACGCACTACTGCGTGATGAGGCAAGTAAATACTATCTCTTTGATGAACAGGATCTTCGTCTCGAACTAGTTCCATGTGATTCATATCAAGATATTCCTTAAGCACCTTGGAGTATTCTCTTTTGAGTTCACGATCCTTATTCAATTTTCTTTCTAAAAAATGGAATCCCTTTAAGGCCACTTTACGATACTCACCTGCCCTACAGTCTGGTATTTCATTCACAAAAGGAAGACGAACAATGTATCGACCTGACTCATCTCGACACGTTGTGGATTGAAAGAAATCCTCACATTTCTTATCTGCTTCGGATATAATATCCTTTGGAAGATCAGTTTCCAGTTCCCAGAATTTACGCAACAATTCACTTACCGACTCATCTCGAATGTGTAGACTTAATATACTGCGAGCGCGAAGTGTCTGTGCTGGGGCGCGACCGGATACAATCCATCCCAGAAGAGTATTTTGAGCTATTAAACTACATGATGGATGTCGAATTAAACCATGTGTTAATATGAGCCCATAAATATCCGCACCTAGTAGTAAGTCTATTTTACCAGGCTTGTCACATCATCTCATGGGATCATGGGATCAGCTAAATCTAGAGTTTGAAATTCAGGCCAATCTCTAATTTTGATAGGGTTTGCTGGCAATATAGATGACAAACAGTTTAAAACGTAAGCCTGAACATCACAACTAAAAGGTCTTATAGTAGATTGTAATTTAAATCCTACCATGTACTTAACTGATAAATTCTGAGTGTCGCCTCCTACACCTGATACTACCCCTTCTGTAGCGGACTTCCGAAGTCCTAATAGTTGAACGGCCCTTTCTGTAATAAAAGAGGCTTGAGAACCTTGATCGAGCAAGGCTCTCAATATAATACATGCCTTCGTCGTTTCTATTTTAACTAGTGCAGTAGCTAGCATTACCTCTCCGTGAGCACCAACAGGGCTACTTGCCATATTCGTCATAATATTACTCATCTCAATTCCATGGCCAGCTTGGGATTGTGAAGTGTGAGCGAGACCCTGCGACGCCGCCGGGTTTTCGGAGTGGAGCAGTACATGGTGTCGACGTCCGCATCGTTGACAAGAATTGAAATGTCTGCATTTTGAGACCGTGTGGTTGACGCCAATACAATTAAAACATAATCTGCTATGTTGTATAAACTCTGTTCGGGAATTAAAATCCAGTTGCTGAAATTTCGGACATTGTTCTAATAAATGATTCTCTTTACAATATAAGCATGCGACAGCAGCGACTGAGAATACATTTGGTCTATGTCTTTGTTCTATGTACGACCTTTTCTCTTTTACCTCTAAAAACTCCAGTGCTCGAAATCTACCTTCCAGAAAGGTATATAGCTCTCTTAAATCAGGTGAATCGTCTAAATTATTGCAAATCTTTTGTTCCCATTGTCTTCTTGATTCCGTGTCCAATCTTTGACTTACTATGTAAACTATCAATACATCCCACGTTGAAATGTCAAATCCCAAATTTGATAGCGCATTGAGACATTCGTTCGTGGTGTCCAATAAATTTCGAATTCCGTTGCTATCTTCCGTGTGCAAATTCCGTTGCCCAAATAAGCGAGCCAATATATTATTGGCGATGTACCGCTTGTTACTGTATCTTTTTTTAATAATATTCCAACTTTTTTCGTAGTTGGCCTCTGTTATCGGAACATGCCGCAGTAAAAGTTCGGCCTCCCCTGTGATGTGGCCTTTTAAGTAGTATAATCGTGTTCTTATGGATAATCGATTCAAACAGGTCGTGGAAGGTGGGCCACTCAACGTACTTCCCAGAGAAAATTGGGATGTCAATTTTTGGTAAGGTGATCGACTTAGGTAACTCCTCCTTATGATCTTTGAAATTGCCTTCCGAGGATGCAGCGGTGATCGATAAGTCTTCAAGTGCCTCGTCTAAATCTTCCTTGTAGGCATAATAATTTTCCTTGACTTCGTCGTGTAAGTTCTTTACTAAATATTCTTTTTCTTCTGTAAGTTCTGCCATCGCTATTAACTCATAATAATTACTCTGAAATTTCGTCCATTCTGCTTCTAAACTTGAATATCTTGCCCTTACATATGAGCGGCTGATTCTCAACTTGGGAGATTTCTTAAAGTTGGTATAGTCCTTAGTTATTTGAGCTTGAATATATTTTTGAATTCGAATGAGACCTTCCATATTGTACAACTCTTTACTCAAAGAAATTATAAATTCTATTACTTATCATCCATAGGTCAGCTGTTCATACATTAAATCCGGCTCGAAGGACCATGAAGAAAACCACATCAACTGAAATCACGCTTTATTGAACATTATAACATAAATCACAAAATCATTTTACATCTTTTTCATCTCTCATGTTTTTTCCATTGACAATTATTCTAACTTCACAAAATATTACTTTTTTTCTTTCTCTATGTCCAACACTTATGTTAAAATCTTCATTTAATTACAGTTAAGTAATTAAATATATTCTTCTCTGAGTGTGGCAAGTATTACAACAAATTGTATGATCCACCCGATTTTGACAATCAACTGAAAACATGCCTTGATGTGCATTTCGTGGAATCAATTTTAAGCAACGACGAAAAAAGAGGGATGTCATTAGTTTGACGTGTTTGTCTGTCTGTCTGCGTAGATGTCTGTAAGTTGCATCGTAGTATCTAAACAAGTGGATTGATTACGATTTTTTTGTTATTGACATTACTTCATCATCATCAGCCCGTTCAATGCTGGAAAATTTGGGTTTACCTATTTCATAAAAGGCTGTAAGCAACTTCCATTGCTTTGATGATTGATCAATTCAATATTTTGCGTAAGCATTCCAAGTGACTTAATCGGTTCAGTATTTTGCATTACGATTCTTGATACTTATTAGAGTTTTCTAAAGGTTTTTCCTTTAATTTCTTTATGTTTACGTCATATTATTTCAACTCAGTTACTCTTCCATGTTATGGTATTTCGAAGTAATAGGGTCACAAATGAATATTTAAATTCATTTGAATAGAATAATTTAGTTTCCGGCTTAAAAGCTTTTGCCAATGTGCCTTTAAATGTGTTTATAAAAATTACACAACATTTAAGTTACAATACAATTAAAACACTCATAATTATTGTCATGTTCCAATCTACTAGATATCTGCCTGTAACTCTATAATTATAATTTTTTTCAGGATTAATAGTATCCTATGTTCTTTTTCGGAACTCAAAGAATCTCCAAAGCAAATTCCAGCAAAATCGTTTCAGCGGTTTGGACGTGAATAGGTTACAGACACTCAAACAGACGGACTGATAGACGGACGGACGGACAGACAGACACACTTTCACATTTATAATATTAGCATGGATTGACGTGTCTCATTTGTTAAAATCGGACCTGTAGGTAGACTAGGTACTTTAGACGCTACTCTATAATCAATACCCCTCCTTTTCTTTTTACTGGTTAAAAAGATAACTAATCTTGTAACCACAATTCTCGATAAAACCCTAGCCAATCCATACAAAAATAATTGGTTACTTCCCATCAGATGAACCGAACGCTCATTTTCTCATTGCATATCAAGTGCTCTCGAAATAGTGTGTATTTCAATCTGCCTCCACTAGAAATAAATTAAATCGTCCTCATGTAGAGCTAGGAATGAGTAGACTTGGCATGTTTCATACCCTTCGTCCACTAGTTTCATCCCTTCGTCCACTAGTTTCAGCATTTTGTCCACTAGTTTCGTTTCTTCGTTCACTAGTTTCGTCCCTTCGTCCACTAGTTTCATTTCTTCGTCCACTAGTTTCGTCCCTTTGTCCACTAGTTTCGTTTTTTCGTCCACTAGTTTCGTCCTTTCGTCCACTAGCTTCGTACTTTTGGTCCACTACCTTCGTACCCTTGGTCACCTTCTACATCTAAAATAAATTATCTCTACATATGCATAAGGTTGTCCGTCTGTTCACGCTGAAGCCGCATAACATATTTCGATGAAACACTGGAATTGGGAAAGGAATTAGGGTAGTTTTTGACCGGACAAAAGACGAAAGGAAAAATAGTTTTCTTAGAGTAAAAATATCCTATGTCCTTTCCTGTAACTCAATACTTTGAGAGCGATTTTGCTTCAATTTGGTATGGAGATACTTTCTTCATACCTAATTGGTAATACCAAGTTTCAACAAAATCGGTTCAGCGGTTTGAGCTGAAAAAGGTAATTGACAGACACACTTTCGCATTTATGATATTAAGCTGTTAAGTAGTAGTGTACTAACCCACAAAAATTGCGTATTGTATAATGATGTCCTTTAGATAATTTAGAACAAGACTGCATTCAAAATTCAACAAAAAAAATGTGTGGGTTAGGACACAAATGCTTAACAGCCATCAATTTGTCCTTAAATAATGTTAAAATTTTTCAGCGCCGCGTCTATTTTACTTAATATCTACATCAGATTGTCAGCATCGTCTATTTTGGCGCGGGGTTCGTTAGCACGGTATCGCTGCATTTCTTCGGTCTCTGAGTATTTTCACGATGTCGGTTTTGCAAATACGGTAAGTCATGAGCTCTATTGTCATCATCATCATCGTCATCATCATTATCATCAACAACAACATGTCGGAAAGTTAGTATCACTTGAGAAAGAAGTTTAGGGCCTGTTTCACCACTTCCAGATAAAGTGCCGGATAGGCTATCCATAACTTTTTTGACAGATTCTCCATACTCTATCGGTCAAGTTATGGTAAAACAGGCCCTTAATCTTATGTCCTTATCCGGGACATAAAGTATTAGCAGAGCAGACTAACAGATAATATAATTTCGGATGTAATAGAAACATATAAAGTTAAAATGATACTTTCAGCGCTGCTACTTTGACAGTATATTTTATACAATAATACACATATATACACACCCTAATAGCTAAAGTATTATCACCTTGTTTTATTTCAACCTGTATAGAGTTTTCAAAGAAATGTAACGCTGAAAGAGCTACTTTTGACTTCTATGTTTCTACCAGAAATGCTCAAACGTTATTTTGTCCATTCAACAAAAAAGTAACTCTTTCAGCACCGCCACTTTCACAGTGAACTCTATACACACATGCACCCGCTAAAGTATTATCACTTTATTTGTTATACCCTGTATATAAGGGACACATACACATCCTAAAGTATTATCACTTTGTTTTATTACACCCTGTATACAAGACCTTAATAAACTTTTCCTAAACATCTTAATTCTGATGCAGATATTCCCAACTGTCTAAGAAAGCCGTACCAAGTAATTACTGCCTTTTAGGGGCAACATGAAAGGGTTGCACACATTTTATTAGGCTAGGGATGTGCTGGTGTCGATTAAAGAGAGTGTCGACTCTCCTGTATATGAACATTTTGCGAAGTATCGATATACATATGTAATTATTGTAAACATATTGTCTTTGTAAATAAAGAACGAAAAAATAACTTCTTGACGATGGGTCAATGACTTCAACGTCTAAGATAAAATATTATGTAAGTAGGGCCCGGATAAATATGTATTAAAAAATATAAATTATGTACATAAAATATGGACGAAAAAATCGAAAATATGGAAAAAATATGGAGTATAAAATGACAATACTTTTCATAATCAAACATTGTTTTAGTGTAAGAAAAGTCACTCGTGACAATGATGGAAAGAGATAGAGGAGGCCTAATATGCCAGAAAGCATATTTGGTTTCGGAATAAAGGCCTTTATTATTATTATATTAAAGGAAATAATTACTGTACATAGTTGCAGTTACATTAAAAAAACTATACTAAAACTATAAAAAAGATAGCGAAATTTTCATTTTATTATTTATTTATTTTTATGAAAAATAACAGTTTTATTCAACTTCCTTTTAAATTACATTAGCCTTATTAAATTGGTTGCAATACACAATAACGTGTTTCTTCAAATTATCAAAATGAAAATTCTGACTAATAATTGTTCTAAATATAGCCTGAATGATCTTTACACGTCACATGACGTGATGGGTGCATACTTAAACATGCTTAATCCAAAAAGAATTTTGTTAATTTTTTTTAGTATAATATTACCTTTATTTTAATAATCCTCAAAACAAAAATTAAATGCGACGAAGGCGCGAAATACGCAGCCGTGTGGTGGCGGGAACGTATTTTTTTTGTATTTCTATGAAAATATGGATGATTGTGACATTTTCTTGTAAAATATGGACCTAACTTTGAAAACCTTGAAATTTTGAAAAATATGGAAAATAAAACTTGGTTTTTCACAGTCTAAATCACATTCTAGGCCGAAAATCACGTAAATAAAAAATATGTATTTACATATAAATCCGGGCCCTAAGTATAAGTAATTTGAAGTCGAAATGTCACAAAGTTTTTGTCATAAGTTCATGACAATTCAAAAGTGGAACTTCTGTATTCATTGTAAAAATGATCGAACGTTACTAATTTTATTTAGATTGATTAATAATAATTGGTATAGTAGTGCTCTGAATACTTAGAAAAGTGAAAAATACGTCAATTGATGATTATATTCCAATTCGTATTTTCATATTATATTACGAAAGTATGCCTGTTACCTTTACACGCCACTGAACTGCTATTTTTATTGAAATTTAGTGTGGAGATACTTTGAAAAAAGTAAAATTCTCGCATTTATATGTGGGAGAGCCATGCTTCGGCACGAGTGAGTGAGATTACCGGAGGCCCAATCCCCTACCCTATTCCCTTCTTTTCCCTCCCCTATTCCCTTTTCTTCCCATCCCTACCCTTCCCTATTCCCTCTTAAAAGGCCGGCAACGCACCTGCAGCTCTTCTGATGCTGCGAGTGTCCATGGGAGACGGAAGTTGCTTTCCATCAGGTGACCCGTTTGCTCGTTTGCCCCCTATTTCATTAAAAAAAGTGCGTCTATTTAAATATAGATAAAACAATAATTTTATCGATACTCGTGTCCCCTCCCTACGCACAGGGCACTTCATTGTAGGTAAATTAGATTAGTCCCATCGGACGACGGGTGTGGCGGTACGAGTTACAACATTACTGCGATCGATATTAGGCGGAACTGCGCTAAAAGTGAGAAAGGTGGGATATTATTATTAATATGTAATAATTTAAAAAAATACTGCGTAAGAAATAAAAAAAATACGCGTGGCACTCGGGGACTACCGCGCTTAAGCTATTTGCAAAATCATAACAATTGCTAGTCTATATATACGCATACGTCTAGTCGCACGCACACAAACACCGTGCCGCAGTCTGCCGAACTGAGCCGTCTCAGTTCAGAAGACTTCGGCACGTTAGATAAAGTGTTAGGTTTACTTTCGTTGCGGAATTTTTTGATTCGATCGTCGCACTTAAAACCCGCAATTAATAGCTTAAAAACCTACTGAATTCGTTTATCACGCGCAAACTGTATAGTATGGGAGCCCTAGACCAATTTTTTTTTTATTACTATCAAGCTAATTTTTTGTGAGTGTCTTCATTTTGATAAGACGAACAACATTTTTATCTGCAAAATGCAAAATCTTTTCTGGGACTCTAGGTTAAGATAACTCTAGGTCCCAGAAAAGGACAAAATATTTTAACACGACTTACGAGCGATAAAAGAATTTCGGCCCAAAATTCAAAAACATTTAGTAATATTAAGGCTATTGAAATACCTAAATGGACCACAAATTTTAACACTGTTTTTTTATCCTTCACCAAAAAAATTTCCCTAAAAATTATAAGGAAAAGGCTGTTTTGAAAGGCTTTATGTTAATTACAAAGGAATAGGTCTAATAAAACGGGCTGTCAGTCTTTGGACAGCCTTAATGATCTAATCGTGATCCCGGTCGTAATATTCATTCTAATATCTTGCTAGGGATGGGGTTGTTTGACAAGATATCGATACAATCTAGTATCGAATGAATTTATGGGTATATTTATTTTACAAACTACTTACAAATACATTTAATAATAATAATAATAAATTAATAGTATAATAACTTATTAGTTATTATACTATTAATTATTATTTTTATAAATAACGCTATTTTTCGATACTGTATCTTTGTTTAGCTGTCAGGAATTAGGAATCAAGATTTTTGTAAATTATAATTATGATAATTATCAGTTATCAGACAAGGAAATAAAACCATTTACAGTTAATAAAAACTTGACGAGTTGGCCTTTAGTTTAGACTAGACGTTTAACGTTACAGTCAACGACTTGACGATTTGGCCTTTACTCAAATAAAATCGGCCAAGTGCGAGTTGGACTCGCGCACGAAGGGTTCCGTACCATTATAAAGCAAAAATAGATAAAAAAGGTGTTTTTTTGTATGGGAGCCACCCTTAATTATTTATTTTATTTAAATTTTATTATTAATTATTAAAGTATAAATACAATTGAGTATTTTGTGAATATTTCAAGTGCCTACCTATTGCCATTATTGATATCGAGCAAAAAATAGCAAAAAAAAAAATACGTTTGTTGTATGGGAACCCCCCTTAAATATTTAATTTATTTTGTTTTTAGTATTTGTTGTTATAGCGGCAACAGATATACACAATCTGTCAAAATTTCAGAAATCTAGCTAAATCGGTTCTTGAGATATAGCCTGGAGACAGACAGACGGACAGACAGATGGACAGACAGACATCGAAGTCTTAGTAATAGGGTCCCGTTTTTACCATTTGGGTACGGAACCCTAAAAATTAGATGGTTTCATTTAATGAACTCACTACAAAGTCATTCAATCAAATAGCAGATTCAACCAGATGACTACGACATAATATATTATACACTGTGAATATTTAATAAGACAATTTATTTCAATTTTGACAAAAATTTAATACCTTTTTGTCTACGTTAAATACTATAAATTGAGAATAATATTATATAGTCTCTAAATATTAAAATTGAAAAGTGTCGATGAATATTTTATCAATAAACAACGAACATCACTACACGGTCCATAGAAATGAAAGACGAAAAATTAATTAAATATTGAATAACAAAAACAAAATGGATTAATTACTTAAAACAACAGACAGCCCTTTGACTTTAATTTTGTTGTTCATGAATTAATGTTGTTGCTAGCAACAAAGAGGAATAAAGTGTTGCTAGCAACAAAGAGCAATACAGTGTTGCTAATAAAAGCAACAAGTTACAAAACAATTGTTATTGTTGTTGTTGTGTTTAAATATAAAGACCTCAAAGAACAATGGAACAACATATTATTATATTGCTTTGTCTTTTGTTGAGTTACTTTAGAGTAAAGAGACTTTGACTCGAAGGGTAGGTTTGATACTCGCATCGGAAAAATATTTGCAAGTCCTATGTCCTTTCTTGGGACTCAAAGTATCTCTATAGTCGATACTAAATTTGGTCAAATTTGGTTCAGTAGAAGCGTGAAGAGGTAACAGACAGACACACTTTCGCTTACAATATAACTTTAGATTACTTCCGCAACTCCGTTGCATCTTTTTTCGTTCATTACATAGTAACCACTAACCACACATTTTTTCCTCGATAAAAATTATCCTATGACCTTTCCTGACTCTAAAGTTTTTTTATTCCTTCAAAATCCATTCTGTGGCTTAAGCGTGAAGATTTGTTAAATCTTTAAGTCTCTTTTGCATTTGCAATATTGGTTGGTGGTTCTTATCAATTCATCATCATCAACGCGACTGCTGACTTTGTTTTGAGTTTTGACGACGACTTAAGTTACACTCATGTATAGCTTCAGTGATGTAGACGAGAGACGTCAGACGAGTGACAGGGGCGACATGTTGCAGGCAGTGGGGGGCTTTTTGACGGTTCTTAAAATGTCTAGATTATAAAAACTATACTATATGACTACCACAGACTACTAAGAAGAACTAACGTTATGTGTACACATAATGAGTGTGGAAAGTGTATAAATTATATTCTAAAAATTATTAGGAGTGTGTCGTTAATTTTTAAGGCGGTTGTCAGTGTCTATACCTTTATGGTGTTTATCTATAGTAATATTATAATCTATACTAATATTATAAAGCGGAAGAGTTTGTTAGTTTGTTTGTTTGTTTGAACGCGCTAATCTCAGGAACTACTGGTTCGATTTGAAAAATTATTTTAGTGTTAGATAGTCCATTTATCGAGGAAGGCTATAGGCTATATTTTATCACGCTAAGACTAATAGGTGCGAAGAAATAGAGGAAAATGTGGAAAAAACGGGGGGAAATTATTTGAAAGGGCTTATTTGAACGCGCTAATCCCAGGAACTACTGGTCCGATTTGAAAAATTCTTTCAGTGTTAGATAGCCCATTTATCGAGGAAGGCTATATTTTATCACACTAAAACTAATAGGAGCGAAGAAATAGAGGAAAATGTGGAAAAAACGGGGAAATTATTTGAAAGGGCTTATCTGACGTATTACTAGAGAAAATTTTCTATTATTTGGGTCAGATAAGAAGTAGACCACGTGAAGAATCATAGGCTATTTTTTGTAGACTGATTTGTCTGTGAAATATCTAATTTACGCGGGCGAAGCCGCGCGGAACGTCTAGTTGTATACATAATTGCGTTCATTTTTAACACCCAAAAAAGGGGTTTTATAATAATAATTTTGACGTGTCTGTCTGCCTGTGTTTTTCTATTCGTAGCAACGCTTCCAAACCGGTAGACATAATATATTGGTCTAGATTTTTTAGTTTGAAAGCTGACATAATCGAGAGTGTTTTTGGTTAGTTTATCATCATCAGTCCCATATCAGCATCAGAGTTTTTTATGGGGGTTAGGTTAGGTTGATTTCCTAGTTAATGATGAGCCCATTACGAAGTTTCTTTCCTTCTCTTTACAAAGGCCTTAAACTAAATCTTATAGCCTGATTAAATTCGAAACTAGTACACTGGACTTTAAGCGATCATATTATAGTTAAACTAAAGCGTTTAAAGCAAGGAAATAAATAAAAAGTTACGACAAATAAACAATTTTACGTGTTTTAACCCGATACACGTTCTCAAATTTCATTAGGCACTTAAGTTTACAGCATCCAACTAAGCGCCGCTTAAGTTGAGAACCTCTCGAATAATTGAAGAACAGCCCTGTAAATTCTTGTCTCTATCTGCTTGGGAAATTCTGTCTGTCTGTATTTTCGTCTGCACACTTATGGCGTTTAACCAATCTTGATGATAGTTATAGTATAAAGATACATGAAATCCCAGAAACGGACGTAGTATAGTTTTTGTCCCTAAAAATAATTATAACTAATAGTATGACATGAAATCCCAGAAAAGGACGTAGTATACTTTTGTCCCTAAAAATATGCATTTCCGTCGCAGGCGCAAAGAGATTGCGGGAATCATATGCGGCCCTAGCATGGCCACACTAGAAATGCGAAAGTATAGAAAAACTGTTGAGATAAACTGAAGGTACCGTTCCGATCTTTACCGCGGCTAACCGCGACCGACAAAGAATCAAATAAAATGCCATCTCCACAGTTTTTCTATACTTTCGCATTTCTACTGTGGAGTGTGGACATGCTAGGGTCGCTGGTACCAACTACGTAGACATAATGTCTTTCGCGCTATATAAAGTAACTAAATGAAACCTACGAAATTTCAACACAATCAGTCTAGCCGTTGATAATATGCAGAGAATTTTGTTTTTTTTTTTCCTGGGTATTTTCCAGATTGCGCAATCACAAGTTTGTCAGCCACACGCAACCCTTGCTTAGCCAGCCCTTTTAAATTCATGGAGTCTTATGAGGGGTTCTCATTTGCCCTCGAAGGTTCCCCGTAAAATCAAGAACGTGCCTTTGATTTTTCCAGTTATTTTGATTTGACGGACATTTTTTCGGTGTAAAAAATATCCTGTGTCGTTTCCTGGGACTCTGGAAAATTTCATCAAAATCGGTTCAGGTTAAGACTGATTGATTTGTCTGGTCTTTTTGATTTTATGGAAATTTTCCGGATTAAAAAAAATCCTATGTCCTTTTCTGGGACTCTCAAGTTTTAAAATGTAATCTTCATACCAAATTTCATGTATATTGCTCCTTCGGTTCAAGCCTGAGACAGTCAGACAAATAGAAAGACTGACTGTCGACTTTTGTTATTCTAAATAGTAGAGTCGTAAAGGAGAAGCTACCCGTTGTTGAACCGTACATTTTTACGACACAAAAAGTTTCTTACATCCTTTTTCGAGATTTCGTTACTTCAACACCATACATTGAAATCACTTCGCAGGTTTAAGCGTGCAGAAGTGACAGACAGACATAATTTACAATAATATTGATATGGATGCAAGCATAAATAAATATTTATAAAGCTTCTATTTTGACTGCATTTCTAAGCGTTATAAGATCATCCCTAAAAGGTAGCATCTTCCTAGTTTATTTTGTACTGTGTCCGTCTTTATTCTACCTCTATCGAGAACTCTATGTTCACGCAATAAGGATCATTTTTGTTTTTCTGAAGTTGTGTCTTGTGAGCCATGACGACAAAAAGTCGATCTGCGGCTACACAAGGTCAATAACACTAGTGCACCCTACAATTGCAGATAAAACATTTACAGCTTACATTATTCCAATCCAGTGATCCAATCCAGCGCTGGATTGCTACTGGAATAATATAAATGTGTACTGGAATGAACAAAATTGCATTCCAGTGCCCGTTTACATTATTCCATTAGCAATCCAGCGCTGGATTGGTTCACTGGATTGGAATAGTGTAAATATCATACTCTTATCCTTACTAATATTATAAATGCGAAATTGTGTATGTCTTTTACTTCTCCACTTTCGATGCGATTTTGTATGCAGATACTTTAAGAGACGGGAAATGACGTAGATAGTTTTGTTACGGAAAAATGAACGGTTCTCGCGTGATAAACGTATACTTACGGGCGTCATCTGGTAGTGTTATGTCAGGAGTGAGTGGTACAAGTAACGTGGGAGAGCCATGCTTCGGCACGAATGGGCCGGCTCGACCGGAGAAATACCACGGGCTCACAGAAAACCGGCGTGAAACAGCGCTTGCGCTGTGTTTCGCCGAGTGAGTGAGTTTACCGGAGGCCCAAACCCCTACCTTTTTCCCTTCCCTACCCTCCCCTATTTCCTTTCCTACCCTCCCCTATCCTCCCCTATTACCCTATTCCCTCTTAAAAGGCCGGCAACGCACCTGCAGCTCTTCTGATGCTGCGAGTGTCAATGGGCGACGGAAGTTGCTTTCCACCAGGTGACCCGTTTGCTCGTTTGCCCCCTTATTTCATAAAAAAAAACGTCGTAAACCCCATGTTCTATCTATGTAAATTAATATAAATTTCATCAAAATCGGTACGGTTGTTTTAGAGCAACCAGCGGAGCGTTTAATACTGGTGAAAACAACACAGATCATAATGTTGAACAAAAGTTAATGCACTGAACTCTTATTTGTTAAACAAAAGTTAACCCCCAACGATATAACTTCCCAACTTGATAAGATTATAAAAATATTTATGCTTGCGAAAACTTTACAACAAAATTCATAAACAAAAGGGGGAAGAATAAATTCTTATATTATATAATTTTCTCTTTATCTCATGCTACAGGTTCATAGTTATTATGGAAGTTCTCTTGTGTAAAGAAAGTTGTTTTGATTATGAATAAAGTAGTTCCTATTGTGTTTCAAAAGTGCAGAAATTCTTGAGCAAAAAATAATTTTATCTTGTGATAAATATTAGGCTAGGGCCGAAACATTATGAGATTCTGAATTTAGAATTCGGACAGACCTGATAAATTTTTGAAGCATTTTTATTTTAATAAAATATATAATACTATTCTTTTTAGGGTTCCGTACCCAAAGGGTAAAAACGGGACCCTATTACTGAGACTTCGATGTCTGTCCGTCTGTCTGTCTGTCTCCAGGCTGTATCTCAAGAACCGCTATAGCTAGACTTCTGAAATTTTCACAGATTGTGTATTTCTGTTGCCGCTACAACAACAAATACTAAAACAAAATAAAATTTGTATTTAAGGGGGGCTCCCATACAACAAAAGTGATTTTTTTGCCTTTTTTTGCTCGATATCAATAATGGAAACAGGTAGGGACTTGAAATTTTCACAAAGCCCTTAATTATATATGTAATTTAATAATTAATAATAATATTAAAATAAAATAAAAATTTAAGCCCCTCTCATACAAAAAACACAATTTTTGGCCTATTTTTGCTCTATAACGGTACGGAACTCTTCATGCACGAGTCCGACTCGCACTTGGCCGATTATTTATAATAATAAGTTTAATATTTGATCTAAAATTGTATCTATCCTATAAACTGCACCTGTGACGAATCAAAAAAGCTTGATCAGCAGCGCAAGTGACAGGTGTGGGAGCGGGACAGGGAGATGCACTAAAAAGGGACGGGAGGTTAGTCGCTGAATTTAAAGTAATTTCGACCTTATGTTTATTGAAATTGCTCTGTCGATACTGGAAGGATTCTTCTCAGAATGTCTAATTTATGACGTCATGATATTTTTAAAATTGAAGTATCATTGCAGTCAACACGTCAATTTTGATGTTATTCTTGTGTGGTCACTCACTGGTCACACGGTTTTGACACGAGACATTTTTTTTTAATCAGACTAATTGTTGCCCTCATCTTCTTATTATCATTATGGCGCAGGAACCTTACATTTTGTCTGTCTTAACCAAGGTCATGCTTTTTAAGTTTTCATAAAAAAAAGCCAATTTCATTTCAATTAATCAATGTGCACTTTTTCTGGGAAAAAAAATTTACTTTAAAAACTTTTCATTTCTGCCTACACTCCTGGAGTGTAACAAATTGTTTTTTTTTAGGGTTCCGTACCCAAAGGTAAAAACGGGACCCTATTCATGAGACTTCGATGTCTGTCTGTCCGTCTGTCTGTCTCCAGGTTGTATCTCAAGAACCGCTATAGCTAGAGTTCTGAAATTTTCACAGATTGTGTATTTCCGGTGCCGCTATAACAAGAAATACTAAAATCAAAATAAAATTAATATTCAAGGGGGGTTCCCATACAAAAAACACAATTTTTGCATACTTTCTGATTTCTCTCTGTAACGGTACGGAACCCTTCGTGAGCGAGCCCGACTCGCACTTGACTGATTTTTTTAGTTTGTAGTAGACTACTAGATGACGCCTGTAACTCCATTGCGCCAAAATTCGTTTGTCGCGCGGGAATAGTACATTTTTTGGGAAAAAAAGGGGTTCAAAATATCTCCATACTAAATTTCAGAAAAATCGGTTTAACGGTTTGGGCGTGAAGAGGTGACAGACAGACACTACTCCTATCAAGCCCCATAAGATCACCGGTGATCGCGACAACAATAGAATAACAATAGATTTCCAAGGATCCACGATCGAAGGATTAAGACGCTGATAACTGCCAATGACCTTGATCTCGCATCACTCTCGCACTACTGTCAATTTTCATGCCAGAGAGACAGAGATGTGAAGTGTTCACTCGGTAGCGTGGATACATTTTTCGTTTGTTAGAGGAAAAAATAAATATTATGGGAAATCTAGATGTCAGAACCGAAAATTAAATCTGGCAATCTTTGGATTTTTGTAAAAGGTATCAAATAAACAAATTTTTAAAGCATAGATTGTATTATTACTTTAGTTAGAACTGTTTAAAGTTCCTGAAAGATGTGACTTTGGTATTTTTTTTCATCCAGTAGGAGTACATTATTTTAATATTTAAATTAGGCAAGCTTTTCCAAATATAATAAAAAATTACATATATTTTTTTTGTGCCAATCAATGAAATACATACGTCTAGAAAACTGCACAAAGATGTCGAATTGGCAGATGTCTTCGCCTTAAGGCGAGCACTTACCTTCATTCCAAGAAGATAACCTTGCGACCGCGAGTGCCAAGCGTGTACGCATCGCAATAAGATTCATTTTAGCTTAGCATAAAATTGTAGTTACGACGAGCGGATCTTCTCTATTTTATTTTTCGTGTGTTTTTTTTTAAATATCTTTCAAAATAAATAATAAGAAAAAAAAAATGTTCGGTTAAAAGTTTTTCAATATAGATTCATTACCAATTTATTAAAATAAAATGTATGTTATCCTTGTTAATACTTATATTTCGATGATAAAGATTTTTGTCGGAGGTGAGTTTGTAAATTAATTACAGCCAAAGTATTACGTTTTATTAAAATGTTTATGGTTTAAAATCTTTTAAATATTGTGCTTTATATCTCATATTTTTTACATTCCGTTATTATATTGGAACTACGTAAACCGGGAGTCAATAAATAACAAAATGGGGTTTGTCCTCGCCTTAATATGTATTCTACCAGACGACCTATTAAAAATACTCGTACATTCTAGAAACCTATAGCTGTTAAAGTTCAAATAAAAAATGACATTTTACCACAGACATAATATTTTACCCTTTTTGACCTTTGACGAAGAAAGTCGTTTCTTCACCTTTTGTGAGTTATTTCATACCTGTTGTGACAGCTTCTATATTATTCAATGCACTATCCTTATTTTTATGTTTTTATTAAACTATTACATAGCTTTTATCGCGGACTTTAAGCGCGGCGACCGAATCAAGACATTCCGTAACGAAACGTCTCTTTCTTTAGTCAGGATGTTTTCGTTATCGCTTCTTTATACAAGGTGTAACAAAACTAAGTGATAATACTTTAGGGTGTGTATGTCTTCTTTGTAGACAGTTCACTGTGAAAGTAGCAGTGCTGAAAGACCAATTTTTTTTTCAATTTTGTATGGGGAAACTCATGTAGCTGGGGCGCTTGCCCATACAAAAGTGAAAAAAAAAAATTGGTCTTTCAGCGCTGCTACTTTCAGAGTGAACTCTTTACATGGAAAACGTACACACCCTAAAGTATTATCACTAAGTTTTGTTACACCCTGTAGAATCGCCGATAAAATATTGTATGAAATTGACATAAGCGTTCGATAAAATAAACTCGACATACGACTCAATAAATGTTATGTCAATTCCATACATTTTTATCGGCGATTCTACAAAGAAGCAATAAAGAAAACGTCTTGGCTAGGGGCTCAGGTCAGCTAGTTGACAATAATATATTATATGTACTAGATGACGCCCGCAACTCCGTTGCGCCAAAAGTCGTTTATCGCGCGGGAAGCGCGCATTTTTCTGGGATAAAAAGTATCCTATGTCCTAGCCAGGGAATCAAAATTCAATGTATCTCTATACCTTTCTGTAAAATCGTTTCAGGGGTTGGACGTGGAGAGGTAACAAACAGACAGACGGACAGACCGAAAGACACACTTTCACATTTATAATCTAATTCTGGCCGATTGGAGTCGTCTACAGGAGGTTCCGAGGACGATTCCGAACACGTCGCGCCCCACGTCGCAGATAATACGTGTTTAGTGCTTAGTGTTAGTTTTAGTATAAATGTATGTATGTTAGTCTAGAAGGTATATACAGGGTGTAACAAAAATAAGTGAAACTACTTTAGGGTGTGTACGTGTTCCTTGTAGAGAGTTCACTGTGAAAGTAGCAGCGCTGAAAAACGTTTTTTTTTTCACTTTTGTATGGGCAAGGGCCCGAGCGTCACGAGTTTCCCCATACAAAAGTGAAAAAAAAAATTGGTCTTTCGGCGCTGCCACTTTCACAGTGAACTCTCTACAAGGAACACGTACACACCCTAAAGTATTATCACTTATTTTTGTTACACCCTGTATAATATGGGCCAAGATGGCTGATTTTAAATAAATAAATAAAAATAAAATAATATTAGTATGGATTACTATATTGGATGTAACTCGTATGTAGTAAGTTGTTTACAAGCCATGGCAATGTAATTGTATCCGCGTCTTACGGTTGCACGGCTTCTATATAATCAGGATTAGTCTGATCGTCGCGATTAACTGGACTTTGTTGATAGTGGACTGTGGAGGTATCAGGTAGCCGGTAGCTAGAAGCCAGCTAGTCACGAGATACTGAAATTGACGAATACGGAAGGATAAAACAATTGCAGTTTTTTTTTTCTTATTATGGCACTTCGGCTATTTAACCATGGCCAGTGTCGAGTATAAATATGGCGGGAAAACAATATTCTATAATACAATTTTCAGCTTTGTTTTTCTATATTGTCAGGTCGAAAGTCTAGTCAAAGTCTAAGTAAAAGTCAATACAGTCAAGAAGTCAAGTCGGTCGATTCAGTAAAGTGGTAGACGCTTTACTGAAACTTTCGATGGAGTTCTGGAGGGAACACAAAATAGCACGTTTCTGGATGTTGCATCACTTTCCTACACTTGTGCACGATAACGAATATCTAATGGTTAATATTCTACCAATATTACACATTAAAAACCCAATTAACACAATTTTAGGAAAATAATACAAAAAAACACAACATCACACTTTCACATTCCCGGCAAAACTCCAATTGCTGTTTTACATACACATATTATAGGACACAATATACTACGCCAGGGGTCATCAAATGGCGGACCGCGGTCCGCATCCGGACCGCGCGCCAACTCATTGTGTGCGGACCAAGCATTTTCGAAGATGAACTTCGTTAAAAATAAATTTTGGTCTCGACTTACTGATAAGATAAACATCTCCAGGATTCAATGTCAATAGCTTGCACCAATACTTATTTCACTCCAAACTTAGAGAGATAATTAGCTACAAAAATAGTCACTTTTCTCATTGAAAAAGTAAATAAATACCTTTGTTAATTCCCTAGTTACCTATTCGTTATTTTTTTTAATGTGTAGACCGCGAAGGTCATTTCATTTCTTAATATGGACCCCGAGCGAAACTAATTGGTGACCCCGTTAGGCCGTTACTACGCTCACACCAGTCGTGTCGGTCTTCCGTCCCACTGGGTTATGAGAGTAAAAGGAATAGAGAGTGCTCTTGTGTACCGCGTACACACTTGGGCACTATAAAATCACTCCTGCGTAACTGGATTAGTTTCAATGAAACCGCGCCACCGTCACCGAAACCAGTGTGGATTATTACTACGCTCGAAGTCTAGCGTAGTAGGTATGTGTCCCTTTATATAGAATCTATACGTGGGAGAGCCATGCTTCGGCACGAATGGGCAGGCTCGACCGGAGAAATACCACGTTCTCACAGAAAACCGGCGTGAAACAGCGCTTGCGCTGTGTTTCGCCGAGTGAGTGAGTTTACCGGAGGCCCAATCCCCTACCCTATTCCCTTCCCTACCCTCCCCTATTCCCTTCCCTTCCCATTCCTACCCTCCCCTATTACCCTATTCCCTCTTAAAAGGCCGGCAACGCACTTGCAGCTGCAAGCTTGCTTCTGATGCTGCGAGTGTCCATGGGCGACGGAGGTTGCTTTCTCATCAGGTGACCCGTTTGCTCGTTTGCCCCCTTATTTAATAAAAAAAAAAAAAAACAGTGTGAAAGTAGTAGCGCTAAAAGGGATACTTTTCAAATGATCGGGTGGGATCAATAACCCAGTGGGATATGAGAGTAAAAGGAATAGAGAGTGCTCTTGTGTACCGCGTACACACTTGGGCACTATAAAATCACTCCTGCGTAACTGGATTAGTTTCAATGAAACCGCGCCACCGTCACCGAAACCAGTGTGGATTATTACTACGCTCGAAGTCTAGCGTAGTAGGTATGTGTCCCTTTATATAGAATCTATACGTGGGAGAGCCATGCTTCGGCACGAATGGGCAGGCTCGACCGGAGAAATACCACGTTCTCACAGAAAACCGGCGTGAAACAGCGCTTGCGCTGTGTTTCGCCGAGTGAGTGAGTTTACCGGAGGCCCAATCCCCTACCCTATTCCCTTCCCTACCCTCCCCTATTCCCTTCCCTTCCCATTCCTACCCTCCCCTATTACCCTATTCCCTCTTAAAAGGCCGGCAACGCACTTGCAGCTGCAAGCTTGCTTCTGATGCTGCGAGTGTCCATGGGCGACGGAGGTTGCTTTCTCATCAGGTGACCCGTTTGCTCGTTTGCCCCCTTATTTAATAAAAAAAAAAAAAAACAGTGTGAAAGTAGTAGCGCTAAAAGGGATACTTTTCAAATGATCGGGTGGGCTAAATAACGAGCATTTCTCGTAGAAACAGAACCAAAAAACTCTTTCAGCGCTGCTTTTAGGGACACATTAACATCCCAATGTATTATCACTCCGTTTTATACATCCTGTTTAATGCTAAATAGCCTTTGTAAATAGCATAATAATTGGTCCGATAATTTGTGAGCTTAGCGCGTTCAAACAATAATCGGCCAAGTGCGAGTCGGACTCGCGCACGAAGGGTTCCGTACCGTTACAGAGCAAAAATAGGCCAAAAATTGTGTTTTTTGTATGGGGGGCTCCTTAATTTTTTATTTTATTTAAATATTGTTATTAATTATTAAAGTAAACATATATTTAAGGCCTTTGTGAAAATTTCAAGTGCCTACCTGTTGCCATTATTGATATCGAGTAAAAAAGGCCAAAAAAATCACGTTTGTTGTATGGCAGCCCCCCTTAAATATTAATATTATTTTGTTTTTAGTATTTGTTGTTATAGCGGCAACAGATATACACAATCTGTGAAAATTTCAACTCTCTAGCTATTACCGTTCTTGAGACACAGCCTGCTGACAGACAGACGGACAGACAGACATCGAAGTCTTAGTAATAGGGTCCCGTTTTTACTCTTTGGGTACGGAACCCTAAAAACACTCTTCAGCACCATAATTTATTAACATTATAAAAGATTTTTATGTAGGTAATCTGTTTCCAAAATAGTAAATACCAATATCTAGTCATTATTTCTGTAGACGTCCACAAAAGCTTTTGTCTTTGTCTAGAGAAATATGTTTTATGAACGTTTTACCACAAAAGGTGTGTTTTTCCTCTGCTGGTAATTTTTTGCGTTCATTAGCGGTGATTAATTGCTTCGGCTAAAACATTTGAGAAAAATTTGGCCCTTAGCCTTCAATGGCTCTTCAAAATATTGTTTTTAGGTGACCAGTATTTTGAATCTTTCAAAACATAATATTTTCCTTCTTTCTAATTTAAGGATAAATTGAACAATAAAAAATTTACCCCCGATATAAAATATTTAACTAGATAAACCCCAAATTTTCTAGTAGTGAGTTAATCAGTAACTATTAAGTGCCGGACTTATAAATTATGAGTATAGCCTATAGGTCACTTTATTTCCGCCACCCCATGTACGAAATTTGAGCCCCCTCCTAAGATGCTGCCGCCCCTAGACCGCGGTTAAATAAATAAAATAAAAAAAAACCGGCCAAGTGCGAGTCGGACTCGCGCACCGAGGGTTCCGTACAAACCTGCAAGGTTTACAAAGTTTGATTTTGTTACAGCTTAAAGGTATTATACACCTGAGTATTTGGTATGAATTTCAATTTAATACCTCTACGCGTTTATGAGGAAATGGGTAGTAAGTTTAAAATTATTAAAAAAATATATATTATGTGATGTAACTAAAAATTTATGGTTTTCGTAATTTTTCCTTTATCTATGCTATAAGACGTTGCTTCGTACCAAATTTCAAGATTCTGAGTTCACGGGAAGCACCCTGTAGGTTTTGATTCCCTTGCAAGTGTCGAAAATTTGCGGCATAAACGGCTGTATCTTTTGATTGCGTTGGCTTAGAAGTTTGATTTTTTCACAGCTTCAAGGGACAGTAGACCTGAGTAATTGATATAAATTTCAGCTTCATACCTCCACGCGTTCCTGAGAAAAAGGGTCTTGACAGACGGACGGACGGACAGACGGACAACAAAGTGATCCTATAAGGGTTCCGTTTTTTCCTTTTGAGGTACGGAACCCTAAAAACTATACGCTCTATTTATGAACTGTGGCTAAAGATATATAAGCCCTAGGAAAGGACATAAAATAGTTTGCATCCGAAAAAACCTTAACTACAACATTCTACGGTAAACTAGACTTTTTCCGCAACTAACTATAGTATTCTATCCCGGAATAAAAACAACTATTATCAAAATCGATTCAGCGGTTTGTTCTTTACACGGTATAACGTGAAGACTTAATAGACATATAGACATACCGTCTCCTAACTTTATTAGTATGGATCTCCAAACCACAGAAATATAAGGATATAAAACAAGATAAAAGATCTATAATAAACAAGAAGACGTTACAAATTGCTTTCAAAAATAGAACTGCATAGTGACTGTTGTGGGAAAGAGACGAAAGATGTCAGACAGAGATGAAAGATGCAACTGAAATAGATCGATCTTGTTTTTTGTGACAATAATACGAAGACAAACAGACCCGACATCTTGAAATAACTTCTCTCATCTTTTTATTTTGAGGTCGATTAGGAACGACTTTTGTATGTACAAAATGTATGAGTTCTCACAGTATGTGATAGATCACAATATATCTACAGTGAAAGTAGCAGCGCTGAAAGACCAATTTTTTTTTTCACTTTGTATGGGGAAACTCGTGACGCTGCATGGGCCGCTTGCCCATACAAAAGTGAAAAAAAAATTTAGTCTTTCAGCGCTGCTACTTTCACAGTGAACTCTCTACAAGAAACACGTACACACCCTAAAGTATTATCACTTAGTTTTGTTACACACTGTATACTAATTACTTACTAATATTATAAATGCGAAAGTCTGTCTGTTACCTGTTCGCGCTACCGTTGAACTATTGTGATGAATTTTGGTATGGAGATACTTTGGGCCCCAGGAAAGTATAGGCTTTTCATTGAGGACAAGTGTACGGTTCCCGCGTGATAAACGAATTTTGGGGAAACGCGCGCGGCGTTGCGGGCGTCATCTAGTCGAATATAATTTGTCAAAGCACCCTGTTAAAAGTCTTGAAAAACGCTTAGGTAGTAATATAATAAGATAGTAGGTAAGCTGTATTATTATTATTATATTCCAAAGAAAACGCTTTTAAAAATAAAACTAAACCCCTACTCTTGAGTCTTGAATATAATTTTTTCGAATAATTAAATGTTTTGTATCGTTTTGTTAAAGTGAAAATAATTAAGAAGACACTTTCACATCATTATGGGACAAAAAGATGTGACGCCCTGCGCGTCTGAGGGTTCGGGCTAGGGTTGTGTCTTTTAAGTTTTTTTTTTTAATATAGAATCTCAGATTTTTTTAAAAAACATTCATAATAATAGTATGTTTAATATGAAATGGGAAAGTGTATTTCTGTTATTTCGTCACGCTAAACCAATCTTGATGAAACTTTTAGTGTATCGTCAAGACGTGGATTCCAGATTGGTTTGGATTCACAATTCAACAATTTTTTTTTTTTTACAAATAATTGTAATATGGTCCAGATTTTGTTGAGTTAGCTATTTTTTATTTATATTTTAATGATTATGATTTATATTGTGTTCGATGTAGTTATAAATTGTAACTTTATGGTTTTATAATGTTTTTGAAATGGAAATAAAGTTATTTATTTAACAACTTAAGTATTCCAGGAACATTTATATTTAAGAAGTGTGTACAGGGCAACGTTGGGTCCGCTAGGTTTATAAGAAGAATTGATGTTTCATTTTCATTTACCGTAATAAAATACCATAAGCTTGGCAGGATAACGAAGAATACTTATTGTTGGCAACCCTATCGAATCCCTGTATGTCGCTACTCGCTCAGTGTTTGTAAAGCTCGCGGGTCGGCTGCATGTCAATACGAATTTAGAATTGTTTACGTTTTGAATATCGAATTGTTTCAATAATCGAACATTGTTTTATTTCATTATTGAATTTACGATTATTTTATTCTTGAATTTTTAAATACCGTTCTTTGAACTGACAATTGAATTTTTATGTGGATTTATAGAATGTGTGAGTGAATTTTGAAATTTTCACGGATTTCCGTTGCTGGTAAGTGTAATTATTTAACTTAATGAAATATGACTACACAGGTTAACATAGAACCTTATTCTTTTTTATGTCGGTTACTTTGGCAACAAGTGTTTTTAGGGTTCCGTACCCAAAGGGTAAAAACGGGACCCTATTACTAAGACTTCAATGTCTGTCCGTCTGTCTGTCTGTCTCCAGGCTGTAACTCAAGAACGGTAATAGCTAGAGATTTGAAATTATAAAATATTATGTATTTCTATTGCCGCTATAACAACAAATACTAAAAACAAAATAAATTGAATATTTCAGGGGGGCCCCCATACAATAAACGTGATTTTTTTGCCATTTTTTGCTCTCTATTAATGATGACAACAAGTAGGCACCTGAAATGTTTACAAAATACCTAATTGTATTTATACTTTAATAATTAATAATAAAATTTAAATAAAATAATTAAGGGGGGCTCCCATACAAAAAATTAAGCGTCAAGACTCAAGAGGTAACAACAAGAGACAGACAGGCACACTTTCAAATTTATAATACTTATTAGTATGGATACTTCTATACTTACTGAAATTATGTATAAAGCTGAAGTGTTTGGTATTTTGTTTGTTTGTTTGTTTAAACGATGCTAATATGAGGAATTATTGGTTCGAATTGAAAAGTTATTTTTGTGTTGGATAGTCTATTTATCGAGAAAAGCTTTACACTATATAATAATAAACTCCCATACCGGTTTCGGTGACGGTGGCCGGTTTCATTGAAATCAGGCCAGTTACGCAAGAGTAATTTTATATAGTGCCCAAGTGTATGCGCAGTACACAAGAGTGCTCTCTATTCCTTTACTCTCATAACCCAATGGGACGGAAGACCCACACGACTGGCGAGAGATCAGGCGCAGGACCGCCTTTTTACATGCCCATCCGACGATTGGATCATCTTACTTGTCAGACAATAAGGTGATCAGCCTGCATTGTCCTAACCAAACTTGGCAATAACAATATGTTTCCAACGCGGGAATCGAACCCACGACCTCCAAGTCGAGAGCCGCGCTCCAAACCACTGGACCACGGAGGCGTTTTTTACGCTATATTTAGGGCATCGAGACCGGGTTTTCCCGAAACCCGAAAACCCGGGAAAACCCGGGTTTTAGGGATCACGAAAAAACCCGGGTTTCAAAAATGGAACCCGGGTTTTTCGAGCTTTTCGGGTTTTTCGTTTTTTTATAATTATTGAAGGCAAGACCTGATATTTTAAGGTATTTATAACAAACTAACATACAAATTCTTTATTTTTATAACATAAGTATAGGTTTAATTATTTCTATTGGTCATAATTAAACAAAATATAATATTTTGAAGTAAAAGTTTCGTTTCAAGAGCATTAAAGACTAATTATTGTCACAAAAATATTTATTAATAATAATATTTTGAAAATCCTACCCAAACTATTCAATGTAAAAAAAGCCAAGTCTCTTTAAACAATCTATCCATCGCAAAAAGTTTTCAAATTTCATAGAAGCAAGTCTTGTTAAACTTATTAGGGTTCCGTACCCAAAGGGTAAAAACGGGACCCTATTACTAAGACTTCGATGTCTGTCTGTCCGTATGTCCTTCTGTCTGTCAGCAGGCTGTATCTCAAGAACGGTGATAGCTAGAGAGTTCAAATTTTCACAGATTATGTATTCCTGTTGCCGCTATGACAACAAATACTAAAAACAAAATAAAACAAATATTTAAGGGGGGCTCCCATACAACAAACTTGATTTTTTTGACATTTTTTGGTCTATATCAATAATGGCAACAGGTAATTACTTAAATTTTTCTCAAAGTCCTTAGTTATATGTATACTTTAATATTCAATAATAATATTAAAATAAAAAATAAAAGCGGGCTCCCATACAAAAAAATACAATTTTTGGCCTAATTTTGCTCTATAATGGTACGGAACCCTTCGTGCGCGAGTCCAACTCGCACTTGGCCGATTTTTTTTATAGTTTTCAATCAACATTCAGTGATTGTCCACAGTTTTCTTTATTATGTGATCCAAGGCTTACAAAATAAAGTGTGGATAGCTTCAAAGGGTTCTAAGTCTGCTGAAAGTACCGTAGACTTTTGATGATGGGCAAGTCACTAGTTAGTGACAAAACTTTGTAACTTGTATGGACCGTTGCTGATAAGATACACCAATCAACAAAGTCTTAGGGATATTTGTATTTTTGGAATATCTAAAAACCTGTCAGGAATTTTAGAAGACAGTGTATGGAACAATGATAGCTTATTTTTTGGTATTTAATAAATAATTATTATTAAAACAATTTTCCGAATTTTATCGTTTCTAAAACAATCACAGATACCTACAGTCATAAAAAATCAATGATAAGTCAACAAATCTTTATTTCGTTTTATAAACTGAAATTTTCATTCGAATGAGATATTTTTATTGCTGATTGTCAAATAAATAGTAATAATTTACACTGATCTGATGTTTGGCATACAGTACTTTTACTAAAAAATATTTTTTGTGCCCTGCTGCGGTATCAAGCCCAGTCTTCTTTGCAATTTAAAGTAATTATTTTCAGTTGTCTTACTTACTAAAAATCGTAAAAGAGATTTTTGTTTGTCGTTACGCTTTTTGTCATTATTTGTTATCTTCACAATATAACAAATAACGACAATATTAAGACAATGAAATCAGTAAAAAGGTTCCAAGAGAGCAACCAGCCCCTAGAAACTGACAAAACCATGCAGAGGAGTTTCCATCAAGTATGATGTGAAACCATTTTGTATTCCAGTATTGCAGTCTGGCAAATGCGGCAGATTGCTTTTCATTGCTTGAGAGACTGATGTTGGCAATACATAATAGGACGAATGATGGCTTTCCTTAGTCGGCCGTGGATGTCATACTCACTGCGGAATTATTAAAACACGTGATTTTAGTAAACCCAGATGAAATACAAGCCGAGTTTTTATCAGCACCAGCACCAGAGATAATTTCTTGTGTGTAACACCATACCACCATGGTTAATCTTCCAAACTCATTAAAAGCAACCTTCCGCATTTGCCACGTGGTCTGTTCAATTACATGGCTATCTGACATGAATTCTGTCTATTGTGACTAGAACTAATAATGCAAAATAATAATAATATCTATGGACGCTTCACACCATGTCAGTCTGGCCCCTGGTAAGTACCTGATGGACTTGTGTTACAGGTACCAGACAACGGAAATATATTTAATACTTTTATAGTATACATAAATTTAAGGTTTTTATTATATTATACACATATTTAATACACATCCATGACCCAGGAACTTTGAAAACTTTTGTTCCATCGGTGGGATTCGAACCCGCGACCCCCAGCTTGAGCTACCAACAGCCCACCAACCAAGCCACAGAGGTCGTCAAAAAAAGCTTTGAGGTGTAGTGTAATGTAAGATTTTTCAGTAATGTAAGATTTTCCAGTAAGTTAGATGACAGAGAAAAGTTACCTTAAATTGCAAAGATTGACAATCAGCAATAAAAATGTAAAAAATTAAATAAAGATTTGTTGGCATACGTTTTATATTTAAGGTTATTCTTCCATTTAATGTCTTCAAAAATTCTGGATAGATTTTTATATATTTCATAAAATACAAATAGGTACATTAAATAATATATATGTAATTTGGAGGTGAAGCTTGTTGTAATACTCAATTTTGGCTTGAAAATCTTAATCCCTAGCTTTGATAAGATCCAAAATATAGGAGAGATAAAATAGTCGCTTCGATAAAAGTATGATACGGCCGTGCCAGCTTACTCGAGAATTGGTTGGGCACTGCTGCGACCCCAGACAATGGTATTTAAATAGTATTTTACTGGATAGGTGATGGCGATCGCAGAAAATCATGTGTAAAGTATTTTCGCATTGTTAATTTTTGAATTGTTAAAAAACCCGAAAAAACCCGAAAAACCCGGGTACCCGGTTTTCATCAACAAAAAACCCGAAAACCCGGGTTTTGAAAATTGGGTCCGGGTTTCGATGCCCTAGCTATATTACAAGTTACAACACGTTGCGACCAATATGTGAAAAGTGTCAGAGGAAATTGTTGAAAACACGGGAAAAACTATTTGAACGCGCTGACCTCAAAAGTACTGGAGCGATTTTTATCTTATTTGGCACAGATATAGAGTAGCCCACGGGGATGGACATCGGCTATTTGTTTTGTGGGAAAATGTAAGGTTCCAGTGGAATTCCATATTAATACCTCGATCGTGGAAAAACAAGACACAATAGCTTATCTATTGTTATCGCGGTCGCCGGTGACCGCTTGGGGCTTGAGACATTAATTCATCAAGCCCCATACGGTCACCGGCGTCCGAGACACAATAGAATATATTTTATACGTGGGAGAGCCATGCTTCGGTACGAATGGGCCGGCTCGACCGGAGAAATACCACGTTCTCACAGAAAACCGGCGTGAAATAGCGCTTGCGCTGTGTTTCGCCGAGTGAGTGAGTTTACCGGAGGCCCAATCCCCTACCCTATTCCCTTCCCTACCCTCCTCTATTCCCTTCTCTTCCCATCCCTACCCTCCCTTATTACCCTATTCCCTCTTAAAATGCCGGCAACGCACTTGCAGCTCTTCTGATACTGCGAGTGTCCATGGGCGACGGAAGTTGCTTTCCATCAGGTGACCCGTTTGCTCGTTTGCCCCCTTTATTTCATAAAAAAAAAGAATATCTATTGTGTCTCGTTTTCCCATGATCGACGGGTTAAAGCGGGTGGAGCAATTAGTTTTGTAAGTACGTTCATCGCCGCATCTTTTCACGTTTCAACCTCAATCCATTCTAATATTATAAATGCGATTGTGTGTCTGTCTATCTTTTACCTCTTCACAGTCTAACCGCTAAACCGAATTTGTTCAAATTTGGTTTCGAAATACTTTGAGTCCCGGTAAAAGACATAGGATACTTTTTATCTCGGAAAATGTACGGTTCCCGATAAACTAATTTTGGCGCAACGGAGTTGCGGGCGTCATTTAGTGAGTTATATTTAGAGTGACCTTTAGTCCCTTATTTCCGTGTATTAATTTGTAAATGAATTTATATTCTGTTTGTCTAAAGACCCCTTACCTTTAACTTTTGACCCTTCCAACCCCAGTATAATCCCTTGTTTTGTAACTTTTGAGGCCTCTATCTATGTCATCATCATGATCAGTGACAAAACGTTTTTTTTAGCACTCGATGACGCCCGCAACACCTTTGCGCCAAAATTCGTTTATCGCGTGAGATACATTTTTCCGGGATAAAATGTATCCTATGTCCTTTCCCGGGACTTCCCGGGAGAATTTCAGCAAAACCGGTTTAGCGGTTTGCGCGTGAAGAGGTAACAGAGAGAAAGGACAGACAGACACACTTTCGTATTTATAATCGTATTTATAAAATAAATATCTTTTTCGTAGGAATACCTTTATCGTGGAACCTAAGATTTCTCCGGCATAAAAAGTATCCTATGTCCTTTCCGCCTTCCGGGGATTCAGAGTATCTCCATACCAAATTTCATGCAAATTGGTTAAGCGGCTTAAGCGTGTTGAATGAAGATGTTACAGACAGACAGAGAAACAGACAGACGGACAGGCAGGCACATTTTCGAATTTATAATATTAGTATGCATTACATTACCAAAATCATTATCCTTTTTTTGGCTTTGTTGTGGGTAAAAAGTATATTATGTAATCAGTCAGGTAAAAACCTAACCCTCTTTTTGCCGTCAGGTACAAAAGGCTACTGAATTTGTCAATTTTGTTTAGAACTAATTAATGTTTGGCTACATTTAAACTTTGTTATTTTATTGTTTACAAAATGTTTTGTCCGAATTTATTATGGGAAAATTGTTATCGTTATTAGGTACAAGTTGGAAGCCGGCTACATGAAGCGGCAGCAGACGACGTGTCGTCGCGACACTACTGGTTTCTATGTATTTCTATGAATAAGTGTCGCTAGCTTCGTGCCGCTAGCTGCGGAGGGTATTTCATAGAAATACATAGAAACCAGTAGTGTCGCGACGACACGTCGTCTGCGGTTACTTCATGTCGTCCGCTCCCAACCGGCCGCAGCACCTTAAGGCCATCCCCCGAGCAAACGACCTTGACCATACATTTCACGCGTTGCCGAGATCGCACAAAAATCCTATTTTTTTACTTATCTAAGTTCAAAATTGGTCTAAAAAATATTTAAAACGGGGAATATGTAGTTAATGAAATTGTCTATCTATTGTCGTGTGTTTCAAATAAACGTAATTTTTAAATACTAGGGAGATGCTGAAAGTATGCTTCAATTTTAATAAATTGGTATTACTTTGGAAGCTAATATCATGAGTATAATAAACAAAAATAGAAAATTTAAAACGGGGAAAGGAATGTTGATATACTGAAGATTATTGCTGTATTTTTATTTTAACTTTTAGCTTTCTAATTATGAGTTTATAAGGCTCTAAATACGGTAAATTACGGAATCTCCGTAGGGGAAGGCCCTTAAAGATTTAAGCCGCACTCAACACGAACACACACGAGACGAATAATAATAATATTATTATTAACTACGAATAATAAAAACTAAGGAAAAAATAATATCCACAGCCGAACATATAACCTCCTCCTTTTTGGAAGTCGGTTAAAAAGTAACTCCGTCAAAAAACATGCTCCACAATAATTATACTTGTCAAAAAAGTGTACCTTAGGTACACATTTCAATACATTTGCAATATTTAGGTGGCCTTGAGCGGTACTAGGCTGACGTTACATGACATATCGAAAGGAACCAAATTTAAAACGGTAATAGTATGGGAGTTACGATTCCTTAGTTTGTATTATTCGTAGGTAATTAATAAATTCATATTTTGACATAGCCTTATATATTATCCATCAAACTCTTCATTAAATTAAAGTTTTATCATTATGAGTGCGGCCGATAGAGTCATGAACTTTGATTAAAGTTACTTATTAGCGGTCTGATGATGATTTTACATCTTTCGTTACAGCAACACTTTCCAAGCACAAACAAAATTCGTCCCAGTTAAAGGACGTAACGAAAACGAATAAAAAAGAAAAGAAAGAAAGAAAAAAACGTAACCAGTAGCGTAGCACCTGTTGTAAAGGGTCCATTCCCAGGGCGAAAACAGGTTGGTGCCCGAAAAAAAAGCAAAAAAAAAAAACTGTGAAAGGTTGTTTTTTTTCTTTTTATTGATTTAGGAAGGTCGCGCCGAGGTTTTTATTCTTAGAAATATAATACTTTAACTTGTTTGTAATGTAACTTACCTATACTAATATTATTTAAACTGGAAAAGTTTGTTACATTTTTTAAACATTTGAATCTATTTTGTTTTTTGGTATGTAGATATTTTGGCCTAGGGAATATTTTTGCCCTGGAAAATATCTTGTTTACTCGATTACCGCGAAACCAAAAGGAAGTTAAGGGCTTGCGTACTTGCGTCAGTCCGTAACCTTACGGTAACCACGAAAATACGAAAGTATAATTTCACACCGGTTTTCTTTGTGTCCGTGGCATTTTCTGTCTTTCTCACGTTTGTGGACCACCATGCATTGGTGCGAAGTAGTAAAATATAAACTCATTCTTTTAGTGACAATAAAATCTTTACTGTATCCTTTGTAACCGGTTTTTGTTGGTTTCAACTGGACAGAATCGGATTTTTAACGAAATGACAATAATTAAGTTAAACGGTAACACTTAGTTAAGACATATTTTAAGTGCCCTTCTAGGGCTTCCAGGTCTATAATGAATACCTTTTTTTTATATAATTAGCCAACGAGCAAACGGGTCACCTGATGGAAAGTGTCGCCCATGGACGCTCGCAAAATCAGAAGAGATGCAAGAGCGTTGCCAGACTTTTAGATGGAATACGCTCTCTTCGTGAAGGTTTTGCAGGTCGTAATGGTCCGGAAATACTGCTGGCGACAGTTCGTTCCAGAGTTAGTTTCATGTAGCCTAGGTTCCGAAATTTAGCCCAGTATCATTATACTGGGTTAAACTGGTCATTACCAGTGCTTATGATGTCGTGAGTTCGACGCTATTATGTACCACTGACCGCTGTGCACTGGTGAGACAAGTGTGAAGTATTATATTGACATCGCAACTAAGTCGTATACATCAATGCACTGGCGTATGTTTAGGAACGAATCAACATCTATACATATAATAAAACTGTAGAAGTGAAAATTCTGTACATTAAAGATATTCAAAAAATAATAAGCGGGGGGTGTCACTACATCGCTATAGAAGCCAAAAATGTGGTTAGTTTTTTGTCTATCTGTCTGTCTGTCTGTATGTTTGTTTGTTCCAGCATCACACGAAAACTACTGATCCGATTTGGATGCGGTTTTCGCAGATATATTTGTCTTCTTCCAACTTAAAATCTGGTGTATAAAATTTTTCCCCCCCACCCCTCTAAGGGGTCTAAAAAGGGGGTCAGATTTTGTATCAAACTTTTTTCTTTAACACGAAAACTACTGATCCGATTTGCATACGGTTTTCGCAGATATATTTGTCTTCTTCCCACTCAACATCTGGTGTATAAAATTTTTTCCCCCCACCCCTCTAAGGGGACCAAAGAGGGGGTCAGATTTTGTATCAAACTTTTTCTTTAATGGACTGACTTCATATTATTTACTGTTTTCCAACTTAACATCTGGTATATAAAAAATTTCCCCCCCACGCCTCTTAGGGGACAAAAGACGGGATAAGATTTTGTATTAACTGTTGAAGTAGAAATACTTTATGTGGCAAAACAACATTTGCCGGGACAGCTAGTCTATACTATATTACTATATATAATGTTATAAAGCGGAAGAGTTTGTTTGTTTGTTTGAATGCGCTAATCTCAGGAACTACTGGTCCGATTTGAAAAATTATTTCAGTGTTAGATAGCCCATTTATCGAGGAAGGCTATACGCTATATTTTATCACGCTAAGACTAATAGGAGCGAAGAAATAGAGGAAAATGTGGAAAAAACGGGGGAAATTATTTGAAAGGGCTTATCTCACGAACTACTGGAGCAATTTTTATGTTATTTGGCACAGATATGAAGTAGACCACGTAAAGGATCATAGGCTATTTTTTGTGGACTTGTTTGTCTGTGAAATATCTAATTTACGCTGGCGAAGCCGCGCAGAACGTCTAGTACATAATACAACGCAATCATAGGCACCTACTACGTAATCCATACTAATAATATAAATGCGGAAGTGCGTCTGTCAGTCGTCTGTCTGCCTGTTACCTCTTCACACCCAAACGGTAGAACCGATCTTGCTGAGGCTGGAAATACTTTAAGGCGAGCACTTACCTCAATTCCAAAACGATAACTCTGCGAACGCGAGTGCCAAGCGTGTACGCATCGCAATAAGATTCATTTTAGCTTAGCATAAAATTGTAGTTACGACGGGCGGATCTTCCCTATTTTATTTTTCGTGTGTTTTTATTAAAATATCTTTCGAAATAAATACTAAGAAAAAAAATGTTCGGTTAAAAGTTTTTTAATATAGATTCATTACCAATTTATTAAAATAAAATGTATGTATGTAAGTAAATGTATCCTTGTTAATACTTATGTTTCGATGATAAAGATTTTTGTCGGAGGTGAGTTTGTCAATTAATTACAGCCAAAGTATTACGTTTTATTAAAATATTTATGGTTTAAAATCTTTTAAATATTGTGCTTTATATCTCATATTTTTTACATTTCGTTATTATATTGGAACTAGGTAAACCGGGAGTCAATAAATAACAAAATGGGGTTTGTCCCCGCCTTAAGTCGCGGGAAAGGCCATTGGATATTTTTTATCTTGGAGAAATGTACGGTTCCCGCGCGATAAACGATTTTTGGCGCAACGGAGTTGCGAGCGTCGTCTAGCACAAAAATAAACCAATAAAGTTTACACGAAAATTGAATTGACCATAGTCCATACCACACCCATATAATATTTCGATTAGATCATTTGTGGTAAATGCAATCGAACCAATATACTAATGGTGATAAAAAATCGGCCAAGTGCGAGTTGTACTCGCGCACGAAGGGTTCCGTACCACTACAGAGCAAAATTGAATTTTTCGTATGCCCTCAATTATTTAATTTATTTAAATTTTATAATTAATTATTAAAGTACAAATACAATTAAGTATTTTGAGAACATTTCAATTGCCTATGTGTTGCCGTTATTGATTAAGAGCAAAGAATAGCAAAAAAAAAACACGTTTGTTGTATGGGAGCCCCCCTTAAATATTTAATTTATTTTATTTTTAGTATTTGTTGTTATAGCGGCAACACATGTACATAATATGTGAAAATTTCAGAAGTCTAGCTATAGCGGTTCTTGAGTTACAGCCTGGTGACAGACAGACGGACAGACGGACAGACATCGAAGTCTTAGTAATAGGGTCCCGTTTTTACCCTTTGGGTACGGAACCCTAAAAACCACATAATTTGTGGGATGAAAAAGTTTGATGAACCAAATAACTTTTTTATTTCCGACAATTGTTACAAAATTGTTCGCTCTCATCAGACAAAAAGTGTAAGACATATTTTTTATTAATACAATTTAAAAGACAGGTAATAGAGAGACACACTTTCACATTCATAATATTGGTATGTATCAAAATGCCATCGGTGTAATCCTTGGTGGTCTATGTAATGTCAACAAAACTAATTGAGTAATGTAATATGATAATATTACACCAACTGTAATATAATATGTGATATTATGGCACGTAATATGTTGCATATTGATACTTGAGAGTATCAAATTCCCTTGATGAAATTATGTCCTGAATGAGAAATTTACAGGGTGTGGTAAAACAAAGTGAAGCGGCCGGCAACCTTTTGGCAGGCAAGGGCCACAAGGTGGCAAAACAAACTGAAGGCGGGCCGCAGACCTCATACTCGTCGTAACCCTAGAAGCTCAATATACCTACACATATTGAAAGGAAATAAGTTTTTTTTAAATGGCACAAACAGCTACGTACTTAAGTAGCGATGACTACTGGCATTATTAGAAAATATTGATTTTGATACATTTAACTTATTTACAAAACATTCACGGGCCGCAAGCAAGACGCTCGCGGGCCGCGTGTTGCCGACCGCTGCTTTAGGGTATGGGCGTACCCAGGATTTTAGGTAGAGAGGGCTGTTTCGAGAAGATATTTATTCGGGTATATGAAAACAAAAAATCATGAAAATTGACTTTTATTAATCTGACTGAAAAGATATTTTGTTTCCAACACTTCATTTTGCGCAGAGTAGGTAACACGTTTTTGATTCCCACTTGCCAGGAAAATAGACGTTTATTTTATCTTCTAGGGGGGGGGGGGGGAGCCGTCCCCCCTGCCCCTACCTGGGTACGCCCATGCTTCAGGGTATGAATGTGTGTAGAGTTCACTGTGAAAGTAACATCGCTGAAAAAATAACTTTTTTAAACGTTTGTATGGGCAAATTATAACGCTGGCGCGCTTGCTCATGCAAATCACAAAAAAATGCTGTTTTAGCGCTACTTCTTTCACAGTGAACTCTATATACGGGATACATGTAACACTGTACACACCCTAAATTTCGTTTATCGCGCGAGAACCGTAATTTTTTCCGGAATAAAAATCCTGTGTCCTTTCCCTGGACTCAAAGTATCTCCATACCAAATTTTAGCAAAAGCTAAGGTTTAGGCGTGAAGAGGTAACAGACAGACAGACACACTTTCGCATTTATAATATTGGTATGAAAGTATGATTGCTATAGCACTTCCACATTCTCTATTTTTAATTTCCTGTAAGCTATATTTAACTCATAAACTTCAAACGATATACTTTTTATAGATCTTTATTGATCCTATTAGCCATATAAGGATTCATTAAAGCCCGATCTACCGCCAGACAAAAAGCATAATGGTATTTCCTGTAAAATAATTACGTAACATACCTAGTGATAATAAGCTTATACGGAGAAAAATGTAGGGAGTGAGACAAGCATAGTGATGTGTGTTGATTTATGTTAAAATCGATTTTAGAATCGAATAAAACACTATTAAGATTTTACAATTTAAAACCCAAATTATTGTACTCATACTCAACTCTACTAACCGCATACTCGATACTTCTGAACTCAAACTAAGTTTTTCTGAAATCGAACTAAAATCTTTTAAACTCAAACTTAGTTTCCTCAACTTAAACCCAATTCTTAATCAAATACTGATCTCCGCAATATATTTATACAATATTACTCAACTCAAACACAATTTTCTCAAATCAATCTAAATAATTATCCTCTATTCAAACTAATTTAAAACTTAAACTCAATTTTCCTCAACTCCAACTTAATTCTCCTCAACTGAAACACAATTTTCCACCACTCACACTAAATTCTCCTCAACTCAATCACAACTTTCCTCAACTCAAACTAAATTATTTTCAACATAAAGTTCAAACACAAATTTCCTCCACTCACACTAAATTCGCCTCAATTCAAACAAAATTTTCCTCAACTCAAAATCAATTTTCCTCAACATTTTTTTTTACATTTATTTTGTGTTTAACCTAGGTTTCACCTCACTAAGACCTAGGTAATGGTAACAAATGTGCGGTGCTAATGAAAGTTTATGTCCCACGTGTTGCGTCGACGGAATTACAGCATTCGTTACGTCGCTACATTTTTGTCGCTTGTGCTTAATTATTTAATTTAGCATTAAGGGTCAATTTAGACCGCAACGCAATCTGTCAATTCAGTACAAATTTAAAAATGCATCTACGCGTCGCGTTGCTGACTGAATTGACCCTAAGGGTCGACTGCAATTGCTGCCGACAAAACAGAGAGGTGTTGTAAATTTGAGGTCATCTCATCACAGTGGGAACCGATCCTTAGATACACTTGTCGTTCGCAGTGTTGTGTTGCTTTTAATTTTGAATGGCTCATATTTTAAAAAAACTACATCAAAATTGGTCCTCCTTCAAGAGACAAACAGACTCACACAGACAGACAGACAGACAGCGTGTAAAACTTATAACACGCCTCTTTTTGATGACGTTTAAAAATGCATTGCATTTCCTTGTTATGTTTCAATGAAATAAAACCGGCCAAGTACGAGTCGGACTCGCGCACGAAGGGTTCCGTACCGTTATAGAGCGAGAATAAGGAAAAAATATGTTTTTTTTATTTGTATGGGAGCCCCCCTTAATTATTTATTTTATTTAAATTTTATTATGAATTATTAAATTACAAATAAAACTGTGTAATTTGTGAACATTTCAGGTGGCTACCTGTTGTCATCATTAATAACGAGCAAAAAATATTAAAAAAAAATCACGTTTGTTATATGGGAGCCCCCTTCAAATATTTTTATTTTTAGTATTTGTTGTTATAGCGGCAATAGAAATACATATTCTGTGAAAATTTCAACTCTCTAGCTATTGCCGTTCTTGAGTTACAGCCTGGAGACAGACGGACAGACGGACAGACATCGACGTCTCAGTAATAGGGTCCCGTTTTTACCCTTTGAGTACGGAACCCTAAAAAGTAACTAGGTAAAGCTATTCTTCCTGCTTACATTGATGATATCCCATACGTTATAGAATTACGGTAACACAATTTTTGGACAATTGTATTTGGCCTTCGCAAATCTTATAAAGGTTGGTTCAGTTTATTGACAGTAACAAATTTATTGATCATCATCATCATCGGCTTGCTAGAATAATAAGAACCCTCTAGTAGGTAGATCATGGAATATTGCAGATAACGCTGAACAGATTTCGATGAAATTTGGCGTAGAGATGTGAATGCCAGGAAGGATATGGACATCATCCTGAAAAATGTACGGTTGTCACGTGATAAACGGGTGAAAGTAGGAATAATTTAAAGTCACAAACTAACAAAACTTTTGCACGCAGCTTAAAAATGTAGTTTCCCAGAGTTTTTCACATAGATACATCGGAAAAGATTGTTTGTCTGTTGCATTGCATTGCATTGAATATACTCCGAAACTATTAAAACGAATTTGACGTTTTGTATACAGAAGTTAAATAACTTGCAAAATGTACGGCTCCAACGGGACTTTCTTAAGTAATAATAATACCACATCCATCCATACTAATATTAGAAATGCGAAAGTGTGTCAGTCTGTCCGTTCACGTTTAAACAACTGAACCGATTTTAATGGGTATAGAGATACTTTGAGTCCCGGGAAAGGACATAGGATACTTTAAATCCCGGAAAAATGTACGCTTCCCGTGCGAATTACTGCGCAACGGAATTGCAGGAGTCATCTAGTATGAATTAAATATTTGTTACATTATTTAATCCTGTTACTAGTATGAATCACTTTTATGGTAAAACCATGCCTTTTAAGGGAGTAATATCATAGTATGTTGCAGTTATAGAATACAGTTATATTTTACTGATTTTGTAACGGTTAAAGTTACTAACGAGTTATTTAATGTATATCGACCATCCATGTGTGGGAGTGTGTCCGTCTGTTACCTCATCACGCTCAAACCGCTGAACCGATTTTGCTGAAATTTGGCATAGAGATACTTTGGGACTTCAGGAGAGGACATAGGATACTTTTTGTTCCGGAAAATGCACGGTTCCCGAGCGATAAACGAATTTTGGCGCAACGTAGTTGCGGGCTTCATCTATTTGGCCGTAATTATTGAAAACTAGTTTTTCCCGTAACTTGGTATATCGCGCGGAAAAATACGATTTCCGGAAAAAACTTACTTAATCCTTTTCTGGGACTCAAAATAATGATTAAAATGAGTCAAAATCGATTCAGCTTTTAAGAAGTAACAGACCTAAATAAATAGTAGTCAAGGCACAATTTTGCATTTATAATAATACTAGTTGATGTCCCCAACTCCGTTGCGTAGAAATTAGTTTATCGCGCGGGGACCGTACATTTTGCCGCAATCACAAGGCGCTGGTAAATAGATAGTCATAACGCGCTGGTAAATAGAATATAATCATAACGCGCTGGTAAATAGGTAACTTCTGTCAAAAAAACTCAAAAACCCGTCACTTTTACGAATACGTAGCTATTTTAATATTTCTGCTATCACGCCAAAGCCTGCTCTTATTCATAATTATTTATATTTTTAATCATAAAATTACATGCAAAAGGCGTGGTTACCGCCATCTTAATGTGGCCTAAATACATAATGACCAAACCACTTCCTCATCGAACATAAAGTATAGCCGATCTTATAATTACGAGCGGCCATGCTGTCTTATAATTAATTTTAATTCATATTTTAACTTTAGGTTACTCGTTCATTAAACTAGTTTGTCTCGCAGCAGGTTTTCGGAATAATATCCTTTCTTAGGATTCGGAGATAAAAACAACTCTATGTCCTTTCTCAGGACATAAAGTACCTTCCTCCTTACCTTAGTTCTTTCATATTTATAATATTTGTATATCGTGGACTTTTTTATAACAATATACTAATGAAAGATTAAATAAATATTGCGGATCATAATAATATGATAGATCATATCTATCATATCAATTATCATCATAGATGAAGATAATATTATCTTTATTCTGATACAAGCTTATTGAACATCAAAATATGTGTTTGTACAATGTGTTTGTGACAGCCCTACAGAAATTACTTGAACAATTCGACAGAATTGACATACACAACGGATGTTTCCCTTTGTTCCGCCGACTGTACTCGCTTCAGGGTTTGCACAACAGAGAAAATATTTTTTACCACCGTTTATCATAGAGTAGGTATTTTAGGTAAGTACTTTTGTAGTTAAAATACAAACATAATATTCTTATTTAATAAGGTTTTGATTGACTAAAGTCGTAAAGTAAGTTAAATACGATTTTTTTTAACTTACAGCAATATAAAGTGTCAACATAAATTGCATATTATACCAAAAAGTCTAGAAAATTTAATGTAATACTAATTTTAATATCCAATCATTTTGCTATTTTTTTTTTTATTTTTTTTTATTTTACCATTTATTTCAGGCATCTAGGCCCATAATACAAATACCTTACAGACATACATATTCATATTATAATAAATACCTTAAGGACTAACATATATATTATTATTATATACTTAAAAACTACACTTTGTCACGTGTTGACGGCTACGTGACGCGCTTCGTTCCGGAGTCTCCCCCGGAACCTCCGGTAGACCACATCCATCGGCCAGAACTCCGGCGCCTCAAAGGTCGAAAGAAGATTCGTCGGTACTCTCACCACAAAGGAACTAAAGTTAATTTTGTGGCGGGACTGCAGACGCTCGACCCTCAGGCGCAGTGTCGTCTTCTTCTGGATGTAGTCCACGACGTCTTCGACCTCCATGGACCAGTGAAGGCGGGTTATGTACAGGGGCGTCGCGGGGACCTCGCTCCGCAGACCCAGCTCCGGTACATAGGGCGCGGTGCCGCGATGGTTGCGGGCGGCGGGCTTCTTCTTCCTTCTCTCCACCAGTGTGAAGCCCTCCTCATCGCACCCCCTGCTCTCGTCCTTGCCAGGTCGAGAAGACTCCACCTTGCGGCTCTTCGTAGCCTTGCAGCGGCTCTCCTTAGTCTTGCGACTCTCCAGAGCCTTGCGAATTTTTTTATTGCACCCCCTGCTCTCGTCCTTGCCGAGAAGACTCCACCTTGCGGCTCTTCGTAGCCTTGCAGCGGCTCTCCTTAGTCTTGCGACTCTCCAGAGCCTTGCGAATTTATTGCTAATGCTCGGCAATTGTATCACATAATTTCCAGACGACTGTCAGTTATTCTCAAAGAAAATTTAAACACCAAATAACCATTAAAATGGATTTCGACTGCCGAATTCGACATTCTGTTCGCTTAGTTCCCAAAAGTACCGAGATTTTTTGCTAATATCATACACATAAGGATGAAACTTTGTCAATTAATCACTACGGCCTGTGTTCGACGCTAACTCGATTGGTCCACAAACAATGCTTCACAAAGCTCCGCTAGGGTTGGTGCTGCCGAGAAAATGTAGTTACAAAATGTAACTACATTAGTTACAAAGAAGCATTTACGTTTGAACATGTACGTTAAGTTATATAATATATCTGTGTCTGTCTGCCTTTTCATGTTTATAAAGGTGAACAAAAGATTTTGTGTCTTTAGAACAGCAATGCAACAGACGAAAATTGTATAATGCTGTCAAATGCCTCTTGCATTGCTATCGCAAACTTCAAAACCACCCTGCCGATTTCGATTATATTTGATGTGTAGAAATGTCATCTCAAAAACGGACAAATTACTGCCTCTTCTGCGCCGCGCCGGCAGTCTTATGTACCTCCGTCTTACGAATTGTTAATTACGTCACGTGCAAGCGCGAGCTTAAGGCGGGCTGAAATCCCATTTTGTTATTTCTTGATACCCGATTTACCTAGTTCTAATATAATAACGAAATGTAAAAAAAAAAATATGAGATATAGAGCACAATATTTAAAAGGGTTTAAATCAAAAACATTTTAATAAAAAATAATACTTTCGCTGTAATTAATATACAAACTCACCTCCGACAAAACTCTTTGTCATCGAAATATAAGTATTAACAAGAATAACTTACATTTTATTTCAATAAATTGTCAATGAATCTATTTTAAAAAGGTCTGAAACGAATAATCTTTTTTCTTAATATTTATTTCGAAAGATATTTAAAAAAAACACACGAAAAATAAAATAGAGAAGATCCGCCCGTCGTAACTTACAATTTTATGCTAAGCTAAAATGAATCTTATTGCGATGCGTACACGCTTGGCATTCGCGTTCGCAAGGTTATCGTTTTGGAATTGAGGTAAGTGCTCGCCTTAACATTTTCTACCCTTAATAAAATGTTTTTCAAACGGCTGCTAAAAAGGATTTTCCATGAAAAAAATAAAAAATCAATCTTTTCTTCCCTCTGCACAACCCTACCAATGATAAAATAGGTTCGAGAAGGAAGTCTAGCAATGCTGAGAAACCTGTCCCATGCCAATTATCTGAAACGACATATAATGGGACCTTAACTATCGAATAACGACTATGTAAGAGGTGGACAACTATCCATACTTAATAATATTATAAACTGGATGACGCTCACAACTGTTGAGCCAAAATTCGCTTATCGCATGGGCACCGTAAATTTTTCCGGGATTAAAAGTATCCTATGTCCTTTCTCGGGGCCCAAACTATCTCCATCCCAAATTTCAGCAAAATCGGTTCAGCGGTTTGGGCGTGAAGAGGTAACAGACAGACAGACACACTTTCGCATGAATGTGAAAGTGTGTTAGCTCTTCACTCTTAAACCGCTGAACCGATTGTGATGAAATTTAGAACGGAATGGACTATGAGTCCCGGGAAAGGACATAGGATACTTTTTATCCCGGAAAAATGTACGGTTCCCGTGCGATAAACGAATTTCTGCGAAACGGAGTTGCGGGAGTAATCTAGTATAATATTATAACCTATAGTATAAACGTAGCATCATTATTTATAGGTTCAACGACCTCTATGGTCCAGTGGTTGTTAACTCGGAGGTTGTGGATTCGATTCCCCTTGGAAGAATGTTGTTTCCAAGTTTGTTAGAGCCAAATAGGCTAATTACCTGATTGTCTGACAAGATGATCCATGCATCGGATGGGCTTGTATCAAGAAAGCCCTGCGCCTGATCTTTCGCCAGTCGTGTCATTCGTCCCATATATAAAATTCTCGTATCGTGGTGTTTGTTGCCAAAGTTTTTCGAAACGGCTGGACCGAATTTGGTGATGTTTTGTGTGCTTATCGGATTAATCTGAGAAGCGGCCAACGTATGTGGCAAAATAAAGCTTGCCAGGTCTGCTAGTCTAGTAAAAATAGTTATATGCTCTGTATAATTATATCGCTATACATTACATAAATCTATGTAATGAGGGATTATTACAGCTCGTTTTTGTCCTGTCCTTAGCTGGGACATTATCATAATCACCTTCCCATAATCACTGTAGAAAGGAGGATGGCAAGTCTTTATACATTTGCTGCCTCGCGTTAGTATACTCATTTCTACATTTGTAAGATAAACCTTCCTGTATTCACTATAAAAAGGAGAATGGCTAGTCTTCATACATTTGCTGCCTGACTTATGTCCACGTTAGTGATTTTGAAGTTGGCAAGTCAACATACTCAGCTCACTCGTTTTTCGCTTCTGTCTGTTAGACCTAAACTACTGAACTAAACATATACCATGACGAAATATTTTAGAATTGAAGAACAAAGAACTGCGGATCTAAAATGGCCACTTTGGAGAATCATAATATTATGATCATAATTTAAGATTCATTTTTTTAATCGCAGATAGTCACTTTGCGTCCAATTCATAATATGTCTAGTAATTCGCATTCAATTCATACTAATTTGACATTCATCAGTTTGACAGTTTGACAATTCATTTTCTGAATTGATTTGAGAGGAATTGCATTTTGTGACCTTTTTAGGTCTGCTGCTTATTTTAGGATCATATCAATATCACTTTAAGTGTTTCATTCTTGCGGTCACCCATCTTATAACTCCACACCGCGGCATTGCTTAACATATTAGATGATCTATCTTATAAAAAGATCTCTCAATTATCCACCAAAACAGATCTCTGATTCCAAACCAAATTTATTAAACCAGAGCTCTATCTTAAATGGACAAGTAACTTCAACCACCATTTATAGAAAACCTTGGGAACAGTTACATTTGTTAGTGACAAGGGATCTATCTATATTGGTTGATGTTTTTCTAAAGTTCAATAAACTCTGGTTAAGGGGATATCTGGATTATAGATGTTTGTACAGGGTTTTTAAAATGCGAATGTATGTCTGTAACGCCTTAGCCATAGAACCAATAAAAAAAATGTATCTTAATGCCAGAGAAGACGGAACTAAGGAGTACCTCGACTTCAAACAAACGGGCGAATATACGCGAGTTGGGCGTGAGTGTCACTTTCAACATGTTTCACAATGCTGAGTAACGCATTAGTACGGCGAGCGCCGCCGGCCGATATGACATACTACGTCAAACGTATAAATTACGAGATCTCTTCTAAGTCGGTCTACTCGTTAGTTCTGTTTACTCGGTTAGGGTGAGGCCAAACGAGCGTAATTTGTGAGTCGTGAGTCGCAGAATTTCGGTCGGCAGAAATTCTGCTGCATTCAGTTTCATAGAAAATTCCTACTTCATTCACACGAGCGTAATTTTGTGAGTCATGATTTGTTTGAAAAATAATTTACGCGACCGAAATTCTGCGACTCACGACTCACAAAATTACGCTCGTTTGGCTTCACCCATAATGCTTTGGGTCTCTGAGGACCTATATTCAAAATGGAGAAACAAGGTACCCTGCGGTCATTGACCTTACTAGTCGATGCGAAAAACACTCGCACTGTATTTTGTTTTTTTTTCGATGTACCGATTTATTTTTTTGTGACTGTCCATAGTCGATAACTAAGTGCCTAAAAGGCACAAGCTATAGACACCAATCATGGTGGTAATCATGAGCCCATCACATTGCCCATCATGGTCCATTTTGGAGCATGAGACTCTTAAGGTGCCGGTTGGCAGCGGGCGACATGAGGTAACCGCAGACGACGCGCGACGTGTCGTCGCGACACTACTGGTTTCTTTCTAGGTATTTATATGAAATACCCTCCGCAGCCAGCGACCTGAAGCTAGCGACACTTTTCATAGAAATACATGGAAACCAGTAGTGTCGCGACGACACGTCGTCTGCTGCCGCTTCATGTAGCCGGCTTCCAATTTGTACCTTTAAATGATAACTCTTAACGCTTTTTAGGGTTCCGTAACAAGGAACCCTTATAGTTTCGGTCTGTCCGTCCGTCTGTCTGTCCGTCTGTCTGTCCGTCTGTCTGTCCGTCTGTCTGTCCGTCTGTCTGTCCGTCTGTCTGTCCGTCTGTCTGTCCGTCTGTCTGTCCGTCTGTCTGTCCGTCTGTCTGTCCGTCTGTCTGTCCGTCTGTCTGTCCGTCTGTCTGTCCGTCTGTCTGTCCGTCTGTCTGTCTGTCCGTCTGTCTGTCCGTCTGTCTGTCCGTCTGTCTGTCCGTCTGTCTGTCCGTCTGTCTGTCCGTCTGTCTGTCCGTCTGTCTGTCCGTCTGTCTGTCCGTCTGTCTGTCTGTCTGTCCGCGGTTTAGCTCAGAGACTATAGGACCTACAGAGCTGTAATTTGGCATGAATGCACATATTAATAATGCCGACAAAATGGTACATGAAATCATAAAAAAATATAATTTTTTATGGTACCTTCCCTACACATCAAGCGGGGATGAATTTGTTTTTTCGCGTCCACCCCATCGTGTGGGGTGTCGTTGGATAGGTTTTTAAAAATATTATGAGTATTCATAGATCATTTTCCGATTTAGGGATCCGTTTGTGAAATATTAAGTTTTAAAGTGGAAATAATCGTTAGAGGCCAGTGTCCCCCCTTCTACCAACTAAACGGGGGCTTCTAGAAATGTGAAAAAATTCACGGCAGTAGGAAATATGCTGAATTTAATAGGAAAACTATCACGGCTAAGAAGACTTCATAAGTTAATGAGTAATAGTCGATCAACTAAAAAAAATGTATTCGGCGAAGTATAAAGGAACTTTTCGTTCAAATTCCTTTGAAAGTAACTGAGATGATGTTGTTAGTAGTGTAAAACACGTTATAAATGTACATTCATTGATCATACAAAAATTAAAAAAAAACTAGCGGTATTACGGTACCCTATATTGCGCGTGGCCCAACACGCACTTGGCCGGTTTTTTTCTTTTTTTTCACGAAAATCCACACAAATCCAAAGGCGGAAGCATAATAAAATATAAATTTAATTAAAAACGTAATCCATACCGGAGCGGGTCGGATTATTTACTGATTAATATTTTATTGTTATTTGTTGATGACGGAACACGGGGATTGGGCATAAGCTACATTTTCATGATAGGCTACGCATTTATGCTTTTCGTCTCTTTAATGATAAAATTCACACTATTTTAATACATTGTTTTTATCCTATACACATACTAATATTATAAATGCGAAAGTGTGTCTGTCTGTCTGTCACATCTTCACACCCAAACTGAACTGATTTTGCTGAAAATTGGTATGCCGATACTTTGAGTCCCAGGATAGGACATAGCATACTTTTACCCCGGAAAAATATACGGTTCCCGCTCGTTAAGCAAATTTTAAAAATTTGTTTAACTAGAATTTTCTTATAAAATTTTAAATTAACGCGCAACCCCTAAAGCCTTCTGATTAGTCAATAATGAGTCAGTTATCGTTTGTTTGACGTATGTAAGATTACTATTAAACTATTTAATAGTATCCGCATTGGATCGAAATTAAATTAAAGTTGAATTTAAATAACATAGTCTATAAAAGGTATTCTGTTTGTTATTCGCGAAATACTCACGCTGTATACTCGCAGATCTATTTGAGAACATCCTGTGAACGGTGCATATCCGCTGCACCTGCTAGAGCAAACCACAGTATATCTATCATACAGTACATTATCTTTTAATTCAAATAACATTGCTCAACACAACCTTTTAAGGCCTCCACGTTGGAACATGATTGACATGAATTTTATAGTGCCTAAGTGTGTGCGTCGTACACAAGAGCACTCTCCATTATTTTACTTTCATAACCCATTGGGACGGATGACCGACACGACTGGCGGGAGATCAGACGCAGGACCGACTTTTTACATACCCATCCGACGCATGGATCATCTTACTTGTCAGACAATCAGGTGATCAGCCTGCATTGCCCTAACAAAACTTGGAAATAACACGTTCCTAACACGACAATCAAATCCACGACCTCCTATTCAAGAACCACTCTCTAAACCACTGGACTACGGAGGCGTTATCTACTGTATATATTTATATTGTGACATACGGATGCAATTTCTCCTGTCTATATAAATAACGGGCGAAAGGTTATTATAACGGATACAAGTCCTGAGGCTACTGTCGATCGGCGTGGTGATTGCGACAGCTTTGGAACAAGTATTTGACAGCAAATTTTATTGTTTAAAAAAATTTCTCACATTTCTGTTGCATAGCTGTCGCAAGATAGACACCCTGTTCGCGTTACAGCTTTCACAATTTGTCAAAGATTAAGAGTCCTAAAGGATATCATAAAAAACTTTAAGACGTTTTCTCTCATTCTCACATCTCACTCACTCTTACATCAGGACACGTTCCCTGATAAAAAATTCACATATTTAAGACGGAGGGAAAATATACAGTCGACGTGGCGAAGGAGAGGTAAATCTCCACCTTTCTTCCCACCGCGCGTAAATGTATTCCCCTGCTGTATCGTGTTCAATTAAATAATTCTGCTGGCACTCCGGCAAGGTTTCAATCTTTTGTATACAACATTTTTGACAGATAGCAGATATTTGCTGTCAAACTTCTGTCGCATAGCTGTCGCAATCGCCCGTGAAATTAATTTTACATATCATGTCATGAACATCATTGATAGCAAACATATGGGAAATGTGATGTTGTCCAATATGTCGGGATTACATGTAAACTGATAGACAGGTGAGAATTTAATTATTTAAGAGTCGTTGATGTACTGTATTGAAGGATAACGCTAGCATCGACGTCCTATGGCGCATACTTTAATATGCTCCGTATTTTTTTAATAATAATTAACTTCGATGCACTGACATATAAGTACTACGTACTAGACTTGACACCGCAACGCAATGCTTGGTCACATTCAACAGAATCTATATAGCCGCAGCGCACTTAGTCGGCCGCAAACTCTTCTGCGCACTAGACGTATGACATTTATAAAAAAACAAAATAAAAGTCACAAAAATGCCTTGGTGTGTCTTAAGATACTGTAAAAATAATTACAAAAACACTTCCAAATGCGACGGAATAACATTTCATCGGTTAGTATTCTTATTTAATTATTTTCAATTAAAATACGAACATTAAATTACTAGGCGAAGACGCGCGCCATTTCGCATTGTCATAGAGTAGTAGATTCAGAGGGGAATGTAGGCAGAATACAGATATCTATGATGAGACGACGATGAATGAAGTATTCACGTAGACGAGTTCGTATTTTGGTAATATAAATTACGTGTACATTATACATGCGTACATTATAATTGTATTTATAAATATTTAAGTAATATAAATAAGGTAAGTATGTAGTGGACTTCGGGGCCATACTTATTATAATATACTTATTTTTAGTAGAGTTGTACTCACCTTTGAAATTTTCGGAATTTTGAGGCTACGTCATATTCTATTCTCGGCAATTTGCGGATTGTTTCTACGGAGTGATGCCTTCGGAGTAGAGTGATGATGATGATGTTTTTAACTGACTTACAAAAACGTAGTACATAATATCTCTATGCTTCGATGTCAAATTGTCTAAGTATATTCAGAACTAGCTGTCCCGGCAAACGTTGTTTTGCCATTTTAAGTATGTAAATCTTACCCCCTCTTTTGTCCCCTAAAAGGGGTGGGGGAAAAAATTTATACACATGTTAAGTTGGAAAAAACAGTTAATAATATGAAGTAAGTCCATTAAAGAAAAAAGTTTGATACAAAATCTGACCCAGTCTTTGCTCCCCTTAGAGGGGTGGGGGGGTTGATTTTTATACACCAGATTTTGAGTTGGAAGAAGACAAATATATCTGCGAAAACCGTATGCAAATCGGATCAGTAGTTTTCGTGTTAAAGCAAAAGTCTTATACAAAATCTGACCCCCTCTTTCGTCCCTTTAGAGGGGTGGGGGGAAAAATTTTTATACACCAGATGTTAAGTTGAAAGAAGACAAATATATCTGCGAAAACCGCATTCAAATCGGATCAGTAGTTTTCGTGTGATAGTGGAACAAACATACAGACAGACAGACAGACAGACAGACAGACAGACAAAAAAACTAACCACATTTTTGGCTTCTATAGCGATGTAGTAACACCCCCCGCTTATTATTTTTTGAATATCTTTAATGTACAGAATTTTCATTTCTACAGTTTTATTATATGTATAGATGAAGAGATGAGGCACCAACGGCCATTGACTTTATTAGTCTAAGAGCCAAATACGAAATCCTCGCATCACGGTATTCTGTTAATTCTTTTAACTCTTATTGCCACAGACTGTAAACTTTTCGGCAATATTTAGATTTTAGAATAATAAATACTTAATAATAATCTGCAAAATTTTATGAGACCAAAGCAATGTAGCAAGCAAACTTATAATTACTCCCACACCGGTTTCTGTGACGGTGGCTGGTTTCATTGAAACCAAGTCAGTTACGCAGGAGTCATTTTATAGTGCCCAAGTGTGTGCGCAGTACACAAGAGCACTCTCTATTCCTTTACTCTCATAACCCAGTGGGACGGAAGACCGACACGACTGGCGAGAGGCACAGGACCGACTTTTTACATGCCCATCCGACGCATGGATCATCTTACCTGTCAGACAATCAGGTGATTTTGCATTATTGCATATTCAATGCATTATCCTAACCAAACTTGGAAATAACATGTTCCAACGCGGGAATCGACCCCACGACCTCCGAGTCAAGAGCTAAACCACTGGACCATGGAGGCGTTTAGCAAACTTATGACGCAGCAGGCATGCTCAGTTCTAACAGAGTATACAAAATGCGATCGAAAATATCGTCTTGGATTAAAAAAAAATCCTAATCCTTGTTTCTATAAGTACCTAAAGTAAATTTTGTATGAAACGTTATTGTGTAATAATTCCAGGAAGTAACATATAATGTTACTTCCTGGAATAATATTATTATTGTTGATTGGTAAAAAAGACGCTATTTCACGAAACTGTGTAGCAAACTTAATAATGTACGCAAAATACTTGGAAAGTTATTATTAACGTGAAATTAAAAGACATTATATTCCGGCGAGAGCCGTGTTTTTCAGGGATAAAAGTATCCTATATCGTTTCCCGGGACTCAAAGCATCTCAATAGCAAATTTCATCGAAATCGGTTCAACGGTTTGGGCGTGTAGAAGAAAATATTAAATTAAGTTTGACAGCACAGTTGAGTGCCGAGTTGAGTGTCGCACTTAGTTGACACGCTATACATAAGTACAGTTCTTAAGTATGATCTTTAAATTTTAACCGCATCCCAAGAGTGATCTTGAGTATAACTGGTAAGAATATAATAATGTTATAATATAGACGGTCCGCGCGGCTTCGCCCGCGTAAATTAGATATTTCACAGACAAATCAGTCTACGAAAAATAGCCTATGATCCTTCACGTGGTCTACTTCTTATCTGACCCAAATAACAGAAAAATTGCTCTAGTAGTTCGTGAGATAAGCCCTTTCAAATAATTTCCCTCGTTTTTTCCACATTTTCTTCTATTTCTTTGCTCCTATTTGTCTTAGCGTGATGAAATATAGCTTATAGCCTTCCTTGATAAATGGGCTATCTAACACTGAAATAATTTTTCAAATCGGACCAGTAGTTCCTGAGATTAGCGCGTTCAAATAAGCCCTTTCAAATAATTTCCCCCCGTTTTTTCCACATTTTCCTCTATTTCTTCGCTCCTATTAGTCTTAGCGTGATAAAATATAGCCTATAGCCTTCCTCGATAAATTGACTATCTAACACTGAAATAATTTTTCAAATCGGACAGTAGTTCCTGAGATTAGCGCGTTCAAACAAACAAACTAACAAACTCTTCCGCTTTATAATATTAAGTATAGATAATATCTATGGACGCTTCACATCACGTCATTCTGGCCCCGTGGTAAGTACCTGAAGGACTTGTATCACGGATACCAGACAACGGAAATATATTTAATACTCACACATATATATAATACACATATTTAATACATATCGATGACCCAGGAACATAGGAAACTTTTTGTTCCGTCGGCAGGATTCGAACCCGCGACCTCCGGCTTGAACGCTGACAACACGCAGCACGCTCAACCACTGAGCCACAGAGGTCGTCAAAAGCCTCGGTAAGAGCGGTTTATAAACACGGGCCCTAGAGTATAATCGGTAAGATCGGTTTATTAACACAGGCCTAAAACTTTTCGCTACCGTATTTCTGGAAAAATTGCGAAAAATCGTGCAAACTCGACGTGAATCCATATTCATTCAGCATTCCATAATTGAACACATGAGTGGATGAAGCGGGTAAGTAACAATTTAAAAGCTGTCGTTTTCTGCATAAATTGAGGCTTTAGGACCGAGACATTTAAAAAAATGTGGATTCTATGTATAGCTAGATATATTAGCCAGATGATGGAGTAAGTAAGTTACAAGGTTTGTTCAAATTATAAGGGAAAAAAATATGAGTTTGCGCCGTTGCGCCAAAATTCGTTGATCGCGCGGGAACCGTACATTTTTCTGGGATAAAAAGTATCCTGTGTCTTTTCCCTAACTCAAAGTATCTCCATACCAAATTACAGTAAAATCGGTTCAGCGGTTTGGGCGTGAAGAGGTAACAGACAGACAGACACACTTTCGCTTTTATAATGTTAGTATGGATTGCTTTTATGTTGTTATGTTAGTTACCCGGTTCATCCACTCATATCTTCAATTGCGTATCTCACATTCGGACTTTTACGGACTTTTGCGAAATTATAGCTAGCCTTGGATACGGTCCAGAAAAACTTCGGACTTTTAGAGTAATTTCAACTCTATTGTAAAGTGATAGAGTCGAGAATGATGTATACTTATGTCGGGTTAAAATTAAACCCAAATAAATATTAAAACGCCGATATTTGAACTGTATGTAACTGTGTGTGTGTTTGTAACTGTTCGTTAGAGGAATTCATAATTCTTACACATTTTTGATAACCTGCCGGATGTGAATTAAAATTTTATCGGAGCTTAAATATAAGGGCAGGCAACGCATCTGCAACTCTTCTTATGTTGCAAGTGTCCATAGGCAACAATAGTTACTTTTCATCAGGTGACCTGTTTGCTCGTTTGCCCCCTTATTTAATAAAAAAGGGGGCAACGAGAGAGAGAGAAATAAACCAATAATATTAGTATGAAGTATGATATGGATGATAAATGATTTTGTTTAGCCTTGAATATCTGTATAAATTGTCTGTTGTGTGTCCTTATGTCTGTCTACAAGCCATAAACAAACTAGCTTTTCTTGTTACTTCATTAATTTTAATTACTCTAACTAGACGGTAAAAAGCCAGCACCATATAGGGTGAGGGAAGAACTAGTCACAATGGAAGGTTAATAACATAGTGTTTTCTCATGAACTATTTATTATTTTGCTATATAACGGATTATCTTCTTTAAAACATGCACTTGCCCGAAGATATATTTAATGTTTACTTAAGTTAAAAAAATCGGTCAAGTGCGAGTCGGACTCGCGCACGAAGGGTTCCGTACCGATACAGTGCAAAAATAGGCTAAAAATTGTGTTTTTTTGTATGGGAGCGCCCCTTATTTATTTTATTTTAATATTATTATTAAATATTAAAATACACATATAACAAAAGAATGTGTGAAAAATTCAAGTGCCTACCTCTTGCCATTATTGATATAGAGCGAAAAAGGCCGAAAAATACACGTTTGTTGTATGGGAGCCCCCCTTAAATATTAATTTTATTTTGTTTTCAGTATTTGTTGTTATAGCGGCAACAGACATACACAATCTGTAAAAATTTCAGAAGTCTAGCTATAGCGGTTCTTGAGATACAGCCTGGAGACAGACAGACGGACAGACAACGAAGTCTTAGTAATAGGGTCCCGTTTTTACCCTTTGGGTACGGAACCTTAAAAATGAAGAGTTTGTCAGAAAACGTATAAAGTTTTAGTTAAGTTGAGATTAGAGCGTTAAAAAATAATAAACTCTTAAGCTTTTAAAGGTTTGGTGTAGACTAGTATATTCCTACTAACTCGTTATTTTAATGGGAAAGTGAGTTGCGGGTGTCATCTAGTAGACCAGCCATTCTCAAAGTGTGCTCTTCGGAGCCCTAAGGCCTTTCCGGAGAGAGGCTCTGCGAGAGATACACAAATTGTTTTTTAGAAATGTCACCATTCGTCAGACACAAGCATGAAGACAAATCATTTAAGGCCATCCCCCGAGCAAACGACCTTGACCATACATTTGACGCGTTGCCGAGATCGCACCAAAATCCTATTTCTTTTACTTATCTTAGTTCAAAATTGATCTAAAAAATTTTTAAAACGGGGAATATGTAGTTAATGAAATTGTCTATCTATAATTGTCGTGTGTTTCAAATAAACGTAATTTGTAAATACTAGGGTGATGCTGAAAGTACTTCAATTTTAATAAATTGGTATTACTTTGGAAGCTAATATCATGAGTATAATAAACAAAAATAGAAAATTTTAAACGGGGAAAGGAATGTTGATATACTGAAGATTATTGCTGTATTTTTTTTTATAACTTTGTAGCTTTCAAATTATGAGTTTATAAGGCTCTAAATACGGTAAATTACGGAATCTCCGTAGGGGAAGGCCCTTAAAGACAAAAAAAATATTTTTCTGGAGGTCCGTAAAAGGGTTCCACCAAAAAAGATTGATAACCGCTGTATTTAGTAGACTATAAATAAGACAATCTTGCCCTTATAAGGGCACAATGTTGATAATATTTAAATAGTTTATGCCGTTACAAAGTTTTCATCTTACCTAGCTTCGTGTAAATTTAATTGAATTGACCGTCCGCCATTAGCCACTTGAATTAGCTGAAAAGTTTCCAAGGAATGGAGATACGGTCGCGATACACACGGTGAGGTAGAATGGTGAACTATTACACACAGTAATCATAAATTGTTACACACATTACAATCTTTTTTAAGAGCCTATGCTGTCCCACAGATTAGCAAAGCCCTGCTCCAAGGTTTACACATTAAAATAATTTACGTCAAAATGGCGTAATAATTTTCCAACTACTTGCAACAACACTAACGTACTTATAGGTTAACATTTAAACTTTTATGATTGAGTTTCTCATGTTAAAATAGAGATTTTTCGGTTATAGTTTTCGGTGAAATACTTATTTAATATGTACTAATATTATAAATGTTAAAGTGTATCATCAGTTGTCTCTCTATGAATTTAGTGCATGCGTACAGCACCTCCCTCCTCTCCCACACTGCCCATGCGTACACTCGCATGCAAGAACCTGCAAACACCACCACCACACAAGCAATAATGTTAGCAAATTCGTGCAAGGCCCCTCACCACCATGCACGTTGAAAACCTCAACGCGCTTTCGCCCCAACACCGGAGCATTCTCAGGATGTGGACTCTACGAACAACGTCCGTCAAGACGTTGACTTGACTTGACGTCGCCTATGCGTACACTCACTCATTCACTTACAGGTTGAGGTTTATTTCACGGAATATTGCTAAAAATAATAACATACTAAATTTTCAGCTATATATTTCCGCAAAGTAACGCCTGATTCTATACTATAAACTGTCTCTCTATGTCTGGCTGTTTTTCTGCTAGTCTGTTTGTTACCTGTTCACGAGTAAACCGCTTGACTAATTTATATTAAATTAAAGTCCCACAGAGGATAAAAGACTAAATTGCGGAAAATGTACGATTCCCGGTAAACGAAGCGTCATGTCAAAAAGTTCCAACACCTAGTAAGGTAAAAGATCTTTAAGTCTTTAAACTATTTTGTCAGGGGTTAAAATTTTTGCCAAGGGTTAAAAATGCTTTATAAACCCCAGCGCCGTGTGTGTAATGCAAACGAGAGGGCCCCGGCTTCGTATATTATTCACTTTATCATTACAAATGGCTCTCTCGGTGACTGCATATCCTGGAATAACTGCGTTATATATATACGAGATATAGTAAAACGAGGATATCTATGTGATATCTAGGTTTATTTGCTACTAGAAGACGCCCGCAACTCCGTTGCGCCAAAATTCGTTTATCGCACGGGACCCGTACATTTTTCCGGGATGAAAAGTATCCTATGTCCTTTCACGGGACTCAAAGTATCTCCATACCAAATTTCAGCAGAATCGGTTCAGCGGTTTGGGCGTGAAGAGGTAACAGACAGACAGACCCACTTTCGCATTTATAATATTAGTATGGATATAGTAGAACGTGGATATCTATGGAATATCTAGGTTTATTTGCTACATCCTTTCGAATATATACTATAGTTTACATAGTGTTTAGAGGCGATAGCGGTCATTGATCCCGTGTCAAAAAACTGTCGTATTTTTTATCGTTTTTAGGGTTCCGTACCTCAAAAGGAAAAAACGGAACCCTTATAGGATCACTTTGTTGTCCGTCTGTCCGTCCGTCCGTCTGTCAAGACCCTTTTTCTCAGGAACGCGTGGAGGTATGAAGCTGAAATTTATATCAATTACTCAGGTCTACTGTCGCTTGAAGCTGTGAAAAAATCAAACTTCTAAGCCAACGCAATCAAAAGTTACAGCCGTTTATGCCGCAAATTTTCGACACTTGCAAGGGAATCAAAACCTACAGGGTGCTTCCCGTGAACTCAGAATCTTGAAATTTGGTACGAAGCAACGTCTTATAGCATAGATAAAGGAAAAATTACGAAAACCATAAATTTTTAGTTACATCACATAATATATTTTTTTTTAATAATTTTAAACTTACTACCCATTTCCTCATAAACGCGTAGAGGTATTAAATTGAAATTCATACCAAATACTCAGGTCTATAATACCTTTAAGCTGTAACAAAATCAAACTTTGTAAACCTTGCAGGTTTGTACGGAACCCTCGGTGCGCGAGTCCGACTCGCACTTGGCCGGTTTTTTTATACAGTTACAAAACAAAGAGATAATACTTTAGGGAGTGTATGAGTTCACTGTGAAAGTAGCAGCACTGAAAGAGTTTTTTTTGTGTGATTTGTATGGGCCAGCGCCTCAGCGTCATAAGCTTGCCCATATAGAATTAAAAAAAAAAAAGTTATATTTTCAACGCTAATACTAACATACAAAACTATACAGGGGACCAAAACACCCCTCAAAGTATTATCACTTTGTTCTATTACACCCTGTATAAACCCGAGGCTTAAAGTATCTTCAAAACCGTCAGATATATTAAGCGTGATAGGTAACAGACAGACAAAAAGACATATTTATAAGTATGGATTATAGTGATAGACTAATGAATTTTCTTTTGTTACAGATATGAATTGAAAATCATGGAGAAGATCGGATGAAAAAACGCAAGAAATGGAACCGAAAGATACTCATATCAAAATTAAAAAGATAAAAGACAAACTAAAAATAACTAGCAGAAGATGCAATCCTTTGTTTCTACTGTTGCGGATATTCCAGAATATGTTAATACAGAAGACATGGACATTCCAGAATACTTCCATCCAGAAGATTTGCATTATGTTGCTTATAAGTTGTGTCAGTGCACACAAGGAACAAAAGTTCGCTATGGAGCCACAAGATCAGGTAAAAACAATTTAAAGTTACATAAATAAAGGTCAGGTCACACTGAGACAAGGCAGCGCTACATTTTTAAGAAAGAAATATATTTTTTTACGAAGCTTTTTACACGTTTACCGCAGCCGCTAGCGCGGTGTCGCACTTTTGAAGTAAAAGAATCTTGGTGTGATCTGCAGCCTTAGTGCGAGTTTTATTCGATCATACGCATCGAGCACGTTAACGCGAATTTATATGGGATCAAAGCAATCCGCGTTAGCCAGTAGATGGCGCTGCTTTGATCCCATATAAATTCGCGTTAACGTGCTCGACGCGTATGATCGAATAAAACTCGCACTAAGGCCTCTGATCCTAAATTGACGTAATTTTTTTAACGTTGAGTGCAATATGATTAATCAATCATTATGTTAGAAGCAAAAAAATTAACTAAAAAATAAAAAAAAATATGTTGACAATTGGCAAAAACCGTAACGACCACAAGAACGAACTTATACAGGGTGTAAGAGAACTAAGTGATAACACTTTAGGGTGTGCACGAGTCCCCTGTATTGAGTTCACTGTAAAAGTAGCAGCGCTGGAAGAATATTTTTTGTAACTTTTCTATATTCATGACGCTGGGGAGTGGGGAGCTTGCCCAACAAATCACAAATAAATGCTCTTTCAGCGCTGCTTCTTTCATAGTTAACGCTATAATATCAGGCCTAAAGGATTATCACTTAATTTGTACCTGTGACAAGATGTCTGTCTTGATGGATAACAATGATTGCAATACTGTCTGCGTTCCTAATCGATATTAATCACCAGATGACCCCCGTAACTCCAACCTATTTCCTTTCCCGGGGCTTAAAAGTATCTCCATACCAAATTTCAGCAAAATCAATCCAGCGGTTCGGGCGTGAAGAAATAACAGACAGACAGACACACTTTCGCATTTATAATATTAACTACCTGTCCCGGCAAACGTTGTTATGCCATATAAAGTATTTCGCCCATATTATTTTATTGAAGTGACTAAATAAGTATGTCACCATGGCAACGTCCATCGCTATCCCGTCGCACAAACAATTCGCCGTCAGTCTCGAGTTGTAATAATTTACTATTATTTATTCAACAAATGCACTTATCAATATAAAAAGTAGCCAGTAGCCGATTCTCAGACCTACTGAACGTGCATATAAAATTTGGTAAAAATCAGTAAAGCCGTTTCGGAGGAGTACGGTAACTAAAATTGTGACACGAGAATTTTATATATAAGATATAAATGGATGGACGATCAATGATCATATACAAGTATGGCCCCCGTTAAACATCGCATGTCCATCATTGGCCACGTTAAAATAAATTTCCAATAACAGAATACAACCGAACGAACTTATTCGATTAAACGCCATTTCAACAATCAACGCAAAATCCCTCGAAATTCAACCGTAAACTCTCCGAAACCCCCAGGTGTAAACACCCTAGGGGTTGACCACCAAGGGGGTGGACCACCAAGGGGGTGGAACCCCAAAGGGGTGTAACCCCCCAATTATTTTAATCGGATTCATAGTGTCCAGAAATTCATCATAATTGGTACACAGTAAAATAATTATTGTCGTGTATTTTGGGAGCGAAAATCGTGTCTATAATTTTGTTTATGATTTGGTCAGTTTTAAGCGTCGAATACTTACATAGATCCTGCAATAAATAAAACTAAAAAAGTTACACATTGTAAAGTTGCGAGTCGTCGAGATGTATTTTTAAATGAGCTAGCTATTCTTTGGAATAGACAGGCAGACAGATTTTGCTAAAAAGTGGCCCCATGCAAGTTTCTTACACCGGGTTTTCTCTCCGCGTTAACTCACGAACCAGTGCAGTGGTAGGCAACACATAGGACGTTTTGAAAACCTTTGATTCAATTGTATTCTGAAATAAAACAATTTTTGTTTATTTAAATTTACAATTCGAAAAAATTTTTACATAGCTCCTAGACTAGAAAGGTCAATGACCGCTGGTGCCACCTTAATTCATTTTGACTTTAGTCACAAAACATAACAAATTAATATATTTGGTGATTTTACTATAATATAAATTACGAGATCCCATGTAAACGCACCAAAAAAAAAAATTCTGTCCGATAAATCATAACCTCATGATTTATCGGACAGAATTTGCCTAAATTAATATTGGCAAGCGTTTTTCCATTTTCCTGCGGTCAGATTTATTAGCTGACATTGGTTATCACAAATATTTGGGTTATACACATTTTGTCGAAGACTTTTTGTAGATATTAAGGATATCCATATACATACGGATACCGACAGACAGACAGACAGTACAATGTTGCCTTTATAATATTAGTATGGAAGTATGGATTACTTCCATACTAATATTAGAAATGCGAAAGTGTGTTTGACTTCTGTAACCTCTTCACGCCCAAACCGCCGCGCTGGTTTAGTATGGATATTCTTTGGGTCCAGTGAAAGGACCTTTTATTCCGGAAAAATGTACGGTTCCCACACGATAAATGAATTACGGCGCAACGAAGTTGCGGGCATCATCTAGTATTTTTATAAGTAGATTAACTGACCCGGCAAAAGTTGTTTTGCCATATACATTTTGAGATTACGCTTGTGAGCCTCAAAGCAGATTATCGACTGAGCAAGGAGTTATCATTTCTGTTATTGTAATTATTCTTTTTATAACTTGCAATATTCAGATATCTTATCCAAGGGCGACGGTAGTTGCTTTCAATCAGGTGACCAGTTTGCTCGTTTGCCCCCTAATTCTATAAACTTCGATAGCGCGATTCAGGATATACGTATGCTTGTAGTGATAAAAATTGACAAGTCGCTATATACCTAGCAATAGTTCTCTGCAGAACTTTTTAAAATAACTAAAATGATATCCACCATTCCATGAATTTCATTATAATAATTTCGAGGTAAAATATAATAACAATATAATGTTGATTTATCATTTGTGGCTGGACCGTGTATAATTCAAATATTTAATTTAGTTTAATTTAATAAATGTATGAGAGAGATTTAGGTTTTTCTCTTTTTAGGACATAGAGATTTGATTTACAATTTGAAATGCCTATAGTTAAAATGAGGACATTAGGCACCAGCGGTCACTGACCCTACTTTGCGCAGGAGCGTTGCGCAAAATGCTCACATAGTTAATTGTTTTAAACACCTATGAAGCCAAAGATAATCATTATAAATTCATAATAATATGAAAACCTTTTGGCGAAATACGTCATAACTCATAATAATATATTTAGGTAGGTAAACTTTATTTTCTACTTTTTATAAATTTAAAGCAATATACCGTAGATTCAGTTTTAATGCTTGCAAATGACGTATTTTGACAGGAGGGCAATGACCGCTCACCGCTGCTGCCTCGAATCACCGTTTAAACTATAGGTTACAACTTACAATATCAAGGAAGCGAGCAATTTACCTTTTCGCCATCAGCTCTGGAGCGCTTCTTCACACAATTTTTCAAACAGCAACTCAGTTAGCAATCCAACAGCGATCCGACAACTTTAGACCTGCTTCTTTTCTTCAGAGTGCTGTGGTGGGATCCAGGGTGACGCTGCCCTGTCGAGTGGTGAACAAAGTTGGGCAACTGCAGTGGACGAAGGACGACTTCGGTTTGGGCACCCACCGTCACCTGACGGGGTACGAACGGTATAAGATGATTGGGAGTGATGAAGAAGGTGAGGCTGCTTATGTTGTTGTTGTGTTTTTAAGATCTAAAGCGACCGCGACCGACAAAAAATCATAAAAATGCCACCGTGTTTGTTGAGCTTGCAGTGTCCAGTTAGGCTTCTAGTAAGGATTCTTAATTGGTTCCTCATGGTGAACACTAATTCTAACAGTTTCCTATTAAAGCCAAGAATTGCCTTAGAGTGTTCAAGGCCAGGGGTCTCAACTCTCAACCCATTGCTTTCTGCTTAGTTTGCGACCCCATTCCTCGAGCACATGCTTTGTAGTACTAGGAGAAATTCCGCAGAGCGTTTCTGGGTTACATATATGAAACTTTCCTACTTATTTACTTACTTAGAGGATATGAACAGAAAAACTTTCAGCTTTTATAAAATGACGAAAATCAGGCTGCCGCTGGCTCTTACTCTATTAAGCCAAGAGGTGTCATTAGATTTTTCTTTATAGCGGATGTATAATATTTTTTTAAATTTTTTTTTTTTGTTTTAGGTGACTATTCTCTAGATATCAGAGACGTAACTTTGGACGACGATGCGCTCTACCAATGCCAAGTCAGCACTGGACCAAAAGGTAAAAACGCAATTTTATTAAATTTTTTAAATAGAGTTACTTTTCTACCATTTGAGGTGTGTAAAACTATTAAACTCTGATAGAAAGTACAATATAAAGGTAGCATTCGAATCAAGACGACCGCGACGAGTGACCACGACCCGAGACCGGGACCGGCGACCGGTCGAAGGTCGCGGGGCGACAGCTACCTACGAATCTACGCGACCGAGTCGCACAACCCATATTACGAAAGTATAATTAATATTTCGTCTTCGTGCGAAGAAAACACGGTCATTTTGTATCGGTTGCGCCACGGCACTGCCTTGTGAGCGACTGGGTCGCGCGACGCAAGTCACCGGCAGGCCACGCCCACATGTCGCGCGACTCGGTCGCTTGCATCCGTCAGCACTTCCTTTAATTCATATAAAGCAGTGGGTCGCGGTCTCGCGTCTCGGTCTCGCGTCGCGGTCTCGCGTCGCGGTCGTCTTGATTCGAATGCTACCTTTACAGATCTAGATGTTACAAGTCACAATTTCAGTTCGGTTGTCATGCGGGAATCTTACATTTTTTTGAGACGAAAACCATCCTACGTCCTAAGTATCTTTACACTTAACGTTATCAAAAGCGGTTGATTATCATATGCGTAAAACTCTAGACAGATGTACTCTCGCATTTTCTCCTTACATCCGTCTTACGAATTTTCTATCAGTTTAACATTTTTTTATTCATTATAAAAGAGCACAACCCCGCTAAAGAAGTTTTTACTTTAAAAACACTGCCATAAATTTTCATTTTATGCAAATTAACCCTTTTAGTAATAACATCCATATATTTAACCTCTTACCGTATTAAATATCGATTTTCTCTCGAGTCGAGTGTTTGCTAGAGTGCTCCGTCTACAAACCATAGAGTCCCTGTCAACAAACACGCTGCGTCCACAAACTATAGTGTCTATGTCATACAGAGAGCAAAGAAAGCGCCAGTTATGCGAGCCAAAGCAAAGACACAATTATTGTGGTACAAATGAGAAGAGTTAAGCGGTTCTAGCGGTCGCACTCAGAGACAGTAAATTGTATAAAGTTTGAAAAGAAAATCGTAACAGAAACTTCTAACAATATCTATTACGTAAAGGTAGCAGAAGGTGCTACTAGCAAATACAGTAAATAATTCGACAACATCAAAATACGACATGTTGCACACGTCATATTAGAATATTGACGTTGTGAAACGCCGAACGAAACTTTTTGTTTGAACATTGCAGTAATATTATCCAATTATTCACCTAACATGCTCCTGACATTTTAGCTGTACTTTTTAAGAATTTTATTGCATAGAGAACTGTCAAATCGATGTTTCATTTGACATGTGGAATGTGGATGTTTTACAAGGTGTAAAACGAAAAACTAAATGTACATTTAAGACGAGGTAAATTTCAATAACTAAAATGAAACATATTATAAAACACGATACTAGAAAAATAGTTATTTTAGACCTGCATTTTCCCACTGTCTATACTAATATTGTAGATGCGAATGCCTGTTAGTATAATATCTTTAAGCTGATTTTGATAAAATTTGGTGTGAGGATACTTGTTGTTGAGATACTAGAGAGTCTCGGGGAGGAACATAGTATACAAGGTGTAACAAAACGAAGTGATAATACTTTAGGGTGTGTACGTGTTTCTTGTAGAGAGTTCACTGTGAAAGTAGCAGCGCTGAAATACCAAATTTTTATTCACTTTTGTATCGGCAAGCGCCCCAGCGTCACGACTTTCCCAATACAAAAGTGAAAAAAAAATTGTCTTTCAGCGCTGCTACTTTCACAGTGAACTCTCTACAAGGATCACGTACACACCCTAAAGTATTATCACTTAGTTTTGTTACACCTTGTATATTATTTATCCTAGAAAAATTAATGGTTCCTGCGCGAAAAATAAAATTAAGCTCAACGAAGTTTTTGGTAGAATCTAGTAAAAAAAAAAAAAAGCGACTCGCTACTTCTCATGACTTGTACCACACATTTGACCGAATTTAAATAGAGTTTTGAATTAAACACGATAGAGTTGTCTAGACAACTCTATGTCACCACCATAGACTAGAAACCGAAGAGAAGTGGCTACAAAAAGTGATAATAATATCTCTGGAAACTTCATACCACATCAGTCTGGTCCGGAAATATTATATTTGATACACTTGTTCGATACATAATAATATTATACCATTTATACCTTTATATATCATTTTTACCTCGAGAACCGCACATTTTTCTGCGATTAAAAATATTCTTTGTACTGCGTGGTCTACTCATTTGTGCCTCATCAAAATCTGCTCAGTAGTTTCGGAGCCCACTCTACGCAAACAAACTTTTTCTCTTTATAATTTAACGCACACGTCACTCAACCACCAGAAACATTAAAATTTTTAACAGACAGACCGAAAGACAAACACTTTCGCATTTACAATAGCATGACGTGTCTAATTCTTTCTATATCTACATTCGCAACTATGTCCTGTTTTACATACAGAATGTACTTTGCCACTTCTAAAGTTAAATATAAATCAGTTATGCATAAAGTCTATTTAGATTATTCTCGTATTTAACTCTCAGTTAATTTGATTAACAAAGTTCATATTGTTGAATTATGTAATAAAGTTTTATGACATTTTCATCAAATCTACATTTCTCATAGACACAGAATTCAAATTACCCCTTTTAGTGCTGCTACTTTCACAGTGAACTTTACATGTACACACCCTAAAGTAATAATTATTATCACCGAATATGACGAAATCCGTTTATCACGCGGAAACCGTAGATTTATCCGTTACAAAAAGTATCATAATATGTTCTTTCCCGGACTCAAAGTATACCGGTTTGGGCGTGAAGAGGTAACAGACAGACAGACACACTTTCGCATTTATAATTTTAGTATGGATTATTAGGGCAGCTTGCTACAAGTTAGGCCTTCAGTAATAATTAACTATTAACAATAATTCAATTAGTTTTTTGTAAACCAAATCAGCTTAATAGGATTACAATAACAATATTACTTGTTTACGAAAACTTACAAAAGAATAAAACGTTTAAAACGTTTTAGAAATAAAACTTTTACCAAAGTTCTATAAAAGTAACTAATTATAATCAAAGAATTATCAAGTGAGGTTTGTTTTTAATGTGAGTTGAACCTGGGCACTTAGGTGGGATTTCACCAGGTACACTCAAAGCTTCGTTTTATAAAACTTAGTTCTCATTGAACGCGTTCACGCGGTGACATAAATCTCGTTCTGTTTCGAATGGATTTCACAAACTTCTTTTGATCGCGATTATTAAATCTAAGTTTACGTGACGTCACGCGATTATTTTACATATTTTTTATCATTTTAAAGTCTTTTCACGTTAATTTAACTACAAAATAGTTGTTGACATTTCTTTTGTCTATGTTTTTCGTTCCGCCATGACAGGGCTTGAACGGGTTTTACGACGTTAAACTTCGGACTTTGGGTGTTCAGAAGATAAAACTCGGATTTGCTGTGAACGCGTTCAGTTTATGTTGGTGAAATGCAATTCGATGTTATAATCGCGTTTATACGTTTTGAACCGGTTCAGTGTGCATTGAACACGTTTCATTTCTTTGGTGAAATCGCCCCTTAATCAGGTTGCATTCAAAAGCTTCTACAAAGAAATTCGAATTCAATATGGATTTCATGCGTCTCAAGCGCCATGTCACCGATGTATTAAGATTTACGTCAAATTCTATAAAATTGTTTGGCCGATTTTTTTATCTCAGGTCTACATTTTATCATTCAAGCTATCCATTACTATTATTAATAATGTGATAGTGTGTCTGTGTGGCTGTCTCTCTGTTACATCTTCACGCCCAAAGCGCAGAACCGATTTTGCTGAAATTTGATATGGGGATACTTTGAGTCCCGGGAAATGACATAGGATACTTTTATCCCGGAAAAATGTACGGTTCCCGATAGATAAGCGGGTTGCGGGTATCGACTAGTTCGAATATAAGTGCTAAAATTATTTTCATAAGTTATCTTAAAACTTCATCAAAAATTCTAAGCTTTATATTCTTTTGAGTGTATTTTCATGGTTATTTATAATATCTTGAGTACGAGACATAAATAATGCCGCACTTAGGATTTTAGTGCTTACTTATGTTCTAGACTGAGCTAGGTTCCTTTGTTTGAAGATAATCTACATTGCGCTGCGAGAAACTTCATGTTAATGTCTCTAGGTATATTCTTACTTCCATATTATAATATTATTTATGCAAGAGTGTGTATGTCTTTCGGTCTATCAATCTGTTTTTTACCTTTTCACTGTTAAGCTGTCGTGCTGATTTTTGGGGTTCTGTACCCAAAGGGTAAAAACGGGACCCTATTACTGAGACTTCGATGTCTGTCCGTCTGTCTGTCCGTCTGTCTCCGGCTGCATCTCAAAAACCGCTATAGCTAGACTTCTGAAATTTTCACAGATTGTGTATATCTGTTGCCGCTATAACAACAAAAACTAAAAACAAAAATAAGTTAATATTTAAGGGGGGCTCCCATACAACAAACGTGTTGTTTTTGTCTTTTTTTGCTCGTATTCCATAATGGCAACAGGTAGGCACTTGAAATATTCACAAAATCCTTAATTATATTCGTAATTTAATATTTAATAATAAAATTAAAATAAAATATATAATTAGGGGGGCTCCCATACAAAAAACACTTGGCCGTTTTTTATTATTTCTGTTAGTTTTGAAACGAAAAAAAGATCCGCCTATCTGGTTGCTACGACTTACGACACACACAGACAGACAATGTCAAACTTAATAATATAATACCCCCTTTTTGTCAGGGGTTAAAATGTAACAGCCACGAAAGGGTATCTCGTATTTCGACCACCTTGTCAAATTTGATTAAGAACTATTATCCTGCCAACTATATCTATAGAATCGAAAGAAAGATTTCTTCATTTCACCATGCTAACTGCATTCTATTGACGACCATTCTTACCTTTAAGATCTATTTTCCTACCTTCTATAGATGTTATAGTTATGCCTGTAGATAGTAGAATCAAAAGAAAGATTTTTTCAGCTTACCTCATCTTTTATTCCAGGGGAACCGGCCATTCGCTCCCAATACGCCCGTCTCATGGTGCTGGTTCCGCCCGAACCGCCTCGCATCGTCGGTGGTCCCGTTGTAACCGCGGTGGAAGACCAGGATGTAAACCTGGAGTGTGTGTCGGTTGGCGGGAAACCTGCAGCTGAGGTATGTAACCTTTATTTAATACTAGACGTTTCGCGCGGCTTCGTCTGCGTAAATTAGGAATTTCACAGACAAATTAGCCCACAAAAAATAGCCTATGATCCTTCACGTGGTCTACTTTTTATATGTGCCAAATAACATAAAAGTTGCTCCAGTAGTTCGTCAGATAAGCCCTTTCAAGTAATTTTCCCGGTTTTTTTCCACATTTTCCTCTGTTTCTTTGCTCCTATTAGTCTTAGTAAAATGTAGCCTATAGCCTTCCTCGATAAATGGGCTATCTAACACTGAAATAATTTTTCAAATCGGACCAATAGTTCCGGAGATTAGCGCGTTCAAATAAGCCCTTTCAAATAATTTCCCACGTTCTTTCCACATTTTCCTCTATTTTTTCGCTCTTATTAGTCTTAGCGTGATAAAATATAGCCTATAGCCTTCCTCGATAACTGGGCTATCTAACACTGAAAGAATTTTTCAAATCGGATCAGTAGTTCCTGTGATTAGCGCGTTCAAACAAACAAACAAACAAACTCTTCCGCTTTATGATATTAGTATAGATGTTATATTATAGTAAGACTAGATGACCCGTGAACTTCGTATCATATAAGCTATAAGTAAAACTCATAAATTTTCTACCATATAAACTTTCTCTCGACTTCCACGAATATTTCATGACTAAAATAAGCAAAATCGGTTCAGCCGTCCTCGAGTTTTAGCGAGACTAACAAAATTTATAATTAACTAGACGTTCCGCGCGGCTTCGCCCGCGTAAATTAGATATTTCACAGACAAATCAGTCTACAAAAAAAAGCCTATGATCCTTCACGTGGTCTACTTCTTATCTGACCCAAATAACAGAAAAATTGTTCTAGTAGTTCGGGAGATAAGCCCTTTCAAATAATTTCCTCCGTTTTTTCCACATTTTCTTCTATTTCTTCACTCCTATTAGTCTTAGCGTGATAAAATATAGCCTATAGCCTTTCTCGATAAATGGGATATCTAACACTGAAAGAATTTTTCAAATCGGACCAGTAGTTCCTGAGATTAGCGCGTTCAAATAAGCCCTTTCAAATAATTTCCCCCCGTTTTTTCCACATTTTCCTCTATTTCTTCGCTCCTATTAGTCTTAGCGTGATAAAATATAGCTTATAGCCTTCCTCGATAAATGGACTATCTAACACTGAAATAATTTTTCAAATCGGACCAGTAGTTCCTGAGATTAGCGCGTTCAAACAAACAAACAAACACACTAACTAACAAACTCTTCCGCTTTATAATATTAGTATAGATTTTTATTTATACAGATGGCCGTCTAACTTAAATTACCGCTTAATTTTAGTTAACACTCTACTTCACTAAATTTTACATGGCTGCCATAAGGTTTCTTCTTTCTATTGGATTTCTTTTTGAGAGTAGTAAGTAGTAGAAAACTAGAAAGTAAGAAATGCATGGGATTTAACAAAACGTTTGGTGACAGCGCTTTCGATCCCGCAATATGTGAAATTCCAAAATTGTTTGCCAGAAAATAATCCTGAAACTGTACATTTTCACGAGAAGAAAACTTTTCTTTTTTTTATATTCAAATCAAAGTATTTACCAAATATCATTAAAATCGGTTCAGCGGTTTAATCTTGATATTACCTGACACATGTTTGTAAAGAAATACTATTCGTAAACATATTTGCATTTTTAATAAGTAGTAATTACAGTTTTATCTCTTTAGGGCCAACCCACACGTACCACAATCACACCACGTCGCGTCGCAACGACAAAATGCCGTCAAGCAGTGGTTACGTGTGAATGGTGTCGCTGCAGCTTTTTGTAGTTGCGTTGTAGTACCGACAAAATGTCGATGTGGTTGCGTTGTCGCCAGTAGTTGCGATGTAGTTACGCACGAAAGTCAATGAAACGGAGGGGGGAAGAGCGCGGACGGTGTGCGCGCACTGTCATTGCATCGACGCAACGTTGTGGTTGCGATGTGGTCGGCCACTAGTTCGCTTGTGGTTCCGATGTGGTCGGTATCATACAAGTTGTCGACAACGACTGCAAAATGTGGTACATGTGAATAGTCCAGTTCATTTACAATACGAAATATACGCCCGACCACGTGGTGTGGTTGTGGTGTGGTTGTGGTTGTCGTGTAGTTGTGGTAGGTACGTGTGGGTTGGCCCTTAAACTTACTCGTTGTTACTTAGCTAATTAAGGCTCTTCTTTCTCCAGATCACCTGGGTAGACCACGAAGGTTCCGTGCTGGGACAGGGAGTCACCTACAGTGTGGAGGAGATGGCTGATCGAAGGAGGTTCATTGCCAGGTACAAATTCTCACTGGAAACTTCCGAATTTCCGGCGAAAATCTCTCTTGCTTAATCAATTTGGCTCTGTTCAATTGTGGTAGCGTTAAAAATTAAGAATTTAGAGTCTTTCATTTTATTGTCAGATATAATATTATGCTTCTATATGCTTAGGTTAAATTAATCCGGAATCTATGCTGATGGAAAACGATTACTCTTTCAACTAATTCAGCTTACATTGTTAACTATTTGATGGAAAACATCGTTAGGATCGCACATGGTTAGTCCCAGACGTATTGACCTGTTCATTCCTCTGGACTAGGCCGACTATGTTGCGAGAACGCCGAATGAGCTTGGGACATTTAAATTCATGTCCCAGGTACTACAGTATTTGATGAGTGGTTTCTTCGCTCAGAAGATACTGTAAAAGTCATCCACAACGGATGCAAAGGTCTAGTTTTGTGTAATTACTGTTGCTAACAAACTCTTTCAACGCAGGTCCATAATCAACATACGTCCCAAGAGGAGCCACCACGATCAGACATTCACATGCCAAGCTCAGAACACAGCGGATAGGGCTTACAGAGCCACTACTGTAAAGATTAAGGTCGGTACATCTAGATTTTAAGACCTAGGATTCGTGGCGTCCGGGGTTTTTTTTTTTATGAAATAAGGGGGCAAACGAGCAAACGGGTCACCTGATGGAAAGCAACTTCCGTCGCCCATGGACACTCGCAGCATCAGAAGAGCTGCAGGTGCGTTGCCGGCCTTTTAAGAGGGAATAGGGTAATAGGGGAGGGTAGGTATGGGAAGAGAAGGGAATACGGTAGGGGATTGGGCCTCCGGTAAAGGCAAAAGTAAAGAATAAGTCCTAGGAGTGTAAGGTGACCCTTTATTTATGTATAGAGTTTACTGTGAAATTATCAGCGCTGAAAGTACAATTTTTAAGCTATTGCATAGCTTTTATCGCGGCCTTTGAGCGCGGCGTCCGAATCAAGAAATTCCATAACGAAAAAAACCTAACACCCCCCACTCCGACCGGCACAGCAGTGCGCTGTGGCCAGTGCGGCGTTGCTGAGCATCGGTTAAGGCGAGCACTTACCTCAATTCCAGAACGATAACCTTGCGAACGCGAATGCCAAGCGTGTACGCATCGCAATAAGATTCATTTTAGCTTAGCATAAAATTGTAAGTTACGACGGGCGGATCTTCTCTATTTTATTTTTCGTGTTTTTTTTAAATATCTTTCGAAATAAATATTAAGTAAAAAGATTATTCGTTTCAGACCTTTTTAAAATAGATTCATTGACAATTTATTGAAATAAAATGTAAGTTATTCTTGTTAATACTTATATTTCGATGACAAAGAGTTTTGTCGGAGGTGAGTTCGTAAATTAATTACAGCGAAAGTATTATTTTTTATTAAAATGTTTTTGATTTAAACCCTTTTAAATATTGTGCTCTATATCTCATATTTTTTTACATTTCGTTATTATATAAAATGGATTTCAAAAGGAATAAAAAAATGTGTTAAAAGAAAAAGACAAATGCTTTGGGAGTACAGAAAACGGAAAACAACAGAAAATAGGAACAATTTTAAAACTTACACTAAACGACTTAAGAAAATAATAAACTTAACTAAAAAAGCACAAAATGAATATTATATTAAAACAGCGACTAATAAATCGAAAGCTACGTGGATAGTGATCCAAAATAATTACACAAAAAAAAAACTGTCGTATAATAACATTTCACAGATACGTGATCAGGATAACAACATCATCTCTAACCCCGTCCAAATAGCTTCTGTTTTCAACAACTATTTTATTGGTCACCCTGAAAATAGTTTACCTAAAAACCCTAAAAAGAAATTTAATGCACCGTTTACCTCCCATTCGATATTTATGTACCCTACTTCAGCCAAAGATATTATCCGGTATATCATGTCGCTTAAAAATACTAATAGTACAGGCAATGACAATATTTCCACTAAAGTAATTAAATTTGTATCACCGATTATAGCGCCTATCCTAGCTCATTTAACAAATATATGTATGTCCCAAGGACAGTTTCCAAATAGGTTAAAAGTTACAATAATTAAGCCCCTATACAAAAAAAAATGACAAAATGAATATAGAAAACTATAGGACCATTGCTCTAGTGTCTGTTCTATCAAAAATAATAGAAAAGGCTATTTACGAACGATTATACAATTATTTTCATAAATTCAATCTATTTTCTCCACAGCAAATGGGCTTTAGAAAAAATTGCACAATAAATGTTGCCATTTTTAATTTTTTAAGAGTATTAATGGAGAATGTTGACAAAGGCTACGTGTCCTGCGCTTTATACATGGACTTAAAAAAAGCCTTCGACTTTGTAAATCATGAAATTTTAATTGCTAAAATGTATCAATATGGTATTAGAGGAAGTGCCTTAGAACTTATCAAATCATATTTAAAGAATAGATTGCAATTTACTTGCATACAAACCATAAATTTCCAGACAAAGTCAGAGGAACTGCATTACTCTGAACTCAAGTATATTTTTCGCGGTGTTCCTCAAGGAAGTGTCCTCGGTCCACTCTTTTTTATTATCTATATAAATGACTTTCCTCTACATATTAAAATTCCTATGACAATTTTTGCCGATGACTGTAACTTATTATTTATTGACGACGGAACGACTGATATTGAAATGAAAATTTTTAATACTTTGATTATTATAATTGAATGGCTAAAAGAAAATGAACTAAATTTGAATTTTGACAAAACGAAAATAATGACATTTGTTAACAAAAATAAGAAGCGACCTACGTTAAATATTAAATGCAATAATCATGCGATAGAAGAAATCACAGAAACAAAATTCTTGGGGCTTTTGGTTGACAATGACTTAAGTTGGAATGCACACATTGAAATATTATGCACTAAATTACAAAAGTTCTCATATGCACTATATATGCTAGCAAAACTAGTCGGTATTGATGCCTTGCTTATAACGTACAATGCTTACGTAGCATCAATTTTAAGGTATGGTATTGTTTTTTGGGGTAATGCTACCGAACATGAACGTGTCTTTAGGGCTCAGAAAAGATGCATACGCTCTATGTGCGGTCTCAAACAAACAGAAAGCTGTCAACCCTACTTTAAAAAGTTTAAGATCTTAACGTTACCCGGTTTATATATTTACGAATCCATTCTATTTTTAAAAAAATATAACATTCAGATGTATGAAAACTTTAAAAGCATGCGACATAAAAATAAACTTAAAATACCTATATCAAAGACTTGTAAGCTTAGTAAAAGTGCATACATAATGATGCCAAAACTCTATAACAAACTACCCACTGACATAAAGCAAATTGAAAATTATTATAGTTTTAAAAACAAATTATTTAAATTTCTCATAAATAAAAATTTCTATTCTGTAGCAGAATATCTAAACGATAAAGACAATTAAATTAGTTTAATAAAATATTTTTATATATAGTTTAAACTTTAATGTAATATATAAATTTTGACATGACTTTAATATATGACTTATGTTGTGATGTGATGAAAAGACCTAATTTATAAACCTACTTAGATTTACATAATATGCATGTTACTTGATTAATATGACTTCCATAAACAAAACATTTGCATGCCATAAACAGGCAAAACATGTACCTATCAATGTTTGTAACATCTAATTTCACCATGTTTTGTGCAAATAAAGAATTTTGAATTTGAATTTGAATTTGAATTTATATTGGAACTAGGTAAATCGGGTATCAAGAAATAACAAAATGGGGTTTCAGCCCGCCTTAACGTGTTTGCGTGAGTGCGACTAGACGAATGCGAATTATAATTGTGATGATAAAAAATGCTATGCAATAGCTTTACCGCGGCAGTCCCCGGGTGGTGTGGCATATTTTTTTTATGATTTGTATGGACATTGGACAAGGTTCCAGCGTCATGAATTTGAAAAATTTTAATACTCCATACAAAAGTTTTAAAAACAGTATTCTATTCTTTGTTTTGTTACAGATAAAGGTAGGATTAAGACTTTATTCTAGAATCTAAATCCCACACTTATTCCGCAAACGCCTGCAAAAGTCTGCCAAGTCGAAGTATAATAATTACATTTCTTGAGATATTTCCACCCTCGTCATAAAATTATTACCTTTTCTCATCCCTAAATAAGGGATAAGACGCTGATTTACGTTGTTTGTTTTAGCCTAGGCTGTTCCTTTTTATTTTACCTTTCTTCCCAACAAAAATGAGCCTAATGCCGTCTAAATAAGGCCTTCTCAGATATATGTTGTTTGTTTTAGACTAGCCTGTTCAAGGCTATTTTACCTCTCTTTGCCATTAAAATGAGCTTCATGCCGTCAAAATAAGGCTTTCTCAGAAGTAAACGGCGGTGTGAACGGCGCGCTCACAGTTATTTTACCTTCTTTGCCATAAAAATGTGCCTTATGCCGTCATAATAAGGCCTTTCAGAAGTAAGATAGGTTCGAACAGCGTGATACAAAAAACTCAAACCAGATGTACATTTCGCTCGAATTTCGTTTTTGTTGCGAAATTAAAAATGTTGAGTGATGCAATATGGTACGATACGGTGTATAAAGGTTATCTTGTTTGAATAGGATTAGACCAAGCACTCATAGAAAACCGGTGTGAAAATATAATGCGTTATTTTTAAGTTTGATTGTGAAATTCATTTACGTTCGCAGAGCCGCGGCATTCATCCATATTCATACTTATATTAATATTATAAATGCGAAAGTGTGTCTGTCTGTCTGTTTGTCATCTCTTACACGCTTAAAACTGTGAACCGATTTGCTGAAATTAGGAATGGACATATTGTGTGTCCCTGCAGACTTAGCATAGGTAACAACATTACAAACTGGAAAGAATGGACATACTGACAGATTTTAGTGACAAAATTGCGGATTTCATTTGTCTTACTGTCACTTCAGTTTGTCTATGTATCTTCCGTAGAAAGAAACCGTTTCTATGGTGACCATGCTAAGCCCGCTAGAAAGGACGTTCCGGAAGAATGTACGGTTCCCGTGAAATTCCTCATACCAGACAGAGTCGCGGAGATCGTCTAGTGTACAAAACCATAACAGTCTTAATGAGGAAAAACTTGTTTCCCTGAACATTTTCTTCTCAATGACTTTTCGCTCTGGTAACTTTTATGTTCCCCTTACAATTAACCTGTAATTTTATTAGCGATGTTTTTGTATTAAACAGCAAGGCCTCGTAGAAAACCGGTGAAGAATAAGGCAAAATGCGTAATACATTCTCGAGCAATAAAAAAATCCCAAGTCCAGCTATAGCGGTTCTTGAGAAACAGCCTGGAGACAGACAGACAGACAGACAGCGAAGTCTTTATAATAGGGTTTGGTTTTTATTAGTGATGAGCAAAACAAGACTCAGACAGTCTTGGTTTTGGTATTTCTAGTACAATATTGGTCTTGGACTTGGTCAAATCTGCCTGATCTCGGTCTTGGATTTGGTTTTTTTAGTTTTAGGATAGTCTTGGTTTCAGCATTGCTTTTTTGCAAGACCAAGACTGAGGCTGCAAGACCGATTTTGCTCATCACTAGTTTTTACCCTTTGGGTACGAAACCCTAAAAAGTTGTAAATATTATAATTTCGCAAGTATATGTCTGTGAGTAATTGAGTATTCACGCGTAAACGGTTGAACCGATTTAGATAAAAATTAAAAATATAGGGCATAAGAAAGATAGTTATTACTGCTGAAAAATGTGCGGTTACCGTGCGATAAACGAATTTAGGCACAACTGAGTTGCGCGCGTCATCGACAATAACAATTTCACACTAGAATTTCTTTTATGTGTGGCTTACCTAAAATTGGATATAGAAATGTTCAAGTCCTTATTCCCTATAAAGTGACACCATATTTTACAAAGTCGAACCCGCAATTTAGGGTTCCGTAAAATCGTCGCAAACTTCTATTATAATCCTAGATGTTGTTCGCAACTTTGTTGGCGCAAAATTTCATATTTTATTACCAAACATTTTTTTAGTAAACAATTTTTCTTAAGCCATTAAATTTGTCCTATGTTTTAGTCTAAAGTTGTAAGTATTATAAGAGACATTATTTTTTTAAATTTATTTTATTTTTGCTCACAATCTATTGTTTATATTATTATAGCTATTTGATAACAGGTTTAAATCATTTCGTCATAGTTATTTAAAAATTGTAAACTGTGCTTTACTTTTTACTTTACTGTGTAAATTACATTCTTTCTGACAGCTAAAATTCTACTGAACCTAAGTTAATATTTTGAACTCCGACATAGCCCAAATAGAGACGTAAAAGAAAATAAACGAAAAGGCGTATCCATTTTAATTTGACCCCTCAATTTAATGAACTCTCGGCGAATTACTGGCAATACTGTTGACTGGTATAATTGTATAGGTCAAGATATATTGGCGTGGGTGAAGGAAAAATTGTGACGATGCAGCGGAGAAGTGAAATTTTCTTTTTCTTTTTTTGATACTTGAGTAAAACATCTAAAAAAAAAAAACGTTCATAAAAGAATAAGTTTCTCTTAATATGAACTTTTTTTTCAGATGTTTGACTTTTTTGGTTGCATTTAAGGTTTTGGAACGATGAGGCTTAAAAAAATATTTTACCCTTTTTAACCCGTATTGACTTTTAAAAGCCAAAAGCTAGTATTATTTGTGGCTTCTTCAAAACCTACTAGTCAGTGATCCCTAAAACAAATTTTTTTTATTACTATCAAGCAAATTTTTGTGCGTAGCTTCATTTTGATAAGACAAACAACAATTTCATCTGCGAAAAATCTCGAAAGTGGTAGCTAACAGAGATAGAAAGGATTTCATGATCTAACAGAGACAGAAAGGATTTCTTGATACTAATAAAAAAAAAATTGTTCTAGGGATCCCTGACTTATACTCAACGGTGTCGGTTTATGATAAAATTTCACATGGCAGTAATTTAGGTTCTGCATTAACACAATATAGGCTTTTTTATCATACAAACATACAGTGGAATTAGCTAATAATAAGTTGTTTACCGCGACTTCGTTCATACAGAAATTCGCACGGTAACCGTACATTTTCCACAGTAAACACTATCCTATATCTTATCCTGGATCTCAAAGTATCTCCATACCAAATTTAATTAAAATCGATTTAGCAGTTTAAGAGTGAGACACCCCTCTTTTTCGTTGGGTGCTAAAAACAGAAATCAGGGGTCTCCGAAATTTCAAATTAGTAATATTAAGGTTCTGATTAGGGATTTACGTATAATGAAAAGGTGGGCGTCGAAAAAGGTTTTATAGTCAAAATAAATGAGAGGCCCTTAGATAATGTTTAATGGTTTATTAGAATTTGAGCACCCCTTACATTTATCCTAAAAGTCAGTTTGTCGAAACTCTAAATGAAATCCGTACTAATATAATAAACCTAAGGTATGTTTGTCCTGTCTCATTGATACAACCACTAAAGTGAAAGACAGACAGACCGACAAATCAAACACCCTGCTTTTTTCGTTGGGGGTTAAAAAATTGTTATACAATGCTGAATGTGTTGTCCTTGTCTGACAAGCGCTTTTTCAATGTATCAGACAAGGATAAAGTTATAAGATGACACCCGCAACTTCGTTGCGCCAAAAATCGTTTTACGCGGGAATCGTACATTTTTCCGAGATTTAAAGTATCATTTTTGTCCTTTCCCGGGACTCTAAGTATTTCTAAACCAAATTTCAGCAAAATCGGTCTATCCGTTTAAGCGTAAAGAAGTAACAATACAAACTCACAAACTTTCGCCTTTATAATATTCGTATGAAATATGATTAGCTTGGATGAGTTTTTAAATTAATATTTTATTAATAAGGTCTACAATATAGACTTTTGTCACCAACTTTTTTGCAACTTAATACTGTTGGCATGACCCTTTGTAAAATCCCTTAAAATCACTTAACCCTTCCAATGCCGGCATTAACTAATCAGCCCTTTTTAGGGCTTCGTCTAGACTACGCGTTGACTTAGGTCAGTATCGTTTACTGTAATTGGACCCTTAAATCTGAGGGCACGGTAGCGCCCTGCCAAGTCGAGCAAAAATAATGAATAAAAATTTTTGGTTTCCTCTTTTAATCCCCGATCAAAAAGAGGGGTATTATAAGTTTGAGGTTTGACGTGTCTGTCTGTCTGTACGTGTGTGTGTCTGTCCGTGGCAACGTAGCATCGAAAAGGGTAGACCGATTTGGATTTCTGGATTCTTTGTTTCAAAGCTAGTGTATTTATTAAAAGTGTTCTTAGTTATCGTCATTGTTGATATTATTATGATCAGTGCCCGAAAATTTGGGTTTTTGCAAGCAACTTCCAGATATTTCTCGTCAGGAGTCTTATTAAAGTTTAGAATCGATGGTTGTTTTTAAATTTCCATCCATCCCATTTTCTTCCATCACCAGTCTGTTTTGGCTATGCTGCCTTTTGTGCAAAAAAGGGCAATTTATAACCAGCATTAGACTAAAAAATTAATAAAACCGAATTATAACCTTAAAATTAAACACGGGAACTTTGCCCTTTAAAAATGCACTCCATTCGAAAACCTCTAAAATAAACGTATAGTTAACACGATTTATAAAGTTGGACGAATTCGCGCTCCTAACTATGCTAACCGTATTAAAGGCTGTACGCAGATATTTTACCTCTAGAATGACCTTTATAGTAACGCTATAAGGCTCATAATGTAAAGGCATTATGCCCTCTAAATTCTAGAAGCGAGAAAAGATAAATTGCTCCAGTGCACGCCATTTTAATATTAAGTGCTATGGAGTTAGGGTTTGTTTTGTGATGCACTAGATATGCGGGTAGATGTAAAATAAAATGTAATTGCATAGCTAATAGCAATCATAGTATAGTAAATTTTACTGTTAAACTTCATATTATTAGGGCATGATTACACCTACCGAGTAGAGTGGCGAGACCTATATTATATTATAATATCATTGGGCGAGACAGTGTCCTCGGCTGAGTACATCCATGATAAGACCGGGCTGTCAAATTTTGCTGTGTTTTCTAATAGGTATTACGATCCCGGAAGACGATTGACTTAAATAAAATTGAGATTTATTTAATCATTGTATATTTATCTGATATTTGGCTAACCAAAAACACGATTCACTTATTTTGACTCGATAGATTTATTTTTCGAAATTATGAATATTTCTGGGCTTTTCAACAAATATCTGTTACACTTATTGAGTTACTATCATTAAATTATTTGCACTACTACAATAACACACTTTATAAAATAATAGCTAAAGGAAATATTAGTATTGTATTTAATTTTTAAGTAATCATCAAAAACATTTTTGGGACTAGCGAACTTTACTTTCGTGCTATAATGCGCCGGACCGTTGTTACGCGATATTGTTCACTATTAGCTGCAGCGCAAAATAAAATTCATGCGGGCACGATTAATGGAATCATTGTATCACGATTGGAGGATAGCGGGGTGTGTAGGCGGGGCTAGCGTGTTTAGATAATTTTGGGAGCCCGGTCTTAAACATGCCGAGTGCTTACATGGTGAGCCATGCCAGTTTCGGTGAGAGGATTTTACAGTGGCCAAGTGTGTGCGCATTATAAGAGCATTCTCTCTTCCTTTGCTCTCATACAGTAGGGCGGATGACCTACAAGACAGACGAGAGATCAGGCGCAGGACTTTATACATGCCCATCCGACGCATGGATCATCTTATCAGACAATCAGGTGATCATTTAATCGTCTTGTACTCGGAAGCATTATTGTTGTTGTTTCAACGTTTACGCATGCGACAAAAACAAAAAAGAATACAACGGGTTGTACTCCAGAAGTGCCAGCAGACGTGAAAATGAAATAGAAAAAGCACGTATTGACTCATCCCAAAAATGTACAACGCTAAAGAAGCTTTCACTTAAAAAATTGAAAGAGTGACGAAAATGATCTGAACACCTTTGTTTTCTTTTCTGAAATTTGAAATGAAATTTCGCATTCCGAAATGCAAAATATTGAACAGACAGACAGATATGTCAAACTTATAACTCCCCTCTATTTGGTCAAGGGTTAAAAACTGTTATAAATTTTGTTGCAGGTACAATATGCCCCTCGGGTTCGAGTCACCATCAAATCCAAGGCTCACAACGGCAGGATAAGAGAAGGAGATACTGTGGTGCTAGGTAAGGTTAATCCGTACTAATCGGTGAAATTCGTATCACTTCCCTCCTAATATTATAAATAGTTATGAATTCACCGTGCAAAATGCACGGTTCCCACGCGATAAACGAATTTTGGCATGACATTGCGAGCTTCTAGTAAGGTATAAGATTCTATCAAAATTATATTATAAACTGAAGACCCGGTGAACTTTACTGTCACTTCCTGCCTAGTATTATAAACCTTCCCTGGACTTTCAAGAATATTACAAGACTAAAATTAGCCAAAACGGTTCAGCCGTTTTCGAGTTTCAGCGAGACTAACAAAATTGAGAATTCATTTTTATTGAAATAGAAGATTTGAAAGTGTGTTTGTCTGTCTGTCTGTTACCTCTTCCTGCTTAACGATGTGTGTGTATGTGTGTGAGGTATTGTAGCATCCAAACGGGTGGACCAATTTTAATCTAGTTTTTTTCTGTTTGAAAGCTGACCTTATCGAGAGTGTTTTTAGCTATGATTCATCATCATCGTACTAAATCGGGGGTTGTTTTAACCACCGACTAAAAAGAGGTTTTATCTTTTTGTCAGTGTGTGTGTCAATCTGTGAAATTCTTTTTGTTATTTATATATTAATACGTGAGCGAAAAACTTTGGATCCCTTTTGACGAAAAATGCGGAAACGTAGGTGATTGAAATTTTGCACAGATATAGTTTATATGGTAAAGGAGTGCATCGAGCTAATATTATTTTGAAATTATGCTTTTATCATACATTTTTTTAACAAATAAAACATTACACACACTACAATGTGCACAGTACCACCTTTTTGAAAGACAAGCCTATACATACGTCTCTTTTGTTTATGGTTGAAGTCTGTTGCCAATTAAAAATGGATTGTTGTTTTTTTTTTTTTATTAAATCTGAAATAGTCAATACTTAAAACGGGGAGCCAAAAGAAGAAGATAATTAAATTTAAGGTCGAATTTTGACCATTGGGCGATCTCTATTTTGTTTAAAAGCTGACATGATCAAGAGAGTATTAGCAATATTTGATTATCGTCAGCTTGCTTACTGCTGAAACTTTTTGGCTTATTAGTTATTATAGTTATCGAGGGTATTTTAATTCCTTTATTTAATATTATTATTGTTTAGGTTGTCAGGCGAGTGCGAATCCGAACAACTTGACTTACAACTGGTACGTGAACAATATGCAAGTGACTGGCGCAAGTGGGAACGAACTGGTAAGAATATTTTAACACAATAATCTTTTTGAGTATCTTCATTCATACTAATATCACAAAAGCGAAAGTGTGTCTGTTACCTTTTCACGCCTGAGCCCCTGAACCAATTTTGAAGAGTTTTGGTGTGGAGATACTTTAATTCCCGGGATAGGATGTTGCATTATTTTTATTACACCAAAAAGTACGGTTCTGTAACAAAGTACATTTACGCGCTAATTACGATTTGCGGGCAAGATCCTTAACCCATCAACTCCCAAGCGGCACCCTAACCTACCCTACTCGGGTGCCGCACAACAATTGAATATCTATTGTGTCTGCGATTCCCACGATCGAGGTATTAATCCCTTAGACACTAATATTATACATTCAAAAGTGCATCTGTCTGTCTGTCTGTTATCTCTTTACGCTTAAGGGCCTTCCCCTACGGAGATTCCGTAATTTACCGTATTTAGAGCCTTATAAACTCATAATTTGAAAGCTACAAAGTTATAATAAAAATACAGCAATAATCTTCAGTATTTCAACATTCCTTTCCCCGTTTTAAATTTTCTATTTTTGTTTATTATACTCATGATATTAGCTTCCAAAGTAATACCAATTTATTAAAATTGAAGCATACTTTCAGCATCTCCCTAGTATTTACAAATTACGTTTATTTGAAACACACGACAATAGATAGACAATTTCATTAACTACATATTCCCCGTTTTAAATTTTTTTTAGATCAATTTTGAACGAAGATATGTAAAAAAAAATAGGATTTTTGTGCGATCTCGGCAACGCGTCAAATGTATGGTCAAGGTCGTTTGCTCGGGGGATGGCCTTAAGCGACTGAATATATTAAGATGAACTTTGGTATGGGTATAATTTGAGAGAAAACACACTGTCATAAGTGATAGTTTTTGTTACGAAAAAGTGTGCGGTCCCACGCGTTATACAAATTTAAGCACAATGGAGTAGCGGGCGTCGTCTAGTTGTAAAATAAACTTAAGTTGTAAAATAAACTTATCATACAGGATGTGCAAAATTTGTCACCAAACTTTTCTTTGGAATATACAGCGTGTACATTAATTTTCGAGCCAACACTTGGCTCACGTATCTTGGCTCTGCGCGCACCTGCAATATGCATTTTGTATAAGTATCATGCTACAAGCAAACATTTTGAAAGTAAGGATGAGTCCCTAGGTACAAATTGTATACGAATTAAACGTCTAACTTAAAGCTTTTGTATGTCATAAAATTTCCAACATTAAAACTTCTGTACTTCATTATAAAGTCGGTAGTGTATCTGTCTATTTATCTATCTGGCTATCAGTTTCCTATTAATGTTTAAAACAGTTAACCCATTGTGATAAAATGTGTGGAGATACTTGAGTTCCAGGAAACGACAAAGGAAAGCCTTTATTCTTGAAAAATGTGCGGTTTTCATGAGTTAAACTAATTTTTTAACAACATCTAGTTAGTGCGTTTGGGATTTTTAACAATAAATAATCATTTTCCTTTCAGTAAAAGACCATATTTTATTTTCATATGAGTTAATTTTTCTCTACTAATGTAAAGGCACGAGATTTTCTAAGATTTTTTTAAGCTTCGTAATCTGACATTATTTCGGCTACTCGCGTAGTCGACTTTACTGCTTGCAATCTACAAGTGCCCCACTGGGGCACACAATATACTAGAGACTTCTTTAGTGTTGGCATAACCTGTCCTTTCTCTAGAAAAATACTAGCTACGGTGATTTCTTTAGAATATTGATACACTTCCGTACAATCGCGTTCTCGAAATGATTTTATATTTTCGCATATTTTTACCTTGTAAATGTTTTGCTGTATGGTCCTGATGTATTTATTAACCGACTTCAAAAAAAGGAGGTTATCAATTCGACGCGTATGTATGTAATATTTCTAGAACTGCCCAGTTTTTGTATATGTTAGTCTAGATCAGTGTCTGAACAAATGTGCCAAACTTCAAAACTGTATGTATGTGTGCATGTATGTATGTATGTTTTTATGTTTGTGTTCGCATATCTCCGGAACTACAAGTCCGATTTTTTGTACTTGGTATTGTTAAACTTAGGGAATACTGCAAGTTTCATCAAAATCGGTCCAGTAGTTTTTGAGATAACGTAATTTTAATTCTCAATTACGTACAATAATTTTGAAGTCGGTTTTATCTTCTTAAAATACTATTATTTTGTAGCTACTAAAGCTACGTATTTTTAACCGACTTTCGGAAAGGAGGATTTATTTATATTTGATATTTTTTGCAGCACTATACAACTTACAAGACATATTTATATTAACATAACACTGCAATAATAAAACAAAATATTTTAATTTAAATTAAGTATATAGAACATTTTGACTGTTAGTAAATACTAAACCGATTAAGAAGAAAATTGGATTTTATAATGCATACTAACTGTCCCGGCAAACGTTGTTTTTGCCATATTATAAAGTATTTCGCCCATATTATTTTATTGAAGTGACTAAATAAGTATGGCACCATGGCAACGTCCATCGTTATCGCGTCGCACAAACAATGGTCGCCGTCAGTCTCGAGTTGTAATAATTTACTATTATTTATTCAACAAATGCACTTATCAATATATAAAGTACCCAGTAGCCGATTCTCGGACCTACTGAATATGCATATAAAATTTGGTAAAAATCAGTAAAGCCGTTTCGGAGGAGTACGGTAACTAACATTGTAACACGAGAATTTTATATAGAAGATAATATAATACCGAATTGAATCATTATTATTTATCAAATTATCACACGGAAACCGTAAATTATTCCGGATTTAAAAGCTGTCAATGAAACTGTCCTTTCTCTGTAACTCAAAGTGTCTCCCTAGTCCCTACCCATCAATATCTGATTACCATTTCGTGAAAAGGTAACAGACAGACGGTTTTATTAGTATGGATAATTAACAGGTATACTTTTACAGGTGCTATCCAACATCTCCAAGGATTACAACGAGGCTTCTGTCAAGTGTGAGGCGCATAATACCGTTGGAAGGAGCTCTGATACCAAGACATTGGAAGTTGCCTGTAAGTATACGTATACAGATCTACAAGGATACGGCCAAATTGGAAAACCGCCATCTTGTAATTACTTAAGAGCAATAAAGTAGGTACATACATTAATAGACTCCGGAAGTTGCATGTAAGTAGACTTACAGGTCTACAAGGATGCCGCCATCTTGAAAATACTTGAGAAACTTAATACCAAGACTATAATATTTTTAAAAGAAGAAGAGATATTAATAAAATACTTGATACTAAGACTCTGGTAGTTGTATATAAGTAGACTTACAGGTCTACAGGGATACGGCCAAATTGGAAAGCCGCTATCTTGTAATTACTGAGAGATAAACCCCGTCGGTAGTCGTCTTCCTAGTTCCTTGTAGACTATAACAATAATTTTGACGTTCATAAGTGTTACTGTGTTACCAATGTGAATAAATGATTTTGATTTGATTTGATTTGACTCACAAGTCTACAAGGATGTGGCCAAATGAATGTAAATACTTAGGAAACAAAAGGCTATCTACTTGACGGTGAACTTTTTTACACTGGTACAGTGCTGTTCATCGTCAAAGACCAATAATACTGTAGCTAGCTACTGTATCGATGTAAACACGTACAAACAGGATACATAGCCAAATTACAACTGATACTTTAGACAACCAATTTTAAACCAAAAATGTATGGGATTTTACAACGCATCTCAACCATTTATACCAATTTAATTGTCTAAATTATTGAATACAATCAGACCGAGTACCCACGATATTATGTTACCGTTATGCTAATTACTCACATACGGTTTTGCTCGATCGAGCAATAACGTCGAGCAAAACCCGCGGCTCGGGATTTCGTCCACACATTCAGCATTGCCCGATAGTTTTATTCTAAATCGATATATTTAATTCCATCGAGTCGGCTCGATGCGAGCCTTCGAGCAGCTCGATGCGAGCCTTCAAGCTGTGAGTCTTGCGGTCCACACAGTAATTATTACTCGATTTGGAGTAAAACTATCGAGCAAAACCGCATGTGAGTACTTAGCATTAAACTATTTTGGAATCAATTGGTATAGCTGTCTCAGGTGTCAAAGTGTCTGATATAGACTGTCTTAATAGTATCGATTTGTTATACAGGGTGATCATATTACACACTAGTTTTTATCCGACTACCTCTCCCCCCGCGGCCTCCGTACGGTTAACATCGCCTGACGTGCGCTCCGGGATCAAAGATATATTTCAGTGGTTTTAAATCGATAAATGCGTGCTGAGTGTGTGTAAATAGCTTGGTAAAGGTGCAATCTACATTTACTGTAAGTTTTTGAAACAAATTTGCCCGTATTTTGTTGGATTTAACTTGGTAAGTATTTTTTGTTGGCGGCTGAAGGTAGACAAAATATTGTGAGTGCCGGTAGCGCGCGCGCAGCGCAGCGCCGGCCGAACAGGTTGAACAGCTGATCACTATCACCTATTACGGATTACATTTTACTCAAATTTGATAAATAGTGTGAATCTTGCTGTTTTTAACTTCGACTTTACACAATGTCGAGCCATAACAATATTCCACCAGATAAGGACACTAACCCATTCGCTAGAAGTGACATAATGACTCGCTCACCGCCCACTTTGTCTAGTAAACGTTTATTGTCAGAATTATCACCTTTTTCGTTATCACCTGTCGAGAAGCGACACCAACCCACTAGGGATGAGCCACTGTCTCCCGTAATATCACTGCTTGACACAAGCCGCGCATCCGATGATTCATGCAATTACTATGAATTAGTCAGGGAATCTTCCTCGTACCTAGCTAAAATAAATGAGTTTGCCAATGACACCGTATCACGTCGCAACAATTTCACTAATAAAGCTGAAATAATGAACATGACACAAAAAATAACTACCATTATTTCACTTTTAGCACATAAAAATTCGTCACTAGAAAATAAAGTCGCAAATATTGAGCGAGACTTGATAGCAGCTAAAAATGCATCTCACGCCGTGCAATCAGCCCCCACAGCACATGTTGCAAATAAAATTTAACCTATTGGTTAAAAATAATGTATTTTTGTAACCACCCTGTATACGTGTCACGCTACCTGTCAGGCCTCACAAGTCACACGGGTTATTGACGTCACGCGTCACGTCGACGGCGACTGTCAGATGTCAGTCGTCATGCGAGGGTAGATTATGAATTTTGTGAATGTACAGCTGTGTTCAGGCGACGCGACGCCTTGATTTGGCTGTAGCGATATCGATTTTTCTCAGCAATGACTAAAGCTAAGAAATTAAAGTTCATTGTCAGTATTCATCATGTCTTTGTCTTTGAATTACCCATAGAATAATACGATTGTCTATTACCTCTTCACGCCCAAACCACTGAACCGATTTTGCTGAAGTGTCTGTCTGTCTGTGCAGACAGACAGACACACTTCAGCAAAATCGGTATAATTTATAAAATTAGTATGGAAAATGCTACGCTGTAGGCCAAATTCGTTTCTTCATTAGAATCCTCAATAAGATGGCTTCCCCAAATGAAGATATACAAATATCCCCCATTCGACTTTCATTACGAGGGGTTCGAGGGTTACATCAAGTGGTGGGGTAATTTAGACCCCCAGACAAACAAACGAAGATGTAAGTGGAAGAAGTGGGTAACTAACAATTTGAAAATTTACGTATTTTTGCAAATGGAGGCTTTAGGACCGGAAAATGATTTAAAATAAAAAAAAGTGGATTTTATGTATAGCCAGACAGGTAAGTTACAAGGTTTGTTAATTGTCCTTCATACTACTATACCACAAAGAGGAAAGATTTGTGTTTGTTTGTAATGAATAAACTCAAAAATTACTGTGCCGATTTCAAAATTCTTTCACCATTGGAAGGCTACCCCGAGAGTAAAACAGGCGATTTTCACGGAAAATAAATATATATTTTCCGTGAAATTCATAATTTACGCGGGCGGAGCCGCGCAGAACGTCTAGTATGTTGTAAAATGTTAGTTATCCACTTCTTTCACTTAGGTCTTCAAACGTGTTATCACAGTCAATTGCTGGCAGAGGGTTAGGAATCCCTCGTCGTTAAAAAATCTTATTTTTAGCGATCCGATCAATAAAAAATGCTTGAAGTTTTTGTGTGTATATGTACGTAAATTTTCTCTGTTGCGTACAAGGTTACGGATTTTTTAACCCCGGGAGAAAAGAAGGGTGTTCTAGATGTGTTTATGTGTCTCCGTGTAAGTGCAGAGTAGATAGAACTAACGAGTAGGCCGACTCGGAAGAGATCTCGAAATTTATACGTTTGACGTAGTATGTCAGATCGGCCGGCGCGCGCCGTTCTAATGCGTTACTAAGCATTGTGAAACATGTTGAAAGTGACACTCACGTCCAACTCGCGTATATTCGCCCGTTTGTTTGTTTGTTTGAAGTCGAGGTACTCCTTAGTCCTTAGTTCTGTTTACTTTGGTATTTGTATGTCTGGATATCTTTATCAGAGGCATTTTAGCATGCGAACGGGTGGCCGATTTAGATCTAGTTTTTAAGCTAGCTTTTATCACGGGATCAATATATTCCGTAACGCAAAAAACCTAACACTCGTCTAACGTCGTTTCAGTTCGGCAGACTTCGGCTCGCTCTTTGTGTGCGTGCGACTAGACGTATGTGTGTAGACTGCTAACTGCAATAGCTTTACCGCGGCAGTCCCCGAGTGCTACACACATTTTTAATTAACCCTCAACATTCTTCAACAGACGGACCAGTATTCAAGGTGAAACCGCATAACGTGGAAGCTGATGATGGAGCCTCGGAGACCCTGAGCTGTGTCGTGGACGGTCACCCCCGGCCGAAGATACTGTGGCTGCGGTATGAGCGTGATAGGGTTATTGTGAGTACAATTTATACTTGACTAGCTGTCCCGGCAAACGTTGTTTTGCCTGTTTTCCTGCTTTTTCTCTTGAAGTTTTTTTGATTTTTTTTTCTATAAACCTCACGGAGCCCGAGACCTTTCCAACGAATGCAAAACCGTGGAAATCGGTTCGTGCGTTCCGGAGTTATAGCGTCAGGAAGGAAAACCCGACTTATTTTTATATAATAGATTATCACATATATGTATTTATAAATAAAAACAATAGTGTTAGAAACCATTACAAATAAAAAGTATTAACTAGATGTTGCCCGCAACTCCGTTGCGCCAAAATTCGTTTATCGCGCGGGAACCGTCAATTTTTCCGGGATAAAAAGTATCCTATGTCCTTTCCCGGGACTCAAAGTATCTCCATACCAAATTTCAGCAAAATCGGGTCAGCGGTTTGGGCGTGAAGAGGTCACAGACAGACAGACACACTTTCGCATTTATAATATTAGTATGGAAGTATGGATGTCAGTGTTTTATTTAGGTTACATTTCGGAATTTTCCCAAAAATCTTGGTAACATAAAGTTGTGTTTACCATAGACAAAACTCCTCTCTTCAAAGACTTAACCATGCAATTTCTAAATGCCTTCATACCATACAACCGCAAGTCGAAGAACAATCACGCAGAAATAACGCGGGAGTATTATTTACACCGCAGCTGTGGGGTTAAGTAGGAACGGTTTTGGTTTCAATTACGCTAATGTGTTTATGGTTTTGCATATGAATACGCGGAACGGGGTAATTTTAGCACGTCTTCATCGTTAGCGTGAGTTTCAAGAATGTGATTGAAGTAGATGAAACCCGCAACTCCATTGTGGAAAAATTTGGCTATCGTGCGGTAACAATACATTTTTCCGGGATATATAGTATTCTATGTCCTTTACCGGGACTAAAGGTATCTCCATACTAAATTTCAGCAAAATTGGTTCAGCGTCTTAAGCGTGAAGGGGACAAACAGACACACTTTAGCATTTATAATATTAGTATGGATTATGAATCTATGGATGTCTGACACGTCAGTCTTGCCCCGTGCCAAGTACCTAAAGGCCTTAATGTGTTATTTGTACCAGAAAAATAAGTCTTTCAGGTACTAACGAAAGGGCACTGTCCACTTTCGGCCATCCGTGAACACGATGTTATGAAAAAAGTAAATTAATGGATATTTTTTATTTATTTTTTGTTAATGTTTTGTAAAAAACAAATTGTGTAAATAAACACAACAAAAAACAAAATTATTTCTAGTGTTTCATTTGAATTTCCATGATCGGGAGTCGGCGAACGGTTGCAGTGTTACCATTATCAAGCGCCGAGAAATGCACTAATTGACATCCTTATTATAGTCATGGTTCTGTTTTATACTATTTTTTAGCTATACTACGCAACAAATGTTGCTTATAGACTATAGAAATGCGCAAATAGTTTGCTGTTATTAGAATGGTATTTATTTAAATAGTTTTTATAGTGAATCTTAAAAAATGTACGTCATCGATTTAAAAAAATATACAATAACTTTTTTTAATATTATGGCAATGCAAATACGATATGTCAAAGTATGAAACGTCATTCGAATTGTTTTCGTGCATCGTGAATGTTTTCGTGTGAGATATTATTGCAATAATTGGCTTTTTACAATGGATTCCGACTCTTCTTCCCATTCTGACGACCCTGGTACTTCTATGGACACCGATACTGCTCTTCACATTGACCCCGGCACACCTATGAGAACCGAATCTCGCTCGGACGATAACCCTGGCATGAATATGGACTCAGCACTTCTCCTGCCTGAAGGCAACTTGTTGGCAGGAGATGAAGCAACAACGCAGCGATGTGTGAATTGTGGGACCGATTTGTTACGAAGGAGACGGCACACTTTAGTTTTAATCAATGTGCGGTCGATCATACACTCATATTATGACAATTTTATGGTTTCTAGCCTGGGCAAGGTATCAAGATCATATTGATCCCCCTGCCCAGTTTCTTGATCAAGTATTACTTACTTATGAAGCAGAATAATAAAAAATTCATTAAAAATATGTTGTTTTATTTGATTGTTTACCTTTTCCAATAACACATAGAAATGTAACTAAATATAAAGTCTGATACAAAACTAGGTTTATATTCTCCTTTTTACTGATCTGAAGTATTTCATTCATATCATATCATTAGCTTAATGAACTGTTCACGAATGGCCAAAGTGTCTATAGAAAGTGGGCAATCTCTTTTAGAAACTCACGGCATATTGGCACAATGTTTACTCCCTCTCTCTTTCTTTATCTGTCTGTCTGTTACCTCTTCACGCCCAAGCGGCTGAACCAATTTAGATACCACCAATATAATATGCTATTAGATAGAAGTTAGAACCAATATATTCAGAGACTAAAAAGTACATAGGATACTTTTTAGGGTTCCGTACCCAAAGGGTAAAAATGGGACCCTATTACTAAGACTTTGATGTCTGTCCGTCTGTCTGTCTGTGTGTCTGTTGCATCGGAGTTCTGTCTTCAGTTATTGTATCATGGCCTCCTCTTCTTTTCTTCTTCATCATCTCACTAATCACCTCCTTGCAGAGAGTCGGCAAGGCATCTAACCTCAGCATCACTGTCAGCAAGCAAACCGCTGGCCAGTACTGGTGTCGTGCCAGCGTCGACAACTATCAGGACATAGAGGCAGTCGCTATTGTCTATGTTAAAGGTAAGATAGCTCCTGAGTAAGATACCTCTTACCTTACTCTCACAAGGTATAACAAAACTGAGTGATAATACTTAAGGGCGTGTATGAGTCCCCTGTAAAGAGTAGCAGAAAGTAGCAGCGCTGAAAGAGTACCTTTTTTACTTTTGTAAACTCAGCGCTGCTACTTTAATAGTGAACTCTATTTAAGGGACACATGCACACCCTAAAATTTTATCAGTTTGTTTAGTTACACCCTGCATTATAAACTTTCAGTCGATGCACAATATTTACAAAATTGTACGTTTTAAGGTGGTTTTATGATCTTTGGCGCAAGCGAGCGCGACCGACAAAAATTCAAATAAAATGCTAACTTATCAACTACGCTATAGGTTTAATTTTGCTCTACGCCACTACATAGCAGCGGCGGCAAGGGTCCCTACTCCCTAGACCAATGTCGGTAGAAAGTCGCTTGCGGCAAAGATGGGAAAGTCACCTGTTTTAAAGGCATCATAGCTTCCGATCAACGATTTTGGTTTAAAACATAGTCGTTTTCACTATTACTCTTTTCCAGGTCCACCAAAAATCCGGTCCAACCGTACCCAATACGGCGTAGAGGGAGATAGCGTGAGGATCGAATGTATCTCCTTCTCTGTCCCCAAGCCCGACCTCGTCATCTGGACATACGGTGGCAACGAAATCAATTCCTTCCATGATCATGTAAGTATCATCATCATCACAAGATGAGAAAAAGAGGGCAGCCCTAGGCTAGCCCTCTTCATATAGAAGTTCTGCGGTCAGCAGGTTGAAATTCTTCCGGTCCTGGGCTAATTTCTTTCATTCTTGGTAGCTACATCTGGTCCGTTCTTTTACATTATGTGAGTATTATCATCTATATAAAAACGCCTCCGTGATAACCAGTGGTTTAGAGCGTGACTCTTGACTCAGATGTCGTGGGTGCGATTCAAGTGTTGGAAACATGTTATTGCCAAGTTTGGTAAGGATAATGCTGGCTGATTATCTGATTGTCTGAGAAGATGATCTATGCGTCAAATGGGCATGTAGAAAGTCCTGCGCCTGATCAGGCGACTGAGATGACTGATAAGACTGGCGAGAGATCTTTCGCCAGTCGTATAATCCGTTCGTCCCACTGGGTTATGAGGGTAAAGAAATAGAGAGTGCTTTTAGATACTGCTCACACACTTAGGCACTACAAAAATGGTGCGGGAGCTATAAGTATGATAGATGTTGGTCAGTTCTCAGACTTAACCAATAAACACTCAAAATTATAACAAAATCCGTCCAGCCGTTTCGAAGAAATGTATAATATGAACTAAAACATATTCAAGCTTTATTACAATAATTCCTACAGCGTCCAGACTCCAATATTTTTATATCTAGGTAATGCCAACAAAATATAATTCAGTGCTTCACAATATTAGTATAATATAATATTATTGGATATCGTGTTTTAATCTTGTCTTCGAATGGGACAAACATCTCCCAAGGGAGATGAATATTGTGGGCCATAGAGAAGAGATGGCTAGACCTGGTGCAAAAGTAGGTCGGCCTTTGTCATAGATAAAGTATTATAGTATAGATGTAATCTTAGCCCATCATCGCGTGGCCATTTTGTGCTTATTTTCATACAAGTAGTGTGCGTGTATTTTCTTGAATATTTCTATTTGTCGATCATTTTGAAGCACATTATAATCCAGAAAAGAAAGTCATTTAGTTCATGATATCGATAAACTATAGTTCAAGTAATGAGAATCCGTAAACACACGTAAAAAGCTATGCAATTTTTGTAGCCAAATTATTAATTGATGTAACATTTTTAGCACTAATGCCTTATATAGTAGGAATAGGGGTATTAATAAACTTGTAAATTATCTTTTTAGCTTACACAAATACCGATTGAAAAGCCCAAAAAACGTTGTTCAAAACTTACGTATTTAATGTTAAATCCACGTGTTTGAGGCATTCTTTGGCCGTTCTTATGGTTTATTATTTAGCGGAACCACAAAACTCAACAATATCTAGCATAAAATGTTTACTTAAAACCTTTATTAACACTTTTAATACATGAAATATGCAGACCGACTCCTTTGTTATGTCCTAGGAAGTAGGACATAACATTACACGCTTATACACCGATATAAGGCTCTCTCCTATTAGTCACTCTCTCAATAGTCTTTGTTGATGATTTTCAACTACCCAACTACGACGAAGCCAAAAAAGAGTAAGTTATTTTAGGCATTATTATGAAGAAATTTACATAATTTCATTTGAACACTCATGTTGGTGGAAAAAATAATAAAAAATTACATCAGAAAATGAACATGGTGAATAATTATTTTGTTTTGAAATCTAGCAGAATGAATTCCTGAATAACCTAATACCAATAACTAAGCAACTTCTTCTATGGCAGCAACTTTTATATTAAAATAAAAGTTGACTGTTTTATACAAAAGTGCTGAGTTATTTTATTATAAACAACATTTTTTTTAAATGAAGGTTTCTGCCAAGAAAATTTGACATAGGTAGTTAAAGCTTACTTGGATTTGCTGGAATGTCTACCCATTCTTCGCTCTTCTTTCGAAACTTATTGCATACTGTGCCATTTCGTATTTTGTAGTCTATTTCATATGGATATTGAAATCTAGTATTGGTAACGAGATATCTTTCATCATCATCCTAATTCCTAACAATATCATCTAAGGGTCAGTTCAGAAGTGTCGAGGCAATGTTATTAGGCAGCCTAACAAAATGGCGACAAAACTGTCAATTTAATGTGTTATTTTCTCTGTTGTAGCTAAAATGTTGACTGGCCCATTATAAATGCGCTGCAACGTTTCGTCACGTTGCAATATTGTGACCTTTAGTGTTACAATATCCGTGTAAGTTAGATGTATAATATTTTGTGTATAACTACGTTTGCATTGTAGCATACCAAACGGGCCAAACGGCGCACAGTCCTGAATTGTACTATCGAAGTTTTTCTAAGATCTGCGTGAATTACAAGGTCTGAATGATAATAATGTATGAAATAATAACAGTGGTCTCAAGCATATTACAACACCGCATATACAACGTTTGCTTGATCAGCTGGTAATCTATACTAATATTATAAATGCGAAAGTGTTACCTCCTCACGCCCATTGAATCGCTTAACCGATTTTGCTGGGTATATATATACTTTGAGTCCCAAGTAAAGACATAGGATACTTTTATCCGGAAAAATGTTCGGTTTCTTCGCGATGAAAGAAATTGCGACCGTCATCTTGCGGTACACAATAATGTTAATGGACTTAAATAATAGTTTAAAACAAGAGAAACACACTACAAATTCGTTTCTAAATGAACAAGAAGTTAAAGAGAATAATAAAACCGCAGAATAACAAATGAGATAATAATTGTCGCGGCTTGCGCTAAAACAATTCAAGAACGTTTTACATGCCTTTAAGATGCTTTCCTTTTGTTGGGCTGATGAAAACTAAATATTGCTTGTTCTGTGCATTTAGTGTGTTTGTATGAAAGAAGAGGGCAAGAATAGTGTGCATTGACAGAAGTAGCCTTATATCAGCTCCTTAAATTAATCTTGAGTTGTATTTTCCGAGCAAAGTTACACTGCTTTGTGTCGCCGCACCGCGAGTCGCGGCGTTTTACCAACGTATTTTTTATGTTGCGGCTCCGCCCGCGTAAGTGAGGAATTCAGCGGAACCGTACATTCTTCCGCAAATAGAAATTTAAGTCCTTCTCCATAGTCTATATCTGTCCATGGAATTGTAGCATCGAAACGGGTGAACCGATTTTGATCTAATTTTTACGTTTGAAATCTGACATGACAGAAGTGTTCTAAGCAATAATTCTTCATAATCGGCCCGCTCAGTGCTGCTGAATTTGGGTTCCTTCCAGTGATTCGATCGCTTCAATATTATTTTTCATTCTGGTATTGAACATGACACTTATGAGTTTCGAATCGGGAGTTGTTTTAAAATTCATAATTAAACATTAAGGATGTAGATGATGCTCATTTTGTAAAAAAAAAAAATCGGCCAAGTACGAGTAGGACTCGCGCACGAAGGGTTCCGTACCATTATAGAGCAAAATTAGGCCAAAAATTGTGTTTTTTGTATGGGAGCCCCCCTTAATTTTTTATTTTATTTTAATATTATTATTAAATATTAAAGTCCACATATAAATAAGTACTTTGAAAAAAATTCAAGTACCTACCTGTTGCCATTATTGACATAGAGCAAAAATCATGTTATTTGTATGGGAGCCCCTCTTAAATATTAATTTTATTATATTTTTAGTATTTGTTGTTATAGCGGCAACAGATATACATAATCTGTGAAAATTTCAACTCTCTAGCTATTACCGTTCTTGAGTTACAGCCTGGAGACAGACAGACAGACAGACGGACAGACAACGAAGTCTTAGTAATAGGGTCCCGTTTTTACCCTTTGGATACGGAACCCTAAAAAGCGTTAAAACAACACTTTTTTCTTTCAAAAAAACCTCTCAGGATTACCAGGATCAGTATTCCACATATTTTCTCTCCCTCTTTTGTTACATAGTGTGTATACCTATAGCGGATATAAATTCTTTCCCTAATTTCCGTTGTCGCCTGGCGCGGGAATGCTTTGCCGAAATATTTCTCTCCCCGACTATGATCCAAACAAGACAATTTACACCAGTGGCACTCAACCTGTTTTTATACGGGCCACAAACATGTTTTGGTCTTGATCGCGGGCCGCAATTAAATTTTTAAGCTATTGCATAGCTTTTATGGCGGGCAAGTAATTTTGTAACGAAAATAAACCTAACACCCCCTACTCCGACCGGCGTTGCCGCACCGCTGTGCCGGTCGGTGCAGCGTTGCCGTATATCGTCTAACAATATATGTTAGTCTATAAGGTATATATTATAATATGTGCCAAGATGCCTGATCTAAATAAATAAATAAATCAAAAAGATATCGTCGTATCAGTTCGGTACACTTAGGCACGGTGTTTGTGTACGTGCGACTAGACGTATGCGAATTATAATAATTGCATAAGTTGATAAAAAATGCTATACGGAGGCAGTCCACGAGTGCCACACGTACTTTTTTAGGGTTAAAATAATAATGTTGTTCAAAATTAGCGATTAAAAAAAAAAACTAGGAAATTTTACAACGCCTTTGCACTATTTTGCCGGGGGGCGTGAAATTCAAAACGGTTTAACTTCACGCGGGCTACTGTTAAATTCCCGGCGGGCCGCAAGTTGAGTATTGCTGATTTACACGGATTCCGAGTGGGGGAGGATAAAAATAATTTCTCTCCAATTCCGGTACGGGGAAGTTATGTGCATGAAATAACTGTTACAAGCTGTAATCGAAGAATTACAACGAAACACTGGAAATCCATACTCCCATACTAAATGCGACAGTATTTCTGTCTGTCCGTCTGTCTGTCTGTTACCTTTTCACGCTTAAATCTCTAAATCGAATTTGCTGGGTATAAAGATTCTTTTAGTTTGACTTTTCGGATATTTTCTATCGGTTGTATGGAATAACTTCACATATATATGGGAGAACTTCAAAAAAAGAAAATCCATAAATATAAATAATAATATAATAATATCTATGGACGCTTCACACCACGTCAGTCTAGCCCCGTGCTAAGTTCTTGAAGGACTTGTGTTACAGGTACCAGACAATTACGGAGATATGTATATTTAATACTTTTATACTATACATATATTTAAGATTTTTATTATATGATACACATATTTAATACACATCCATGACCCAGGAACTTTTGAAAACTTTTTGTTCCGTCGGTGGGATTCGAACCCGCGAGCTACCAACAGCCCACCAACTGAGCCACAGAGGTTGTCGAATAAATGCTTCATACTATGAAAATGTTTGAAGCTTCGTTTAGTGAAAATATTTTTCTTTGAATCCCTCACGTCAGTTTTTCTTTAGCAAATATATTTTGCAGGAATTCGCGTTCTTGGAAGAATCCTTAGACGGTGGTCTGACAAAGTCTACCCTCGTCATCAGGAAGAGCACTGCCAACCATTTTGGTGTGTACAACTGTACAGTCTCTAACGCTTATGGAAGTGACAGCATTGATATCACTTTGGTACCAGATAGTAAGTATTTTACCCTTTTTTGTGTGTTTTATTTGATTGTTAATTTTATTTTTCAATTTCAATTATTTGAGGAATAAACTATTTAAAAAATTTCGGTGATGATATAGATACAAGTCTCTTAGTTTAACTGCACCGTTCACAATGGAGTACCACAAGGTACTCCATTAGCTGTGCTGCTTATTTCTATATACTTATTTGCATATTATATTACGTTCTAAATGTTTTAAACACCATCTTAAGATCCTAAAAGAGTACCTGCAATACATAAAAGACTTAGGTTTTCTATTAAATTAATTATATTATCATCTTTCGTACATTCTTTTTATTCTATTTCACCTCCTCATATTATATCTCTTTGTTTCCTCTCAGCATCATTTCTTTTTCAGAATCCATGAATCTAGTCATCGTCATCTCTTCCGGTGCTCTTATAACCGTCATCATTCTTGTCATTATGTTCATCGTCATGCTCTGTCATCGGCGGGTCAAGAAGGCCGATGACAAGAAGCCTGACATCACTGACATGAAGACCTGCGTAAACCAGTTCAAAGACTGCGACAGGAGTGACAATATCAGTGATCTGAAGTTGGAGCTGAGGCAGGTTGAGGGTAGTTGTGATATGGTAAGTGCTTGCTTTAGTGTCTTTCTTTTTTTCTATAGTTTCTGTCTTTTCCTTTTTTATGTGCTGTGTCACAAATTGTTTTTTTTTCTTAAATATTATTGCCATCATTCATAACATGCATTGTATATTGAGAATGACTAAGGGTCAAATCAGACCGCAACGCCACGCGTAGACGCATTTCTAAATTTGTACTGAATTGACAGATTTCGTGAGCGTGAGACGTCTCGCAAATCTGTCAAATCCATACAAATTTAGAAATGCATCTACGCGTCGCGTTGCGGTCTGAATTGACCCTAAGGATAACATCTTAGTTCTATGTAGTTTCTATCAGACTGTGCCAATGAGTCTGGTCGTGTGTGTTAGTAATTTTTGGATCATAATCGTCTTTTTGAACTTTAACTTGAGTGATATGAGACATCATATAATTCTAAGTTTTGAGAGTTTTTGGTTTGGGCCAATTATTGTAGAATCATTGACCAATGGCGTAAATTGTAGAATCTTTGTATTAACAAAATCATATATTTCAGGACGTATCAACTCATGAAGAGACTGAGTTCCGGTCTACCCTCCAGCTTACCACCAACTTAGGTCTACCTCTGGCTGGTCCGGTGCCGGTACCGGAAACTTATGACAACAAGCTGATGAAGTACCAGAGATATAGTGGCGACTTCGATCAGCCCATCAATAATATACATTTCAAGGTGAGTGAAGTTTTTGGATGCTCATACCAATATTAAAGACATTGCATTTTGAGACAAAAAACGTCGACACCCAGATTTGGAGTGGTTTGGGTTCTTACCAAACACATATTTTCTGCGCTTAGGTATCTATTGAGATTTACTGTGAGAACAATATCGGCACAAATATTTCGGCCTCATAAAAACCCTGGCTTTATAAGTAACTTTTTTATAAGTGCACATACACAGCGCAAAAGTTTTTTATAAGTAACTTTTGCGCTGTGTTTTTTAACCCCCGACAAAAATAGGGGTGTTATAAGTTTGCCGTGTCTGTCTGTCTATCTGTGTGTGTGTCTGTCTGTGGCATCGTAGCATCCAAACGGGTGGACCGATTTTGATCTATTTTTTTTTTTTGTTTGAGAGCTGACACTATCGATCGTGTTCTTAGCTATGATTTATCATCATCAGCCCGTTCAGTGGTGAAAAATTTGAGTTTGATCTACTTAAAATTTCAGGAGGTTTCTACTTTAAATCAGGGGTTATTTTTAAAAAATTCTTAATTTAACGTTATTTTTAAATGGGGTTAGATTTATATGGTGTTTCGAATATCCGTGGGAGATAGGCATAGCTTACCATTAGACAATCTGTTTAATAAGATACTTACCTGTACTTGTTGAAAACAAATTTGTACCCAACGAATACTCAAACTAGGGATAAAATACTAGTAAGTAAACATGAACAATTTAGTTTCACATTTGTCGACTAATCAGTATTAAGTCCAGGCATATCACAAAGCCCCGTTATTCACACTCGCTGCGTCATCTGTTTGTGTCACAGTATAAATAATATGCAGTAGGCAAGCTTTATACTAGATGTGAATCGGATGAACGCACATATTCGTGTGATATCAGCAGATCTGGCAAGTCAAAATGGCGTATCTAGTAGATGAAACTGGACACTGTAGGTGTTGCATAAATCATAATAAATAATTTCATTTTAGATGTCGTAAAATGCTTTTATGTCAGGTGGAGACATACATTTTGTCACTTTCCTATAGAATTAAATTCTCTTGAAATGGCAGTGAGGTGATTTTTTTAGAAGAAACTGCTGAGCAATTTTTTTCAAAATATTGTACAATTCACTCAGTAGTCAGTGTTGCCATTATAGACCTGTAGATGACTTGAAGTAGCCAAATAATATTATAGCGTCGTATGTGCGTAAAATTTATTACTGCGATGAGCGACTATGATTTCAAGGACAACACAAGGACCCTACTGTATAATGTTTATACTATGCTGGTACAGCGATATTTCGGTTGACAATGATTCAGTGGCGTTCGGAGGATATTTATATGCAACGATAGGCGTAAATATAGGCATGGAATGTCCAGGCAAAAAGGACAATATTGGGGCCATTTTGGTATTGTTTGGGGCCATTTTGTCATTCAAAACATGAGGTTAAAGTTAATGGTGGTCACACGCCATACCATAAGTTTTGAAATCATTTTATGTGACGATTTCAGAGATTCCAGAGCCTTTGGTTCAGTGGTTTACAGTTCTTGACAAGCGATTTAGGTCCGATTTCCAAAATTGGGTTACAAAAATGTTTTTTTGATATTCTGATTGTCTGACAAGAAAAATCCATACGTTAGATGGGCATGTAGAATGTCCTGTAGCTGATTTCTTACCAGTTATGTCGATAAAATATGAACGAGAGTAAAACCATTTTAGTAATTTGTGACTTGTAAAGTTAGAATTTAGATGATAAGTTAAAACCCGCTAAGTGCTAACAGAATAAGATTTAGAGTATGAAGAAAATTTCTTTTACAAGGAAAAATGTTCTTTTTCATAAAAATGTTTATAAAATTTGGCCAACATTATGCATAAAAGCACCAATATAAAATTGAGGTCTAAAATCAAAATGTCACAAAGTGGAAAGCATAACTTTGCATACCAAGCGAAGGTCGAATATTTTATTCATGTTATAATAAAAAAAACTATAATTAAAATTCAAATATTCCGAGTATTTTGAATAATATGAAGTCTTATAAAGTACACGGGAAGAAATAATTTAAAACGTGACCAGGATTTATGATAAGAAAATGTAAAGTAATACGGTAACAGAGCGGAGTTTATTATGCTTCTATTTCTACTTCCGCTGTATTAATTTTTCACAAAGTTTTTAGAGTTCCGTTTTGAACTTCTACCTGGCCTTTTAATAATTAACGGATTTGAGGGAAAATTAAAAGTGGATTCAAAGAATATTTCATTATCCTGGAAGACGTTTTGCCTCTAGCGCTTTAGTTCAAAGTTTTGGGTTGAAATTTGAAAATTCCTTGAAACTTACTGTAATATTATTATTTATATTTCTTCAAGAGGTCGCGGAGAAAAATAAAATACTAGGAAAATTAGAAAATTTGCGAATATTTCACCTCCACATAGAATTAGTTGCTGTGACGTAAACTGTTTACAATTTAAACCTCTTAGATATGACAGGAAGACGTCCATCGGAGACAGTGCATCAAGAATAAATGTTTTTATTTTGTTTTAGATGTATTTAATTTTCGGTGTGTTTAATTTTTATCGTTTTATGGCGGGCTCACATTATTTCAATCCATCCAATCCATTTACTGGATCGGCATAACGTTAACCGGCCATTATATGTATTCTGGCTCTTTTACACGGAACCTCCAAGTGACGAGCCAAAATTAGGTTGACCACTTTAATTTTAAATTCCTTACTTATGACATGTTGCATTATACGGCTCTTTGTTCGCTCACACGCGATGGTTTTGGTGTGATATCTATGTTGGGTTTTAACCACTGACCTCCATTATACAAGTACGCTGGACTAATGATACCCTTTGAAATGACAGCTATTTTTTGTGCCTATTTGAAGCGGAATCAGCTCCCCCAATGTGAGTGATAGGAACTAAATTTGACGTAAAAACACAGAATACAAATTACTCACGGACGTAAAAATGACGTTTGAAAGTCGCCATATTGGCGCTGATAGCAGTAGTGTGAGTATTTGGAACTAATACTAGTGATGACAACCAATAACGATTAAGCGCCCATTTGCAAGTTACGTCAAATTTAGTTCTCTTCCCTCTCACTGGGGGGCGCTGATTCCGCTTCAAATAGGCACAAAAAAAAGTGGGTATCATAGGTCCAGCGTACTTGTATAATGGAGGTCAGTGGTTTTAACATATTAATCGTTTTTATTCAAGTAAAGGTAAATACTAAGTATTAGTTCGTAAAAAATTAATACTGTTTTCTGTTTCTTTCTTTGTAACATTTTAAGCCGACTTACTGGATCGGAATAACGTTAACCGGCCATTATATGTATTCTGGCTCTTTTACACGGAACCTCCAAGTGACGAGCCAAAATTAACGGATTTAATAACGGATCCGAGTCAAGTCGATGTTGAATTGTGCTCAGTAAGATCTTATTATGGATATATATTTTTATGCATATATCATAATAGCATATATTCAGCAGGAGACAGTACCAGCTATATATCTGCTTATTTTCTCTCAGACCACTAGAGGAGAAAATAGACGGAGAACTTAAAGAAAATTGCATACTATAATGATGATTATAATAGATGATAATGACAATAAAAATGATTAAAATAAAGATGAAGAAAATAACAAAAATGATACCCATGACGATGACAAAAATCTAACATCACCTCCAATTTCAGACGCAAGACCAAAGCGCCTACGTCCCATACGTAGACTACTCCCGAGACTATGCACCACCATCTGACTCTCTCACTGGATCCTTGTCTAGGAGTACTGATATGTCTACCTACCAGAGCCACTGTGGTTCGTTAAATAGGCAGGCAAGCTGTGGTCGAATTGGCGCGATGGTGGGACCTGATGGTGAGTTGGTGTACGAATAGTACGCATGTAGGGGATGATACTATAATGCGAAGGAATCGCAATAGATCCGCAAGGGTTGCAGTGACTTCGTGGCTCTCATATCTTGTTGTTGTGGGTTCGATTCCCGCGTTTGAAAATTGCTGTTTTCAAATTTGGTTGAGCAGTCCTAGTTAGTCTACCCTGATTTCTTACGCTGAAGTCGATAGCCGCTGTGCACGTATCATTACATCATAATGAATACTAGATAATAATAATTAAAAGCCTCTTTATTATCCTACACTTTACAAACAAAATTACATAATATTTGATAAACATAATACATATTTTATTTAAGAGATAAAGTAATTAAAGTTAAGGCCCCTGTCGGGTATAGGCCTCCTCCAAAATTTTCCAAGTTTTCCTTGATGCAGCTTTCTTTGTTCAGTTATTCCCAGCGTATTTCTTAATTTCGTCTACTCAACGTTCTTTCGGGCGGCCTCTAGGTCTTTTGCCGCCAATTTGTGGTTAAATTTGTCCATCTCTCATCTGTCATTCTCGCGATGTGGCGATTTTTTGTTGAATGAACACTAGATAAATTTTTTTATTATTATTTTGTAGAATCTCATTTCATCATCAATAAGACCTGAAATATTTAACTCCGATCTGAAGTAAATTAAGGCCATTACTTTCGGACTATTTTTCTCTATTATTATTGTTGTCTTCTTCTGTATTATCATCTACCATGTCTATCTAAGATAATATAGTAATATTATCTTCTGTACAGTGATACCGATGGCCAACCCCGGCGCTGTGATGAGCGGCGTCGACGTGCGTTATGCTGCCACTTACGGCAACCCTTACTTGAGGGGGAGCAATGGCCCACCGCTATGTAAGTATCTTGGCTTCTTTAGCTTCTTGTTCTTTGTATACTAATTCTATTATATTTTTAACTGTATTCTGCACATCCATATACATTAATTTGTAATTTGCATTACATTTTCCAAGAACTATTTTTGTAGGCGGACTTTATAAACATAAGATTTCATCAGTATTGCCAATTTCATCGTTTCTAAAGTTAATTTTCGATTCATTATCATCTTTCATATTGCCTCTCTCGTTCTGAATATTAGTAAAAGGGAAAACAATATGATATTTTAGTAAAACCACAACAGGCAATGCTAAAGGACTAATATATCTTTGTTAATAAAAACATTGTATTTAAAACTTAAATTTTGTCACTAATTTGAAAAAATCGCATTTAATTATGTTCCTGGCCAAATAAATTTTAAAGTTATATTTTGCTTGGTATAGCTAAGTTTTATCATAGGTACTAATTATTAAAAAAAAATAAGTTTATAAAAAAACTCATTACAAGTCACAATTCTTCAGAAGCTTATTTTCTCCTTCAAGATTCTTATGAAATTCTTGGTGATAATTAAGAATTTCTTCACAGCTTACGTTGGACAGAGTATGCAGGCTTCTAAGAATGCACCGCCACCATATTACACCCTGCGGAATAATAACCATCGAACGAGTAAGTATTCTTTGTATTTTTAACCCCCTACGAAAAAGAGGGGTGTAATAAGTTTGACATGTCTGTCTGTCTGCCCGTGGTATTGAAATTGAAAGCTGACGTGATCTTCGGGATAATTATAAATTTTCCCATAATAAAAAGTATCCTATGTCCCACCCCGGGGCCTAGTCCGTGTCTGTACGTCTTTCATCAAAATCGGCCCTCTAGAATATTTTGAGCCTATTCGATGCAACAGGCTTTTCCTCTTCATAGTGACGCTTCATAATAATTATTATAGATATATATTATTTTTCATATCGTCCATACTAATATTTTAAATGCGACAGTGTGTCTGTCTGTCTGTTACCTTTTCTCGGCCAAACCACTGAATCAATTTTGTTGAAATTTCGTTTGGAGATACTTTGAGTCCCAGGAAAAGACATAGAATACTTTTATCTCAGAAATATGTACGAATTTTGACAAAGCGACTTGCGGGTCTTTAGTATTTTATAACTTTTATTACATTAAAATTTCACTTCAACGAATATTTCTAATGCTGCGTTTCCTTGCTTGCCAAGGCTTGGCAAGCATCCACAAGGCACAGGCGTCCACAAATCTCTCTTTGCATTTGGAAGTCGTTTACACGCTTGTGAATGCGTCAGTGTAATACGTACATCGATATCGATACTTTGATCTGTGTCCAAAAACCGACACTACACCGGATCAGATACAAGCGTCCACAAGCTCACGCAAGCCAAGCCAGATACTTTCTTTACACGCTTGTGCTTATGGACGCTGGTCAAGCCTTGGCAAGCATGGAAACGCAGCATTAGACCTCCAACTTGTCAATATAAGTGTTTAAAAGTTTGTAGTGTTTGTGGTCTCTCGTCGAAGAGCTCAGAAACTCTCAAGTCCATCATAGAAAAATCTTTCGTGGAATCATTATTTTAAGTAGCAAGAATATTTTTATAAAATGGCAGGTACTTTTAAAAATCCGTCTGGAGCTTATGAATGTTCTATCAGAGTAATTGATTCCTTGGCAGATTGTAAACATATTTTATTGTGTTGGGTTATTTCAAATTAAAGTCAGTCATAATCTGTTGATAAATAAGTTGTCTGTCTGTCATTGACAGACATCTGCCCATGAATTTTCTCTGATAGTACAAACATACCAAAAATAACATATCAACATAAATTTTATCAACTATGAATGATTTTTTTGGTTCAAGATTTGGTCCTTGGCACAATGTCATCTATGTAGAGTAATTATAATTAATTGCCTATGAGCAACGTCGAATGTATTTTACAATCATGGTAACCAATCATGGCCCAACGTTGTCAGGGGTCTTAAAATAATAAGCATCTAAACATTTCTCATTAATTAGTTATGTAATACAACACTGTTTAAGAAATTAATAAATAAATGTAATTCGATACTATCTCCGTCCCTTGGGAGCCTTCACAAAACCTTGTTTGAACAAAACAATGTTTGAACACAAATTAGAAATGCGAAAATGGGCCTGTTTATCTATTTGCTATATCTTTATGATTAAACCAATGAACCGATTTTGATGAAATTTGGTATGGAGATACTTATCATCCCGGAAGAATGTATGGTACCCGTGCGATAAACAAATTTTGGCGCAATGGAGTTGCAGACGTCATCTATTTTTTTCCGATATCATAACCTATTTCTTTCTTTTCAGGTACTACAACAAACCCTCCCTGTTCATCGTCATCACGCCCTGTCACCAGCCCACCTAACACCAGTTGTGCTCAGCCACAAGTAAGTACTGTCAGTGCAAATAGCTTATTTTAACATTTGATAACAACTGTGGTATTTGCACCGGTGACTCTTTGCGCTCTTAACATATCGTGGGGATGTAATTAAATTATCGGTGTATACAGATTACAGATGTCATAATTATACGTTAATTAGCCGTTTTCTAATACGTTAGTAAAAGTAGCTTGACAGATAGTGCCGGTTTTTGGCACTACCAGCGCCCTGTGCGAGATTTCTTCGGCGCCCAAGGTGTTGACAGTGTTAAAATAGTATTTTAAAAAGATAAAACTGACTTCAAAATTGTACGTAATTGAGAATTAAAATTGCCATAACTCAAAAACTAGTGAACCGATTTTAATGAAACTTGTAGTGTTCCCTAAGTGGAACAATACCTAGTACAACAAAAAAAGAATTACTTAAATCGGTCTTGTAGTTCCGGCGATATGCGAACACAAACATAAAAACATACATAAATACATACATACATACATACATACATACATACATACATACATACATACATACATACATACATACATACATACATACATACATACATACATACATACATACATACATACATACATACATACATACATACATACATACATACATACATACATACATACATACATACATACATACATACATACATACATACATACATACATACATACATACATACATACACTTTTGAAATTTGGCACATTTGTTCAGACACTGAAATAGCCTAAAATATACAAAAACATGGCAGTTCGGGAAATATTACATACATACGCGTCGAATTGATAACCTCCTTTTTTGAAGTCGGTTAAAAAGGGGCACCCATTTTTGTTTGCCTGCGGCGCCCTTTTTTATCCGGCGCTCTGGACGATTGCCCAGCGTCGTCTCCCCTTAACGCCGCTACTGTTGACAGACACGGACAAAGTGTTGTAATCCCATACTTAAGAAAATCTTTTCGCAGCGTATTCAAGTCTGCTTTCTTTGTATAGTTATGATGCTGCGGGTGACATAGGCTATTTTTTAACACGCTTTTATTACTTTACTTGTAACTACAAAATTGTAAGAAAATTTTGGAATCTTAATTTGACCCACTTTCCGGTCTTCGATTAGGATGAAATTTTGCACACGCTCTGAGTTCCGATGACAATATATGACTAGCTAAGAAACGTCATTACAAATTCAATATGGCGGTCTCCCCAAGATGGCGGACAGGCTATTTGAAATGCACCCCCATGATATGGGTATCAAATGAAAGGGTTTGCTGTCAGGAATACGGAAAAAATTGTCACGTGACTTAAATCCAACATGGCGGACATCCAAGATGGCGGATTGGCTGAAGCGTGTTTTTTTTGTTTTTTAAACTATTATATTATTTTATTTTGTACTAGATGACGTCCGCAACTCCGTTGCGCCAAAATTCGCTTATCCTTTTGCGTGCGACCTGTCAAAATTTTTGAAATACCTGGTGTCGACCCGGATTCCGGACGCGCGACATTCAGGGTTTGAAAGCTAAGTTTTTAGCTACATTATGATTTTTATAAGATTTTACCAGATTCTAAGTGGAATGATGTTAATTCACATTTAAAATCATATAGTTTATTAAATACTATTTATTTTCTTCTGAATTTATATCTCCCTAAAGATAAAATAAACCTAGTATAGTACTTAGAAAAAAGTAGCTTGAGATTTAAACAATTTTCTGATTTATTTTTAAATAAAACAATATTTGATTCTCAAATTGTATTTTATTTGCACTTCAGCATATTAGGTTTATGATACAAATCATAACTTCACATGCCACAATACACTTTATTTACACAACACTTGTTTTAAAATAAACACAAGGGTCAGCCACTTGAATGAGTCGTCAAAAGTGACTTTTATTTTCTTAATTTTTTACTAAGCCGAACGAGGTAAAGACATACCAAAGTAGTTCCTTCCTTCTTCTTTTTAATTGCAATGTGTTTTAAAGGATAAAATATATTTAAATATGCCGTTTTGAACGGGAACGAGGACGCGGCATATGGCGTCCGGATTCCGGTTCCTCGACTGTTTAGTGTATAATTGATCGCGTCCGGAATCCAGTTTATTGACACGATAGGGGTTATCGCGCGGGAACAGTATATTTTATCGGGATAAAAAGGATCCTAATTCCTACGTCCTTTCCCGGGACTTCAAGTTTCTCCACACCAAATTTCAGCAAAATCGGTTCAGTGGTTTGGGCGTAACGAGGTAGACAGACAGAGAGACATGGAAAAAAGCATTTTAAGCTTATTATAAGTACTTATTGTATTGCTTGTAAGAAAGCAGCAACAAAAAATATCTATTATAATATTACTTGCTTTTAATTATTCTTGGTGAAACCGCACCGTGGTTTCGTCAAAGAAATTTTACTTTGTAACATTAACCCTGCCTCAACTCTTTGACAAGTTTTTTTTTTAATAATTATAATGATCATTATTACATACAAAATATAAAGTATATATGAAAGTGAGACCTAAGCTTTATGTTTTTTAATACAAATTTAGGCTGTCTTTAATAGGCTTTTCACCCTTACCCTTTTAGGGTTCAGTACCCAAAGGGTAGAAACGCGACCCTATTACTAAGACTTCTATCTGTCCGTCTGTCTGACAATCTGTCTGTCATCAGGCTACATCTATCGCGATTACAATTCTCGTGATTATGTAACCAGGCGGTAGCGGTCATTGACCCTCTGTCAAAAAAAACTAGACTAGAAAGGTAAATGACCGCTGGTGCCATCTTATTTCATTTTGACTATAGACAGTTATTTTCCAGCATAATTAAAAAGAACAAGACAGTTATTTTCAATGTATTCTCTGTTGTTTTATAAACTATCCTTTTCGCACATCCTGATAATGTATCATACAAACTAAAACAAAGTTTTATCTAACCCAAACAGGGATTCAACCAAACTATTTCGAATGATAAATTTCTATATGAACTCGCTGACAATAATTGATAAACTTAGTTGTATAATCTTATTAACGCGTTGTCGAGCTATATCGGTGGTAAAGTTATTCTATTAATATCTATTAAATTACATTCAATATTAATGGGATTAAGATTGTTACTAAACGTTACCATTATTAACACGCTTTTATTAGCTTCACTAATTGTAACTATGTAAGAAAATCTTGGAATCTTAATTTGACCCACTTCCCGGTCTTCGATTAGGATGAAATTTTGCACACGTTCTGAGTTCTGATGACAATACATGACTAGCTAAGTAACGTCATTACAAATCCAATATGGCGGCCTTCCCAAGATGGCAGACAGGCTATTTGAAATGCACCCCCATGATATGGGTATCAAAAAAAAGGGTTTGCTGTCAAGAATACGAAAAAAATAGTCACGTGACTTAAATCCAACATGGCGGACATCCAAAATGGCGGATTGGCGAAAGCGTGTTTTTTAGTTTTTTAAACTGTTAAGTATATTATTTTTAATCTCTCACTGAAAAGGGGATAAGTTTGGCGTGTATGTCTGTGTATGTGTGTATCTGTAGTGGCATCGTAGCATCCAAACGGGTGGATCGATTTTGATACAATCGGTACTTTAGTCGTTGTTGGCTAGCCGCTATGAAGGCACATACATAGACTGCCAAAATCATAACCCCTCCTTTTGGCTTTGTAGTTGAGTAAAAAATATAATATGTACTGTGGGATACAACTTAAACTAGCTAGCAACATATTACCCTCTGTCGCCGCTTCTGTATCTAAAATCTATTTCTCCCAAGAGAGTCGTAAATTTTTCCAAGCTATAAAGTCTAACATTTTCGCTGTTATTTATATCAAAATACACCAAAATAATATCCTAGTTGCTATGATCCATAACCATTAAGTTCAAACGGCGAATCTAGGCACAAAACTATAAAATTTCAAAAATTTGTATGAAAAATCTGTGCCCCGTTTTAATGATTATCCCTTGATTACCTGCAAAATTTTGTCATTAAGGCCCTATAGACCCAATTTCACATGACTTTGAATCAATAATAAACAAACAAATAGTGACTTTTAAAAGGCAAAAAAAATACACATTGTTGTTTACTTAATGTTCTTTGACAATTTGTGGTTCGAAACATAATATTGAAAACTTCACTCGATCAAAAATAACTCCGAAGAGGAGGCTGAATTCGAATATTTTGTGATATTTTTCTTATTTTTCATGAAGCTTATGATAGTTTTACTTTCAAAAATCATATCTACGAAAAGCTCATAACTTAAAGAAGAATAATTTGTGGTTACATTTTGCATTTTAGTTTAATTATCGAAGTAAAAAGGTTTTTTTCTCCTATTTCGCCCTATCAAGAACGCGGCGAGCGTCGTAACCGCCACTGTTCAAGGCGCGCTGATATGAATGTTATTTCAATGTCCTTTACGTCGATATTCGTACTGACAGACATCCACCTGCTAATTTTACGGTCTATAGGGCCTTAATTCCTAATATTAAAATAAATGATTACTTCTTTCCTCATGGTTTGGGTTATAACTTTCATCTAAATCTTGATTTAAATTGTGCTCAAAAAAACAGGAGTGCGGGCAGAAGTTAAAAAAAAACAGCAGAAAAAGGCATTAAATTTCACCGCGCGGTAAATACACGGGGACTAGGGCATCGAAACCCGGACCCAATTTTCAAAACCCGGGTTTCGGGTTTTTTGTTTGATGAAAACCGGGTACCCGGGTTTTTCGGGTTTTTTTAACAATTCAAAAATTAACAATGCGAAAATACTTTACACATGATTTTCTGCGATTGCCATCACCTATCCAGTAAAATACTATTTAAATACCATTGTCTGGGGTCGCAGCAGTGCCCAACCAATTCTCGAGTAAGCTGGCACGGCCGTATCATACTTTTATCGAAGCGACTATTTTACCTCTCCTATATTTTGTATCTTGTCAATGCTAGGGATTAAGATTTTCGGGCCAAAATTAAGTATTACAACAAGCTTCACCTCCAAATTACATATATTATTTAATGTACCTATTTGTATTTTAAGAAATATATAAAAATCTATCCAAAATTTTTGAAGACATTAAATGGAAGAATAGCCTTAAATATAAAACGTATGCCAACAAATATTTATTTAATCTTTTACATTTTTATTGCTGATTGTCTAAGTATTAATAATTATTTAGTCCTGATTGATCTTGGCATACTTTATACCTGTAAATAAATTTTTGTGCCTAGTTTTTACCTGAAATTGCCTTTTGTCTGTCTTGCTACGGTATGAAGTCGAATGTTCTTTGCAATTTAAGGTAACTTTTCTCTGTCATCTAACTTACTGGAAAATCTTACATTACTGAAAAATCTTACATTACACTACACCTCAAAGCTTTTTTTGACGAACTCTGTGGCTTAGTTGGTGGGCTGTTGGTAGCTCAAGCCGGGGGTCGCGGGTTCGAATCCCGCCGACGGAACAAAAGTTTTCAAAGTTCCTGGGTCATGGATGTGTATTAAATATGTGTATAATATAATAAAAACCTTAAATTTATGTATACTATAAAAGTATTAAATATATTTCCGTTGTCTGGTACCTGTAACACAAGTCCATTAGGTACTTACCACGGGGCCAGACTGAGGTGGTGTGAAGCGTCCATAGATATTATTATTATTTTACAGAATTCATGTTACATAACCATGTGATTGATCAGAACAGACCACGTGGCAAATACGGAAGGTTGCTTTTAATGAGTTTGGAAAATTAACCATGGTGGTATGGTGTTACACACAAGAAATTGTCTCTGGTGCTGAGAAAAACTCGGCTTGTATTTCATCTGGGTTCACAAAAATCACGTATTTTAATAATTCCGCAGTGAGTATGACATCCACGGCCGGCTAAGTCTAGTCTAACATCAGTCTCTCAAGCAATGAAAAGCAATCTGCCGCATTTGCCAGACTGCAATACTGGAATACAAAATGGTTTCACATCATACTTGATGGAAACTCCTCTGCATGGTTTTGTCAGTTTCTAGGGGCTGGTTGCTCTCTTGGAACCTTTTTACTGATTGCATTGTCTTAATATTGTCATTATTTGTTATATTCACAACTAACATAACGCATAACGACAAACAAAAATCTCTTTTAAGGTTTTTAGTAAGTTAGACGACTCAAAATAATGACTTTAAATTGCAAAGAAGACTGGGCGTGATACCGCAGCAGGGCACAAAATATATTTTTTAGTAAAAATACTGTATGCCAAACATCAGATCAGTATAAATTATTACTATTTATTTGACAATCAGCAATAAAAATATCTCATTCGAATGAAAATTTCAGTTTATAAAACGAAATAAAGATTTGTTGACTTATCATTGATTTTTTATGACTGTAGATATCTGTGATTGTTTTAAAAACGATAAAATTCGGAAAATTGTTTTAATAATATGTTTTATTAAATACCAAAAAATAAGCTATCATGGTTCCATACACTGTCTTCAAAAATTCCTGACAGGTTTTTAGATATTCCAAAAGACTTTGTTGATGGGTGTATTTTATCAGCAACGGTACATACAAGTTACAACGTTTTGTCACTAACTAGTGACTTGCCCATCATCAAAAGTCTACGGTACTTTCAGCAGACTTAGAACCCTTTGAAGCTGTCCACAATTTATTTTGTAAGCCTTTGATCACATAATAAAGAAAACTGTGGTCAATTACTGAATGTTGATTGAATACTATAAAAAAAAAATCGGCCAAGTGCGAGTTGGACTCGCGCACGAAGGGTTCCGTACCATTATAGAGCAAAATTAGGGCAAAAATTGTGTATATGTATGGGAGCCCCCCTTAATTTTTTATTTTATTTTAATATTATTATTAAATATTAAAGTACACATATGTATAACTAAGGACTTAGAGAAAAATTCAAATACTTACCTGTTGCCATTATTGATATAGACCAAAAAATTAAAAAAAAATCAAGTTTTTTGTATGGGAGCCCCCCTTAAATATTTGTTTTATTTTATTTTTAATACTTGTTGTTATAGCGGCAACAGGAATACATAATCTGTGAAAATTTCAACTCTCTAGCTATCACCGTTCTTGAGACACAGCCTGCTGACAGACAGACGGACAGACAGACATCGAAGTCTTAGTAATAGGGTCCCATTTTTACCCTTTGGATACAGAACCCCAATAAGTTTAACAAGACTTGCTTCTATGAAATTTGAAAACTTTTTGCGATGGATAGATTTTTTGAAGAGACTTGGCTTTTTTTACATTGAATAGTTTTGGTAGGATTTTCAAAATATTATTATTAATAAATATTTTTGTGACAATAATTAGTCTTTAATGCTCTTGAAACGAAACTTTTACTTTAAAATATTATATTTTGTTTAATTATGACTAATAGAAATAATTAAACCTATTCTTATGTTATAAAAATAAAGAATTTGTATGTTAGTTTGTTATAAATACCTTAAAATATCAGGTCTTGCCTTCAATAATAACAAAAAAACGAAAAACCCGAAAAGCTCGAAAAACCCGGGTTCCATTTTTGAAACCCGGGTTTTTTCGTGATCCCCAAAACCCGGGTTTCGGAAAAACCCGGTCTCGATGCCCTAACGGGGACATTGCTTCCTTATTATCTTACCTTAGACTTACGAATTTTTATCAGGTCCATGTGTCCTCTAGACGAAGAGTATTTTTTTTATCCATCCCAAAAAAGTATACAACGCTAAAGAAGTTTTGACGTGAATATAATCAGTTGATACCCATCAAACCCCAAGCGGCACCCGGGTGTCGCATAACAATTGAAAATCTATTGTGTCTACAATTCCCACGATCGAGTTTATTACCTGTAAATTGTAATATAACTCTCTATCTCTCTTTCTACCAAAATGTACGCCTGCTGTTATGTTTTCTCTTCTACCGACACTCTCGAGCACACAGATTTTTTTTTTCTTCTTTCTGACTTACATCACTTTGTCTGGAGTATTATTTGTAATTTCTGACTTATACCACTTTGTCCTTAGGTGCCTAAAACCCCGCCGTCGTCCCTCCACTACGTGCTGCCATCCGGACAAAACGTGATGACCTCATCACAGATATCCACCAAAGGTACCGCATTACTGATCCCTCGGTGAACGGGCGCGAAATCAGCCTCTTAAGGACCATGCCACACGATGCGGTGCGGCGGCGGTACGGCGCCTGACCGGTGCCGCTCCGGTGTCCTACATAGAAAAATGGATGGTATGGCACACGGTGCCGTCCGGTGCGCTCCGGCGCTGCACCGCACGCGCACCGGAATCGAGACGAGGCGGGGACGCGGGGAGCTCGAGTCCGTCGCTGCTACAGTACTGCAAAACGTTGCGGTGCCGCACTCACCGTGTGGCCGATAGTACGGTGAGACGGACACCGGTGCGGTGCCGCACCGCGTCGTGTGGCATGGCTGTAAGGGTCAATTCGCCACGCGACGCGTGGATGCATTTCTAAATTTGTATCGATTTGACAGAGATCAAGACGTCTCACGCAATTGAAGTCTGTCAAATCCATACTTTAGAAATGGATCTACGTGTCGCGTTGCGGTCTGAATTGACCCGTGAAATGGTTCCTCTGTGACCTTGATACCGCGAATGTCGGCGAATCTGGGCGAGTAATTACGTTTCATCTATATCGGTTCAGCTGTTAAAGTGTGAAGAGTTAACATACTGACAGACAGATCCACACTTTCGCATTTATAATAATATTAATAACGATTTTTGGATCAAAATGACGTAAGTATGAAATGCAAGTTTTTAGAAACTTGTAAGTATTTTCTTCTATAAGAAACAAAGTGACTTAAGCGATAAACTCACGTTTCTAAGAACGTAGAATTACTTAATAGGATTAGACGGCAAACAAGCTTATGAATCACCTGATTATAGTCCATTGCTCCTCAGCCTTAAGTTTAGGGCCAGTTTATACCGAAACGCTATAACTGACGTTTTTAAAGCTATTGCATAGCCTTTATCGCGGGCTTTGAGCGCGGCGACCGAATCAAAAAATTTCGAAATGAAAAAACCTAACACACCCTACTCCGACTGGCACAGTGATGCGGCGTTGAAAGCCGTGGAACGTCTAACGTCGTTGCAGTTCGGTAAACTTCGGCACGGTATTTGTGTGCGTGCGACTAGACGTATATTATGTAAAAATGCTATGCAATAACTTTACCGCGGCAGTCCCCGAGTGCCACACGTATTTCTCAGTTTCTTTCCCAGTACTATTTATTATTTGTAGGTTTTGTATTTTTTCTAAAATTTTTTTCTTTACAGGTAACGGGTCCTTGTCAAATATAACCCATGTGTAATTTTACCAAAAATCTTCAACACAGACGTACAAGTATGGTTATAATTAGTATTAATGTTTGACTGAAGCCATTAATATTATTAAGATAAATAATGTGTTTTTATACTGTATTATTCAAATAATACTATAAAAGAAATATTAAAAAAATAAGTTATTAAGTATTTGTTTTGTGGTTACAAATCTAGCTAAATGGTAAATAAATTGTTTATACATACGTAAATGCTCAAGCGTCCGCCGATTTTTAAATAATTTGATTTTTTAATATTTTGACTTATTCAACTTTGGCACGTAAAATAACGTATGGGCTATGACTGTAAATATAATTGATAAGCAAATTGTATTATAAAAATCAAAGGTTTTCCTAGTAGAGTAATAAGTTGGGTCTTATTTTTTAATTCTGGCTGATCTTGAAATATTGACTGATTTAGAACTAATATAACCCAATCTTGTTAGCATAACAAATTGGTCACCTTTAGATGAAGACGTGAGTGGGAAGAACCAGGTTAAGTAATAGTTAAAAAATGCCGTTTTTTGCAAAAATTGAGGCTTCAGGGCCAAAAATTTATGTGTAGCCAGATGATGAAGTAGGTAAAGTTACAAGGTTTAAGGGAAAAAACCGGCCAAGTGCGAGTTGGACTCGCCCATGAAGGGTTCCGCAGCAGCAATAAGGTTTATTTTTATGAAATTAAAAGGTTTTTGTTTTATTTTTATATTTCAGTTGATTTAATGAAAGTTAATTTAAGGTTTACCATTTATGACGTATAAAAAAAAAACTACTTGCTAGCAAACTATTCAGGTTAGAAAAAAATGATATTAGAAACCTCAATATAATTTTTGAAGACCTATCCATAGATATCCCAGTCGCATAGGTTTGGAGATTTTTTTTTTTTGTTTCAGTTGTACCTATGGAGACCCCTAAAATTTTTGATAATTTTTCCATTTTTGTATTAAAATCTTAATGCGGTTCACAAACTTCATCTATTTACCAAGTTCCAATAGTATAGCTCTTATATTTTCGGAGAAAAGTGGCTGTGACATACGGACGGACAGACAGACAGACAGACATGACGAATCTATAAGGGTTCCGTTTTTTGCCATTTGGCTACGGAACCCTAAAAATGAGTAATAATTATTGTCTGTTAGTTATCTGATTTTTCTACTCACGTCTTTCATAAATTCAAGTTTTCCGTTAAAATTAACGAATAACATGTTTCATTAAAACATCCTTCACAAAGGAATAAGGCCTAAAATATTTATGAAAGCAGTTTCTAATTTGAGTCTGTAAGAAAACAAGAAATCTCGTAATTAAAAATACTTGCCAATCTTTAGTAAATATATTTTAAAGAATTTGGCCTACAATGAGATGAAAAAAGGCTTCTTTTATGTGACTTTGAAATATTATATAAGAATTAATGAAGTAAAACTTCTTTATATTAGTCATATTGTAAGAAAAAAAATTGACAGTAAAATAAAAACCCTACAAAATTATACCTGTTTTAAAAACAATTTCTTGTTTTAACCGTCCTATAGTATACGATTCTCGAAAAGCGTTAATATGAAATTGACGTTCGACTCGTCTTATGTCAATGCCATGCATATTTTTATCGGCGATTCTATAGGTCTACCAGAATCTGATGGCAAATTTTGACAGCAGATTTTCAAAAAATATCCTTGATCATTGGATAAATTTATATATTTGGATGTTTCACACACAGAATCAGCCGCTTTAAGGAAAAAAAAAGGATCAAAATATTTTATTACAATTACCCCGGTATTGCTAGAATCAATTTACTTTCTCACTTTTTGCCATCAGATTCTGGTAGACCTTTATAAGGAAGCGACAAAGAAAACGTCTTGGCTAGAGGCTCTGTACTTATCTTTAAATGTTTCATATTTTCTTAATTAAGAACGTCCAACGTTGCTAAACGTTCCAAGTTGATTATAATTAAGTTTAAGCTATCTCTAAGGACACTTTGATATTTTTAAGAAAATTTATTTACAAGCGAACTCAAAAGCCTAAACTTTGAAGCTTTAAGGTTAGATGTCAAAGATAATTAAGATTTTTATAAGTATTACTTTGAACTTTGTTAAAATAAGATTATGTTTCTATTAAAGGATATATTTCTGAAATGTTTTATCGCAAGAGGCAACACCAACATAAGCAAAAAAAGTTCTGTTCGACGTTTAATAATAATAATAAAAAAATTCTTTATTTGCACACACAAAAGAAAAGACATAAAAGCACATAAAAGAGACAAAAAAAAAACAAAGAAATAACAACAACAAAAAAAGTATAAAAATTACAAAATTGTGCAAAAAGGCGGTCTTAGGTACTGCTTTAAGGCGGGCTGAAACCCCATTTTGTTATTTCTTGATAACCGATTTACCTAGTTCCAATATAATAACGAAATGTAAAAAAATATGAGATATAGAGCACAATATTGAAAAGGGTTTAAATCAAAAACATTTTAATAAAAAATAATACTTTCGCTGTAATTAATTTACAAACTCACCTCCGACAAAACTCTTTGTCATCGAAATATAAGTATTAACAAGAATAACTTACATTTTATTTTAATAAATTGTCAATGAATCTATTTTAAAAAGGTCTGAAACGAATAATATTTTTTCTTAATATTTATTTCGAAAGATATTTAAAAAAAACACACGATAAATAAAATAGAGAAGATCCACCCGTCGTAACTTACAACTTTATGCCAAGCTAAAATGAATCTTATTGCGATGCGTACACGCTTGGCATTCGCGTTCGCAAGGTTATCGTTTTGGAATTGAGGTAAGTGCTCGCCTTAAGCAGTTTCTTCCAGAGAACCGACGTTTGACAACGTTTATATCAATATTCTGATAATATGACGTGTGCAACATGGCGGATTTTGGATTATTTTGTGTATGTGCTAGTAGTAAGTAGCGCCCTCTGCTTTGAAATCTGCGTGATATTGACTATTCTAAGAAGTAGTCACTAATTCTAATATTGGTCTTTTACTGAACGGGCTAGGGTTGATAACCGTCATTTTCTAAGTTTTCCTATCAAACGTTATTATAATGAAGGATTGAAATATTATATTAATTTATCACATTTTCATATCAGGATGTGTGTAATGGCAATTTCATTTACGTGGCATGTGCGATATAAAAACATTTTTTTTATTTTCTTCAAAAACGTACTTACTCGCCTGTTGTGCACTAATAGCAAATAACTCACACCGTACACGTAAGCGTAGATCGTTTGTAACTGACTTAAAAGTGGAAATTTCTAGAACAAAAGTTAATTCAATTTTATACAATATAAGCTGTAAATTTATCATCTGTCTCGAGTACGTGGTACCGTGATTCTTGGCTCACAGCTTTGTTGTCCGCCATATTGTTCGAGAAACAACACTACTTATTTAATTAAAACTTAACCAATTAGATAATGATAGAAAAGAAAGGGGCTAACAATTGTTCCTTGCGGAACGCCGTGTGAGCAGCTCTTTAATCAGTGTACTTTCTGTCAGTGCCAGATTCAGACAGTGCGGGGCCTATAGTACGAACTTTTTAAAAAATATAATGTATTGCCTACAGTAGATGCCACTAGTTTGTAATTTGTGATAATGTCGTCGATACAAAAAAGGCATTAAATAGCAATTTTCGGTTTTTTAATGGGGTTTGATTAGGTACCAGTATAGCTAAATACACTGAACTAAGGAAAACAAATATACAAACAATTGTTGCTTATCTAGTCCCCTGTACGAATAGCTAAATATTTTATATACAAATAAATAGCATTTCCATTTATAAGAAAAATAAAAAACGCTCTCAAATTTCTTCGTACATTTTCGCCCTATCAAGAACGCGGCGAGCGTCGTAACCGCCACTGTACAAGGCGCGCTGATATGAATGATATTTTAATGTCCTTAACGTCGATATTCGTACTGACAGACATCTGCTGACACCTGCTAATTTTTATGTGATACAAGCGGATAGAGCCTGCAACACAGTATAATTTTCTAGCATTTATTAAGCATTGGGGTGCGGAGCCCATAGCTTTTGCTACATTTGCTACGCGGGTAATCCGCCACTGCACGTATATAGAAAAAAGCTTATATTAGCAAACGTAAGAACAAAGAGCTATTTCACATTATATTAAATTGACATGCGTATAAAAAGGGGGCTATTCTGTAAAATATTTAATAGAGCTTTATATTAGAAGTTATTGTTTTGATGTTCCTATGTTTTATGACTTTTTACTTATTATCTTCATTTATATTTAGTACTTATTTAGAATGCCAGAGAAAGAAAAAAAATGAGATAGAGAGAGAGAGAGAGAGAGAGAATATACATCTGCAATAGATCGAATATATCTCGATTTAACGCAGTGATAACGCAATGCAGAAATGATGCGGCAATTTTTAATTTTCGTCGCGCTGTAACTATTTTTTAAATTACTTATAAAAATGTTGAAACAACTACTTCCAGATAAATGTTTTTGTCGTTGTCTGATACGTTTGGAAGATGACTGGGTAGACAGACGATATATCGATGGTTTAATTTTTTTTACCAGGGGGTGAAATTTTGTAAATTGCATTTTAATGCCTTATTTTACGAATTAGATTATGTTTTGTATTTTTTCCATTTATTGTACAAAGACTTAAAATGTATCTGTTTTAATTTATGGAATTTTCAATTTCGTATAATAGTTAATCGTGTATGACAGCCTCTTAATTTTCTTTTATTCTAACTCTTTTATAATGAAGAAATAACTATTATATAATTTTTCATAAGACTGCTTTTGTATTTTGTGTAGATAATAATGTAAATATTACTGTAAGTTTTCCTAAGAATGTTTTTGGATTAGGTCTATTCTGGAGTGAGTTCACTAGAGTTACTACGAGGTCAGTCAAGAAAACATTTTTGTCAATTAATAATAAATATGATTTAGTGACTTAACTCGTGGATTCAACCATTTTTTTATGTTCTGAGAAAAATGGTCTAGTTCTCTGCGTAAGGGTAATGCAGACCGCAACGCGACGCGTAGAATATGCATTTCTGGATTTGTATGGATTTGACAGATTTCAACTGCGTGGGACGTCTTGCAAATCTGTCAATTCAGTACAAATTTAGAATTGCATCTACGCATCGCGTTGCGGTCTGAATTGACCCTAAGCCACCGCCCACTAATTTGCAACGGATAATTTTGATCTGTAACAATGAGTGGCTAAGGGGTGAAATTTTTAAAATTCACCCCCTTTTTACAGTGAACCACTCATAGAATAGACCCGCTTTGTAAATTGAATTGACTGTGGTATTAAAATAAAATGTTTGATCGATTTCAATTCGTTTTATTTGTATTTCTTACCTTTTTAATTCGTTTCCATGAAAAATGTTGTATCCTTTTATATTATATGAAGTGAGCTATTTTCAGGATTAAAAAATCAACAGCGACCACAGGAGGTCGTAGCGCCAAAAAACGTCGTAACAGCGAAAACAATTTTAAAGAAGAGCCAGTTTTTGCTGTACATACAAATAATCGCTTGTTAGAATATAGTTATTTATTACAATGGTCTTTAATAACTCGTTAATTTCATTAAAATTAGGATTTCATACTTATGTAGCCCTCGAAACAAAAATTTTTTACTTAAAAATAATTTAGCCCAAAAATACGACTTGTTGCATAATCTTTTATCTCTCAAAGCGTCTGAAGAAATATTAATTTTTAAAAAATATGCAGTTTATTGAATAAGCACATTTCTATGCGTACGTTACCCCAGCCAGATGTTGTCGATTTCTTAAACATTTTTCGTACTCCTAATTAAAGCGCAGGCTCCTATAAATGTGCCCAAATTTTTATAATTAGTGCGCTTGTAGTTTTCTTGAAAAACTCGAAAAAAACAGATCTGGCTGGGGTAATGTTTGTAAACATTACCCCAGCCAGAAGTTTTTTTTTCTAAGGCATGTTTTGAGATAAAAAGTATGCAAATAATTTAAGCGTTGCAAAGCGTTAATTTGGGCACTAAAATTTTGTTTGTAGCTTGATCCATTGTGAAGATATTCAAAATCCTGCTGGGGTAATGTTTGGCGACTTGTCAGATCTCGAAGACTACTGGATGGAAGTCTACAATTTTCGGCACACGAGTTCACGCGACTTTGCTTAAATTAGTGCCATTTCTATAGGTTTGGTGTATTTTGCAGAGCCAAAGGCACGCATGATACTGCAATATATAATATTAAATCAATTTTAAAACGGGTAGTTCAAAAAAGATCACGTGATTACTCGACGGCCTCTATATATTACTGTATAACTTTTTGTTACCCCCTGTTTAGTTTAATGTCTAGTCTTCCAACTGTATACACATGTATACTATATACTGTAAATAATGTTTCAAGTGGTGCTGTCACTCCGGGCCTGGCGTGAAATTGGCTGGTCGTACCGGAACGGATGAAGGAATTGTGAGTAACCTTTTGGCGTTCCTTAAGGGATAGGGGTTTTGTTTTTTTAGCCCGCAATGTGTGATCTAATAAAAGAGAGGGTTTTTCAAAAATATTTGTGATTATGTTCACTTTTTCAAAAACATTTAAAGTATTCGTTTTTTTGTGTTTGTCTGTGATTGTGAGTGTGTGTGGCTCGCAACTCGCAAGCCACAAAGTGTCTGTTGTGACAAGATTCAAAATAATGTATGTAAGTAAGTTTGAATTTTCAGGTATGTATGTTTGTGTGTATGATAATGTGATGATCCCATTTTAATGCAGTTTTTATGTTTGAAAGCTGACGTTACGACAGCCAAAATGTTTATCCGACTTTTCTAGAAGCGGAATATAAAATAATCGGACAAGTGCGAGTCGGACTCGCGCACGAAGGGTTCCGTACCGTTATGGAGGAAAAATAGGCCAAAAATTGTGTTTTCGTATGGGAGCCCTTAAATTAAATATTTATTTTATTTAAATATTAATAATAATTATTAAAGTAGACATATTAACTAAGGACTTTATAAAAATTTCAAGTGCCTAGTAGTTACCATTATTGATTACGAGCAAAAAAGGCCAAAAAATTAACGTTTGTTGTATGGGAGCCCCCCTTAAATATTTATTTTATTTTATTTTTAGTATTTTTAGTTATAGCGGCAACAGAAATACGCAATCTGTGAAACTTTCAGAAGTCTAGCAGTCTAGCTATAGCGGTTATTGAGTTACAGCCTGGAGACACAGACAGACAGACAGATAGACAGACAGACAGACAGACGGACAGACATCGAAGTCTCAGTAATAGAGTCCCGTTTTTACCCTTTGGGTACGGAACCCTAAAAACATTTATAAGTTAGCAGATGATGGTCCAATACAAGTTATTACAAAAATGTACAGAGGAATATTCGCTTATGATTGTCAATTTTGCATGCTATAGACAGCTCCGCTATGGTGACAATCTTGGGCTATCTATCATAGCGAATCAAAGAATTAAATGTTTTGGCATTTTAATAATTCATTTATCGCACGGGAACCGTACCCATTTTCCGGAATAAAAAGTATCCTATGTCCTTTCTCGGGACCCAAAGTATCTCCGTACCAAACAGTAAAATCGGTTCAGCGGTTCGGGCGTGAAGACGTAAAGACAGACGGACACTTTCGCATTTAAATTATTAGTATGGAAGTACTTAGTTGCTTAGAGCCTTAGATATTTGAAAGGCAAATTATGAGATAAAATCACCCTACTGAAGCAAACTCTGAATATTAGGTAATTTATTTTTCTCCCGTATCAAAGTTGTGATTCTAACAAGATTTCGCTGCAGCCTTTTTAGATTAAATTTTGAGCTGAGCTTAGCCAATTGACATTTCTTAACTCATTTTTATCTGAAATGTGGATCTTGAGAAAGTTTAATATGACCTGATTGCTAGCGCTGAATATTTTCAGTTTTAAGGGGGTGACTAACACAAAATTGTCGATTTTATAATTCATTTTTATACTTGAAAATAAGCCCCGAATTATTTCCTATTCTAAAAATAGATAATACATTATATTTCCAAGAATTTGATCTGAGCGAAAACACGATATCTTAAAATTTTCTCGATAGAAAAAAATCACAAAGATGCATCTAATTTTCACGAATTTTTCATATATTGCCATAACCGTGCATTAAACTAAGTTATTATTTTAACACATTGTATAAAATTTTATCATTGAGACACTGACTTAGCGGACTTTTAAAATGTTGTATATTTATCGAGTTATTAAGAAAAAACTAACTTGGCGATGATTCCGCGTCGTCCTTTTTCACCTGGTATATGAAAGACGGGCGTGAGTGTGAAGAGAGAAGGACGATGATTGATTTTTTGCGTTAGTCGTCCTCCTAACCCCGTATTTTTTGCTTGCGGGTGAACATTTTTACACCCTTTTTTTGTGACAAGGTTGGATGTGTCTAAAAACTACAAAGATATAATATCTATCTATCTATCTTTGTAGATTTTAGTCACGATCTTATAACCCAAGGTAACCTTTTAATTTAATTACAAAACTATTATTGCGGTGATGATGAACAGTAATGATGATGATCACTCGCGAAGTTGATGATGACTCGCAGTGATGTCAACTAGCGGTAATGATGACTATCGGTGACAACGACTAGTGATTTTGATGATTCACGCTGTTGATGACCTAATGATGATCACTCGTGGTGATGATGACTCGCAGTGATGTCGACAAGCGCTGATGAAGACTAACAGTGACGGCGACTTATGATTATATTCACGGTGTTGATAACGACTCCGTGAGCTGAACACTGATGTTGATTACTGTGGCGATAGTGAGTAACGACTTATGGTGCTGACTAGTGGTGATGAAGACTCATTGTGATGATGTTTAACGGTGATGATGATGAATACAACGGTTCCATTTCTGTTATGATAAGTATTGACAATGATGATGATTCGTGGCGATGTTGATTACTAGCGATCATTACTTATGGTGACGACTAGTGGTGATGACGACTAGTAATGAATAATGGTGATAACTAACGGTGATGATGATGAACACAACGGTTCCATTTCTGTTATGATAAGTAAGTATCGGTGCGGTCAGAGGACGGCGATTGAACGTAAACATAGCGCCATATTGCTCTAGATTCAATATAAAGTACACTTCAATACATCTTTGCTAATATTAAATGAAAGTTTTTCTGTCTGTTTACCATGTCTGTCTTTTTTTATGAAATAAGGGGGCAAACGAGCAAACGGGTCACCTGATGGAAAGCAACTACCGTCGCCCATGGACACTCGCAACATCAAAAGAGCTACAGGTGCGTTGCCGGCCTTATCTGTTTATTACCTTCTCACGCTAAAACTGATGAATCCATTTTGTTTCAATTTGGTTTGGAAATCAGTCACCCAAAAAAGGACATAGGATGGATTTATTTAAGAAAAATGCAAATTTCTTGTGCAATGAATGAACTTCTACGTTAGTAAACAATATTACCGGATTTTATGTTTTAGTCAATTTTATACTTTACTCAAGTACTTACATATTATTGCCCGCTACTTCGTTGCGATTTTTATTGATTCCCTAGGAACCATGCATTTAATTGGTAAATAAGCTGTATCCTTTTCTTATACTCAAAGTACATGAACACCAAATTTCATCAAAACCAATAAAGCTGCTTAAAAGCGAAAGACGTAACAGACAGACACATTTTTACCTTTAAATATTATTGTAAATTACATTAGTATGGATTTCTCAAATATTCCTCTATTTGACTGTACATAATAGGAACATGGGATGCAAAATTGAATTGAAGCTCGAATAATTATGTTGAATGTCCAGCTGTCCTCTCAAACTACTGATGGGCTGAGCTGCTACATTTGGAATTACGAAGACGAACGTTATTACAACTCTGATCTAGACCATATTCCTAAAAAAAAAAAACAGTTTTATTGATCCCAATTTTTTCAACCTCTTTTTTACCCCGAATTTTAAAGGTTTTTTACGCATTTTTAGCCCAGTTCTTTTGCAGGTGTCATAAATAATTATGTTGAATGTCCATATGTAATTAAATATCGCTGATGATTTTGCATGTGATTTTGACTTCGAAATGTCTGCCATAGAATTGTTATACCAAAAAATAATTATTTTATGCATATACAGAACACCTAGTAGTTGTCCCAATGTCTTCATAGATAAATTAGAAAAAATATTATTACAATTAAATCTAAGATCCAGAAAAATTATTCTGTGCGGTGACTGGAATCTTGATACCCTCAAACCTAATAAAAGTTGTCTAGAATTACAAAATATGCTTAAAATTTTTAACATTACAATGCACATAAATGTGCCTACCAGAAAAACGACTTGTATTGACCAATTTGCTTCAAATTTAAAAGAAACCATCACCGAAACTCACTATCTGGCACTTTCAGTCCACGAAACTGGACAAACACTCACTATAAAAATAAATCAAAATCGAAAATTAATGAATTGGGTAGAAGAGTACGTTAGGGATTTTAATAAAAATAACATGGACAAGTTTATTGAATGCATTTCCTCACTCAGTTTTAATGAGGTTTATGAAAAAAGAAATGTTAATGACGCCTTTAATGTTTTTCACGAATTGTTTAGTTTGTTTTTTGATCTTTGTTTTCCTTTTATAAAATGTAAAAAAAAAGAGCAATAGCTCTTGGCTTACTAAAGGAATAAAGAAATCTTGTACTAAAAAAAGAAAATTATATTTGATTTACCAGCGAAGAGGAAATGATAAAAAAAGGAATTATAAAAACTATAAAAAGTACAATACTATGCTAAAAAAATGTATTTACAAATCACGTCAACTACAAAATAAAAAATATATAGACAACACAAAAAATAAAGGTAAAGCAGTTTGGCAAATCATAAATGATGATATAAAAGATACTAATAATGAGCAGGAAATAGAAAAAATTCAATACAATTATGAAATATATACTAACGCTAACGACATAAGCAAAGCCTTTAATACGTTTTTTTATAAATTTGACTAATAGTAATAATTTTGTATATAATTCTGAGGAAATCGCAAAGACATTAAAAATTAATAATGCAAATTCAATATTTATAACACCAACGGATAAAATGGAAGTAAATGACATTATTAAACATTTAAAAAATACAAACTCAGTTGGTATAGATAATTTAAACACTAAATCGATAAAAGCATGTGCTAAGTATATATGTGAACCGCTAAGCTACATAATAAATCTTTCGTTTGATGAAGGGACTTTCCCAGATAGTCTAAAAAAATTAATTGTAAAACCTTTTTATAAGAAAGGCGATAAAAAAGAATTAAATAATTATAGACCTGTAACATTAATTCCTGTAATATCGAAAGTATTTGAAAAGATCATGTTAAAAAGGTTATGCAGTTTTGTGAAAAAATATGATTTATTAAAAAATGAACAATTTGGGTTTAGAAAAAATAGAAATACCACACTAGCATGCTTTAATTTAATTAAAAAAATTACGGAAAGTCTAAACGATAAAACTTTAATTACAGCTGCCTTTTTAGACATGAGCAAGGCTTTCGATTTTGTCGATCATAAGCTTCTTCTCCATAAACTGGAAAAATATGGCATAAGAGGCAAAGCACACGATTGGATAAAAAGCTACCTAAATGGAAGACAACAATGTGTACAGATTACTAAAGTACAAAAGGGAACTAAAGTTAGTAGTAGGTCAAAATTTTTACAAAATGATTACGGTGTTCCCCAAGGAATCCTATTGGGACCGTTCCTCTTCCTATTGTACATTAATGATCTTCCTGAAGCTATCGAGGAAGACTCAATATTATTTGCAGATGACACAACTATACTTATTAAATGTAAGACCAAACAATCTTATCATAATTTAATAACCTCTACACTAGACAAAATCTTTACATGGCTAAAAAATAATAATTAAAAAATTAATCTTGACAAAACAAAATTAATACAATTTCGTGACTATCGTACTCGCTCTATTGACATGAATATATCTTTTGACGACATTAAAATTGACAATGTTAAATGTACAAAATTTTTAGGTCTTATGGTTGACATGTATTGTGACTGGAAGTCACATATTAATTTCATATGCGACAAACTAGATAAATTTGTGTTCGCGATCAAAACATTACGTTTAAAAGTTTCTACGGAGGCAGCGTTAACTGCATATCACGGTTATGTGGCATCGGTTCTCTCATACGGTCTGTTGTTATGGGGGAACTCGGTTGAATTTGAAAAGGCTTTTCGGGTGCAAAAGAAATGCATAAGGGCTATTTGTGGAGCCTGGTCGATGCACAGCTGTAAACCTCTATTTACAAAACTTCGCATATTACCCCTTGTGTGTTTATATATTCGTGATCTCTGTGTATTCGTTAAGCAAAATCCACAATATTTTACACTTAACTCAGACGTAAATAATAGGAGTGCTACTCCAAGATTTAAATATAAATTATATATGCCACCATGCCATCTAGATGTATATAAAAGAAATGTTTGTATTAGTGCTATTAAAGTATATAATAAACTTCCTGATAGATTTAAGGATTTGAAATTAATTAATTTTAAAACTCAAATAACGAAGTGGCTGTTAGAAAAGTCTTTTTATAAACTTGACGAATACATGAAATATGTTGAAGAGATAAAATAGATTATATTATTTTAATTATTAGCAATGACATTTTTATTATTATTTTTTTACTTAAGATTAATTATTCGACAATATTTTTTTTATTAATTTTAATTATTTATTTTATCTTTTACATAATATTTCTTTTATAATTATTATTGGTGTATACAGTCTAATAATTTTATATCAATATTTAAAGTGATTTTATATAATATTCTATTTATAAGTTAATTTTATATTATAATGAATTGCACGCCATTGTAATGGCAAGAATGTACTGGAACTTTCATATTATATTATAAGACCAAGATCATGTACTACATTCTGGCAATAAAGGAATTTGATTTGTTTGATTTGATTTGATATGCAGCTGTCCTCGCAAACTACTGATGGGGCTGAACTGCTACATTGGGAATTATGGAGACGAACGTTATTACAACTCCGATCCACATTCCTAAAAAATCGGCCAAGTGCGAGTAGGACTCGCGCACGAAGGGTTTCGTACCATTATATGCTCTATATAATGGTAAGAAAATTAGGCCAAAAATTGTGTTTTTGTATGGGAGCCCCCCTTAATTTTTTATTTTATTTTAATATTATTATTAAATATTAAAGTACACATACAACTAAGTACTTTGAGAAAAATTCAAGTACCTACCTGTTGCCATTATTGATATAGAGCAAAAAAGGCCAAAAAATCACGTTATTTGTATGGGAGCCCCCCTTAAATATTAATTTTATTTTGTTTTTAGTATTTATTATTATAGCGGCAACAGATATACATAATCTGTGAAAATATCAACTCTCTAGCTATTACCGTTCTTGAGTTACAGCCTGGAGACAGACAGACAGACAGACAGACACACTTTCGCATTTATAATATTAGTATGTAAAAATCTCATCATCCAAGCTAATATTTCAAATTGGAAAGGGTAGGTGTCCGTCTGTTATCTCTTCAGGTCCAAACTGCTGAATATAACAATAATATTATGGAGTTATAATATTTCTTTGTTAATTATAATTTACTAAAAGACGCCCGCAACTCCGTTGCGCCAAAATTGTTTATCGCGCGGGAACCGTACATTTTTCCGGGATAAAAAGTATTCTATGTCCTTTCCCGGGACTTCAAATATCTCCATGGCAAATTTCAGCAAAACCGGTTCAGCGGTTTGAGCGTGAAGAGGTAACAGACAGACAGACAGACGGACAGACAGACAGACACACTTTCGCATTTATAATATTAGTATGGAAGTATGGATATGCTTACATTTTTTGTCAGTCGCAGTGATTTATTTGGACAGAAATATCGCAGTGATTTGCTCGCAAGGATTTGGCGATCATTTACTATATTTGGCGTTCGATTACAATTTGAAGTGTAGTCGTGACTAAAATAGCTGGTATTGCAATTTTAGATTTTCTTTTTTTGGTTTTAAGTATCTTTTTTTTTTTTTTTTTTTTTTTTTTTATAATAAGGGGGCAAGCGAGCAAACGGGTCACTGATGGAAAGCAACTTCCGTCGCCCATGGACACTCGCAGCATCAGAAGAGCTGCAAGTACGTTGCCGGCCTTTTAAGAGGGAATAGGGTAATAGGGGAGGGTAGGGAAGGGAATAGGGGAGGGTAGGGATGGGAATAGGGAATGGGCCTCCGGTAAACTCACTCACTCGGCGAAACACAGCGCAAGCGCTGTTTGACGCCGGTTTTCTGTGAGAACGTGGTATTTCTCCGGTCGAGCCGGCCCATTCGTGCCGAAGCATGGCTCTCCCACGTATAAAACAAGTTTAGGGTATCAGATCATTTTTTGGTGGTCCTTATATTTGTTCCCTTAAAATATGCCTCTCAGTGCGGCCGTAAACGCTTAAGCATTAGAAATTCTTCCCTAAACCATCAAATTTGTTGTGACAAACACACAGACAATGCAACAACAGACCGGAAACGGAAGGCTGTACCACTTCCGGCCTAATTCACACATACATTTCCCTTTGTCTTTGTTTCACATGAAATATGAAACAAGTTGAATATACAAAGTGCACTACGGGCTCACGGAAAATTGGCGCCAAATTTGTAGCGTTCATAAATTATGTAAGATGTTCCAAAGTATTTTCAGCCCGACGAAAAAAGGGTGCGTGTCTGTCTGAGTGTGTATAACACTTTTATTAATTAATATTTTATATCACTTTTATTAATTACTAGTAAGAACTAAACTGTATTATAATTTTATTAGGGTTCCGTACTCAAAGGGTAAAAACGGGACCCTATTACTAAGACTTCGTTGTCTGTCCGTCTGTCTGTCCGTCTGTTTGTCTCCAGGCTGTATCTCAAGAACCGCTATAGCTAGAGTTCTGTAATTTTCACAGATTGTGTATATTGATTGCCGCTCCCATACAACAAACGTGATTATTTTGGCCTTCTTTGCTCGATATCAATAATGACAAATGGCAGGCAGTTGAAATTTTCACAGAATCCTCAATTTTGTGTGTACTTTAATAATTAATAATAAAATTAAAATAAAATAAAAATTTAAGGGGGGCTCCGATACAAAAACACAACTTTTGGACTATTTTTTCCTCTATTATAACGGTACGGAACCCTTCGTGCGCGAGTCCGACTCGCACTTGGCCGATTTTTTATACACTACAGCTAAAGTAAGGGTCGTGCAGATGTAGATATTTTTTAAGTCAACATAATCTTCTCGTATAAATTACAGATATTTTAACTAGAAAGAAATTATCGATATTTGCTGTGACGCTCTAAATGCCTTACGTAATTTATAGATGCCCCCTATCACTTACTAAACTGAAGATGATCAAAGTTAGCTAATTTGAATCAAAGCCTTATTCTGTGTGGCGGTATTTAGTGGAAGTGATAACGCTGCGATGAAGTTCTATGTTTCAGTCTTCTCATTTTCGCCAGATAATCAGGGTTTGCGATTGAGTTGAAGTTTTAATCTTTTTTCAATTTTAATGAAATTAATGAAACCAAGTAATTTTACATGTGGGTATGATCTTAACTTTTAAGCTTGTTAATGTTTTGAAAATGATTCATAGGCATACAGTGTGTCTAGGTAGTTTGGTAGGGTGAAACAAACCTAGCCGTCAGATTAGTTTTGTTTCAAGACTAATATTGAGTATCCACTTAGCATAACGAATTAAAACGTAGGAGTTAGGACATTCTTCTCCCTATAAATCAATAATATAAACATTTTTGTACAAAGTTTTTGTCAATCACGCCTTCTGACATTTTTTTTAATATTATCTTACTCCAAGTAGAATTTTTAAATAACAATTTAAACGGAGCTTCTACCAGATTATTTTATATCTTACTCCTTTAACATTCTCAAAGCATATTTCATGTGGTTCGGCCTTTCAGAATAAGGCTATGTTTGTTATTAATCAGTGTATTGTATGGGACAATAGACGTCTGTGTTTTGACATCGATCGTTACATACCCTTTGAGCTGAGCTCGTCTAAGGTCTTGTTACATGCCAAGACACGAGATCTACCAATAATATAAAGCGAAAGTGTCTTTGCCACTGCACAAGTTTTTAAGCTTCATATTGCATAGCTTTTATCGCGGGCTTAGAGCCGGTTTCGGTGACCGAATCAAGAAATTCCGTAACGAAAATAAACCTAACACCCCCCACCCGACCAGCAAAGCGGATGGCGTTGAAAATCGTGCATCGTCTAACGCCATTTCAGTTCGGCAGACTTTGTGTGCATGCGACTAGACGTATGCAAATCACAATTGCATAAGTTGGTAAAAAATACTAAGCAATATCGTTACCGCGGCAGTACCCAAACGCCACAATAACTTTTATCGCGGGCTTTTAGCGCGGCGACCGAATCAAGAAATTCTGTCACGTTAAACCTAAAAACCCCCACTCAGACGTCATCGGTGTACAGCATTGGCGCAATTTTGATCTGCTCTATAAAAAAAAAGATAAAGAACACGTGTTTGCTAAGCCCCCTGCACCCTCTCGACTTTAAATTAAAATTCTACCCACTATTAGTAGAAAACATATTAGAATTCCCATACAGAGATGAAAATTCAGAAGCAAAAAGTGCACTTCGCTCGATTTATGTTCAAGTGAGGATTTACGATCGAAGTTTGGCGCGATTTACGACTGGTTAATGAACTTTGCTGAATGGGGTATAAATGACCCCCGAATAAAGAATGGGACTATACGGGGCTTGAATAACCCCATTTCTAAAAAAAACGGGTTGAATTTTGGGAGTGCTGGCAGAAGAAAAAACTAGGAAAACGAAATATTTTCGCCGCGCGATCGAAAGCATGTTTATGACTTCCTCTTCTATTCCGCGGTAGTAGGCTTATTCCCTCCGTCTGACGAATTTTCGATCAGTCACGTGAGACTTTTTTTAGTTACCGGCATTTTATAACTTCCTCTTTTACGTGAAAAGAGCACAACACAGCATGTAAACAATAAGAAAGTTTTCACTTCAATAGTTATTTTATAGTTTTCATACCAAATTTAAGCAAAATTGGTTCAGTGGTTTGGGCATGTATAGGTAACAGATAGACAGACACGCATTTATAATGTTGGTATGGATAAGTGCCATCGAGGAAATTGATTCCTAGGCAGTTGACGGACCTACGTCATTTGGTCGGCTTATGTCAATTTAATGTTAGCCATGTGATCGGTCGGATGGGTTTGACATTAATTAGGTCCGCTATCTTCCTAGGAATCAACTTCTCTGATAGTACATTATTATCAAGGCGAGCGAAGCGAGCCCTAGTATATCCCACAATCTTTACATTTTGTGGTACACTTTACGGAAAAACTATCACGCCTATTGATTTGTGCTTTAACATAGTAATTTTTATTTATATGTAGATGTGTTATCATCAGTCAGCCAAGGTATGACGACGCGAGCCCTCACAAAGCTCGACTTTTAGCTAGTAAATAACACAGAACAAACAAATCAGTGAGACAAAAGTTTAAAATCGCTTTGATTTCCAAATTCCCATGTACCCTTTTGAATGACTATAAAATCCTCCCCTATAAATATCAGGTAGATCGTAAAGCGATATTTTGTAGAGGCAGTAGAATATACTGAAGTGGGACGCGCCTCTAAATACAAACAAAATTGATTACGTGCGGCGCATTGGACGGTTTATGTGAGAGATGCAAGCACGTAAATCCGCCAGGGTTTTTCAACCCTATCTTGCGACAGCTATGCAAAAGCGATTTGACAGAAGAGATTGCACAATAGTTGCTGTCAGCAGTTAAAAATCAAGTAATTACCCTGCGCAATGTATGCGCTTATAAATCTAGAAATCCGGTTTAAAATAATTATTTGGTGTAAGGCATCCATTATACGCGCATGCAAGCGTCAGTCAATTCCGTCAGTCATGACTGATGGACTGACGAATGATATTAGACGGTCACTCAATTCTCTTCAGTTTTATGTCAGTCAAAGCCAAAATTTTCAAAGGTATACGTTTCTAATTTTTTTTCCAATTTTGTCAGATGTGACAAAACTCACTCAAAAGTCATGATTGATGGTTGCATGACAAAAAACCAAAATATCCAGATAACGGTCAATCAATTTCATGCAACCATCAGTCACTGCATTACACGACAGGTTATGTATCAGTCACAGTCATGACTGTGGTAAAACTGACAGCAAAACCTACCGTGTAATGGATGCGTAAGGGTTTATAAATTTGATGACAGCTGTTTGACACGACAAAGATACAAAGCTCTGTTTAGTGACAAGCTTGAAACAGGAAAGTGAGGGAAAATTATTTTTGTCAATTTTTAAAACTACCAGGCAACACTTAGGTTACTCGAATGCTTCACCGACAATAGAAGCCTACACTAAATTAAGTGGTTTAGTAAAATTAATTATAGAAATGCTGCTGATGATTTCCCTACTTATAAGGCAAAGCTTTGGAGTTTTTTTAACTAAAACTACATTTTTCCCAAGTAATCGGTTTTTAAGATACTGCTGACAGATCTATCTCGTTTAATTGACAGCTACGATGCGACAAACACAGAACTATTTAAACTAGCAGAGACACATTGAAACTTACTCATCCCTCTGTTTTCGTCTACGAATTTTTCATCCTCTTTTATGTCCTTTTTAAAAAAATATATGTAAGAAGGAATAAAACTTCATCATAATCTAGTTATAGTCAACATACGATTTTTTACTATTATTTATATTACCCTATGGTTTTATGTAAACATTACAGTTTCCCATATTTTTTTAGTCGAGGTGAAAAATAAATAAAATCTAAGGCATCTATCGCATAACACCGTCCCGCTGTCCAAACAACGTGAGAGGCATTGAACAAATATTAATTTTATTAAACCGTTCACAAATGTGCACAGAGCTAGATGTTTGCTTTACAATTATATTTTAATTACATTTTATAACTCTTTTTTGGAAGTCGGGTAAAATTCCGACTCGATGTATTCCATACTAATAATTTTCACGCTTAAATCACTAAGATGATTTTGATAAAACAAGTGGTATTTATAAAATGGATAAAGCAATGAGCATTTGGATTTAATCTAGATATAGTTTTTTTCTTTTTTCATCTATAAATTTTTACTTTGTATAAAAATTAAATATATTTTGGCTCATTAAGATCGTAATAATTATTTTTGGTTTCCATTTTTATTCTCTACAGTAAATGACACTTTTCGAAATGGCGGCAGTACGGGCGCCATGTTGGAAAGCTTGTGAAAATAAAGTGTGCGACATATTATCGGACGTACAATTAAATCGAAAACATATGTATTGTAAATCGAATGGAATGAGTGTTGCCAGCTGTTAAACTGAAAATGTTGCTACATTTGTATTTATTGTTGTGTTATTGTACCAATGTTGCCTTTTACAATCCAAGATTGAAAATCCAAAAGTTTGTAGCTGTTTGTAAATCGATCCTCTTTACAGTAATACATACGTATATAAAAATTGTGTGTCTGTCAGTAAATAGATCTTCCCCATGCTTAAACCACTGATTTAATTTCATAAAAATCACTTGTTTACTTTGTGGTCTAAAAACATACACCATCCTCGCCATAATTAATATAAAAACATCAAGTATAATATTAAACAAACAAGAATTATTTTCTTTCATAGGCCTATGTTTAATGTTTTTGGATTTGATACATATCTATTTTGATTATGTTTTACTTATATGCAGACTAGATCACGAGAAATTACATAGGCTGCTTTATCTCAAATCAACATAAAATTAATAAAATATTGAGTTCTCGATATGTCTTTTCAAATTTTTTAAAATCTGCCCAATATTTCGGCAAATTTTTACTCTAGCAACACAATATCGTATCGCAGGGTATAAATCAGTAATGTGTCGATTCAGGTCGGCATATTTGTCGGGATGTAATTTACAGCAGATTTACTTGATGCATCGGCCAATTTTACGAAGGCCGTTCTAGAAAATATGGGCACTGTAGTGTGGACTGTTCATTAATGTAAGTTCTGAAATAAAACCCAGTATACTGGTTCATGACGTCATGAATTGACGCCAAGATGCTTGAAGGGTCAATACAGACCGCAACGCGACGCGTATATGTATTTCTGAAACTGAATTGACAGGCATCCATTATACGCGCATGCAAGCGTCAGTCAATTCCGTCAGTCATGAATTATGTTTGACTGATAGTGACTGATGGACTGACGAATGGTATTAGACGGTCACTCAATTCTCATCAGTTTTATGTCAGTCAAAGCCAAAATTTTCAAAGGTATACGTTTCTAAATTTTTTCCAATTTTGTCAAATGTGACAAAACTCACTCAAAATTCGTGACTGATGGTTGCATGAAGTAAAAATCAAAATATCAACTTCATGCAACCGTCTGTCAAGCTCTTACACGGTAGATTATCCATCAGTGACAGCCATGACTGTGGTAAAACTGACAGCAAAACCTACCTAAATTGCGTGAGACATCTTGCAAATCTGTCAAATCCTCTATTTACTTTGAAGCAGGAATTTTTATCCAAGAAACTATAGTTATTTCTTATCTACAAAGACTGGAAAAAAAATCTTAAAGGCCATGCTAAGCGGGCAGGCTGTACCTATGGTATGACTAGATGTATTAGGTCTTAGGTGAAAATGTAAAAATCTTGTCAGTGCACCTAACCTGATCGAAAATTCGTAAGACGAATGGAAAGTACTCGTAAGTCGTCAATGCAGTGTAGTCCGCGTAGAAAACGAATAATTATGCCAGCTCGCTGGAAATGTATGCCTGCCTCTGCTGCTTCGTTGTCAGTCTGTCTGTCTGTTTCTTTTCACGCTTAAACCATTGATCTGATTTTGCTGAAATTTGGTATGAATTTTGAGTCCCGGGAAAGGACATAAAAAACCTTTTATCCCGAAAAATTTACGGTTCCCGCGCGATAGACGAATTTTGGCCTCCGTTGCGGCCGTCATCTAGTAAGAAGTACATTTATATTGATTACTTTTTATCCCGGAAAAATTTACGGTTCCCGCGCGATAAAGTAATTTTGGCTCAACGGAGTGGAACAAATTTGATCTTCCGTTTATTTGCAAGGCTCAAATTACAATTAATTAAAATAATGAAAACAATATAATATGAAACATTAATAACATTGCCTCCTTCTCATTTCGTTTCAGAATAATGCTCACAATGAATGCATATCAAAATTTAAATGCTCTCGGGGGTATATTCTGATAGCAGGTGATATTTTATCACCAGTTTTATATTAAACATATTAAATCAAACTAGATGACGCTCGCAACTCCGTTGCGCCAAAATTCTTGTAGCGCGGGAACCGTAATTTTTTTAATGATATAACGTCCTTTCCCAAAGGTATCTTTATACCAGCAAGATCAGTTCAGTGGTTCGAGCGTGAAGAGATAATAGACAGACACACTTTCGCATTTATAATAATTTGATATGGATTTATATACTATGAGTATGGATTTAATTTATTGTCAACCTAAGAATTATTTCAAACTGAATGACTACAAATAAAAAAATATTTTGATAATTCCTTTTTTAGGGTTCCATACCCAAAGGGTAAAAACGGGACCCTATTACTGAGATTTTGATGTCTGTCCGTCTGTCCGTCTGTCTCCAGGCTGTAACTTAAGAACCGCTATAGCTAGACTTCTGAAAATTTCACAGATTGTGTATTTCTGTTGCCGCTATAACAATAAATACTAAAAACAAAATAAAATAAATATTTAATCCCATACAACAAACGTGATTTTTATGGCCTTTTTTGCTCGTAATCAATAATGCAGCAGCTAGGCACTTGAAATACTCACAATATTCTTAATTATATTTATACTTTAATAAATAATAATAAAATTAAAATTAAATAAATATTTAAGAGGGGCTCCCATACAAAAAACACAATTTTTTGCCAACTTTCGCTCAATAAAGGTACGGAACCCTTCGTGCGCGAGTCCGACTCGCACTTGGCTGATTTTTTATTAATTTGTTAGCTTAAAATTATTTCAGTCATAGTTATAAGCTTTCAGTTTAAATTATAAAATAATAAGCTTCTAGTGAAAATATCAAATCGCAAAAATTAAAAATAAATAAGTCTACGGGTAGTTTTAAAAAACTTTTATTATCTGTCAAGCAAGACAGCTGTCACCTCAGTCCGCCATTTTATTCCTGTCGAAGCAGGGTTCGGGCGGCTATTTTTAAAAAAGAAGGAAAGGAGGCCGTGTTTTTGACGCCATATTTAAAGATGAAAAAGAATAGGTAGTGTTTGCGTGGTCGTGATGATGAGTCCGGAACTCATCCGCCTCCGATTTGTACCGACAAATCGTGTTGAGTTCGCTGGGATATATCTTGTCGGTTTTCGGACTTTTGTGCGCGTTTCGTTCGGCAGCCGAGGTTGATGTTACATCCCTTCAGCTGCATCGCAAGTGTTCAGTTTGAATCTATACTTAATATTATAAAGCGGAAGATTTTGTTAGTTTGTTTGTTTGTTTGAATGCGCTAATCTCAGGAACTACTGGTCCGATTTGAAAAATTCTTTCAGTGTTAGATAGCCCATTTATCGAGAAAGGCTATAGGCTATATTTTATCACGCTAAGACTAATAGGAGCGAAGAAATAGAAGAAAATGTGGAAAAAACGGGGGAAATTATTTGAAAGGGCTTATTTGAACGCGCTAATCTCAGGAACTACTGGTCCGATTTGAAAAATTCTTTCAGTGTTAGATAGCCCATTTATCGAGAAAGGCTATAGGTTATATTTTATCACGCTAAGGCTAATAGGAGCGAAGAAATAGAGGAAAATGTGGAAAAAACGGGGGAAATTATTTGAAAGGGCTTATCTCACGAACTACTAGAGCAATTTTTCTGTTATTTGGGTCAGAAGAAGTAGACCACGTGAAGGATCATAGGCTATTTTTTGTAGACTGATTTGTCTGTGAAATATCTAATTTACGCGGGCGAAGCCGCGCGGAACGTCTAGTAGGATATATTATATTACTGCAATGTTTTCAAGGTAGAGACAGCACCAGCATAGACAGTAAACAAAAGGTTACGTTCGACGTTAGACAACGTTTCTGTCAATATTCTGATATGACGTGTGCGACATGTCGGATTTTGGTCGGATTGTTAACTGTATGTGCTAGTAGCGCCCTCTGCTTCGACCTTTGCGTAATATTCCCTATTGGTAATTTTGTCTCGTGATCGGTGTTGTGTTTCGTGGTACTTAACACAGGAACTACACAGGTGAGTGAAGTAAAACTAATTTGCTATTATTCTTGCTAATCTTTTTTCCAAAGACGGTGTGTAAATAAAGGCTAAGAGAGATTTAGAATGGTTCCGTAAAAGAGCTTAACCAGTTTGTTACAAAATATTTATTTTAGTCTTATAGCAGCAGCAGTAGTATAATTTTTTGTTTTTAAAGCAGGCATAATATTATATCTATTTTTGCTGTAAGTATGGGGCGTTCCACGCCAAGCGCCTTGATTTTGATGTAGGGAAACGTACCCTTAGATAAGTTTTTGAAAGAGTAACATAAATGAAAAAAATATAAATGAATAAAATTTTTTTTGACGAAAAAGATTTTATTACGAATTTTTTTTTTCTTATAAATCTTTTTTTGCCTGTTTCTCTTTCAAAAATCTAGGTAAAGGTTCGGAAACCTACACCAAAATTGATGGGGAGCGGGGGTGAGGGTAAGAGGAACAAATCCAGTAGTTAAATTATTTAAATATATATTTTTTTCAATCTATAATCGGCTTAGAAGCACTGAGTGCCGAATAGAGAAATCAAGTTTCAAAGTCCCATCATTCTTAATCTAGTCATTATATAACAAAAATATTTGGCACGCGTATTAAAAACACGTAAAGGTATAACATAGTCAAATATTATCAAGATTGGAGACATCGACTTTTTTTTCCTGTGCGCTTCGCGTGGAATGCCCCGTATGCTTTCAATTGGCCAAAATACTTCTAATTCAAAGTGTTTCTTTCCAGAAAAAGATTATCAACGCCCGTGCCGCTGTGGAAACCGTCTAAATAGCTGCTGTTGGCTGCATCTGAAGGTAAGATTTTTATAAATTATATTAGTTAACTCATATAGAGATAATATTGCCAGATCCAATTTTTTATTTAGTCGTGGCACAATAAAATATGTAGTATAGAAGCGGTTCTCAAACTTTTTTGGTGGCGGAACCCTTTTAAGAAGTGACAATGTAGACGGACATTAAAAAAAAGGAATGTTTTGTCTTTGAATGAATTGGCCCCATGCTGGTGTCTGATGACACTTCTACAATGGCCTTTGCGAAGTTCTAAGTCTCCGCGGAGCACATTTTGAGAATAGCTGTATTAGACCAATAAAATCCGAACGAAGTAGGCTGTAGCGTGTATTATCATGCACTGTATAATCACTTAGGGCCTGATTACACAGACCGACTAGAGTATCGAGACAGTACCCTCGGCCGAGCACTCGGTATGTTTTGTACAGACGTGCTCGGCCGAGAGCCACTGTTTCGCCAATCACGGTAGGTGCAATCAGGCTCTTATGCTGCACCCACATTACATTTAGCATGACTGTGTTAGTCGGTATTTATTTTATTTATTTTACATGCACTAAAATGAATAGGTACAGCTTAAAACTAATAATAAATAGGTACTTACAATTCATTCCAAAAACGGAATATCTTCCAGAAAATCTGTCTAAAGAATAGGTATCTAATAATATCTACAAGGTGTAACAAAATTAAGTGATAATATGTGTATGTGTTCCTAATATAGAGCTCACTGTGAAAATAGTAGCGCTGAAAGAGCAAATTTTTTTTTGTGATTTGTATGGGCAAGCGCCCGCGCGTCATCTGGGGACACGGTAGTGTCCCCGCCGAGACGAGCCAAGCGAAGCGCAAGGGCACTACCTACCTTTTCTCGAAGTGTTTCGCTGTTTTTTTGAACCTTCATAGAATTGGTTTCCGTTGTCGCAGATAGTTCATATTTTCAGAAAATGATGTCATCAATAGACTTATTAAGCATACAAAGTCTCAATTGAACAATTCTAATACTTTAGATTTTATAGATATCTAAAATACGCCGATTTCGTCACTGACACACTGATGATCATCAAAATGTTTGGCTACTTCCTGAAGTACTAGAAAGCAGAAATTTGGTATGTAATCTAAGTTTAGTATACAAACAACAAAAAAATTCATAAACTTGTAATTTTCGCCCCCCAGCCCCTAAAATGGGGGGGTGGAAGTTGACCCTCATAGAGTTGGTTTCCAATACACCAGATAGTTCATATTCTCAGGATATGATGTCAATAATAGACTTATTAAACATACAAAGTCTCAATTGAATAGGTCTAATACTTTTTTGATATTTTATTTTATTGATATCTAAAATACGCCGAAATTTGGTTACGCCGTAAAAAAAGTTTAGTTGGAGACTGGGGTAATGGAAGTTTAATTATGACACTTTCACCAATCTTATGAATTAGGACATGAAAGTTTACACGGGATAGACATTAACCAAAAAACTTTTTAATTAAAAATATAAAAAAAAGACTAAAAGACTGCCTAGCAAGTAGCAACTTACAAAAAGGACTGAAATCCCACCAAAAACATTTCATGTAAAATGTTACCTCGATGACCAAAAAGGTTTGCCATGTGAAAAAGACATCAGATCTAATGTGGGGCCAAGCTTCTGAATATACACGGCCTAACTCTATCGATCCTAACTCCAACAAATTCTACATATCAGTAAGTATGTATGGCTTGGCTGTTCCGTTACTTACTTTAGATCAGAAACTAAATATTCGTCTGACCTCCACGACGACGGTAGCGAAACAGCGAAGCCATACATACTTACTGATATGTAGAATTTGTTGGAGTTAGGGTCGATACAGTTAGGCCGTGTATATTCAGAAGCTTGGCTCCACATTAGATCTGATGTCTTTTTCACAGGGCAAACCTTTTGTGGTCGTCGAGGTAACATTTTACATGAAATGTTTTTGGTGGGATAATTTTTTCCATACAAAGGTGAAAAAAAGTTATTACTCTTTCAGAGCTGCTACTTTCACAACGAACTCTATATACAGGACACATACACACCCCAAAGTATTATCACTTAATTTTGTTACACCCTGTATATTTTTGTAACAAAAAATATTGAATGTTTTACCAAATTTAATTAAACTTATATATCGTATGCTTCCATAATACAACCCCAGCATTCGGCCCGAAAATACGGGATTCCCTGAATTATTGAGCAGCGCATGAAATGCAGTAAATATATCGTGCAATAGCTCAGTTGTGCTGATACATTAATATGCGAATTATTAGCTTATACGTGCTTTTAGCTTAGCTTATACGTGCATATAGCTTGGCTTACGTGCTGTTTTAATGACTTATGGTTGCGCATTTGTTTAGCGTTCGATAATTTATCGCACGCGTTTTAAATAGGCGATTAAGGGCGAAGCCAAACGAGCGTAATTTGTGAGTTGTGACTTGTGAGTCGCAGAATTTCGGCTGGCAGAAATTTTTCTGCATTCAGTTTCATACAAAAGTCCTGTTTGATTCACACGAGCGTAATTTTGTGAGTCATGATTTGTATGAAAAAATATTTACGCAACCGAAATTCTGCGACTCACGACTCACAAAATTACGCTCGTTTGGCCTCACCCTAATAGGTGATTTGTATGGCTAAATTATTTCACTTGTTATTTTTTATGACCATAAATATGAACTATTTTACAAAAAATGGAACTAGATGTTGCCTTCATTGAGACCACATTCGTTTATCCCGCGGAAATGGTAGGTACGTTTTTTCGGTGTTAAAACTATTCTATCTTCACACCTAACTTTTTCAAAATTGTTTGGGTGGTTTTTTAGATTAATAATTGTAACAAAAAAACGACTTGAAACAGTATTGCCCTACACTGGGACCACCTGTGAAGTATCCTCTTTCCAACAACAAAAGAATCATCAAAATCGGTTCAAAAACGGCGAAGTTATCCGCGAACAAACATAGAAAAACATAATACTGTTGAATTTAAAACCTCCTTTTTGGAAGTCGATTAAAAATTAACAAACTAAAATATTACATAGTATGAAAAACTTTTCTTATGACATAACAAAACAATTTTATAATATCCATCAACTGAATGAACTGTACATTTTTCCGGATAAAATGTATTCTTTATACCAAATTTCAGCTAAATCGGTTCAGCGGTATAAGCGTGAAGAGGTAACAGATAGACAGACACACTTTCGCATTATAATATTAGTATGGATTTAGCAAATGCAATTTACAACTCGCTTAATTTTCACACTAATAACCTGAATAAGAACGTTATTCTATATTAAACTTTATCTTAGGCAGGGGTTTAAAGTCGTTCGTTAATTCAATATTTATTTAGGCTAAGTAAGTAAATGTCTATATTGTTGTAAAATATTTACATATGCAAACAGCGCCTGATATTACACAGTTTGAATATTTAATGAAATACAACACAATAATAATTTTACATTTCAATAATTTGTAAATAGAACTGACCCAGCAAATATTGTTTTGCCATAAGTGTATAATGTAAAATAGACTTGATATTATGGGCATGCTTAGCAGGTTTTATTATATTTTAGATTTTTTTTATTTTCCGGCATTGAAACAGTCCTACCATTTTTTTTATGAAATAAAGGCGGCAAACGAGCAAACGGGTCACCTGATGGAAAGCAACTTCCGTCGCCCATGGACACTCGCAGCATCAGAAGAGTTGCAAGTGCGTTGTCGGCCTTTTAAGAGGGAATAGGGTAATAGGGGAGGGTAGGGATGGGAAGAGAAGGGAATAGGGGAGGGTAGATAAGGGAATAGGGTAGGGGATTGGGCGTCCGGTAAACTCACTCACTCGGCGAAGCACAGCGCAAGCGCTGTTACACGCCGGTTTTCTGTGATAACGTGGTATTTCTCCGGTCGAGCCGGCCCATTCGTGCCGAAGCATGGCTCTCCCACGTATATATCATGGGACAAATAATATTTGTATGCCACATTAAAAACTGTTCAACGGTTTAAGAGTGAATCCTAATAATGTTAAAACTAATAATATTCAAAATAGGAAAGTGTGTCTGTCTGTCCTTACCTTTTATTAGGCTTTGAGCGCGGCGACAGAATAAAAAAATCCGTAACGAAAAAAACCTAACACTCGTCTAACGTCGATTCAGTTCGGGAGTTTGAGTGCGTGCGACTAGACGTATCACGTATGCGAATTACAATTGCATAAGTTGATAAAAAATGCTATGCAATAGCTTTACCGCGGCAGTCCCCGAGTGCCACACGTATTTTTTGTTGCGGAAAATGTACGGTTCTCGCGCGATAAGCGAATTGCAGAACAACGGAGTTGCGGGCGTAATCTATACTATCCATACTTAATATTATAAATGCGAAAGTGTGTCTGTCTATCTGTCCGTCTGTTACCTCTTCACGCCCAAACCGCTAAACCAATTTTGCTGAAATTTGGCATGGAGATACTTTGAGTCCCGGGAAAGGACATAGGATACTTTTTATCCCGGAAAAATGTATGGTTCCCGCGCGATAAACGAATTTTGGCGCAACGGAGTTGCGGGCGTTATCTAGTATAATATTATAAAGCGGAATAGTTTGTTTGTTAGTTTGTTTGTTTGAACGTGCTAATCTCAGGAACTACTGGTCCGATTTGAAAAAAAAATTTCAGTGTTAGATAGTCCATTTATCAAGGAAGGCTATAGGCTATAATTTATCACGCTAAGACTAATAGGAGCGAAGAAATAGAGGCAGAAAATGTGGAAAAAATGGGGGGGGAAATTATTTGAAAGGGCTTATCTCACGAACTACTAGAGCAATTTTTCTATTATTTGGGTCAGATAAGAAGTAGACCACGTGAAGGATCATAGGCTATTTTTTGTAGACTGATTTGTCTTTTTGATAATTTACGCGGGCGAAGCCGCGTGGAACGTCTAGTCTAGTTATAAATATCTATATAATATAGCAGGGAGACACTCTTGCATTTATAATATTAGAAGTGGGATGATATTTTTACTCTGCGTGGGTAGATTGAAACAATCTGTGCTTCAGGCTTAATATCTTAATATAGGTCCGACATTAAGACCTACGTTTGACATTTAAACTGGCCTTGGACACAATAGGTACTGCAAAATTTTCAAATTAGTGTTAAGGTGTGTCTACATATAAGACGTGAAGCATTTTTATGGCGAAAAATTAATCTCCATTCATGAACGAAACCCTTATAGATTTGTCATATTATCTGTCCGTCCGTATGTCACAGCCACTTTGCTTTGAAACTATACGACCTACATAATATGTTGAAACTTAGTGTGTTCTGTGAAAAAAAAATCTGGGTTCCCATTATTTTCATTAAACACATTCGTATGAGATATCTATGGATAGGTCTTCAAAAATGATATTATTGAGGTTTCTGTTATCATTTTTGTGTGTGTCGCCCCGCCTGTCTCTAATATCTAAAGAAGGAGATCGATAAAACTAAAAATAATATAATAATTATGTAGTATAAACTATAGAAAATTATTATTAGTTTCGTATTTTCTTTAAAACTAAAAACGTTAATTATTCAAAGATCTTTTTAGTAAAACTGTAAGTCCAGGTATTCAACCTAGTACTTTAATTACTTAATGCACTAAAATATATTAGGTTCATTAGACTAAATGCAGTTAAGAACTGCATTTAGTCTATTTTTATGAATACTAAAATTTATTGGTGCACTAATTCTTGTTTTTATGTGGAACTCACTGTAATTAACACTGAATTAGCACGAGTGATTTGTGATGAAGTATTCGTAACTTTTAAGCTATTGCATAGCTTTTATCGCGGGCTCTGAGTGTGGCGCGGGCGATCGAATCAAGAAATTCCGTTACGAAAAAAACTATTATTCTTATAATTGTATAAGTTGATAAAAATGCTACGCAATAGCTTCACCGCGGCAATCCCCGAGTGCCACACGTATTTTTTCCTTATTAATCCACTAGATGACGCCCGCAACTCCGTTGCGAAAAAAATCGTTTATCGCGTGAAAACCGTACATTTTTCCAAAACAAAAATTAACCTATGTCCTTCCGCGTACCGTAAAGTATCTTCATACCAGATCAACTCAACAAAAAACAATCTGATGTCCTTTCCCGTCTCTCAAAGTATCTTCTTACCAAATTTTATCTGAATCGGTTCGGCTGTTTAAGCCTTTGGTTTAAGCGTACAGGTAACATACAGATAGACACACTTTGGTATTTAATATTAGTGAAGAATATCACGTAAAAGTGACAAGTTATTGATAGCTATTGTACGTAATTTGTAGGTTTCGCTGAACGATCTTAAGTTTGTGCGCAGTCTATACTTATTTATACTGGTTTAATCAAAAACATAACCCTCGTTTACACAGTTGGTTAAAACATTTTAGGTCAATGCTTAAACTATTACGCCTCATTAAAAGATAAAATGTTTTCTCATCTTTTCATATTTTTAAATTCCAAAGAAAATAAAAGATTGTTCAAGAGATGTTGTACTTTTTCATTCCATTTCATAACCATTGTTAACTACACAATAAAATGTTTAGAAGTCAAGTACACAATATAATATTATACAGTAGACCATATTTACAGCTTTGAATCGAGCACAGGTAGAAGTAATTTCAGACAACTTGAAGCAGCAAAACGTACCTATAGCACGAGTGTAAAACTTACCTCTGTGTTAAGAGGGCGACTAACGAAAAAAATCAAACATCGTCCTTCTCTCTTCACACTCACGTCTTTCATATGCCAGGTGAAAAAGGACGACGCGGATTCATCGCCAAATTAGTTTTTTCTCAATAACTCGATAAATATACAACATTTTAAAAATCCGCTAGGTCAGATTCTCAATTATAGAATTTTATACAATGTGTTAAAATATTTACTTAGTGTAATGCACGGTTATGGCAATATATGAAAAATTCGGGAAAATTAGATGCATCTTTGTGATTTTTTTCTATAGAGAAAATTTTAAGATATCGTGTTTTCGCTAGGTCGGATCCTTGTAAATATAATGTAGTATCTATGTTTAGAAAATGAAATAATTCGGGGCTTATTTTCAAGTATAAAAATGAATCATAAAATCGACAATTTAGGGTTAGTCGCCCCCTTCGATACCCTAATTAATATTAGAAATACGAAAGTGTGTCTGTCTGTCTGTCTGTTATCACTTCTCGCTTAAACGCTGAACCGATTTTGATGAAATTTGGTATGGAGATTCTTTATGTCTAATGTCTATGCCTAATTTCATAAAAATCGGCACAATAAGCGTGTAGCCTATTCTAAATATACAACAATTTTATCTGTATAATTTCTATAGAAATATGGATTATACAAGCCAAGAAAACCTTGTATAATAATATAGTAATACTAGCGTTTCCAGTGCAAGACGATAATATACTTAATATTCACGTTATAAGAACAAGTTGGTTGTCATAGGTATAGTCTGGCTGGGAGACGATGAAGACAAATGTTGTTTTTTTAATATACTTTATTTTTATTTCCCATTATTATTTCAAAAGTTAATTTATTGCGTAGAAACCTTACATTTACAAGAGATTAAATTTCTACTTTTATTCGAAGACCCTAATGTATTTCCGCAAAAAACTCCACGTAAATCGGTTTAGTGGTGAAGAGGTAAAAGACATGGAGTCTTTCGTACATTTAAAAATAATTAGTGAAGAAAATTTAGATGTCTCAATAAGTAATTTAACTGAATATTATTAAAAAATATGATAAAATAAACACCTATATTTTAATCTGAATCATTAAATATTTTATATATTTGCCACAAACACACATACAGTATAGCAGATCTACCAAAAGCGTGACAACACACACTCTCAAGCTCCTAGACTATTACCGACATAACTATTATACAACTTAACACCTATGACATAGAGGTGAGAATGGCTTGTTCAAGTGTTACTGCTAGGGGATTTCGTCTAGTCTAGGCGTAATTGGATAGTATGAGGATAGTCATACACTAGGGCTAACAGCTTAGCCTGCTCGATATTGTGTGCTTTGTAGGGTTGGTATAAAAAGTTTTTCGTGTTTTTTGTAATTTTTTGTCGTTTTATGAATTTTGTTATTATTTTTACATAGGGATGTTATTTAAATTTAAGGTGCTCCCTCACCGCGAGCATTCACTTGTAATGTAACATTATAGATTCGTTTTTGAGCATCACATTACAAAAATACCTCCCTGACCGACAAACATTCACGTGTAATGTTACATTAAACATTCGACTTTGAGCATTCCATAGCTAGTTGATGTTACAAGTTGTATCAAGATATTACACACTGTATCATTACAAGGTGCGCATTGTAATGCTCGGCTCTTCTCCCTCATTGATCTACTGCTCGACTTTGTAACGTTACATTACAAGCGAATGCTCCCGGTGAGGGAGCACCTTTAGACAAAACAGTGAAAAAATACAGTTAATTTTAGTTTGGTCTCTTTGACTATATTTTAACCGACTTCCAAGAAAAGGAGAAGGTTCTTTCTATGTGCGGCTGTGAATGTTTTTAGTTATTGTCTTTATTTATGTATATTTTCCACGATTATTTCGCCGTTTTTGGAGCCATTTTTAATTTCTTTCTTGTATTGCATGTTGACAAGCTTTGAAATTCTCGTGTCACAATGTTAGTTACCTTACTCCTCCGAAACGGCTGTAGTGATTTGTGCCAAATTTTATATGCACATTCAGTAGGTCTGAGAATCGGCTACTATCTATTTTTCATACCCCTAAGTCCTTATCACTTAGGGGTATGAAAAATCCTTATCACTTAGGGGTTGTTCACAAAAAAAAATGTTTTATTTTTTTATTTTTGGACAATTTTTTTGTTTTTATTTTTCTATAATGTGGTATTAAAAATACATACAACCCTAAATTTTTTCCCTTTTATCACCAATTCCTATTTTTTAATATCTATTTTAGTAATTTAATCATTTTTCATCCCGCTCGATAACTGACCAATTATCGTCTTTTTTCCGTTTCCCTGAGCTTATGGCAAATCTATTTTTTTTTATAAAAATAAATATTTATTAATTTTTTATTAAAGTTTATTCCTGATGAAGTAGAAATACTTTATATGGCAAAACAACGTTTGCCGAGACAGCTAATTTACGATAAAATAATAGAGATGACACAGAAAATTTTCAAAGATTTTCCATCTGAAACTCAAAAGTGGCAACCCTAGGTCGTACGGCATTAATTTGCATTATCCTGGCGCGCGTGAAATGCGGTAACGTACCAGTTTTATTAAGCTCATGTATGATATAATAACTGCATAAGTAATTTATTACTTACTATCATTTTAATATAACACTTTCCTCCTAATATAAACCTTCCCTGGACTTTTACAAACATTTCAAAACCAAAACCATCATTATAATATGACTAGATGACTCGGTGAACTTCGTATAACGTCTGTCCTATATAACTTCCCTGGACTTTCATAAACATTTTAAGATTAAAATTAAAATCGGTTCAGGCGTTTTCGAGTTTTAGCGAGACTAACAAAAGGACATCAGGCAATTTCCATACAATGTTGGTCTAAAAAAAACAACTGCGCGGCCAGACCTAGGATTATTTAAAATAGCTAGGCCATATTAAGAACTTAAAAAAATTATATGAACTTAACCCTGTAACTGCCTATTGGAAATATTCTTAGTTCTGGCCGCGAATTTTTGTTTTTTTAGACCAGAATGCCTGATGTCCTTTAAAAATCATTTTTATTTATATACAAGACGATAGAAGACTAAATGACGCCCGTAACTCAGTTGCGCCAAAATTCGTATTAAACCTCGCGGGAACCGTACATTTTCCGGGACAAAATCATCCTATGTCCTTTCCTAGGAATCAAATAATAATAATAATCATTTTTAGGGTTCCGTACCTCAAAAGGAAAAAACGGAACCCTTATAGGATCACTTTGTTGTCCGTCTGTCCGTCCGTCCGTCTGTCAAGACCCTTTTTCTCAGGAACGCGTGGAGGTATGAAGCTGAAATTTATATCAATTACTCAGGTCTACTGTCCCTTGAAGCTGTGAAAAAATCAAACTTCTAAGCCAACGCAATCAAAAGATACAGCCGTTTATGCCGCAAATTTTCGACACTTGCAAGGGAATCAAAACCTACAGGGTGCTTCCCGTGAACTCAGAATCTTGAAATTTGGTACGAAGCAACGTCTTATAGCATAGATAAAGGAAAAATTACGAAAACCATAAATTTTTAGTTACATCACATAATATATTTTTTTTAATAATTTTAAACTTACTACCCATTTCCTCATAAACGCGTAGAGGTATTAAATTGAAATTCATACCAAATACTCAGGTCTATAATACCTTTAAGCTGTAACAAAATCAAACTTTGTAAACCTTGCAGGTTTGTACGGAACCCTCGGTGCGCGAGTCCGACTCGCACTTGGCCGGTTTTTTTCAGAATAACATCCATAGTATTTTTTAAGTCATTACGTTACCAAATATTATCAGAACTTATACACATTAAGCAATAAATTATGTTATTAATTTTACGGTTCACATTTAAATTATGACAAAAACCTATCCTATTTTTAGTACCATTAAGATTTTCATCTATTTATCTTGAATGGGACAGTCAAATCTTGTATAGATCATTTTCAGGATGGTGTTGCTGCTTCCACGTAAGGGCTGACGCATAGACGCTACTTTTTTGCGAATAATCGCATAAAAATCGTCCGTACGTGCTTCACAATCAAAGTATCTCCATACCAAATTTCAACAAAACCGGTCCAGCGGTTTGGGCGTGAAGAGTTAACAGATAGACAGACAGACACACTTTCGCATTTATAATATTAGTATGGATTGGCTTCGCCAAACGATCTATTTGCTGTGTGTGTCCTTTATGTGTATAGTTTTTAAGGTGCTAGATTATTCTACTAGTGAACTTACACTTTTAATTTACTAGGCTGTTCACCTTGTCCACAGTATAAAACAGTAGAGTACATAAATGATTATACGTGTCTTGTCTTTAGGATAAATGGATCGCCCGGAGACATGCTTGAGGCATAATACTGCTTTTTTATCAAAGCTAAAAGTTTTCCTTTATATGACCGCTGTGGAGGTAAGAACGTTCAGCGACTATGGAGTTTCGGTCACGGCGACTTTAGGAGGCAATCAGTTCTGAAAGTCAACCTTATTTCTAAATTCTGTAATTAATAATATAAATCTAAAAAAAAAAATATATAAGATCTTTTTATCCAATTTTTAAGATTATTTTTTATAACGCCGGTATTTAAGGCAAAGGTTAATTGAATTGCTAAAAAACCACAGCATGTCTAGTTTATTTTAGTTACTTTCATAGTATTATGTCCTACGGCATTTTGCTGTGGGGCAATGCTGCAGATATAAATACAATTTTCGTGCTGCAGAAGCGAGCTGTTCGGGCAATCTACAAGTTGGCCCGTAACACTTCTCTTAGAGAAAAATTTAGGGAAACTGGAATCTTAACAATTGCTTCTCAATATGTCCGATCAAATGTATTGTATGTTCAAAAGAATACATATAAATTAAAAAAAAAATGTGATACCCATGGAAGAAATACTCTTAATAAACATAAGCTTGAAATTCCGGTGACTAGACTTACTAAAGTCAAAAATACTTTTAAAGGTCAATGTATACGCCTTTATGATAAGATCCCAGAAAACGTTCAAAATCTGTCAATTACTAAATTTAAAAAAGCTGTTAAAGAACGTTTGTGTACCAAAGCATACTATAAAGTTACTGAATTCATGAATGATAGTATACCGTGGGAATAAGGTCGCCCCCCGCAGACCTGTTCCTGTATATTATATAATATTGTACACTTGTTGTATTTAGTTTTATTTTTATTTTTTAAACAGTCATAATGACATTGTAATTTTCCATCTTTTTAGTAAAAGATGGCCCCGTGCGAGTTTCTTACGCCGGTTCTTCTCGCCGGGTTAGTTCCCGAACCGGTAGTAGGCACCAGTAGTATCAACGTTCAGAAATAGATATTTTGAAAAAAAATTTACTTTGAATAAAAATTTTTGAGTTTGAGTTTTGAGTTCGGATCTGATAGTAGTACCTTCAGATCCGAATCCGAATATGGTAGACCATAAATGATTATACGTGACTGTTCTACTGTATATGAATACTGTGGCTAGCCCAAGAGCCGCGGCTAATTCGGCGGTTCGCACTATAGTTAATATTATATTATTATGGTGATTGGTGTATTATATTTTGGAGAGGTAACGCTATGGTCTACTGTATATCATTATACTGTGACTAGTCCAAGAGCCGCGGGTAGTTCGGCGGTTCGTGCGGGAGTCCGTCGGACATAAAACAACGTGCACTGACATTATCAGGTTCCGACGACGATGTAGAGTACTAGATGTGCCTTATATTACGAACGGTATTAAATTTGAGACAGAGATTTTATGTTTGGCTGTGTAGATAATATATTTTTTGTCTTAATGTGTAAGAATATCTTGGCATTATAATTAAACTAGATGACGCCCGCAACTCCGTTGCGCCAAAATGCGTTTATCGCGCCGGAACCGTACATTTTTCTGAGATAAAAAGTACCCTATGTCTTTTCCCGTCTCCCAAAGCATAACCGCACGAAATTTTATCTCAATCTGTGCAGCTATTTAAGTGTGAAATGTTTACCTCTTGACGCTTAAACGACAGATGCAGACAGACAGACACACTTTCGCATTATAATATTATTAAGGAAATTGAGGATATTATGTCGGTCTGTCTTAGGTGGGATTTCACCAGGCACACCCAAAACTTCGTTTTATAAAACTTAGTTCTCATTGAACGTGTTCACGCGGTGACGTAAATCTCGTTCTGTTTCAAATGGATTTCACAAACTTCTTTTGATCGCGATTATTAAATCTAAGTTTACGTGACATCACGCGATTATTTTACATGTATTAATTATTTTAAAGCCTTATCACGTTCATTTAACTACAAAACAGCAAGAAACAATACATAAACTAACCAAACGCATGTGTCAAAACTGTCATCTTGACATTTCTTTTGTCTATGTATTTCGTTCGGCATGACAAGGGCTTGAACGAGTTTTTTGACGTTAAACTTCGGACTTTGGGCGTTCAGAAGATAAAACTCGGATTTCCTGTGAACGCGTTCAGTTTATGTTGGTGAAACGCAATTCGATGTTATAATCGCGTTTATACGTTTTGAACCGGTTCAGTGTGCATTGAACGCGTTCCATTTCTTTGGTGAAATCGCCCCTTACTATTTGCCTTTCTATCATGCTTAAGGTAATGAACCGATTTAGATGCAATTTAACATACAGATACTTTGAGTACCAACACAGAACATAGACCGATATTTCCCACAAAAAATCACATTTTTTATTTAAAAAAAATCTAGAGAATGAATAGTCTCTTCTAGCTACCCTAAATCAAGGTCCTTCTTAATAAGCTAAAGTAAAATTTAGGGCGTAGAGCAACACGTTAAATCCATTGTACTATCCAAGTTTATTTTACATCTAATTCACCCTTATGTCAAGTACCTAAGGTTCAAAATGGCACGTGAAAGTTAAACTTATGTGGTCGGACCCTTAGTGAGAAAGTTTTGACTACTGTGAGATGTATTACAGGGATACGTCAAGGTCACTCGGAAAACTAGCGTGGAATAGTAAGCATCATCACTCCTTATCCATACTAATATTATGCGAAAGTATGTGGTATTAGGCTGGTTTTATCTTTAAGGCGACGCCTTGATAATTTGGCTGTAGCGATATCGACATTGTTTATTATATTATTAATAATAATAATAATAATAATCTTTATTTCTCCTCACAATACAAGTTTAATATATACATAATAACAGAATTTTCGACAGTCAGGTGAAATTGTAAGGAGCTGGTGTCCTTTATAGGTCATGCCTGTATTACAGATCACCAGGTCCTCACCCCAAGGAACATTGTACTTCTTTAGGTGGGATTCCGATTTACAATCACAGCATGTAACAGCATTATGAGAAGATTAATATTACAATACAAAAAAATAAAATAAAAAATATCTGTTTTATAAAAGTAAATGTAAGCAGTAAAACAATAAATGCCCTTTAGAACATGTGCGAGTGTGTGTGTGTGTGTGTGTGTGTGTGTGTGTGTGTGTGTGTGTGTGTGTGTGTGTGTGTGTGTGTGTGTGTGTGTGTGTGTGTGTGTGTGTGTGTGTGTGTGTGTGTGTGTGTGTGTGTGTGCGTGTATGCGTGCCTGTGTATGTCAGTATATGCAATATGCATACATCAGTACGAGGGTCTATAGGTGGATGGATTGATGTAGAAGTGTTAGTGAAGTAAGTTTTCTGTAGGACCGTATTCCAAATTCTGTAACCATTGACTCACTACAGTCTTACATTTCTGTATTGTCAATGAGTAAATTTTTAGACTCTTATTAATTTTATTATATAGATAACAACCCTGATAATCGAAAAAGCGTTGAGCGAATGAAGTATTGCATTGTGGCAAATTAAAAACTTTATCTTTTCTGCGACGCTTTTCTATTATATTAGGATCAAAGTTAGATATGCAGTGTTGTTTAAGTATAGTCTGAAGGACGTTAAGCTGGCGAACGGTAAGTACCTTACTTGTTTTATAAACTTCCTTAGTTGAGTGGAAGAAGGAAAAGGAAAAGCCTACTTTTAGTACTGCTCTCTGAGCTCTTTCAAGTTTTAACATATGGTTCTTTGCAGCACCTCCCCAGGCAGAAATACAGTAGCTCATCTGTGATTGGACCAGCGCAAGGTAAACGGATCTTACAAGCTCCTTGGAGGCAACGTGACGAAGGTTTTTGATCATATACATCAGTTTACGTGTTCTTGCTGCTAAACAATTAATATGTTCACGGAAAGATAGGTTATTATCAATTACTATTCCTAGGTACTTAATAGTGTTAGTCTTCTCATTTTTTGGACAATCGCAGTCACGGTTACTGTACTCTGAGCATTCATGAGATATTATACTGTAATGCATGTTATTATCATTTTTATTTCTTAACGAGAATGTAATGTATTTAGTTTTATTTGTGTTTAAAGTTAAGACATTAATTCGTAGCCATTCAGTTACCGCATTAAAACCATTTTGTGCATGTGTGTAAACATCAGCCCAATTTTTACCGCTAAAATGTAAAACCGTGTCATCGGCAAAAGTTATAATTTTTGCATGTGGTATAGCTAATTGACACAGGTCATTAATATATACCAGGAATAGTATTTATCATAATATCTGCTTTCAACCAAAAAAAAAAAAACACTAGATCAAAATTGGTCCACCCGTTTGGATGCTACGTTGCCACACAAACACGCACACAGACATACAGATACGTCAAACTTATTATATATAACACCCCTCCTTTTGGGTTGGATTTCAATAACTGTATTTTAAAAAGATAAAACCGACTTCAAAATTGTACGTAATTGAGAATTAAAACTCCCTATCTCCGAAACTACTGAACCGATTTTGACGAAACTTGCACTATTCCCTAAGTTGAACAATACCTACTACATCAAAAAAAGAATTATTGAAATCGGAATGGTAGTTCCAGAGATATCCGAACACAAACATAAAAACATACATACATACATACATACCTACATACATACACTTTTGAAATTTGGCACATTTGTTCAGACGCTGATATAGACTAACATATACGAAAACTGGGCAGTTCTGGAAATATTACATACATACGCGTCGAATTGATAACCTCCGTTTTTTTAAGTCGGTTAAAAATACACTGCAGCGCAATAAATTACTTTTTCATCTATTACTAACAACCGCTTTCAAAGACATTTAATAAAAACAAAATTTAATAAAAATTTTTACAAACAGACAGAGACAGAGTGACAGAAAAGGCATGGAGATTATCTATTTCCTGTCAAACTCTTCATTAATTTAACATTAAGTAATAATTTAATGTCCCTAAATGCAGGCGTTTTATACTTCAACGTAGAGCCTCTACGAACCTCTACGCAATGCTACGCCTCGTAGCACCTCTACGTACATTTCCGACGTTGTTACTTGGCCATTGAGTTTGACACAGGAAACCCACTTGGGTGTCCTCTGTGTGTTCTCAGGGGTTGTATTATCAGGTGTCTATCTGCTTGTTTGTATAACATTGTCTAGAACTTAGTATACTGGACGTTATAAGGTAAAAAAAAATATATGTTGGTGTATAGAAGTACCCATTAATATTTATTTTATTCTGTCTTTAGGGTTCCGCACCCAAAGGGTAAAAACGGGACCCTATTACTAAGACTTTGATGTCTGTCTGTCCGTCTGTCTGTCAGCAGGCTGTATCTCAAGAGTGGTGATAGCTAGAGAGTTGAAATTTTCACAGATTATGTATTCCTGTTGCCGCTATAACAACAAACTAAAAACAAAATAAAACAAATATTTAAGGGGGGCTCCCATACAACAAACTAGATTTTTTTGGCATTTTTTGGTCTATATGGCAACAGGTAAGTACTTAAATTTTTCTCAAATTCCTTAGTTATATGTGTACTTTAATATTTAATAATAATATTAAAATAAAATAAAAAGATATGGGTGGCTCCCATACAAAAAACACAATATTTGATCTACTTTTGCTCTTTAACGGTACGGAACCCTTCGTGCGCGAGTACGACTCGCACTTGGCCGGTTTTAGTATTTGTTGTTATAGCGACAATAAATTAATAATTATGAAGATTTTAGTTCTCTGACTATAGTGGTTCTTGGGATAAAGCCTGGAGACAGACAGCCAGTCGGCACAGCACGGACCAACAGACAGATAATAAAGTCTTAGTAATAGTGCCCCATTTTTAATCTTTTGGCCCAGAAGCCTAAATTATTATTGCATTAAAATATTTCAACCGGAGTACTGACTTGGGTTTTATCATCGTTACTTTATTTTGGGATTACTTCTTAATTTGTTTTGAAACTATCGATTGAACCTCTATTTACAATTAATTAAACCCCTGATAAACTGGCGATAAACTCCCGATAAGATATCAATTACTTACGAAGACAAATCGTCATTGGTAAATATTTCAAATGTTAATTAATGGTTTAATCCTTCTGCGATGGACCTTAAGTAGGGACATACGGGAGAAGCCAATTGCGCCAAGTTACCACGCCCAAACCATCTTGTTTGGGCGTGGTAACAGACAGACAGACACACTTTCGAATTTATTATATTTATATATTATATATACTAGCTGTCCCGGTAAACGTTGTTTTGCCATATAAAGTATTTCGCCCGTATTATTTTATTGAAGTAACTAAATAAGTATGGCACCATGGCAACGTCCATCGCTATCCCGTCGTACAATGGTCGCCGTCAGTCTCGAGTTGTAATAATTAACTATTATTTTTTTAACAAATGCACTTATCAATATAAAAAGTAGCCAGTAGCCGATTCTCAGACCTACTGAATATGCATGTAAAATTTGGTAAAAATCAGTAAAGCCGTTTCGGAGTAGTACAAACGGGAAAAATTGCGTGTCCATAAGCAAAGCATGTAGACGCCCGGAACCCCGTTTCACCAAAATTTGTTTATCGTACATAATCGTACATTTTTCTCGGATAAAAAGTATCGTATGTCTTTTCCCGAAACTTAAAGTATATCCATACCAAATTTCACTGAAATCGGTTCTGCGGTTTGGGCGTAGTATCAGACAGACTGTCTGCCTGTCTGTCTGTCTATTACCTAGTCTTTACGCCCAAACCGCTAAACCGATTTTCATCGGTATGCAGAGACTTTGACTCTCAGAAAAGGACATATATACTTTTTATCCCGGAAAAATGTACGATTCCCGTGCGATACAAACATTTGGCGCAATAGAGATGCAGGCCAAGTCTTCTAGTTCAGAATATGTGTTTTTGTTTGTAACGGTGTAGTCGGTTAAAAAATATTGCGTCGTTTACGAAAATCCTCTCCCGTGTTTTCCAAAAGCAATCTAGCATCTTTTCAGATTGATTTACTCCGTAATTATCAAAAGAAGATATCAATTTAATTGACTAAAACGCTTAAGACTTCAATCGAATAAATATCAGATTACTTTAGAAATTAGAATTAGTTTTCTAAGAAAATATTCCAGTTTTTCGTACGGCTTCTTGGCAATTTCGAATAATAAATATTATTGAGTTCGGCTCCTTGGCAATTCGAAATAATAAATATTATTGATTTCGTTTATAGGATATCATTTGAAGACGTGAGTGGATGAAGTAGGTTATTATCATTTTACAACATAGCAGCAATCACTCATTTTTTCTCTTATAATTTAAACTAATCTTGTAACTTGCCTGCTTCATCATCTGGCTATACATAGAATCCACATTTTTTTTATTTCACATAATTTTTCCGCACACAAAGCCCTCCATTTATACAAAAAAAAACGTCAGTTTTCAAATTGTTACAGCGCTTACAGGCGAACGGCACGTGTCGGCGGCACACGTCAGCGGCAGTCGACGGCAGGCGACGGCACGTGTTGGCGGCAGTCGACGGTAGTCGACGGCAGCCGTCGACAGTTTATCACGCTTGCAGTTGTGACGTACCACGTAAAGGTAAGCGTCAACAGGTCGGTATCGTACGCAACGGACGTCTCGCATCAAACAGATTTTTTTTTCACATACGTCTACCGTATCGGGCTATCGCCAGCGTATAGATTTTACCCTTCCCTTCCCTTCCCTTTTTTTAGGGTTCCGTACCCAAAGGGTAAAAACGGGACCCTATTACTGAGTCTTCGACTTTAACCCATCAATCCCCAAGTGGCAGCCGGCTGCCGCATAACAATTGAAAATCTATTGTGTCTGCGATACCCACCATAGAGGTGTTAAGGGGGGCTCCCATACAAAAAAAACAAAATTTTTCCATATTTTCGCTATATCGCACTTGGCCAATTTTTTAAATATAAATAATGCTGCTCTTTCTATATTTTATAGGAATAATTTATATATTTGATAGGGAAACCATTCTTGAACTTTATTTGATGGATGACTAATTAAGAGATGACGTGTTATATTGCTAAAATTGACAACCCTAAGACAGTAGGCAATTATATCGCGGATCGGGCCGGAGATAACCTACTTCCCCTCCTTATACTATGTAACTGCTTTCGACTTTTCCATCCACACCCCTCTTTTGAGCATTCATTTAATAGGCTAGTCGGTAATCCGTACGCTGCTGATTCAGTGGACGTACTGTGAAAAAATTATCCGTTTGATGCGAGACGTCCGTTGCATACGATACCGACTTGTGGACGCTTACCTCGTCGTATCCTAGGAATAAGGGCGCTATTGCAAAGGGTAATTTACAGGAGAAGGTTTTTTGTGTTTATTTAAAAATATTGTTAAACAACTTTTAGAAATTAATTATGAAATTATCGCATAACTACGTAGCGGTTGCTATGAAATTTAAAATGAGACGTTTAATTTGATATTTCGGGTAGATTTGTTCCTTATTTATTTTTTCCGCGGGGTAAAATAAGTCTCGTCAGACACAAGTAACGTTATGCCTTTTTTGTACGGATTCAACGGGGTCGTAAGAGCATTTGTCTTTTTACTGATCATTATCAAAGAATTTCCTTTTTAAAACCACATTGAATAATCGGCCAAGTGCGAGTTGGACTCGCGCACAAGGGGTTCCGTATCATTATAGAGTAAAAATAGCCAAAAATTTGTGTTTTTTGTATGAGAGCCCCCTTAATTTTTAGTTTATTTTAATTTAGTCGTCAATCATTATTAAAGTATAAATACAACGGAACATTTTTTCAAGAGCTTACCTGTTGCTATTATTAACATAGAGCAAAAAATAGCAAAAAATCACGTTTGTTGTATGGGTAATGGGAGCCCCCTTAAATATTTATAGGTCTACCAGAATCTGATGGCAAAAAGTGAGAAAATAAATTGACTCTAGCAATACCGCGGTAATTGGAATAAAACATTTTGATCCTTTTTTTTTCTTATAGCTGCTGATTCTGTGTGTTAAACATGCAAATATAAAAATTTATCCAATGATCAAGGATATGTTTTGAAAATCTGCTGTCAAAAATTGCCATCAGATTCTGGTAGACCTATAATTTATTTATTTTTTTAGTATTTGTTGTTATAGTGGCAACAGATATACTCAATCTGTGAAAAGTTCTTGAGACAGAGCCTGGAGACAGACGGACGGACAGACAGATATCGAAGCCTTATTAATAGGGTCCCGTCTTTACCCTTTGGGTCCGGAACCCTAAAAAACAATATAAATAGGCATATGGAAAAAAACATACTTTAAAGTTAATAATAAGGAACGTTACTAACGAACGTAACGAACTTTAAAGTTAATAATAAGGATCACAATAACTATTGGTTTCCTTCAACTTGTAAAATTTACTAAATATATAACGTGATAAGACTTCGCAGTTTTATGATAGTTATTTAAATTTAAAGTACCAAATAACATTATAACTAACGACTAGTTACTCTGACTATAGCATTGGTTAACTTTTATAACAATTAGATTAGCCAAGAGCCAGCGATAACCAGATTTTTGTCATTTTATAAAAGCTGAAAGTTTTCCTGTATGAATGAACAGTAACTATAGAATTTCAATCGCGTTTAGGAGGTATTCAGTTTGAAGGTCTACCTAGCCTTCGATACAGTGTAAAGCACTTTTCTTTTCTTACTTCTTACGGAAATGTATGAATCTCATCTCAAAGTGTCGGGCATTTTTGACACTTGCTTTATACTACCAGACACCCTTAATTATTCACTAAAATGACAAAAGTATTACACTTTAAGGTGTTATGGTAGTAGGAAGTAACTGGCATAAGTTGTCTGGCAGTAGGGAGCAACTGTCATAAGGGTCCGGCAGTGGGAGACGAGATTCATACAGTTATCCCTAGGAAAAAAAATGCCTTAAATTTTATCGAAGGTGCGGTAGACTTTCAAAACTGGATACCTCCTAAAGTATCCGCGACCGAAGCTCTATAATAGTTGCTTGCCATTCTTACCTCTATATGAGTTACTAGCTTTTTCCCCCGGATTCGGTCGCGTGGAATTCGAAAATCGCGTAAAAACACGAATGTTTTAGGAACATGATGTTTTTCCAAAACCAAAAGTAGCCTATCTTACTCTTCATTCTTTCAACTAAGTCTATGCTAAAAATCATGTCGATTGGTTGCTTCGCTAGGGCGTGAAGGAAGGACAAACAAACATACTATCGCTTTTATAATATAAGTATGGGTTATATAGCATATTATAGGTACAGGAAAACTTTCAGCTTTTATAAAATGACGAAAGTCTGGCTGTCGCTGGCTCTTGGTTTAGCTATATGAGTAGTTACAATATGATGGAGCGGTGCCTATTCTACTCCAACATCAGCTTAGCATGATAGCGCCAATATTTTTTATTTTAAATCAAATGCTTTTAAAATGAGACAATACACGACATCCCTCGTGTCGCTTTTGGTAGTGTGATGACTGATGATACATCAACAGCACAGCACAAGAGATGTACTTAAAATTTTGGGTACGTTCAGTTACTAACAGTTCGTCCAATAAAGAAAAAAAATAATAGTGTGTTAAAAACGGTTTCGATACACTCACTCTCGATACACCAAAAGCTCTTTTCCTAAATGTTTTAGTAAACACAAAACTTATTTTTTTCTTCATTTTCTTCAGGCACCGGGGACTGTTTTCGTTTTCTAGAACCTAAAAATACAAAAAAAAAGCTCAAATTATAATGTGGAATATTATTTTATATTTGAATATTCCTATAGCACACAACCTTTAACTATTTTTCTATACTACGGAAAAAGCCACAAAGCTCACTGCGGCTTTTTAACAAAATTTATAACAAAACATTATAAACTTTCAATTATATACTTACTTTTCGAAATGGTGAGTAAATAAAAGGCAAATTCGTGTAATAATTTTGCCAATAATAACTGTTTAAATAAAGAAAAATTAAAGAAATAAATTTCGTACATAGAAAAAGGCCACAAAAGCCATTAGGGCAAACGATTCCCTAGTATTAGTACTAAGAGACGATTCCGTGGAAAAAGGCCACAGACGCAATAGTGTCTTTTTTCCAGGTAATTACTTTTCAGAATGTAAAAAAAAAATGTACTTACTGTGTGTCCCCTTTAACGGTTTTTCGTCACAACCTGCTTCATTTTTAGACACAGCTAATTTCCGTCTCCTCCGTTTCATTTTAATTTAAAGCAAACGTCTAATTTACACAAAGTAATTTAAACAAGGAACAGTGCAATGAGTAATGACGCATAACGCGAGTTCGCGGAGTAATGGCGGGGTGGCGCGAGCGCCTCGTCCCCGGCCCGCGCGTTCTTTCACGCACTCCAAGAAAACGGCCACTGAAGCCTTTGTTGCTTTTTTCACCGGGGAATTTAAGAGCTAACAAATGTGGCATTTTTAAAAACTTAATTTACTGGTTATTAAAATTAACTTTTTATTATTTTTTACACTCAAGGTTATAGATAATGAGCTGCCGATTTCGATTTTGCAATAAAAATAAAAAGCCATAGTGACCAGGGCGCCCTTATTCCTAGGATACGACGACCTTTAGGCAGTACGGTCACAACTGGGGGCCTACCACCACCTCTACTAAGCGACACCGTTTGACAGATGAGAAATATTACTTTAACGTCAAACTAGCGATCTTAAAAAAATTTATATTTTACAGCGGATTTAACAATTTTGCATTTTGCAAAAAGCCCCCTGCAAGCGTCATAAACTGGCAACGGCTGTCGTCGACTGCCGTCGACTGCCGCCGACGCGTGCTGCCGACTGCCGTCGTCTGTCGCCGACGCATGCCGCCGACACGTGCCGTCCGTCTGTAAGAAGCCTTAGTTACTTCATTTACGCACGTCTTCAATTCTGATAGCATTTTTAGACAATATAATTATGCTAAAAATTTCCTTTAATTTCACTTAAGGCGCTCCCCCTATGGAGATGCCGTAATTTACCATTTTTAGAGCCTTATAACTCATAATTTGAAAGCCACAAAATTATAATAAAAATACAGCAATAATCTTCAGTATACGAACATTTCTGTCCCCGTTATTAATTTCCTATTTTTGTTTATTATATTCATGATATTATCAGCTTCCAAAATAATATAAATTTATTAAAACTAGAGATCGTCCAATGGTCGAAATTCGACCTTTCACCTTAGTTTCAACGACATTAGAACTACTACCTATATTTTGTAAAAAAATATTGACTTTATCATATATTTCTTTCAACTCTTGTCTCTGGGACTCAGCTGATCTCAGACTGGCCGTGTAAGCATTGTCTAATAGTATCTAAGATTCAATAAAAAAAAAACTATAATCCATTTTCAATTTGTCAATTTGTTGTCAACAGACTTCAACCATAAATAAAAGACTATAATTCGTATGTATAGTTTTGTTACTCAAAAATCTGTCATCGTTCCTAGTGTGTGTGTTGTAGTTAGTGTGTGTAATGTTTTATTTGTTAAAAAAATGTATGATAAAAGCATAATTTCAAAATAATATTAGCTCGATGCACTCCTTCACCATATAAACTATAACTGTGCAAAATTTAATTTACCTACGTTTCCCCATTTTTCGTCAAAAGGGATACAAAGTTTTTCGTTCGCGTATTAATATATATAGATTCAAGCATAATTTTTCAGTATCTCCCTAGTATTTACAAATTACTTTTATTTTAAACACACGCCAATAGATCGACAATTACATTAACTACATATACCCCGTTTGAATTTTTTTAGATCAATTTTGAACTAAAATAAGTTAAAGAAATAGGATTTTGGTGCGATCTCGGCAATGCAGCAAATGTATGGTCAAGGTCGTTTGCTCGGGGGATGGCCTTAAGCAGCTCAATGTATTAAATAAGAGCGCCTTTCTTGGGGTGTTTTTCACCGTTTTTCACGGTTTTTCACTCCATTCAACTTAATAATGTAAACCTGAAGGGTTTTGAGGGATGATAGATTGCTTGTCGTTAATAAACGATTAAATAAGCGTCAGTTTGAAACGTAGAGAGTTTTTAAAAGACTAAATATTATTTTAAAAAAAGAACCGATTTCAAGAGTTAGAACCGCAAAAAATAAACCAGATGATGAAGTAGATAAATTACAAGGTTTGTACAAATTTAAGAAAAAAATCCTGTGGCCCTTGGGAGACTGCCGCGGTAAAGCTATTGCATACTATACTGCAGTTTTTATCACCTTATGTGCAACTATAATTCGCATACGTCAAGTCGCACGCACACAAACACCGTGCCGAAGTCTGCCGAACTGAAACGACGTTAGACGCGATGTACGGCAACGCCGCACTGCTATCACTGCTATGCCGGTCGAAATGGATGGTTTTAGGTTTTTTCGTTACGGAATTTCTGGATTTTATGTTATAAAATGTTTGTTACCCCACTTCATCCACTCATGTCTTCAACTCGTATACACAATAGTAGGGGAGCCCAGAGTGCTATTCGTGAAGTAAACTCGAGCGTCATGGAGACTTAGTAGGTTTTTTAGATTAGGTAACACTGATTAAAAAATAATAAGAGCATTTTTAGGGTTCCGTAGTCAACAAGGAACCCTTATAGTTTCGGTCGGTCCGTCCGTCTGTCCGTCTGTCTGTCCGCGGTTTTACTCAGAGACTATAGGACCTACAAAGCTGTAATTCGGCATGAATGCAGATATTAATGATGCCGACAAAATGGTATATAAATTCTTAAAAAAAAATTTTTATGGTACCTCCCCTATACATCAAACGGTGATGATTTTTTTTTCGCGTCCACCTGTCCGTGTGGGGTGTCGTTGGATAGGTTTTTTAAAAATATTACGAGCAATCATAGATCATTTTCCGATTTAGGGATCCATTTGTGAAATATGAAGTTTTAAAGTGGAAAAAATCGTTAAGAGTCTAGTTTCCCCCCCCCCCCCCCCCCCCTTCTACCAGCTAAACGGCTGCTTCTGAAAATGTGAAAAATTTCACGGGAGTAGGAAATATGCTGAATTTAAAAGGAAAACTTCATAAGTTTTTGAGTTATAGTCGATCAACTTAAAAAAAATGTATTCGGCGAAGTATAAGGGAACTTCTCGTTCAAATTCCTTTGAAGGAACTGAGATGATAGTAGTGTAAGACACGTTACAAATATACATTCATACCACGTACCATACAAAAATTATCAAAAACTAGCGGTACTACGGAACCCTATATTGCGCGTGGCCCGACCCGCACTTGGCCGGTTTTTATTTTAGCGATGAGTTCAGAAACTGCAGCCATTTTAAAGTTATGAAAAAGGAAATATATTCAGAAAATTGCTTTTTTAGGTAAATTATAACAAGATTTTAGACAACAAGGACTAAATCATTTAGTTGAGTGCAGTATAAAATATTAGTTATATATTACAAGTTTAATCTGAAACGCTCGAGCATGTCGCGAAATCCCCTCTTGGGCTTCCCTACTACAATGCAAGACAAAGCGTTCTCTGATATATTATGATTAAATGAATAAAATTTGTGATTCAAATGTGATTTATTTAAATTATCATCAAATATGGTACGAGTATGTCGATGGCCACTTCCAGCCAATTTGCATTGTGGCCATCTGTCAAGTGGCCATTGTCTGCCATCTTTGTTTCCGTCCGAATGCCACAGTATAAACTATAATATACAGTAGGTGAACTTAATTTTTTAGGGGGCAACTTTTTTTAAGTTACATTTTTTGGGATTGGTAAAACATGTTGTGGGATTATGCGTGGTGGCCACAAAGGAAGATCTTCAGACCGAGCGAGGTGTTATGGTCGGTCAGGTCCCTTGTATAGAGTTCATTGTGAAAGAAGCAGCAGCAGAAAGAGCAAAAATTTTTGTGATATGTATGGGCAAGCGCCCTAGCGTCATGATTTTTTTCCCCCTAATAAAGTAAAAAAAAAATTGAGAGGTGTCAAGGGACACTCGGATGGAACGAAGTTATTTCTTATGTACAAAAACCTTACACTCAAAAAAAAAAGAGAGAGACGGAAAGAGAAACACGCACTACCGCACGGCTTACAACTATAGCAAAAAGAACAAACTTGCGGTATCTATCTAGAACTATGTCTGTGGCAAAAAGTGTCGTTACAACTTTTTGGTCTTCATTTTTTCCGTCTAGCCCCCATTCGCAACGCACGATAAGGAACTTCGTTCCAAAAAAGCTACTCTTCCAGCACTGCTACTTTCACAGTGGACTCTATACAGGGGACTCATACACACCCTAAAGTATTATCACTTAATTTTGTTACACCCTGTATATACCGACGCACTTAGAAAACTTCGATAGCGCGATGCAGGAATCTGGTGCTAATTGGATTCCGCCACAATGTTAATCTCGCGTCAGGGGGGTGAGCCAAGATCTTTTCTTTATCGCTTCTTTATAGAATTGACGATCAAAATGTATGTAATTGACATAAGACGAGTCGAACGTCAACGTCATAATATTACCTCGACGACCTCTGTGGCTCAGTTGGTGGGCTGTTGGTAGCTCAAGCCGGGGGTCGCGGGTTCGAATCCCGCCGACGGAACAAAAAGTTTTCAAAGTTCCTGGGTCATGGATGTGTATTAAATATGTGTATAATATAATAAAAATCTTAAATATATGTATAGTATAAAAGTATTAAATATATTTCCGTTGTCTGGTACCTGTAACACAAGTCCATCAGGTACTTACCACGGGGCCAGACTGACGTGGTGTGAAGCGTCCATAGATATTATTATTATTATTATTATTATTATTAACGAACGCTTATGTCAATTCCATACATTTTGACCGGCGATTCTATAACGAAGCGACAGCGAAAAAGTTTCGGTTAAATGGCCTGGGCACGTGATCTGATCGAAAATCTCTAAGCAGTGGAAAAAAAGGCGTGTTTTTTGTCGAATATCACAAAAATCTTGCCTCCCTATATTTTATTCAAGAGTAGATCAGCTCTTATAAGAAAATTAACTTAAGATTTTAGCCTTCTCCGAAGGGTTTATTGAGTAATCTAATTTATTATTAACAAACTTCAGCAAAGAAAATAAATTAATACTTAGCCTTAATGTAGCTATTCAATTTTGAAGTTTCGTTAGGATAATAATCCTTATACTCAAAAGTCGACATCTTCTTACCCCCGCCAAACAACTTTAAAAAGTAATGAAATAATATTTACTGACTTTAAGTTAAAATAATTCCTAAGTGTAAAGTAATATTTTAGTCCATAATTGTTGTCACGGTGTGTCGGGGGACCGCCAACATCGACTTTTGCATTTTGTATCGCTGATTGTCTCGATTCAGTTCGCTGTGAACTGACCTTTAAACTATAATGTTATGTGAAATCAAACATCTACATTAGCGGTCCCCCGACACACCTTGACAACAATTATGGACTAAAATATTACTTTACACTTAGGAATTATTTTAACTTAAAGTCAGTAAATATTATTTCATTACTTTTTAAAGTTGTTTGGCGGGGGTTTTTTTTAAATTTCTTAATTTTATTTTATTTTATGGTTTTTAAACTTGTGTTGGTTATAGTGCAGAATTGTTCCTATCAACAGGATCATATCCCATTTCCCAATGAATACGATCTATAAATATCCTCTTGGATGAGGCCGTCAATATGAGCCCAAACATGTAACCTCCATCCACCCTGGGTTCATACGGAGCTCGGCTCCTTATACAATCCAGGTGATGCTGCAGCAGCAGCATGCAAATATTTACTGCTTATCTACGTCTTATTGGTTGTCGCAATTAAAATGAGCCCAAACACGAAACCTCTGCTCTAAGTTGGTGAGGAGTTGGGTATCCTATTGATTACCAGGTGATGCTGCAGCACCAGGGTCAACTTTCCATTAATATGTATATATTCATAAGTGTCACGAACCAGAATGCAAAATATAAAACCCATCAAACGACTGCAAGTTGCTAATCGGCCTATCACGAACCAGATAAACCCTGATATTTCAGCAATGAGCAGGCTGATGATGATGAACTATAGCTAAGAACACTCTCGATCATGTCAGCTTTCAAACAAAAAAAACTAGATCAAAATCGGTCCATCCGTTTGGATGCTACGATGCCACAGACAGACAGACAGACAGACAGACAGACAGACAGACAGACAGACAGATCGACAGACAGACAGATCGACAGACAGACACGTCAAACTTATAACACCCCTCTTTTTGGTCGGGGGTTAAAAAAAAAACGACTTCAAAATTCCATATCTCAAAAACTACTGAAACGATTTTGATGAAATTAGGCATGCAATTTTTTGATGTCCCGGGAAACGACTTATAAATTAATACTTAGCCTTAATGTAGCTATTCAATTTTAAAGTTTCGTTAGGATAATAATCCTTAAATCCATAATCCTCAAAAGTCGACATCTTACAAAATAATAAAAAAAAAACGACTTCAAAATTCCCTATCTCAAAAACTACTGAAATGATTTTGATGAAATTTGGCATGCAATTTATTGATGTCCCGGGAAACGACATATAATAGGTTTTATTCTCTAAAAATGTACAGTTCCCGTATGATAAACAAATTTTAGCACAACTGAGTTGCAGGCATCAACTAGTATATAAGGACACCTTTTAACCCGAAAATCCACAATATCACACAGGTTTTTAACCTAAAAACATCTAGGGAATAGAAGAATGTTTCACCCGGAAAAATGTTCCAGTGGGATAGGCAAAGCGGGCGCGAAACAATTCTCCAACGAGCGCCTAATGCGAGGAACGTGACATTTTAAAATTAAATTTTATTTTTCCTCACAAATGCCACGTATGATTTGTATTCAGTTTTAAGGAGTTTAAATCTGAACGTAAATATCTGCAAAGATCTGAAATATTGTAAATGCGAAAGTGTGTCTGTCTGTCTGTTACCTCTTCATGCGCAAGCCACTCAATCGATTTTGCTGAAATTTAGTATTGAGATACTTTGAGTCCCGGGAAAGGACATAGGATATTTTTATACACATTTTCGAATTTATAATATAAGTATGAATAGTATGGACAGTCTTCAATCGTGATCAGTCCATCATATGCAAACTTGGCGAAGCATTCTAACCAGTATCATTAGTCCAAGTTTGCACCATAATTGTTATTCAATATGGCCTCAAAATGGCGTCCAGAATGGCCGCCATCTTAAGTACACTCAGCTGAAGTGGGGTACAGCCGAGAGGCATAAGAAATAAGAAATTATGCGCCCGTAATGCTGCTTTCAGATCTATATAACTATAGATATAATGCCATCTAACCATATCCATACTAATATTATAAATGCGAAAGTGTGTCTGTCTGTAACATCTTCACGCCCAAACCGAGAAACAGACAGACGGACGACAGACATACAGACAGACATACATTCCCATTTATAATATTAGTATCTTAGATCTCTTCACGCCTAAACCGCTCAACCGATTAAGCTGGGTATGGAGATAAGTTGAGTACCAAGAAAGGAAATAGGATAGTTTGTGTTGTAGAAAAATGTACGGTTTCCTGACGATCATGTCATCTTTCAAACAAAAAAGCTAGATCCAAATCTGTTCACGCGTTTAGATGACACGGACACACGGACAGACACGTTAATATTGGTCACGTTAGGGGTTAAAAATAATGGCCGGGTTACATTATGCCAATCCAGTAATCCAATCCAGTGCTGGATTGCTGCTGGAATAATGTAATAATAATAACATACATACTAATAATATCATAAATGTAAAAAGTGTGTCTGTCTGTCTGTTACCTATTCACGTCCAAACCGCTGAACGGATTTTGCTGAAATATGGTATGGAAATACTTTCTATAGTCTAAAAATAGTCCCGGGAAAGGACATAGAAAACTTTTTATCCCGGAAGAAATTACGGTTCCTGTTGTAGATATTCTCGAGCTAATTTAAAATATAAAATATCCACTGTTTTGTAACTAAATACTTTATTGCATTCGTACGGAAAATACATGGGAAAAATCTCACAGTCAAAGTAAAAGTCTAAAATGTCAACGTGCCATAGAGAGAAAACAATAATTCAAAAAACGTAATAAAACTCCTTATAAAATCCACTACAGTTCCCACGCGATAAACGAATTTAGGAACAGGACTTCCCTTCCCAGGCGTCGTCTAGTTTCATCTAAATCTGCTAAGCCGATTAAGCGTGAAGGAGGTAACAACTAACTGACAGTCGCACAAACACTCTTAAGCGCAATAAACCAATGAAACAGAATACCGTCACCAAATCTCTATTCAATAACACAATTTAAGGACATTTTAAGCCGATTTAAAGATTGGACCAATTATAGAAAGTACTAGCTGTGCCCCGCGGTGTTACCCGCGGTTTAAGTGATATATAATAAAAGACTATGAAAAGTAACAATAATAGGGTCAAAACGGGACGATACATGGTTCTATAATGGTTTATGGTAGTAATGATGATGATGATGAATGTAATTTGCATAGTAGCATATCCTTTCCGTTCTTAAAACAACGTCGAAACTCCCAAACTTGTATCTATAAAGAGTCAGGAGTTCCCTCAGCACCTTCCGAACCATGGTATACCTAGGTGCAAAATCTTGCTTGTTGGTAGCATATGCTTAGAATACTGTTAACGAAACCGAAGTCACCACATGTTTCCATATAAATTTCGAGGAGTTCCCTCGATTTCTTATGGATCCCTTCATCAGGTCAACACTTTTATGAATATGGTACCAAATTGGGATGATAACCTATACACTAAAAGAAAAATTTTGAAAATCGGTTCACAAACGGCGGAGTAATCGTTGAACATAAAAAAACGAACATAACACCTCCTCCATTTTGAAAGTCGGTTAAAATTGTAGCCTATGTGTTATTCTGATGTATAAGCTATATTATTGTAAAGTTTCATTAAAATCCGTTCAGTAGTTTTTGCGTGAAAGAGTAACAAACATCCATACATCCATACATACATACATACATACATACATACACACACACAAACACACACACACACCCGCACGCACGCACGCACGCACGCACGCACGCACGCACGCACGCACGCACGCACGCACGCACGCACACACACACACACACACACACACACACACACACACACACACACACACACATACATACATAGTAGGATTTAATATAAGTAGTAACACCTACAATAAAACCATCATCGAAATCCTTATTCAATAAAGAATTTAAGGACATTTTAAGCCGATTTAAAGATTGGACCAATTATTATAGAAAGTAGGTACCTATAATGTTCTTTCTGCCCGTTTTCCCCGAATCACTGATCTAAGCAATCGAGGAAACGCTTTCAAACTTCAACGATTATGTAAATGACAATGATTTTTATTAACTTTTGTCGGAATTTATCTTTCGAGTTTTGTGATTTGGAATATTGGTGAAATAAGCCCATAATATTTTAAGGTAGTTTTTATTAAAGGTTCCATTGTATTCATACTAAATTAATAAATGCGAAAGTGTGTCCGTCTGGCTGTCTGGGTGTATGACTGTTACCACTTAACGCCCAAACCACTGAACCGATTTTGCTGTTTTGTACGCAGATTACTTTGATTCCGAAAAGGACCCAGGACTCAAAGTATCCCGAAAAAATGTACGGTTGCTGCAATCTCTCGGCAACGGCTGCAATTGTTTATAATATGTTTCAAGGAAAAAAAACGTTCAAGCTAGATCTTATTCCTGCGAAACCGTACATTTTTGAGGTTTCTTACTAAAACTCTGAGCAAAGATCCGGCTTGCTTGTACTGAAATTTATTGTGTTTAAACTAAATTAATAAGAACCAATTCAGGATACCGAAACATAAAATAAATTATACACCAATTTAATTTAAATCCAATTTGGTATCTGTAAATTAATATAAATGAGTATAAATGAACATAAATAATTCATGTATTCAGACCAGTGTTGCTCAACCTTTTTTTATACGAGAAACAAACACGTTTTGATCTTGGTGTTGCGGGCCGCAACCAGAATTTTATATGGTAAAAATATAACGTTTTTCAAAATGTGACTTAAAAGTGGAAAATTTCCATGACATATAATATGACAATTTTGTTCTATTTTGCCGGTGGGCGTGAATTTCAAAATGGTTTAAGAGAGCGAATAAAGCAAAAAATCAAACATCGTTCTTTTCTCTTCACAATCACGCCCGTCTTTCGTATTATGTCAGGTGAAAAAAGATGACGCGGAATTATCGCCAAGTCAGTTTTTTCTTAATAACTCGATAAATATACAACATTTAAAAAATTCGCCTGGCCAGTCCCTCCGTGACAGAATTTTATACAATGTGGTAAAATATTAACTCAGTTTAATGCACGGTTTTGGCAATATATGAAAAATTCGTGAAAATTAGATGTATCTTTGTGATTCTTTAAGAAAATACTATCGTATTTTTGCTAGGTCGGACCCTCGGAAATATAATGTAGTATTTATGTTTAAAGAACGAAACAATTCGGGGCTTATTTTCGAGTATAAAAATGAATTATAAAATTTAAAATTTTGCTTTAGTCGCCACCTTAACTTCACGCGGGCCACAGACAAACACCCGCCGGGCCGCAGGTTGAGTGTCGCTGATTTAGACGGTAAATTGAAATCGAATTTGTTTATGAATAAATTAAATGCGTTCTGTGAATGGAATAATTATTATGCATTGATATTAGCAATTAGGCTATAATTGGCTAATATTAGCCCATTATAGCCTGGAGGCTATGATAATAAACTAGAACCTCTATAGCTCAGTGGTTAACGCATGAGTAAATTGCTGGTTTGAATCTTGTTAAAAGCTAGTTATAACGACTCATTACAATGAAACATGATGACGTGTTTAATTTTTAGAAATTAAACACGAAAGAAACATACGGCGTATTATAAACCAATTCTCAAATAAGGGCGTAACTCCAGCCATCTTTTAAACTAAGATTTTGATTTAAATAATAATATTGAGTTTTCCATTGCAAAGAGCATGAAAAATTAATTAACCTCAATTTAAATATTTTATATTTATACAAAAAATGCATAGTTTTATAGGCAATTCTTTTTTTTCTTCCTGCTTCCCGCTTACTAATTATGATGATAATAATAATAAACCCCCACACCGGTTTCGGTGACGGTGGCCGGTTTTATTGAAACCGGGCCAGTTAAGCAAAAGTAATTTTATAGTGCCCAAGTAATTGCGCAGTACACAAGAGCAATCTCTTTTCCTTTACGATCATAGCCCAATGGGACGGAAGACCGACACGACTGGCGAGAGATCAGGCGCAGGACCGACTTTTTACATGCCCATCCGACGCATGGATCATCTTACTTGTCAGACAATCAGGTGATCAGCCTGCATCGTCACAACCAAACTTGGAAATAACATGTTTCCAACGCGGGAATCGAACCCACGACCTCCGTGTTAAGAGCCACGTGCTGTACAACTACAAAATATGATGAGTGATGACAAAGTAACAAGGTACCCCAAAATATTTGGAATTATTAAAAGTTATAAAATTTTATTCCGCCATAACAGTTCTACACCTGTTCTTGCACAGGTGAGAATCATTTTAATAAAACCCCCAATTTTCATCTAACATCTGAAGATTATGATTTCCGTCAAATAAAATTTCGTTCGCGAAAAATTAATCAAATTATTAAAGTTGAAGTCCCGTTAGGATTTGAAAAGTTAAGGATCGAGTAGTGCGAAATGTTTTAGGGTTCCGTAGAATAATATTCGATGTTGTTGAGTAATTGCAATATTAAAAAAAAAACATGATTTCGTAAAATGACACAGGTATATTAAAAATTTGTAGATTGTAAATGAATTGAAAATAATTTTTCTTCAAGTTTTCCTTTATTTTGGTGTCAAAATCATTTAGGATAAACCTCCAATTAATAATAATATATTAATTGCAAAATATTATAATACTAGCCAACGACTTCGTCTGCGTCCACATAAATAATAACAAACAGATTATCTCCCCATATTTACACCAATTTCCACTGTTTCTTCCACTGATTCGTCGCAGTGTGATATCACATTATGGTCTTCCTATTTAAATGAACTATGCAACAGAAAAATTATTATAAATTCGAAAAAGCAATTCTTAAGATGATAATGAAGTACTTTGCTTTTATCCCGGAAAATCGTACTTCATCTAATCGTACTTCTAGTTAACTACAATTTTTTTTTGTTTAGTCGTTTTACGATATGATTTTTTTAGTTACACGTATCTGTAAAAACCACACAAACACACTAAAGGCTGATGACGTAAGGTTTTATCATCGAAAACGGAATCCCAACCTTTTGTAAAATTCACAAGCCTTTCCATGTTCAACTTTGGAGACCCGATAAATTACCTTCAGAACTTGTTTTCTCTCAAAGTAATTGTTCATTTGACGTTCTTTTCTTTTTTTCTTTTTAACATTTTTAACTTAATCACGGAGTCCAAAGTTTTTATTGTTAAAATAATTTATGATCCGACTTTGAGGGGTCGCTATGTTTGCAAAGTCCCTTTAGTTGTATGCATTTTTCACGTCGATTTTGTAAGAGGCTATGGTGTTTATTGACTATCGACTATTTAATTAATTATGTGCATATTGACTATTTAATTAATTTAAAGAAAAAAAAGCGGTTGTCATAACTCCACTCGAGACATTGGGGTTTGATCCATAGCTGACTTAATCAGGAAATATTTTTTTAGCAGTGATTAAAAGATTAATTTTTTTCTCACTTTTTTTGGTAAATAAAGTGGGCCCCGTGCGAGTTTCTTACGCCGGTTCTTCTCGCCGGGTTAGTTCCCGAACCGGTGGTAGGCATCATGTAGACTTTCAGAAAATATTTGCAAAAATTTATTCTGAATAAAAAAAAATTGAGTTTGTGTTTTTTTGAATTTGATGAATTATGCCTAAGAACACATTCGATCATGAATTCGAAAAAAAACTAGATCAAAATCAGTCTACCCGTTTAGAAGCTACGCTGCCACGGACAGACACACACACAATCAGACACGTTAAACTTATATTACCGCTCTTTTTGTCGGCGGTGTTTTTGTGTGTGTTTTCAATAACAATTTCATAACTTGAAATCAAAACAGCTGATTCGCAGCAATATTACACTAACATTATACCAGCGAAAGTTTGTGATTTTGTTTGTTTGTTACTTCTTCATGTCTAAACGGCTTGAGCGATTTTAATAAAATTAGGTATGGAGTTAGTTGATATCCTGGAATAACACATAGGTTACTTTTTATTGCAGGAAAATATCACAATTTATTTTTCCAATATTCCGCGAGGCACAGCTAGTAGAGATATAAATAAAACTAAGATTGTTAAGATGCAATCTTCTTTTAAAATGAAAAGAAAAAAAAGGAAAAGCATTTCTGAACAATCAAGGAATAAACTTTTTTCTCATTGCTCTAGTTTAAGTAGTATTTAATTTGTTGTCCGTCTTAAGATTTTTCATTATGATTTATAATCTTAGTCGTACAACATCGTGATACTGCATTGTTTTTCTCTCTTAGAGCTATAACTCACCGCGACGTAGCCAGTGACGTTACCATGGCAACGTCCAAGCAACGTCTGGCGTCTCTACGTCGCCGCAAAGCGGTGTTTTTCTTAAAGTTAAGTTTAAAAACACCGCTTTGCGGCGACGTAGAGGTGACATGGTAACGTCACTGGTGACCCTGCATCGCCGCAAAGTTGTGTTTTTCTTAAATTCTATGAAGATTTAAGAAAATTCCCTGAAAATATATTCAATTATCTGAGGATATCACTAAAATCAGCGACTGGTTGGGGACTGAGCGAGTGACGACTGATGGAGCATACAAAGTCGTGCAAACAACTGGCAACGTCGCCAGTCGCCGCATGCGAAGCGGTCGACTCCGGCTACGCTGGCTACTTGGCATCGTCGCCAGTCGGTCGCCAAGTGACTTAGCCGTCATACATCTCAATTCTCAATAGACGTCGCTGGCCACGTCGCCATGACGTCCCGGTGAGGTATGGACCTAAAGCTCAAATTTTGGAAGATCTATGTAGATGGAAAAGGGTTTATTTAGATTCTAGGAATGTAACAAACTAAGTGATGATGGGTGTCAACTTAAGGGTGTATGTCCCTTAATTATGTATAGCTAGACTTTTGAAAATTTCACAGATTGTAAATTTTTGTTGCCGCTATAACAACCAACTCTCAATCTCATACAACCGCCGTGATTTTTCGTCCTTTTTTGGTCGAAATCAATAATGGAAACGGCAAAATTATGTAAGTGAAAAGTAACTCCCTTATTTATAAGAGTGTACTGTAAAAAATGGATTGATTTTCTTTATGAAATATTGTAAGCAACTTTCAGTGATTTGCTCTGTTCGATATTTCGTATTCTAATTCTTAACACTTATTAGAGTGTTGTATCGGTTTTTTATTTGCGATAAAAAAGATTTTCAAACATCCATGTTTGTATCTCAATCCATTTAAATCTTCGATGAAATAAGACCTCCAATCCTATACGGTAAACAAAACAGCTTACAATAACATCCCACAGAATTTTATTATGGCGAGCAATTTTAAAACCTACCCCACATTAATAAAGGTGAAATTCACTTGTGTATTTTTAATTTCAGCGCCTTATAGCTCCATACCGTACACATACGTCAGTTTTTTTAATTTCACAAAACAAACATTAATTTTCTTCGAGAAAACCCTAAGGCCGGACGCATACACACGTTTTACGTATTCGATTTCAGAATTCGTTTTCCGTATTCGGAAATCCAAATATTTAAGATCAATTAACTGCTGCACACGGTCGTTTTTTTTTCGAACGGATTGAATTCCGCGCGTATGTTTCAAGTGCAAGCCGGCGCGTTCGCGAGTGAAAAAAACGAACGTTTGCGCTAGTCTCAAGGAATTCCAAATCGTAGTTCCGCATTAGGAAATCGAATACGTAAAACGTGTGTATGCGACCAGTCTAAAGAAACCTCAAGATGGCGGAATCTTATAAACTCGGAAACTCTGAAACGAACCAGAAGATAGGAACGGATTAAAAAACTTAATAATTTATATTATCTGACATTAGTATGTCTTTATTATGAGTATTTATGAGATGTAATTTTCTTCGCTTACTGTGATGAAACCTCACACTTTTGAAGTGAAATCTTTCATCTACTATTTGCATCGAAGCGCTATCGAAGTTTTCTAAGTGCGTCGCCCGTCGGTATATTATTATACGACAGCTGAAATGTATCACGTGGGCTCCGGCCTGACCAAGCATAACACCTCGCTTGGTCGGAAGATCTTCCTTTGTGGCCTTCACGTATATTCCCACTTTGGTTACCTCCGACTGAACACGCCTTCTTCAACATTATCACTCCCCACCCCTCCGCACCGCGCCAGCCAGCATCGCCTCATCGGGTACCTCGTCCACTAGCCGCAATGTACCGCGGCCTGGGCGACTCCTCATCAGCATCATCGGGCTTTCTCACTACACTGACCGGTCGGCAAGCAGAGCACATCTCTCCTGGTCAGCACGTAGCATCAGCCCCACACGGCAGCTATCCGACTCACTGGATCCCGTGCAGCAGCATCACAGTTCCGACTCACTGGGACTTCACTGCAACAGTTCCGACTCGCAGGAAATCTCTGGCACTGGCGATTCAAGCGACAAGACTTCAAGATTCGACCTCCGGTCTTTGGGACGTAATTATGCCAATTATGGGTACCGCCACAACACTCCCCCCGAGTGTTGTGGCGGTACCCATAATTGGCGCCACATTCCTGCATCGCGCTATCGAAGTTTTCTAAGTGCGTCGGTATATATACAACAGCTGAAATGTATCACGTGGGCTCCGGCCTGACCGAGCATAACACCTCGCTCTTACGCAGGTATTCACCAGGCACGGATGTTTCGGTGAGTACCTGTGTAAGGTCGCCAGGAGAGAGTCAACGCCAGCCTGCCATGAGTGCGGCGCTGCGGAGGACACGGCCCAGCAAACCTTGAGGTGTGCGATCGTTGGGCCGTGCAGCGCCACGATCTCGTAGCAGTGCTAGGCGGGGACCTCTCGCTCCCGAGCATGGTGCGCTGCATGCTCGAGAGCGATGAGGCCTGGCAGGCGGCGGTCTCTTTCTGCGAAATTGTTATGTCGCAGAAAGAGGCCTCGGAGCGGGACAGAGAGGACGATAAAAAGTATCCTATGTCCTGTCCCGGGACTTGAAGTATATTCATACTAATTTTCAGCAAAATCGATTAAGCGTGAACAGGTAACAGGCAGACATACATATTTTCGCATTCATAATATTATTAATATGGTTGGCATGTTCACAACGTACCCCGAAAAATATTAACAATGTAAGTTTCATTTAAAAGAAAAAACAGGGCTTCTCAAATCTCGCAAACTTGAAATGATTCGATAAGGAGGGATATAAGAAAAGTTTCCCAAAGTTTTGGAATTAATGCCGACTTCATGTTAAAGTCTTTTGTTTTTTCCCCAAAGAAATGACCCCCTAAAATTAAATTGAGTTATTATGAAGATTCCACTCACTCGAGAGTTGAGAAATTGTTGCCATTAATATACGAGAAAAAGTTAAAACACGCTTGAGGACTTGGGACGTTTTGAGCTTAATTATTATGTAAGTACTAACTGACCCGGCAAATGTTGTTTTGCCATATAAATGACTATTTCTAGTATCGATATCAAAAGTAGATAAAAACCTATTCTCAGGCCTAACGAATGTACATAAAAATCATTAAAATCGGCCGCCGTTTTGGATGAGTTCGCGCATAAACACATGCACAGTGACACGAGAATTTTATATAGTAGATTTATTATAATTTAAGTTCGCCAATGATTGACTATTATGATTGCCAAGCTGACAAACAACGTTTATAGGCAATCAAAGAGTAGTTTTTACTGGTTCGTAATCCAAACTAATATTATAAATGCGAAAATGTCTGTCTGTTTGTCTGTTACTTTTTCACGCCCAAACCGCTTAATCGATATTGCTGAAAATTTGTAAGAAGATACTTTAAGTCCCGGGACAGGACATAGGATACTTTTTATTCCGGAAAAATACGGAGTTGCGGGCGTCATCTAGGTATACCATTGCTTTGAATAGGGTTGTATTTGTACTGTAATTTAACTGTCACGAATTTTTGAATTGAAAACGTGAGAATCGACCCACGAACTCAAGAGCCACGGTCTAAGCCACTGGACCACAGAGGCGTTATTTATTACTAGACGTTCCGCGCGGCTTCGCCCGCGTACATTAGGAATTTTACAGACAAAATATAAGCCCACAAAAAATTGTATTTTTTTTTGAAAATGAAATAAGGGGGCAAACGAGCAAACGGGTCACCTGGTGGAAAGCAACTTCCGTCGCCCATGGACACACGCATCAGAAGAGCTGCAGGTGCGTTGCCGGCCTTTTAAGAGGGAATAGGGTAATAGGGGAGGGTAGGGATGAGAAGAGAAGGGAATAGGGTAGGGGATTGGGCCTCCGGTAAACTCACTCACTCGGCGAAACACAGCGCAAGCGCTGTTTCACGCCGGTTTTCTGTGAGAACGTGGTATTTCTCCGGTCGAGCCGGCCCATTCGTATCGAAGCATGGCTCTCCCACGTATATGTATTATATATACGTGGGAGCATATTATGATTCTTCACGTGGTCTACTTTTTATCTGTGCCAAATAACATAAAAATTGCTCTAGTAGTAAAATAATCCCTTTCAAATAATTTTCCACATTTTCCTCTGTTTCCTCGCTCCTATTGGTCTTAGAGTGATAATATATAGCCTATAGGCTTCCACGATAAATGAGCTATCTAACACTGGAAGAATTTTTCAAATAGGACCAGTAGTTCCCGAGATTAGCGCGTTCAAATGAACAAACAAATCCTTCAGCTTTATAATATTAGTATAGATCGAATCTAATATGGCTAAGCTCCCTAAACAGAGTAGAGTACCTAGTAAATGCAATACCAGAATTTTTCACCCTGCTAAACACTGTATTTCCTGGACTGTGCGAGCGGTCTGTAACAAGCCAGGCATGAACTACGGCAGCTCTCAAACGATATTGTCTTTCCCGAATTCCGAAATACGGCCTACCCGAAATTTCCGAGTATTCGGAAAACGTTTTCGGAATTCGGAAAATCACTTCCCGGAAATAATTCTTATTGGTTATTTTAGAATTTATGTAAGTAATTATTCTGTTTAAAATTACATTGCTTGTTTCTTAATAGTAATAGGGATGATGACAAGGTCAAAGATTAGCGAATTTCTTAATAAAATAAAGAAATAACGGTAAAAAATAAGTGTTCCCAAAATTTCAGCTTGATAGCATTTGTATTTTTTTTTTGTTATGCGTCTTCAAAGTTGGATAATCAAGTCGATTTTTTTCGATTAAATTTCTTAATATTTGTATACCGACGACCTCTGTGGCTTAGTTGGTGGGCTGTTGGTAGTTCAAGCCGGGGGTCGCGGGTTCGAATCCCGCCGACGGAACAAAAAGTTTTCAAAGTTCCTGGGTCATGGATGTGTATTAAATATGTGTATAATATAATAAAAATGTTAAATATATGTATAGTATAAAAGTATTAAATATATTTCCGTTGTCTGGTACCCGTAACACAAGTCCTTCAGGTACTTAGCACGGGGCCAGACTGACGTGGTGTGAAGCGTCCATAGATATTATTACACCATTAGATAACTTATGCAATTAAAAGCAACTTTTGTTATGAAACCGCTTTCATAAACGCAATATTTAATATACCTGCCGAACAAAGTTCTCTCCCGATGCGTACAAACTACGAAAGAGTGACGTCATTCTTTCGTAGTACTTTGTATGGAGCGTTTCGGGCAGGTCTATTTTATGAGATGTTTGAATTGTCATATCTTGGTGAATTTTTAAGCTATCAGAGTCATTCTTTCAGCGATGTTTCTATTTTTTAAGGGTCTTTCAATTACCAATAAGAAAAAAAAATTAGTCATCATGCCTATTATTATTTTCAACAAAAAATTTAAACCGACTTCCAAGGTTTTAAGTTATAAGACTATAAGAATTATATTATTATTGTAATACTTTTCTTCGAATTCTGTTTTTTTTTTTGTTAAAAATATAAACCCCTAGATGACGCCCGCAACTCCGTTGCGCCCAAATTTGTTTATCGCACAGGAACCGAATATATACGTGGGAGAGCCATGCTTCGGCACGAATGGGCCGGCTCGACCGGAGAAATACCACGTTCTCACAGAAAACCGGCGTGAAACAGCGCTTGCGCTGTGTTTCGCCGAGTGAGTGAGTTGACAGGAGGCCCAATCCACTACCCTATTCCCTTCCCTACCCTCCCCTATTCCCTTCTCTTCCCATTCCTACCCTCCCCTATTACCCTATTCCCTCTTAAAAAGGCCGGCAACGCACTTGCAGCTCTTCTGATGCTGCGAGTGTCCATGGGCGACGGAAGTTGCTTTCCATCAGGTGACCCGTTTGCTCGTTTGCCCCCTTTATTTCATAAAATATATATATATATATATATATATATATATATATATATATATATATATATATATATATATATATATATATATATATATATATATATATATATATATATATATATATATATATATGTATATATATATATATGTATATATATATATAAAGTACCCCAAGTCCTTTCCTGGGACACAATGAATCTCCATACTAAATTTCAGCAAAATCGGTTCAGCGTTTTGGACGTGAAGAGGTAACAGACAAACAGACACACTTTCGCATTCATAAGTGTGGAAGTATGGATTAGTGTGGACAAGTCATACGTACCAATGCTGGAATAATTTAGTGTTTTATGTGGGATTCCTGTACTGTGGAAAAGTACGCCGGATAATATTTTACTTCATCTAGTCTAAGTTGTAAGAGACTAGCTTTTACCCTAGTGCAGCGTTTTTCAGCCTTTTTTGGAACGTGACCAAAAAATGGTATCAAAAAATATTTCGCGACCCAATTTGATTCTTTATCATATTATATTAAATTTTATTAAAATCGATTCAGTGGCTCAAAACGTGAAGACAGACAAAATAAAAATTTCGCCTATATTGTTAATCCAAAGCCACAAAGCCAAATTTCATCGAAATCCGTTAAAAATTTCCCTACTTCTTACATAGGTCAACCGACCAATTATCGTATTTAGCTTTTTGAACGTTCCAGCTTGATCCTGTGCTTTAAGCTCGCAGAAAAGCTGCAGGAAACACTCGCTAACTTCCAGAGTCGGGAATCATTTTTATTCATTGAAACTTTTATAAGCTTCGTACACTTAAAGTTCATATATTTTGTTCTTTACAATTATTGTTATTGTTGGAGATAATGAGCATACAGATTGCCTGATGGTAGCGCAAAACATCCAACTCCAAAACAAACCTTTCTCTCGATCTATTCCATACTTATAGCAAATTTTTATTAAAATTGGTCCTGCAGTTTATAGTCTTACTGTACATTTTCCACAACAAAAACTATTCTTTGCCGTCTCTTACAGCCGAACCCAATATTCGATCCTAATCCACAGATTGAAATCAATCTCGGATCGATCCCAATCCTTAGATCGATCTCCAATCTCCATTTCAATAATAAAAGTTGTAATCCGCAATCTTTTTTGTGGTCGGATAGCCCGCGATCTTTTCCCTCCCGCACGTTCAGTTTCGCGCAATTGCCATGTTTCTCGTGTATATTTTAATGGAAATATAAATCATATCGACAAACAAAATAAAATTCAATAGTTTATAAAATATATGTTAAATTAATATAATCCTTTATTAATTAACAAACATACAAATTGTGTCTGTTTTATAATATTTTTTTTAAATCTCGATGTAATAAATGGATGTAACGGAACGGAATATTTTAAAGCCACCCGTCAATTGTCAAATCAAAAGTAAAACAATAAACTTGACGGTAACTAAGTATATAAAAAACTTTGTTCGTGGCGTTGCCATGACATGACATGTTTTGGACATGCGCAATAAAAAGTTTTGCAGTGAATGCGCTAAAAATAACGCCGACGAACACGACCGTTGTGTTGATTCATGATTGATGATTGTGAACAAACTGTCGGTAATTGAAAGGCATTATTTCATTTAACAATAATTCCACAGCAGGTTTAGATAACCCAAACCTAAAAGTAAAGTCAGCTTCATCGAGACTCTGCATATAGTTCATTCTTCTCATCCTACGTGAACAGCGTCTCGGGGCATCTTCTTCATCACTCGAAATCAGTATAAGATCCTCAAAATCACTACTATCACTGCTTGAGAGTATAGACAAATCCATATTTTACATAAATTAATTATCCAAACAGCAAAACCGAGAAATTCTTAAGATTGCAGATTTGGATCAAAACACCGATTGAAAGAAACGTCAAAACTGTGAGATAGGTTATTAATACACTCGAACTGTCATCTTCACACGGAGGGCTATCCGGAATCTTAGATCGAACCTCCCATGGATGGCTTGCAACCACAGATTGTAATTTCAATCTGTGGATACATTATTGGCACACTCAAACACAAATATGGATTTAAATATCGATCTTGGATGGGTAAAAACGGATTGGGATCGTATATTGGGATCGGGCGTTAATGTATCTCCATGCCAAATTTCATCTGAATCGGTTCATCCGCTGAAGCGTAAAGACGAAACAGACAGACAGACGCTTTTCGCATAATGTTAGTACGGTTGTTCTTATCAGTATTGTCACCTAGCCAGCTCATTTGTGCTGAAGCAAGCTCCTGAAACATATTAACATATTTAATTTAGTCACACAAATTATACCTAGATAAACATTGGACCCAAAACTTTTATTTTGACCCTAAGGCCGATTGTTCACAGCCAACGACAAAATTTCAAGTAAAATGCCACTTTATGACCTAGGCTATAGGTTTCATTTTCTACCGGCATTGGTCTAGCGACCCATGCCGCCGCTGCTTTGTAGTGGCGTAGAGTAAAATGGAACGTACAGCCTATACTCATATAGGCTACAAGCCCATGAAGAAAATTAACGGATGAAATGAACCAACGTGAATATCGCTCATAAGGCTGTTACTATGTCTGAAAATCCACTGGACCACCGGTTAAGAACCACTGGTTAAGACTGTCAAATGTGTATTCATAAAGGTTAATTTTATTTTATTACTTACTTTAAACCATAAGGCGCTTACCGAAAATCAGCGTTGCGACTATGCTCAGTAAGCACCAATTTGGTAGATACGGTTTTCAAATGTTTTAGGGTGAAGCCAAACGAGCGTAATTTGTGAGTTGTGATTCGCAGAATTTCTGCCACTTAAATATCTTTTCATACAAATCATGACTCACAAAATTACGCTCGTGTGAATCAAACAGGACTTTTGTATGAAACTGAATGCAGCAGAATTCTGCCGAAACGAAATTCTGCGACTCACAACTCACAAATTACGCTCGTTTGGTTTCGCCCTTATACCTTCTTTTAATGTAAGTACAATTATTTTTACCAATTAAGTTTCTTTATTTTTTTTCTTTCTTTGTTTCTTTCTTTCTTTAAAATAACTCTGAGCACTATGCCGTTATTTTTGAACGGTCCATGTGAGTGTGCGGTGAGATTATATTATGTTGCGACCCATGGCTTTCGGCCCCTGCGCTGGGAAAATGTACGGCGTAGATGGGTAAAGCATCAGTATATGTATACAAAAGGAAATACAAGCCATTCAATATTTTCTTTGTGATTCGGTGCGTATTTCAATTTACCTAATTTGGTGCTCACCATGCAGAGGTGGATCTAAGATAACGTTCATTGTTGGTTTAAATTATTGCGATACTAATTTGTGACCAGTGGCGTGCTCAAAATTTTATGCCGTGTGCCATTGGTGGCACGCGTGCCATTGGTTCGCCATCCATGGTCTAGGTCATAAAGTGGCATTTTTTAGGGTTCCGTACCCAAAGGGTAAAACGGCCCCTATTACTGAGACCTCGATGTCTGTCCGTCTGTCTCCAGGCTGTTACTCAAGATTCGCTATATATAGACTTCTGAAATTTTCACAGATTTTGTATATCTGTTGCCGCTATAACAACAAATACTAAAAACGTAAAAAAATAATATTTAAGGGGGGCTCCTATACAACAAACGTGATTTTTTTAGATTTTTTCGCTCGTAATCAATAATGGTAACAGCTAGGCACTTGAAATTGTCATAAAGTCCTTATTTATATTTGTATTTTAATAATTATTTAATTAAAATTTTAATTAAGTAAATATTTAAGGGGGGCTCCCGTACAAGAAACACAATTTTTTGCCTACTTTCGCTCTATACCAGTACGGAACCCTTCGTGCGCGAGTCCGACTCGCACTTGGCCGATTTTTTTTACGCTTTTATTAGCTTCACTTGTAACTACATAATTATTTACATATCATGTATGTAAGAAAATCTTGGAATCTTAATTTGACCCACTCCCGGTCTTCGATGAAATTTTGCACACGCTCTGAGTTCTGATGACTATACATGACTAGCTACGAAACGTCATTAGAAATCCAATATGGTGGCTTCCCCAAGATGGCGGACAGGCTATTTGAAATGCACCCCCGTGATATGGGTATCAAATGAAAGCGCTTGCAGTCAGGAATACACAAAAAATTGTCACGTGACTTAAATCCAACATGGCGGACATACCAGATGGCGTATTTTTAGTGTGTGCTAAAAGCGTGCTTTTTAGTTTTTTAAACTATTATATTTTTAATTTTAGTCGTTTACAGTGACGGCAACTATGGACAAACGCCCTAAAGGTCGTATACTTAACGTATTTAGGTACTTTTTCAAAGGGCGCACTCAAATATTCAGTACCTTGGCCTTTGTGAATAATTAAATGCCCCTTGAGATGTAAAAACCCTAATCCTGACGTATTACAAAAAATATACAACGCCTTCGTGGTACAGTGTTTTAGGCTGGATTTTTATGCGTTCGCCCGAACGCGCGGTTTGGCGGCTGCACCGCGCCGTTAATTAAACAAATCGTTACATCATGATTTCTTAAGTTTACGCGAGTATAACTCATGATATTAGAAGGAAACACTGACGGATTTTTGTCGCGGAGCACAAATAGATTTGATAAGCCACAAGTACTGGCAAAAGAAGCAAGATACCGCCCAAGAATGATACGCGAGGCCATAGAAATTAAAAAAAACACCCTAATTTTAACCGGGAAGATGGTTGGGTGCTGCCATCTAGTTGGGATCCGGTGATAAACAAACTAAAGCACAAATCTAGGACACCTCGGCTTCAAGACACTGTGAGTTCGTTCTGCGTAGATCGGAACGCAAACAAAAATTGATGAGTCTTCGGGTAGTTGAAGAACTTCAATGAATTGGACGCCTGTCACCTCAGTCCACTCGTGACCACGGCCGCTGTAAAACAGCCGAATACTTAGGGCCTGTTTCACCACTTTCTGATAATACTTCATCTGTCAAGTTAAGTGGTGGATAGCCTATTCGGCACCTATCAGGAAGTGGTGAAACATGCCCTTAATATTATAAATGCGAAAGTGTGTCTGTCTGTCTGTCAGACACACACTTCTGTTACCTCTTCAAGTCCTAACCACTGGACCAATTTTGCTGAAACTTGGTATGGGGATACTTTGAGTCCCGGGAAAGGAAATAGGATACTTTTTATCCCGGAAAAATGTACGGTTCCCGCGCGATAACGAATTTTGGCGCAGCGGAGTTGCGGGCGTCTAGTACATAATATTTTGCTTGTGATCTCACGGTCGGTGTAGCCGTCGGGCGGACGCATACAATACCAGCCTAAAGGTGCCTTCTCACGGCGCGTATTATTGCAAGCCGCGCCGCGCCCGCTCGAGCCACGCGCCGTGTGAAGGGGTGACTCAGGCTGGCTCGAGCAGGCGCGTTTAATATTACGCGCCAGCTTGAGCCACGCGCCCGAAGAAAGTGGTGGCGTCGTGGTTGCATTCTCACGGCGCGTGCTACTACGAGCCGCGCCGCGCCCGTTTGAGCCACGCGCCGTGTGAAGGGGTGGCTTTAGAGCGTGGCTTTTGATCGAAGTCTGTGTCAAAATTGACACAGGAATCGAGCTTCAAAAATTTCAAGTTTGTTTAGGACATGTAAAAAATTCCTTCGCCTAATCTCTCGGCAGTCGTGTTGGTCAACCGTTCCACTGGGTTATGAAAGTTAAGGAATAGAAGCTCTTGTGTACTGCGGACACACTTGGGCAATATAAAATCACCCATGGCTGGCCTGATTTTAACGAAACCGACCACCGCCACTAAAAGGGACAGCCTTCGCATTTAAAGTATAGATTAGATTACGCCCGCAACTCCGTTGCGCCAAAAATCGTTTTTATTACGCGGGAACCGTTCGTTTTCCGGGATAAAAAGTATACAATGCCCTTTCCCGGGACTCTAAGTATCTCCATACCCAGCAAAATCGGTTCAGCGGTTCAGGTGTGAAGAGGTAACAGACAGACAGACACACTTTCGCATTTATAATATTAGTATATATTGAAAATCAGTTTTCTACTCAGTTTCAACCTTTTGGATCGGTAACCGATCTTTTTCAAATTATTCAAATCAAATCACTTTGAAAACTTTGCATCTTTGGGTGCAACGAATTCTTAGATTTCGTTGTCAAGAATAAATATGGGTCCAAATCCCGGCAAAAATGGTTAAATAAAATAATGTTATATTATGGGCATGCACCGCGGGAGTGCCGGCAGAAAAACATCAGAAAGGCATATATTTTCGCTTCCTGGTAGAAGAAATAATATCTATGGACGCTTCACACCACGTCAGTCTGGCCCCGTGGTAAGTACCTGAAGGACTTGTGTTACGGGTACCAGACAACGGAAATATATTTAATACTTTTATACTATACATATATTTAAGATTTTTATTATATGATACACATATTTAATACACATCCATGACCCAGGAACTTTTGAAAACTTTTTGTTCCGTCGGCGGGATTCAAACCCGCGAGCCCCGGCTTGAGCTACCAACAGCCCACCAACTGAGCCACAGAGGTCGTCGAGGAGTCAGAAGAAATGATAATGTACTTCCTCCGTTTGCCTCCGTCTTACGAGTTATCGATCAGGTCACTTGTTCTGACACGAGTTCGACGTTTTTTCCCATAAAAAGTAGCACCAATGAAGCAGTTATCACTCGGCAGCCGTCTCACGTATCTTGCGAGAGCAATGCGATAGAAATTATTGCGCGATAATTGCTCCAAAATCGCAATTTCGTATCCGTATCAGCCAAAACAATACGATTGCAATCGATCGCTTAAGGCCCTTTCCCTACGGAGATTCCGTAATTTACCGTATTTAGAGCCTTATAAACTCATAATTTGAAAGCTACAAAGTTATAATAAAAATACAGCAATAATCTTCAGTATATCAACATTCCTTTCCCCGTTTTAAATTTTCTATTTTTGTTTATTATACTCATGATATTAGCTTCCAAAGTAATACCAATTTATTAAAATTGAAGCATACTTTCAGCATCTCCCTAGTATTTACAATTTACGTTTATTTGAAACACACGACAATAGATAGATAATTTCACTAACTACATATTTCCCGTTTTAATTTTTTTTTAGATCAATTTTGAACTAAGATAAGTAAAAAAAATAGGATTTTTGTGCGATCAACGTCGGCAACGCGTCATATATATGGTCAAGGTCGTTTGCTCGGGGGACGGCCTTAAATGATACCATTGTTTTTTATACCCAGCAATCGATCGCGCGATTATTGCTAGTGGAATGTTGATCGCTATTTTTCCGTGATAGCTCTGCCGGCTTGCTGGATTATAATAACATCATTGGCGTGCTGAGTGTAAGTTTTAAGCTATTGCATAGCTTTTATCGCGAGCTTCAAGAATCAAGAAATTCCGTAACGAAAATAAATAAATGATGCAAATAATTAATGATTGTTATTATTATTTGTATTAAACCTAACACTCCACTCCAACCGGCACAGCGGTGCGGCTTTGCCGTCAATCGTCTAAACTCTAACGTTTCAGTTCGGCAGACTTCGGCACGGTGTTCGTGCGCGCGCGACTAGATTAGACATAGAAAATATATGCAATAACTAGCTTTACCGAGGCAGTCCCCGAGTGCCTCATATTTTTTTTCACTTTTATTTGTACCTGCGCTTTCAAAATTATCGAACGCGACTCGACAAGTACCCAGTTAATTCTTTATTTCGTATGCCATATTCGTGCCAAAACACCTTCAGGATCTGAGGAATCAGTCAAGAAAATCCTGACTGAATGGAATAAATAGGATTCGTACGTTATCGTCGATTCTAAATCCTCCTGATCAAATTAGCCTTCAAGTGGTCTAGTGTTGTGCTTATATCGATAAAATTGTATCGTTTTTTTATATCGATAGAAATATTTTATTACTAGATGACCTTGTTAACTTCGTATCACTTCCATCCTAATATAAAACTTCTCTTGACTTACACGACTATATTTTCAAAACTAAAATTAGTCAAATTGGTTCAGATGTTTTCGAGTTTAAGCGAGACTAACAAATTATTCATATTTATTTATGTAGAAGATTAGTGTAGACTCGTGGTCGTCAAACTGCGGCCCGCGGGCCGCATGCAGCCCGTGGCCGTTTGCTGTGCGGCCCGCGACAAAGTAAATTATTTGAATGTTCAACTATACTACACAATGGTTAAAATTACGCCATATTTAATGATAAACGTAACTGGCCGATTCTGGCCGGTTATCGTTAATGTTTTGTTAACAAATGCCAAAATAATAACCTAATCTAGTTGTTTTATGGTGTGAACTGGGCTTGATTACACCTATCGAGTAGAGTGGCGAGACAGTGTTCTCGACCAAAAAAATTTGCCGAGAGTACTGTCTCGCCACTTTACTCGGTAGGTGTAAAAAGGCATTAGTGTGGAACCGCTCTTAGAGCCTCTTGGAACCTTTACATACACTGTGGCCTGGTGCTGGCACTCACATTATCATGTGTGGCCCTTGGCCAGTAAAGTGTGACGACCGCTAGTGTAGACTGTAGAGTGTAGAGGTAACCTTGTGAATATTAGAAAATTTACATTATTAGGACGTTTGTAAAGGTGCTTTTAAAAGGGTTCGCGGGTGCAGTAGAATTTAAAAAAATAGATACTTGAAACTATTGCCATCGCGCTTCACCCTGCGCCGGTACGTGTATTGTGATAGAGACAGATGCAGTCAATCGAGGTAACGTAGGCCTCTGATTCCTCCTTCAAAATAGAGCCTATCTAATTATTATCTTTTTAAATATCTTCAGGAAGAGTGAGTCTATGCCTCTACGTATTTATCTTAAAGTTCTTTCAAATTTGTTTTATTGTTTTTCGATTGGCGGGGTACGGGGCATTCATTTTTTGCGATTTTTGAAGGGTCATATTTTTATTTATTAGTAAATTTAGAAAAAATCGAACGTAGAGGCATAGCTTTAACAGATCCCAATATTGTATAAAAAATCATTTGTCTAGACGCATTGTGCAGGGAGTAAATTGGGGAATACGTTTGTATGGAAAAACAGTACTAGCGTACTATCCTCTTAATAATAATATTTTTAGAAAAAAAAGCATCTCAGAAGTAAATGTCAAGCTACTTCGTCCGTTTTTAAGGCTTACAGTTTTTTATATGTTCTTAGAACAGTCAGAATAATGTAATACAACAATAGAAAATAGTTTATCTTACTGACTACTAAATAAACAAGATTTTTTCAATATGCCAGACAAATACAGGCAAACTGTATACCTAATGTTTCATTTTAGACGCTTTTTAACATTACAACTTTATTATACAAATTCAACGTAGTATAATGAAGGTATAATGAAGGTGTGAAAACGAGCGTATAATTTATACGGAACCGTGCATGCACGGATTATGACGTCATTAGTCAAAATTAATGTACTCCAGTCATAATTATTTTACCAGGAACTATGACTTTACACGTCTCTTGTCACTTGTTTAAGCCTGGTTTAAAAATATTATACAAAACTCTGGTGGCGCGGTGCTTGATGACCCCTTCGAAATGGCTGGACCGATTGTGTTGAAACTTTGTTTGAATATTTAGTGGCTCTGGAAGCCAACATCTATTTTTCATTATCGAAATAACGTAGTAGCCCAAAATAGTACATAGTCCTGGATCGCGCCTATCAAATTTCCTAAGATCTGTACGATACTACACAACGTCTCCATGAAAACTTCTGAAATATAATGAAAACGACGAACCGATGCACGGATTAATATTTTCATTTTATTTTATGTAAAGTTTTTGCCCTCTTGTCGCTTTTATAACATTTTTAGGGTTCCGTACCTCAAAAGGAAAAAACGGAACCCTTATAGGATCACTTTGTTGTCCGTCTGTCCGTCCGTCCGTCTGTCAAGACCCTTTTTCTCAGGAACGCGTGGAGGTATGAAGCTGAAATTTATATCAATTACTCAGGTCTACTGTCCCTTGAAGCTGTGAAAAAATCAAACTTCTAAGCCAACGCAATCAAAAGATACAGCCGTTTATGCCGCAAATTTTCGACACTTGCAAGGGAATCAAAACCTACAGGGTGCTTCCCGTGAACTCAGAATCTTGAAATTTGGTACGAAGCAACGTCTTATAGCATAGATAAAGGAAAAATTACGAAAACCATAAATTTTTAGTTACATCACATAATATATTATTTTTTAATAATTTTAAACTTACTACCCATTTCCTCATAAACGCGTAGAGGTATTAAATTGAAATTCATACCAAATACTCAGGTCTATAATACCTTTAAGCTGTAACAAAATCAAACTTTGTAAACCTTGCAGGTTTGTACGGAACCCTCGGTGCGCGATTCCGACTCGCACTTGGCCGGTTTTTTAAGTTATAGAAATTATAATATCGATAAATAATGCGGACATCACTAAAATTTATCGGCTAGCACCAAATCGACGTCCCTACTGTGACGTATTGCTGTATATTCCACTCGGAGCCAGATGGAGTACTTTCTTCAAATCCACTGTTTTTACATTAGGGTGTGGGCCACAAAACGTCTGCGACTGCGATTCAACGCAGACGTGCGTGCGTGGAGACATTGGTATGGTCGGGTCGTGAAGCATAAGGTACGTTGCTCATTCGTTACTTGTTTATCACTGGCACACAAAAAATGAAAAAAATTCAACTATATTTTTGATGATCAAGGATAAAATTGTGTATTTTTAGATGTTTTTTTTTAAGAAAAACTACTTTAGCGTAGTTGCACACTTTTTTGGGATGGGCAGAAACATAGTCTTGTACAGACACGTGAGTTGGTCAAAAATTCGTAAGACGGAGGGAAACTAGCCTACCGGCGCAGTGTAGGAGAGGAACTCCCCCTCTCTACCATGTGAAGAAACTGTAATCAGTTTCTTTTTTACTTTTGCCATCACGCCTTAGTCCTGGAGAACAATTCGTTGCTTTCTTTAGGTTTTCGCATTTATGAAATATACGGATTAGTCGCTGCCGTCACTAATTCGTGGCCACGCCAGACAGGACAATTCTGTCCCTAATACGTTTAAAATTATACATTATTTGTTCTTGTAATCCAAAAGCTTTTGAATTTGCTTATCTCGCACCATTTTACCCAATGTTTTCCTTTTTTTTGGCTCTCTTAAAATATATATTGTTATAAAACCTCATATTTTTCTGTCTTCGCGTATTTTGACAGATGTTGAAATTTTTTCTTTACTTTTTAGTTACTGAGATTTTTTCTAGGGTGCTTGCCCATACAAATCACAAAAATTTACTCTTTCAACGCTGCTACTTTCACAGTGAACTCTATGTAAGGGACACATATTACACACCCTAAAGTATTATCACTTTGTTTATTTGTTGTTACCCCTGTTGTGAAAGTATGTTATTATGTATCCCGGGACTCAAAGTATCTCCATACCAAATTTCAGCAAAATTGGTTGAACGGTTTTAGCGCGAATAGGTAACAGACAGACGGATAGACTTTCGTATTTATAATATTAGTATCGATGTCAAAATGAGTATGAAATTCTGTGCCTTCTTTTAATTGTATCTTAGCTACTTATGTCTGTAACTGGAGCCTTGTTTTAGCTGTCAAATGTATGTTACCTTTCTATACTGTATGTCGATGTGTTGTATTCAGCCGTCCTAGCATACGCCAACGAGATATCTCGTGGATATCTCACTCTCGAGCGTAGTTATATTGTCGATATCGATATATATCTCTTTTATATATATATATATATATATATATATATATATATATATATATATATATATATATATATATATAGGAAAATAATACAAAAAGACAAAAGCACTCTTCCACATTCCCGCCAAAACTCCAAAAAAAAAAAATTGTGTTAACTGGGTTTTTAATGTGTAATATTGGTATTATCGGTAATAGCACAGATAAAAAAAAAACAAAATAATCTCTAATTTTGACGACAGACACGAGAAAAAAGTATGTCATGTTAGGGTCAATAGAGATGAAGAGAAAAGCCATCAAACATCGAGAAAACGTGTACACAAAATTTTCTCGTTGGCGCATGCTAGGACGGCAAGTATATCAAAGCAACAGCAACCTTTCAACTATTTAGACTACAGACAGACCGTACACCGAAATAGCTGGTTTTCCATTAATGTCAACTTGAAAATAGGTAGAGAAATTAGCTTAACTGAATAAGGATATAGAGTTTGGGAGTTGTAGAGATGGCGTTGTGGTATCAAGTCGACAGTGTTTCTTACGCTGTTCGCTTGGCGTCTCTGTGCGCGATGATCGTGGAAATTCGATTGTGGAAAAACGAGACACTATAGCTTATCTATTGTTATCGCGGCCGTATGTGGCCGCTTGGGGCTTGATGAATTAAGGCGACGCCTTGATAATTTGGCTGTAGCGACATCGACTTTTCTCAGCAATGACTAAAGCTAAGAAATTAAAGTTCATTGTCAGTATTCATCATGTCTTTATCTTTGAATTACCCATAGCATAACACGATTGGTCAACTTTTATAACACAGAATAATTAATCAAAAATACCTTTGTAAAAAGGGATTCTAATTTCGCCTACAGAGGAGAATGATTTAAGGTTCCAAAATTTGTACATATATTAGTTCAATCATACACTATAATTTTTACATTGCTTATATGAAATATATTCATGGTTTTTAAATTACGCGACAAAAACCATTTTGTCGCTTACGCCCTTTCCATTTCTTGTTTTCTATGAGAGGCCGGCCCGGCCTCTCATAGAAAACAAGCGATCTAAAACATATTATCCAAAACGATTTTTTACTTTAACGCGGCGTCACCTTAACAAGATGGCGTATGACTTAAAAATACTAACTTGCTAATAGTAACTTCAATTTTCTACAATAATTGACAACATTTCATTTAATTAATCATCAAAAATAAAAAATACCATTTCTTTGTTGTTATTTCCGAAGTCCTAAAAAAATATTACAGATTTTTTTAATCATTAATTTCCGAGAAAAAAAATTAAAACGAAAAATCCACTTGTGACGTCATTGGTACGGCAGAATAATATCTATGGACGCTTCACACCACGTCAGTCTGGCCCCGTAGTAAGTACCTGAAGGACTTGTGTTACGGGTACCAGACAACGGAAATATATTTAATACTTTTATACTATACATATATTTAAGATTTTTATTATATGATACACATATTTAATACACATCTATGACCCAGGAACTTTTGAAAACTTTTTGTTCCGTCGGCGGGATTCAAACCCGCGAGCCCCGGCTTGAGCTACCAACAGCCCACCAACTGAGCCACAGAGGTCGTCAGAATACGATACACACCTTTGCTTGTAGGATAAAACCTAAAAAACGTAACGTAACGTATTCAATAACCTCAAAGTAAAGTACCACAAAGTCAGTGACAGTACTGACAGTTTGTTTTAAAGAAATCAGATATGACGTGCAAAGTTATTTTGTTGTCAACCGTACCAATGACGTCATTTGGCGCTTAAGTCATTTTAGAATGATCAGAATTAAAAACCAAGTTTTATAAATGAAAATGACCACATTTTCAAAAATAAAAAAATATGGGTCCCCTAATTTAACCCCTACTTTTATATTTCGTCATAAAACAAGTACAAAAAATATTTGAAATGTTGTCAATTCTAGCTAATATAACGCTGAAATTATTTATTCGTTGTTTGGGAGCAATTTTGAACAATGACTAAATAAATTATGATTTCACCAAATATCTCTCACTAGCTGTTGCCTGCGACTCCGTCCGCGTGGACTTCAGCTTACAGCGCGCGGTGGTTCCCGTTTCCGTGGGGATGCCGGGATAAAATGTAGCCTACATAACTGCCAAGTTTCCTCAAAATCCACCTAACAAACAATGTTGGTGTCAAATTTCAAAGCTTCGTAAAACTGTTTTAATTGACTTCTAAAGTGTCAAAATCGTGACCATAAGCAACGAAGTTCATGTTCATCCAACTAAAATAATATATGAATGTAAACTTACCATGATAATTGTACTTTATAATCGTCGATTCTAAACTCTATAGTTGGAATGCATTAGACGAGGCGGGTTATCGATTGGGCGACATTACTCAGCCGCGACTTAAGATGCACTAAAATATTTATTTTGCCTTATAAATGGTAGTTTACAAATCTTAAGTCTAAGTTTAGATTGCAAATTCTCGGGCTTCAGGCATTAAGCTATGTTGACAGAGTATTTGACGATATATCATGTACTTGGTTGCATATTAACATTTACATGGCTTAAGATAAGAATAATAATGTTACCAATTACAATGTCAATAGGTACTTATCATGACTGTGTCATCCCAGTGACAAGTCACAACTCACATCCTTGTAGGTCTGTAATACCCTATTACAAAATTGTAATAGATTTTAGGACCGATCAATATACGGATATTGAACCGATAAAATCAATGGAAGTTGCTTACAACCCTTAAGGCTTCATGAAATTGATAAAGGTAAATGTTCCGGCACTTGCAGGCTAATGATGATGACTCTTGCTAAGAACAATCTCGATCATGTCTGCTTTAAAACAAAAAACATTGTCAAAAAATATTGTGAGTATTCATAGATCAATTTCCGATTTAGGGATCCATTTGTGAAATATTGAGTTTTATAGTGGAAAAAATCTTTAGAGTCCAGTGTTATATTCCAAAACCTTCTACCAGCTAAACGGTTGTTTCTGGAAATGTAAAAAAATTCACGGGAGTAGAAATATGCTGAATTTAAAAGGAAAACTATCACGGCTAAGAAGACTTCATAAGTTATTGAGTAATAGTCGATCAACTAAAAAAAATGTATTCGGCGAATTGTAAAGGAACTTTTCGTTCAAATTCCTTTGAAAGTAACTGAGATGATGTTGCATTGTTAGTAATGTAAAACACGTTATAAATGTACATTCATTGACAATATAAACATTATCAAAAACTAGCGGTACTACGGAACCCTATATTGCGCGTGGCCCAACACGCACTTGGCCGGTTTTTGAGTTAACAGAATACAGAGCATTATTCAAATCGCTTTTAGACTAATAAGATCAATGACCGCTGCTGCCAACTTAATCCATTTTGACTTTACATACGCTAAAGAAATTTACACCTTACATTCTACCGAAAATATTTTTTTACATTTCTCGGGTTATATTCCGAAATCTTCAGGTGAAGTCATTAATCTGGCAAAGGGTTTGGGAGTGGGTAAGCCCTTACGGCCAATGTTTGGACACAGCCATAATACAGCCATGTGACAAGTAATCAAATAAAATACACCCTTAGACCCTCTGAGATTGGTAAAAATGTTATTTGATTAAATCATAAGCGATAACGGAAATAAATAATGGAAGAGAAAAGAATGGATTTTCTCTTCTCGCTTAAACCGCCGTGCCGATTTTAATGTAATTTGGTATGGAGATACTTTAAGACTTTGGAAAGAAAACAGGATAGTTTTTATAGCGGCAAAATGTACGATACCTGAAACGGCGGGAAATATCTAGTTGTAAATTCGTTGTGCTTTTGCCCTTTACCTCTTCACGCCCAAACCGTTCAACTGATTTTGCTGGTTATAGAGATACTTTAAGTCCCGGGAAAGGACATAGGATACTTTTTATCCCAGAAAACGGTACGGTTTCGGCGCGATAAACGAATCGGCTCATGGCTCATTGGAATTGCGGGCGTCATTTTGTCAATAGATAAGTTTATCCAGAGGTTATAAACAGGCAGATAATGTCATAAATACAAATTAAGTTTAAGTACGTTTATACGTGGGAGAGCCATGCTTCGGCATGAATGGGCCGGCTCGACCGGAGAAATACCACGTTCTCACAGAAAACCGGCGTGAAACAGCGCTTGCGCTGTGTTTCGCCGAGTGAGTGAGTTTACCGGAGGCCCAGTCCCCTACCCTATTCCCTTCCCTCCCCTATTCCTTTCTCTTCCCATCCCTACCCTCCCCTATTACCCTATTCCCTCTTAAAAGGCCGGCAACGCACCTGCAGCTCTTCTGATGCTGCGAGTGTCCATGGGCGACGGAAGTTGCTTTCCATCAGGTGACCCGTTTGCTCGTTTGCCCCCTTATTTCATTAAAAAAAAAAAGTATCTGTTACATATTTTGTTCATTATTACAACTATTCCAATTTTTTTTAATAAGTGGGCAAACGAGCAAACGTTCACCTGATGGAAAGCAACTACCGTCGCCCATGGACACTCGCAACATCAGAAGACCTGCAGGGGCGTTGCGGGCCTTTTAAGAGGGAATACGCTCTCTTCTTGAAGGTTTGCAGGTTGTATTGGTCCGGTGAATTTTCGCAAACGCGTCATCCTGCACTTTGCGCCAGCTCACAATAGATCGCTGCTATATTTTTCTAACTACGCTCCGATCAATCGACATAGGCCGACGGATTTAGATGTGAACAGTTTGAAGGGGGAATTGTAGCCTATCTGTCAGATGGCCCCACATTACTGGTCAAACGTGTTAAGTTGGGACCACTTTTACCCCTTTGGAAAAGAGTTTTTGACCTTAGAAGTCATATTATTATGAATGTGAAAGTGTGTCTGTCTGTCCTCTTCAGGCTTGTGCTGCTCAACTGCTTTAATAGTAGACTTGAGTCCTTTAAAAATGTATGGTTACCGAGCAATAAATCGATTTCGGTACAACCAAATTGTAGGCATCTAGTAATAAAATAATAATATGGATTTATGTTGAATACAACCAATCTTTAATCTATATATTATGTATAAATAAAAATGAATTTTGAAAATGTTGTTAATCTCGCTAAAACTCGAGAAGTGCTGAACCGATTTGGCTAATTTTGGTCTTGAAATGTTCGTGGTAGTCCAGGGAAAGGTTTATATTAGGAGAAAACATAGAACTATAACCTTTAGAAGAGGCATTCCATACAATCGTCAGCACGAAAACGTGTCACCCTCGAAATGAGTGAGCTCACTCATCTGAGAGCAGTGTGCCTTAGGACGCGGTGAGTCGGACGTGTTTAATGCATTGATTACGTAAAATATGCATTGAAAGCGTGAATGAGTGAAAGAGAAAGTAGTATATGCTATTACTGTAAGACAAAAAAGGACGACAATATTTTCTCGATACAAATTTTCCATGCAAAAACATTGCTACAGTTTTGATGGCGTATGACATATCCAAGTATTGACATCGTTGGGAGAAAAGTGATACGAAGATCACCGGGTCATCTAGTGTTTAATGAAGAATGAATTTGAATTTATATGTTTTTTTTATTTGAATCACTAAAATTAGTAAAGGAGTATGGTTTAAAATGTATGGAGTCTGGGCCCGTACCACGAAACGGTTTTGAGACTCAAACAATCGTACGATAATGTTGCGTCCTACTCTAACAAACGTGAAATGACGTTGTTAGAGAGCAGGACGCGGCATTCTGGTCCGATTGTTTGAGTCTCAAAACGGTTTTGTAGTAAACACAAATAAAACACAAAATTACTTGCACTTTTTCCACTATATACATTAGGTTTTGTAGTAGGCGTACTGGTCCAAATTTCCACCACTAACGAGACCTATATAGTAAAATTGTCTACTAAATACTGAATCATTATAACCAGACCGCAATCAAAAATACCCTGTCAGTGAAAAGTTATGGCTGAATGAAAAGTCATGTTTTTTACCATTTTGTATGAAAAATATTATAGATGTAATAATATTTTATTGAGTTTGGTACAAATATCCACAACCAATAACACTTACGTAATGGTCATAACTTTTTACTGACAGCTCTCATTTTCAATTTGTCTCATAATGAAAGTTACTCTATATTTGATGGACAATAAGTCAATATGGGTTTCGTTAGTGGTGGAAATTTGGACCACTTTACTTCATTCTCCTTTGTTGGTGTACTAAAAATTTTAATAAAAAACCATGATATTTTATTCAAACACATTCAGACTCGAAGTTTATTCGAATGTAAAATTTACATACACATAAAAATTAATAAGGGAATCTGTATGTATGTCGGTGTGTTGGTACTTATTCGGTACTTGTAAATTGAACGTGACAAAGCGAGGAATGTTTTTTACCCCAGGGGATGAAAATTTGTTGAAGTGGCAAAACGTCATCTGTTTTCACTACTCGAATGTAATAAAAGCTGGGTACTAAGACTTGCATTCGATAATTTCGACAGCGAAACTAAAATAAAAATACGTGTGGTACTCGGGGACTGCCGGCGTAAAACTATTTCATAGCATTTTTTATCAACTTATGCAATTATAATTCGCATACGTCTAATCGCACGCACACAAACACCGTTCCGAAGTCTGCCCAACTGAAACGACGCTAGACGATGCACGGCAACGCCGCCGCGCCGCTGTGCCGGTCGGAATGGGGTGTGTTAGGTTTTTTCGTCACAGAATATCTTGAATCGGTCGCCGCGCTCAAAGCCCCCGATAAAAGCTATGGTATTGCATAGCTTTATTGCGGGCTTTGAGCTATTGCTTAAAAACTGTTATTTTTACGCATCTACGTAACTAATGTTACTAACTAGCTGTGCCCCGCGGTGTTACCCGCGGTTTAAGTGATATAATATGTAATAAAAGACTATGAAAAGTACCAATAAAAGGGTCAAAACGGGACGATACATGGTTCTATAATGGTTTATGGTAGTGATGATGATGATGATGATGAATGTAATTTGCATAGTAGCACATGCTTTCCGTTCTTAAAACAACGTCGAAACTCCCAAACTTGTATCTATAAAGAGTCAGGAGTTCTCTCAGCACCTTCCGAACCATGGTATACCTTGGTGCAAAATCTTGCTTGTTGGTAGCATATGCTTAGAATACTGCTCACGAAACCGAAGTCACCACATGTTTCCATATAAATTTTGAGGAGTTCCCTCGATTTCTTATGGATCCCTTCATCAGGTCATCACTTTTATGAATATGGTACCAAATTGGGATGATGACCTATACACCAAAAGAAAAATTTTGAAAATCGGTTCACAAACGGCGGAGTAATCGTTGAACATAAAAAAACGAACATAACACCTCCTCCGTTTTGAAAGTTGGTTAAAATTGTAGCCTATGTGTTATTCTGATGTATAAGCTATATTATTATAAAGTTTCTTTAAAATCCGTTCAGTAGTTTTTGCGTGAAAGAGTAACAAACATACATACATCCAAACTTTCGCCTTTATAATATTAGTAGGATGAAACATACTTAAAATTTTCTTAACACTGCGACTGCCGCATCTAAGTGTCTAAACACACCATGCCGAAGTTCCGCGGCGGAAGTTCCGCATGATTACGTCAGCAATGTCGAAAGCATCTATACTTACTAATATTATAAAGCGGAAGAGTTTGTTTGTTTGTTTGTTTGTTTGTTTGTTTGAACGCGCTAATCTCAGGAACTACTGGTCGGATTTGAAAAATTCTTTCAGTGTTAGATAGTCTATTTATCGAGGAAGGCTATATTTTATCACGCTAAGACTAATAGAAGCGAAGAAATAGAGGAAATAAGAGGAAAATGTGGAAAAAACGGGGGGAAATTATTTGAAAGGGCTTATTTGAACGCGCTAATCTCAGGAATTACTGGTCCGATTTGAAAAATTATTTCATTGTTAGATAGCCCATTTATCGAGAAAGGCTATAGGCTATATTTTATTACGCTAAGACTAATAGGAGCGAAGAAATAGAAGAAAATGTGGAAAAAACGGGGGAAATTATTTGAAAGGGCTTATCTCACGAACTACTAGAGTTATTGTCTGTTATTTGGGTCAGATAAGAAGTAGACCACATGAAGGATCATAGGCTATTTTTTGTAGACTGATTTGTCTGTGAAATATCTAATTTACGCGGGCGAAGCCGCGCGGAACGTCTAGTACAATATAACGCGACGGAATTTCTGCAGGGTGTGTCATCGGTAATTTAAAATACATTGCAGGCGGAATCGAGCCGAACTTCCGCCGCGGAAAATCGGTATAGTGTGTGTAGACATCTATACTAATATTATAAAGCGGAAGAGTTTGTTAGTTTGTTTCTTTGAACGCGCTAATCTCAGGAACTACCGGTCCGATTTTAAAAATTCTTTCAATGTTAGATAGTCCATTTATCGAGGAAGGCTATAGGCTATATTTTATCACGCTAAGACTAATAGAAGCGAAGAAATAGAAGAAAATATGGAAAAAACGGGGTAAATTATTTGAAAGGGCTTATCTCACGAACTACTAGAGCAATTTTTCTGTTATTTGGGTCAGATAAGAAGTAGACCACGTGAAGGATCATTTTAAGCTATTTTTTGTGGACTGATTTGTCTGTGAAATATCTAATTAACGCGGGCGAAGCCGCGCGGAACGTCTAGTTTATTATAACTTATGCGCAATTTCTGTCACTTGATATAGTGACAGAAATCATGCATCATCTGGCACCATTTTTTGACTCAGTCACTCTTCCGTAGACAAAAAGTAAAAAAAAATAGTTTCGTAATACTTGAAGTCCTTAAACATTCTTTTCAGCTTTTGAAATTGTAGCACCTGATAAATTCTTTTCTTACTCAATTTTTATCGAGAATCTACATATTTTAACAATGTGAAGGTTCTTTAGATGTTAGTCGATTTAACGATGCAACTGCAGCAACCCGACAGTTATTCTGTGTCACACGTGGCGACGAGACGTGACGTCACTCTGTTATGCGTCACGAGGGGCCGTCCATAAGTTACGTGATTTTTGTCCCGCTCTTTGGTAAGATATCTTTTTTTTTTTCTTTTTTCTTCGGCCTCTTTTGTGGGATCTCTTGTTCCCCCTTCCTTAAGGAGGGACAATTCTTTACTTTATTTAATTTTATGCGTGTTATATTGTTTTATGTTTCTTTGGTAAGATATCGTAAGTTTCGCATTCGTAGGACATCCACACCTCTTCCAATATAATCTACTATTTAGCCCTAAGTATTACATTAACTTCCACGAGGAGGAAGTCACGGGCGGAAGCGGGTATTAAATATCTATTAAAAAAATTAAAATTAGAAAAAATAGAATTTAAAAGAAATATAGATATTAACAAGCGTAATCTTAGAAGAGCAAATAACTTACATATTGAAAGCATTAAATCTGATCTTGGAAAGCGAACTATACTGTTTGAAGGTGCTAAATTATATAATTCACTGCCAGAAAATATCAAAGACTGTAAAAGTTTAAAAAAGTTTAAGTCCTTGTTAATCACTCATATAATTGGTTAATTGGTCTAAATAACTAGTTTTCTATTTCTAAACACACACACACACACACACACACACACACACACACACACACACACACACACACACACACACACATATATGTACGTACTCACTGACAGTATGAGACAAAGACACGCACTCTTATGCTGTTAAAAAAAAAACTCACATAATATAATATACTATATTATAATAAAATATGATATATATAATAATATACTATATTATAATCACATAATATAATATACTATATTATAATAAAACCTAATATACTAAAATAAGCATTATGAAATGTAAATGTCAGAAGAAAATTTTTAAATAATTATTAACGAACTAAATCCTACCTTCTCATCTAACATCTATACCCACCTATTGTAATTTGTAAAGTTGTTATACTGAATATTTATAATATTACACGCAAATGGTAAAACAAATATACCACGTATACTTATATATATATATATATATATGTATATATAAGTATACGGAGAAATACCACGTTCTCACAGAAAACCGGCGTGAAACAGCGCTTGCGCTGTGTTTCGCCGAGTGAGTGAGTTTACCGGAGGCCCAATCCCCTACCCTATTCCCTTCCTTTCCCTCCCCTATTCCCTTCTCTTCCCATCCCTACCCTCCCCTATTACCTTATTCCCTCTTAAAAGGCCGGCAACGCACCTGCAGCTCTTCTGATGCTGCGAGTGTCCATGGGCGACGGAAGCTGCTTTCCATCAGGTGACCCGTTTGCTCGTTTGCCCCCTTATTTGGGTATTCTTCTATCAGTCTATCTTACTGTGTATAATCTTTTTGTTGTATTTATTTATGCGCTCGCAGCACACTTAGATTTTTAATTACTTAATGTATTTCTCGTAAGTGATTTTGTAATCTTTTGAGAAATAAAGAATCTTTAAACCTAAACCTAAACCTAAAATTCGCAAACGTGTAGTTGCACGCACACGAACACCGTGCTGAAGTCTGGCAACGCTGTGCTGGTCGGAGTGGGGGTGTTAGGTTTTCTTCGTTACGGAATTTCTTGATTCGGTCGCCGCGCTCAGAGCCCTCGATAAAAGCTATGCAATAGCTTAAAAATTTTGTATTAACAAAGTTACACAATACAAATGCTCCAAATTTATAACATAATTTTGTTGACGTTGAACTTACAGTGAGTTTTAAGTGAAAATAACAGTATCAATGAAAAACTGAGATAACTTCGTAAATTCTAGAAAAATACATATCTTGAGAATTCCTCCACAAGAGATTGTGTGAGATTTGGCTGACCCCCTTGCGTAATATGTGGACGGCTCCTGACGTCACGTGACACCATTTGGTCACGTTAGGCGGAGAATGGGTTGGATCGGTGAAAAATTTACACAAATTGTACTTGCTTTTAAAGCTTAGGGTTTCCTTATTGAAGCTGAAAATACTGGACAATATGTGAAATGGTTGAAAAATGTACGGTTGCTGTTAATAAACTTTTAGCGCAATGACGTTAACATTTGTATAGGAAGATTAGATGAGACCCGCAACTCCGTTGTGCCAAAATTCATTGATCGTGCGGGAGCCGTACATTTTTCCGGCATAAAAAGTATAATATTATATGTGCTTTCGGGACTCAAAGAATCTCTATAACAAATTTCAGCAAAATCGGTTCGGTGGTTTGGGCGTGAAGCGGTAACTGATAGACAGACGACAGATTTATTTATAATAATATTAAAATGGATTTTTATTCACAAATATTATATCAAAAAAAAACATTCAGATACATGTTTTTTTTATTGATCCAGAGGTCACTTTAAAATGTGTGACATTATTACTATATCACACGACTAATGTGAGTAACATAGATTATTATTATTATAGATTAAAAAAAAAAAAAAACAATTATTCTTAATTAAATACTACTATGGATCCAATTTTAAAATCAACAAGAGATCAAAAACAAAATCCAATCGAGAGACGAAACAAATTGAAAATTAATCCAACATTTGATCTCAATCAAATATAATATTAATAAATAAAAATTTCAATCAAAAAAATACTTTTACAATAATTTAAATTGGTATTTAAAGAAAAAGGCATTCTTTTGTTTTTCAACACGTTGAATGCGTCAGTACCTTTTCCGTGGAATGATTAGAAAAAACATCCTGTATGCATTTGAATAATTAAAAAATAAACATCACCCTGTAATCAATCCGGCCCTTCGCTAATTGGTCACGTGCACGTATCAAAGGTTTAGGGCGTGCTTAGGGCGAGCTTGTAAAAACAATTCCCTTTCCAATTCGCGAAAACTGATTTGGACATATTTTTTTTTAACGAAAAATGTCGTTTCGTAAAAAAATATTATACAGTAAAATGCGTTTTAATGAATAAAATGAAAACAAAGTGTGGCACTCGGGGACTGCCGCGATAAAACTAATGAATAACAATAACTAGTCTAAACGCATAACTCTTGCAGTCGCACGAACACGAACACCGCGCCGAAAATAAAACGACGTTAGGTGATGTGTTAGGTTTATTTTCGTTTCGGTATTTCTTGAGTCTGTCGCCGCGCTCAAAGCCCGCGATAAAAGCTATGCAATAGCTTTAAAATGGAATGACATTAAAAGTAAAAACGAAACAGCATGGCAGGCATCTATTTTCATTTCCTTTTCATGCTCACGGAAAATAGAGCGTTACTTCCTCTCCTAAACTGCGTCGGTCTTCTCTACCTCCGTCTTTGAAACTTTCAATTAGGTTACAATTAATACTTTTTTGGGATAGGTACATGCCAAAAAAGCGTTTCACTGTAATAACATTATTAATTGACATTATTTCCTTGGTAAAATATATTAACAATGTTATGTTCATAATTCTGTTCGATTTTATTTTATATGAAATACGTTACAAAATTGCTCTTTCTATTATAATTATTGTAAAACAGAGAACATTTTAAATAACAATTTACTGTAAATGTTGCACTTTACATTGCGTCGGTATTTTGAAAGTCATTTTAATCAAGAGTGTTATTAAATCATACCTAACTGCAGTGAACGTGTTGAAATAAATACACTGTAAACTCTGCATTATGTATTACTAGATGACGCCCGCAACTAAAAAGTATCCTATGTCCTTTCCCGGGAGTCAAAGTATCTCCATACCAAATTTCAGCAAAATCGTTTCAGCAGTTTGGGCATGAAGAGGTACCAGACAGACAGACAGGCGGACAGACGGACAGACAGACAGACACATTTTCGCATTTATAATATTAGTATGGATATGGAAGTGTGGAAGTATGGATAAGTGTAAAACGTTGCACATTCCAATACTAACGATTAACCACTGTGAATATAATAATATTATTGAAATAAATTTACTCTAAATAATTGTGCATAGGTATTTAAGTGCAAAATATGCATTATATTGTGTTACGAATATTTAAAACTATGGAAGAGTAACTGAGTCGAAAAATGGTTCCCTAATTTGTACATTGATGTTCATTTCATGGAACTTTCATATTTTCAGTTGGTTGTTGTTCGTTTTTTAGGGTTCCGTACCCAAAGGGTAAAAACGGGACCCTATTACTAAGACTTCGTTGTCTGTCCGTCTGTCCGTCTGTCTCCAGGCTGTCACTCAAGAACCGCTATAGGTAGACTTCTGAAACTTTCACAGATTATGTATAATTATCTGTTGCCGCTATAACAACAAATACTGAAAATAAAATAAAGTTAATATTTAAGGGGGGCTCCCATACAAGAAACGTAATTTTTTTGGCCTTTTTTGCTCGTATTCAATAATGGTAACAGCTAGGCACTTGAAATTTTCACGAAATCCTAAGTTAAATTTGTACTTTAGTAAATAATAATAAAATTAAAATAAAGTACATATTTATGGGGGTCTCCCATACAAAAAAACACAATTTTTTGTCTACTTTCGCTCTATACCGGTACGGAAGCCTTCGTGCGCGAATCCGACTCGCACTTGGCCGATTATTTTCCATATTTTCCATTGATTCTTCGCTCCTATTGGTCGTAGCGTGATGTTATAAAGCCTCCCTCGATAAATGGACTCTCTAAAACAAAAATATATTTTCAATTCGAACTACTAGTTTCAGGGATTTGCGCGTTGAAATAATTAAATAAACAACCAAACTCTTCAGCTATATAATTTTAAGTGTAGATTGAGCGTTAAAGTGTGTTACCGTTCCATAATGTATTATTTCGATGGAGATTTACATTATAAGTGTAAGTGCATGTGTATTGTAAGTGTGAGTGTAAGTGTAAATAACAACACAATATGATTCCTTCTATACAGTATTATATTTCTATGGCGATGTATGTACATTATAATAAGTGTATGTGTATTGTAAGTGTAAATAACAACACAATATAACTTGTTCTATGCTTTATCATATTATTTCAAGTACTTGCATTATAAGCGTGAGTGTATGTGTATTGTAAGTGTAAATAACAACACAATATAACTTGTTCTATGCTTTATCATATTATTTCAAGTACTTGCATTATAAGCGTGAGTGCATGTGTATTGTAAGTGTGAGTGTAAGTGTAAATTACAACACATGAGTCGTCTGAGAACGAGAGTCCTCCAATTCGCGCTACTTATGGCCCCTGTAATTTAAAAGACTGCGACGCGTGGGACAAGTCATAAGAAGATATTTTATGTCAGTCTTATGGACAAAATGACAAAATTTTGTTTAATTAAGGCCGGCTGAAACCCCATTTTGCTATTTCTTGATACCCGATTTACCTAGTTCCAATATAATAACGAAATGTAAAAAAATATGAGATATAGAGCACAATATTTAAAAGGGTTTAAATCAAAAACATTTTAATAAAAAATAATACTTTCGCTGTAATTAATTTACAAACTCACCACCGACATAACTCTTTGTCATCGAAATATAAGTATTAACAAGAATAACTTACATTTTAATTTCATAAATTGTCAATGAATCTATTTTAAAAAGGTCTGAAACGAATAATCTCTTTTCTTAATATTTATTTATTTATAAAAAAACACACGAAAAATAAAATAGAGAAGATCCGCCCGTCGTAACTTACAATTTTATGCTAAGCTAAAATGAATCTTACACGCTTGGCATTCGCGTTCGCAAGGTTATCGTTTTGGAATTGAGGTAAGTGCTCGCCTTAACGTAACATAATAATATGGTTATTTTTAAGTCTTTAGTAATATATACTTTGTAGAATATTTCACTAAACAAGTGTTAAAAAAGTGAGTTAGGAAGCTCAGCTCACGATAGTAGATATACATTTAATCTCTTTTCTGTTTAAATCCCTGTACATTAAAACTCTTTTTATTCGTTTCAATCAACATAAGTATGTGTACTAACCTTATTTATACAATCATTGCACATTTAAATTGTCCTCTTATGAAATATTACTCCTGTGACCTGTCCTATTTTTATACAGCATGACTGGTGAGACATGTTAAACACTCAAGGATGTGATATTTGGCTATTATATTAGTTGAAAAAAATAATATAAAAAAATAATATCAATTGATCACTGAGTAAATGTAGCTGAGTAAAAGTTAAATAATTATTTAACCAACGCATTGACACAGCGCGCGGGAGGAGTAGCGCGCGGCGCGGGGCGCATGCCGCCGCGCCGGCCGCATAGTAATTTACTAAGTGTCCACGATTCATTTATTTAAGGGTAAGGCCGTAGATTTTGCCACTTTTCTTAACTGCCTCTGCCTGCGCCTTGTCCCTTGTCTTTTTCTCGATAAGTATGGCACCTATTTATTTGTAAGCTACTGAATATTGGTCACAAATGTTTAAACTCGCGAGGGACAGGCATAACTAGCGTTAATTTTTGTTAGTTTTTTTTTATGTAACGCTAAATTGCTTCATTTTTTTTAATATAACCTTAGAAGGAATTCATCATCTCATTATGGCAACACCGTTTTGGCCTGTCATGATAATTGTCAAATCAAAGGCCGCCATATTTTTTGTCAGTTGTGAGTCTTTCGTGTACGGTGATGTTTCGACACTTTTTTCGGGACCTGTTTTTTATGGATTTTGCAGGTAAATGTAAATATTTTTATTGCAAATTGATAAGGAACTAAAGGCATCGTAAATTGTCACATCAGAATACATAATTTCTTTAGAAATATAAAGATTTGAGCGAGTTAGTGCTGTTTCGTTACATAAAATTTAGTGTTTACGTAACACTTATGTTATGTTTATGTAACCCGTTAAACAAAAACTTGTGTAACGTTACATAAAACAGACATAAAGCCATATGCACATTACCTGTAAATGTACAAAATGGAATCTGTAATTTGATACACCTTTAACAAATAATATTAAATTTACACCTTTTCTGGTCCCAAACTAGGCTGTATATGGAACTGTAATGGGCACTAGGGAGTTGGGACTCATTAGAAAAGCGTAGACATCATAGCAGGATCGATGTTTTAATTTTTTATCAAAGTTCACTTATTATTTTTCTACTATAAATTTATAATGTACTTGCAATAAATAAAAAAAAATAATGTTATTTTTTTCAGATGGCTCTCAAATCAGTAACCGAAAGGCAAAAACAGTATCGAGAGAAACTTAAGAATGAAAATCCTGAAAAACTCAAGGCGATCAAAAAGAAAAATGCAAAAAGGGCGCTTGTTTATTATAGAAGTAAGATAAAAAATTTAACACTAGAAGAGAGAAAAAAATTAAAAGAAGAACGAAAGAAAAATGTGACAGAATCACAAGGGCAAGGAACAGAAAAACAACCAAGAGAAAATATATCTGTACAATTTGCTGAAAACCAAAAATATAAATTCTTGAAAATTATAAGTCTGATATAAGATGTGAAATGTTTAATAAATGTTGATTGATTTCTAGAATAATTTTCATGTTTCAGTTACAAAAAAAAAATGATTTACGTCGCTCCCTGGTCTCACTATTCCATCGCTTATGCAAGTTTCTTCCCTAGCTAGTAACAGGGTTATTCAAGTCACATATCACAGAAGTATTCATTAGTTTCCTTAAGCGTTTGTTTTATGAATTTTGTTTGTTAATTTTATTGTATAATGCAATCTTAATAACATAAGTTTAATCTATCAAATAATAAAAAATATGCTTTAAAAATTTAGATAGTGCCTATCGAATTCTTCTGAATACCTAGACAATGTGTACTGTTCTTAAGAATTTTATGTAACATATTTGTGTAACTTTTGTGCTAACGTTATATTATAATATTTTATGTTTTCTTTGTGTCACAATGTGGCTAAATCTACGGCCTTACCCTTAAAGGGAAATTTGGTCAAAAATTAATTACTTACCTAATTTTATTGCATAATTATAATGAGAATCGAGTACCGAGTACTCTCCTTAAGTATTGATCATGTCTCACCAGTCATGCTGTATAAATCATTACAAAAATTATATAAAAGCTAAAAAAGTAATAATTCAACCTCTATCCCTTTAATACGAATAATATAGGTTTTGAAAATTAATATTACGCTGTTTGATAACACACTCATGGTTCAACCATTTAAAACGCGAATCGCTCTCTCCCATCACTTGTACCACACTCCACATTGTACTACGTGTAGGGCCATCCGCGCTCGCCCGTCGCTTTGAACGCTGATTAGTTTGAGGTAAAATGGAGGGTGAAACCTCGTCTACATATAGGATTATTTTAGGGTTGAAACGTCAGTCAGGTAGGGGAAAATCGATGATTTTTAGGGTTCCATTCCCAAATGGTAAAAATACTTATTACTGAGACTTCGATGTCTGTCCGTCTGTCTCCAAGCTATAACTCAAGAACGGTAATAGCTAGAGAGTTGAAATTTTCACAGGTTATGTATTTCTATTGCCGCTATAACAACAAATACTAAAAACAAAATAAATTACATAAAGGGGTCTCCCATACAATAAACGTGATTTTTTCGGACTTTTTTGCTCTATATTAATAATGGAAACAGGTAGGCAATTGAATTTTTCACAAAGTCCTTTATTATATGTGAACTTTAATATTTAATTATAATATTAAAATAAAATAAAATTTAGGGGGCTCCCATACAAAAAACACACATTTTGGCCTATTTTTGCTCTATAACGGTACGGAACCCTTCGTGCGCAAGTCCGACTCGCACTTGGCCTATTATTTATTTTACCCAACTGCGGAAAAAACATGGTTATCCATACTTTGTCTGTTTATCTGTCTCCTCTTCACGCCAAAATCGCTGAACCGATTTCGCTGAAACTAGGTATGAAGATAGTTTGAGTTCCGGAAGAGGACATAGGATCCTTTAATCCGGGAAAAATGTACGGTTCCCGCGTGATAAACAAATGCGCGGGCGTCATCTATGTCTTGTAATAAAATTAGAATTAGAGTATAGACTAAATTCGTTTTACAGAATTCTAAATAATCAAAAAATATAAGCCCAAAAATCATGTACACATTTAAGGCATCCATAGTTATTTAAATATTAGTATGGATTCTACTTACTATGGGTGACTTAGAATCTAAATGAATTTAGCGTAAGTATAATAATTTTATCACAATAATAGTAGAGATAATCACAAACAGTCTAATTGGTCTACTATATAATATTATGTAGATATACAGTATAATATTATTATATTGTATCAGATAGGCTATTTACGATAGATCCCGATAGTAAAACTAAATAACGATTATTGTTAGGAAAAGGCTAAGCAATAATATTTAATGACAATAACTAAAATAGAGCGCAGAAAGAATAGACAGGACATTATTCATATCCATGCACATATTTCGTCAGTCTGTCTGTCTGTTTCCTCTTCACGCTTAAACACTATAGGTCTACCAGAATCTGATGGCAAAAAGTGAGAAAATAAATTGAGTAGCAATACCGGGGGGTAACTGGAATAAAACATTTTGATATCTTATAGCGGCTGATTCTGTGTGTTAAACATGCAAAAATAAAAATTTATCCAATGATCAAGGATATTTTTTGAAAATCTGCTGTCAAAAATTGCCATCAGATTCTGGTAGACCTATAAATCTATTTACCAAAAAGTTATAGTGATACTTTGAGTCCCGACTCCCGAGATAGGACTTAAGACAGTTGTTATGTCCGAAAAATGTACGATTTCCGTGAGAAACGTGTTTCGGTGCAACGATATCGCGGTCCACAACTTCTTCAAGTATCATTTTATTTGTGGCCAAATTATTGAAGTTTAAAATATTTAGCGGTTTTGAAAACTAGATATAGTTAAAAATGTTAAACTTGCACCCGAACACGTAATCGAAAATTTCGTAACAAATCCGTAAGACGGATGGAAGGAAAACCACCGGTGCGGCATAGGAAAGCAATAATTGAATATCCCCCCTTCTTTCTAATTCTTATGTTTGTTTTTAACTGCTACACTCTGTTAGGGCCACCCTTTTGTTTTTTTACTGTAGGTAATTGTTAGGTTAATTTACTACACGGTATTACATCTAGGATTTTCTTCTGTCTATATTATGATGGGTACTTTATAGACTATAGTAAGTACCTTTTAATATTCTGGCTAGACCCTTAATAATTAATATATTATATACGAATATCGACGTGACTTACATTGTAAGTAAAATAACTAATACGCTAGCCCCCTTACTACATAATAAAAATATTTGCACACTAAATAAATATCGAAATTACCAATTTGCAATAAAACCCTAAAACACAGAAAAAAATGTGAAAATCTGTAAACACTAGAATATGATGCCGACAAGTTCGTTGCGCCGAAATTCGTATATCGCGCGGGAACCGTAAATTTTTCCGCGATGAAAAGTATCATATGCCCTTTCCCGGGACTCAAAGTATCTCTATACCAAATTTCATCGAAATCAGTTGAGCAGTTTGGGCGTGTAGAGGTAACAGACATAGAGACAGACAGACACACACTTTTACATTTATAATATTAAACTATGGATGGATTTATCGAGGAAGGCTGTAAAGTGTATAATTTATTTATTTATTTATTTACAACTTGTTTGTTTTACAATATGTACCCGTTAACACAAGTCCTTCAGGAACTTACCACGGGGCTAGACTGACGTGGTGTGAAGCGTCCATAGATATTATTATTATTAACGTCTACTTGCTCTTAAGAAAAGTTCCTAAAAATCTACTGTAATGAGGGTTTTCGATATATCATTTGACGCCTGAGGGACGGTAGTGTCTTTTGTGACAAATATCATGTCAGACAGACATATGACAGCTATATCGTGACATGTGGAAGCTATTTCGTGGCATATGACAGCTGTTAGACACGACCACTGACCTCCATTAAACAAGTACGCTGGACTAATGATACCCTCTGAAATGACAGCTATTTTTGTGACTATTTGAAGCGGAATCAGCTCCCCCAATGTGAGTGATAGGAACTAAATTTGACGTAAAAATGTCGTTTAAATGTCGCCATATTGGCGCTGATAGCAGTAGTGGGAGTATTTGGAACTAATACTAGTGATGACAACCAATAACGATTAAGCGGCCCTTTGCAAGTTACGTCAAATTTAGTTCTCTTCCCTCTCACTGGGGGCGCTGATTCCGCTTCAAATAGGCACAAAAAGTGGGTATCATAGGTCCAGCGTACTTGTATAATGGAGGTCAGTGAACACGACTATTGGCACGATAGACCCTACGGCTACATGGTGCCACAAAACCCTCATTGTCAACTCAATCTAAATTCTAAAGTAACTACCTGACTTCTAGTCTAAAATTTTTAGTTCTAACTGTAAAAGACAAAGTTTTTTAATCAAGTCCTGAGATAGTCTTAGCTCTAAAATAGTAATAATGTGCGAACTTTATGAACTCAGTCTAGTCTGGGTTTTCACTTAGCTAAAATAATTAGACTCATATTTGTAGAATAGTAGCTTTAACTTTAAACATGTAATAAAACTGAAGTTACGTTTTTAGGGTTCCGTAGCCAAATGGCAAAAAACGTAACCCTTATAGATTCGTCATGTCTGTCTGTCTGTCTGTCTCTCTGTCTGTCCGTCCGTATGTCACAGCCACTTTTCTCCGAAACCATAAGAGCTATACTATTGAAATTTGGTGAGTAGATGTAGTCTGTGAACTGCATTAAGATTTTGATACAATAATGGAAAAATTATTAAAAAAAATTTAGGGGTCCCCATAGGTACAACTAAATAAAAAAAAAATGTTTTTCATCTAACCTATGCGTGTGAGATATCTATGGATAGGTCTTCAAAAATCATATTGAGGTTTCTAATATCATTTTTTTCTAACCTGAATAGTTTGCGAGAGAGACTCTTCCAAAGTGCTAAAATGTGTGTCCCCCCCTCTAAAGTAGGGGCATGATAAGTCTTAAAAAAATATATGATGTACCTAACTATAAAAACTACCAACGAAAATTGGTTTGTACGAGATCTAGCAAGTAGTTTTTTTATACGTCATAAATGGTAAACTTAATTTAACTTTCATTAAATCAACTGAAATATAAAAATAAATCAAAACCTTATAATTTAATGAAAATAAACCTTATTGCTGCTGGGGAACCCTTCATGGGCGAGTCCAACTCGCACTTGGCCGATTTTTAAATCTAATTAATCCCAATGAGAGAGTGTTTGCTATTTAAATTAGCTTTTATAGGTTTTCTAACAATTTTTTAAGAAAGAAATCTGTTTTTTTTTAACAGATATTGTGATAAAATAGTGACATAATTTAAAACTCTTTATAATTATTTGTCTCATTGTAATACTTTAAAATATTACATTGATATAAATAAGGCTACATATTTTGGATATACACTAACCCTTGAGCGTGATTTCAGATAACTAACAAAACAACGCAGTATCAGGTCTCGTTAAACATCTCTAGGTCTATGTGTCAATGTTAAAATCTACCTCTTCACCTGGCTGAAGAATTTGAAGAGTTTTTTTTTGTTTATTTGTTTGAATGCCCTAATCTGAGGAAGTTTCGGTTCGAATTGAATAATTATTTTTGTGTTGGATGGTCTATTTATCAAGGAAGGTTTAAGGCTATATAACATAAATGTACGACCAATAGGAGTGGAGAATCAGAGGATAACATGAAAAAAAAAAAAACTGGAAAATTGTTATTTGAACGCGCTTAGGTATTTAACGAATTACTGTACCGATTTTTATATTATTCAGCACACATATAGAGTAGACTAAGGGGAAGGACATCGTTTATTGTAGTACTACGGCCGCAACTCCAAAACTCGTTTATCGCGCAGGAATCGTACATTTTTGCGGGATAAAAAGTATCACTTGTCCGTTCCCGGGACTCAAAGAATCCTTACCAAATTTTAGCAAAATCGGTTGTGGTTTGGAGAAGAAGAAAGAAGCGTAAAGAAGTAAGAGACAGACACACATTCACATTCATAATATTAGTATGGATTGAAATAGCAGAATAGTTTATGTAGTGGTCAATTCAATTTTCGTATATTAATACCTTTGTTGATTTACTTTACTATTGTTTTGAAATTATTTGCGTGGGCTTTGATTGTTGTACAATAGGGATATTATTGCGTATACCGCTTTGAAAATTCAAATCCACACTAGTAAATACGAAAATTTGTCTGTTTATTACCTCTACACGCTTAAACTGATGTACACTAGATCGATATCGATGATACTTTTGGTTACGAAAAGCAGTAGGGTTCCTGAGCAATATTGATTTTATGCGCAACGATGTTACTGTAAATATCTTGATTCGAGTGAGACATAATGTGAAATGGAAACTTCTTTAGCGCCTCAGGAGTCAGAACACGTTACGTGACTTAAAATTCGTAAGACGGAAGAGTAGATAGGGCTCGGAACCGATATCTTTTTAACCAGGTTAAAACGCTCTTTAAACAGGTTTTTGGATAACTGTTCGCTTGAATCGAAACCGAGATGCGAGCGGTATTGCTTCTGAAATTTACCTGGTTAATTCCTCGCGGAAAGTAGCTAGTGCAGTGATATCTTCTATCCCTTTCTAGTGCACCATCTAATAGCCAATAAGTCATTTGTTTTGAATGTGTGGACAATGGGTGAGGGTCGTGGTGTGTGTGAGTGGGCGGGGCGAACATAATAGCGAACGGTTCTAACCGGTATTTTGAGCAGGAGCAGTTTCATTTTGCTCTTTGAACAAAACCAGGAATAATTTCGGTCCATTCAGAGCGTAATCAAAATGAAAACGCTCTTTTCGAAATGTATGGCGTTTCTAACGAACAGGATCGCGAAGATTAACCAGGTTTCCGAGCCCTGAGAGTAGATAGCCTAGCGCGGCGTAGGAAAGGAAGTTTATGTTCCTTTCTCTATCTACCGGCGATAAAAATGTAGCGAAAACAAGGGTGTCATAAGTTTGACGTGCTTCTGTCTGTCTGTCTGTCAACTTATTTGGTCGGTTGAGCATTTTTGCATTCTTATTTGTAACAAATACATATTATAAATATTATGAGTATTTTGAATTGGGGGTTCTTTTTAAATTTCAGAATTTAACTACATTACAGGACCAATCCATTATAAATGCGAAAGTGTCCGTCTGTCTATCTGTTTGTCTGTGTGTCTGTCTATTACCTCTTCACGCTTAAACCGTTGAATCCATTTTCTTGAAAATTGGCATTGATATGCTATGAGTTCCGGAAAAGGACATAGGATACTTGTCATCCCGAAAAAATGTACGCCAACGAATTTTGGGGGTACTACTATAAAATCTGTTTTGTATATTTTTATGGGTTATAGTTTTTACTTTTTACTTATTATAGTTTGTAAATGTATTATTATCATTTTATGTTTAGTATTTCTGTTCAATCTCTCCTCTCTCCTAGCTATTTTCCGTCGGCGGCAGTCTGCATCCTGCGGAAACCCGACTGGAAATTGACTGCTATTGAAATGTTTGTTTACTAGAATGTTAGTCACTGGAATAGTGTCGCTAGCTGCGGAGGGTATTTCATAGAAATACATAGAAACCAGTAGTGTCACGACGACACGTCGTCTGCTGCCGCTTCATGTAGCCAACTTGTACCTTAAGTTTGTCGTGTCCTTTCTACTATACTAGACAGAGGCAAGCAGACCAGGTACAGTCGCTGTGTAAATATTTTTATAAGTAACGGAAATTATGATTTTTTAATATTGCAACCTAACTCCACAAATACTACTTGAATACCTAGGCTTTGTTTAAGGCCTATGCGTCTCACATAGGTTGCAGTGATGGTCGATTTTTAGGGTTCCGTACCCAAAGGGTAAAAACGGGACCCTATTACTAAGACTTCGATGTCTGTCCGTCTGTCCGTCTGTCAGTCACCAGGCTGTAACTCAAGAACCGCTATAGCTAGACTTCTGAAATTTTCACAGATTGTGTATATGTGTTGCCGCTATAACAAATACTAAAAATAAAATAAATTAAATATTTAAGGGGGGCTCCCATACAACAAACGTGATTTTTTTTGATATTTTTTGCTCTTAATCAATAACGGCAACACATAGGCAATTGAAATGTTCTCAAAATACTTAATTGTATTTTTAATTTAATAATTAATTATAAAATTTAAATAAATTAAATAATTCAGGGGGGCTCCCATACAAAAAATTAATTTTTAGCCTATTTTTGCTCTGTAGTGGTACGGAACCCTTCGTGCGCGAGTACAACTCGCACTTGGCCGATTTTTTATTATTATATTTCATTGGAACGAAGTTTTGGAACGAAGTTCCTTATCGCGCGTTGCGAAAGGGGGCTAGACAGAAAAAGTTGTAACGACACGACACAAAAGTGTCGCATGTGTATATGCGTAAGAGTGTCTGTCTGTCTGACTGCTTGTCTGTTACGTCTTATCGTCCAAACCGCTGAACCGATTTTGATGAAATTTGGTATGCAGATTTTTCATCTAAATCGGTTTAGCGGTTTCAACGTGAATTTTTTTTTTTATTAAATAAGGGGCAAACGAGCAACGGGTCACCTGATGGTAAGCAACTACCGTCGCCCATGGACACTCGCAACATCAGAAGAGCTGCAGGTGCGTTGCCGGCCTTTTAAGAGGGAATACGCTCTTTTCTTGAAGGTTTGCAGGTCGTATAGGTCCGGAAATACTGCTGGTGACAGTTTGTTCCAGAGTTTTACAGTGCGCGGCAGAAAGTTACGCGAAAAACGCATTGTAGAAGACTGCCACTCATCAAGGTGATGAGGATGGTATATTTTTCGCGTGGGACGATGGCGAAAAGTTGCAGGTGGTATGATTCCGAACAAGTCCTCAGAGCACTCCCCGTGATACAACCGATAGAGGATGCAGAGTGAAGCTACATCTCGGCGTAATTCCAAGGGGTCCAAGCTGTTTGAAACACTATGGCAGTCAGCAATTCAAGCGGCCCTTCGTTGGATACGATCCAGAGGGAGCAGTTGGTATTTTGGCGCCCCTGCCCAGAGATGAGAACAATATTCCATATGAGGCCGAACCTGCGTAGGCTGTTGTAGGCGTTGGTCCGGACTGAAGTACTGTCTCACTCTGTTAAGAACACCAAGCTTCTTCGAGGCTAATTTGGCCTTACCCTCTAGATGATATCGGAACTGGACTTCGCTCGATATGTTGACGCCAAGTATCTCAATGCTAGGGGAGATGGTTAATGATGTGCCCTCGAAACGAGGATATACGACCATTGGTGACTTTTTAGTGGTGAACGCGCAGACTTGTGTCTTGACGGGGTTGAATTAGACCAAGTTACGTCTGCCCCATTCAGAGACCTTTTCCAATGAATTCTCCCCCTTAGACACAAGTTCGTTTCGACTCTCAGTGACATTTTGCCGAGAAATATTGGGGGAGCCGGTATATACAGCATCACCTGTACTATCATCCGCATAGCAATGAATGCCGTTGGTCTGTAACATGTCATTGATATGCAGTATGAATAGAGTAGGCGATAGCACACAGCCCTGAGGGACACCAGCATCAACAGACTGAGTTTCCGAGCATTCACCGTCAACTACGACCTTTATGCTTCTGGCTGCTAAGAAACTAGTGACCCACTTACATAATTTTTACTGATTTATCCTGCCGGTGACTGTGCGCAAATAAAACTAGTAATCCGTCTATGGCTCTGAATCCTTAATGATTGCGAAAGTATTTGTATGTCTGTTACCTCTTTAAGCATAATCGGCTGAACCGATTTATATAAAATTTGGTATGGAGATACTGTAAGTAACCTAAAAGTACACACGATATGTTTTATCTCGAAAAAATGTACGGTTCCCGCGCGATAAACGAATTTTAGCGCAGGGAAGTTGCAAGCGACTGCACCCATCCACTAAAATAAACCTGTAAAAATATAGTGTATACCTAATTAAACCTGAATCTTTCAGTACTGAGCGGGCTGATGATGATTAACTATTGCTAAGTGCACTCTCGACCATGTCAGCTTTTAAACAAAAAAAAAACTAGATCAATATCGATCCACCCGTTTGGGTGCTACGATTCCAAACACACACACACACACACACACACACACACACACACACACACACACACACACACACACACACACACACACACACACGGACGCGGAGCTCAATAGGGTTGTCAAAAAGTTTTTTTTTCTTTCTACCCTCAGTAGCTGTTTTTGATAAGTTTTTGTTTTACCCTCAGCTCTTTGGCAATCTTTACCTGCATGCTGGGGTGCCTGTTTTTGATAAGTGTTGACATATTTTAGTTTCAAAATGTTAATCAAAAGTGTTATGTTTGGCATTTAACAATATTATCAAATCGTTTAACAAATTAAGTATTCTGTTTAGAATTTACTAAACAATTAGAATTTACGATTCAAATTATAGTAGCTTAGAATTATTTATAAACTAAGGGGATGGATAACTTACACGACCAGTGAGTGTTCTTGAGCTAGCCATCATCTTGACTTGAATGGGTAACAGACCAAAAATAAACATTAATCAAAATCACTCTACCCGTTTTGATGCTACGATGCCACGGACAGACACATACACAGACAGACAGACAGCTCAAACTTACAATACCCTCCCTATTTTGGTCGGGAGTTATATACTCGATTCGTGCTCATGATGATGAATACAAACAGTAAATTTAAAAGCAGCTCAAATTAAACGGTATAACGAAACCTATTCTAACATTTAATAATTGAACTTACGTTTTGAAATACATATTCATTTTCATAGTTATGCTGGCGAGAGCATAATATAAATTTATTATTCGTGTAAGACGCTTTAGTCGCGAGTAGGGCTGTCACAAAATAATTAATTATTGTTTTGTAAATTTTCAGTTAGAAAAACACTGAGGGTCAATTCAGACCGCAACGCGACGCGTAGATGCATTTCGAAATTTGTACTGAATTGACAGATTTCAATTGCATTAAACGCCTTGCAAATCTGTCAATTCAAACAAATTTAGAAATAATAATAAAAATCTTTATTGAAACTAAAAATTATTTTCCATAATCGAATGCCTGCCAAACTGCACAGCAGTTTGTCGGCGGGCATCGCGCTTTTTAATACACATAAACTATACTCTTCTATGATATTACAATATTCAATAAATACTTAATATATTATATATACTTTACTTAGGCAATTACTCTATTAAAATTGTATCTACGCGTCGCATTGCGGTCTGAAATGACCCTTAGACAAAATGTATGCATTGATTAGAAGTTTGGTTCTCGATTTGGTGGTCGTGGGTTCGATTTCAGCATTAGAATAGCAAAAAAACTTTTATATTTGGCTATAGTAATGTCTAATCATCTGATTGAAAGATGATGGTGATGGATAGCTCAAGAACACTCACTGGTCGTGTAAGTTATCCATCCCCTTAGTTTATATAATTTGAATCGTAAATTCTAATTGTTTAGTAAATTCTAAACAGAATACTTAATTTGTTAAACGATTTGATACTATTATTAAATGCCAAACATAACACTTTTGATTAACATTTTGATAGTAAAATATGTCAACACTTATCAAAAACAGGCACCCAGCATGCAGGTAAAGATTGCCAAAGAGCTGAGGGTAAAACAAAAACTTATCAAAAACAGCTACTGGGGGTAGAAAGAAAAAAAAACTTTTTGACAACCCTATTGAGCTCCGCGTCCGATGCAGGGCCTTTGTAGCGCTTTGCTTCCGTTCTCATAGACCTAGAAAAATGTAGGAAACTGCTGGCAAATTTTATATTGCCCGTAATTTGAGTTTGTAGGTTTATCATCGCAATGAGTGTGTGTGTGTGTGTGTGTGTGTGTGTGTGTGTGTGTGTGTGTGTGTGTGTGTGTGCGTGTGGCATCGTAGCACCCAAACGGGTGGATCGATATTGATCTAGTTTTTTTTGTTTAAAAGCTGATATGGTCGAGAGTGCACTTAGCAATAGTTCATCATCATCAGCCCGCTCAGTACTGAAAGATTCGGGTTTATTTAGGTATACACTATATTTTTTTCAGGTTTATTTTAGTAGATGGGTTCTATATTTTGCATTCTGATTCCTGACACTTATTAGAGTACTAGATATCGCTTGCAACTTCCCTGCGCTAAAATTCGTTTATCGCGCGGGAACCGTACATTTTTTCGGGATAAAACGTATCGTGTGTACTTTTAGGTTACTTACAGTATCTCCATACCAAATTTTATATAAATCGGTTCAGCCGATTATGCTTAAAGAGGTAACAGACATACAAATACTTTCGCAATTATTAAGGATTCAGAGCCATCAGCGGATTACTAGTTTTATTTGCGCACAGTCACCGGCAGCTCAATAATTTCACCCATAACCCATTATCCTACCCAATCCAAACTAATATCCTCCTTAAAAAGGATTAGTCGGGTTATATCAGTAGTTCCCAAAGTGGGCCAGGACCCCTAGGGGTCCACGCAAGACTCGACGTGGGTCTACGTTGGGCCTGACAAAAACTGGGGGTCCACAATCATAATCGGCGATAAAAATTAATTTGGTTTGCAGTGATAACCTAAAAATTAAAATGTTGGCTAGATTTGTCTTAATATCAGAAAGCAGATAATTTGTTAAGAAGCACAGCGACTGTTCCTTAAGTTTTATAGATTATTTATAGATAAGTTTTGTAGGGGGGAGGGGGGGAGGCACTTTTGAAAGTGATCTACGAAACACAGCCCCGGATCTTCAATTTTTTTAGGTGTGGATATAATGTTGACACATGTTGATGAACATAAACTGAAAAAAATGCCGCCACGCTCACTTATATATTTAATTTATTAACTTTATTTATTATTTTCCTTTATTTTAAGATTTCACTAATTGATTAATCTATAAAAAGTGACTTTAGCCGCCCTCTGAACTTGCTCCCCCCTAGATCCGGCCCTGACGAAACAAAGAAGTTTGGGAACCTCTGGGTCAGACGTACTCCAATTTCCTCACGTCAGTGTTCCGAATGAATAATTTATTGGTACCTTGTAATATTATAATGGGCTCGTAGTTCGTACCATATTGATTATTATATCATAGATGTATAAGGTGGTACCATAATATATTACTACTAGCTGTCCCGGCAAACGTTGCTTTGCCATAATATAAAGTACTAGACGTTCCGCGCGGCTTCGCCCGCGTAAATTAGATATTTCACAGACAAATCAGTCTACAAAAAAAAGCCTATGATCCTTCACGTGGTCTACTTCTTATTTGACCCAAATAACAGAAAATTGCTCTAGTAGTTCGTGAGATAAGCCATTTCAAATAATTTCCCCCGCATTTTACACGTTTTCTTCTATTTCTTCGCTTTTATTAGTCTTAGCGTGATAAAATATAGCCTATAGCTTTCCTCGATAAATGGGCTATCTAACACTGAAAGAATTTTTCAAATCAGACCAGTAGTTCCTGAGATTAGCGCGTTCAAATAAGCCCTTACAAATAATTTCCCCCCTTTTTTCCACATTTTCCTCTATTTCTTCGCTCCTATTAACCTCAGCATGATAAAATATAGCCTATAGCCTTCCTCGATAAATGGGATATCTAACAATGAAAGAATTTTTCAAATCAGACTAGTAGTTCTCACGAACTACTAGAGCAATTTTTCTGTTATTTGGGTCAGATAAGAAGTAGACCACGTGAAGGATCATAAGCTATTTTTTGTAGACTGATTTGTCTGTGAAATATCTAATTTACGCGAGCGAAGCCGCGCGGAACGTCTAGTCAATATATAAAGTACCCAGTAGCCGATTCTCAGACCTACTCAATTTGCATATAAAATTTGGTAAAAATCAGTAAAGCCGTTTCGGAGGACTTCGCTGACTAACATTGTGACACGAGAATTTTATATATAAGAAGATTTACTTAGCAACAGATTAACTATCAGCAATGACAAATTTTAGGTTATGTCACAGTTTTGTTTAGGTATAAATAATTACTAAGGAGTAAGGACGTTACGATGCCACGCACAAAAACACACACACACACACACACACACACAAACAGACGGACAAACCGCTATGTGGTTTGGCGGGCTACTAGATTAAGTTTTCTTAATATTTTCTATAAAGGCTTTTATTTTTATTAAGAAGAGAGAGAGAGAGAGAGAGATAGACAGACAAGTCAAACTTACACCCCGCTTTTTTGTCGGAGGTTAAAATTATTATCAGCTTTCTAGTTACTTATAGATGACGCCTGCAACTCCGTTGCGCCAAAATTCGTTTATCGTGCGGGAACGTACATTTTTTCGGGATAAAAGCTATCCTAGTCCTCTCGGGACTCAAAGTATCTCCATGCCAAATTTCAGCAAGATCGTTTCAGCGGTTTGAGTGTGGTAACAGACAGACAGACAGACAGACTCACTTTCGCATTTATAATATTAGTATGGATTTCCTTTAATACAATAATTATCTACGCGGTATTGGTCTGTTTAAATCACTTATCAGTTAAACAATTCGATATCTCGATACTGTGTTTGGCGTTTTGCGATTACAAAGCCTTTGGTAAAATAATAATATTATTGTAGAATTAGATAATAACAAGCTGTGCCCCGCGGTTTAACACGCGGTTTTTAGGGAAAGTAAATTGTGATATTTTTCCACACTAAAAAGTAGCCTTTGCGTGTTATTCCAGGGTATCAACAAAATCCATACCAAATTTTATTAAAATCGCTCCAGCTGTTTAGACGTGAAGAAGTTACAAACATACAATCTTCCAAACTTTCGTCTTTGTAAAATTAGTGTGATTTATACATGGTGTAACATAAATGATAGATAACATTTTAGAGCCTGTATGTGCTTTGTATAGAGTTCACTGTGAAAGTAGCAGTGCTGAAAGATAATTCTTTCACCGCTGCTACTTTCACTAATTTTCTGTCCATATCATGAATCCCATCATGAATTTTCTCAGACAATATAATATGTAATTTAAAAAAAAATCAGCGCTTCTACTTTCACAGTGAATTCTATATTATATAAGAGACATTTACAGACACTAAAGCATTATCATTTTATTTTGTTACACTGTACAGACTGTGTAAAACAAATAATGTCGATACTTACATAAATAATGAAAAACATAATGCTTCCTCTGGTACACTTGGAAGTATAATATAACTAGCTGTGCCCCGCGGTGTTACCCGCGGTTTAAGTGATATAATATAATAAAATACTATTAAAGGTACCAATAATAGGGTCAAAACGGGACGATACATGGTTCTATAATGGTTTATGGTAGTGATGATGATGATAATGAATTTAATTTGCATAGCAGGATATGCTTTCCGTTCTTAAAACAACGTCGGAACTCCCAAACTTCTATCTACATATAAAGAGTCAGGAGTTCTCTCAGCACCTTCCGAACCATGGTATACCTTGGTGCAAAATCTTACTTGTTAGTAGCATATGCTTAGAATACTGCTCACGAAACTGAAGTCACCACATGTTTCCATATAAATTTTGGTGAGTTCCCTCGATTTCTTATGGATCCCTTCATCAGGTCACCACCTTTATGAATATGGTACTAAATTGGGATGATAACCTATACACCAAAAGAAAAATTTTGAAAATTGGTTCACAAACGGCGGAGTAATCGTTGATCATAAAAAAACGAACATAACACCTCCTCCATTTTGGAAGTCGGTTAAAATTATAGCCTATGTGTTATTCTGATGTATAAGCTATATTATTGTAAAGTTTCATTAAAATCCGTTCAGTAGTTTTTGCGTGAAAGAGTAACAAACATCCATACATACATACATACATACATCCAAACTTTCGCCTTTATAATATTAGTAGATGTGTCCCGACACTAGTGTCCGATCCTTTAATGTCATGTCAATGGGTGCCATTTTAAAACCGTGAGAGATAAATAATCGGCCAAGTGCGTGTCGGACTCGCGCACGAAGGGTTCCGTATCATTATATAACAAAAATAGGCCAAAAATTGTGTTTTTGTATGGGAGCTTCCCTTAAATTGTTATTTTATTTAACATTTTTATTACTTATTAAAGTACGTATATAACAAAGTACTTTGTGAAAATTTTAAATTCCTAGCTTGTTGCCATTATTGCTATCGAGCAAAAAAGGCCAAAAAAATCACGTTTGTTGTATGGGAGCCCTCCTTAAACATTAATTTTATTTTATGTTTAGTATTTTTTGTTATAGCGGCAATAGAAATACACAATCTGTGAAAATTTCAGAAGTCTAGCTATAGCGCTTCTTGACATACAGTCTGGAGACAGACGGACAGACGGACAGACGGCAAGACGGACAGACGGACTGACAACGAAGTCTCAGTAATAGGGTCCTGTTTTTACCCTTTGGGTACAGAACCCCAATTTGTTGATAAAATATGCCATACGCCATAACATTTAAGGCTTGGACACTGGTGTTGGGACAAATTGTATTTCTTCTGTATCGGTGCAGCCAATTCGTGCCGACGTCCAGCTTGCCGCAGCTAGATAAAATTAAACATCACTTAGCTGCAGCTTCCCGCTTAATCGATAAGCACTGAGCTGGAATCTAAACCTAGAGCACTAATTATGTTTGTATGGAGCCACTATTTATGTACTACAGCTACTGTTGGATCCATAATAATAAATGAAAGTGTCTGTCTATTACTATATTACTATATTTAATCTAGAACTGGATTTATACTAATACTAAATGTGTCTGAAAATGTGTCTTTATCCTGTTAATGCTGCAACGATTGGGATGAAACTTTGAATTCCGGTAATCTATCTATACTAATATTATAAAGCGGAAGAGTTTGTTAGTTTGTTTTTTTGAACGGGCTAATCTCAGGAACTACTGGTCCGATTTGAAAAATTCTTTCAGTGTTAGATATCCTATTTATCGAGGAAGGTTATAGGCTATATCGCACCTTTAAAGTAAAACCGTTACTAAACGAAATTTTTCATAAATTGAGGTATCATTGCCATCTATATGATAAATAACTTTTTCTAAATGGCATGTCATAATATAAACAGAGATCTATCATAAAAACTCATTAAATAGCTTAAAAAACCCTGAACTCAGATTTTATTTAGAAAAAACAGTGAATATTTTCTAATATATTTTGCCTACCTGTAAAATTTCATAATTTCGTTTAGTCACGGTTTTACTTTAAAGGTGCGATATTTTATCAGGCTAAAACTAATAGAAGTGAATAAATAGAGGAAAATGTGGAAAAAACGGGGGAAATTATTTGAAAGGGCTTATCTCACGAACTACTGAAGCAATTTTTCTGTTATTTGGCACAGATAAGAAGTAGACCAAGTGAAGGATTTCTTGTGGACTATTTTTTGTGGACTAATTTGTCTGTGAAATATCTAATTTACGCGGGCGAAGCCGCGCGGAACGTCTAGTGTGCTTTTTAATATTTATGTAAAAAAAGAAATAAATTCGTGATCAACGCTACAAGAAATCTCATCAAATTCCGTTGTGAAATGATGGGATTTAACATTGGGATTTGAAAAATCGGCCAAGTGCGAGTCGGACTCGCGCACGAAGGGTTCCGTACCGTTATAGAGCAAAAATAGCCCAAAAATTGTGATTTTTGTATGGGAGCCCCCCTTAACTATTTATTTTATTTTAATTTTATTATCAATTATTAAAGTACAAATATAATTTAGGATTTTATGAAAATTTCCAGTGCCTAGCTACAGCCATAATTGATATCGAGCAAAAAATAGCAAAAAAATCACTAATAGTATTTGTTGTTATAGCGACAACAGAAATACACAATCTGTGAAAATTTCAGAAGTCTAGCTATAGCCGTTCTTGAGATACAGACGGACAGACAGACAGATGGACAGACAGACGGACAGACAGACGGACAGACAAACATCGAAGTCTTAGTAATAGGGTCCCGTTTTTACCCTTTGGGTACGGAACCCTAAAACGTATACGATTCGATATAACGCCTTGCAAGCGCCATGACATTCAGCGATGCGTTATGTCAAATGCTAGGGAATTTGACATCTTGATTTTGACATCTAACTTCGCTATCGAAACTAGCGAATGCTTTTGACTAAGGGCCAGTCGTCCAAAGGTGCCTTTCCGATCCTCGCGGTATGCGACCACGACCGGCAAAATTCAAGCAAAATGCTACTTTGACATAGACCAGCGGTCGGCAACACGCGGCCCGCGGGCCGCATGCGGTCCGCGAACGTCTTACTTGCGGCCCGTGAATGTTTTGTGAATTAAAGTTATATGTATCAGAAACAATGTTTTCTAATATTGCCAGTAGTTATCGCCAGTCGCCACTTAAGAACCTAGCTGTTTGTGTCATTTTATAACAAACACTCATTTCCCCTCATTATATTGTGTAGGTATATTGAGCTTCTAGGGTTAATACGAGTATGAGGTCTGCGGCCCGCCTTTGGTTTATTTTGCCACCTTGTGGGCTGTGGCCCTTCCCTGCAAAAAGGTTGCCGACCGTTGACATAGACGATAGGTCATTTTGCTCTACGGCATGGGTCGCTAGACCAATGTCGGTAGAAAATGAAACCTGTTTTAGCCTGCGTCCTAAAGTAGTTTTTTTATTTGAATTTCCGTCGGTCGTGGTCGCTTGCCGCGAGGAAACTACCGAATGCTGTTTGACTAAGGGGCCAGTCCCCCATTAGGATTCGACAGGTGACGTCACAAGTGTATTCTGTGCGCGTAGCTTGGGGACGACATTATACAAGACACGTGCAACAAATTTGTAGGGAATCGTTGGACATGAAATTGCCTTCTAGTTGAAAATTGAAATACTAACCCGCACCGCAGATATAGTAAGAACCGTACGATTGAATCCATCCGTCCATTTGTCCGTCTGTCGTTCTGTCTTCTTTCTGTTTATATAATGTATAAAACTGTATGTCCATCTGTCTGTCTGTCGTTCTATCTGAATAGTACATTACGCACCTAGGGCAGGAAAATAAGAAATGTCTCAGATCACAAATGTAATCAACAAACATGTGATCTGAGGCTTTCTTAATTACTGCGCATGGTGCGTATACTATTTTTCTAATCGACGGAGGCGGAAAACGGCAACATCGGTAAGCGCAGCGGGAAGAAAGTTGACGTTTTCCGCCCGGAGGTGAGAAAAAGTCTTATTCATGTTGGTTATATTAATCCTTACTAAAAATTATAAATTCGAAAGTGTGTCTGTCTGTTAAATCTTCACGCTTAAACGAACCGTTTTTGCTGGTTGTGGAGATACTTAAAATCCCGGGGCAGGACGAAGGATACTTTTAACCCCGGAAAAACGTATGGTTCCCGCGTGATGAACGAATTTTGGTGCATAGAAGTTGCGGGCACCAACTTGTTTCATGAAAAAATTATATTAGGGTTCCGTACCCAAAGGGTAAAAATGGGACCCTATTACTAAGACTTCGTTGTCTGTCCGTCTGTCTCTCTGTCTGTCTGTATGTCGCCAGGCTGTGTCTCAAGAACCGCTATAGCTACTTCTGAAATTTTCGCAGACTATGTACCTATATCTGTTGCCGCTATAATAACAAATACTAAAAACAGAATAAAATTAATATTTAAGGGGGGCTCCCATACAACAAGTTACATCATATTCTTGGCCTGTTTTGCTCGGTAACAATAATGGGAACAGGTAGGCACTTGAAATTTTGACAAAGGCCTTTATTGTATGTGTACATTAGTAATTAATAATAATATTTAAATAAAATAAAAATTTAAGGGGGGCTCCCATACAAAAAATACAATTTTTGGCCTATTTTTGCTCTATATCGGTACGGAACCCTTCGTGCGCGAGTCCAACTCGCACTTGGCCGATTATTTCTGTCTGAAAAGTCTTCTTCATGAAGGTCATAGTAAAAACATCATAAAAACAAGATTCCCACAACTTCGTTAATCGCAGAAATTTTTTTTGGGACAAAACTATTATATTATTATAAGACAGACAGGCAGATGAAAAGACGGACAAACACACAAAAATATAGATACAGATAATATATCTGTCTAGTTGTCTATCTATCTACAGATAGAATATAGCACAAGAATTTAACCTTAGTCAATATTTGATCGAAGCTTAGTCATATTAAAATCCTTATTTTAACGGAGTAGCAGGCATTATCTTGTTTGGAAAACAATATTTTAGAGCTACTCTAGAATTCTTTCAATCATATTTCATTCAATCAAAAATACTTGGTTCCGTTTCGCATGGGTGAAGTGAATTTTTCCAACGATTGGAAAATTAGAAACCATCTGCAGATATCGAGCCGGCCATGTTGACCATAAAACGCGGAATTTGTGAGACATTCCCGCGAGAGTAAAAGGGAAAAAATTTATAAAAAATACAATATCGAGGCAAAATAACGTGATTTTTTTTTTATAAAATAAAGGGGGCAAACGAGCAAACGGGTCACCTGATGGAAAGCAACTTCCGTCGCCCATGGACACTCGCAGCATCAGAAGAGCTGCAAGTGCGTTGCCGGCCTTTTTAAGAGGGAATAGGGTTGGGATGGGAAGAGAAGGGAATAGGGGAGGGTAGGGAAGGGAATAGGGTAGGGGATTGGGCCTCCGATGAACTCACTCACTCGGCGAAACACAGCGCATGCGCTGTTTCACGCCGGTTTTCTGTGATTAAGGTGAAGCCGCGTTAAAGTAAATAACCATGTTGAATATGTTTTAGATTGCTTGTTGAAAACAAGATATGGAACAGCAAGAAATGGAAAGGGCGTATTTCATATAAGCTATGGGCAAATTATAGTGTATGCTTGAACCAATATATGTACAAATTTTTGAAGCTTAAATCACTCTCCTCTGTTGGCAAAATTAGAATCCATTTTTTTACAGAGGTCTTTTTGATTGATTATTCTGTGTTATAAAAGTTGACCAATCGTGTTATGCTATGGGTAATTCAAAGACAAAGACATGATGAATACTGACAATGAACTTTAATTTCTTAGCTTTAGTCATTGCTGAGAAAAATCGATATCGCTACAGTCAAATTATCAAGGCGTTGCCTTAGTATTATAATGTGTCCAGTGACAGTAAAGTACGGATTTTGTGGGATATAGATGGTGTAAAGATATTTTTTCTAGGATTACTTTTTTACGTGGGCAAAACCGCCGCGCTGGAAATGAAAATGAAGCCTGCATCTCTGTTGTGCCAAAATTCGTTTATGACGCGGGAACCGTACATTTTTCTGCAACAAAAACTATCCTATATTCTTTCTCGTCTCTCAAAGTATCTTCATACCAAACATTTAAATTGTTTCGACCATTTAAGCGTGAAGAGGTAACAGACAGAAATAGAGAAGGAGACACTTTCGTATGTGTAATATTTGTATATATTAACGATGCATGCTACGATTCGACAAATGTAAATCAAAAAATTATTTCTTTTAAAATTCCTACTTCGCAGTAATTTTTGGACACCCTATTTTGATGTTTTTACTCACTTGAAACCTTTCTATCTACCCACTTGTTTTATCGCAATGTTTCAATCCAGTTCAGTCTGACCTACAAATCTGGTAAATCAAGAAAATCATGTTTATAGATCTGACTGACCTAAAAATATGATTTTTACAAACATTAATAATTCTTACAAAAACCTCTCCAAGATTTATAATTAAAATTTTTCTATTTCCAGAAGTTTTTGCTAACCAAAAGTTACCAATTTTTTTACTTGTACCGAAAACCATAATGTTGTCCAACAGTGGGTTGCACTCTGGGAGTGCCTGCAAATGTGACGAAATAGCAGCAGCATACATTGTCGCTGTGCGGTAGATAGAGTGGGATATATTTACTTCCTTTCCTACGCCGCGTTGGCGGTCTACTCTCTCTTGCTACTTGCTACGTCTTACGAATTTTTGATCAGGTCACCTCATCACCTGTCCTGATGCGAATTTAAAATTTTTACCCATTCAAAAAAAGTTCACAACGCCGCTTCGGACATTTTCAGATCAGAACTTTGTGGCTGCTTTCTTTTTTATTTTTAAAGGGACAAAAAAACTAAATCTTACCCCAATTTTCACCACCTTTATCGACATATGGTACATTTTAACCCAAATTTTAAAGACTTTGAGTGGCACTACACTATTTCCGTGCCTTTTGTACGGTGAACAATGCCTTACTGTCTTTTAAAGTGCACTTCGTTTACCAGAAGGGCCTTCAAAAATCCCACACTTCAGTATATCGTGAACAATATTGTTGAAATGTACAAAATGGTTTTAAAATATTGGTTTCTAGCACAACCACAGATTACTTAATAATTTTTACTAATTAATGGCACCACATAGTAAAAACAAAAATTCCGCTGTCTGTCTCTCATAAAGAGATATTATAGCTTAGCATGAAAACAAAACGACCCATTATTATTAATAATAATAATAGGTCTACCAGAATCTGATGGCAAAAAGTGAAAAAATAAATTGACTAGGAATACCGGGGTAATTGGAATAAAAACATTTTGATCCTTTTTTTCTTATAGCGGCTGATTATGTATGTTAAACATGCACATATAACAATTTATCCAATGATCAAGGATATATTTTGAAAATCTGCTGTCAAAAATTTTCATCAAATTCTGGTAGACCTATAGTATACTTTAATTATGAATAAATAACCTCCGATTCGAAACATTAATAATATTTGTCAGGGATCAGAATACAAAATATTAAATCGATTGAATCTCTGGAAGTTGCTTACAATCCTTCATGAAATAAAGCCAATTTTTTCAGCTCTGAGCGGGCTGATGATGAACTATTGCTAAAAAAACTCTTCGATCGTGATCTTTAAAAAAAAATCGCGTGGCTCTCGGGGACTGACGCGGTATAGCTATTGCATAGCATTTTTTATCAACTTATGCAACTATAATTCACTTACGTCTAGTCGCACGCACACAAACACCGTGCCGAACTCTGCCAAACTGAAACGACGTTAGACGATGCACAACAACGCCGCACCGCTGTGCCGGTCGGAGTGTGGGTGTTAGGTTTTTTTCGTTACGGAATTTGTTGATTCGATCGCCGAGCTTAAAGCCTATGATAAAACCTAATCAGAAGCATATTAAAAACTACATCAAAATCGGGATACCAGTTTTGATGCTACGACACTACGCATAGACACGTCAAACTTATAACACCTCTCTTTTTTCCTCAGGGATTAAAATCATTTTACAATGCACTGTTTTGCTCATACTAACAGTCCCCTGACGTAAAAGTCCCCCGTAGCAACAGTCCCCGAAAGTAACAGTCCCCTGAAGTACAATAATTAACGTTTAAGGAAGTCGTAGAGCCGTACTTAACCTCAACTTAACTTTGCCATTCCGCTGAAAATTAGAAGATATGTTAAAATGGGTGTTGTGATGTGCATTTTTAACCGACTTATAAAAAAGGAGGTTATCAATTCGACGCGTATGTATGTAATATTTCCAGAACTGCCCAGTTTTCGTATATGTTAGTCTATATCAGCATCTAAACAAATGAGCAAAATTTCAAAAGTGTATGTATGTATGTATGTTTTTATGTTTGTGTTCGCATATCTCCGGAACTACAAGTCCGATTTAAATAATTGTTTTTTTGTTGTACTAGGTATTGTTCAATTTAGGGAATACTGGAAGTTTCATCAAAATCGGTTTAGTAGTTTTTGAGATACGGAATTTTAATTCTCAATTTCGTACAATTTTGAAGTCGGTTTTATCTTTTTAAAATATTATTTTCACTTATTTGAAATTTGTTGTTATATTAATAAATACGAAAGTATGTCTATTTCAGATACCTACTTCCTTGCATCTAAATTCGTTTAAAGGTGCCGGTTGGCAGCGGGCAACATGAAGCAACCGCAGACGACGACCCTCCGCAGCTAGCGACACGAAGCTAGCGACACTTATTCATAGAAATACATAGAAACCAGTAGTGTCGCGACGACACGTCGTCTGGTGCAACTTCATGTAGCCGTCTTCCAACTTGTAACTTTATTCAAAGAAATACAAAGAGACCAGTAGTGTCGCTGCGACACATCTTCTGCGGTTGCTCCATGTCGCCCGCTACCAACCGGCACCTTAAATCACACGAAAACCGAAAAAAATTCCGGTATCCGAAATATTCTGAATCATTTCCGGGGACTCAAAGTATCATCTCTACACTCCCAGCGTACATTTCGGCATTTAAAGCAAGACTGACAGACAGACACACGCACACACACATACACATATTCAAACGCTCCAATAATGCCACATGCAATAAAACATTATATTTTAAGTACTCTAGACTCAGTGATGTACATCTCTACAAGAATGCCTTAGCAATTTAGAATCTAGAGTAACTCACAGACCTACAAGAATATTTTGGTAATCAAAATAGTATTTTATAAAAGATAAAACCGACTTCAAAATTGTACGAAATTGAGAATAAAAATTCCCTATCACAAAAACTACAGAACTGATTTTGATGAAACTTACAGTATTCCCTAAGTTTACCAATACCTAGTACAACATTATTATTTTTAACAAAAAATTAAAACCGACTTCCAAGGTAAAAACAATAATGACATCCTTATAATATGAACTAAAAAGTATTAAATAATTTTTCGTATCTAGTAGTGCCTTTTTTCCGAATTCGTTCGGCTAAACCTCAACTATGTCTGTATTCAATCTTCATCATTTTGAAGTCGGTACCAGATAGCTGAATCTTCAGTTCTCTGACAGAATATTTGAAACTTTTGGAACTGGCACCGACTTCAAAATTATGAAGATTGAATACAGAAATAGTTGAGGTTTAGCCGAATTCGGAAGAAGGCACTAAGATACGAAAAATTATTTAATACTTTTTAGTTCATATTATAAGGATGTTATTATTGTTTTTACCTTGGAAGTCGGTTTTAATTTCTTGTTAAAAATAATAATTTCACTCTTTTTAGTTACCTAGTAAACCATCGCGTATATTCTACCGCGTATCTTATTACAATTTGTATCCATATACAAACCATGTGACATTGAGATACAACCATGTGACATTGGTGACCCTGACGTGGTAATGATGATGATGATGATGATGAATGTAATTTGCATAGTAGCATATGCTTTCAGTTCTTAAAACAGCGCCTTAACCCCCAAACTTGTATCTATAAGGAATCCGGAGTTCTCTTAGTATCTTCGGAACCATAGTATACTTTAGTGCAAAATCTTGCGTTTTGGTAGCATATGCTTAGGATACTTCTCATAAAACCAAAATCACCATATGTTTCCATATAAATTTTGAGGAGTTCCCTCGATTACTCATGGATCCCATCATCAGATCACAACTTTTGTAAAATGGGACCAAATTGGAGTGAAACCTAATATAACAAAACAAAAATTTTGAAAATCGGTTCACAAACAGCGGAGTAATCGTTGAACATACAAAAAAAAATTGTTCAGACGCTCGATATTATACGAAAACTGGACAGTTCTGTAAATATTACATACGTACGCGTCGAATTGATAACCTCCTTTTTTGAAGTCGGTTAAAAACACAACTACAAGGATGTTTCAGCAGACCGCAAATGCAAATATCAACCATAGAATAAACATCTTGACAGTGGGTCAACTCCACACAAACAGTCGGCAGTGATTACTACGTTAACCACACACACTGCCTCGTGACACTTTAATTCGTGTCAAACTAGCGGGGACAAAGATTAGAGGGACAGAGGGGACACATTTTTGGAGCAGAAAATTGATATGCATAGTACTACTAATCTAATGTAATTTTGATGTTAATTGGATCGATTTGTGCTGAAATTTTTTACCATAAATATTCTAAGCTAGATGTAATTCCGCAACTCCGTTGCTCTAAAATTCATTTAACGCGCGGGAACCGTACATTTTTCGGGGTAAAATAATATTATGTCCTTTCCCGGAACTCAAAGTATCTCCATACCAAATTTTAACAAAATCGGTTCAACGGTTTGGGCGTAAAGAGGTAACAGGCAGACTAACGGACACAGTTTCGCATTTATAATATTAGTATGGATTACACTTCAAGTACAAGAGTTATAAACTAAAATTGCAGACAACAATTCTCTAATACTAAAACGCCTGCAAACTAAAAATTAAAAATGAAAACTAAATTTAACTAAAAAGTTTGCTAGGCGCTGAAACAGTTGGACTCAGAAAACAATTAACGCTGATTTCACATATTTTGTGAGAGTATTCTGGTGAGTATTAGTAGTATTTTGGTGTTTGAATATAATATAATTATTACTTCATCTTAGCAGCGCAGTTAAAACAATGAATATCATGTACCTACACATTCGGATGTGTATATTATTGTTCAACCACGTCTGCAGTTTTTGCGGTCTTTTCATCAAACTCTAAGTGTCTCTTCTGTTTAATATTCTTTGGTAAACGTTGGCGAGCCGCCTCAGAATTACTTGTTCAGAACTTCTTGTATGTAAAATTGAACTGTTTAGAAACTAACATAATTGGGGTTTATAATAAGTTGAATATAATCTTTAGTCTTTGCATACACTGAGGGAGTGTAAGTGTGTCTTGGGCATTGCTGTATTTCAGTACTAGATGAAGTCTTTTATATTTATTCCGCCGAAATTCATTTATCTGTATATTTTCAGCAACAATAACTATCTTTTGTCCTTTCTCGTCTATTAAAGTATCTTCATCCAAATCTGTTCAGCCGTTTAGCGTTAAGAAGTAACAGAGAGAAATACTTCCGCATTTATAATATTAGTAAGGAATCACATGGTAATTTTCGTAATAAAGTTAAGGTCTACGAATAGCGAATAGAATAGAAGAGTAACTGTGTCAAAAATGGTCCCACGATAATATGCAGACCGATGTTTTCATTTTGTGAAACCTTCATTCTTTCAGTTGGTTGTCATACTCGGATAGGTCATACAATTATTTTCGTTGCCCTATCCCAGCGGTTCTCAAATTTTTGACCCTTCTAAGAAGTGATATTTTTGACGGATCCCAAAAAGTATTTGAATAAATTGTCTCCTTGCTGGTGTCTGATGATATTTCTAAAAACACTTTATGCATCACTCACGGTCACGGAGCCACCCCTACAAGAAGAATGGCTGCCCTAACTCCTATGTTAGTTACTGAAGCTATATTTGAGCGGTCAAAATATATAAAGGAGTTGTTCTATGCATTCTATTTCGATGGTTGAGATATAAATATTCCAACTTGAGTTCACTATTTCTAAAACTTGAAGTTTATTTCGCCAGCGAGCAGTAAATAAGCTGGAGAATCGTAAATCGCTTGAAATGAGTAGAATATACGTAATATAGCTGAGCAGCTGGGCTAATATGCTTCTTACTGCATAAATATATTTATACGTGGGAGAGCCATGCTTCGGCACGAATGGGCCGGCTCGACCGGAGAAATACCACGTTCTCACAGAAAACCGGCGTGAAACAGCGCTTGCGCTGTGTTGCGCCGAGTGAGTTTACCGGAGGCCCAATTCCCTACCCTATTCCCTTCCTTTCCCTCCCCTATTCCCTTCTCTTTCCATCCCTACCCTCCCCTACTAACCTATTCCCTCTTAAAAGGCCGGCAACGCACTTGTAGCTCTTTAATGCTGCGAGTGTCCATGGGCGACGGCAGTTGCTTTCCATCAGGTGACCCGTTTGCTCGTTTGCCCCCTTATTTCATAAAAAAAAAAAAAATGTGAGATATTTTATCCGAGTTCCAAAAAGGAGGAGGTTCTTTGTTCGGTCCATATATATTGTTTTCAACTAACTTCCAGAAAAGAAGAAGGTTCTATGTTCGGCTGTACATTTTTTCTATGTTCAACGATTAATCCGCCATTTGAGGTCCAATTTTTTTGTTTTATAGGGTGTGCCACAAAGGTACCACGTTTACCTGATGATAGGATCCATGAAAAATCGAGGGAACTTATGACGATTTTGGCTATTTTTGAAGTAATCCAAACATTTCTTACCAAAAAGAAAATTTTTGCACTAAGGTATACCTTGGTTCCATAAGTGCTGAACAGAACTCTTGAGTCCTTATAAATACAGATTTAGGAATTTCGGCGTTGCTTAAAGAACTGCAAGCATATGCCACAACGGCAGTTTCATTAATCATCATCATCATCTTGGTGTAACTATTAACTCTTGATGGAATATAGTATAAGCCGATTATAGTCATTTAAAAACTAGTGGTAGCTAGTATTATACCGGCTTGTAATAGGTCAACCAAACACCAGTGGTTAATACTAGGTTGTAGTAAATAACTAGATATCCCGGTAAACTTTGTATCACTTCATAAAATAAACCTTTCCTGGACTTTCACAATTATTTCAAGACTTAAATAAGCCAAATCGGTTCAGCTGTGCTCGAGTTTTAGCGAGACTAACAAATTTTAAAATTCACATTTTAATACAATTTCATACATATATATAAACTTTTTCCCCGGTTCCCGCGGGATGCGTACGAGAAATCGCGGGATATCTCTTACAAAAATCATCTAGTATAAAATAGCACTAAATCGCATACTTTTATTGGCTATAAATATACAAGTATAATACCGATATGACTTGATTTCGAACAAAATTCCCATATTTTAGCAATAAATAAAATACTTTAAAATTTTAAATTTAAAATATAGCTTCAGTAGTCGGATTATTGTACCCGCGAGGGATGGATTTAAAATACATACTATTTTATAAAGCTGAATGAGTTTTAAAATGTTGCTAGGAGCTGAGAGTACTTCGGCACAAATGGATCGGTAAAATAAGGAAGGAGAATGTAAATGATTATAGTAATTATTCATACCCCATTAAGGATAATTTAATAAGGCTCCGACGAAAATTTCAATAATGCCTTAATTATATGTTATGTGATTAACACCTTTCTTTTTTCCTCGGGGGCTGAAAATTAACAATAATAAAAGCATCTTAAAAAGATAAAATCGACTTCAAAATTGTACGTAATAATTGAGAATTAAAATTCCCTATATCTAAAACTACTGAACCGATTTTTTTTAAATGTAATAAGGGGGCAAACGAGCAAACGGGTCACCTGATGGAAAGCAACTTCCGTCGCCCATGGACACTCGCAGCATCAGAAGAGCTGCAGGTGCGTTGCCGGCCTTTTAAGAGGGAATAGGGTAATAGGGGAGGGTAGGGATGGGAAGAGAAGGGAATAGGGGAGGGAAAGGAAGGGAATAGGGTAGGGGATTGGGCCTCCGGTAAACTCACTCACTCGGAGAAACACAGCGCAAGCGCTGTTTCACGCCGGTTTTCTGTGAGAACGTGGTATTTCTCCGGTCGAGCCGGCCCATTCGTGCCGAAGCATGGCTCTCCCACGTTTGAATTTTGATGAAACCTTCAGCATTCCCTAAGTTGAACAATACCTAGTACAACAAAAAAGAAATATTACTTAAATCAGACTTGTGGTTCTGGAGGTATGCGAACACAAACATAAAACATACAATACATACACTTTTGAAATTTAGCACATTTGTTCAGACGCTGAAATAGGCTAACATATACGAAAACTGAGCAGTTCTATAAATATTACGTTTACATACAGGTCGAATTGATAACCTCCTTTTTTTGAAGTTGGTTAAAAACCAATAAACTTTACCATATATCTAAGTTTTTTCTTATCTATGCACATCCCAAGCGCTAAGAAAACTATAGTTCTCGAAAGCCACCTAGATATCGAATTAAGCGACTGACTTAATGCCCTATTCATCCCTGTAGGGTAACAGCGTATTTGAAATTTAAATCACCTCTTAGCGAAATTGCCCAGTGAATCGCTAGCAATGATTTCTGATAGCGCAAGGCAAAATCAACCTTATTTTCAACGGCTTAAGATCGAAACGCGAGCAGTTCCGCTGTCAGCTGATCAGGGAATATAAATTCGAAGATTCAACTCTACATTCAAATTAGAACTCTATAATGTTGATTTAAGGTTGAATTTCGATGATTGGGATTTGTCAGCTGATCGAGTAATATAGAAATTCGGAAGATTTGGTGTTATCTTAACAAGGCATTTGTAATTTGCATGAAATTACGTTTATGGTGTATTGGATGTTTTATTGATATTTCTGATATTAATTATGATGATGATGATGATAGTGGTGATGGTGATGGTGATGGTGATGGTGATGGTGATGATAATGATATTGACAATAATTATGACGATATTTATAAATATGTTGATACAGTAATTAAAAAACAAAAATTTGCATCTGCTAATGCAAGAAATAGTATCGACTCTTACTCGGACTATTATTACTAATCTACTAACATTAATCAAAATCCGATCAGTAGTTTAGGCGCTAAGCACCAAGCATGTAAACACACAAACAAATTTTCACACATCATCATAAACACCCCTTTTTTTGTCGGGGCTTAAAAAAATGGGGTGAAAATATGTAACGATGTTAGGTTCACAAATATTTTATGGCGTTACACAGGGGTCTTAGGACGATAAAAACAAATGATTCCTCATCTACTTCTATTATTACACGTTCACAGAACTTTCAGGAATGTATAGTCTAGGAGGGTGATGTGATTTCTGTTATATTGTACACTTTTATTTTTAACCCCCGACGCTAAAATAAGGTATTTTGTGTCTGTGTGTGATAAATCTAGAATCAAAACGATTTAGCTGTAGGCCGCATCTTTCAAATAAAAGTTTTTTGCAGTCACAAAAACATCAAATTGATTTTTAACATAGCCAACACTTTATCGAAAGTGTTAACTTTCAAAATGTTTCTATTAGTTTGCTGTAGCTTATACTGATAAAAGTATTTAAGCAGACAAATTCAAGCAGGTCTTGTGTAGTTATTTACTGTCTAAATAATAGTTTTAGTAGTTGGGGTTAAAGATAATTATTCAACATCTCAATTATGTCTTCATTTGAGGTTATGACGACAAGATTAATATCACAATATTGCAAAAAGTTTACCAATATGAAAACACAATACCGCGACATCGCTTTTCATGGAAAATTCAATGATTTTTTTCATATATTGATGTCAGGCACTTAATCAGTAAGTAGGCTAATGATGATAGATACGTACATAGTTAATAAATAATGATCCTTCACCTATTTTGTACGAAGCTTATTATATTCTACTGATAAAAATGTTAAGTTCATAATTACATTATAATTTTTATTACTATAACTATAGCTGCGATCGAAAGAAAGAAAGAAGAAATTTTACATACAAATAACTTAAAAAATTGTACGGACTTCCGTTTCGATGGAAGTCGGCCATGTTTTCATCTCATTTCTTTAGGGAGTCCTCTAAAAGTCTAAACGCAATCAGATCTGATCGTTTACTGTTCAATAAACAGATCTCAAATACCCTCAGCGCCTGCACTATATTTTTACCGCTTCAGACCAGTTCAAACCTGTTAGCAGGCGGTCCAAACCAGTTTGAGCCAGATGTCGCATGACAAATGCGATGCGGTCGAAATGATTTCCGGAGTCGAATAAATCTTCAGCAATTTTGCTATTAGCGGACCCTTGTTACAATGTTTTTCCAGGTTTGGACCCTTAAATTTTGTGGATTTGTCAAGGGTGTCGCTAGTTTTTAAGGGTCCAGAGGCTTGCCAAGTTATCATTGCGCGTATTGCTATTTGCGATGAAGTTAAAAAACAAAGTTTATAGGATTTAACCCCTTAATTCACTAGGTGAAATAATATAAATACTTACGTAAACACCTTCTATGAGTCCCTGGGACTCACATATTTTGAATGTATGTTAATTAATTTTATTTTATGTATTAAAGTAATTTTGTTTCATGTGATAAAAATCAAATAAAACAAAATTTATCATCAGTTTGTTTAATAATCTTCTTGAGTACTTGAGTTAATCATAAGAAATAATCGGCTAAGTGCGAGTCGGACTCGCGCACGAAGGGTTCCGTAGCATTATTGAGCAAAATTAGGCCACAAATTGTGTTTTTTGTATGGGCCCCCCCGTATTTTTTTATTTTATTTTAATATTATTATTAAATATTAAAGTACACATATAACTAAGGACTTTGAGAATAATTCAAGTACTTACTTACCTGTTGCCATATAGACCAAAAAATGCCAAAAAAAAATCAAGTTTGTTGTATGGGAGCCCCCCTTAAATATTTGTTTTATTTTGTTTTTAGTATTTGTTGTTATAGTGGCAACAGGAATACATAATCTGTGAAAATTTCAACTCTCTAGCTATCACCGTTCTTGAGCCTGCTGACAGACAGACGGACAGACGGACCGACATCGAAGTCTTAGTAGGTCCCGATTTAACTCTTTGGGCACGGAACCCTAAAAATAACAAAACTGAACAAACTTCTGAAATCCTCTTAAAAATTAAAGAAATAGCATTCATCAGTCTTTTAAAACCATGATATTTTTAAATTTTGTCTAAACTAACAAATATTCTAAAAATAAAAATAAACTTAACCTTTTTGAACCAATGAAGGTACAGAAAATGAAATAAAATAAACTTAAATGTATGCTTCGTAATACGTAAAACGTGCAGTGGGTTTCTACCACTCTCTGTAAGCAACGTCATCGGTATATATTTTTTGAGCAAGTCAAACATATCGGCTTCAGACATTTTGTGCAAAACTGCATAGATAAGCAGTATTTGTTTTCTTTTTGTAGTGGCATAAATAGCAACATTTTCTCTCCCTTCTAATCGGTTTCAGGATGGCTCACATCTTCAGGAATGTCTTTTTTCGTCCAAATCTTCTTGAAGCCAGGCTTCCAGAATAGAATCTGCCCGTCTTCGTTGAAATTGATAAAGTCATGTTGTTTTCGAGCCATTTTACAATTTTACAACAAAAAATAAAACATACATAATTTAAATCATAATACCGGTAAATAAATCAACAATTGACAACTTGAATTAATGAAAATAATCATAACATAGCTGACTAGTATGAGTCTCTGGGACTCACTCGCTAATAACTCACCAAATAGAGTATGTACGCACTCATCCTCTCGGCACCACGACGCCTGCGTCACTACATGAAGGTACTGAGACGTGGTGGAAACTAGCTGCTAAGACTTTTGAAAGAATAATTATGGCCCTTTAAAATTTCGATGTGAGTCCCTGGGACTCAGGAAGTGAATTAAGGGTTAATCAATCTATCTATATAAAATAGAATTGAATAATTCTCAGGCCGGAACGTAGGTACATGCAAAATTTCATTTAAAATCGGTTGAGCCGTTTTGGAGGAGTTCGCGCACAAACACTGTGACACGAGAATTTTATACAGGGTGTAACAAAAATAAGTGATAATACTTTAGGGTGTGTACGTGTTCCTTGTAGAGAGTTCACTGTGAAAGTAGCAGCGCTGAAAGACCACAATTTTTTTTCACTTTTGTATGGGGAAACTCGTGACGCTCGGGCCCTGGCCCATACAAAAGTGAAAAAAATTTTTCGTCTTTCAGTGTATTAGAATTTCTGTATATTAGAGAGAAATATATTTTAAATTTTGTTAAGTCTCGCTTTAACTCGAGAACGGCTGAACCGATTTGGTCTATTTTAGTCTTGAAATATTCTTGTGTCCAGGGAAGGTTTATAAGTGACACTGACATGTAGTTCACAGGGACATTTAGCAGTTAATAGAATCATCCGTTACTTTGTCAAAATCCACAGCATAGAATTTAATGGTATTTGACTTACCGCTTTTCTACTTACTAATATTTTAAATAAGAAAGTGTTTGTCTGTCAACAGACAGACGGACGGACATTCAATCGGTTCAGTGGTATAAGCTTTTTATAAGCTTTCACGCTTAAACCGATGAAGCTATTGTGATGATATTATGGAGATATTTTGAGTCCCCAGAAAGGTCGCAAAATAATTTTTATCCCTAAAAATACAGTATCGTCGCGGTAATAAAAATTTTTTTTGGAAACGAAATTGCTAGCATCTAGTTCCTTGAAAGTACACAAGTATTTTAGATTTCAAAGTGGCCATCTTGGTATGTAAATGTAACAAAAATACCCCCAAAACTCACGCGTTTATTAGAGTGGACTGCCGACGCGACGGGTTAATTGCAGTCGGCGATAAAGGGTTAATTTTACGCTGGTTGCTCCCGAATTGCTTTTGACCGTTTCCAACCTTATTACAACTAAGTAAGAGCTACACTTTTTATTTTCATACCGAACGTAGGTCTCTCCGTTCGGCTGTTTTCGTATGCTAACTAGTCGTGTTGGATATTTCAGGGTAGGAAATTGAAATGTTTGACATATATCTGAAACTGGTCGTGTAATTATTTCCGAAACGACTGACAGGTGTAGGCTGCACAAAAGTTTATGGTCGTTTGGGAAAATAGGGACTGAATTTTCAATTTTTAGGTCACTTTGGTGGGGCAAGGGGTGAGGGCGCGCGGGGACACGCTATATAATAGGGTCAAAATACGATGATGCGTGGTGTAAGAGTAATGATGATTATGACGAATAATCTTTTTTTTTTTTAATTATTTATTCAGAGTAAATTTTACAATAAACATTAAAATTTGCCAAACTGCGCAGCAGTTTGTTGGCAACACATTACAATTTATACGCTAAACACAAAAAAACGCAACATAAAAAACTTAAAAAAGTAAAACATAAAAAAACACAAAAACATAAAAAAAAAATACTTAAACTTCACAACATTTCTATCAACATAATTCCAACTTCTAATTTTTAAGTAACTTATGAAATCATCTTAGACAATTCCTTATCACAATAAGTATACAAAGATACCTAACTTTTTTATAATAAGGAATATTATCTATATCATTTTTTAATAATTCAAGACGTGAGTGGAAGGATAAGGTAAGTAACACGAAAAATCTAATATGCTTAGTAGCATAATATGTTTTCAGTTCTTAAAACAACACCGAAACTCCCAAACATGTATCTTCAAGGAGGTCGGAGTTCTGTTCACCACCTTCGAACCATGGTATATCTTGGTGCAAAGTCTTACTTTTTGGTAACATAACATGCCCGAAATACTTCATATCCAACCAAAATCACCATATGTTTCCATTTAAATTTTGAGGAGTTCCCTCGATTACTCCTGGATCCCATCATCAGATCACCAGTCACCGCTTTTATGAACATGGTACCAATCCACGATCATACCCTATACAACAAAAGAAAAATTTTGAAAATCGGTTCTCAAACGGCGGAGTAATCATTAAACATACATCTATACATATAATAAAACTTATCTATACATATAATAAAACTGTAGAAATGAAAATTCTGTACATTAAAGATATTCAAAAAATAATAAGCGGGGGGTGTTACTACATCGCTATAGAAGCCAAAAATGTGGTTAGTTTTTTTGTCTGTCTGTCTGTCTGTATGTTTGTTCCACTATCACACGAAAACTACTGATCCGATTTGAATGCGATTTTCACAGATATATTTGTCTTCTTCCTACTTAACATCTGGTGCATAAAAAAAATTCCCCCCACCCCTCTAAAGGGACGAAAGAGGGGGTCAGATTTTGTATAAGACTTTTGCTTTAACACGAAAACTACTGATTCGATTTGCATACGGTTTTCGCAGATATATTTGTCTTCTTCCAACTCAAAATCTGGTGTATTAAAAATCACCCCTCCCACCCCTCTAAGGGGAGCAAAGAGGGGGTCAGATTTTGTATCAAACTTTTTTCTTTAATGGACTTACTTCATATTATTAACTGTTTTTTCCAACTTAACATCTGGTGTATAAAATTTTTCCCCCCACCCCTCTTAGGGGACAAAAGAGGGGGTAAGATTTAAATACTTTAAATTGCAAAACAACGTTTGCCGGGACAGCTAGTAAAAAAATAAAAATAAATCCACAGCCGAACATAGAACCTCCTCGTTTTTGGAAGTCAGTTAAAAATTAGGGGGCAAACAAACAAACGGGTCGCCTGATGGAAAGCAATTCTAACGTCGCCCATAGACACTTGCATCAGAAGAGTTGCAGGTACGTTACCGGTCTTTTAAGAGGGAATACGCTTTCTTCTTAAAGGTATGCAGGTCGTATTGTTCAGGAAACACTGCTGGCAATGGTTTCAGAGTTTTCCTGTACGTGGCAGAAAGTTACGCGAAAAACGCACGGTGGAAGACTGCCACTCATCAAGATGATGAGGATGGTATGGCGTGGAACGATGGCGAAAATATTATGCACTAGATAACGCCCGCAACTCCGTTGATATCCGGGATAAAAAGTATACTATGTCCTTTCCCGGGACTCAAAGTACTTATCTCTATACCAAATTTCAGCTTAATCGGTGCATCGGTTTGGACGTGAGGAGGTAACAGACAGACAGACAGACACACTTTCGCATTTATAATATTAGTATGGATTCGAAAACGCAAGCGTTGGCCGTTTTCGAAGCCGACTCGAACGGGAATCGCAAAGATCGATATAAAAATGACAGACCAACAAAAGGCCTCAAAACAATGATGACAATAGAACATGCATGGTTTGCGATGACACCAATTTTCCACGAGGCCTTTGTTATGGGACAATCATGTGAGGAAGAGTTATACTGTAATTGAAACAACCGGGGGACTATAACGTGTGGGAAGAGGATAGCATAATACCAATCAGTCGCTATTAAATAAACATTTTAGCGGGCCCCTACACGATCAGTTTTATTGTTCAATATCAGGTATTGTTCAATATTATTGACCGTCTAGGGTATGATATTGAACGCGCCCGCCTTTCAATCTTATTGTCAAAAAATTGTTCAATGATAAAAAATTGACATTGAATCATATCTTTAACGACGAGTGACAGAAAATATATGGAACTTATGTCAAAATCTTCATTAAATAAAAGTTAAATAATCAGAAGCTGTTAGAAGATTGAAGCAACTTCTTACAAGACATTATACCATCAATATCGCCATTTTAGATCAGCTGATCAGAACAGGTATACCAGGTATTTAGGGCACCTAATAACGAACCTAAGAGTCTGGTTGGTACCTAATAACCACCATTTGGACAATAGGGACAACACAGATGAGGTTTCCACTAAGAATTCTTTTGTCATTTCGAAATTAGCTAGAGGTGCTTTCTTAAGAATTTAAAAATTCATTTCATAGGGAGGTTAACATGTAAAATTGTGGAGTTGAGGCATTTTTTACAATTTTATCATAAAACTAGATGTTTGTGTTTTTTACAATCCTATACTAATATTATAAAGGTGAAAGTTTGGATGTATGGATGTATGGATGTTTGTTACTCTTTCACGCAAAAGCTACTGAACGGATTTTAATGAAACTCTACAATAATATGGCTTTTAGATCAGAATAACACATAGGCTACAATTTTAACCGACTTTCAAAATGGAGGAGGTGTCATGTTCGTTTCTTTATGTTCAACGATTACTCCGCCGTTTGTGAACCGATTTTCAAAATTTTTCTTTTGGTGTATATAATATAGGTTATCATGCCAATTTGGTACCATATTCATAAAAGTGGTGACCTGATGAAGGGATCCATAAGAAATCGAGGGAACTCCTCAAAATTTATATGGAAACATGTGGTGACTTCGGTTTCGTGAGCAGTATTCTAAGCATATGCTACCAACAAGCAAGATTTTGCACCAAGGTATACCATGGTTCGGAAGGTGCTAAGAGAACTCCTGACTCTTTCTAGATTCAAGTTTGGGAGTTTCGACGTTGTTTTAAGAACGGAAAGCATAATATGCTACTATGCAAATTACAATCATCATCATCATCACTACCATAAACCATTATAGAACTATGTATCGTCCCGTTTTGACCCTATTATTGGTACTTTTCATAGTATTTTATTATATATCACTTAAACCGCGGGTAACACCGTGGGGCACAGCTAGTTTTATCATAAATACTAAAACCGTGTGAGACCGTACACTTTTCCGGGATAAAAGTATCGTATGTCTTTTCGCTGGACTCAAAATATCCTAAATTTCATCCCATTCAATTCAATATTTTAAGCGAAAAAAACGTTTTAGACAGACTATCCTATATCCTTTCTCGAGACTTACCCCCTTACTAATAAACATTGTATAAGCTTTGAATAGTTAGTTATACAGTGTTTTGTTCCTGTCACACAAGTGACATTTTTAATTGGATTGAAGAAGACAAAACACTGTATAACTATTCAAAGCTTATACAGCGTTTATTAGTAAGGGGGTCAAAGTATATCCATACCAAGTTTCACAAAAATCGGCTTAGCGTTTAAAGCCTAAATATATTTTTAATTTTAAATAATATTAAGTAAGGATATAGAAATTAAGAACATCCTCACCATGTTTTAGTCTGAGATTTAAAAAATATTATAGTCCCAAAAATAAAATTGGTACCTATTTGTTTTAGCCCAGGGCGATTTTGTAACAGCTCAATCATTTTGATACAGGCAGACATGTTATTTAAATAGACTCTAATAACTTAATTTTGTGTTAGCATTTTAATATGTTTTTGCGACATATATTTTATAAAGTATAATAATATTTTGAAAGGTTTTCTCAGAAAGCATATTATAATGTGGTATTTTGAAGAACCTAAATCAACTATGGTGCCTTATAACATTAAAATCATTAGTATATAATATTATAAATGGGAAAGTATGTCTGTGTGTCTGTCTGTCTGTCTAAATGTCTATCTCTCTGTTAACTCTTCACGCTTAAACCGCTGAACTGATTTTTCTGGGTATGAAGATACTTTGAGTCCCGGGAAAGACACAAAGATAAACATACTTGCGGGTGTCATCTAGTAAAACAAATAAGCTTACTATCTTATGTCTTTTCACGGGAATCAAAGTATCTCGACACCAAATTTTATCAAAATTGGTTTAGCGGCTTAACCTTTAAGTACACGCGTTGTTTTGGGTAACGTTCAGTCACGCGAGGGGTCTAGAAGTATCCCCAATATAAATATACTTATAAATTCAGAATTGTTTGATAATTTTTAAAACCCGTTTTGTATTATAAGAAAGGATATTATTTTATTTATGAAAAGCATTTATAAATAATGAACTAACCATTATTTAGACAGTAAAGAACATTTTTATGAACTAACCAATCTCGTGCATAGAATTTTTAGGGCACATGTTTACTGTACCAAAATTCAACAAATGTGTCTACTTCTGACTAACTTATTATTTTTTTCTAATAAAATAAGACTTAGAAATAAGTAATCAAAAGAAAAATTAACACTAAACATTACAGAAAAAAAATTAAAAATCCTTGAAAAGTACTACCATTAACTAAAATTATTCCTTGAGTAGGCAAGGTAAATAATAAATAATTTTATTGAATGAGGCTTGCAAATAGTTTTATAGCAAGGCTTACGGACAAAAGTAATTAGTTCTGGGATAATAATAGCATCTTCGCTTCATTTTTGATGCACTAGGTCTAGCTACCTCTAACTCTTCCCAAATGTTTCCAAAAACTTTCAGAGTCATTAAAATTGTATATGTTTTGTGCAATTTGATTTTCTATTATTCGGCAATAATTTTTTCCATTTATACATAGCCAATTCAAAAAAAACAAACAAATAAACACATAACCAATGTGAAAAAAGTATAAACGTTAAATCACGGGTGGGGTCTGCAGGTATCCCCACATAAGCAAAAATGTAACTTCACTTAGCAGAGGAGCGACGGACTTTTACTCACTGAAAGACCTCGCGTTGCATTGAGATTAGCCGAAAACGTGCCATCGTAACTTGCCAATTTAAAAAAATACCGTCAAAAAACAGCGCGTGGGGTCTGCGTAGACCCCGCCCGTGACGTTAAAGGTTAAGCAGATGAGATAACATACAGACAGACACACTTTCGCAATAATAATATTGGTATTGATAGATATTATACTATTCTACAAATTCACAAATCAATTCAGTGCTTTAAGCGAGAAGAATTAATAACAGCACACAGACACTTTCAAATCTATACTAATAATACTTATAATATTATAAAGCGGAAGAGTTTGTTTGTTTGTTTGAACGCGCTAATCTCAGGAACTACTGGTCCGATTTGAAAAATTCTTTCAGTGTTAGATAGTACATTTATCGAGGAAGGCTATAGGCTATATTTTATCACGCTAAGACTAATAGGAGCGAAGAAATAGAGGAAAATGTGGAAAAAACGGGGGGAAATTATTTGAAAGGGCTTATTAGAATGCGCTAATCTCAGGAACTACTGGTCCGATTTGAAAATTTTTGTCAGTGTTAGATAGTCAATTTATCGAGGAAGGCTATATGCTATATTTTATCACGCTAAGACTAATGAGAGCGAAGAAATAGAAGAAAATGTGGAAAAAACGGGGGAAATTATTTGAAAGGGCTTATCTCACGAACTACTAGAGCAATTTTTTCTGTTATTTGGGTCAGATAAGAAGTAGACCACGTGAAGGATCATAGGCTATTTTTTGTAGACTGATTTGTCTGTGTAATATCTTTATTTATGCGGGCGAAGCCGTGCGAAACGTCTAGTATTTTATAATATAAGTACGGTTTGTACAAAAATAACATAAAAGTAACCAGCAAGCCCAATAACAAATATTTGATAGTACTTACAACACAAAATTGAGCTTTAAAACTGAAATACAGACTAGTTGGTAGTTAGCATATCAACTAGCAATTACCAACTTAGATCCAAACGAAAACGGCTTATTACTGCAACGTCTAGAAAGTTTATTGCGAAAAAAACTTTACCGCAGTATTTAGGGAGGAATTTTCTGGAAATTGCTGGAAAAGTGGGCTGGTAATAAGTTACAATACAATATTTACTGTGCAAATTTTGAATTAATCTTACTAATATTATAAATGTCATAGTGTGTCCGTTTGTAACCTTTTCACGCTTATATGGCTGAACTGTTTGAGATGCGACTCGGTAGGGATATACTTTGAATCCCGGGAAAGGACAAAGGATACTTTTCATCCCGGGAAATGTAAGGTTCCCGCGCGATAAACGAATATTGACGCAACGAAATATCGGGCGTCGGTTTTTTACCTCTTCACGCTTAAATGGCTGAACCGATTTTGATAAAATTTTGGCATGTAAATACTTTAAGAGACGGGAAAGGATGTAGGATAGTTTTTAATGCGAAAAACTATATGATTACGTCGCGACAGGCTAATAATTATAGCGTAGTCTGAAAGCAGCATTAGAAAATAACCCAAGCAAACGCTAATGTCTCTAAAACTGCAACCATTTCTGCAGAATCCTAAGTGAAACCTAGACGGGGTTTCTCAAGCAGTGGAATTAGCCGATAATTATTATTTAAGAGCCCGATTATATTCCTGAGGGGTAGGAATTGTGTCGTTACCATGCACGTTAAACGTTTAAAAGTTATGGCGTCTTCAGACTTGATGCATGAACGCAGACGCAGTGATAAAGAAACGATTTAGTTTATCATGGATGGATTTTTTATCACAAATCTCTAACTTTTACAGGAGTCTTGTCTGCAAAGACTAAAGTGTCATAATTATTGTCAAGTTACTTTTGATAAATTATCCTATAGAGAGACAGTCATAATTGAATTTTTGACAAAACCCCATTACTCCAAAATAAACACATTTTCTACAATTTCGTGTACATTGTATATCATCGTGTATTGTATACGTGGTTCGTGGAATTTACTCAAAAAAATCCGGTAAATCAAATTGAGATACACACATTATATTTTATAGTGATACAAAACGCAGCGACATCGCAGACCGTATGTAGCTTCTTTACAATTAAATCTGTAAACGGTTCTCCGTTGTGGCGGACGGACCGAAAATAATTAAACTTTTGTATCGTAATCCGCAAAGCGTCACTTCCATTAACCGACTGCTAAATGAGTAGCTGATTATTAAATTCATCATTATTTTGTTTATGCAATTCTGTTTCTGAGAAAAATCATTACAATCGCCAATTATTCGTCAATCATTCAATCAAAACTGTTTTTTTTAATGATCAAAAAAAATTGTAGATTTTAAAAATATCTACTAAAATTGTGTCTATATTTTTGATTTAAGAGGTATTCTTGAAATAACGCGATTGTAAATGTATCAATTTTTACACCACCCTTGGGCTATCCGAATCCGCGTGACCTTGAGTATTGACGGGCTAACCAACTGAGACAAACAGTTCGTCATGACATTACCTGTATATCTTAAGATTACATTGCTTAACCATGCCATGAACCCATGATTCGTGGTATTATGGTAGCAAAGTGACGTAATCAAAAACCATTTTCGGCTCTCAATAGCAAAATTTCAGCGAAATTCGATTCATCGTGGTAACATAATGCCGATTTAATTGTGGTTAAGCATTAGTCAGATCTGTGGTTTTAGCCAAATTAGACGTATCGATCGCAATTATTGCAAATAATTAATTAGTATAGATAACTAGATGACCCGCAACTCCGTTGTGCCGAAGTTCGTTTATCGCAAGGGAACCGTATATTTTTCAGGAACAAAAAGTATTATGTGTCCTTTCTAGGGACTCAAAGTATATCCATAACAAATTTCAGCAAAACTGGTTCAGCGGTTTGGGCGTGAAGAGGTAACGGACAGGCAGACACACTTTCGCATTTATAAACATCCATACTATGGATGGTTAAACGCTATTAGTGTTACAATCTTTCGAGGATGTTTTACAGTACTACAAGGTTGAATTTATAAGTAACGTTGCCATCTCATTAAGTTCTACATGGGTGCAGCTTTTCACTCCAGTTAGACTAAGTGTCATCCTGAATGTGGCCAAAATGACTACTGACGCTGACGTCATTTTGATTGAGAGCTGCATCCATCTACTATGACAATTTACTATCATACATTGGCAGGAAATATCCTTGTAGCTCTGTACTGCTCCTGGATTCTGTTTAATATTGCTATATATTGTCACTGAAACCTGAGAAGTATGCTTCAGGTTTCACAAGCGCTTGATAAAACTACCTAAGCTCTAAACGTACAAATAATATTAAAGACATACTAAGTGAAATAAATATTGCCTAGTACCTGGTATTATGAAGGAGTAGCCGAAATACTCGTTAAATATTATATATTGTCTCTTTTAAACAATAAAAGATTACACAAGTCAAACGCCCAATTGATGTAAATGAACCTAATCCATATCAATTACTTAAAGATACTGCTTTAGACAGCAAATTCGTGACAACAAAATATGGTGATGATAAAATATACGGCGATGTACATTGCGCTTTTCCTTCCCCGTCGTTTTCCAATAAAGATAATGTTGGAGGCGATGGAAATAAAATTAAGTGTGAATCTAAAATGCCTCCAAGAAATGTTAATTTCGCGCGAAATGAAGGGTAGACACGCGATGTTGCTGGTGAAGGAAAATAAGCTTTAACCTTTGGGGATAATGTTGGTTTTGGAGTAGGTAGGTTATAAAAGGGACTATCTAATAGCGACTAGTTATAATGACTAATGATAATGCTACCAGTGAAGACATTTCACACTCACGATAACTTTATTTTTGTTATCATATTGCTGTAGATGTATTAGGGTGAAAAAGCCGTGCCATGGACAACATTTTGCTAATACAAACTCAACATTTAGTTAAAAAATATTAAAAAACACGCTTTTTTATTTTAACAAATTTTCGAATGCAAATGCAAATTTTCGAATTAATTAGACTACTGGAGACAGGTAAAAAAAGTGCTCAAAGATTCCGTTACATGCAAACAGCCCGAGCTAATAAAAGCGTGTTAAAAAGTCAATTATTAAGGCCCTTTATGATGGAACTAGACGTTCCGCGCGGCTTCGCCCGCGTAAATTAGATATTTCACAAACAAATCAGTCTACAAAAAATAGCCTATGATCCTTCATGTGGTCTACTTCTTATTTGACCCAAATAACAGAAAAATTGTTCTAGTAGTAAGCCCTCTCAAATAATTTCCCCCGTTTTTTCCACATTTTCTTCTATTTCTTCGCTCCTATTAGTCTTAGCGTGATAAAATATAGCCTATAGCAGGCCTGTTTCACTTCCATACAAACGGCGCAAAATTGCCGAGATATATATATTTTTTTAATGAAATATTGGGGCAAACGAGCAAACGGGTCACCTGATGGAAAGCAACTTCCGTCGCTCATGGACACTCGCAGCATCAGAAGAGCTGCAGGTTCGTTGCCGGCCTTTTAAGAGGGAATAGGGTAATAGGGGAGGGTAGGGATGGGAAGGGATGGGAATAGGGTAGGGGATTGGGCCTCCGGTAAACTCACTCACTCGGCGAAACACAGCGCAAGCGCTGTTTAACGCCGGTTTTCATTTTTATTTACCTACTATTCTGGAAAACAACCTAATTTCAACCTTTTGCATTGCGCTTAGCGTTCATAGTACAATAACTGTCTGCCGTCTCGCTTCAATCTGCCAGGGCTGTCAAGCGAGCGGCGCGGCGCGGCGGCGCGGGGCCGGGTACTATTACTTTTGTATCGCGGATGCGTGCGTTGCGTGTGCGACAAGTCGAGCGAGTACAGTGCCAGCCTATCGAGACTAGTCCGGTGACCGGACGCTTGCGTTTATCATACCTAAACTCAGGAGTGAGACTTCTGTACCGTAAGGTACTAATTATGTATTCTGTGCCTATAGCCTTTCTCGATAAATGGGCTATCTAACACTGAAATAATTTTTCAAGTCGGACCAGTAGTTCCTGAGATTAGAGCGTTCAAATAAGCCCTTTCAAATAATTTCCCCCCGTTTTTCCACATTTTCCTCTATTTCTTCGGTCCTATTAGTCTTAGCGTGACAAAATATAGCCTATAGCTTTCCTCGATAAATGGACTATCTAACACTGAAAGAATTTTTCAAATCGGACCAGTAGTTCCTGAGATTAGCGCGTTCAAACAAACAAACAAACAAACTCTTCCGCTTTATAATAATATTAGTATAGATATTATGGAAAACCATGATTGCGAAGATTTTTGTGGCATGGACAATCGATCTTGGGCAATCATAGACGAATATTATACACAACATTTTTGTCTATCACGAGGTTAACGTAGAGAGGTCGCTTATAAGCCGCTATCTATAGTTATAACATAGTCTATCAGTGTATCTATCAAGTCTGTGTGTTACGTTAGCTGTTCCTTTACTAAAATTGTCTTACAAAGTTTCATCAAAATCGGTTCGTTTAAGTGTAAAAGTGAATCAGACGCACTATCGCAGTTATAATCGATTAATTCGAAGCTTATAATATGCTCTTTTTTGCTTTATTTTAAAAATACATCTTGGAGCTTCATCTCTCAGCATTCTTTGGCAGAAATAAAACACACAGTCTCAATAAAGTTGGAGACACTAGAAGGGGCAGTTGAATAGAATAAATTACAATAATGTAAACACTGGGCCTCAACCTACGCCTCAAATATAAAATTGGTGATATAAAGTACGATACACATTGTGATGATAAACGCGCGTTCTAGTTGTAAAGTAGCTGCGTTACAACAACCTTACCCTCTTACTAATAAAGATTACAAAGCGTATTCAAGGTCAGATGTCCTTATCAATCATGTGAATTTACTTATTTGCCAGACAAAGAGAGACAAGCAGACCTCATCTTTTTATATTCGAGCAAAGACTCGCCATTTAAGTTTGGGTTCAGGTGGCATTTCGATGCTTGCCGCAAGCCCTTACCTAGTCAGGTTTCATTTTGCTCTACGCCACTACTACAAAGCAGAGGCATGGATCGCTAGACGAATGTCGGTAGAAAATGATACAGCCTAGTTTACAATGTGGCATTTTATTTTAATTTTTCGTCGGTCGCGGTCGCTTGCCGACTAACTTTCCGAGAGCGTTTAGAGACGAACGGCACGTGTCGGCGGCACGCGTCGGCGGTAGTCGACGGCAGACGACGGCAGGTGTCGGCGGCAGTCGACGGCAGCCGTCGACAGTTTATCACGCTTGCAGTTGTGACGTACCGCGTAAAGGTAAGCGTCCACAGGTCGGTATCGTACGCAACGGACGTCTCGCATCAAACTGATATTTTTTTCACAGTACGTCCACTGTATCGGAAGCGTACGGATTACCGACTAGCCAGTATCTTTATCTTCAAATTAGTCCAAACAAAGTTAATAAGTCAAAATTTCTGTTTTCGACTTTTCCATCCACACCCCCCTTTTGAGCATTCATTTACTAGGCGTAAATGCGTAATCCGTACGCTCCCGTATCAGCGGACGAACTGTGAAAAAATTATCCGTTTGATGCGAGACGTCCGTTGCGTACGATACCGACCTGTGGACGCTTACCTTTAGGCGGTACGTCACAACTGGGGGCCTACCACCACCTCTACTAAGCGACACCGTTTGACAGATAAGCATTTATTACTTTAACGTCAAGCTAGCGATCTTAAAAAAGTTGATATTTCACAGCGGATTTAACAATGTTTTGCATTTTTTACTGTTTTTTAGTAAAATTATGTTTAAAAAGTGAGTATGGTAATGTTACTGTAATCTTACAACAAAGTGTTCGGAAACATGATAGTTTTAGGAAAGGTCGTGGTAGGCCTCCTGCAAGCGTCATAAACTGTCAATGGCTGCCGTCGGCTGCCGTCGACTGCCGCCGACACGTGCCGCCGACATGTGCCGTTCGTCTGTAAGAAGTCTAAAACGCGTATATTTCGAATAAACGATATCTTTAGAATGGTCGTTGTGTAAACGCAATGAAAGAAAAAAGAAACAATGGCAGCACTTGCCAAAATTAAAGTTTGTAGGTGTAATAGTTTTAGAAACATCTTAATTAATCAGTAAATGGTATTAATAAGCTTATATATTTATTGATTTCCACATACTTTGTGACCTATAATATGCTTCCGCCCTAACGCGAGGTTATGGCCTTTGCACGGCAAGATACAAGCACAATAGTATGTAACGATTTATTTAAATAGCGGCATGGTTGCATTATGGCCGATTTACACGGGTGACTAACGGGTCGATTTTAGTCACCCGGCAAGTCACCAGTCGAATCGCCTGTCCAAGTCGAATCGCCACCCCATTTACACGGGTGACTAACGGGTCGATTTTATGTGGTTGATTTTTTATTCACCCGGCAAGTTACCCGCTAAACGAATATTATTATTCCGATAATCGTTTACACGCGGATTCCATAAACATGGGTGTTTTTCGTAACACTCTAAAAAAATTATAATATTATTTTTGTCCATATTTTCGTGAGCGATAGCTTGCGACTGAGCGTTTGCACGGTCGATTTTAGTCACCAGCCGCATGCGGCCATTGGCCGCACGACTTTGGGGCTTGCGACTTTAGCCGCATGCGGCGTAGTCGAATTGCCATTTACACGGTCGATTTTCGCCGTGCGGCGTAAATCGTGCGGCTTTAGTCACCCGTGTAAATCGAGCATTACACACAATAGCGTGTGATCTCGCGGTGTAGCCGCCAAACGGCGCGGTCGGTCGGTCGTATATAATTCGATCCCGTGTCTGACAATGCTGCGGTGCCGCTCGTCAGTGTACACCAGCCTAAAAGGGAATAATTAGTCCACATCGGGGGTATTTGAACATAACACGAACAAAAGGCTCCGCTCGTTGAAAATTGAAATTTACGACAAAGTCTGCCGACACCAGAGACGGGGGAAGGTGTAGATAGGCCAATAAGGTGTTATAATAGTGGTGTTATATTAAAAGTAGTGTTATAATAGTGATGTTTTAATAGTGGTGATATATTAGCGGCGTTAAAATAGTGGTGTTATAACAGTGGTGTTATAAAAGGGGTGTTTTTTAGTGGTTTTTTAATGGTTGTGTTATAACAGTGGTGTTATAAAAGTGGTGTTATAATAGTGGTATGACAAATCTAATGGATCAACATTTTTGTAACATCATAACGAGAATTTTCTCGGGACCAAAGTATCACCATACCAAACATCAAAATCGGTTCAGTGGTTCAAGCTTCTGTAAAGTGCGATAGTGTGTGTATATCTGTAACATCTTCACAGATGTATTAGATAGTCAGACACACTTTTAAACCCCCGACAATAAAGAGTGTTATAAGTTTGACGTGTCTGTCTGTCTGTCTGTCTGCGTATGTGTCCATGGCATTGTAGCATCCAAACGCGTGGACCAATTATGATCTAGTTTTTTTTTTTATATTTCCATGATCGAGAGTATTTTAGCTATAATTCGGCATCATCAGCTCGATCACCGATGGAAATCGGGTTTTTAAGCTATTGCTTAGCTTTTACTACTGAATCAAGAAATTCCGTAACGAAAAACAACTTACATTCGTCTAACGTCGTTTCAGTTCGGCAGACTTCGGTTCGGTGTGGTGCTCACCGCACCGACCGGCACAGCGGTGCGGCGTTGCCTGTGCTGGTCGGTACGATGTTGCCAGACTTCGGCAAGGTGTTTGTGTGCGTGCGACTAGACGTATGCGAGTCATAATTGCATAAGTTGATAAACAATTCCATGCAATAGCTTCACTGCGGCAGTCCCCGAGTGTTACGCGTATTTTTGTTTGCTTGTCTGATTCTTGCTAAATCTACAGCAGCGGCCGACACAAAGTTACCAAGAAAATGGGGTGTTGTATTATAAACTTGTCTTCGCCAGGGTGGATTGGTGGATTCTTCGCCAAACCACTTTCGGATTTTTTAGTTTTAAAACTTTACGAAAATCCTCGAGGATATAGTTTTTATTGTATGTTCCTCCGTCTTCTTATTCAAATCATAAGAAGACGCGGGAAACAGCTAGCATATTTGTCATATTGTGATACAATATAATATTTTTTAACAAATAAAAATAAAAACTGGCCAAGTGCGTGTCGGGCCACGCGCAATATAGGGTTCCGTAGTACCGTTAGTTCCGAATAAATTTTTTTTAGTTGATCGACTATTACCCACTAACTATTGAAGTCTTATTAGCCGTGATAGTTTTCTTTTTAAATTCAGCACATTTCCTACTCCCGTGAATTTTTTCACATTTTCAGAAGCAACCGTTTAGCTGGTAGTAGGGGGACACTGGACTCTAACGATTTTTTTCACTTTAAAACTTCATAATATTTCACAAATATATCTCTTAATTGGAAAATGATCTTTGAATAAGTACTCATAATATTTAAAAAAAAACCTATCCAACGACACCCCACACGATGGGGTGGACGCGAAAAAAAAAATCATCCCCGCTTGATGTGTAGGGGAGGTACCATAAAAAAAAATTAAAGATTTTATGTACCACTTTGTCGGCATCATTAATAATATGAGCATTCATGCCAAATTACAGCTCTGTAGGTCCTATAGTATCTGAGCAAAACCGCGGACAGACAGACGGACAGACAGACAGACGGACAGACGGACGGACAGACCGAAACTATAAGGGTTCCTTGTTGACTACGGAACGCTAAAAATGAAATTTAATAAAATTAAATGTTGCAGAAACTGTTCATTTTCCTGTCATAGAAAGTATGGTCGGGAACTACAGCTGGGAAGGACTTAGGCTGCCTAAGTGATTTCTCGACCGTAAACACATTTATGCGCAAATTCCGAAAAGGGGCGTGCTTTTTTTTATGAAATAAGGGGGCAAGCGAGTAAACGGGTCACCTGATGGAAAGCAACTTCCGTCGCCCATGGATACTCGCATCATCAGAAGAGCTGCAGGTGCGTTGCCAGAGGGAATAGGGGTGGGTAGGGAAGGAAATAGGGAAGGGTAGGGAAGGGAAAAGGGTAGGCGACTGGACCTCCAGTAAACTCACTCACTCGGCGAAACACAGCGCAAGCGCTGTTTCACGCCAGTTTTCTGTGAGCCCGTGGTATATCTCCGGTCGAGCCGGCCCATTCGTGCCGAAGCATGGCTCTCCCACATGTGTGCTTATTGTACGATTTCCATGAGATATCTACTAATTTCTGCAACCTATACATTCAGGAACTCTAAAAATATCCGAGGTAAAGATAACGCCTGCAGCTTCATTGCGACAAAATTCTTATGTCGCGTGGAAACCGTCCATTTTTTCGGGGTAAAAAGTGTCCTATGTCCTTTCCAGGAATTCAAATTATTTCCTTACCAAATTTGAGCAAAATCAGTTCAGCGGTTTGGTAACAGACAGACAGACAAACAGACACACTTTCACATAAATTATAATATTATTGGTATGGATATTTATGAACATACTAGCTGTGCCCCGCGGTGTTACCCGTGGTTTAAGTGATATATAATAAAAGACTATGAAAAATACCAATAATTGGGTCAAAACGGGACGATACATGGTTCTATAATGGTTTATGGTAGTGATGATGACGACGATGAATGTATTTTGCATGGTATACCTTGGTGCAAAATCTTACTTGTTGGTAGCATATGCTTAGAATACTGCTCACAAAACCGAAATCACCACATGTTTCCATATAAATTTTGGTGAGTTCCCTCGATTTCTTATAGATCCCTTCATCAGGTCACCACTTTTATGAATATGGTACCAAATTGGGTTGATAACCTATACACCAAAAGAAAAATTTTGAAAATCGATTCACAAACGGCGGAGTAATCGTTGAACATAAAAAAACGAACATAACACCTCCTCCATTTTGAAAGTCGGGTAAAATTGTAGCCTATATGTTATTCTGATATATAAGCTATATTATTGTAAAGTTTCATTAAAATCCGTTCAGTAGTTTTTGCGTGAAAGAGTAACAAACATCCATACATTCATACATACATACATACATCCAAACTTTCGCCTTTAAAATATTAGTAGGATTGTGTATACTTTTAATGTAAAAATGTAGAAAATATGTTACGTATTTCTTTTCTTTGAGCTTTCCAAGCTTTTTTATATGCTAATACTTGTGTCAGTACATTTCTGTACTCTACGTGAGCTTATTACCATCAAAGCTCGACTATCGGAGCTTTAAGCTTTCCTGTTATGAATCCAACGTTTTCTTTAAAGTAATTGGCTATGCTTGCAGCTTTTTATTGTGATTTTAAGCTTGGTTCTTATAAAGTGAAAAGGCTTACATTATTTTATATGTAGCCTGCATTAGGGCTATATTTGTTGACACTTCTAGATTGCTTAAAGTTTTGTTTAGGCGCGGTATTTTGTACTTGAATATACAGGGTGTAACAAAACTAAGTGATAATACTTTAGGGTGTGTATTAGAGCCCTACATAGAGCTGTGAAAGTAGCAGCGCTGAAAGAGTAACTTTTTTTTATCTTTGTATGGAAAAATTCTTCACACGTTTGCCCATAGAAATCACAAAAAAATGTTGCTCTTTCAGCGCTGCTACTTTCACACTAAGTTCTACAAAGGGGACACAAACACATCCTAAAATATTATCACTTAGTTTTGTACACCTTGTATTTATAGGTGACTAGATAACGCCCGCAACTCCGTTGCGCCAAAATTCGTTTATCGCGCGGGAACCGTACATTTTTCCGAGATAAAAAGTATCCTATGTCCTTTCTCGGAACTCAAAATATCTCCATGCCAAATTTCAGCAAAATCGGTTCAACGGTTTGATCGTGAAGAGGTAACAGACAGACAGACAGACAGACAGACAGACAGACAGACACACTTTTGCATTTATAATATTAGTATGGAAGTATGGATGTTTTCCTGTTTAGTCTAAGTCATGAGACGAGCCACAAAACTCCTTGGTTTAGTGTTGTGACGTTTGCTTTAGCAATTTTGGTGTAATCTGTGAGAATAAATGGAGTGGTTAAAAAAAAGGTTTTGATGTATTCAATCCGTAGAAATATACGAAATGCGAAAGTGTATCTGTCTTTCTGTCTATTGTGCAACCTTTTCAAGCCTTAATCCTTGAACCCATTTGATTGGAATTACGCATGGACTATGGACAAGCTTTGAGTCCTGATAAAGGACATATCACATAAGATAGTCCTTATCCATGATAATTGTGCGGTCACCTCGTGATTTAAGTTGGAAACTTGATGAATTGTGCAAAGCGGCCAAGTGAGAGTCGGACTCGCGCACTAAGGGTTCCGTAACATTGACTAAGTACTTTAATAGAATATATTTTCAACAAGATGACGCCCGCAACTCCGTTGTGCCAAAATTCATTTATCGCGCTGGAATCGCAAATTTTTCCGGGATAAAAAGTAACCTATATTCTTTCCCGGGACCTAAAGTATCTCCATACCGAATTTCAGGAAAATCGGTTCAGTGGTTTGGGTGCAAAGAGGTAACAGACAGACACACTTTCGCATTTATAATATTACTAGATGACCGCCGCAACTTTGTTGCGCCAAAATTCGTTTATCGCGCGGGAACCGTACATTTTTCCGGGATAAAAAGTATCCTTTGTCCTTTCCCGGGACTCAAAGTATCCCCATACCAAATTTCAGCAAAATCGGTTCAGCGGTTTAGGCGTGAAGAGATAACAGATAGACAGACAGACAGACAGACAAACACACTTTCGCATTTATAATATTAGTATGGAAGTATGGATTACAAAAAAAGTATTTTCTTGTATAATGTTGTATTTGTTGTTATAAGCAACGGAAATACTTTTTTATTTAATTTTCAGGTACGTAACTTTAAAAACACAACTCTCCAGCTGCAATCGGGTAAGTTCTACCGTTCCCTCCCTTGTCCTTTGTCTGTCAACCATCATCAAATACGTTGTAAACAAAACGTATTACATCTGACTGCGCAAGAGTTGGCGCCATGGAGGCCGTCATGCTAGAATAATCTGGATAAAACGTCTGCCTTTATTAACCTTTTACCTGATGGTAAATTTAGAAAAGTATTTTAGATCTAACCATAGATATTGAGGCAATTTAAGGAGGCAGTTTCGATTGCAACGTTCGATTGCAACGGCCGCCTGCGCAGACTCAAAAAACTGCACAGGTCTATCCCCACACACATTCCGGTCTACCTGCGCAAATGGAATGCGACACATCTTAATTGTAATCTATCTTAAATTGAACTTTATTAAATATTCAAGAAGAACCACAATATTCAAGTAATTACTTGTGGTCCGCCGTCCGCAGTTCCAATTTTGAATGTCTCAATTCTCATTTAAAAAATATGTCACTGTCCATTAAATACTGTCGACACCCTTCTTGTCAGACCATCGGGAGATCAACCTGCAAAATACACCCAAACTTGCAATTACTAACGCTTGTGACTTTTTTAAGTATCGATACAACGCGAAGCGATGTGTGCTCACGGGGCGTTCATTTAGTCGCGACGCGATGCAAGCACGCCTCTGTAGCGATGCAAACGCGTGTTTGTAGCGATACAAACGCACGACCGTATCAAACGCGGAAAAAGGCGTTTGCGACAAAAAGTCGCCGTGTGCTAGGCATTAAGATCGCCTATTTGTAAAGTTCTCGTATTGTTTATACCATGCAATTTTACTTTTAAGTTTGTATAGATAAATAATTTTCTATCTATCTAGGTATCTATCTATCTATCTAACCAGAACGGAGCAATATTGTGTTTTCTCAGTTCAATGGCTTGTCCACACTAAACTAGCATGAGTAATAACGTAGCTAGAAATTCGCGTAGGTGTCTAGAATCGGGTCGTTTACGTAACCAGGCCTTGGTTGAGTGAAACCACCAATTGTAAGCTTTAGTATTAATATTAAAAACAATTTAGTATGAAAATCATGATGACAACATAAGTTATGATTTGGAATAACTATGGAGAAAACATGGAAAGTGTAAAAGATTTTTCCTTATCTGTTTTATATACTTTTATGTTGGATAGTCCATTTATGGAAGAACACTTTAGGCTATAACATCACTCTGTAACTAACAGGAGCGAGGAATCAGAGGAAAATGTGGAAAAAACGGGGAAAATTATAATTTAAACGAGCGCTCTTACGAACAACAGGATCGATTGTTATGTTATTAGGGTGAAGCCAAACGAGCGTAATTTCTGAGTTGTGAGTCGCAGCATTTCGGCTGGCAGAAATTCTGCTATATTCAGTTTCATACAAAAGTCCTGTTTGTTCACACGAGCGTAATTGTGTGAGTCATGATTTGTATGAAAAAATATTTAAGCGACCGAAATTCTGCGACTCACGACTCACAAAATTACGCTCGTTTGGCATCACCCTTAATTGGCACAAACAAGTATAGAGTATAGACCATGAGGAATATAGGCTTTTGCTTGAAAATCCGCGTGACACATCTAGTACTTTAATACAATCTACACTAATATTATTATAAATCCGAAAGTCTGTCGGTTACCTCCTTACGCCCAAACCGCTGAACCGATTTTGCTGGGTATGGCGATACTTTGAGTTCCGGGAAAGGACATAGGATACTTTTTATTCCGAAAAAATGTACGGTTCCAGCGCGATAAACGAATTTTGGCGCAACGGAGTTGCGGGCGTCATCTAGTATTATTATAAATGCGAAAGCGTGGCTGTCCGTCTGTTTATCAGTCTGTTATCTGGGTTCGAAACCCGCCGATGGAACAAAAAGTTTTCAAAGTTCCTGGGTCATGGATGTGTATTAAATATGTGTATACATAGAATTATAACCTTTGTGTATAATATAATAAAAATCTTAAATATATATTGTATAGTATAAAAGTATTAAATATATTTCCGTTGTCTGGTACCCGTAACACAAGTCCTTCAGGTACTTAGCACGGGGCCAGACTGACGTGGTGTAAAGCGTCCATAGATATTATTATTATTATAGCTAAGCTGCTGAAGTGATTTAGATAGAATTTGATGTGGAGGTGCAGGGTACTTTAACGCAACGGCAATGGATATGGAATAGTTTTCTTTCAATCATCAACTGACCTTATGATAGGTACAATAACTAATATCTAAGATAATGTTAGATACATATCAATCAGCACACCCCGGGGAGTTGCACGTGCAGCTGAGGCGGGGGCTCATTATACCACATAATTAATTGGGCTAGCAAACTTACTGTGGGGGAAATAGGCGACGAAGATGTAGGGACGCTGGAAGAGATATCAGGGGACTGATACTCGCACTTCGAAGCTTAGAATAGATCGATACCGTAAGAATTGAATTGCGATTGAAAGAGCACTGGAAGAGCTTGATCAGGGGACTGATTCTCGCAACTCGAAGTTTAATATAAATCGTGCGAATGGGATAGCATGAGAATTGATGAGAATGAAAGGGCGCTGGAAGAGCTGTTGATCAAGGGAACGGACTCTAGCAACTTGAAGCACAGATGACTAAATAGGTACTATGATTGAAGTTTAAAATACATCGTGCGAGTGGGATAGCATGAGAATTGATGTGAATGAAGGGGCGCTGGAAGAGCTAAAAGGAAACCGATTCTTGAAATTCGAAATTTACTTTCAGCCCCTGACAAAAAAGCGAGGTGTTATATATTTGACGTTTCTGTCTATCGGTCGACAGACTGACAGAGACGTCAGACAGACATGTTTGCCTCTCGGTTAGCGTGAATACACGTGTTTTTTTATTTTATTTTATTTTTTTTAAACGCTTCACACCACGTCATTCTGGCCCCGTGGTAAGTACCTGAAGGACTTGTGTTACGGGTACCAGACAACGGAAATATATTTAATACTTTTATACTATACATATATTTAAGATTTTTATTATATGATACACATATTTAATACACATCCATGACCCAGGAACTTTTGAAAACTTTTTGTTCCTCCGGCTTGAACTACTAACAGCCCACCAACTAAGCCACAGAGGTCGTCAAAAGGTCGTCAGATGTATTCAGTTTGTAGCATCGATCATAAAGCTACAAGTAATAAGGTAGGCCGATTTTGATCAAGTTTTTTGCTTAAAAGCTAAGATAATAATAATCGAAAGTGTTAGCAATAATTTATCGTCTACTTGCTCACTATATAGTGGAACATTTTGGGTTTTCAGAATACTAATATTATCTTAACTAGTCTTTGTCAATTTCTATCTTGAATGAAATACCGCATTACGTTTCTATCTATAATATGGTCTCGCTAAAACTCTAAAACGGCTAAACCGATTTAGCCAATGTTAGTCTTAAAACATTCGTGGAATTCCAGAGAAGGTTTATAATAGGATGGAATACAAAGTTCACCGGGCCCTTTAGCCATGGCGTTTCCTTAATCGCTTCTTTATAGAATCGCCGAGAATATGTATGAAATTGACATTTAAAGCGTTCGATAGACTAAAGTCGACATTCAACTAATGTTAAGTCAATTTCATACATTTTATATTTTTATACTATAAAGAAGCGATAAGGAAAACGTCTTGGTTAGCCTGGTCATCTAGTAACTATATAAAAATCCAGTGTCTCTATATCCGTGTGCCCGCAGTATTGGTTTGTGACTGGAATCGATAAACTCCAACTGAAAGTTTTCATTCCCAGTTCGGTTAAATGATAAAATTACTTATTCTTAAAAATACTTCAAATGTCGAGAGACCAATTAAATTATATTGCTTTTATCATAATAATAGTAAATTTTGTAAAGCTTATTATACTTCCATACTTACTTAATATTATAAATTCGAAAGTGTGTCTGTCTGTTTGTTACCTCTTTACGCCTAAACCGATGAACCAATTTTGCTGAAATTTGGTGTGGAGATACTCTGGGTCCCGGGAAAGGACATAGGATACTTTTTATCCCGGAAAAATGTACGATTCCCGCATAATATGTATTTGCGTGGGATGTTTTGCTACTTTACATTACTTGGCGAATCTTACGATGGTAAGATACCATGCAAGTCCAAAACAATCTTTAAAAACTTGCGCAACTTATGGAATCCCCTTACGCAATCTATGGACGTCCCCTCACGTACGTAAAATGGAAAATTTTCTACTCTGCCCCACATTAAACTTTGAACGGCCCTCCAGTGGCAATCTTTGGCCTAATGTTGAAAATTCTTACCCCAGTTCGAATATAAAATACCTTTTAAAAGTATCAAGTCAAAGATTACGAGGACAGGTTGATGATGGGATGAGATTACACAGTACCAGGGCCAGAAATAGCGAGAACCGTACATTTTTTCGGAATGTTAACCATAAAGTATCCTATATCTCTACGTTATTAACTGGCATCAACCAAAGACAGATTTCTGCGTTGAAACCGGCACACAATTAAAACCGACTTCCAAGGTAAAAACAATAATAACATCCTTATAATATGAACTAAAAAGTATTAAATAATGTTTCCTATCTAGTAGTGCCTTTTTCCGTGATACGTAATAATAAGATATAACGTGATGATATTATAATTATGGTGTTGTGGGGGCATATTGTATCCATATACAACCATGTGACACTGGTGACCCTGACGTGGTAATGATGATGATGATGGTGAATGTAATTTGCATAGTAGCATATGCTTTCAGTTCTAAAAACAGCACCTAAACCCCCAAACTTGTATCTATAAGGAATCCGGAGTTCTCTTAGTATCTTCAGAACCATAGTATACATTGATGCAAAGTAGCATATGCTTAGGATACTTCTCATAAAGTCAAAATCACCATATGTTTCCATATAAATTTTGAGGAGTTCCCTCGATTACTCATGGATCCCATCATCAGATCACCACTTTTGTGAAAATGGGACCAAATTGGAGGGAAACCTAATAGAACAAAACAAAAATTTTGAAAATCGGTTCACAAACGGCGGAGTAATCGTTGAACATACAAAAAAAAATATCCACAGCCGAACATATAACCTCCTCCTTTTCGGAAGTCGGTTAAAAATAATAATAACCTATACTTACTTCCATACTAATATTATAAATGGGAATGTGTGTCTATCTGTCTGTCTGTCTGTTTACTGTTACCTCTTCACGCTCAAACCACTAAACCGATTTTGCTGCGGACGGTTCCCGCGCGATAAACGAATTTTAGCGCATAGGAGTTGCGATTATTGCAACACAAAACACATTAGGTGACTTGAGTTTATGTATTGTTGTAGCTATAAGCATCACTTTCCATCAGGCAGTACCTCTGCTCGTTGCCCGTGAGACTATGACACAGTAGACACTATAGTCAATTCAAGGTCACACATAACTGCATCAAGAAATGAGGGTACTCTATTGTGCGAGCTACCAACGGAGGGAATAAAGTTGGATGAGATATTTTATAATGGCTGACGAATCAAACGTTGGTTTGCCTTAATGTAACAGACAGACAGCTGATAGACAGACAGATACACTTTGTCATCCTACTAATATTATAAAGGCGAAAGTTTGGATGTAATATGTATGTATGTATGGATGGATGTTTGTTACTCTTTCACGCAAAAACTACTGAACGGATTTTAATGAAACTATAGCTTATACATCAGAATAACACATAGGCTACAATTTTAACCGACTTTAAAAATGGAGGAGGTGTTATGTTCGTTTTTTATGTTCAACGATTACTCCGCCGTTTGTGAACAGATTTTCAAATTTTTTCTTTTGGTGTATAGGTTATTATCCCAATTTGGTACCATATTCATGAAAATGGTGACCTGATGAATGGATCCATAAGAAATCGAGGGAACTCCTCAAAATTTATATGGGAACATGTGGTGACTTCGGTTTCGCGAGCAGTACTCTAAGCATATGCTACCAACAAGCAAGATTTTGCACCAAGGTATACCATGGTTCGGAAGGTGCTGAGAGAACTCCTGACTCTTTATAGATACAAGTTTGGGAGTTTCGACGTTGTTTTAAGAACGGAAAGCATATTATGCTACTATGCAAATTACATTCGTCATCATCATCATCATCACTACCATAAACCATTATAGAACCATGTATCGTCCCGTTTTGACTCTTAATTGTTTGATACTTTTCATAGTATTTTATTATATATCACTTAAACCGCGGGTAACACCGCGGGGCACAGCTAGTTTATCATATTAGTATGGATACACGCATAATAAGTACAGCGTAAGGTATATCTGTTTGTCTGACTGTTACCTCTTCACGAACAAACCGCTCAACGTATATTGAATATTGATGAAATTTGGTATAGAGAATAAGAGATACTTTGAGTCTCCGTTAAGGACAAAGGATACTTTTTATCCCGCAAAAATGTACGGTTTCAACGCGATTAACGAATTTCTACGATAAACGAATCTAAGCATATTTACAGTGTGTAACAATACAAAGTGACAATACTTTAAAGTGTGTATGAGTCCCTTATAGAGTTCATATTTGAATGTATTATAGAATTCACTGTGAAAGTAGCAGCGCTCGAAGAGTTACATTTTAGGGTCTCGCACCCAAAGGAGCAAACGGGACTCTATTACCAAGACTTTACCGTCTGTCTCTCCGAATCCACAACAACCACGTCCAAACCCACTCCGTAATATAATTCCTATAAAAACTGACCTATATAATATGTTACTATATCTTCTGCATCGTGGGACTAAACACACAATAGTAATGCATCTAGGTGGAGCATAACATTATTGTAATTCCATGAACAGTACATACATACATTCCACGTAACTGATTAATCACAAAGCATAAATATTATGTTGCTTACCGCTAGAGCGTCCGTGGCCTAATGGGTAGACCTTTGGTTCGCACTCGTAGAGGGTACAGGTTCGATCCCGGGTGGAGGCGGTGTACCAATGAGACATTTTCTGATCTCAAATACACACAATACGGACACTCATACGGTGAAGGAAAACATCGTGAGGAAACCCGCACATAGTTGGTCCCAGACGTATTAACTAGTTCTTTCCTCTGGACTAGGCCGACTATGTTGCGAGAATGTCGTATGTGCTTGGGCAACCATACTGACATTTAAATCTTGTCCCAGGCACTACAGTATTTGAGGAGTGGTTACTTCGCTCTGAAAATACTGTATAAATCATCCACAACGGATGCAAAAGGCCTAGTGCTTACCGCTGTCTGTCCTCATATCATCACACTGATATAAAGGCGAAAGTTTGTGAGTTTGTACGTTTGTTACGTCTTCACGTCTAAACGGCTGGAGCGATTTTAATAAAATTTGGTATGGAATTAGGTCATACCCTGGAATAACACATAGGCTACTTTTTACTGCCGGAAAACATCACAATTTATTTTCCCTAAAAATCGCAGGTAACACCGCGGGGCGTAGCTAGTAATTTATATGCTTATATGTTTTAGTTTCGTCGAAATTCGTTTTAAATATTACGTTTTTGCCGCTACAAAAACTATGCTATGTCCTTTCCCAGGACTCAAAGTGTCTCCATACCCGTCAATACCAGACAGACGCACAGACTCACTTGGCATTTATAATATTAGTAAAGAGTATGTAACGGATTTTGATGTAATTTTTTCATAGAAAAAGATTTCAAGAAGTATTATAAAAAATGAGAAAATGTGTATGTCTCTCTGTCTGTCTGTCTATAAAGGACAAGCTGAAAAATTCAAAGTATCTTCATGCAAAATTACACCTTAATCTGTCTAGCAGAACGTTAAGAGATAATAGACAACCTTTCGCATTTATTATGATAGTTTCCATACAAATTTATATTGAAAGCCAGACATTTAATTTTTTTTACAAGCAAGTAAAAATATATTTTTAACATTTTCCTTTTGATATACATAAAGAAAACTTCGAAAAAGAAGAAAAAAATACAACTTTTGTATACAAATATTAAAGTTTACATCCTAAATATACAACCGAAGGCAACGCTTTTGATATGAATGTGTAATGAAAGAAAATAATATTATACGTATTTATGACTAAGGTCGGATTTCACCAGGAACACTCAAAACTACGTTTTATAAAACTTAGTTCTTATTGAACGCGTTCACGCAGTGACGTAAATCTCGTTCTGTTTCAAATGGATTTCACAAACTTCTTTTGATCGCAATTAATAAATCTAAGTTTACGTGACGTCACGCGATTATTTTACATGTTTTCATCGTTTTGGAGCCTTGTCACGTTAATTTAACAACAAAATAGCAAGACACAATACATAAACTAACCAAACACATGTGTCAAAACTGTCATCTTGACATTTCTTTTGTCTGTTTTTCGTTCCGCCATGACACTACACTGACAGGGCTTAAACGGGTTTTATGACGTGGGCGTTCAGAAGATAAAACTCGGATTTGCTGTGAACGCGTTTAGTTTATGTTGCAGTTGGTGAAATACAATTCGATGTTATAATTGCATTTATACGTTTTGAACCGGTTCAGTGTGCATTGAACGCGTTCCATTTCTTTGGTGAAATCGCCCCTAAGAACCAGTCCACACGGCGCGTTGCGTTGCGTTGCGTCGTCGCAACGCAAATATTTTGACGCATAGCCGGCCACACGGGCGCTGCGCCATCTCAGCGTTATTACGAAGTAGTCTTAACGTCAACAACCTCCCGCTTCATCTCGGGGGCTGCTGTCCGTTATGTGTGCGTTGCGACAACGCAAAATACTTGGGACTTATACACACCCTAAAGTATTATCACTTTGTTTTGTTGTACCCTGTATGACATATCACATAGATCATAAAGTGTTTTTTAACCGACTTCAAAAAAAGGAGGTTATCAATTCGACGCGTATATATGTAATATTTCCAGAACTGCCCAATTTTCGTATATGTTAGTCTATATCAGCGTCTGAACAAATTTGCCAAATTTCAAAAGTGTATGTATGTATGTATGTATGTTTTTATGTTTGTGTTCGCATATCTCTGGAACTACCATTCCGATTTCAGTAATTCTTTTTTTGTTGTACTAGGTATTAGTTCAACTTAGGGAATACTGCAAGCTTCATCAAAATCGGTTCAGTAGTTTTTGAGATAGTGAATTTTAAATAAGTCGGTTTTATTCTTTTACCCTCTTACTAATAAAAAGTTACACAGCGTGTATAGAGGGTGCATAAGATTTTTTCTACTAATAATCATTTTTTGACATAAGGCCTGTATAACGATGCTGTCATTTCCATACTAATTTCTCTGTATAGACTCTGTGTAACGTGTGTGTAACTTAAAAACTCCTGTTTAACTATTCACACGTTGAACGCATGTTTAAGAAGTTTTTATTAGTAAGAGGGCTAATATATAACTTGTCTATACTAATATTATAAAGCGGAAGAGTTTGTTTGTTTGAACGCGCTAATCTCAGGAAGTACTGGTCCGATTTGAAAAATTCTTTCAGTGTTAGATAGTCCATTTATCGAGGAAGGCTATAGGCTATATTTTATCACGCTAAGCCTAATAGGAGCGAAGAAATAGACGAAAATGTTGGAAAAACGGGGGAAATTATTTGAAAGGGCTTATCTCACGAACTACTAGAGCAATTTTTCTGTTATTTGGGTCAGATCGACGTGAAGGATCATAGGCTATATTTTGTACACTGATGTGTCTGTGAAATATCTAATTTACGCGGGCGAAGCCGCGCGGAACGTCTAGTTATGTATAAAGATAATAATTTAAACAGGCAAAACAATGAAATATCATGTCGCACGTCTCTATTGAGTTACTCTACTGCTATGGTATGTAATTGTATGAAGTAAGTTTGTCGCGAACTTCCAGCGTACTTCGCAACTTGAAAACGTTATTCAAATGGCATTCTTAACTTTTGTCTCTTGCAACTGTATTTTACGTGTGAAAAAGTTGCTCGAGAGTCGAGCTACGATTAAAATTGTTAACGAATAAGTAGTAGTTTCAGAAAAACGTGTCGTCGCGACACTACTGGGGGGTGTGCCAAAATCTTTTCGTTTTCGCTTCGTTATAGAATCGCCGATGAAAATGTATGGAATTGACATAAGCGTTCGTTAGTATGACGTTGACGTTCGACTCGCCTTATGTCAATTCCATACATTTTGATCGGCGATTCTACAACGAAGCGAAAACGAAAAGTTTCGGCTAAATGGCCAGGTTTCTATACAGTATTTCTATGAAATGCCCTCCGCAGCTTGCGACACGTAGCTAGCGGCTTTTAAGGTGAAGCCAAACGAGCGTAATTTGTGAGTTGTGAGTCGCAGAATTTCTGCCGCGTAAATATCTTTTCATACAAATCATGACTCACAAATTACGCTCGTGTGAATCAAACAGGACTTTTGTATGAAACTGAATGCAGCAGAATTCTGCCGAACCGAAATTCTGCGACTCACAACTCACAAATTACGCTCGTTTGGCTTCTCCCTTAGGGTCAATTCAGACCGCAACGCGACGCGTAGATGCATTTCTAAATTTGTATGGATTTGACAGATTTGCAAGATGTCTCACGCAATTGAAATTTGACAATTCAGCACAAATTTAGAAATGCATCTGCGCATTGCGTTGCGGTCTGAAACCAGTAGTGTCGCGATGACACGTCGTCTGCTGCCGCTTCATGTAGCGGACTTCCAACTCGTACCTTTAATACCATCCCCCGAGCAAACGACCTTGACCATACATTTGACGCGTTGCCGAAATCGCACAAAAATCCTATTTTTTTACTTATTTTAGTTCAAAATTGATCTAAAAAAATTTAAAACGGGGAATATGTAGTTAATGAAATAGTCTATCTATTGTCGTGTATTTCAAATAAACGTAATTTGTAAATACTAGGGAGATGCTGAAAGTATGCTTCAATTTTAATAAATTGGTATTACTTTGGAAGCTAATATCATGAGTATAATAAACAAAAACAGAAAAATTAAAACGGGGAAAGGAATGTTGATATACTGAAGATGATTGCTGTATTTTTATTATAACTTTGCAGCTTTCAAATTATGAGTTTATAAGGCTCTAAATACGATAAATTACGGAATCTCCGTAGGGGAAGGCCCTTAATTAGACTCCTGAAGATAGGTAAAAATCGTGCTCAAAGATTATGTTACATACAGTCAAAGCTAATAAAAGCGTGTAAAAAATAATGGTGTTCTAAGTTTGACATGTTTGTATGTATGTGTGTTATCTGTCTATGGCATCGTGGCATCCGAACGGGTGAACCGATTTTACGAGCTCTTCACTTTAAAACGACTGAACCGATTTTGCTGAAATTTGGTATGGTAATACTTTGAGCCCGGGAAAGGACATAGGATACTTTTTATGTCGGAAAGATTTACGGTTCCTGCGCGATAAACGAATTTTGGCGCAACGAAGTTACAGGTGTCATGTAGACTGGATGACTGGTAATGATGATGGTGGATTATATCAGACGGAAATAATATTGAACCAATTACTTAATTAGCGTTAATCTTTTAAGTGGAGATTATCCTCTGTGGGTTTAAGTATTTGGTGTTTATTTGAACACGAAAAAAGAGGATTTTGTATTTATCCACGTGTGTTTTACTATGACCTTCCGATCCTCGCGACAAGCGACTGCGAGTTGCAACCGACAAAAATCCAAAGAAAATGCTTCATAATGAACTAGGCTTTAGGTTTCCTTTGCTCTATGTCACTATTCGGCTATTCCGAATGCACCTAAGGCCATAGTGCCGGTATGTTACCAAGTAAAGGGCTGTTTCACCATTTTCTGATAAGTGCCGGATAGGCGATCCACCACTTAACTTGACAGATAGAGTATGGAGCATCTGTCAAATAAGTTGTGGATAGCCTATCCGGCACTTATCAGGAAGTGGTGAAACAGGCCCTAACTATAATAATTAACCAGATAACTCCTGAACTTCGTATCACTTCCCTCCTAATACAAACGATCCCTGGACTTCCACGAATATTTTAAGACTAAAATTAGCTAAATGGGTTCAGCCGTTTTCGAGTTAAAGCGAGATTAAAAAAAATTAAATTATTTTTTATTTATATTAGAGGTAGATAACTAGATGACGCCCGCAACTCCGTTGCGAATAAATTTAATTATCGCGCAGAAACCGTACATTTCTCCGAGATAAAAAGTATCCTATGTCCTTTCCCAAGACTTAAAGTTTCTCTATCCCAAATTTCAGCAAAATCGTTTCAGCGTTTTGCGCGTGAAGAGGTAACAGACAGACCGACAGACAGACACTTTTACTTTTATAATATTAGTATGGATAGAAGATAATTTAAAATATGTGCCCATAGTACATGGCTAGCACTACTCCAGTTTTTTCTACCCAGAACCCGTCACCCTCAGGCAGTATCCTAGCCGACGACGGTTAGTACAGACGTGTCATTAAAACTGATAATATCGATATAGATACGTCAGTAATTGTCGGGTCGTGACGTGTTTGTGATAGTCATCTGACTACTGACAGCGGGGAATGCTACCGACAAATTGTTTGGCTGTCTGTTTGTTCGTATTTGGTATAGCATACGAGGTATTTAGGGATGTGGTATATAGCATTTACTTGAGCAGTGGAAGAGCAGCAAACTTCTTCTTCAAAAAAAGCAAGAAATTACGGATATGGATTCGCTAGGAAGTTACATTAAACAGAGAAAGGATGTAGAATAGTGTAATGTTATCGTGGCAAAATTTACTTTGTCAACAAAAAAACGCAAAATTCAATGTTTTAGAGAAAAGATGTAACAGTGTAACAGACAGGAAAAAATCGCATAGCTTCTTAAAATCATATTATAAAGTCCAAACGTTGAACCGATTGGTATGAAACTCTGTGCCTGTATATTCTGATGATATAGTTACGAAATAAAGCCGGCGTAATAAAATAAAGTAATAAATAAAATCTGTGACAACACCCAACATACAGCTTCATCTACACACAATTTCGATTGAGTTGAAGATGTAGGAACAGATAGACATGACTACGAAACATTTTTAGAAGTATTAAAAATAACCACATTGATGTCACCTTGTCGAAAATTAACAATGGGTTGCACTCTGGTATTATAGGTAGAAGTGAAAACTAAATATTTTTGACGCACGATAAAAAGAAGATGATATAAGTACTCCGACACGTATCCTGACGCGAGCTGATAACTTCTAACCCATCCCAAAACAGTGTAAATGTATAATTATTATAATACAATCTAATTCCATAATTCCATACTAATATTATAAATTCGAAAGAGTGCATGTCTACTGACGCTTCACGCCCAAACCACTGAACCAATAATGCTGAAATTTGGTATGGGGATATTTTGAGTCCCGGGAAAGGACAAAGGATACTTTTTTTGTTGTTTCCCGCGCGATAAACAAGTTTTCGCGCAACGGAGTTACGGGGACCATCTAGTACCTGTTATAAACAAGAATCCGAAACTTCTGAGCCGATTTCGACGTGGCATAGATATAGAGTAGACCACGGGGAGGGACATAAAAGGAAGGGTATACTGATAATATTTTAATCACGGGAAAATATTTGTTTAGTTTTTGATTTGGAATGTCTACATATTCTTGGTATCTCTCTGGTTCCAACCAACACAAGGTGATCAGAAGCTCCGACATAAGCCGCTTAAGAGAGCGTAAATAAAACTAATTTAGATTAAAACAACGATACAGGACACGTGAGAAACGAGCGGCGACTCACCTGATTAGAGCTTACAGTGATAACAGAAGACGGATCGGATAGAATCTGCGAGGCTAGAAATCGATCTTGACTATCCCTAGAAATTATAAATTTTAAGTGGGCCCCCAGGCAATCAATTTTATTGCCCAATATCATTGAACAATATGATTGAACAATTTATTTGACAATAAGATAGAAAGGCGAGCGCCAATTTCAACCCTAGACAGTCAATAATATTGCATAATACATGATATTGCACAATTAAATTGATCGTCTAGGGGCCCTCTAATACCAGATGTTGTTCTTTTTTTTTTCTGGAATAACAATCTGTCCTTTGTCTTTTTCGGAGCCCAAATTATTTTATTAAATTGGGTTCGGCTGTTTAAACGGGAAGAGGTAACAGACAGACAACTTGTCTAAATTGCTCTAGTAGTTCGTGAGATAAGCCCTTTCAAATAATTTCCCCCGTTTTTTCCACATTTTTTAGGGTTCCGTAGCCAAATGGCAAAAAACGGAACCCTTATAGATTCGTCATGTCTGTCTGTCTGTCTGTCCGTATGTCACAGCCACTTTTCTCCGAAACTTTATAGCTCTTATGAGCTATACTATTGAAATTTGGTAAGTAGATGTAGTCTGTGAACCGCATTAAGATTTTGATACAATAATGGAAAAATTATTAAAAATTTTAGGGGTCCCCATAGGTACAACTAAATAAAAAAAAATTTTTTTTTCATCTAACCTATGCGTGTGGGGTATCTATGGATAGGTCTTTAAAAATCATATTGAGGTTTCTAATATCATTTTTTTCTAACCTGAATAGTTTGCGAGAGAGACTCTTCCAAAGTGCTAAAATGTGTCTGCCCCCCCCCCCCCTCCTCTAACTTCTAAAGTAGGGGCATGATAAGTCTAAAAAAAATATATGATGTACTTTACTATAAAAACTACCAACGAAAATTGGTTTAACGAAATCTAGCAAGTAGTTTTGTTTTATATTTTATATAAAAAAAATTTTTTTTTTCATTTAACCTATGCGTGTGGGGTATCTATGGATAGGTCTTCAAAAATCATATTCAGGTTTCAAATATCATTTTTTTTCTAACCTGAATAGTTTGCGAGAGAGACTCTTTCAAAGTGGTAAAATGTGTGTCCCCCCCCCCCCTCTAACTTCTGAAGTAGGGGCATGATAAGTCTAAAAAAATATATGATGTACTTTACTATAAAAACTACCAACGAAAATTGGTTTGAACGAAATGTAGCAAGTAGTTTGTTTGATATTTTTATATTTTAAAAAAAAAAAATTTTTCATCTAACCTATGCGTGTGGGGTATCTATGGATAGGTCTTCAAAAATCATATTGAGGTTTCTAATATCATTTTTTTCTAACCTGAATAGTTTGCGAGAGAGACTCTTTCAAAGTGGTAAAATGTGTGTCCCCCCCCCCCTCTAACTTCTAAAGTAGGGGCATGATAAGTCTAAAAAAATATATGATGTACTTTACTATACAAACTACCAACGAAAATTGGTTTGAACGAAATCTAGCAAGTAGTTTTTTTTTTTTTATACGTCATAAATGGTAAACTTAATTTAACTTTCATTATATCAACTGAAATATAAAAATAACTCAAAAACCTTTTAATGCATAGAAATAAACCTTATTGCTGCTGCGGAACCCTACATGGGCGAGTCCAACTCGCACTTAGCCGGTTTTTTTCTATTTCTCCGCTCCTATTAGTCTTAGCGTGATAAAATATAGCCTATAGCCTTCCTCGATAAATGGACTATCTAACACTGAAAGAATTTTTCAAATCGGACCAGTAGTTCCTGAGATTAGCGCGTTAAAATAAGCCCTTTCAAATAATTTCCCCCCGTTTTTTCCACATTTTCCTCTATTTCTTCGCTCCTATTAGTCTTAGCGTGATAAAATATAGCCTATAGCCTTCCTCGATAAATGGGCTATCTAACACTGAAAGAATTTTTCAAATCGGACTAGTAGTTCCTGACATTAGCGCGTTCAAACAAACAAACAAACTAACAAACTTTTCCGATTTATAATATTAAGTATAGATTCTAAATTTCTAAAAGCGAAAGTGTACCTGTCTCTTGCTTCTTTAAGATAATAATAGTTTAAAAAATTAAAAAAAACACGCTTTAGCCAATCCGCCATGTTGGATTTAAGTCACGTGACTATTTTTTTCGTATTCCTGACAGCAAATCCTTTCATTTGATACCCATATCATGGGGGTGCATTTCAAATAGCCTGTCCGCCATCTTGGGGAGGCCGTCATCCTAATCAAAGACCGGAAAGTGGGTCAAATTAAGATTCCAAGATTTTCTTACATACATAGTTACAAGTGAAGCTAATAAAAGCGTGTTAATAAAAGTATAACAGCTTAATCGATTTTGATGAAATTTAGTACATAGATACTTTCAGTTTCGGGTAATAACATTTAAGAATATAGTCCTAATCCTGGAAAAATGAATAGTTTCTATGCTATAAACAAACTTCGGAGCAACGAATTTGCGAGCAACATCTATTGAAGTAATATAAAACATTTGCTGTAAAATATTTATAAATACTATTTAAAAACACTTCAAATATGACTTCAAAGTATTTAGCGATCAAGAATGTTAACTTGTACATAAAAGATTAACCCAAATGGATGAAACACTCATACATTCAGACCCGGCAACGGAACGCCAAATTGTTAACACATCGCCTTTCTCTGACACCTACGCTCGTTCTAAAAACCCACGCAAAGTCGCGTGCCAAAGAATTGAATGTATCGTTGAGATGTGTTTAGTGACATTGTAACAAGGCTTTTGAGGTTTACCTTGAGAACGAGTAGAGAGATGTTAAACGAGTACTAATGGGCCATTTACATATCGAATCTTAAACGAATTTCAATGTCATAGTTACACTAGCCTGGGACTTCACCTGTCTGTGGCCTTAGCATGGCCACAGTAGAAATGCGAAAGAATAGAAACACTGTAGAGATAAACTAAAGGTACCGTTCTGATGTTTACCGCGGTTAACCGCGACCGACAAAAATTCAAATAAAATGTCAGTTTATGACATAGAGTATAGACTATAGTCTAAAAATTCAAATAAAATGTCTATGTCATAAAGTAGCATTTTATTAGAATTTTTGTCGGTCGCGGTTAGCCGCGGTAATGATCGGAACGGTACCTGTATTTTATGTATACAGTGTTTCTATTCTTTCGCATTTCTACTGTGGCCATGCTAAGGCCGCTGGCATACAAACTTTGTTCCCTGCAATAAAAAAAAAAACTCTACAATATTTAAAATTTCTCAAGCTTATCTACATTTTTAAGTCTTTGCTAACAGACGGTTTTACAATCGTTTTTCTAACGTTTCACTTTCTAGGAATGTTTCAAACGCGAAATATATTTTTAATTAGTTAAAAATTAAAATTATTATTTTATATTTAAGTAAGAAATAATATTGTTCGTACTATCGGCTAAGTGGCCTCACACAATTAAGATAAAAATCGCTTTTGCCTTTAGGGGCCAACCCACACGTACCACAACCACACGACAACCACAACCACACCACAACCACACCACGTGGTCGGGCGCATATTTTGTATTGTAAATGAACTGGACCATTCACACGTACCACATTTTGCAGTCGTTGTCGACCACTTGTGTGATACCGACCACATCGCAACCACAACGTTGCGTCGATGCAATGACAGTGCGAGCACACCGCCCGCGCTCTTCCCCCCCTCCGTTTCATTGACTTTCGTACGTAACCACATCGCAACCACATCGCAACCACTGGCGACAACACAACCACGTCGGCATTTTGTCGGTACCACAACGCAACTACAAAAAGCTGCAGCTACACCATTCACACGTAACCACTGCTCGACGACATTTTGTCGTTGCGATGAGGTGTGGTTGTGGTACGTGTGGGTTGGCCCTAAATGTTGTTACATACAGAACCACGTGATAAGTCAGAAACTCTGCAGCAGTTGCGGTCATATATTCTGAACAGCCAAAGTGCGTTGGGAAAATATTGCCACTGGTCGATTGGCAGGTATTTTGTCGATGTTGCTTAACTCATCAAGCCCCATACGGGCACCGGTGGACGCGACAACAATAGAATACAATAGCATTTCCAAGAATCCGCGATCGAAGGGTTAAAAAGCATTAAATTTTGAATTTATTACCAAGGTTCAATTCAAACCGAAACGATACGTACAACATTTCAATTTGGTATCACTATCGCATCGTCGCGTCACGGATCGTAAAGATGCGACCTGACCCTAAAAATCTCTCAACAATAGCAAACGAGCTTACTGATCGGCTATTGGTTTCACTAGAAGTGTTTCAAGAGAGTTTGATCGTATACCGACATACCAATTTCTCAATAACAAAACTGGTTTTAGAATTTGGAGTACAATTAAAATGCGTTTATGTTAGATCATTAATAATAGCCTAAGTCCCTATTGTTATATTTATTATCAGAACTTCTAGTTAAAGACACGTTTAAGATCTAGTGATGCGATAATATCGAAAAGTTTTATCGATAATTTTCCTGAGAATAAATTCTATCGATGGTTTTGCGATCGATAGATTCTTTTGATGCTGCTAAATGGTATTTTATTGTGACAGAGTGTAAAGAAAGTTATTTTTTAATGAAAATATTTTTTGTAAAGATATTAAAAACTTAAATGCATTGACAGCACATTGTGACAAAGCAACGCACTTCGAAGCAAATTAGTTTTAACGTTTATAAAATATGCATTTTTATTTAAATTCACACAAAATTGTATCTACACATGAGTCTAAAAAGAGTACTCCTTACTCAAGTACTTCTTTAAGAAATATACGTCTTATTTTTTATCCAGAAAAAATGTACCGTTCTTGCACGATAACGTTTACAACATCTGTAGCCCTAGCACGGCGACCAGTAGAAATGCGAAAGTATAGACAAACTGTGGACATAAACTTAAGGTGCCGTTCCGATCTTTACCGCGGCTAATCGCGACCGACAAAAATTCAATTAAAATGCCACTTTATGACAGACTATAGTATATGTCATAAAGTAGGATATTACTTGAATTTTTAGGACTATAGTCTGTCATAAAGTGGCATTTTAATTGAATTTTTCGGAACGAAAAAAGATCGGAACGGCACCTTAAGTTTATCTCCACAGTTTGTGACTATAGTCTGTCATAAAGTGGCATTTTAATTGAATATTTGGAACGAAAAAAGATCGGAACGGCACCTTAAGTTTATCTCCACAGTTTGTCTATACTTTCGCATTTCCACTGGTCGCCGTGCTAGGGCTACTAGTGTTGCACAAACATTTTTTTTACTTATTCCTATTATAAAATAATCCTATACAAAACGTTGCTAATACGAAACAGTAAACACAGAAAATGTTACACATTTTACAACCCAACAAAATTTCAACGGAAAGTTTTAATGAAAACTATCGACATTATACAACACTAGTCGTAAATCAAAAAACTTTATAATTACAACACACGATTGAGGCGAGCGGCCATATTAATTATACGAATAAATTAATATTTTATTAATTCATATTTCACAAATTAACTTAATTAATATTATATCGATGCGGTGCTGAATGACATCCTTATTAGATTTTAATTCACATAAAAAATACGTGTGGCACTCGGGGACTGCCGTGGTAAAGCTATTGCATGGTATTTTTATCAATTTATGCAATTAAGTATATTTCGCATACGTCTAGTCACATAAACACCGTGCCGAAATCTGGCAATGCCGCGTACTAACCTAACCTAACCTAACACACCCCGTGTTAGGTTTTTTCGTTACGGATTTTCTTGATTCGGTCGCCGCGCTCAAAGCCCGTGATAAAAGTTATGCAATAGCTTAAAAGCTTTTACTTTTAACCACGGACAAAAAAATGGGTGTTAAAAATGTGTCTGTCATTGTATCATCCAAACGGGTGGACCGATTTTGATGTAGTTTTATTATTTCAAAGTTGACATGATAGAGACCGCACTCAGCATAGTTTATTATCTTTAGCTTAGTGCTGATAAAATTTGGGTTTAAATCAAGGTTTGTGAGGAACTTAGTAATTTTACAAACAGCAGCAAATGAGATGTCAATAGTAGATTAGGCGGTGAAATTAGATTTTTTTATTGTGTATTTTTTCATAGTCGAGTTATACTTTTTAATCTTATTCTAGAAAAAACGGGCCTCTAAAAATTTCGGCGCATAACAAGTTTGATCACTTATCTCTGGCTGATCAGGTGATCCACTACTTATATCTAATTTAATTACATAACAAACTTACATTTGAACGCACAGGAAACGCCACACTAACTGTGTTAATATGTTTTTAACGTGTAAAATAATATTAATTTACTGCGCATTCATCAAAGAAACAATAAGGGCTCTAACACACGTAGCGACGGTAACGCGAACCTCTTAGGTCCCTCGCACACTTGCGAACAATTAAAATTAACAACTTGATGAACAATTAAAATTAAAAAATTACACACTACAAAATTTGAATTTTGTATTATTGCAGGTCTAAATTCTTTTTTCTAACCTAGATACTTATCTAGTGGCGAAAATTAAATGTTAGCAAGACGTTCCTTACGAGGTGTGGACATCATTACGAATAGAACATATTTTATATATATTTCACCCCTAAGGGGATGAAACAGGAATTTCGTTAAAAAGGTATATAATATCCATACCAAATTATTGAAGTAAAAGAGTTTAAATTTGGCAGGTTTTGTTGGACGTAGACAATCGTTAAGTACCTACAGATTTTATAAAACGAGTAGAGGGGGTGAAACGGGGGTTAGAATATTGTATTAAAGTCCTATATGCCTTTAAAGTAAGAGATTTGGCAGGTAGGTTGCAGGTTTTATAAAACTCAACACTTAAGGTGACTTCCGAATTCCGATCTTTGACGCAAGCGGCCGCGACCGACAAAAATCAAATAAAATGCGACTTTATAACATAGGCTATAGGTTTCATTTTCTACCGACATTGCTCTAGTGACCCACGCCGCCGCTGCTTTGTAGTGGCGTAGAACTAAATGAAACCTATAGCCTAGGGTCTAGACTCTAGGCTATCTATCTAGGCTTACTATCGATCTAGGCCCTAGGTCATGAAGTGGCATTTTATATGAATATTTGTCGGTCGTGGTCGCTTCTTGATCGGAACGGCACCTTTGAGAGTGAAACGAAAGTCGGGAGTTAAGTCGCGCGACCAATTCAGTCGCTCAGTGTGTAATACCCTTATACACAGCTAATTAAGGACGAGAGTGTATTGTTAGAAGCGTAAGCGGGGAATGCAATTGTTGTATAAAAGCTTTTCTTCTTTTGTATATCGTTTACGTATTTACGGAAAATATATTTTCTATTTCCTTTGTTGTGAACCACCTGGCGTTGCGTCGCCACTAATCCATACTAATTTGAAAGTGTGTCTGTCTGTTTATATGCTTGTATGCCACTATATATAAGTGATGAGAGGAGTTGTTATAATGTACTAATGCGCATAACCGTCCATACTATTATCGTAAATGTGAGTCTTTTTTTTATGTAATAAGGGGGCAAACGAGCAAACGGGTCACCTGATGGAAAGCAACTTCCGTCACCCATGGACACTCGCAGCATCAGAAGAGCTGCAGGTGCGTTGCCGGACTTTTAAGAGGGAATACGGTAATAGAGGGTAGGAAAGGGAATAGGGGAGGGTAGGGAAGGAAATAGGGGAGGGTAGGGAAGGAAAAAGGTAGGGGATTGGGCCTCCGGTAAACTCACTCACTCGGCGAAACACAGCGCAAGCGCTGTTTCACGCCGGTTTTCTGTGAGCCCGTGGTATTTCACCGGTCGAGCCGGCCCATTTATGCCGAAGCATGGCTCTCCCACGTCTGTCTGTCTCTCTTTCAATCTGTTTGTCACTTAGACTCAGGATAAACAAAGTGGAACTTTTATTTGTAAAGGGGTTGATCCATACTATTTTTTTGTCAATCCATACAAATTCGGTATTGTTATCCTTCATGCTTATACCGTAGATGGTAGAACAGATTTTTATGACATTTGGTATGGATATTATATACTTTCGGACGTCATTTGGTTATACCTAAATGCATGACGCCCGCAACTCCATTGCGACAAAATTCGTTTATCGCGCGGGAACCGTACATTTTCCGGAATAAAAAGTACCCTATATCCTTTATCACACTTCTCACACTTGGCAAAGTTTACTTCTCTCTTGGCTTGACGAGTAGTGGAAGCGAAGTTGAAGATAAAAACAATAAGCCCAGACATACACAAAACTCGAATACTTTACACACATTAAACAAGCAAAGAGTCATCCTCAAAAATTAAGTTTGAGTTGTACAGTTATTCAGACTTGGTAATTACTGTTCAATCTGTTTACACTGTCTTCCACACTTTGTTCTTGGTTTCCTTGCTTGTTTCTTGGTTTTTATTTCATTAGTCTTAATCTCATTTCTAATCATTTTGCTTAACTTTTCCATTTCCATAGTAACTGTACAGTCTGTACATAAAATACACTGAAATATTGAGGCTGGCTTTAGCTTATAAAGTAAAAGGTGACTTATAATTATTATAATTCTTATAATCAATAACAGTTAAGCCTAACATATTATAAAACTAATTTCAGTGTTTGGGAATGGACAGCAAAATGATGACTCGCTCAGTCGTGGCCCGCCGTACGGAGGAGCAACTTCGTGTGGCCCTCACTGAACTAAAACAATACAAGGATCAATGCCAAATGCTGTTAAGGGAGAGAGATGATAATGAAAAAGAAATGCTATCTATATTACAAAAGAATAAGGATTTAAAATTAGAACTTAACAAGTTAAGCTTGGACTTTGAGGACATTCATAAGCAAAACGTGGAACTACAGAGCATTGTTGATGGCTTCGACCAATGCCGTGAGGAGTATGAAGACACTCTCAAGAACTCGGCTAACTTGAAAATTAAACTGAATAATGCTGAGGACTATATTTTAAAACTTGAAGAACAAATACATGTTCAAAGTGCCACCCAAACACAAAACTTGTATGATGAACTTATCTGTAGTAAAAGTAAGTCACATTCTATCTCTAAATCATGTAACATTGACATTTCTACTGTTGATTTAACCGGTGATGATTCATTGCCACTGTGTGGAATGAACAGTAGGAAAAAATTTAAGAAATATATTAAAATCAGAAAGTGCATCAAGAAATATTGTAAAATGTCACTGAAAAATAAAAAATGTTTAAATAATTTATCAAAGGTTGTTAAAGAAAACCAAATCTTGAATAATAATTTGCTAAATTATAAAATTGACTTAGAGCAAATTAAGTGTAGCTACGAGGCAGATGTATGCAACCTTCAGGCAGAGATTTCAATACTTCTAGACTCCTTAGACAATTTGAAAAATAAATATGAGTTATCACAGCAAGAAATGCAGGGGCATATAACAGCAATGAATGATCTGCTCGAAGTGACCCATTACAATGAGGAGCGGGTTTATTCTTTATTGAGAATCAACGGTTCCTCAGATAAGGTAGATCATTCCATTTTAAATAATATTGCAGATATATGTTCCAGTCAGAAGGTACATACAGAATGCCCAACAAACATTACTTTAGTCAGTGACGAGTTAGGTAAGGATTTAGGTGTATATTTGAATAGAATGTGTATCGGACAACCTATCTCTAATTTTTGTATGCCCGGTGCTACTTACACTGAAATTTTAAAACGGGCTTTAACTATGACATATTGTCCGAATACTACATTAATACTTTTAGTCGGGAGGAAAGGAAAATTAAACAAAAAACAGATGACTGAATATTTGGACAAATTATTTAATATAAAACATGTTACAAAAGTCATCTTGTTTACTTTTCCCTATGTACAAATGTTGCCAAAGAGATATAATAAAGAAAACATTTCTAGGTATCAGCTGAATAGCCTAATGTATACAGCTGTAAATAATAATTGTATTATTTTAAATGACTCGCATAAGCAATGTCAGGTTGTAGATATTAATAATTTAGATTTGAAATTATCTACTATGAAAAGAGATAAGTACTTCTTATCTCATTTTTATAAAAGACGTATAGCCAAGTTGCTATTTAACTTTTTGTTTATAAAATCAGCCAAGTATTTGGCTTCCTCGACTACTGCTTTTATTGAGCAGAATACTAGTCATAGTTTTAACGAATTGGAATATGTTCCAAATATTTATTTAAATTAGATATTAAGACAATAGAGGAAATCTCTTGCAGAAACAAATCAACTTTAAATAGTCAAAATCCTACCAATAACTTAAAAGATTCAAGTATAGTAAGTAAAAATAATTGTAATTTAATTAATCTGGTGCATCAGAATTTACAAGGTATGGTAGGTAAAGAACTTGAAATTGAGTTATTTTTGAAGGAATTTAACATTGATATTATGTGTATATCTGAACATTGGTTCAGATCGCATGAACTCATTTTCAATTTCAATGATCACCAGATAGCAAGTTCGTTCAGTAGAGAAAATGCCATTAGAGGCGGCTCTCTAATTTTAATCAGAAACAATTTGAAATTTAAGGAACGTAAGGATATTGTGAGTCTCTCTACTGAACGAATAATAGAAGTGGCCTGCATAGAGCTGAGCCATCTAATAATTGTGAGCGTATACAGGCCTCCATCAGGGTTATACGATTCTTTTGAAGTAACAATGGAACAAATTTTGTCAAAAATATGTGCATCTAATAAAAAAGTTATTATATGTGGTGATTTTAACATTAATTTATTAGATTTAACATCCACTACTGTAAGATTCACATCTTTATTTCAATCGTATAACCTTAACAGTTTGTTTCAGGAACCTACAAGAGTCTGTGAGACTACAGCCACTTGTATTGACAATATATTTACTAATCTTATTCCTGTTACAAAAGAAATAATTAATAAGCTAAGTTCTGATCACTGTGGACAAATAGCTTCTTTTAATATGAATTGTGACAGTGATGCGAAGAAAAGTCTTGTGTTTATTCCTGTGACGACAAAACGTATTGAGCAATTTAGAAGTAAATTAAATTCAAATATCCATTTATCGGATAGGTCACATAGCTCTGATGAAGCTTTTAATAAATTATTTAAGGTGATAAGAACTCAATTTAATTCAATATTTACTTCTAAAACGGTTAGAAACAGTAATAAAAAAACAAAATTTATTGAATGGGCAACAAAAGGGATTAAAATTAGTAGGAAAAGATTATATGAACTATATGATGAAAGGAGTATTAACAATAGTGAAGCATTTAAAGCATATGTTAAAAACTACTCAAAAACCTTTAGAAAAGTTTGTAAAGCTGCAAAAGCCCTGTACATAAAAAATAAAATTAAAAACTCTAAAAATAAAATAAAAACAACATGGCAGGTAATAGCTGATGAGACTGGAAATGTATCCTGTCGCAGCTCTGATTTTGAACTATACTTTGAAAATAAAAAGATTACTAATGATCAAGAAGTTGCGACGGTCTTTGAAAAGTTTTTTGCTGACATTCCGGTCTCAACGACTAAAAATTTAAATTCTTCACCTGAAGCTGCCGAAAAGCTACTCAGAGACAATGTAAAGGAGTGTGATGTCAATTTTAAGTTTAGAGAAATTAACCCCAGTGATATTATTGATACCTTTAAATTGTTGAATATAAAAAATACTGCTGATCTCTGGGGCATGTCTACAAAAATTATTAAATCAATAATTGACATCGTAGCTCCTCATCTAGCAATGATTTTTAATGACTGCATAAAAAATTGTGTTTTTCCTGACTTAATGAAGCATAGCAAGGTTGTTCCTTTATTCAAAGCCGGAAGTAAATCGGATCCCACGAATTTCAGGCCTATATCGATTCTACCGACCTTTAGTAAAATATTTGAAAAAATTATTTTAAAACAATTACTAGTACATTTTAATTCAAATAATTTGCTACACGATAATCAATACGGATTTACTAAGGGTCGATCCACAACGGATGCTGGTATAGGACTTCTTTGTAGTATTTTTGAAGCTTGGGAGGAGTCGCAGGACGCCTTAGGTGTGTTTTGCGATCTCTCCAAAGCCTTCGATTGTGTTGAGCATGCTACATTGATCAGGAAACTGCGCCACTACGGCATAAAGGACTCTGCTCTCAGCCTTTTGACTTCTTACCTTAAAAATAGGACTCAAAGGGTTGAGGTAAATGGTAAAAGGTCCAATGGAACCAAAATAGAATTAGGCGTCCCACAGGGATCTATATTAGGCCCATTTCTTTTTCTCATCTATATAAATGACTTACCTTATCTAGTAAAGGATAATAATAATGAGATAGTGCTTTTTGCTGATGACACTTCACTTATTTTTAAAGTGAAGCGACAACAGTCGAACTACGACGAGGTAAACAGTGCTCTCTCAAAAATAGTATATTGGTTTAATATTAATAACTTACTTTTAAATTCAAGTAAAACTAAATGTATAAAGTTTACTTTGCCCAATGTTAGGCAAGTCCAAACCAATGTACTATTAAATGATGAGAAGATGAATTTGGTAGATAACACTGTATTCCTAGGTATTACACTTGACAGTAAATTACAGTGGGGTCCTCACATTGCTAATCTTGCAGGTAGGCTCAGTTCTGCAGCATATGCAGTCAGAAAAATTAGAGAAATTTCTGACGAAGACACGGCACGATTAGTATATTTTAGTTATTTTCATAGTAGGATGTCATATGGAATCCTTTTATGGGGAAACGCTGCCGACATTAATACAATATTTGTGCTGCAGAAGCGAGCCATACGTTCTATTTATAAAATGTCTGCTTTAGAATCTCTGAGAGATAAATTTAAAGAAATTGGTATTCTAACTGTTGCTTCTCAATACATTTTGGATAATGTAATATATGTTAGAAAAAATATAAGTAAATTTAAAGTTAAAAGTGACATTCACTGTAGAAATACTAGAAATAAGCACAAGCTAGATATGCCGGTGATCAGACTTAGTAAAGTCAGTAAATCCTTTAAAGGTCAATGTATACGCCTTTACAATAAAATCCCAGAAAACGTTCAAAATCTTTCCATTAATAAATTTAAAAAAGTAGTCAAAGAACGTTTGTGTGCCAAAGCCTATTATAAGGTCAATGATTTCATAAACGATGGCACATCTTGGGAGTAGGATGGCTTCTTGCAAGGCTACTTCTACATTAGTGTATGACTTACAATTATGTTGACATTGTATAATTTTAAGTTACAACATTGTAAATTTTATTTAAAAGATTAATTTTTTTCTCACTTTTTTTGGTAAAAAAGTGGGCCCCGTGCGAGTTTCTTACGCCTGCTGATAACATAAATAAAAAAGTTTACCTATTGAAGAATAATTTTGGAATTATTTACACAAGCAATTTTTAAATCTATTATTAATACTAAGAATGAACTCTCCAAACTTTGTCACAATTAGACCCAAAAAACTATTCAAGGCTCAATCATATGAATCCCTTGATCAAAATAATGAATATTTAATGAGCAGGGACTTATCAACTGACTCTGAAAATGAATGCAGAAGCTTTGATTTATCCACAATGGAATCAGAAAATGTTAAAGAAATAAAAAAAAAACTTGAGAACACATCATTATTATTACAAAGTACTCAAAATGAGTTAGAAAATATTATCATTGAAAACAACTCACTTAAAAAGGAAATAATAAATTTAAAACAACAGTTGGATACATTAAAATTAGTATGTGCTAGTCCGTTACCAAAGACGCCAGCAAACAGATCTACAAGAAAAACTAAGCAACAAAACAAAAAACTAAATAAACCTACAAATCTTTCAACAAATATCAACAATAATGAAAAAGCAATTCAAACTGAGAGTACAAAATTTACTATACAGAAAGAAAACTTACATTCTAATTATTCTAGCAATTCCAAAAATGAGAAAAAAGAACAAACAACTTTATACATATTTGGAGCAAATCAATGTGTTGGAGTAGCAAACATGTTAAGAAAGCAAAGGCAAAATAACCCATACGAGAAATTTGAAATACTATCTTTCATCAAGACTGGCGCGAACACTGAAGAAATTTTAAAAACACCGTATTTATTTAATATTAAGAAAGAAGACAAAATAATTTTAAGCATAGGACAACATGACAAAAATCCTATGAAAATTGTATCAGAATTATGTGGATTTCTTAAAGCTTCAAAAATTACCTGTCCTGTTTTAGTTTTAAGTGTTTTAAAAAATGTACATCTTAATGAATGGAAATTAAATAACTTAATTAGAATGACTTGTACAAACTATGCAAACTGTCATTTTGTAAATCTCAATAACATTCATATATTGAACAATTCGAACATTTGTCAAAAAATTAACTTTATTATTGATCAGATATATTATGAAAATAAATTTTTAAATAGTAAAACTAGGAAGTCACAAAATATAGTACGACGCAATACATTAGTATATAAATCTAGAGTAAACACATACAACACTACTTATGGTAAAAAACAACATACACAACAATATAATAAAAAAAGAAATTATCATAAACAAAATAACAATGAATATCAAAATAATTTGGACATAACTAATAACTCTAAAATTAAAAACTATGACAAAAAAATTCAAAAACAAATAACAGACTATTTTAAACCTCAGCTATTATTTCGTGAACGAACAAAATCAACAAATTAGAATAATACATCAAAATATTGCTAGTTTTTATGCCAAAAGATGTCAGCTGGAAATTGCACTCACTGAACTTAAATCTACTAATAAAGATCCAGATATCATATGCTTAACTGAAACATTTATAGAAAAAGGGACAGAGGCAAATATTAACTTAGATAACTACACTTTGGGAGCGTTTTATACTAGGACAAAAAAACAAAAAAGAGGTGGTGTCTGTATACTTGTCAAAAAAAATAAGTTTTCACACTACACTAATATTGACTTTTCATACTCTACTGATAATGATTTTGAATGTTGCGGTATAGAAATAGTAGATCTGAATATGATTATCATCTGCATATACAGAACCCCAACGTCAGTACTCAATACATTTTTTGAGAAGCTTGACACGTTATTGCATAATTTAATAAAAAAAACAAATAAAAATATTATCATTGCAGGAGACTTTAATATAAATCTATTAAAAAAAAATAAAGAATCGGATAACTTACGTGACATAACATCTAATTACAATCTAAAAATACACTTTAATCAACCTACAAGGCATATGACATGTATAGACAATATAATAAGTAATTTGACAAATGCAAATAGTGAACTATTACACCTTGGTCTATCTGACCATAACACTGCACAACTTATCTCGATACCAGTAGAAGGATATAAAAGCAATATACATACATGCCAATATATCTATAAAAGAGCTTATAATAAAGATAATATTAAAAAATTTAAAAACTATTTAGCAAGCATTTCTTTTAACGAATGTTATAATTTACATGATTTTAATGACGCTTTTAATAATTTCTATGACATGCTTCTACTTTTATATAAACTTTGTTTTCCCGTGATGCGTATAAAGGTTTCTAAGAAACACAAAACGCCAAACTGGATCACAAAGGGCTTAAAAATAAGCTGTAAAACTAAACGCAAATTACAATTTAGTGCCTATCGGGATAAAAACAAAAATACAAAATATAAGTACAAAAAGTATAGCAGAACATTAAGAAAATGCTTCAGATATGCCCAAATAAAGTCTCACACTAAATACGTAGCAACAGCCAAAAATAAGTGCAAAGCTTCCTGGAACGTTGTAAAAAATATCTCGAACAATAATGATGAAAAAAAATATATTACAGAAATAATTAATTTAAATAATAATAAAGTTGACACGCCATTAAGCATTGCAAATACATTTAACGATTATTTTATAAAAACTACCAATGTTAATATTTCGAACTCGGGTTCTAAGGCAACAAGAAATATTGCTGAAAATGCTACGAGCATTTTCTTAAGTCCATGTACGAGTGATGAAATCAAACAAATTATCACTTCTCTGAAGAATACTAGCACAGTTGGCTATGATGAAGTTTCTACGAAAATAATAAAGGAATGCAAAAATATATTAGCTCCAGTCTTGGCAGCACTTATAAACAAATCGTTTACTGACGGCGTTTTTCCTGATAACTTAAAAACTTCGATTATTAAGCCCCTGCATAAAAAAGGTGATCGTAGACAATTAAACAATTATAGACCAATTACCTTAGTACCAATTATGTCTAAAATATTTGAAAGGGCTATGTACAAAAGATTAACTTCCTTTATAAATAAATTCAAGTTACTTAAAAATGAACAATACGGATTCCAGAAGAATAAATCGACACAACAAGCTTGCTTTAATATTACAAATCAAATTATTAACTGTATGGATAGTAAAGATCATTGCATAGTAATGTTTATAGACATGACTAAAGCATTTGACTTTGTTTCTCATAAAATATTACTAGATAAACTTAGCAAAATGGGTATTAGAGGACCGGCTCTTGAGTGGATTAAATCATTTCTAGAGGATAGGATGCAATACACAGTCATAGAACACATCAACTTAAACAATGAATTAGTAAATAGTAAATCTAAAAGTCTCTTAAATAAATTTGGAGTCCCTCAAGGTTCAGTTTTAGGTCCTCTATTATTCCTGTTTTATATTAATGACATTCCAATTATGACTAATTATAAATTAACATTATTTGCTGACGACATAACATTGCTATTTACATTCAATAATAAAACAGACGTGAACAAAATTGAAAATGACATTAATTTAGTACTTCATCTTATAATTCAATGGCTTACATCAAATAATTTAAAAATTAATATTAACAAAACAAAATATATACAATTTACAAACTATAATAAAAAACCATTACAACTTAAATTACAATATAAAAATGAATGTATAGAACGAGTAAATGAAAACTTATTTTTAGGCATACAAATGGATAAATATTGCAACTGGCATGCACACGTAAACAAAGTATGTTCTAAGCTAAACAGATTCGTATATGTTTTGAGAAGACTTGCGTGGACAGTAAGTGCTCAGACTGCAATTATGGCATATCACGGATACGTTTCGTCAATCCTTCGCTATGGACTAGTAATTTGGGGAAATTCGAACCAAATAAATAAGGCATTTATAGTCCAAAAAAAATGTCTCCGAGCCATAGCAAGGGTTCCACCATATGAATCCTGTAGGCCTTTATTCAAACAATATAATATAATGACCTTGCCCAGCATGTATATCTTAGAAATATTCAAATTCGTAAGTAACAACAAGCATATTTTTACCCAATTAGTAGATCAGGTACCGACGAAATTTTTTAGAAACTCGAATAGGTTAATCATAGACAAAAAACCAAAGACAAGTGTTTTCTTAAATAATGCTTATGCAATGTGTGTAAAGATTTATAACAAGGTACCTGCTCACATAAAATCAATGACAACAACTCGCTCATTAAGAGAATTAAAAAAAATATTAATACGGAAAGCATATTATGACATCAAAGAATTTCTTAATAATAATAATTAATAGAACTACTGTATCTAACCAATTACATTTTATTTTATGACATTTAAAGCCTTATTTTAATTTCTTTGACATTATATCTTGCTTGTTGTATTTATGTTTTGACATGTATTAACTATTGAAATTAATATTACTTTGTGATGACTATTACCAAATGATGATTTTAACTAATACTATGTATTTAAGAATGATGTCATAATTAATTGTAATGTATAAAAAATTATGAATAAGTATTGAGTTAAAATGCCTGATTATATTTTTTTAAAGTTTAATATTTCTACGCCCCAAAGGCTGAAATTGTGATACACTCATGTCTATAATTATAACACCTTATATGTACCAATTTCATGAAATAAACGATTCTGATTCTGATTCTGATTCTGCCGGTTCTTCTCGCCGGGTTAGTTCCCGAACCGGTGGTAGGCACCATGTAGTATCAACATTCTGAAAGCATTTTTTTTAAATCTATTCAGAAATAAAACTATTTTTATTTTTTTATTTTTTTTTTTTTTTTTTCCCGGGACTCAAATTAACTCCATACCAGGTTTCAGCAAATTCGGTTCAGCGGTTTGGGTGTGAAGAGGTAACAAACAAACACACTTACGTTTTTATAATATTAGTATGGATAGTATTAAGTAATTGTATAGGTATCTTACTTGAAGTTCAAGATTTCGCTTACAGCAGTATTCATGTAGAAACTGTAATCTCTCAGGAATCGTACGCTTTGTTAAAGTTGGTCTGTGTTAGTCCATACTATGTAGATTCGGCGAAAGTTACTTTTAAAACTCGAATTGCTGTAAGTTATAATATTTACAGCAATTTCTCAAATGAAGACGTAAGGGGATGAAGTGGATAACTGTTAATTTGAAAATTATTGTTTTAGGCTTTTGGATCGATTTACTCTCTTAGTTCTCGTAACCGAGTGGGACGGACGACCGCCACGACTAGCGAGAGACTGATATCTCGTGCTTCAGCGCAGGAGCAACTTTTTACACGCCCATTTGACGCATTGATCATCTTACTTGTCATACAATCAAGTGATCAGCCTGCATTGTCTTAACCAAACTTGGAAACATGTATCCAACGCGGGAATCGAACCCACGACCTCCGAGAGCCACGACCTAAACCACAGGACTATACAGGCGTTATGACGATGATGATGGAAGTCCATCAATTTCCTCCTCGTATTACTTATATCTTATGTTATCTCACTCCGCCGGCCTGTCCCTAGGGCGCGGTTTGTTACGAAAACGATCCGATTTTTGTACACTTTTGTATTAAAATATTTATACAAGGATTAGATTGTGGAATAAATTTCATGATTAGTTGCTCCATAATATTATTATATTACATTTTGATTTAATTTTACCCGATTGTGGAGTTTATGTGTTTGTCCGTATATTTATGTATGTATGCGCCACTATTTAATATTTAGACCAAACGAGTGGATCGATTTTGATAAATGATGAGTCACGAACTCATGAGTCATGACTCATGACTTACGGTGCTAATATCATATAAAAAAAACAATTAAAAAATTAAAGTGGCGAATTTGTTACAGCTCGACAAGGCTTTAAATGAACGTGGGTGACATTGACGGGAGCGCTGCTGGTAAAGGAGAACTGTCAAACACATGTCAAAAATGACGTTTTTGTATGATACAATCGTTTAGTTCCTTTTCTCGCCACGTTCATATAAAGCCTTGTCGAACTGTATAGATCAACGAGGCTTTAAATGAATGTGGCGAAAAAAGGAACTAACGCCACCATCATACAACCCCATTTTTGACAGTTCTCCTTTACCGGCAGCGCCCCCGCCCACGTTAAAGCCTTGTCGGTCTATATTTTTTTAAAATATTTTATAATATGACGTTCACGTTGTCAAACCAAACTTTAACCTTTAACCTGTTTAAACTTTAGTCTAAATAATGCCAAATAATGTATATTATTACAATACATACATAAACTGATAAACACACTACTCTCCGAAGTCGGTTTAAAGTTAAACATAATAAGTTTACCAAAAAAAAAAACTATTTTAACATCCTTATCCTGGGATAACATTTGAAATGTCTTATTTCCAATTAATAAAGAATTATCAAAATCGATCCACAAACGAAATTATCCCCGAACAAACTGAAACAGTCGAATTGAAAAACCTCCTCCTTTTCTGAAGTCGGTTAAAAAGTAATACTTAATAAAAACCGGCCAAGTGCGAGTTGGACTCGCCCATGAAGGGTTCCGCAGCAGCAATAAGGTTTATTTTTATGAAGTTAAAAGGTTTTTGATTTATTTTTATATTTCAGTTCATTTAATGAAAGTTAAATTAAGTTTACCATTTATGACGTATAAAAAAAAGTACTTGCTAGATCTCGTTCAAACCAATTTTCGTTGGTAGTTTTTTTAGTAAAGTACATCATATATATTTTTTTAGACTTATCATGCCCCTACTTTAGAAATTAGAGGGGGGGGACACACATTTTACCACTTTGGAAGAGTCTCTCTCGCAAACTATTCAGGTTAGAAAAAAATGATATTAGAAACCTCAATATGATTTTTGAAGACCTATCTATAGATACCCCACACGCATAGGTTAGATGAAAAAACATTTTTTTTGTTGGTTTAAGGTTTACCATTTATGACGTATAAAAAAAACTACTTGCTAGATCTCGTTCAAACCAATTTTCGTTGGTAGTTTTTTTAGTAAAGTACATCATATATTTTTTTTAGACTTATCATGCCCCTACTTTAGAAGTTAGAGTGGGGGGGACACACATTTTCACACATTTTACCACTTTGGAAGAGTCTCTCTCGCAAACTATTCAGGTTAGAAAAAAATGATATTAGAAACCTCAATATGATTTTTGAATACCTATCCATATATACCCCACATGCATAGGTTAGATGAAAAAAATTTTTTTTTGATTCAGTTGTACCTATGGGGACCCCTAAAATTTTTAATATTTTTTCCATTATTGTATCAAAATCTTGATGCGGTACACAGACTACATCTACTTACCAAATTTCAATAGTAGAACTCTTATAGTTTCGGAGAAAAATGGCTGTGACATACACGGACAGACAGACAGACAGACAGACATGACGAATCTATAAGGGTTCCGTTTTTTGCCATTTGGCTACGGAACCCTGAAAAACGCTACCGCTTATAAACAGGTAAGGGTGTTAAGTTAACTGTGATGGTTAAATCGTGCTCCGGTTAATATTTGGTAATTATTTTTAACTAATCTGTTAAAATTCTCACGATGGTTCATACGAAACTTTTTTTTCTTGCCTTTTCAAGCTTTGAATACTATTCAAAGCATTAGTATCTATCCTCACTGATATTAAAATGTGAATATGTGTATGTTTGTTACCTTCGATCTTCACGCTTTAACGACTGAATTGATTTAGATGAAATTAGGTATGGAAATACTTCGAGGATCGGGAAACGACTTAGGATAGTTTTTATTGCTGAAAAATGAACGAATTTCGCAACAAAGTTACGGATATTTATAGTCTTTTATATTAGAACCTTAATAAATTTTATTATGATAGGTTCAGAAGAGAAAGAATATCTCTCTATTCTCTTTCGACCTCTGTATAATTATTATATATTTCTGTGAGAGTCACCCACTCATGAAAATGTATGCCTGGACTGCTGTTTCGTTTCCACCTGTGCTTACATCCCCGTAGAGCAAACCATTTTATAATAATTAATAATAGGTATTCAATTCCATTCTTCTTTCTTTTATTTTATAACTTTTCTTGACTGCCTAAAAATGTATCTTATCAAACTGAAAAACTTAAGCATTCTAAACTACATTTTAAACCTTATCTTAATGCTTCAAGTTAAATACAGGCTGTATTATAATGAAAAAAACTCGGGAGTACCCCAAGGGTACTTCTGGGACCCATACAAGTTCTAATACGAAGATTCAAGAACTTTTGATTATTATACCTGCGTGAATGCTTGAACGACGAAAGAAAACCCGCCAAGTGCGAGTGGGAATCGCACGAAGGGTTCCGTATCGACTAAAGAAATATTTAACGGAATATTATTCGTGCTGACTAAATAATATTAAATATATGCATATTTAAAGTGCCTTTATGTGATATAGTGATGAGCAAAATTGGTCTTGGTCTTGCAAAAAATGCAACTATGCAAGAGTCTTGCTCCATGTAAGACTATTGCTAAAAATTTTAACTTAGTCGCTCGGCCCTGTTACGACAAAACAATGCAACCCGGGTTACATCGTTTTGTAATAATATAGTCTAAATTTATCTACTTAATGTAAGCTTTGTATTGATCGAACCCAAAAAATTGAGGACAAGTTTTTAACCGAAATATTCCATGTATAATTTTGCTGTAACCCAAAATATGGATGAAATATTTCTGCAAAACACTGTAAGCCACCCGGCTTACAGCGTTTTGCAAAAATATGAAATATTGCAGCGTTTTTTACCCGTAGTAGGATAACAATCGCCCAAGTTTGAGCTTATTTTTAATTTTGCAAAACGCTGTAAGTTGAGTTTGCCCCTTAATATTTTATACTTTCACATGTTTTTATAGTATTTTAAGATAATTAAAAAACATACGATAAAATAATGTTCTAATGAAAATTTGGAAATATTATAAGTAATCAGCTCATATAGAAACCATGTACCTATCTACACTGGATAAAATTTGGTAACGAGCTTAAGTTATAAAAATTTAAACTCATTTTTTGAAAGTTGACGTGTTACAGGATACAGCGTTTTGTCGTAACAGGGTAGCGCAGTGACTATAAAATGAGATAAAATATTTAAAACATATAGATATATGTTTTAAATATTTTATCTCATTTTATAGTAAGTAGTAGATACTTAACATGAATTTCAAGTTCTTGTGATACAGCCTGGAAACAGGCAGACGAACAGGCAGCGATGTGTAAGTAATTTTTACCCTTTGATTATGTTACCACGCATTTAAACTAAAATTTGGGAATATACGTGGCGACCGAAAAGGAAGATCTTCCAACCGAGAGAGAATCCGAAAATCCGGATTTTTTAAAATAAAATAAATCGGCCAAGTGCGAGTTGGACTCGCCCATGAAGGGTTCCGCAGCAGCAATAAGTTTTATTTTTATGAAATTAAAAGGTTTTTGATTTATTTGTATATTTCAGTTGATTTAATGAAAGTTAAATTAAGGTTTACCATTTATGAAGTATAAAAAAAACTACTTGCTAGTTCTCGTTCAAACCAATTTCGCATCTATCTTGATCTGTGTCTGTGGCAAAAAGTGTCGGTCATAATGTGTCGTTACAACTTTTTCCGTCTAGCCCCCTTTCGCTTCGCGCGATAAGGAACTTCGTTCCAAAAAAAAATTAAAATTTCAATAGTATAACTCTTATAGTTTCGGAGAAAAGTGGCTGTGACATACGGACGGACAGACAGACAGACATGACGAATCTATAAGGGTTCCGTTTTTTCCATTAGGCTACGGAACCCTAAAAATACTCTAGAAGAAACCTGAGGGAAAGTTCTTAATTTTCAAAATTTTCATTTTTCTTAAGGACTTATTTCAGCTAAAAGATCAGCGTATGCTGAGTTGGCTCCCGACTTTTCATTATTATTTTCAATTCAAGAGTCATTCTCTTAACAAGTTAAGATAAGATCATATAGCTAGTCTAATAATTTAGGTTTGAAAATGTTTTTTCGGGAAAATTAAAACGTTTACAAAAGTTTTGAAAAATGTTTGCAAGACCAAGACTTTTTGCAAGACCAAGACCAAGACCAAGACCAGACAGATTTGAGCAAGACCATGACCAAGACTGGTCGAGTCTTGGTCTTTGTCTTGCTTTGCTCATCACTAATGTGATGCCATTTTTGATTTCGAGTAATAATAAGCAAATAATATTATTATGTCTAAATGTGCTTGGGCTCTTGAATTAAAGGTTAATTAAGGAATTCCGTAACGAAAATAAACATAACACCCCCCACTTCGACCGGCACAGCACCGGTGCGGCGTTGAAAGCCGTGCATCGACTAACGTCGTTTTAGTTCGGCAGACTTCAGCACGGTGTTTGTGTGCGTGCGACTAGACATATGCGAATTATAATTATTGCACATAAGGTGATAAAAAATGCTATCAATAGCTTTACCGCGGCAGTCCCCGAGTGCCACACGTATTTTAAGTATTTGTTATAACGGCATCAGAAATACATACCTAATTTGTGAAAATTTCAACTTTCTAGCTATCGTCGTTTCGGAGATACACAGACAGACAGCGAAGCCGTAGTATTAGGGTTCCGTTTTCACCCTTCGGGTACAGAACCTTAAAAAGTATTTCTTAGAGCGATATCATATAAATTATAGATAAAATTGTTTCTCAACATCTAGAATTTATATCACATCGTTGCCCCTCTTTACATATTCCATCTAAAATGTGTAATATTCTGCACGAATTCTGTCCCTCGACCTTGGGCGCCCTTTGACTCAAAGGGCCCGCCTAATTACTTTACTTAAAGCGAAATAAAACTCCGAAAGTCCCTTAGCCCTTCAACTTAGCATGTTAAGTTTAGTGTACTGTGTATACTTATACTGTATTTTACCTCTTGTAGCTTAGAGCGTGGCTCTCGACTTGGAGGTCGTAAGTTCGATTCCCGCTTTGGAAAGATATTTAAGGCCTATTATAAAAATGTTTAATCCGCGGGGATTAAACATTTTTACCTATTTGTGGTCCAGTGGTTTAGAGCGTGGCTCTTGACTTGTAGGTCGTAGGTTCGACGCCCGCAAATCCGCTGCGCCAAAATTTGTTTATCGCGCAGGAACCGTATATTTTTCCGGAATGAAAAGTATCCTATGTCCTTTTCTGAGACTCAAAGTACCTCCATACTAAACTTCAGCAAAATCGCTTCAGCGGTTTGAGCGTGAGAGGTAACAGACAGACAGACACACTTTCGCATTTATAATATTAGTATGGATTATGTCTGTATTATACCCATAAAGTACCTAGCGGAATAGGGCAACAATCTCGAGCTGTCAAACGAAACCGAAATTGGTTTACATATGTGTGTAAAAATATGTGTACGTATACACACACACAAGCGTGATTGAAAATGAATTCTATGAGATTATATTGTCAACGTGCCGATAAGTGCCGACTGGACGTCAAAATAAGAGTTCTGCTGTCATGTATCACACGTCTCTTTTTACCACGCAGTGTTACTGATAGTGACATCTCGCTTGCTCAGGCCTTTGTTTCTCTATTCCGCTAGGTATATTAACTTTATGATTAAACCATAGAATTTAAACTCTACAAATAGACATCGCATTATAATATGACTCTGGACATTTTTATTTTATTATGCATGCCATTTCTATGGTATTATGGTGTCCCCCTGTCCATATAAAACGCAGACACCCATAGAAATGTACAAACTGTCAGACAATATGTTTTTATGGTAGCTTACGAATATGGACGGTCACATTTATTGTAAATACCAATATTTGTAATAGTATTCGCACACCACAGCCTAGGGGTGTCCACAAATTACACAATGTTGATTAATAATAATTATTTATTTATACTCGCGATTTCGTCAACGGCTCAATATCGATAAAACTTTGTCTGTGAAGGGTTTTGGTGACGAAAAATTAATCTAGCTAGGATTCATTTTCACAAAATGTTTTGAGCTATTGCATTTGAGCGCGGCGACCGAATCAAGAAATTGCGTTACGAAAATAACTCTAACACGGGAGGTGTTAGGGTTATTTTCGTCTTCGACCGATACAGCGGTGCGGCGGCGGCGTTGAAAGCCATGCATCGTCTATCATCGTTTCAGTTCGGTAGACTTCGGCAGGGTGCTTGTGTGCGTGCGACTAGACGTTTGCGTGTAGACTAGCAGTGGCAGCTAACTGCAATATCTCTACTGCAGCAGTCCCCGAGTGCCACACGTGTTTTTTTTTAATAGTTTTTTCAGGCAATAAAAATGTGTTGCAGAAATTAAAAAAAATCGGCCAAGTGTGAGTTGAACTCGCGCACGAAGGGTTCCGTACCGTATTATAGAAAAAATGTGATTTTTGTATAAAAAATTGTGATTTTTGTATGGGATTATTAATTTTATTTAAATTTTATTATTTATTATTAAAGTATAAATACAGCTGAGTATTTTGTGAATATTTCAAGTGCAAATCTGTTGTCATCATTAATACCGAGCAAAAAATGTTTTTAATATTTAATTAATAATATTTAAATATAATATGTAAATAATATTTAATTAATTTTATTTTTAGTATTTGTTGCTATAGCGGCAACAGGAATACATAATCTGTGAAAATTTCAACTCTCTAGCTATTACCGTTCTTGAGTTACAGCCTGGAGACATACCGACAGACAGACAGACAGACAGACGGATGGACGGACGGACGGACGGACGGACGGACGGACGGACGGACGGACAGACGGACAGACGGACAGACGGACAGACAGACAGACAGACAGACAGACAGACAGACGGACGGACGGACGGACGGACGGACAGACGGACGGACGGACGGACGGACGGACGGACGGACGGACGGACGGACAGACATCGAAGTCTTAGTAATAGGGTCCCGTTTTTACCCTTTGGGTACGGAACCCTAAAAAATATAGCTTTGCCGTCATGTCACAAGAGACGCTGGCTCAATAAAAATACCGAAGTCTGCCGAACTGAAACGACGTTAGACGATGCCGCGGCGACGCCGCACCGAACGACGTCACGTTAGGTTTATTTTCGTTACGGAATTTCTTGATTCGGTCGCCGCGCTCAAAGCCCGCGATAAAAGCTATGCAATTATAGCTTAAAAATGTAGCGGGTTCAAATCTCAGGCCAGACAAGTTAAACCACTGCGGGTTACGGAGATATAGTTATTAGGCGGCACACTTAAATTTAACCGGTGCGGTATGTGATTGTCGGTTACCTTCCGTTTGCATTGACTGGGTTAGTGTGGAGTCGGACTTTTGAAAAAAAAAATCAAAAAGGAAAAAAAAATTGTGACGTCCAATTTTGGGATGATGGATGAGTAAAAAAAAATTTTAGTGTCAGAATACGTGACCTGAGTGAAAATTAGTAAGAGAAAAGACGTAAGTTAGGAGAGGCGCAGTGTAGGAGAGGAATTGCAAAGTCTCGATTTTAATCGCGCGGCAAGAAGCTACGCTATGCTCCGCTGTTGTTTTTCCTTCAATCGGCATTTCATTTCTAGGGTTCCGTACCCAAAGGAAAAACGGAAAATTACTAAGAGTTCGCTTTCTGTCCGTCCGTCTGTCTCCAGGCTATATATATTAAAAACATAGCTAGACCTAAAAATATTATTCGTTGTTTTTACGTAAGGAAATGCTTTCCCCGTCCGTCAAAAATCTCACTTTATAATTTTTTACCCTGGCCCCTAGGGTGAAAAGTTTTCAAAATTTCCCAAATTGGAATTTGAGTGCTTAAAAGTACAAATACTTCATTAAAATCGGTTAAATCGGCTTGTGGAACTGGCAAAATAGTTGGTAAATGTAGTGAACATTTAAAATAAAAGTCCATCTCCATACATTGAACCTTCACAAAAAATCCGGCCAGTAAAAAGAGTCCAAGGTATATATTATTATTTATATTATCTTTTTGTTACGTTCCACAATCTATGTAATATATCCAAATAAATGATGTATGAAGAATTTTTATTGATTTAATCTTAGTTCATCAATGAAGTTTTGTTGGTACATATTTTAGTAAAGTAAATCCCACCAAAAACATTTCTTGTAAAATGTAGCCGAGACGACCACATAAGGTTTGCCCTGTGAAAAAGATATGAGATCTCATGTAGAGCCAAGCTTCTGAATCTACACGGCCTAACTCTACCGACCCTAACTTTTAAAAAATTTAGGCGGAACGGAGTTGCGGGCATCATCTAGTAATATTATGAAGCCATTGAAATTGGTCGCATTATAGCGTTCTGAGCGTCCGTGGCCTAATGGACCTTTGGTTCGCACTCGTAGAGGGTGCAGGTTCGATCCCGGGTTTTTCTGATCTCAAGTACATAATACGGACGCTCGTACGGTGAAGGAAAACATCGTGAGGAAACCCGCACATGGTTGGTCCCAGACGTATTGACTAGTTCTTTCCTCTGGACTAGGCCGACTATGTTGCGAGAATGCCGTATGTGCTTGGGCAACCATACGGACATTTAAAAATCTTGTCCCAGGCACTACAGTATTTGAGGAGTGGTTACTTTGCTCTGAAAATACTGTATAAATCATCCACAACGGATGCAAAGGCCTAGTTTTTATAGCGTTCTATATTGTTTATATTAAGATTAAATTGGATACAAATAGAATATTGAATCAGATTTTCTAATTCTTGAAGCTATACGTGGAACGAATTTCTACGAAGCGTCGGCCAGAGTTGGCTGACAATGCAATATTAAGATTATCTTTATTTTATCTCTTGTTTCTGTCAATATTATTTAAAAAATTAATACAATAATTAACTTATAATGTAGACTAGACGTTGCCCGCAACTTCGTCTCACATATATTCGTTTATAACGCGGGAACCGTACATCTTTCCAGGATAAAAACCATACCAGATTTTCTCGGTACTCAAAATATCTGCATGCTAAATCAGATTCAAATCACTTTAGGCGCAAATTATTGAAGTTCCTTGAAGCGAAAACCGTAAATTTTTGCGGGATAAAAACTATCTGATGTCCTTTCTCGGCACTCAAAGCATCTCCATAGCAACTTTCATCTTAATCGGTTCAGTCGTTTAAGCGTGAACAGTGAACACACAGACAGACTGACATAGTTTCTCATTTATAATATCAGTAAGGATGGATTGGAAACAGACTATATGAGAGAATTAAATATCATTTTGCGTCACTATAATAGACTCATATCGATTTACTTTCTAAATCGATATTTGTAGGTCAGTATTGGGCCATAGATATCGAGACAAAGAATCGATTATGCTAATTACTGACGTGTGGATCAAAATAGAATCGAAATTCGTTTCCGGAGCGATTAGAATCGAATCGAATCGAGAACGTTTTAATTATCTATCGGATCGAATCTAAATTGATTTAATTAGCATTTTTGAAAGCCTTCTGGTATTCCTATGACCTCATTTTGCTGTTAAAAGTTAAGGTGAAATGGACAAAATCAATCTTACTATTATTTTAGAAATAATAAGTTTTTTTTTTTTTTTTAAGATAGTAATCGAGAAAAGGTTGCCCATTTTTTCTGAAACCTGAAAAAATCTACAACAGGAATCCATACTTACAAGTACCTACCTAGTATTATAAATGCGAAAGTGTAGGTATTTGTCCGTCTGTTTGTCTCTTACCTCTTCACGCCCAAACCGCAGAACCGAATTTACTGAATTTTGGTAAGGAGACACTTTGAGTCCCGGGAAAGGAGATAGGATACTTTTTGTCTCGCAAAATATACGGTTCCCGCACAATAAACGAATTTTAGCGCGAAGAAGTTGCGAACGTCATCTAGTTAAATATTTCTGCATACCGATAAAAGACGACATTTACAAGGGAACTTTGAACTAGTAGTAACATAACAAAAATGTGAAGTCTGAAATTGACAGCGTATCACGTTAGGCTTTCTGAGTTCTGACCATGGGCAGAGTAAACAGCGGGGCTAAAATGGTAACATTTAGCAATTCCTCTCAACCAATTCACAAAATGAATTGTCAAAACTGTCAAACTCACGAATGTCAAATTAGTACGAATTTTGACATCTGAATTACAAACAGAGTGTCAATTTTGCGTTTTTTAAAAAATCAATCATATTATGATTCATAATATGATTCTCCAAAGCGACCATTTTAGCCCCGCTGAACTAACGAGTAGGCCGACTCAGAAGAGATCTTGAAATTTATACGTTTGACGTATTATGTCATATCGGCCGGCGCGCGCCGTACTAACGTATTACTAAGCATTGTGAAACATGTTGAAAGTGACAGTCGCGCCCAACTCGCGTATATTCCCCCATTTGTTTGAAATCGAGGTACTGCTTAGTTCTGTCTTCTTTGCGATGGGTCAAATAAACATACGTTGTTTTAATTAACCTCTACAGTTCAAATGAAAAGAAACTAAAAGTTTAATAACTAGGAATCGTTATTATTGTTGTGTATGCGCATCGACAGTGTTACAATTGTCAATTACAATAAATCAGTTCACGCTCGACTCCCGTCTTTCATTGACGTGTCCCGAGATATAACACTGGCGACGAGGCCTACCTAATCGCGTGCGAACTTATTAAATTCACAATGCCTATCGGCCGTATTGAGCCATTTCTTGTTGAAAACAATAACTGGGACGCTTACATTCGTCGAGTTAATCAGTTTATTGCATTAAACAATATTGGTGACGAATTAAAAGTTGCAACCTTAGTGACGGTAGTTGGTGCGCAATGTTACGAATTGATGTGTGATTTGTGTGCTCCTGACACTCCGGAGTCGAAAACCTTCGATCAATTGGTGGCGTTGATGAAGGAACATTTCGAGCCCGATCGATCGGAAATTGCTGAGAGGCACATATTCCGTCAAAGAGTGCAACGTCAAGGTGAGAATATTCGAGAATACCTACAAGCGCTAAAACATTTGGCGAAGACTTGCAACTTTGGCACCTGTTTGGAGGTGTGTTTGCGAGATCAATTCGTATCGGGACTACTCAACGAAGACATGAGGTCGAGAATCTTCGCCGAGAGGGGTGTGAGCTACAAGCGGGCCGTGGAGTTGGCGCAGGCCCTGGAGGCGGCGGAGCGGCACGCGGCGACGGCGTGCGCCTCGGCCAGCTCGAGCGGCGCCCTGGCCAGCTCGCGGCAGAGCCTGGCTTCCCCGGACGACGACGGCTTGCATCGGATTGGGACGGCGGCAGGCGGTGCACGAGCTTCGGCCAGGGGCGCGCGGTGCGGCACCGGCGGCGGCAGCGGCGGCGGCGCGGGCGCAGACCGGGCGCAGCGTACGTGTTCGCGATGTGGTAAAAGTGGTCATTCGGAAGGCAAGTGTCGGTTTCGTAATTATAGTTGTGACTCCTGTGGTGAAAAGGGCCATTTGAAAATAGTGTGCAGGAAGAACAGAAGCGAGAGAGAATATAAAGGTCAGTTTTTTTTAAATGATTCGGACTCGGATGAAGACAGTTGTAACTTTTATAATTTAGTGGTCAGTAATGACGGCGACGGGCCGTATTATGCCGATTTAAAGGTCGAAAATATCGAGTGTCGATTTGAGATCGACACTGGTAGTAAAATTTCTGTAATTTCAAAAAAATATTATGATAAGTATTTCTCAAATATTCCTATAAAGAATAAATTGTTATCTTTAAAATCATATACGGGCGACGTCATCGAAACATTAGGGTACATCGTGGTTAACGTAATTTGTGGTAAACACAGCGCTAGACTAAACCTGTTCGTTATCGATAACGGCGGGCCGCCCTTAATGGGTCGCGTTTGGATAAAACATTTAAAACTTGCAGTAGTGGAATGTTATAACTTAACAGATGATGATTTGGTGGCGTCGTCGTTGCGGAAAGAATTTCCGAAAGTATTTTCTGAAGGTCTCGGTACTTTCAAAACTAAAATTCAGCTGCTGCTGAAAGATGATAAACCGATTTTTGTTAAGGCGAGGACGTTACCGCTGGCGTTACGGCAACCCGTCGAACAGGAACTCGAACGGTTACAGCGCGAGAATATTATTTATAAAGTAGAGAGATCCGATTATGGTACACCTATTGTTCCTGTCATTAAAGCTAACGGTTCTATTAGGTTGTGTGGGGATTACAAAATCACCATCAATCCTTTATTAAAAGATTATCACTATCCGCTGCCACGGATCGAGGATCTGTTCGCTGTTCTCGGAGGGGGGGAGCAGTACACTAAATTAGATTTGACTAATGCGTTTCAACAATGTATTTTGCATGAGGAGTCGCAACCGATGACGGCAGTTACCACTCATATAGGTACGTTTGTGTATCGTCGAGTACCGTTCGGAATTAAATGTATACCTGAAAACTTTCAGAAGATAATGGAGGAGACTTTAAACGGGTTGCCGTCGACGGCCGTCTTCGCGGACGATATTTGTGTAACCGGGAAAGACAAGGCCACGCATCTCAGGAACTTGAAAGCTGTGTTACGTAGGTTGCAGGATAATGGTTTAAAAATTAATTTTGCTAAATGTCAGTTTTTCAAAAATAGTGTTACTTATCTCGGTTATAAAATAGATAAATTTGGATTACATACAGACAGTAAAAAAATCGAAGCTATCGTTACTGCGCCCGAGCCTACGAACGTTACCCAGCTTAAAAGTTTTATGGGCCTCGTTAACTTTTATTCTAAGTTTTGTGTCAATATGAGTGACATACTAAAGCCACTTTACGGTCTACTAAAGAAAGATGTGAAGTGGGCCTGGACGAACGAATGTAGCAAATCTTTTAAAAAAATAAAAAACGTGTTAAGTAATGCTCCCGTTTTGACGCACTACGATCCTAGTTTACCGTTAATTTTATCAGTGGACAGTAGTGCGTACGGCGTAGGTGCGGTGCTGACTCAGCGGAGCGCGGACGGCACCGAGCGGCCCGTGTGTTGCGCCTCGCGAACTCTCAACGCGGCCGAAGTCAACTACTCGCAGATAGATAAGGAGGCGTTAGCTATCATATTTGGTGTTACGAAACATCACCAGTATTTGTATGGGCGGCATTTTACGCTGCGGAGCGATCATCGTCCTTTGAGTTACATTTTTGGCGATCGCAAGGGCATCCCGGTGACTGCCGCTAGTCGAATACAGCGATATGCGGTCAAGTTGTCCGCATATAATTTTAGTATCGAATTTATTTCCTCGGAAAAAAATTGTTTTGCCGATGCTCTCTCTCGTCTTCCTCTAAAGTTAACTTCGGGTCAACTCAGAGGTAACGACGACCGATGTAGTTATTTAAATTTCGTGCAAGATAACTTTCCGATCAGTTTTAAAGATATAAAAATTGAAACTAGGAGAGATTCGCTCCTGAGTAAAATATACGGTTACATAATGTTTAATTGGCCCGACACGCTAAAAGATAAAATAGAAAAAATATACTGGGATAGGAGACATAACATGCATATCGATCGAGGTTGCATACTCTGGGGTTATAGGATAGTCGTACCTACGTCGCTGAGGTCCTCAGTTCTGAGAGAGATTCACGACGGGCACCCGGGAGTAGTCAAAATGAAGCAAATCGCGCGGAACTACGTATGGTGGGAGAATCTAGATTCGGATATCGAGCAAGTGGCGCGGGAGTGCGTCGCGTGTAGGCAGCTGCGAGCTGCGCCTCCTGCCGCACCGCTGCACTCGTGGCCATGGCCAGCCGAGCCTTGGTCACGACTGCATGTCGATTTTCTCGGTGCGTTTAACGGTTGCTATTTCCTCGTCGTCATAGATGCCCATTCGAAGTGGATAGAGGTCGAAAAGGTCACTTCGACGTCGGCGAGTGTAGTCATAGGCCATCTCCGTAAATTGTTTGCGCGGTTCGGTCTACCTAAGCGACTCGTCAGCGACAACGGCCCCCCATTTTCGTCTTTCGAATTCGCACAGTACCTGGAACGGAACGGCATCAGACATACGTTAATACCGCCGTATCACCCTTCCAGCAACGGGGCAGCCGAAAATGCGGTCAGGTCAGTCAAGCGGGTGCTTAAAAAGGCGCAACTCGAGAAGGAGGACTACAATACAGCCCTTAATAGATTTTTGTTCACGTACAGAAATACCGAACAGAGTACGACGGGCCGCGAACCGGCTGTAGCGTTGTTAGGTAGACGGCTCCGGGGACGCCTGGACCTGCTGCGGCCCGACGTCGCCGAGCACGTGCGCGGCGGTCAGCTGCGGCGCGAGTTCGCCGACGCCGCCGCCCGCCCGGTAAGGGTGCTGGCCCCCGACGAGCCGGTCATGTTACGCGACTACACCAAGACCGATCGTAAATGGACCGAGGGTGTCGTGATGGAACGGAAGGGTCCAGTTTCCTATTCGGTCAAGGCGGATGATGGTCATATTCACAAACGGCACATCGATCAGCTACAAACTCGTAAGTCACGTCACTCTTTAAGTAAAATTAGTAGGCCGCCGATGGACCGAGATCAGGTTTTAGTCGATGAAAATAACGTAGAATTGACGGAAGCTACGCGTGAGACCGGTGATATAGATGAGTTCTTTGATTGTGTAGGGGAGGTAGGTGGAGGTGATAACAGCGCGTCGTCTCGAGCGACACCGCCCGACTCACCGTCCACGTCCACTGATAACAATGATAATAATAATCGCGCGCGCAGGCGCGCTGCTAAACATTGTTTAGAAATAATAAAGGACAAAAAATATAATATCTAACAGGCTATCTACTAAGTTTATAATTAAGTCTATTGTAAAACTTCTGTGTTATTCTAACAATTTTTAGATTTAAGTTTACAGTAAGAAATTGTAAAATTTATATAATATTTTTAATTAATATGGTGTAGGTTTATTTTTGTGAATTTCAAAGGGGGAAAAGTGTTGTGTATGCGCATCGACAGTGTTACAATTGTCAATTACAATAAATCAGTTCACGCTCGACTCCCGTCTTTCATTGACGTGTCCCGAGATATAACAATTATAATTAATACTAGCTGTGCCACCCGGTGTTACCCGCGGTTTAAGTGATATATAATAAAAGACTATGAAAAGTACTAATAATGAGTCAAAACGGGACGATAATATATGGTTCTATAATGGTTTGTGGTAGTGATGATGATGATGATGAATGTAATTTGCATAGTAGCATATGCTTTCCGTTCTTAAAACAACGTCGAAACTCCCAAAATTGTATCTTTAAAGAGTCAGGAGTTCTCTCAGCACCTTCCGAACTACGGTATACCTTGGTGCAAAATCTTGCTTGTTGGTAGCATATGCTTAGAATACTGCTCACGAAACCGAAGTCACCACATGTTCCCAAATAAATTTTGAGGAGTTCCGTCGATTTCTTATGGATCCCTTCATCAGGTCACCACTTTCCATTAATATGGTACCAAATTAGGATGATAACCTATACACCAAAAGAAAAATTTTGAAAATCGGTTCACAAACGGCGGAGTAATCGTTGAACATAAAAAACGAACATAACACCTCCTCCATTTTTAAAGTCGGTTAAAATTGTAGCCTATGTGTTATTCTGATGTATAAGCTATATTATTATAAAGTTTCATTAAAATCCGTTCAGTAGTTTTTGCGTGAAAGAGTAACAAACATCCATACATCCATACATACATACATACATACATACATACATACATCCAAACTTTCGCCTTTATAATATTAGTAGGACCACTAATTGGTACTACTAATATATATTCTGTGGTAGGACTAGATGACGGCTGACGCCCGCAACTCCGATACGCTTTATTGCGCAGGACAGACAGACGGACAGGACAGACATACATACTTTCGCATTTATAATATTAAGGCGAGGTAGTCCCTAAAATTAGCAGGTCGATGTCTGTCAGTACGAATATCGACGTAAAGGACATTAAAATAACATTCATATCAGCGCGCCTTGTACAGTGGCGGTTACGACGCTCGCCGCGTCCTTGATAGGGCGAAATAGGAGAAAAAAACCTTTTGTTTTTAGTATTACACAAATCAAATATATCAAATGGTTTAGGTTATGTTATGCTTATGACAAATGTACTACATTTTTTTTCTAGAAAGTGTGTAATTTAGCCATAAAATGAGTTAATTATGAAAAAACAGCGTTAATAATAGTCATCTTTGAGATTTTTTTCTATCGAGCAGAATTTTTCAAATTGTGTACTGATATATTTATTCGTATAGTAAATTTTCTCAATTTTAAAACAGTACTTTTTCATACTTAAATAATGACATTTCCTATAGAAAAAACATTATTAAAAAAAACCCATTTTACGTAGTTACAACTATCTATCACTTGATACTTTTTTTTTCTTTAGTAATCATGTGGTAAACATCTTTGACTGTATTTAGTGAAGTGCAAACAATTTATCGACAAAAAACCGGTAAGTATACACGTGCGAGAGTCAATGCTCCAATCTAAATGAATTATATACTTCACTAAATTATGTTCTGTTTAGACTCATGCCGTCTTGATGAGTAGTGTTGTGCCATGTCGATTATATCGATGTTTTTTTTAATATTTTATATTTTTTGACTTTATATTTTCTTGCATATAGGAGGAAGAAAAAAATGTAGATGAGCGAAATCTAATTTTATTTTACTTATTGTGTAAGTTGAAAAAGTCTTAAATAGTCCATAGGGGGTTGAGAGTTTTAAGAGATCAGGAGCCATGTAGTATGGACAAAGTAAAAAATAGAAACTCTGGCAAATTATAAAAATAAGTGACAAATGTAAAAAAAAAAACAGTTTGTCTAATATTCCCTCGAAAGAAACCATGATGGCTATGCTAAGCTTTCTGCTGCCAACAATAAATAAGTCACACCTTCGTCATAGAGAGTTGACAAAATATGAGTAAATTGCTTGTATGTCAAAAATGTATGTTTCCACTTTAATTTGTAAAGTAGAAATTAATGTGGTGGTACACCTAGTGTTACAATTCTCCCACAGCAGAACTAAAAATTAAACCTACTCATTAAGCTCTTTTGCCTGCATGCTTCCTATAATAACTCGCATTCTATCGATACATTGATACAATATTATCTTAACTGGAAGAGATTGCTTAACGCAATTGCTTAATACAGGTTAACTGGAAGAGATTGCTTATTAGCAATAAGTTCGCCTTTTGTGCATCATTATACATGTTGTTTTATGTAAAATTGTTTTTATTTTGTATTTTTTGGTGTGCAATAAAGTGTTTTGTATTGTATTGTAATATCACTTGTGTCGTAGGGCTAGGATAGCATAAACACTCTATCATACATACACACACAATTACCCTTTTTATCCTTAAATCTAGCCTATGTCTATTCATTTAATTATACATATTAAAAAAAATCTTTGTTTACTCTATAAACCCAAAACATGATAGATTATTATGATAACATGAATAATGTATTGTACTTTTCTTTTACAACCGCCTCAACTGTGAGAATCACTGACTCTGATATCAAAGTCAGAGATCAACCAACCTGTGACATCTGATTTTAGATCCTAATTTGTGCACAATATGCATTGCCTGTTAACTAGATGTAAGTTTTGGGATATCAATAAACGTATTATTATTATTATTATAATATAGCTTGTCAAAAAAGAGTAGGTAGACGCTGTACACAATTTTGTAATCACATAAAAAACATGAAACCTAATTAAAACGAGATAAAAATGTGCAAGGTGATAATATTTAAAGTGTATAAGCGTTCTTTGTGAAAATACAAAGAGAAAAAAACACCTTTTGATCGTGATTACGTTTAGAAAATTCTGTACTGCGTTTACTCTTTCTTGACAGACTGTGTTTCTGTTTTCATAGTTCGCATTATATCGACAAGGCACACCACTAAACCGCAAGTGTGGCGCTTACGTTACCATTACTGTAACAAGCCGATACTTTCAGATCACATATCAACAACCGTATCGCTTACTCGTTTATACTGTTATTGTTGATTTGTTGCATATCTGTATCTGTTTAAAAATAACTATCCAATTTGTAAGATAGGTACAGAACTAGAAGGATCTACCCATAGACGTTTTCTTTATCTCTTCGTTACTGAATCGCCGATGGAAAATGTATGAAGTTCTTTATGAAGAAGCGTATTGGTTAAGGGGCCTGGTAATAATCCATACTTAATATTATAAATGCGAAAGTGAGTCTGTCTGTTACCTATTCACGCCCAAACCGCTAAACCGATTTTTGCTAAGGCAATTTTTTCGCAGGAAAATGCACGGTTTCCGTGATATCCCTAATTTACGCAGGCGAAGCCGCGCGGAACGTCTAGTGCCTTGGTCGTCAAATTGCGGCCCGCGGGCTGTTATTTGTGCGGCCCGCGACAAAGTAAATTCAAAATTCAATGGTCAACTACACTACACAATGGTTACAATTACACCGTATTTAACGATAAACATAACAGCCAACTGGCCAATTCTGGCCGGTTATTCTTAATGTTTAGTTAACAAATATCATTATAATAACCTAATCCAGTTGTTTTATGGTGTGGTACAAGTCGGTACTCGGTTGGCCCTGATTACACCTACCGAGTAGAATGGCGAGACAATGTTCTCGACTATTAAAATTTGCAGAAAGTACTGTCTTGCCACTACACTCGGTAGGTGTAAAAAAGGGCATTAGTGTAAAACCGCTCTTGGACCGCCCTTCACATACTCTACGGCCCGGTGCTGGCACTCACATTGTCACGTGTGGCCCTTGGCCAGTAAAGTGTGACGACCGCTGCTCTAGTGTAGATACTGCATCGAAACTACATCGAATCTATATCAATGTTGTTTGTTTGAGAATTGTTTACTTGAGACTTGAGAGTATGCCCTACATAATATTTCGAAGGGCGTTCTGTCTCTGTATTCATTTAAAACATCTCTGAGCCCTTGGGTAGGGCTGGCACAAGCTGAAAGTTTCAAGGATGGTAAACTATGATTGTCATGAAAAGCTGCACAATCGACGAAGATTAAGGACAAATTATAAAGAAGTAGATGACGCCCGTAACTCCATTGCGCCAATCTTCTTTTATCACGCGGGGGTTGTTCATTTTTTCGGGATAAAAAATATCCTATGTCCTTTTCCGGGACTCAAAGTAACTCCATACCGAATTTCATCAAAATCGGTTCAGCGGCTTGGGCGTAAAGAGGTAACAGACACATTTTCGTATTTATAATATTAGTATGGACATGGGCCTCTTCACGTCCAAATGCTTAACCGATTTTACTGAAACTTAGCATTGAGATCCTTTGAGTCCCGGGAAAGGACATAATTATATGACACTTTTTACACCGTAACAATGTATGGTTCGCGATAAACGAACCTTTACCATAATTTGTTGCCATATTTGCCATATTAAGCTGCTTGTCTCCTGTCTTTCGGTTTTTGGCAGCCCTAGCTCAGCGAGCGGATAAATTCCAAAGGGCGCGCCTTTGGGCCTCTCGAATTTACTCAAAGCCCTGGTAGAATATCCCATGCACTTATGTTAATAAATATTGGAAGAAGATGTTTTTATATAAATCTATTGAAAGCATGGCTGTTCGTGGTCTTGCAGAGAACCGACGTGGATTTTTGGCTTTGTTGAGCGCTATACCAGAGGAGTTGCAAGTGTAAAGTTACGGTAAAGCCGGCATCGCACCTGAAACTCATCTGATGTTGCGAGTGTCTACTGTCTATATCACCCTCAGACGGTTGGTTTTAGTGATGAGCAAAATCGGTCTTGCAGCCTCAGTCTTGGTCTTGAAAAAAAGCAATGCCGAGACCAAGACTATCGTAAAACTAAAAAATCAAATCCAAGACCGAGATCAGGCAGATTTGACCAAGTCCAAGACCAATATTGTACTAGAAATACCAACCAAGACTGTCTGAGTCTTGTTTTGCTCATCACTAGTTGGTTTCCATCACGTAACCCGTTAGCTCGTTTGCCTCCTAATTTTATTAAAGATAGGTTACATTACTTACTAGCTCTCTTTCCTTTTCATTTTTTAACCGACTTCAAAAAAGGAGGTTATCAATTCGACGCGTATGTATGTAATATTTCCAGAACTGCCCAGTTTTCGTATATGTTAGTCTATATCAGCGTCTGAACAAATGTGCCAAATTTCAAAAGTGTATGTATGTATCTATGTATGTATGTATGTTTTTATGTTTGTGTTCGCATATCTCTGGAACTACCAGTCTGATTTCAGTAATTCTTTTTTTGTTGTATTAGGTATTGTTCAACTTAGAGAATAGTGTAAGTTTCATCAAAATCGGTTTAGCAGTTTTGGATATAGAGAGTTTTAATTCTCAATTACGTACAATTTTGAAGTCAGTTTTATCTTTTTAAATACAGTTATTTCTTACTAAAAGTAGCTTGCAGTTTTGTTTCGCTCGCATAAACGCAGTATCCCGGAGTAATTGCACATTTTTCTGTGATAAAATGTATTGTATGTCCTTCACTGTGATCTACTCTATATTTATGCCAAATTTCATCAAAATCGGTCCTCAAAATCAGTTTTCGGAGCCTTTTCGAGTCAAACAAACAAAACTTTTCCTCTATATTATAATAATAATAGCTGTCCTGGCAAACGTTGTTTTGCCATGAAAAGTATTTCGCCCATATTATTTTATTGAAGTGACTTTAAGTATGTCACCATGGCAACGTCCATCGCTATCCCGTCGCACAAACAATGGTCGCCGTCAGTCTCGAGTTGTTATAATTAACTTTTATTAACCGACTTCAAAAACAGGAGGTTATCAAATTCGACGCGCATGTATGTAATATTTCCAGAACTGCCCAGTTTTTTTTGTATATTTAAGTCTATTTCAGTGTCTGAACAAATGTGCCCAATTTCAAAAGTGTATGTATGTATGTATGTATATTTTTATGTTTGTGTTCGCATATCTCCGGAACTACAAGTCCGATTTAAGTAATTCTTTTTTTGTTGTACTAGGTATTGTTCAACTTAGGGAACACTACAAGTTTCATTAAAATCGGTTCAGTAGTTTTGGCAATTTTAATTCTCAATTACGTACAATTTTGAAGTGGGTTTTATCTTTTTAAAGTACTATAATTTACTCAAAAAATGCACTTATCAATATAAAAAGTAGATGTTGTCCGATTCTCCACCCTAGCCGATATGCTCGCTAAGATTCACGAAAATCGGTCGAGCCGTTTCAGAGGAGTTCAACCACGCACACCGTGACACGAGAATTTTATATATTAGATAATTAGTATAGATTGTCTTTGTATTTTACACTATTTGACACTGGTTCTATTCAAGGCCGTGGTATAATCCCAGTTTTGGTCTCCCACAGTATATTACACGCCCACAAGTGGCATAAATGTGGGCTTATCACACAAATGTTGCATTGAAAACGACAGCCAAATGGCACTGGTTGAACTTTAGGTAGGGCATTTTAACTTCAAATTACTATAATTATTAGTTTCTGAGATTGCGTATAAACGGACCTATTACATGTATGTGGGAGAATAAGAAATATTTTTAATTTTAATTTATAAATAATTACTTCCGCAATAGTTTTTGTTGGATAGTCAGTTGTTAGTTGCTGAATAGTCAATTGATATTTGGACAGTCAGTTGACAGTTGATGGATAGTCAGTTGATACATCATAGACAAACACGCCTCTCCCCCACTCGGTTCTTTTCCCCTTCTATCCCCACAAGTTTATAAAAAGGGGATGACTTATTATCGACAGATCAGAAGTTGTCTGATTTTGGGCACGGCAAGACGTTGCTCTGAACTGTCTTTAGAATAACTTGGAAATATATCTGGTAAGTTGTTCTATGTTTATAAATAATAAATTTATAATAATAAATTGATAATGATAATAATTAATTTATGATAATGATGCTTAATGAAGTATATTATACATATTTTGTTTATTTGTGATGTAGTTATTTAAATAAATCGTTTGTTTTATATATTTTATGTTTCTTTTATTTTTCTCCTACATGTATTTACAGACTGTGGCGGTACCCACAATTCGCCTAACATTTCCTGCATCGCGCTATCGAAGTTTTCTGAGCGCGTCGGTATATATACGACAGCTGAAATGCATCACGACGGGGTCACCAATGTGAGAAAATGCGGCCTGACCGAGCATAACACCTCGCTTGGTCGGAAGATCTTCCTTCGCGGCCTCTACGCATATTCCCACAGGACTAATTTTACAAAATATGGATTATGCGCAAAGGAGCGACAAATCAGAGCGACCGCGATATGTCGCACGACAATTTGCTGAAAATTGTCGCTCGCAACTTGATTTCGCTCCACGCAAAAATTTTTCGAGTGTCAACTATACTATTCGCAGTTACACTATAGGTAAAGTATACTATCTTTTCTCGCCACTGAAAGTATCTCCATGCTAAATTTGATCTAAATCGGATTAGCGGTTTAAGCAAGAAGAGGGAACAGACATACATAATATTATATACTTTAGCATATTTAAGTATATTATAGAACTTGATAAATGCAAAATTCTACAAGGTTGTTGCGGGCAGTACGCCCGCAACAACCTTGTAGAATTTTGTTTATCACCCGGGAACCCTACATTTTTCAGGATAAAACTATAATGTTTCCTTTCCCGCAATTTAAGGTTTCTCGATGTTAAATTCAATCAAAATCGGTTAAGCGGCTTAAGCGTAGTGGATTTATTTCTGTTATATCATCTGTCGCCATTTTGAATGCTCGTCGTGAACAAAATGGCCGCATTTATTATATCACATCCCTAATGTCATAATTAATAAAATCTTATTCGAAAAATGTCGGCTATTCTCTGCACGTGATCTAAATAGAAATGTTGTGGCAAGTTATGTTTTTATTACAACTGTTTTGCTGTGTTTACCACAATAATTATGAAGCGTTTAAACCTGGAATTTAATTTTCAGTTGCTGAATAGTTGGCGGCCGCACGACTTTAAGATTGCTTGGTGAAACTGGAGGACAATAGCATGTCGACTATATCTATCTATTGAACGATTTAAATGCGAAAGTGTGTCTGTCTGTTACCTCTTCACCCTCAAACGGTTGAACGGATGAAGAAGAAATTTGGTATGGAGATATTTTAAAAGACGGGAAAAGATATAGGATTTTTTTGTCGCGAAAAAATGTTCAGTTCCTGCGCAATATACAAACTTCAGCGCAACGGAATTGCGGGCGTCATCTAGTGTAATAATGAGGTGTACCTTGTATATAAGGGTTTGTCCACACTCCTCCACACAGATGGAGATCTGATACGCGATCCTTTTCGCGTATCAGATCTCCGTCGCGTAGCATCGAATCGTATCATGTTTGCTAGTGTGGACGCAAAATGATCGCGATCATGATACATTTCGTATCATGGTACACCCCGATCGCTATAAACCGCGTATCCGATACGTTTTGTATCGAATATGCGTATTATGATCGGCAGAATGATCTAGTGTAGACGCATTTTGATGTCTGCACTCTGGGAGTTCTTGACTGAATGAATCTAGTGATCTAGTGATCGATACGAGGATCGGCGAGACGATACGCGATCAAGATACAGTATCTATAAGTGTGGACGTGGTTTCTGGCCGAACTGTGGCTCACGCGATAAAAGATACGCTATTGTCAAAACAGGCGTCCACACTTAGGGTACGCATACTCGTTACGATACGCCTAATACGGATGCGACACCTTGATACAAATGTGGACAAGGTTTTATATTGTGTAGCTACCAAGTCATAAAGTAGCATTTTATTTAAATTATTGTCGATCGCAGTAGCTTGCCGCGTAGATCGGAACGGTACCTTCCGTAGTTTCCGAAGATGTATGGCCTATGGCTGGTTTTATCGTTAAGCGTTTAGGCAGAGCCGTTGGAGCGCCGCGCGTTCGAAGATGTATGGGAGTAGTAGTTGCGTTACAAAGTCGCGCGCTTGAGCAGCGCCGTTCGTCCGCTCCGCTGTTTGTCCGATCGTTCGTTACATCTTTGAACGCGCGCGCTCCAAAAGCCTTAAAGTCGCCCGTATACACCTCGTGCACAGGACATTGGAATTTAGATAGCACCAAAAAGGTTTAATACATTTTATTAGATCAATAAAAGTATAGATGAACTGAAGATGTTTAAAAGCTTAAGAACACATTTTATAGACTATTTATTTGCTGTAAAGATTTTACGACTTGTGTTACGTTGATTAAGAAATTAATTTTATTAAAATTTATAGGATAACTTTAAGAATTAATTGTTTTAGGCGTCGTTCAGAAGGCGCGTATTTACTTAGGGTCAGTATACATAGCAACGTGATGAAGCGATACGATGGATTTATAATCCCCGACAAAAATGTTGTTTTAAGTTTGAGGTGTCTGTCTGTTTGTATGTCTGTCTGTAGCATCTTAGCCACCAAACGGATGGACCGATTTTGATCTAGTAGCGAGTGTTTTTAGCAATATTTCATCATTATCAGCCTGCTCAGTGCTGGCAAGGTACAGGGTTTTTTGAATTTCTTAACTTATACACTTATTAGACATGAAAGTATGGTTTCTGTAGCTCCGTATTTTGTACGAAACAGGCAACGCTTTAAGTTTTGTAAGTACTTAAAAATAACTAGGTATGATCTGTGCATAATATCTTAGACTTAGTACCATCTTTAGTCTAGGTAATCTAGTAACTATAATCTAGACAAAGTAGCTCAGAATTTACGCATTAGAGCGCTTAAAGACGAACGGCACGTGTCGGCGGCACGCGTCGGCGGCTGTCGACGGCAGCCGTCGACAGTTTATCACGCTTGCAGTTGTAACGTACCGCGTAAAGGTAAGCGTCCACAGGTCGGTATCGTACGCAACGGACGTATCGCATCAAACGGATAATTTCTTCACAGTACTTTGTCCACTGTAAATACATTCGGCAGCGGATATACGGATTACCGACTATACCAGTATATTTATCTCGGTATTAGTCCAAACAAAGTTCAAAATTTCTGCTTTCGACTTTTCCATCCACACCCCATTTTTGAGCATTCGTTTACTGGGCTAGTCGGTAATCTGTACGCGGCTGCCGATACAGTGGATGTTCTGTGAAAAAATTATCCGTTTGATGCGAGACGTCCGTTGCGTACGATACCGACCTGTGGACGCTTACCTTTAGGCGGTACGTCACAACTGGGGGCCTACCACCACCTCTACTAAGCGACACCTTTTGACAGATGAGCAATATTACTTTAACGTCAAACTAGCGATCTTAAAAAAGTTGATATTTCACAGCGGATTTAAAAATGTTTTGCATTTTTTTTAAAGGTGAGTACGGTGATGTTATTGTAATCTCACAACAAAGTGTTCTGGAAGCATGATAGTTTTAGGAAAGGTCGTGGTAGGCCCCCTGCAAGCGTCATAAACTGTCAACGGCTGCCGTCGACTGCCGTCGACACGTGCCGTCCACTGCCGCCGACGCGTGCCGTCGACACGTTCCGTTCGTCTGTAAGAAGCCTTAGTTTCTTGAAAGTGTTCAAATAAGAGTTATTTCATGTTATTTTGTTACTAGAATACCTGCTGAGTATAAAATGTATGAACAGAATAATTTTATACAGTAACGTAACTTTTAAAAGTCGTGCTGCTGCGTGCAATAAACAGACAATTTTTAAAGGCGATCTGATACTGCATTGTTCTGCTCTGCTCTCTTCAGTTACCGGATATCGCACTTATTAGTACTCTCGATTCGTCAATCTATTATAAGTTGGTCTACTGTGCATAGTTCATATTGTGCCATTAGGGTGAGCTCACACAGAAATCATACTAATGATTAAAGACCATCCCAAGATGCTGAGAGAGAAACCTTTGGGTTCTGTAGACTTCTACTAACATACATATTTTCAAGACTAAAATTAACAAAATCGGTTCAGTCAGTCCCGAGATTTAGCGAGACTAACGAAATTGGATAAGTATTCATTTTTATTAATATTCATAGTTAGATTAGGAGGCAGACAAGCAAAAGGGTCACCTAATGAAAAGCGACTACCGTCGCCCATCAGCAACATAAGAAGAGTTGCAAGTGCTTGCTTTTAAAAGGGATCCTGACTTCTGAGCCCAAAGCTGACACAGAATCCCAGAATTAACGCAAAAGTTTGTCTGTCTGTTAGTCAAATCGGCCTTACATTATACGCATAACAACCTTATTTACAAGTACAATCCCTTGAGCATCAAAATCCTCTGATTTACACCTTAAATCTTTAAAATACCGACTAAGTGACAAAGAAGATTTGCTATATTATAAATTACTTTGTTCGCAACTTTTTGTGCGTAAAAATTTGTTTAAAACGCGGGAAACCTACATTTTTCTGGATAAAAAATATCCTATAATATGTATTTTACCAGGACTCAAAGTATCTTCATAAGTGATAACAGACAATCAGAAAATCTTTCGTTTTATAATATTACTAGATTTTGGCTGTAACTTAAAAACTGTTTCTGTTACAAATTAGGACAAATGCAACATTACCTGATTTTCTAACAAGATGATCCATACGTCGGATGAGCATGTAAAAAGTCCTGTGCCTGATCTCTCGCCAATCGTGTCATCCTTTCCACTGGTTTATGAGAGTAAAGAAGAGAGAGTGCCTCGTGTACTGCGCATACACTTGGGCACTACAACATAGTACTCTTGCATATCTGGTTTCAATGAAACCAGCTACTGTCACCGAAACCGGTGGCTTTTAGATGCCTTAAAAAGCTAGATATTCAACCGCAAAACCAGAAACTACGCGTGGCGTAGGTCTAGATAAAAATAAACACTAGATCCTAGTTCCAGGCATTCTAGACATCAACTTGATTAGAACTTGTTATGTGACATTCCTGGTGTCATCGACTGCGGTACAGACGGACAAACACATAAATATACGTATTGACTGCTTTATTGGAAACTATTAATCCATACTAATATTATAAACTAGACGTTCCGCGCGGCTTCGCCCGCGTAAATTAGATATTTCTCAGACAAATCAGTCTACAAAAAATGGCCTATGATCCTTCACGTGGTCTACTTCTTATCTGACCCAAATAACAGAAAAATTGCTCTAGTAGTTTGTGAGATAAGCCATTTCAAATAATTTCCCCCGTTTTTTCCACATTTTCTTCTATTTCTTCGCTCCTATTAGTCTTAGCGTGATAAAATATAGCCTATAGCCTTCCTCGATAAATGGACTATCTAACACTGAAATAATTTTTCAAATCGGACCAGTAGTTTCTGAGATTAGCGCGTTTAAATAAGCCCTTTCAAATAATTTTCTCCCGTTTTTTCCACATTTTCCTCTATTTCTTCGTCCTTATTAGTTTTAGCGTAATAAAATATAGCCTATAGCCTTCCTCGATAAATGGACTATCTAACACTGAAAGAATTTTTCAAATCGGACCAGTAGTTCCTGAGATTAGCGCGTTCAAACAAACAAACAAACTCTTTATAGTATAGATGCGAAAGTGTGTCTGTCTGTCTGTTACCTCTTCACACCAAAACCGCTGAACAGATTTTGCTGATATTTAGTATGGAGATACTACGAGTCCCGGAAAAGGACATAGGATACTTTTTATCCCAGCAAAATGTATGGTTCCCAAATGTTTCGTACCTAAAATGATGTACTTACCGGCTACCGCAAAGTAGTGCTGGAAAATTTGGGAGTATCTTCTTCAGTGTTTTTCAACCTGTTTGTCGTGACCCCCTGGGGTGTTGCGAAGCTTCTGCCAGGAGGTCAAAAAAAAAGATAATAATTTTTTTATTTAGAATCATGACATACATGACAAGAAATCAAAAGTGGAGGGTCGCGAAATATTATTTCATAGTACAATAATATTTTTTTAACACCTAGTCAAAAAGTGGCACAGCGGTGCTATAAGCGTGTACATGTAAATGCCATTTCTTTCTATTCCTTATGTCTATAAGAATCGTTTATTCAAATAGGCCTTAAGAATTCAACGCAAAGCTTTCAAAATCTTGAATTCGAGAGGTCGGAGGAAACCGAAGATTCTTTGAGCTCAAACAAACGTGGCCCTTATGTAAAGGGTCGCTCACACGCTCAAACTTTATGTGGGAACGTGTGACTGTTATTATCGAATATGTAACGTATGTGTGATTTTATACTGCCCAAGTGTATGCGCAATACACAACAGGCCGACACAACCGGCCGGAGATCTTGTCGGACAAAAAGTCTTGTCAGCATAACAAGATTTTTTTCATTGCGGGAATCGTATCCACGACTAAGTCAAAAGCGGTACGCTTTAGGGCAAAGCCAAACGAGCGTAATTTGTGAGTTGTTAGTCGCAGAATTTCGGTTCGGCAGAATTCTGCTGCATTCAGTTTCATACAAAAGTCCTGTTTGATCCACAAGAGCGTAATTTTGTGAGTCATGATATTTTGTATGAAAATATATTTACGCGGCAGAAATTCTGCGACTCACAACTCACAAATTACGCTGCGCTCGTTTGGCTTCACCCTTAGGCTTCGGCCACACCTACGCGTCGCTGGTCAACTAACGCGAAACTGGTGTGCACACCTGCGCAACTACGGCGCGAAACCGTAGATTATTCCCGCTCTGTCGACGCGAACGTCCCGCGTTGCAGACGCTCCCGCTTCGCAGTCGCTTTGGTCGTGTAGGTTTGGCCGAAGCTTTAATCCACTGGACTTTTTTTTTTTATGAAATAAGGGGGCAAACGAGCAAAGGACTAAGGTGGTGTTTGCTTATTCTTACCAATATTTAATGCAAAAGTTTGTCTGTTTGTAACCTCTTCACGCAAACGGCTAAACCGATTTAGACGAATTTTTGTGTAGAGATACTTTAAGATACGGGGAATAACATAGGATACTTTTTATCCCGAAAAATGTACGGTTCTCGCGCGATAAACTTTCTGCGCAACGGAATTGCGGGCATCAGCTAGCTCTGACTAATTTTATAAATGTGAATGTCTGTCTGTCTGTCTGTCTGTTACCTCTTCACGCTTAAACGGCTTTATCGATTTATATGAAATTTGGTGTGGATATACATACTTCAAAATACGGGGAAGGATATGAGCTACTTTTAATCGCTAGAAAAAACAGTTCCGGCAGGATTTTATTTTATGCTTACCAAGTCGCGGGGAACAATTACGTAGATTATTGTATTAAAATATTATGTAGAAGATTTTTCTACCGATTATACTTTGCAGAAAATACGAAAGTATCAAGATAATGTTTAAATCGAACACAGGATGTCATAAATTTGTCGATCGGTTATTATATTTTATATCGCTTTTTTAATGGAGACAAACGAGCGTACGGCGCACCTGATGCTAAGTGATCACCGATACACGCTTTTAGAGTTCCGTGAGTACTAAAAGAGTAATTAAAAATTGCGAGTTTTATGACGATCTCTAAGCGGGCCCCTAGATGATCAATTTTATTGCGCAATATCACGTATTGCGTAATATTATTGACCGTCTAGGGTTGATATAGAACATCGCGCGCCTTCAATCTAATTGCCAAATAAATTGTTCAATAAAATTTAAGCGTGATATTGCACAATACAATTGATCGTCTAGAGGCCGGCTAAGGCTCAGTGTACGTCGACGCTCAAGTCGTAGGTCGTCGTGGATTCGAATCCCGCTCTGGGGATAAAAGTTTTCAATAATTCCTGTCAGGGATTAAAAATGACAAAATTTGTATAAAATTCCGTGCCTAGTTATTTTGATTAGTACCGTAAGTTATTAATAATAATGATGATTTTATACTAAGCCCCCTACTACTAAAAGTATTAAGGCTGGCCGCATACACACATTTTCCGTATGCGATTTCCTAATGTGGAATTACGATTGGGCATTCCGTGAGACTAGCGAAAACGTTCGTTTTTTTCGCGAACGCGCTGGCTTGCACTTGAAACATATGTGCGGAATTCGTTCCGTTAACGTATTGTGTACATCTTTTCTTGCATTCAGATTTGCGAATACGGAAAATTAATTCGGAAAAAAATAACGAAAAACGTGCGTATGCGGCCAGCCTAACACACCGAATATTTCATTTCATTTCATGCGTAGATGTTTCATTTACAAGGATTAAATATAAAAATTACCGGATTACGTAAAACTCCAACAAAAGCTGCTGATACTTAACCCTTTGAGATGAAGGGATAAATTGTTATCTTAAAGATAAGATTGTCCATACGGGCCTCCGTGACCCTTGTAAAAGATAAGAAAATAGCAATTAAAGATTTATCTACTGGGGTGCTTCTCATTTTATAAGAGCCAGCATTTACGCCAGATTTTTTGAGAGGATGACAACATTACGTCTTTTTTTTGTAAAATTGTAAAAAGCGTAAGATTGTAATATCCATACTAATATTATATATGCGAAAGTGTACTGTCTGTCTGTCGGTCTGTCAACAGACAGACCGACAGACTTTCGCGTTCGACTAAACTATCGGCCGACTAAAATTCTGCAGTCTGCGGGGTCTCTAATATAGTCCACAATCAAATTTTTTGTGGGTACTTAGGGAACTTGTATTCGATAATTTCGACAGCAAAGTTAAAAATAAAAACTGTCGATAAGTTGTCTAAGTATCCTGATGTTAAAATATTAACCGCAATAATAATAATAATATCTATGGACGCTTCACACCACGTCAGTCTGGCCTGTGCTAAGTACCTGAAGGACTGTTACAGGTACCAGACAACGGAAATATATTTAATAATTTTATACTATACATATATTTAAGATTTTTATTATATCATACACATATTTAATACACATTCAGACCCGGGAACATTGAAAACTTTTTGTTCCGTCGCGTCGGCGGGATTCGAACCCGCGACCTCCGGCTTGAGCTGCCACACACTCAACCAATTGAGCCACAGAGGTACTACTAGAAGTACTTGACTAGTTATTAGAGCAGTTATTGAATAGCAATTATTGAAACAAGCTGTTGCATGTCGTCCTTCAACTCTCCCACGGTAGCTTGTACATGTTTCCGGGATGAATAATAGGTAATTATCCAGTTTACAGACTACGACAGCTTTCTATCGGTAAAAGAAATGTTAAAATCGGTTCAGTAGATCAACTGCCCTATACGAGTCACTTAATACTGCTTATGATTATGATCTTTAATGTAAAAATTCTCTTGTCACGGTGTTTGTAACTCGCCAAACGGCTGGACTGATTTTGTTAAAATTTTGTGTGCTTATTGGTTGGGCCTAAGAATTGGCTAGCATATTTTTCATAATCGAAGTAATATTCTAACGTATGGTCCGACAAGGCTTTAAATGAACGTGGGCGGGAGCGCTGCTGGTAAAGGAGAACTGTCAAAAATGGCGTTTTTGTATGATGAAAGCGTTAGTTCCTTTTTTCGCCACGTTCATTTGAAGCCTTGTCGAGCTCTACCGAACCGCGCACAATCCTAAATCGCACAATCGAAGTTTGTTTCAAAGTTAGAGATGAAAAAAAATCGGTCAAGTGCGAGTTGGACTCGCGAACGAAGGGTTCTGTAGAATTATTGAGCAAAAAATAGGCAAAAATTGTGTTTTAGGGTTCCGTAATCCGTGCCCAATAATAGTTATAGCGGCAACAGATATACACAATCTGTGAAAATTTCAGAAGTTTAACTATAGCGGTTTTTAACAGACTTCAAAAAAGACGGTTATCAATTTGTCGCATATGTATGTAATATTTCCAGAACTGCCCAATTTTTGTATATCAGCGTCTGAACAAATGTGACAAATTTCAAAAGTGTATGTATGTATGTATGTATGTATGTATGTATGTATGTTTTTAAGTTTGTGTTCGTATATCTCTGAAACTACCATTCCGATTTCAGTAATTCTTTTTTTGTTGTACTAGGTATTGTTCAACTTAGGTAAAAGTGCAAGTTTCATCAAAATTGGTTTAGTAGTTTTAGAGATAGGGAGTTTTAATTCTCAATTACGTACAATTTTGATGTCGGTTTTATCTTTTTATTTTATTAATTGAGATATAGCCTGGAGACCGACAGACAGACAGACGGACAGACATCGAAGTCTTAGTAACAGGGTCCCGTTTTTACCCTTTGGGTACAGAACCCTAAAAAAGTGAAAATGAAAATAATATTAGGTACTTACTGCAATGTTTTCACGCTAGAAGCAGCACCAGCGTAGACAGCAAACAAAAAGTTTTGTTCCACGTTTGACAACGTTTCTGTCAATATTCTGATATGACGTGTGCAACATGTCGGATTGTGGTCGGGTTGTTTACTGTATATGTTAGTAGCGCCCTCTGGGCCGACTATTAATATATAATATTTCCTATTCTTTCGGTTAGATCTTTAAGAATATTCCTTTGAAACTCTCAAGCATATTCCTACAAATAGCGAAACAATGTTTGCCGGGCTAGGTAGTGTTAGTATGATAATATTTTTTTTTTTTATGAAATAAGGGGGCAAACGAGCAAACGGGTCACCTGATGGAAAGCAACTTCCGTCGCCCATGGACACTCGCAGCATCAGAAGAGCTGCAAGTGCGTTGCCGGCCTTTTAAGAGCGAATAGGATAATAGGGGAGGGTAGGAAGGGAAGGGAATAGGGTAGGATAGGGAAGGGAATAGGGTAGGGGATTGGGCCTCCGGTAAACTCACTCACTCGGCGAAACACAGCGCAAGCGCTGTTTCACGCCGGTTTTCTGTGAGAACGTGGTTTTTCTCCGGTCGAGCCGGCCCATTTGTGCCGAAGCATGGCTCTCCCACGTATAAAAATATTATTAATTAATATTGAAATAGCCACACACAATGGCTTAACTAATATACCTATCGTTTACCGTGCCTAATAATTGTATTGCGATAATTAATTCTATGCCAAATGCAAATATATCGAATGCAATGAAAACAATATGAGGCGTGTAGCTGTAGGCAAAGTTACCGCTCTAGGCCTAAAAACACACATCCATACTAATGAAATTATAAATTTGAAAGTGTGTCTGTCTATCAGTCCATCTGTTACCTCTCTTCCCTCCTCTTTACGCCCAAACCATAGAACCAATTTTGCTGCAAGATAGTTTGAGTCCTGGAAGGATATAGAATACTTTTTATCCCAAAAATGTACGGTTCCCACGCGATTAAAACGATATTTTGGCAACGGAGTTGCGGGCCTCATCTAGTCTTTATTTTATTTTATTCAAAAGATACACCAACAACATATTGTGACAGCATTCAAAACTTAAAACTAATACATTTTTGTTTTATACTAACACAATAGTTAATTACAGGCGTATGCAACTGTTTTAGAGGTGTTTGCTCCTTACATTAAAAATAAGTTTAGTTAAAATGTGTCATAAAAAATGCTTGACTTACTATATTCGATATAATTACTATAGACGAACTTACAATTAATTAGAAAAACTAGTATTTAATTTTATTTCATTATAATTGAGAAAGAAAAAAAAGAACAATACAATTACATTTTTGTCAGAACAACTACAAGTAACGAGATTTAGTCTAGGTAAAAAACAATTTTAAATACATTAGCAATAATAATAATACAATCAAATTTTGTCAGAATAATTACAAGTAACGAGATGTCATAGGTAAAAACAAAATACATTAGCAACAATAATAATACAATTAAATTTTTGTCAGAATAGGAATTATAAGTAACGAGATGTCTTAGGTAAAAACAAAATACATTAGCAATAATAATAAAAATAAACAAGTATGTCAAAATCATAGTACATCAATTTACAAATTGTTATTGGTAGTTTATATTCTTAAGTCTAAACAATATCGTACAACCTTTTCTTGAAATTGACAAGAGAGTCGCGGAAGATGTCGATGTCGTGATGGGCTAGTTTGTTGTAAGAGTCTAAGAGTCGGTTCATAGTAGAGTATTTACCCACGTTCGTCTTAGCAGAACTGGGTATAAATGTTTTTGTGGGGTGCCTGGGAACACATCGGGGTACATATAAGTTGACGAGACCTAGTAAATTTGTTGAGTCCAGTGTACTATTGACAATTTTGTGGAGAACACAGAGATCAGCAATCAGCCTTCGCTGCTCTAGTGAGTGGATTTTGAAATGTTTAATGCGTCTGTCGTAGTTTGCTCTGTATGGACATGATTTGTCTTTATAGGAAAGGTATCGTGTAAAAGATTTTTGAACTCGCTCTAGTCTTTGGATATGCGTTTCATAATGAGGATTCCAAACCACCGATGCATATTCAAGTGTAGAGCGTACTAGAGCGTTGTATATTGTGATAATGCAGTTTGGGTTTTTAAATTCCTTGGTGTTTCGTTTGATAAATCCTAACAGTGACCATGATTTAGCAACAACTTGGTTTTGGTGTTCCAGGAATGACAATTTGCTATCGAGCATGACGCCCAGATCTCTAATTATTGGAGTTTCTTGAAGCTGCTGACCTTCGATAGAGTAACACGTGTTGAGTTTAATTCTTTTGCGGGAAAATTTTATATGAGCACATTTGAGGACATTAAGGGACATTTTATTTTCGCTGCACCATTTCTGGATACAGTCGAGGTCTTTTTGCAATAAGGCACTGTCTTCGATCGATTTTATTACCCGGTATATTTTGAGATCATCGGCAAACAAGGAGGATTTACTAAAACGAATTTTTGAAGTGATATCGTTAATAAAAACCAGAAAGAGTATTGGGCCAAGGTGGGAGCCTTGAGGCACTCCTGACGTTGCAAAAAAAGGTTCAGAGGAATATCCATTCACCGCAACCGTCAAAACTCGTTTCTCTAGGTAGGATCTAAACCAGGAGAGTAAAGGATCGTGAATGCCGTATGCTTGTAGTTTTTCTATTAGTATTTTGTGGTCTACCCTGTCGAAAGCACTGCTGAAGTCTGTGTATATCGCATCAACTTCCTGTCGGCCGTCTACAATTTTTATTATATCGTTTAAGTAACTTAGTAGATTTGTAACTGTAGAGCGTCCTTGGAAAAAACCGTGTTGATCTTTGGTGATTATACCTTTGAAGTAGCGAGTAAGAGTTGGGCAGATCAAGCTCTCAAATACCTTCGCTAGCACACAGAGCATTGATATAGGTCGATAATTACATACGCTGTGTCTCGATCCCTTTTTATGTATTGGGAATATATTTGCCGATTTCCATGTGTTGGGGAAAGTTGAGGTTTCTAAAGATTTATTAAATATAATCTTAAGGGGTAGCGTTAGGTGTTTATACGTTTTTTTAATAAAGATGGGTGGGATACCGTCCGGCCCGGCGCCTTTGCTAGCATCGAGCCTTTTTAGGGTTTTGAATATTTCTCGTTCAGAAATGTATAGTAAAGAAAGACAGGTCTGTGGGTAATTTTGTGTCATAATTGATACGGTACTCTGGTTAGGAGTTGGCTCTGAAAGCAGAGCAGAGAATTGGTTAGCGAACAAGTTACTTATGTCTCTACCTGATTTAGCCACTTTATCATTGAGAGTCATTTCGGAAGGAATTGAGTACAGCGATGCTCGTTTATCTTTTATATAGGCCCAGAACTTCTTCGGTTCACGTTGAATAGCATATTCCGTATTAGATATGTATTCTAAGTAGCAAGCTTTCATAAGAGCCTCAACCCTAGATCTAGCCATTTTGAATTCGATCTTGTCTCTGGGATTATTTTGTGCTTTTAGACGTCTCCTAATTTTTTCTTTCTCCGTGATCAGTCTAATTAAATTATTTGTAAACCAAATCGGGTATTTTCTATTTTTTGGCTTGACTTTGGGAATGCATGTATCAATAATATTTTTTATAATTTGGTAGAAAGCAGAAATCATGTCGTTCACGTTATTGTATTTTTGTAACTCGTGACTCCAGTCTATAAGCCGGAGCTTGGCGTTAACAAGATTGTAGTCCGCTTTTCTAAAGTTATGGGTAGCGAAGGTTTTGTTGCATAGTGGTTTTGCTGAATCAAATGAGAGTTCGATGTCTAACGGAGGGTGGTGTGGGTCCAATTTGCTTAATAGTTCACAGGATTTTTTTACTGTGATATTAGAGGAATTAGATAACACTAAGTCTAGGATGCGCCCATTGTGGTTGGTTATACTGTTATATTGTACGAGATTATTTAGAGACATAAAATCTATTAGTGAGAAACCTAGCGTACAATTGTAGTTATTCGTCCATTTACATCAGTTTAATTTTTCTGACAAAAAAAATATAAGTAAGTATTAAACATTTTTTTTTGCTTGTCAAACAAACTAGGTAATTTTGATACATAAGTAATTGCTAAATTGATACTTCATTTTAAGAAAAGAGCATTTTTAAACACAAAAAAGATTACAGAGAGTTAATGAAAAAAATCCCAAGGGCGAAAAAAGAATCAAATTCCTTTATCTCGAGGAAATTAAACAAAAAAAAGAAAAATACGAATATATCAATTACTCTTTGTCAGAACCGGGGGTAATCTATGGAGAATTTTGCCCCGTAACTTGGGACAAACAGAATTATTTAAAGTTCATACGAGCACTTACGGAGTTAGGGAAAGGGCAGTACGTGCGCAAAATAGACTCCAATGTAGTCCAAAAGTGCGTAAAAATGTTTTGCTGTGCAAATCAAGTGAATAAAATGTGCGTAGAAATTTGATATAGATATACATCGAGTCACGGGAAAGGACATAGGATAATTTTTCCGGCAAAATGCACGGTTCTTGTGGGATGAACTAATTTCAAGTTGCGTTTATCTTTAAGCATTTTTTTTATTTGCTCTCAGTTAAAATCACCTAATTTTTTACTAAGCGTGATTTTTCTCGTTTTTTCTTTTTTTATTATTTTCATACAGAGACAACATCATAATATTATGGATTATCATGGACGATGAAAGGACGTAAAAATATCAAATACGCGTTTTCAAAACGCGTATTTTCAATTACGCGTTTTCAGCGCAACGCCTTTACGAAATTGTGCGCAAAAAAAAAAAAATTAAGCCGTAATTGATAAACGTTACGCGCGTAAAGTTGATACATACCGCTAATACTACAATTTTGTTCAAAAACATTTTACCTGTCATTTGAACCTCTATTTCAACCCAATAAGGATCACTTTATAAAACACCAAGGTAAAATTCCTACGAACGGTCTATAACATTGATAATTCGTACATCGCTTCTACCTTGTTTTCGAAGCTCTGCAGTGGAGTGCGAGCGGGACGGACATACGGAGCTTTCACGCGAGAGAAAAGGACGCCCGTATTATTGCACCGGTGGTAAAGAGTGAAAGAGATCAATAATGAGAGGCACGACGAGTTGAAAAGGGATTTCAGATTAAGGTCGTTGTCGAGACAAAGATTAAAAGGCGTGAAAATTAAAAAAGGAACCTTTTCTCGAACTTACGCCTTTTCGCCCCCCCGTTGTTCATTTACGTTGAGCGTAAGTGAAGATTTTAAATACGCTTTTCTGTTTTATTTAACGTCGTAGCTTTTATATTTTATTCAGCTTTTAAGGACGGCCAAATATTGATTTACACTCCATGGACCATATTGTTTGAAAACAATGCTTGTATTGTTATCAAATACTTATATCATCAAATAATTAACTAGGGACTGTTACAATATTTACAATTTTATTATTAATCGACTAAATAAACAAAATTGATTTATCGCTATCATCTAAAAAAAGCTTAATTATCACATTTATTTTTTAATCAACCAACCAATGTATCTCAATTTCTTTCCAAAATATACAGACGAATTTTTCTTCAATTTTCCTACATCAATTTTCCTTTTAAAATACCTAGTATCCCGTCTGTTCGATACTCTTTGTTTACTCAGCCTGGCCGGGCCAGCCTATCCTCAGTTGCCGGCTCGACGTTACGCGTCGCGCGCGTATACCCGTTGTGCACTTACGCGGAATTTTATTACGCGATTTCCATTTTGTGCTTTACGCGTTTTTTTTTCGAAATTCGAATTCGGAATTGTGTGTGATTGTGACGGATTTGTGTTGTGTGATACTGTTGTGTTTACGGATATTGTTGTTGTGTTTTGTTATGAGGGTGAGTTGTATTTTTTTTATTTATGGCTGGTTCGGATATAAATAAAACGTAAATTATTTTAACAGTAAAAAGAAAGGTATTTTTGAGCAAGAATGGCATATTTTCACATTACGATTGTGTTAGATATTAAAACATGACGATTGTTGATAGCCTATTATAACTATATTTAAAGTTGAATATATTAAGTATAAATTAAATAGAAAACAAATTAAATATTCTAGTAGATATAAAATTATCCAACATGTATACGTTGGGTGTCAATTATTTTAATGAAAATTGAAAAAGAAAATGGTTAAAGTTTTTTTTTTTCAAAATTTTATGACAGAATACAAAAATGTAAGAAGGCAATAGCAGAAAAGAATGTTTTTTAAATATTTAAACAGTGCATAATATTTTTACGCGTATTTTTTTAAAATTATCTCAATCATTTCCAAGCGTAAATATTATTTAGGTTCAAAAATTATTTATCGTAGCTTTTATGCGTGTTTCTAAAATGGACTCCCGAAACTTCTGATCGTAAATAAAATATTCCCTAATAATAATTTATGACCAGATAAAAGTGATTTTATCGTAATTACTTTTTGACCGTGGCTTCATAAAAAGGCTTTCAAGGTTGACTATTAATTAGTATAATTAGTATTCCAATTGATATTCGATACTTTATTGGATGGCTAATATTTAAAGGAAATGCCTATGGAACTCTTTAGGGTTCCTTACCCAAATAAATATTTTTGAACACTATTTTTAAATATAATATTTGTTAGCACAATATTTGTTAAGGCCCATCCCCTACGGAGATTCCGTAATTTACCGTGTTTAGAGCCTTATAAACTCAGAATTTGAAAGCTACAAAGTTATATAAAAATACAGCAATAATCTTGAGTATATCAACATTCCTTTCCCCGTTTTAAATTTTCTATTTTTGTTTATTATACTCATAATATTAGCTTCCAAAGTAATACTAATCTATTAAAATTGAAGCATACTTTCAGCATCTCCCTAGTATTTACAAATTACGTTTATTTGAAACACAGGACAATAGTTTAAATTTTTTTAGATCAATTATGAACTAAGATAAGTAAAAAAAAAAAAATAGGATTTTTCTGCGATCTCGGCAACGCGTCAAATGTATGGTTAAGGTCGTTTGCTCGGGGGATGACCTTAATAATGTCTTACTAGCTGTGTAATGTGTCGTTGTTACTATTTTAATTATTGTATGGGCACATGTCTTGCCCATACAATAATTAAAATAGTACTTAACTATTTTTTTCACAGCGCACCCTTTAACATAATTCAAGGCGTGAGTGGAAGAGGAAGTGAGGAGAGTTTTTTTGCTTAAATGGAGGCTTTAGGGCCGGAAAAATTATTTGAAATAGAAAAACTGTGGATATATTATGTGCAGCCAGATATATTAGCTAGGTTATGAAGTAGATAAGTTACAAGTTTTATGAAAATAATAAGGGAAAAAATGAGTTATTGTCCGTATGTTACGAAATGTTACTTTTTCGATTCTTCCACTCACGTCTTCAATTATTATGTATAAGAGACACATACACTGTACACACCCTAAAGTATATTTTATTATCACTTTTTCACCCCTGTTTAGACCCTCAAATGAAATTCATGATTCAGTTAGCAATTATAGTATAAAGTTATCTATACTATAATATTATAAAGCGGAAGAGTTTGTTAGTTTGTTTGTTTGAACGCGCTAATCTCAGGAACTACTGGTCCGATTTGAAAAATTCTTTCAGTGTTAGATAGTCCATTTATCGAGGAAGGTATAGCCTTATTTAGCCGGCTATATTTTATCACGCTAAGACTAATAGGAGCGAAGAAATAGGGCAAAATGTGGAAAAAACGGGAGGAAATTATTTGAAAGGGCTTATTTGAACGCGCTAATCTCAGGAACTACTGGTCCGATTTGAAAAATTCTTTCAGTGTTAGATAGCCCATTTATCGAGGAAGGCTATAGGCTATATTTTATCACGCTAAGACTAATAGGAGCGAAGAAATAGAAGAAAAACCGGCCAAGTGCGAGTCGGACTCGCGCACCGAGGGTTCCGTACAAACCTGCAAGGTTTACAAAGTTTGATTTTGTTACAGCTTAAAGGTATTATAGACCTGAGTATTTGGTATGAATTTCAATTTAATACCTCTACGCGTTTATGAGGAAATGGGTAGTAAGTTTAAAATTATTAAAAAAAAATATATTATGTGATGTAACTAAAAATTTATGGTTTTCGTAATTTTTCCTTTATCTATGCTATAAGACGTTGCTTCGTACCAAATTTCAAGATTCTGAGTTCACGGGAAGCACCCTGTAGGTTTTGATTCCCTTGCAAGTGTCGAAAATTTGCGGCATAAACGGCTGTATCTTTTGATTGCGTTGGCTTAGAAGTTTGATTTTTTCACAGCTTCAAGGGACAGTAGACCTGAGTAATTGATATAAATTTCAGCTTCATACCTCCACGCGTTCCTGAGAAAAAGGGTCTTGACAGACGGACGGACGGACAGACGGACAACAAAGTGATCCTATAAGGGTTCCGTTTTTTCCTTTTGAGGTACGGAACCCTAAAAATGTGGAAAAAACGGGGGAAATTATTTGAAAGGGCTTATCTCACGAACTACTAGAGCAATTTTTCTATTATTTGGGTCAGATAAGAAGTAGACCACGTGAAGGATCATAGGCTATTTTTTGTAGACTGATTTGTCTGTGAAATATCTAATAATTTACGCGGGCGAAGCCGCGCGGAACGTCTAGTAAATTATAATTATGTTTGTCATGTTTGATGAGCATGGAGAAAAACGCGTCGCCAACTTAACAATATCAATGCATCTCACTAGTTTTTTCCTTGAATTTGTGTCACAAATCACAATTCACAATACAAGACTATACGTATGAACTACAACGGTAGATAATATGAAAAGTTTAGAACGGTAAACAATGCTTGCTTCTATAAACGTCATTGTATAAGAGTGTGTCCCATTAAGGGGTTATAGCTTTATGTTTAACTAGATGACGCCCGCAACTCCGTTGCCCCAAAATTCGTATATCGCGCGGGAACCGTACATTTTTGCGGGATAAAAAGTATCCTATGTCCTTTCCCGGGACTCAAAGTATCTCCATGCCAAATTTCAGCAAAATCGGTTCAGCGGTTTGGGCGTGAAGAGGTAACAGACAGACAGACAGACAGACACACTTTCGCATTTATAATATTAGTATGGATGTTTATATTAAGGGGTTATGTCTTAAGGGGTTATAACTTTGACACAAAAAAAAATATCTCTGGATTAAAGAGTCACAAAAACCACAACCAAACATACAACCTCCTTTTTTGCTCAAAAACTGTCCAGTTCCTAGAAATGGCTCGATATCAAGGAGTTTTAAATTGAGTTCTCATCAAACAAGTTTGATATAACGGTTGGGGACTGGTTTTATTTTGACCTGTATCAATATTAAGATAGGCTATAAATTACAATTTAAGTTTGAGCATATTAATTAGACTATATTATTATTAAGTTTTGCTTGATGTTGCGTCGAATAATCCGATAACCGTACATTTTTCCGGGGTAAAAAGTATGATTATGTCCTTTCTTGGGACTCAGAATATTACTAGTTATAATATAGTATACCAGTACTAAATTTCATCAAAATCTGTACAGCAGTTTGAGCGTAAGAACATAACAGACAGACACATTTTTGCACTTTTTGTATAAAATATAGCTTGCAATTCCTCTTGTCCAAACTTGTTGACTCGTACGTCATTACTTTTTACTTTGTTGAATTGCGCATACACTTAGGCACTATAAAATAACTTCTGTGTCTTGAAGCCAACACCGAAGCTATTTTACCAGCTGTAAAAGATACTTGGCTCGTGATTGCTAGTATAATATCATTACTTATTATTTTGGCGTATTGCACACACACGTAGGCACTATGAGATAACTTCCTCGGTATTATGACGCTTATGCTATTATGTCAGCTGTTAAGGACACTTGACCTGTCATTACAGTGTGGTAGCGTTTATTTTCGCAGTTATGTTCCGTGGGCGTTACCGAGTTGGTCACGGAAAGCGTTTTGGTTGGAAAATTTTAACATAATATATTTTTTCGCAATTTGTTTAGGCATTTTGCTATTGAAGTATTGACATAATGTTTTAAGAATAACTCTAGTGGTTGTAGGGTAAAAAAGAAATTTTAAACGCTAGTTGATGCCCGCAAAAAAATTACATTTGTTTATCAGAACCGTACATTTTTCTGGGATAAAACTTTCTTATGTTTATTTCCGACACTCAAGGTATAATAATACATAATATTATAAATGCCAAAGTATGTCGGTCCGTCTGTCGTTACCTCTTCACGCCCAAACCACAGATTACTAAACAGTTACTACGTAACCTAAATAAATGGATTTTGCTGAAACTTGATATTAGGGCGGTAAATTTGGTGCTGTAGGTCCCGGGAAAGGACATATTAGGATCTTTTATCCCGTCAATATGTACGGTTCTCGCACGATAAACGAACTTTAGCGCAACGGAGTTGCGGGCGTCATGCATTCCTTCATATTCTATTTAAAATCCGTTCTGCAGTAAAAGCACAGAATACATATTAGTACAAGTTAAAAGATAGACAAACCCGATCTTAATACTGTGGGCGACCTATAAAATAACCGACAACACGTGGGAGAGCCATGCTTCGGCACGAATGGGCCGGCTCGACCGGAGAAATACCACGTTCTCACAGAAAACCGGCGTGAAACAGCGCTTGCGCTGTGTTTCGCCGAGTGAGTGAGTTTACCGGACGCCCAATCCCCTATCCTATTCCCTTCCCTACCCTCCCTATTCCCTTCCCTTCCCATCCCTACCCTCCCCTATTACCCTATTCCCTCTTAAAAGGCCGGCAACGCACTTGCAGCTCTTCTGATGCTGCGAGTGTCCATGGGCGACGGAAGTTGCTTTCCATCAGATGACCCGTTTGCTCGTTTGCCTCCTTATTTCATAATAAAAAAAAAACCGACGAGCCTGAACAGTTAAGTAATCTTAAACTTAATAATTATCTTCATGGACTATTTAAGACCCTCGTAACTGTTTTTGAAATCGTTTAACTGTTGACGTGAAATTAACCAAAGAATCATTAAGTATTGGTTAATAAATTAGTCATAGATAATAAATTAGTTAAAGCTAACCTCTACAGTGTATAACAAAAGAAAATGATAATACTTTAGGGTGTGTATGTGTTCCTAATATAGAGTTCACTGTGAAAGTAGCAGCGCTGAAAGAGCGTTTTTTTTAAATTGTATAGCCAAGCACCCCAGCGTTATGAATTTGCCCATACAAAAGTTTAAAAAAAAGGTTCTCTTTCAGCGCTGATACTTTCACAGTGAACTCTATAAGGGACGCATACATACCCTAATTATTATCACTTTGTTTTGTTACACTCCCTATAAGCGTTACTTCCACATTTCTCTAAGTCGATGGTATTGATTCGACCGACCCATTCGCGCCGAATTTCGGGTAACTGTGCTAAATTCTTGTTTGTGTTAACAATACTCGCCCACGCACCGCCTACACACATTCTACGATTTAAGTTGTGATCTATCGATCGTTGACTTAATTGACAGATCACAGATTCGATTCAAGACCCGGCAAAAGTTGTTTTGGCAGTTATTTTATACGTGGGAGAGCCATGCTTCGGCACGAATGGGCCGGCTCGACCGGAGAAATACCACGTTCTCACAGAAAACCGGCGTGAAACAGCGCTTGCGCTGTGTTTCGCCGAGTGAGTGAGTTTACCGGAGGCCCAATCCCCTACCCTATTCCCTTCCTTTCTCTCCCCTATTCCCTTCTCTTCCCATCCCTACTACCTCTTAAAAGGCCGGCAACGCACCTGCAGCTTTTCTGATGCTGCGAGTGTCCATGGGCGACGGAAGTTGCTTTCCATCAGGTGACCCGTTTGCTCGTTTGCCCCCTTATTTCATAAAAAAAAAAAAGTTGCGTGTACGTTTGAACTTTGAGCGCCAGCAAGGCCTTTGTAGAGCCCTAGGGCTCCACAGAGCACACTTTGAGAATGGTTGGTCTACTGTAATAATATTATTCTGTGCCATCAGATAAATGAAAAGCCTGAAGCAATTTTTACCGATTTTATCATCTTTTCGGTTTCAAACTAAATTGTAGCTTATGTGATATATTATCATGTATTATATAATTACCTCTTCGTACGGGAGCCCTAGAGCAATTTTTTTTTTATTACTATCAAGCAATTTTTTTGTGGGTAGCTTCATTTTGATAAGACGAACAACATTTTTATCTGCGAAAAATCTTGAAAGTAGTAGCTAACAGAGATAGAAAGGATTTCATATTTTGACTTGATGGTCCTAAAATAAGGATTGTTCTATTTATAGGACAATGTTACTCTTAAATTATTTCTATTAACCTATCAATATACAAAAAATCAGCTTGTTAGGGTTCCGTTTTAGGGTTCAGTAGTCAACCAAGTTTTGTTGATGCGCTGCAGAATCGTGGCAGCCCCAACATCACTCTCAGTGCATTGTTATATTGAATTAATTGAAATAATGGACGGTTCCCCAGGTCTTAGCTTTTTTTGGCCCTAAAAACCACACTTCATACTAAATTTCACGGAAATGTACCTATAGTATAAAGCCGTTGTCGAAATAGTCAAATACAGTAAATATGCAAGATTGTGTCTATACTAATATTATAAAGCGGAAGAGTTTGTTTGTTTGAACGCGCTAATCTCAGGAACTACTGGTCCGATCTGAAAAATTATTTCAGTGTTAGATAGTCCATTTATCGAGGAAAGCTATATTATCACTATTAGGTGGATAGGAGCGAAGATACAGAGGAAAATATGAAATAATCGGCCAAGTGCGAGTCGGACTCGCGCACGAAGGGTTCCGTACCGTTATAGAGCAAAAATAGGCCAAAAATTGTGTTTTTTGTATGGGAGCCCCCCTTAATTTTTTATTTTATTTAAATATTATTATAAATTATTAAAGTACACATATATTTAAGGCCTTTGTGAAAATTTCAAGTGCCTACCTGTTGCCATTATTGATATCGAGCAAAAAAGGCCAAAAAAATCACGTTTGTTGTATGGGAGCCCCCCTTAAATATATATTTTTTTAGTATTTTTTGTTATAGCGGCAACAGGAATACATAATCTGTGAAAATTTCAACTCTCTAGCTATCATTCTTCCGTTCTTGAGATACAGCCTGCTGACAGACAGACGGACAGACAGACGTGAGTCGTAAGACATGAAGTCTTAGTAATAGGGTCCCGATTTTACCTATTGGGTACGGAACCCTAAAAAACTGGAAAAAATATTTGAAAGTGCTTATCTCGCGAACTACTGGAGCAATTTTTATGTTATTTGACACAGATATAGAGTAGACCACGGGGAAGAACATAGACTATTTATTTGCGGGCAATGTACGGTTTTCGTGAAATTCCTAATTTACGCGGGCGAAGCCGCACGGAACGTCTAGTCAAGTATAAGACTCATCTCATAACTAGATGACGCCCGCAACTCCGTTGCGCCAAAAGTGACAATAGTCAGTCATCGCACGGAACCATACATTTTTCCGGGGTAAAAATTATCTTATGTCCTTTCCCGGGACTCAAAGTATCTCCATACCAAAGTTCATCAATCGGTTCTGCGGTTTGAGCGTGAAAATATGGTAACAGACAGACACACTTTCGCATTTATAATATTAGTTAGTATCTTTCACGTCGGCGACTAGTCGCGGCGACTTGTGGCCGGTCGCGGCGACATGTGGTTCAATTTATTGGTATGAATAAAAGTATTTTATTCAAATGACACCACGAAAGACACTTTACACTCCAAATGCTTACGTTTGTTGTTAACTGGAATTTCTTTAACGTGGTTAATTTGAATAGTTATTATGTGTTACGGTGTTAGTTATGTGCTGACAGTTATGTAACGTAAGGTACAGTTTACAAATGCAGTTTAAATAAATTCTATTTGGTTTTAAACGTTTTAAAATTTATACGACAAGAAAATGTGTAGTCATGAAAAAGTTTAATGTTTTAACTTTTTTTTTTTAAATAGTATGTAACATGCAGAGAAGATACTTTAATATAATTATTTTGATTTTAGAACACCTAAATACATTTCATAATTAGAGGCCCTCGACTCCATTCCGTCGAAACTCTTTTCAAGAACCGTATATTTTTCTGAAAAAAAAAACTATCCTATGTCCTTTTCTGTGTCTCAAAGCATCTCCATATATTTTATTTTATCGCCGTTTGAACGCGAACAGACAGACAGACACACTTTCGCATTTATTACATTACTTTACGTATTATTATATATTATTATTATCTATACATATAATCCATATCTATACATATAATAAAACTGTAGAAATGAAAATTCTGTACATTAAAGATATTCAAAAAATAATAAGCGGGGGGTGTTACTACATCGCTATAGAAGCCAAAAATGTGGTTAGTTTTTTTGTCTGTCTGTCTGTCTGTCTGTCTGTCTGTATTTTTGTTCCACTATCACACGAAAACTACTGATCCGATTTGAATGCGGTTTTCGCAGATATATTTGTCTTCTTCCAACTTAACATCTGGTGTATAAAAAAAATTCCCCCCACCCCTCTAAAGGGACGAAAGAGGGGGTCAGATTTTGTATAAGACTTTTGCTTTAACACGAAAACTACTGATCCGATTTGCATACGGTTTTCGCAGATATATTTGTCTTCTTCCAACTCAAAATCTGGTGTATAAAAATCACCCCCCCCCCTCTAAGGGGAGCAAAGAGGGGGTCAGATTTTGTATCAAACTTTTTTATTTAATGGACTTACTTCATATTATTAACTGTTTTTTCCAACTTAACATCTGGTGTATAAAATTTTTCCCCCCACCCCTCTTAGGGGACAAAAGAGGGGGTAAGATTTAAATACTTTAAATGGCAAAACAACGTTTGCCGGGACAGCTAGTTATATAATATGTATATGATTCTGTATATATCTTCATCGCATGTAATGGTTTATCCAAAACGACTTATGTATAGTTTAGCCTTGTTTGACAAAATTTTATAACTACTGAATAGAAACCACACTAAATTTTGATTATAATATCGGTTTAAGTGTGTGTCCACCCTAAAATGACAAAACATCGAATGCGAAAGGCAGTAAGTCGATCCTGCCCTTGGGATGAAAATAAACGACAGCGGCACACCTGTTGGTCAATTATACGAGGATCAGAACTGGTTATTACTACCAGGGGTTCTCGATTCTCGACGATCGAGAATGAGAATTGAAGGCGTGAGTGGAAGAACACAATAACTACTATTTTATAACATACGAACAATTGCTCATTTTTTGAGTTCCCTAGTAAATAAGGAACCCTTATAGTTTCGGTCTGTCCGTCCGTCTGTCCGTCTGTCTGTCTGTCCGTCTGTCTGTCTCTCTGTCTGTCTGTCCATCTGTTTTTCCGCGGTTTTGCTCAGAGAAGGACCTACAAAGCTGTTAATCGGCATGAATGTACATATTAATGGTACCAACAAAATGGTATTAAAAGTCTTAAAAAATATTTTTTACGGTACCTCCCCTACACATGAAGCGGGGATGATTTTTTTTCGCGTCCACCCCACCGTATGCTGCGCTGCTATTTTCACTGTGACCCTTACAGTTTACACACCCTTAAGTATTATCTCATAGTTTTGTAACACCCTGTATTGTTGTATCGACCTTACATAATTTTAAAAGTTACTTTCTGCCGCGCACTGTAAAACTCTGGAACGAACGATACGACCTGCAAACCTTCAAGAAAAGAGCGTATTCCCTCTTAAAAGGCCGGCAACGCACCTGCAGCTCTTCTGATGTTGCGAGTGTCCATGGGCGACGGTAGCTGCTTACCATCAGGTGACCCGTTTGCTCGTTTGCCCCCTTATTTAATAAAAAAAAAAAGTTTTTTAATGCGCTATATTTATAGTCGAAATGAATAGACGAGGCACCGGTCGTTGACTTATCAAGGAGCTGTCGAAATTATTTCAAGCAAGAAGTATCCTAAAACATGCAAACAAACAAATGGAGGAATAAATGGACATGGAAACCCAAAAAAACGTACTTATATTGAGTTATGAATGCTTATGTTCTTTAGATAATTTAGAACAAGACTGCTGCATTCAAAATTCAACAAAAAAAAATGTTTGTGGGCTAGGACAGAAATGCTTAACAACCAAATAACATTTCTCAAATTCATATTTTACCAGTTTAGACAAACAGTAAAATTAGCCACATTTGAAGCAAAATGCTCAAATTTACGTTCCGTCGGAATATTATACAGTAAATATTATTTAGTAAAACCACCGCTGCACCGAGTTTATTCGACTCGAATATGTTTACACTGCGTAAAACCTTGGTTTATTGACCAAATATACAGTTAAAACTAAGCGCTTTAACATTTACTAGTTAGGGTTCCGTACCCAAAGGGTAAAAACGGGACCCTATTACTGAGACTTCGATGTCTGTCCGTCTGTCCGTCTGTCTCCAGGCTGTAACTCAAGAACGGTAATAGCTAGAGGGTTGAAATTTTAAAAGATTATGTATTTCTGTTGCCGCTATAACAACAAATACTAAAAACAAAATAAATTAAATATTTAAGGGGGGCTCCGATACAATAAACGTGATTTTTCAAACATTTTTTGCTCGGTATCAATGTAGACAACAGGTAGGCACTTGAAATGTACACAAAATACTCAGCTGTATTTATACTTTAATAATTAATAATAAAATTTAAATAAAATAAATAATTAAGAGGGGCTCCCAAACAAAAAACACAAATTTTTACTATTTTTGCTCTATAATGGTACGGAACTAGTGTTGCCAGGTCCGATTTGTTTTCAGTCGGTACATGAGGTCAAGAAAATCGGGATTTAGGGTTGCAGATCGGGACAAACAAAAAACATGGTGTTTTTAAATTAGGGTTTAATTTATTGCATTCTATATTAATAGTGCAATCTCAACTCTCTCACTCTTATCCATCGCATTACTCTCTCTCGTTCATGCAATGCGAAGTGACGTGAAGCTGATGCCATTTTGAATTTGAAATAGTGATGTGATGAGTAAAAAATTAAAAACTACGCACCTACCTACTTAAAAAAAAAAATATGATTTTCTTTTTCACTTTTTGATTTATCGGGACATTTGGCGTCCCGATTAGGTATAAATCGGGACGCGTCCCCAGACCCTTGAAAATCGGGACGTCCCGCGCAAATCGGGACACCTGGCAACACTATACGGAACCCTTCGCGCGCGAGTCCAACTCGCACTTGGCCGATTTTATTTTTCTCCTTCGCCGACATGATAATTTTAATTTGCTATCCATACTAATATTATAAATTAGAATGTGTGTCCGTCTGTCTGTCTGTTACCTCTTCACGCCCAAACCGCTGAGCCGATTTTGTTGAAAGGTATTAAGATACTTTGGGACCCGGGAAAGGACATAGTATATATTTATCCCGGAAAAATGTACGGTTCCCGCAAGATGGTTCCCGCAAGTGGCAGTCTTCCACCGTGCGTTTTTCGCGTAACTTTCTGCCGCGCACTGTAAAACTCTGGAACGAACTGTCACCGGCAGTATTTCCGGACCTATACGACCTGCAAACCATCAAGAAGAGAGCATATTCCCTCTTAAAAGGCCGGCAACGCACCTGCAGCTCTTCTGATGTTGCGAGTGTCCATGGGCGACGGCAGTTGCTTTCCATCAGGTGACCCGTTTGCTCGTTTGCCCCCTTATTTCATCAAAAAAAATATATAATCGAATTTTGACGCAACGGAGTTGCGGACGTCATCTAGTACTAAATAAGGATAATAATTATAATATATTCATCGATAATTCTGACTGACATGTATTATAGTATAATGCAAATTCTCGATCATTCGATTTGACACAAATCGAGAACACGTCGTAGTACCGTTCGATTTTTTCTGTGAGAAGCCCCTATTCCCATGATACAATACTTACGGTCTTTAATTGTGATCTACTGTCATCATATTGACACACTTGTGTAACGAGTGTAAAGGTTAACGAGCTGCATCGCCTTCTGGTATGTAGAACTTGAGGCTAACCCTTAAATACTTTTCTCTCTTCCTGGCAGACTATAGAATCTCTCCTGATTTTTTTTAATAATGGGGCAAACGAGCAAACGGGTCACCTAATGGAAAGTAACTACCGTCACCCATGGACACTCGCAACATTAGAAGAGCTGCAGTTGCGTTGCCGGCCTTTATATTTTAGTTAAGACTTTTATGTCACTTACTGCCGCACTCAGAGACGAATATAAATTAACTTAAGGCCAGGTAGTCCCTAATTAACATGACTTTGAATCAATAATAAACAAGCAAATACTGACTTTTAAAAGCCAAAAAAAAAAAATACACATTTTTAGGGTTCCGTAGCCAAATGGCAAAAAACGGAACCCTTATAGATTCGTCATGTCTGTCTGTCTGTCTGTCTGTCCGTGTATGTTTGTTTACTTGTACTTTGACAATTTTTGGTTCGAAATATAATATTGCAAACTTCACTCGATCAAACATAACTCCGAATAGGAGGCTAAATTCGAATATTTTGTGATATTTTTCTTATTTTTCATGAAGCTTATGATAGTTTTACTTTCAAAAATCATATCTACCAAAACCTCATAACTTAAAGAATAATATGTGGTTACATTTTGCATTTTGGTCTTTATCTAAGTGAAAAATGTAATTTTCTCCTATTTCGCCCTATCAAGGACGCGGCGAGCGTCGTAACCGCCACTGTACAAGGCGCGCTGATATGAATGTTATTTTAATGTGCATTACGTCGATATTCGTACTGACAGACATCGACCTGCTAATTTTAGAGACTACCTGGTATTAATTACTTAAATGAAGATTTTAATAAGCCCCGTATAATGTTATCTGTCAAACTCTTCATTAAATTGAAGTTTAATGATCATTAAATGTCTCTGAGTGCAGCCGTAACTAACAAAAGAAAATATTGCACCAATGAAATATAGAATACTAGATGACGCCCGCAACTCCGTTGCGCCAAAATTCGTTTATCGCGCGGGAACAGTACATTTTTCCGGGATAAAAAGTATCCTGTGTCCTTTCCCGGGACTCAAAGTATGTCCATGCCAAATTTAAGCAAAATCGGTTCAGCGGTTTGGGCGTGAAGAGGTAACAGACAGACAGACAGACAGACTGACAGACACACTTTCGTATTTATAATATTAGTATGGATGGATTCCATAGATAAAATTTAAACAGCCAAGCCGGCTTATTCGTGCAAAAGCAAAGAGTTTTCTTCAATGGCAGCTTTCCAAGTGTTGATTAAGTGGTATTAAACTTAACGACCGAAGCGGATCGCAATAAGGAATTAATCATAAGCAATAAGTATTAACAGTAGCAATTGGCAATCGATGACCAGTATAACATGAAATGTGGGTGGCGCATATCTTTAAGATCGGTGGTGCAAAAGGTTAGCGGAGGCATTGGACATAATATCTAAGATTTGACATAATATTATGTCAAATCTTAGATATTACTAGAAAGAAAGAAAGAAACTTTATATTTTGTTAAACAATACACTCTCGCATATTACACATACTAGATGTTCCGCGCGGCTTTGCCCGCAATTTTACGGAAACAGTACATTTTCCCGCAAAAAAATAGCTTATGTCCCTTCACATGCTCTACTCTAGGTATATCTGTGCCAAATAACATAAAAATTGATCCAGTAGTTCGCGAGATAAATCCTTTCTAATATTTTTCCCCGTTTTTTCCTCTCTGTTTCTTGGGTTCACAAACGGCGGAGTAATCGTTGAACATAAAAAAACGAACATAACACCCCCCCATTTTGAAAGTCGGTTAAAATTGTAGCCTTTATGTGTTATTCTGATGTACAAGGGCGTACCCAGGATTTCAGCTAGGGGGGACAGCATACCTGTTTCGAGAAAATGGTCGGTCTGGTATATTGAAACAAAAAATCATGAAAAATTACTTTTATTAAAAGATATTTTGTTTCCAACCCTTCATTTTGCGCAGAGTAGGTGGCTGGGTACGCCTATGCTGGTGTATAAGCTATATTATTGTAAAGTTTCATTAAATTCCATTCAGTAGTTTTTGCGTGAAAGAGTAACAAACATTCATACATACATACATACAAACTTTCGCCTTTATAATATTAGTAGGAAGTAGGATTTTGACTATAAATTCGAAAGTGTGTCTGTCTGTCTGTTACCTCTTGACGCCCAAGATACTGAACCCATTTTGTTGAAATTTAGTATGGGGTACTTTGAGTCCCGGGAAAGGACATAGGATACATTTTAGCCTCAAAAAATGTACGGTTCCTGCGCGATAAATGAATTTAGGCGCAACGGAGTTGCGAGCATCATCTTACTAAGGCTTATAAAACAAGACGTATAGGCCGAGCAAATCTTTTAGATCGTTCGTTAGTAACCTAAATTGCCTAAATTCAGAATTACTGTACATACAATACCGTAATTTTGTACACTAGTCTCGATTTCAAGAATCAGAGTTACTCTTCTGTCTGATTTTTATACTGTGATACAAGTTCCGATTATTCTACTGTATAATATTATACTGTGGTGTACCATCTGGTTATGCGTTTACCATAAAAGGTAGGGTTCAGCTTACACTGGCTATGGAATAAATATCAGGTTCTAACTATTGTTTTACAATCCCTTATCTTCATACACCAGTTGCTTATCAAGCATATTTTAAATACGAAGCATTCTCAACTCTAAGACTTTATCCTAAGGTGGAATTTCCAGTGGATCAAAGAATATTCCAGAAAAACAATATTTCTTAAGTTCGCAGTTTGTGTGGGAATTACTCTGGGATTTCTCGGACGACTTTATCGACAAGTTTTAAATGGAGGAAGGGTTAAAAGGAACTCACAATCATCAGCTCTGTTCTGGTAAAGGAGGTTGACAAGTCGCCATACATTTAAGTTCTGCATTAAGACGCGTGCTGTGCTTGGATAATTTTACTATATCAGCAAGACAGTTTACTAGATTACGTCACGAGTTCTCTGATATTATTATATTCGTAGCTTAAAATTTATAACCTTTAATAATGTGAAGCAGCAACGAATAAGTTAAACAAACCTAACCCGACTACGTAAAAAATATTTAAAAATATCATAATACCTATTATTATAGCCTCTGTCACTTACGGCATCATTACAAATCGATTGACATCCCAATTATTAAAATCGGACCAAGTAGTTAAGACGCTACGAGGACACTTACATACATACACAACCTGCTAAACTCAATCATCCTTGCCGTAGTCGAGAAAAAACCAACAAATACATTTCAGGAAAAACAACAAAGACGCTATTCATTAGAGCAATTGTTTTCTCGATAAATTTTCATGAGTCCCGTGAAATCCCGCCTCAAATCTGTGGAACGCACGGGTTTGGCGTGTCCTAGGATTGCCGATATCCTTTTTTATTTCGATTGAATTATTTTAGTAACTTAGCGAGTGGATCAAGAGATTTTCTAAGACAATAGGTTTAGATATTTGTTGGAGAGTGTCTAGTATAAGAAAAATTTGGTGGAACGACCTCCCACCAATTTAGATTGTGTCACTTTTCCATAAAAACACCAAATAACATCAAACAAAAATTTAGCAAGTGGATTGAGAGATTTTATAAGAAATGAAATCAGGTAAAGTACACTTACTTTTATGGAACTCGTTACCAACTAATATAAGGCAAGCTAAAAGTATTTCTAATTTTAAATCGTTAATTAAAAAACATTATTTAGAGTCACTTCCCAATAATAATAAGACGTAATGTAATAACAATTCTTTTTATCCTTCTCCTTCTTTTTATTTTTATTTTACTCACATGTAGGTATGTTCAGAGGATTATAGTATAATATTATTATTTGATTATTATAGAGTATTTATTAGTTTATAATATACTTATTTTTTGTGTATTAGAATGTAAATGTTTATGTAATTATTAGGTATATATTATTAGAATATAAGTTAGTTGTAAAGTTTCAATACTTATAGTTTTTACTGCACAATATACCCTAAGTTAATCATTATTGTACTCCTATAGATACCAAAGATCGCTTGGAAGAAATTGCTCAATAGCAATAAAGCCGCCTTTGCGTTCTTATATCTTTGATGAATGTTCCGTATTTTATGTTTGTACAATATCTTGAACGCAATAAAGTATATTCTATTCTATTCTATTCTACCTACCTCTTCTAGGAGGGTAGGTATAGTATAGGCAAAATTTGGGAACAATTAGTTTTTTGATTTTGTCACTTTATCGTAAAAACACCAAACAAGAACTTAGTAGTATTGAGAGATTTTCTTAGAAATTAGGTTACATATTCTAGGTGAGTATGTGTGTAGTATAAGCAAAATTTGATGAAGATTAATTCTCTGGGTCACTTTTTCACAAAAAATGTCACCAAGCTTCGTTTTTTGCAGCGTTTATTTATTTCTATTAGCTTTTTATGTACGGACCTAAACTGTTGTTTTGGCGCGTGGTAAAAATCATATCAATCGATTCTTAGATATTATTTCAAAATGGTAAAAAAAAAATTACATCACACTTGTCTCACCACTTCAGTGGGATGCCAATACAAAATGTCGTCGTGTCGTCGATTCCTGACGTCATGAGCATTGACCAGAATGCTGGAATAAATTTCAGAACGCACCAGTTTTTCCTCGAGATAAATTCGTTATGACGTAACAGTGAACCAGTTAAATAAAAACTTTTTAGTCCACTGCTGAAAAACTCACATTTAGCACATCCAACAAAAGGTGCTCGCTCTTTGAACGTGACCGCGTTTCGACGTAAATACTGTAAAACAAACGTTCTTCACATGTGTGATTTTGAGAGAAAAATTCAAAGAGATGTTTTGAGGTCTGTCATTGAGATAAGACTTCGTGTTTCAAAAGGAATGCCCCATTATTCTACAAGTTCAAGTTACAAACGTAATAACGTGGTTTTATAAAATTAGTCTTCTAATATATCCATACTAATATATAAATTCGAAAGTGTATTTGTCTGTCTGTTAACTCTTCACGTCCCAACCGCCGAACTGATTTTACTAAAATTTGGTATGTAGATACATTTTTTAGTCCTGGGAAAGGACGAACGAACGAACGAATTCTGGCGTTGCGGGCGTCATTTAGTTTATAATAGGGGAGTTTTTCAATGTAATGAAAGCTCATTCAAAACTAATGTTAAGAATGCGAGTAGGTAAACATAGGTTCTAATTATTATTTTACTCCGAACCTCCTACTGTGACTCATCTCGTGGCTGAGTTCACAAAAGTAACCCTAAACTTATTCTTTCTGTCAAATATACATCGTGTAGTCTTCAAATCTTTGGTCGGGGGTATTAAAATACGTCACTACTTTGTATCACAGAATTTTAATAAGAGAACCCGAAAATACACTTACACTCCATTCATTTTTATTTTACATTCGAGTCTCCAAAAGCGTACCTTAAGTCGTCGTTATAAAGGTTCTGTTGGAGACAAAACGTTTAATTAAGCGGGCCATCAATAGCAATTACCATTATTACAGGCAAGAACCGCCAATAACCAGATCGAAGTCGCATTACACCGCTTGTAACCAGTTCGAACCGGTTATTACCAGCACACAGTAGATTTAACCGCTTTTTTAGGGTTCCGTACGGAAACGATAAAACAAGAATAAGGAATACTGCGAAGAAGTCAGAGCAGAGGACGCTACTAGCTCACACAGTAAGTAATCCAACCAAAATCCAACCAAAATCTGCGCTGGTGCTGCACTCTAGCGTCAAAAAATTTTAGCCATATACCTATGTAGGATATAAATGACGCCCGCAACTCCCGCGTTGCGCAGAAAGTCGTTAATCGCGCGGGAACCTTACAATTCGCCGGGATAAAAAGTATCCTATGTCCTTTCTCGGGACTCAAAGTATCTCCATACCAAATTTCATTAAAATCGGTTCCGTGGTTCAGCGTGAAACGCAACAGACAGACAGAAACACTTTCGTATTCTTAATATTAGTATTTAGATATTCAATGAAACTAGCCTAGCCTAGCCTTAGCCCAGTCTTACTTTTCTTGTTTCATACGGAATCCTTAACTCGTGTACCCGACACGCACTTGGCCAGTTTTTTGCCTTCTTCCCCGTCATTTCACTATAATGCGCCGGCGATTGCGCTCTTAATGTCTCATGTTATTATGTGAAAGTTGGAAGCTAGATAGCTGTAAGCGTCAACGACTAATTGCGATGTTGTAAAGTTTTTGCTCATAATATAATCATCAGAATGTGTACCATAGAAAAGGAAAGATCTATGATCTAGTTAGTCAAGAGATATTTAGGAGTGAAAATGTCACTAAGGGCGTAGCCAAACGAGCGTAATTTGTGAGTTGTGAGTCGCAGAATTTCGGTTCGGCAGAATTCTGCTGCATTCAGTTTCATACAAAAGTCCTGTTTGATTCACACGAGCGTAATTTTGTGAGTCATGATTTGTATGAAAATATATTTACGCGGCAAAAATTCTGCGACTCACAACTCACAAATTACGCTCGTTTGGCTTCACCCTAAATCTAAATATATATGTCGCAGTCATCTGGTTCAATCTGTGATTCGATTGAACGACTAGCGTATTCATTGAATGACACCATTTTATTGAATGACTGAAGGACAGCTAGTCAAGACGTTGACTGTAACGTTTAACGTCTTGACTAAACGTCATCATAGTGAAGTCGTTAAATGGAATTTTATGTTTTTTTAAGTATATGTTGGTGGCGTAATAATAGGTTAATCTAGAAACTGGCTTCAATTATGAGGTGACGGAGCCCCGCTACGCGGGTCTCCTACTTCTGGGTAGTTTACAAAAAAATAACCACGATGGCTAAGGCGGGAGCCACCTAACCCAACCCAATGAAGTTGTATTGGGCCGACACGGAGTAATACATTGCTATTAATTACCTAAGAATTATTTTGGTGACTACGAGCGCCGCAGTGGGAAAAAAGTGAAATACGTTCAATTACCTGACTGGTTTCATGTCCGCTATCTTCAAAGTGCTATGTTACAAATCGCTAACTAGTTGGACGTTGAGTGACGATCGTTCAATCGACGTTCGGCCGAGTCATTCAATTGAATGGTGTCATTCAATGAATGCGCTAGTCATTCAATCGAATCGCAGATTTATCTAGATGACTGCGACATATACATATAACTCAAAGGTGATTGACTGACTGACTGGCATAGTGATCTATCAACGCACAGCCCAAACCACTGGACGGATCGGGCTGAAATTCGGCATGCAGGTACATGTTATGACGTAGGCATCCGCTAAGAAAGGATTTTGATCAATTCTACCCCCAAGGGGATAAAATAGGGGATGAAAGTTTGTATGAAACTTTGTCAATTTTAAACCGATCGGGCCGAAACTTTGATACCTAATTAATAATAATACTTCTTAACGCGAGCGAAGCCGCAGACTTAAGCTAGTACTATTTTTTTTTAATGAAATAAGGGGGCAAACGAGCAAACGGGTCACCTGATGGAAAGCAACTTCCGTCGCCCATGGACACTCGCAGCATCAGAAGAGCTGCAAGTGCGTTGCCGGCCTTTTAAGAGGGAATAGGGTAATAGGGGAGGGTAGGGAAGGGAAAAGAAGGGGTAGGGGATTGGGCCTCCGGTAAACTCACTCACTCAGCGAAACACAGCGCAAGCGCTGTTTCACGCCGGTTTTCTGTGAGAACGTGGTATTTCTCCGGTCAAGCCGGCCCATTCGTGCCGAAGCATGGCTCTCCCACGTATGTAAAGGGCGATGAAAACAATAGGTTACGTTTGGCGTTTGAAGTTTGACGTGTCCGTCTGTTTGTGGCAGCGTAGCATACAAACGGGTGGGCGGATTTAGATCTATGTTAGATTTTTATTTGAAAGCTGAAGCCTTATTAGTATTTTTGAAGATTTTTTCTGTGTATGTACTAACCTAACTTTTGTAATCTTTGAAACTTTAATGTCACTAAAAAACCTGATATTTAATTCAATTAAAAATCAAAGACCTTGCAACGGAAATATAAATTTCAATTAACATACTATTTGCTAAATCATTATTAATACACCTAATAAATTTTTGTATAAAATTATAAATTACGATCAAAAACGCCGTGCGTGCTTTAGGACCATATTTACAAAGTTTTCAATTAATCTGCCCCTGGAATTAGTGTCATTATAGTGACATTGTTTGATGTGTTTACTAATATTATAAATGTGAAAGTGTATCTGTCTGTCACCTCTTCACGCCCTAACCGTTCAACCGATTTTGCTGTTTGGTATGGAGATGCTTTGAGTCCCGGGAAAGGACATATTAGGATACTTTTTATTCAAGAAAAATGTACGGTTCCCGCAGCGCAACTGAGTTGCGGGCGTCATCTAGTTAGTTTATAACTATCAAACGAATATTAGAAACACGGTTTTTTAATGGTGGCAAAAGAAAGTTTTCATGACAAAATGAAGTGAATCAAAAGCAATTACTGTGGTAATTTAGAAACAGTAATGATTTTATAACTCACTAGCAATTGTATGGTATTGTATGAAATAGCATAGAAAATTGTTAAGACAAGGTTACACAGTTTGCAAAAAAATGGTTCATGGTTCTCTAAAAAAATTAGGTAACAAATAGAAAATATGACATTGTTGCTTAATAATTTATTTTTGTAATAATTTTAACAAGTGTACCTAATTTTATTAAGAAAATTTTTGCAAGTAGTTATATTTTATTTCTTTAATTCTTATAACCAGAAATTATGTGATAGTTTAGCATGAAAAATCCAAACTCATACTATTATTAAAAGTGGCAAAGTGTCTGTCAGTTACCTCTTTAATAATTACTCTTAAAAAACCAAACCAATGAACCGATTTCGCTGGAATTCGGTATGGAGATACTTTGAGCCCCGGAAAAGAACATAGTATGCTTTTTACCCCGAAAAAATGTACGGTTCCCGCATGTCAAACGACTTTTGGCGCAACGGAGTTGCTGGCGTCATCTAGTAGGTAAATATAATATAGGCGCTAAGAAAATGACAGTGTAACATACCTTAAAATAATAATTCAACAAAAGTTGAATAAAAATTGTATTTTTTTTCAAAGAAATGAGAAATAACAACAGTTATTGTACAAATTAGTGCTTTTGTTTTTGTTATTAATAAGATTTTGTCATGAAACCGAAATAATATTTGTTTCTTTTTTATTTGAAATTATATGTATTTAAGTAATAATATAAGGCGAAATTTGCTTCCTCTCCTACGCTGCGCTGGCGGTTTACTTTCCCTATCTTACGATTTTTCGATCAGGTCATTAATAAAATGAGAGATCAAAAAAACTTTTCTCTTAAAAAATTAACCCCATTTTTTGACAAAATCATAAAATTAAAAGATTTTTTTTTTGTGAACCCGTTTGATTGTTCATTATAATATGTTCGAAACTACCCCTTGTTATAAAAGTCTTTTCATTCATTCTAATCAAAAGCCTCAAAGCTATTATTACAAATTTTTAACAACCTTAATCTTAGATCGAGTGAACACGCCACTTTATAAATAGCATAATTTGTTAACAATGAGTTCATAGAAATGATTTGTATGTATATTTGTTTATTATACAGGGTGTAATATAACTAAATTATAATATTTTTCGGTGTATGCTGTATACGTGTCCCTTGTATAGAGTTGACTGTGAAAGTAGCATCGCTGAAAGAGTTATATTTTTAGGGTTCCGTACGCAAAGGGTAAATAACCGGCCAAATGCGTGTCGGGCCACGCGCAATATAGGGTTCCGTAATACCGCTAGTTTTTTAAAATGTTTGTATGGTCAATGAATGTACATTTATAACGTGTTTTACACTACTAACAACATCATCTCAGTTACTTTCAAAGGAATTTGAACGAAAAGTTCCTTTATACTACGCCGAATAATTTTTTTTAGTTGATCGACTATAATTACTCAATAACTTATGAAGTCTTCTTAGCCGTGATAGATTTCCTTTTAAATTCAGCATATTTCCTACTTCCGTGAATTTTTTCACATTTCCAGAAGCAACCGTTTAGCTGATAGAAGGTGGGGGGGGGGGGGGGGGGGGGACACTGGACTCTAACGAATTTTTTTCACAAACCGATCCCTAAATCGGAAAATGATCAACTCATAATATTTTTTAAAAACCTATCCAACGACACCCCACACGATGGGGTGGACGCGAGAAATAAAATTCGTCCCCGCTTGATGTGTAGGGAAGGTACCATAAAAAAAAAAAAGATTTCATGTGCCATTTTATCGGCATCATTAATATGTGCATTCATGCCAAATTACAGCTCTGTAGGTCCTATAGTCTCTGAGCAAAACCGCGGACAGACAGACAGACGGACGGACAGACAGACAGACGGACGGACAGACCGAAACTATAAGGGTTCCTTGTTGACTACAGAACCCTAAAAACGGGATCCTATTACTAAGACTTCGTTATCTATTCGTCTGTCTGTCTTCAGGCTGTATCTGAAGATGCTCAATTTTATGTGTACTTTAATAATCCATACTAATATTATAAATGCGAAAGTGTCGGTCTGTCTTCTATCTGTCTGTTTATCTGTCTGCCTGTTACCTCTTCACGCCCAAACCGCTGAACCGATTTTATTGGGTATAGGTACTTTGAGTCCCGGGAAAGGACATAGGATACTTTTTATTTGGGGAAAATGTACGGTTCCCACGCGATAAACAAATTATTGCGCAGCGAAGTTGCGGGCGTTATCAAGTTGCTATTATAATAAGATTTAAAAATACCCTCTAAATAATTTGCGTAATTTGTGAACGCCCCCTAGGCTCTCCTGTGTGTGAGTGTCATAACAAACTTATTAGCGTCATCTAGTAAGTACAATAATAAGGAAATTCAGAATTATACAATAGTTAATGCTTCCGCAAGAAAAGTCACATACATGAAAAGTTCACATGGAAAACGGCTGGAAATCCGGAAAATACTCATTTTCTATTCACTAGCGGTTGCGGGAGGTCGCCGTAATCTTATTGTGACGTCACTAATCTGTTATGGTGTGTGCACACTGTATTGTATTCTATAAAGGTTTGCACACACTGTGTTATATTATATGCTAAAGCCGAGTGCACACTATGTATTATCTGCAAAAGTTGAGTGCAAAGTTTATGATATTATTAGACATTCCGCGCGGCTTCGCCCGCGTAAATTAGTATTTCACAGACAAATCAGTCTACAAAAAATAGCCTATGATCCTTCACGTGGTCTATACTTCTTATCTGACCCAAATAACAGAAAAATTGCTCTAGTAGTTTGTGAGATAAGCCCTTTCAAATAATTTCCACCCGTTTTTTCCACATTTTCCTCTATTTCTTCGCTCCTATTAGTCTTAGCTTGATAAAATATAGCCTATAGCCTACCATACCTCGATAAATGGGCTATCTAACACTGAAAATTTTTTTTCAAATCGGACCAGTAGTTCCTGAGATTAGCGCGTTCAAATAAGCCCTTTCAAATAATTTCCACCCGTTTTTTCCACGTTTTCCTCTATTTCCTCGCTCCTATTAGTCTTAGTGTGATAAAATATAGCCTACAGCTTTCCTCGATAAATGGGCTATCTAAATAAATAAATAAATAAATAAATAAACGTTTATTCAACAAAATTTTGAACATTACACAAAGTACCTACATTTAACATAAAAAGATAAATACGACACAATACATAGAATCAAAATTTAAAACAATACAAATACAGATAAATACTATTCAGATTATAACAGGGTAAAACAAAAAAATGAAAACAAAAAAGCACAAAAAAACAACAAACTCACAAAACCAAATAAAACCATTTAAATAAAAAAAAATAAAAAAAAAAAACAATAATGCTTTAAACAAGGCGCATTCGGAGAGGAACTGGTAGGCAGTGTAATGCTCAAACCGTCGAAATGGAATCCACTCAGGTTCATGACTGTGGGTTCCACAGCCCCTGATATTCTGTGGACCCATTTTGTCAGCGTTGGACAGACTACTTCAGGCACACAGTATGTATAATTAATCATAACATACATATCAGTCGTTTATTAAAATATAATAAACAACTGATATGTACTGGCAAGGAGTTTTGTGTTGATTGGAAAAGAAGATAGTAATATTAACATGCATTCCAATGGACTCGGTCTCTGGCATGCGTCTGTTGAACAACCCTAGTACCACTATGTTACGGATCGGAGAACGATGGGTAAGTAATACATTGTTTTAGTATAAAATCAAAATTTAATAAATACAATAAAAATAATAATTAATATAATATAAACACAAAAAATAATATAATCGGAGACGTGTGGCAACTGGCAAGACGACTCCTTACCTACTATGCGATTTGTTGACGAAATAGAAAATCCTTAAATTTGTTTTTAAAATTATAAACGGTTTTCAGATCGCGAAGAGCAGGTGGCAACAGGTTGTTCCAGATTTTGCTTGCCATATATTTGAAGCAACCTCTGAAGGCAGACGAGTGATGTCGTGGAGTAACCATGAGATAGGCGGATCCCCTAGTGGTGATGGTCAGTTGTTTATTGCCAGCCCACTGTAGCTTATCATGGAGGTAGGATGGGGTTTTAAATTTCACCACACCAAACAACAGGGTAGCGAAATGTAATTGCCTACGACTATCCATTCTGAGCCACCTCAATTGGTTTATGTATGGCGACACATGGGCGCGTGGAGGCACATTACAGCAAAATCTTGCACACGCATTTTGCACTTTTTGTATGTAATGTTTGGAGCGTGCGAGCAGACAGGGACCGATGACAGCATCCGCGTAATTTAAATTAGAGAGGACCAGTGTTTCACAAAGAGTAGCTCGTAAATTTTTTGAAATAAAAGTTCTTATTTTGTAAAGGATCTTTAGGCGATAGAAGCACCTACTTACGGTTTTTACTACATGCTTCTCAAACCTGAGCCCTTCATCCATCAGCACTCCTAGATTTCGTGCTTCCGTTACTCTGTTTATATTTACATCCGTAATACAAACAGAGGGCATAGTGATCTCCGTTTTAAGTATTTGTGATTTGGTTCCCAAGATCATATATTTAGTTTTATTTGGGTTTAGCACCAAAGAATTATTTTTTGACCACAGGCTGATCCGTTCTAGATCCTCGTTCAACTTTTTTATTGCCTCTATAACATTACACGGTTTAAACGTTATGTAAAGTTGAATGTCGTCGGCGTAAATATGAAACCTACAATGTCGAATACACTTAACTATATCTGCGCAAAACAAAGAAAATACTACTGGCCCAATCACTGAACCTTGCGGCACCCCTCTGTTTACCCTCTTAGGATACGAACGCGAAGGAGACCCGTCGTCCGAGATAATTTCAGTTACCTGCGACCGATTAAATAGATAAGCAGAAAACCATGCTATAGATTTGTCGTCGAAACCATAATATTTAAGTTTTGATAACAGTAAAGATATATTTATTGTTTCAAACGCACGTGAGTAATCAAGTAAAACTAATACTGTTACCTCTCCCCCATCCTGTGCAGAGATAATATTATCGACGACATCAAGCAAAGCAGTTGTCGTACTATGCTGCTTACGATAACCCGACTGTACCGAGGGTAATATATTGTTGTCCTCCATATATTTGATTGTCTGGGCGCTTATTACCTTCTCAAGTACCTTAGACAAACAGGGCAATATACTGATAGGTCGTAAGTCTTTTAGTTCCGACACGTCATCATTTTTAGGTATAGGTCTAACAATAGCCGTATGCCACGCTTCAGGGAAGGTACCAAATTCTATAGAAGAGTTGATGATATTAGTAATAGCACTTAGACAATTAGGGCTTCGACTCAACATCAATAACATGTCCAAATTTATATTGTCAATCCCCATCGCCTTAGACTTTAATGACTTAAGAATTTTAATGACATCGGAATCACCAACCAATTTAAAGTGGAAAGTAGACGAATCAAAAGTATGAGAATCAAAATAAGCCTGCAATGAGGGGGATACAATGTTAGTACCCGGTATGTCCAAAAAATGATTGTTGATGATATTAGGGTCACGTAAGTATGAAGGTAAGGCAAATTCCATTTTATTATTATTTAAGTTATCTTTTAGGTGTTTCCACATGATTTTTGGATACTTAACATGAGCATTGACATACGTATCAAAATAAGCCGCTTTTTCTCTCATCAGTGCTCGTGCAACTTCCTGTTTGAGATCCTTATAATATTTAATGTGAGAATCATTTTTTGTACTGCGTGCCCGCTTATATGCCTCATCTCTACGTTTCATCAATTTCTTTATATTAAATGTTACCCAGGGATATTGTCGGTCTTTTAGATAAATTGTTTTAGTGGGCGCTAGCAGGTCGAAAATATACAGAGCGCTAATATTAAAGGTTCGTACCATTTCATCGATGTTACTAAGATTACGAATGGAATGCCAATCGATTGTATTCACTAGGTATTCAAAATCACTATACGAAATATCTTTTATGGGTCTATATATTATCTTTTTTGCCACGGTCTTAATCCTTGGAAGGTCTATCTGAAACGAAATGAACGCATGACTACTGAGATCCGGTATGTGTTCAACCATGACTCGGACCAGATCAGCGTTAGAGCAGACCAGGTCGAGTAGGGTCTCAGTGTCATGAGTAAAGTGAGTGGGCTCAGTAGTGAACTGGCACAAGCGGTGTATCGACAAAAAGTCCTCCAAGATTTTATAGTGAACAGAAGTACAATTCAAAAAATTTATATTAAAATCGCCTACAATGTACAAGTAGTCGTAGCCCGAGAGACTACTGATGCTATCAGTTAATGCATCTGTGAATAATTTAACCGATAACCAGGGAGGTCGATATGCAGTACCTATGTAAATAACTTTCCCATTCAATTTTAAAGATAGCCACATTTGCTCAATATTGTTCAACGAGTTAAAATGTCTTATCACCTGTGCATTGAAACCTTTCTTAATGTAAAACCCCACTCCGCCACCGCGGGATCGCACACTAGCAGGTCTCGGAATATGAACTAGCCTATAATTAGGTACTCGAGGTGCCCTACACTCCTCTCCCTGCCGCAGCCAGGTTTCATTAATGGCGATAATGTCACACCCATGTCTATCTACGGCCACTATGAACTCTTCATGCTTAGTGCCTAGGGAGCCGGGGTTCAGAAAACCAACTTTTATTTTACCATTTTTATTCATTATCAAATTTTAATATAATATATTTTAGTTTTATTAAATTGTGATTGAGTATTGATAATAAGAATCTGTAATGTGACAAAAAAAGAAACTAAAAGATTACACACAATTTTGCTATAAGTGAAATAGATTTGCATTATTGTACTAACATGTTTAATATAAAAGTAAAAATAGAAATTGAGTATGGTATTAAAAACATAACATAACTGCGTATAATATAGTAATAAGACGTAATATATAATAATGTTTACATTTACATTAACTATAAAACATGAATAGGTGTAATATAATAAATTAATAATAATATAAGTATAGTGTGCCTTGAGTGTCGAGTCTACGTACCCAAATAACATCCTGAAACCATTTATTGAGAAAAAAACATAACGTTTTTGCAAAACACCACCATACCAGTCCCCCCCTCGATGCACCTCATACCTAGAATACAAAAAGGTAACAACAATTATTATACTACTAAAGATTAAGACAGTAGTTGGACAATCAATTTGATACAATATAGACAACTTTTTAAAATGCGATACATATTTTAATTTTACAACAATCAAACAGCTGCGGCGCCAAAAAACTGTTCCAAGTCACGATTCAGTTTGATTCGATGAGCTGGGGAACCTGCGTCACGACGGATAAAGATAAGGCCCCCGCGCGTCCAAACGTAACGCCAGCCGTGTTGACGACCAGCCTCGCGGGCCTTATAGAACAGAGCACGGTTAGATGTTGTTAGGCGCTCGTTTATGTGGATGCGCAAAGTTGGGCCATCCAGGATACCAACGGTGTCAAGCCCCCGTCGCACCCTGGCCGCCTTGAGAATATTATCTCTTACTGTTCTACGAGCCAGGCGAACGACAACAGGTCTAGGTCTCGGCTGCTCCCCCCCTGCAACAGGTGCCCGCCTGGCCCCCTTACGCATGACACTGACAATTTCTCTCTCGTCGATACTCAATCCCAACTTTTTGGTCACCAGACCAACGACATGTGCTACATTCTCTCCCGGACTTTCCGGGATTCCGGTTATTTGAATGTCATTTAAAAGACTTTCTTGCTCGCGTTCATTTAATTGACACTGCAGTTGTTCTATTTGATTAGTTACCGCCGGGTCGAGCTCGTGATCGCACGCGTACGTGTTTAATCGGTCCTCAATCGCAGTAACTCGCAGCTCCATGGCATCCACGCGCCCGTTGATAACGCTTATCGTCGCGTTTAGGCTCGACACATCCTTCCTGAAGGCACCGAGTTCAGCCCGAACATCGGTGATTAGCTCCCGAAGGAGTTTCACCTCCTCAGCCAAAGGGTTTGGCGATGGACTACCCAAGGACGCGTCGAGGAATGATTCCGAATTTACATCGGTGGTGGACTTAGTGGAAGTGGGTGAAGTGCACGTAGGACATATCCAGGTTTTCGCTGTCCTCGCATTGTACCCTTTGGCACAGGTGTGGTGGAGAAGTTCCGTGCATTTAGTGCATTTTACACTATCTTTCAAGCTGAAGAATTTGCCGCACGTGCTGCACTTGTAATTCGGCATGATTATAACCCGTATGTATTATATTAAATAGTTTTATATCAAAATATTTAACAATTACTTTAATTTTAATTATTTTTACACTGTAGGTATACGCAAAACAGCTGATCGTCTCACTATTTTCTTTCACTGATTTTTACGTGATTTTAGCACTTTTAGAGTTAATTTGAAACTTTAAGATGCACTGTTTGTTAAATTAAAATAATATATGTAAACTTTTGCACAAATAAGAGTTTTGTTATTTTTAATATTTAAAAAAAACTGGGAGTTGAACGTAGTCTGTCAAACGCCTGTTTTACTCTCCAATATATATATCTATCACTGAAAGAATTTTTCAAATCGGACAAGTAGTTCCTGAGATTAGCGCGTTCAAACAAACAAACAAACTAACAAACTCTTCCGCTTTATAATATGTATTAGTATAGATGAGCAAAACTTGATTGCACATGTGTCAGTGTGCTAAAGGTCTGTGGATTCTATCTTATACATAAAATTCTTGTGTTGCGTTTATATTTGCTGAACGATTATACATGTTGTAGGCATCGTTTTTCATCCAAAAAAAAACCTCATTTCGTTATCATGGTTATCGATCAAGCCCAGCGTGAACGGGCCTTTAGATAGTAAGGACGTGTGCACATTACCTGACAAATGTATAAAGACGTGTACATACGACAGCGTATTATTCAAATGACATAATGTTTCTTTTAACCCTGAAGGTAGTCATACATAAAAAGATCTTATGAATGATAAAGTAGATTTTGCTTCTGTGCATTATATAAAAATGTATAATTTTGTCCGTCTGTTTGAAGATACGCTTAGAAATGTATTCAATAGTATTATATAGATCGTTTTAATAAATTTTGATTGTACTGTAAATAAAATTTAAATCGACCAAATAAATGTTACATTATTATTTCTATAATATTATTAATTATATTGGTAGCATTATAGACGTCCTACTGTTAATTATTGTAAAATTTTTGTTATTATTAAGATTTTTTAAACAGAATATTAATTGTAATTAGAGAAACACAGGCTACATTTTAACGCAGCAAAAGGTACAGTTTCTAAAACTAAGACCGAATACGTCTAGATGAAAGTTATTGATTACTCAGCAAAATTTTGGGAGCGCAATAGGTACGGTGTCCGGTCTGCAAAATGTACAGTTTCTAAAACTAAGACGACTAGACGAAAGTTTTTCATCAGCAAAATATTGTGAAAAAGGTACGGTGTCCAGTGAACGAAAACATGTATTTAACCCATCAATCCCCAAGCGGCACCCGGCTGTCGCATAACAATTGAAAATCTATTGTGTCTGCAGTTCCCACGATCGAGGTATTAAGAAAACATCAGCCTTGAGTCTCAGACCAAATATTATTTGGTCTGAGCCTTGAGTAACAAATATCCATACAACATTATCGGCATTTTAGTTGCCAACGTAAAAATAGTTCCACCAAAATAGTGACTTTTAGGGGCAGTATAAAAGAATTATGGCTGTACCTTTTATGTTGGGATGGAGAAAAAATAATAAATATTATTTACGGCATCGCTACGTTGGAATCAATTTTGACGTATCGAGAATATTACGTGCTTGTAGTTTATGTTTCGAGTTCGATCGGAGAGAGAGAGAGAGAGAGAGAGAAACATAAAAGAAAGAAGAGTTGAGGGGATGAAAAAAGACTTACGCCCAGTTTCTAAAGTTTTAAGCCCTGATTAAGAAGATGGCTTAATTATAAAATTTGGTTATCTATTTCATGTAAGGTTGTAAGCAATTTCCAGAGCTGCAGTGGTTTCAACGGTTTAATATTTTGCATTTCCTGTCACTTATTACTTTAAATTAGAGTTTAGGGGTTGGTTGTTTTCAAATGCAAACGGAGCAGAGGGCGCTTCTAGCACATACAGTGAATAATCTGATCAAAATACGACATGTTGCACACGTCATATCAGAATATGTACAGAAACGTTGTCAAACATCGAACAAAACTGTTTTTTTACTGTCTATGCTAGTGCTGCCTCTAGCGTGAAAATATTGCATTAATCCATATTTCCAAACTAATATTATAAATGCGAAAGTGTGTCTATCTGTCTGTTACCTCTTCACGCCCAAACCGCAGAACCGATTTTGTTGAAATTTGGTAAGGAGATACTTTGAGTCCCGGGAAAGGACATATTATGATACTTTTTATCCCGACAAAAAGTACGGTTCCCGCGCGATAAATGAATTTTGGCTCAACGGAGTTTCGGGCGTCATCTAGTTACGGGTCTATAGACTATAATATTATAGTACCTATTCTATGTAGATTTCTCTAATTATGGGGATTCTCCAGGCACCATACCATCTTTTGAGCTTTAAATGAAATTCCTGGAGATATTATTGTTTTAACCTCATTTGTACCAACAAAAAGTACAAAGCAACCATTTTAATTAAATACTCTCAAAACTCACGCTTTATCTGAAAAGTTTGTGTTCGAGGAAAAATAATTTCCTCTGAACCATTCGGAGTTCCTTAGTGGGTTTAGAAAAACGGCTGGAGCGATTGTGTTGAAATTTTGTGTGTTTTTAATATTATCCGAAATAATATTGTAATTAATTGTAACAGACCAAACAGTGTATAGTTCTGAATCGCGTTATGACTTATGAGCCATACCTCACCGGGATGCCACGGTGACGTGGCCAGTGACGTTACGTGTTTTTCTTAAATTCTATGAAGATTTGAGAAAATACATGGAAAAAATGTTTAATTATCTGAGGATATCACTAAAATCAGCGACTGATTGAGTGACGGAGCATACAAAGACGTGCAAACAACTGGCAACGTCACCAGTCGCCGCATGCGGAGCGGTCGACTCTGGCTACGCTGGCGACGGCAAACAACTGGCAACGTCACCAGTCGCCGCATGCGGAGCGGTCGACTCTGGCTACGCTGGCGACGGCAAACAACTGGCAACGTCACCAGTCGCCGCATGCGGAGCGGTCGACTCTGGCTACGCTGGCGACGGCAAACAACTGGCAACGTCATCAGTCGCCGCATGCGGAGCGGTCGACTCTGGCTACGCTGGCGACGGCAAACAACTGGCAACGTCACCAGTCGCCGCATGCGGAGCGGTCGACTCTGGCTACGCTGGCGACGGCAAACAACTGGCAACGTCACCAGTCGCCGCATGCGAAGCGGTCGACTCTGGCTACGCTGGCGACGGCAAACAACTGGCAACGTCATCAGTCGCCGCATGCGGAGCGGTCGACCTTGGCTACGCTAGCGACGGTGACTTAGAGACGCGGGACGTTGCCATGGTAACGTCCCGCGTTGCACTGGATCGAACTAGGAATAAAGCTGCATTAATGTTGAATCAGAATTGTAGAATTTAAGTGCTAAACTAATAAGAATCAGCTTTTTTATTGCAAAAAAGTATAATGTACATTACCAAATCCTCAAAAAAATCAATCTACTTAACTAAGCCACCGTAAAATTATCTGAAATACAAACAAAAACTTAATATTGTTTAAAATGTCGCAAAAAGTACTCTTCGGCAAAAACATAATGTTGTCTAAAATGTAGAAAGAAGTTGAAATGAGATCGCGCGTGCTTAGTTAAATAACGGTTAGTTTAAATGCCATATTTAACCTGGCGTTAAGATTAACTCTGATTAGATCATCACCTGATTTAACCACTCAGGAATACTTGTAGCATAGAGAAACAGCTTTAATAATATTAAAACAAGATAACCAATTATTATAAAAAGATAAAACCGACACCAAAATTGTACGTAATTAAGAATTCAAACTCCCTATCTCAAAAACAATGGAACCGATTTTGATAAAACTTGCAGTAGGTACTTCCTAAGTTGAACAATGCCTTGTACAACAAAAAATAATTATTTAAATTGGACTTGTAGTTTCGAAGATATGCGAACACAAACATACATACATAAATACATACATAATATACACTAAACAACCGCTTTTGAAATTTCGCACATTTTTTCAGACGCTGATGAAAAACTGGGCAGTTCTGGAAATATTACATAATGTTTAATTGACAATATCCTTTTTTTAAAGTCGGTTAAAAATATAACATTATCTTTCTCTTTCACTCATAATGGGTTAACCTTTGATTTTGTCAAACAAAATAGAGTCGCTTTTAGTACCACTTACATGTTTTTATGTCGAATATCCTAAAATCCATAGATCAAGATTATTACTTTCTCTGTGCTTTCTAAAAAGTAGTTTTGTTTACATACTATGACATAATAATAAAATACAATTACTTGCTACGAAGTTGGCCTATCATTATTATATTATTTCGAAGAGCTTTTCAATGTGAAATAATTGTTATATCTTTGGAATTTGGCACAAGATTTGCCTTAGGCTGTTCTTTTGTGGGTTATCAATTCATTTATTTGAGTACTAGATGTTGATGCAACTGAAGACACGAGTGGATGAAGTGGGTAATTAAGTAATTACATTTTACTAAATAAGAGCAATTACTCATTTTTAACACGCTTTTATTAGCTTCACTTGAAATTATGTAAGAAAATCATGAAATCTTAATTTGACCCACTTCCCGGTCTTCGATTAGGATGAAATTTTGCACACGCTCTGAGTTCTGATGACAATACATGACTAGCTAAGAAACGTCATTACAAATCCAATAAGGCGGCCTCCCCAAGATGGCGGACAGGCTATTTGAAATGCGGGGTGCATTAAAGGGTTTGCTGTCGGGAATACGAAAAAAACTTGACTTAAATCCAACATGGCGGATATCCAAGATGGCGGATTGGCTAAAGCGTGTTTTTTAGTTTTTTAAACTATTATACTATTTCCCTTATAATTTTATGAAACCTTGTAACTTATCTACTTCATCATTTAGGTAACATTTTTTTTCAAATTGTTAGTTACACACTTCATTAAATAAATAATAAATAAATAAATAGTTTATTGCCATCAGAAAACTAATTAAGTACATAACATTTTAAAGAACACATTATAAAATTATTACGTAGAATATCTTGTTAGTTGCGCAGCCCCTACACTAAGAAAGTGTTAGTTACACACTTCATTCACTATCATGTAAACTGTTTTGCGTAGAAGTGACTAGATATCATATTTTTTTTTGAAATAAAAACTATCCAATATACTTTAGGATTTCAAGGTGTTTTGGGGTTAAAACGGGAAAACTTTTGGGGATTTCAAAATTTCACCCCTGAACGGGGTTAAATCGGTAATCAATATTCCAAAATTACTTTTTTATTTCGAATACTCTGCATAATTTCAATAAAACGATTTTATTAAGCCTCTATCTGAGAATCTACATTCATTGGTAAAATAAACCGACATCTAAAATTGTGATATTATCAGTAAATTTATTGCTTTCCTAATTATCTCCTTTCAAATCTTACTGTATCCTTATTAATTATACTTTTTTAATTATTAGTTCTGAGATGATAGTCTGGTTTATGACGGAGATTAAATGGATTTTACATTTAAAGCTTCATTAAATTCGCATTACATTAAAGTTGGATTAATATTGTCTTTTATTTATCGTCTTTAAAGTCTTAATATAGTATTTAATTAATATTATACTAGATTTTTTCTATTTTAATCATAGTTGACCATATATACTGTTTGTGTAGTTGCTATCAAAAAAGTTATTATTATTTTTCGCTTTGTTTAATTATTTAGTCTTTTAATTTTATTTTCTTCTCTTTCTGACTTCTATGTTTTAATCCCCGTCAAAGATTTTTTAAGTTTATGCCACGGACATACACAGAGGGGTTAGTGCGAGTTTTATTCGATCATACGCATCGAGCGCGTAAACGCGAATTTATATGGGATCAAAGCAGCGCCATCTACTGGCTAACGTGGATACTGCTTTGATCCCATATAAATTCGCGTTTACGCGTTCGATGCGTATGATCGAATAAAACTCGCACTAACCCCTCAGATATACACTTATCCGTGGCCTTGAAGCATCCAAATGGATGGACCTACTTTGATCTAGTTTATTTGTTTATAAGCTGACATTGCCGGGAATGTTCTTAGCTATAGTTCATCATCACATGTCCGCTCAGTGCTGAAAAATTTGGATTCATCTTCTTTACATTTTTGAATCTAACAGGAATTGTTTTTAAACTTAACATTGCGTTGACTACTTCCAAAGTGAAATTATTGTTATCACATGCCCTATGTTGTCTGTTCCAAGCCTGTCCTCTGTCTTTTCTCCCCTGTTCATTTCATTCATTCGTTCATTCGTTAATATCAGGTTCAGTTCCTACTCTTCCTACCTCTATATTCTGTTTATTAGCTTCTAAATTGGAAATAAAATCACGCTCCATGTTTTCGCCCTTCGTGATTCACTCAAATTCTCGTTCATTATTATATGCAAAGTTATTCATGGGTGCTCCGACGAAATTGTATTTGCATATCATGCTTTGATTTGTTAAAAATTTGTTACAGACTTCATAAACACTTTCACAAGTACATGGATGTTTTTAACAAGTGGATGACATTAAGGGTTGTCATTAAACAACAATTAGTGCAATTAAGACTAGTGTAAGAGTGGTTTCGTATGTCTAAAACACGTTACAGGCAAGAAATCAAGTCAAAAATCTTCTCGAAGCTTTCTTCCTTAATATTTTCATTCTTATTAACTAGCGATGACTTGAAACACTTTCAGATACATTTCTTTCTGCAGTGTGAAAGTTGTGTTATTTAATGTTGATGAAACGAGAAGACAGATCACCTGATTCCATTACATACGAATTATGTATTTGTATGTTGTTAGTTCAAATCTTTCTCCTCCAGATACCTAACTCAAAATTCAACAAACAGTTTTTCAAGCTCGTTTTCTGTCAGACCGTTAAATCCAGTCAAGCCAATTTATTTGTGGCGAAGCATAACACTTCTTTTTATAAACATTTCAATCGAATATCGCAAACGGTAGCCGCTTAATGACATTTTAAGAATTTGCACCTTGAAATTTATCTTCGTCATTAAATCTCACAGGAACAAGTGAGCGCTTACACATTACGCGATACGACATCCGACATCGTGGAAATAAAATACATACGAGAAGGATTTATGTAAGTGATAGTACTGTAGGTTCTTGGCGGAAGTCATGTTAAATACTAATGAAACACAATTGACGTGCACTTTTTCCACTATCTTTAGTAATTTTTATCAATTTTACGAAAAACACGACCGGTTTCGATATTAGTCATCATTAGGTGTACACTAGTATCGAAATTGGTGGTATTTTTCAATATATTTTTATTAGTGTTGGACCAGGATTTATTTTACTATGAAACACACTTACTGTCTTTGTTATTTTCAGTGTGATATCAAAGAAACATTTTTGAGGAAAATACGTTATCCAAGTTGTTAACACATCACCAGTCTATCGTGCTATCATTTAGTACCATCCATCATCATAATACAATTTGGGTTGAATTTTTCGTCATCTTAGGCTTAAAAATATTTTTTTTTTAAATTATATACGTGGGAGAGCCATGCTTCAGCACGAATGGGCCGGCTCGACCGGAGAAATACCACGTTCTCACAGAAAACCGGCGTGAAACAGCGCTTGCGCTGTGTTTCGCCGAGTGATTGAGTTTACCGGAGGTTGGGCCTCCGGTAAACTCAATCACTCGGCGAAACCTTCCCTGCCCTCCCCTATTCCCTTCTCTTCCCATCCCTACCCTCCCCTATTACCCTATTCCCTCTTAAAAGGCCGGCAACGCACCTGCAGCTCTTCTGATGCTGCGAGTGTTCATGGGCTACGGAAGTTGCTTTCCATCAGGTGACCCGTTTGCTCGTTTGCCCCCTTATTTCATAAAAAAATAAATATAATTGTTTAAAGAAAAAATTACATTGCTTAACGCATCATATTAGGCTTTCTTATTTCACGTTGCTTACCGCATTTTTATTATTATATTGATACCATTGTCTTTTTGGTTTACTAGGTGACATTTTTTTCTTATATTCTATGATCCTCAATGATCAATTGTATAAATTCTCCCACTCTATGTGTATATTGTAGGTGTTCGAAAAAAGCGGCATATCGTGCGATATTCATTATAAATATCGTGTCGTATGATGTAAGCAATCTTAATGTGTTATCGCGACAGTGTTTCAACGTTTGCATAATTCCAACCTTACACAAAATGGGGGATACTTAATTTCAGAATATGAAACATTATTTCACCATTACTGAAATGTTTAAGCTGACCCGGAAAATATTTTTCGCCCAGGGGAAACAAATGAAAAAGTGCCCAATAAAAACTTCCATACTAATATTGTAAATGCGAAAGTGTCTGTCTGTTTGTGCCCTCATCACGCTTAAACCGCTGAACCGATTTTGATGAAATTTGGTATGGAGATATTTTGAGTCCCGGGAAAGGACATGGGATACTTTTTATTCCGAAAAAATGTACGCTTCCCGCGAGTTTAACGAATTTCTTCGCAACGATGTTGCGGGCGTCAGTCGTCACCTAGTAATATTATAACTAGCACAAAGACTTTATTTATAATAATATAGGTTGTAACAAAACTAAGTGATTAAACTTTAGTGTGTGTTACATGAGTTCTTTTTTTTTATGAAATAAGGGGGCAAACGAGCAAACGGGTCACCTGATGGAAAGCAACTTCCGTCGCCCATGGACACTCGCAGCAGAGCTGCAGGTGCGTTGCCGGCCTTTTAAGAGGGAATAGGGTAATAGGGGAGGGTAGGGATGGGAAGAGAAGGGAATAGGGGAGGGAAAGGAAGGGAATAGGGTAGGGGATTGGGCCTCCGGTAAACTCACTCACTCGGCGAAACACAGCGCAAGCGCTGTTTCACGCCGGTTTTCTGTGAGAACGTGGTATTTCTCCGGTCGAGCCGGCCCATTCGTGCCGAAGCATGGCTCTCCCACGTATATATAGTTCGCTGTGAAAGTAGCTCTATATAAGGAACACATACACATCCTAAAGTATTATTATTTAGTTTTGTTACACCTTATAGTTTTCTGACATAAACAAATATTTTGAATCCCCATTTTCCTAGTCTTAAATCTAATCTCCCCAACTTTTCTTTCCGTAATTCCAAACAAAATATTACTACAAGGGGTCGAAGTGACGGCCGACCCCTCGTGGCGAGATTTATCGTCAGATTCGACAAAACTTCAAAGGAACGAGTGAAAATTAAAACCCAACTTCGTAAGAATAAGATCCGACGACAGCCAGAGTTTCGTCATTTTATAAAAGCTGTATATGGCCCCTATAGAGGTGAAAACGACCAGTAGCTTTGGAGTTTCGGTTGTGGATACTTTAGGAGGTATCAAGTTCTGAATTTCTACCTAACCGTCGATAAAGTATAAAGCTCAATGTTTCATCTTATTTTCTTCGGTATAAAATTAAAATTAAATTAAATTAAATCATCTTTATCTCGGGCATCAGAGGCCCATATAACAAATACCTTAAATCTAATATATATATATATATATATATGTATATATATATATATATATATATATATATATATAAAGTGCCCAATAAAAACGTCTATACTAATATTGTAAATGCGAAAGTGTCTGTCTGTTTGTTACCTCTTCACGCTTAAACCGCTGAACCGATTTTGATGAAATTTGGTATGGATATATTTTGAGTCCCGGGAAAGGACATGGGATACTTTTTATTCCGAAAAAATGTACGCTTCCCGCGAGTTTAACGAATTTCTTCGCAACGGTGTTGCGGGCGTCAGTCGTCACCTAGTTATATTATAACTAGCTACACAAAGACTTTATTTATAATAATATAGGTTGTAACAAAACTAAGTGATAAAGTAGTCGATAAAGTATAAAGCTCAATTTTTCATCTTATTTTCTTCGGTATAAAATTAAAATTAAATTAAATTAAATCATCTTTATCTCGGGCATCAGAGGCCCATATAACAAATACCTTAAATCTAATATATATATATATATATATATATATATATATATATATATATATATATATATATATATATATATATATATATATATATATATATATATATATATATATATATATATATATATATATATATATATATATTAATAATATAATAAATACCTTAAACTAACATATGTATATTTTATATATACTTATAAACTAACACAGTCACTTGTTGCCGGCGACGTGACTCGACGCTTCGTTCCGGAGTCTCCCCCGGAACCTCCGGTAGACCCCATCCATCGGCCAGAACTCCGGCGCCTCGAAAGTCGAGAGAAGATTCATCGGTACTCTCACCACAAAGGAGCTAAAGTTAACCTTGTGGCGAGACTGCAGACGCTCGACCCTCAGGCGCAGTGTCGTCTTCTTCTGGATGTAGTCCACGATGTCCTCGATCTCCATGGACCAGTGCAGACTAACTGTAGGAATCTCGTCTCACTGCTGGTCATTTTTGACAGTTGTTTTTCACTGCCAGACACCCCTAAAGTACTAGACTTTGAAGTGGTCTAGCAGTGAGAAGCAACTGTTGTAAGTGTCCGGCAGTGAAAGACGAGATTACTATAGTAATCCTAAAGAAAACAACTCAAAAAAATTGCATTATACCGGCTGTCGCTGGCTTTTGAGCCATAATGTCGTAACTTTTTTAAATTTATTTTTTCTTTGTCCAATTCTTTTTATTGTCATAATACGTACAATGTTCTTTTGAGTCAAATAACATTTCCACCATTCTTACTTGATGGGTTAAAATATGTTTAGCGGCGTTGCACACTTTTTGGGATGGGTAAAAAATGTTAAACACGCGCGTCTGAGGACACGTGACTTGATTGAAAATTCGTAAGATGGAGTGAGGAGACCTCCTGCGTAGAGAGGTAGAAATATCCCCCTCTCTTTCTAATGCGTCATGCGTGGCAAAAAGGAATACCTCTATTGTTGTCTTTTAACCAACTACGGCGAAAAAGAAGGCATTTTGTCAGTCTACGTTTCTTTGGGTCCCAAAGGCTAAAAATCCTAGACTCCGCTATCTGTCCGTCCGTCCGTCTGTATGTCACTTGTCTCACTCGCACTTTACCGATTTTATTTTTTACTCATCTGGCATTCCTCTTTTTCAGCGATTTTCTATCTTTTAATCATCTATTTTCTTAATAGCGCTAGGCTTACAATTGTTGAGGCTTTTTGCTCATCATTTGTCCGACTCGCACTTGGCAGATTTTATTTCATATTTATTACATCTTCTGCCATCTTCTCTTCATGAGTGATCTTTATCTTTTTATCTTCTATTTACCCGTAGCGCGTAGCTAGGTTTAACCGTTGTGGCTTTTAGCTCATCACTTGTCCGACTCGCACTTGGCAATTTTAATTTTTTATATGACACTGTTCTGCCATTCCCTCTTTTTCAGCGATTTTCTATCTATTCATCTTCTATTTCCCTGTAGCTAGGTTTAACCGTTGTGGCTTTTTGTGCAGCTTACTCGAAATTCTATCCGCAAAATGTGGTATTCGAATAATTCGATGTTAATTAAGATACCTGCTATTGTAATATGTATGCCAAAACACAATTTGGTGGTGGCAAAATATATTATGCTCTTACGTCGCCCGTGGCAAACTTAGTAGAGAATTTTGATACCTTTTTACCTTACTGTACCAGAAGGAAGGGTATGTTTTTCAAGAGCCTGTAATAATTAATGTACATATTGTACCCATACTAATATTATAAAATATGTGGAAGTGTCTCTGTCTGTTTGTCTGCCTATTATAACCTTTTCACGCCCAAATCGCTGAACCGATTTTGCTGAAATCTGTATAGATTTGCTATGTAGAAACTGCGAGTCCCGGGAAAGGACGTAGGATTCTTTATTACGAAAAAATGTACGGTTCCAGCGCGATAAACGCGTTATCTCGCGCTGTAGCCGCCAAACCGCGCGTTCGGGCGGACGGAAATAAATCGAGCCTAAGTACCCTGGCCATTATGGCCATTAGCCAAAACTTTTTCGTTATCACTTCGTTATAGAATTGACAATCACAACCAAAATGTATGGAATTGACATAAGCGTTCGTTAATATGACGTTGACGTTTCGACTCGTCTAATGTCAATTCCATACATCTTGATCGGCGATTCTATACAGAAGCGATAAAGAAAAGATCTTGGCTCAGCCCCCTGATGAATCATGCGAACACATCTTTGTTGTGCGACCAGTTTATGGACCAGTTTATGATCGATGGCAAAAAAACATATACTTTTGATGTTGAATTTCATTTTAATAAATAACGTATTTTAAATGTTATTTTAATATTGAAAGTGTTTTTTCGTATTTTTTATTTCCATTACTACAGGATGTTACAAAACTAAGTGATAATATTTTAGGGTGCATGTGTTCCTTAAATCATAGAGTTCGCTGTAAAAGTAGCAGCGCTGAAAGACACACACACACCCCAAAAGTATTATCACTTAATTTTGTTACACCCTGTATAATTTACTAGCTTATCTGACATGATTTGTTATAATATCTTGTTACTAGATGACCAACGTCAAATTATACTTAATAACTAGATAAACTAGATGACGCCCGCGACTCCGTTGCGCCAAAATTTATTTACCTCGCGGGAACCGTACATTTTTGCGTGATAAAAAGTATCCTATGTCCTTTCTCGGGACTCAAAGTATCTCCATGCCAAATTTCAGCCAAATCGGTTTAGCAGTTTGAGAGTGAAGAGGAGACAGACAGACAGATGGACAGACAGACAGACAGACACACTTTCGCATTTATAATATTAGTATTTAAGTATTTATAATATTAGTTTGGATTTGACGCTGGTCATCGACTGGTACTAATTGCTCAAAATTCTATAAATCAATCGTTGACTTCGTGAGACCTGATGATAGATTGAAAAAGAATTAGGACTGGATCGATACTGTATTAATATTGGATTGCAGTACTCAATTTTACTTTAAAATAGCACAATAAAAATCATGTAACAAATTACAAAAAGTGTTGCGCCCACCATTTTTGGTCATATCGATAAAATTCACAATTTGAAAAGCGCAACCATTAAATGCACGTCCCGTAGACATGGGCACGTCAAGTTTTTATCAAGTTTAACGCACCCAGCAAACTGGTAGCAAATGATGGGTAGAAACGTAGGAATACTACATAATTTACTACACAACAACGCAATTTGCACCTTATTGTGTTCGCATAGAAATGATAATTGAACCAGCGTGCCGGATGTACGGCTTTCTGATTTCGTGTAAGCCGCCACGCGAACGCTCGTTGAATATATTTTGTACTTTATTATACGCTCCTAAGGTTTATTATCGTTTGGTGTAATATGTTGTGCTTATTTTATATGCCTAAAGCGCCACGCGCAACGTACTTACGAGTCGACGCTAGGGTTGGGCTCTCAACAGTATCGATATTTTCGCGTAAATAATTTATTCCGTTGTGAATTCTGCAGAACTTTATGTTTTATTTATGGAACATAACATGAATGAACAATGTGTCTGATTCATTTTTAAGCTTGATATTTTCGTTCATGATTCTTTCATTTATTCGATATGATGTTATGCTTTTTTCAACGATATTTCACGGAATCGTGATGGATTTAATTATGAAAAGTTTCGATGCATTTTTACTACTTTTATACAAAAATCAAGTTATTAATGATTATTTTTGTTATAATTGTACCGGCCAAGTGCGAGTCGGACTCGCGCACGAAGGGTTCCGTACCGTTATAGAGCAAAAATAGACCATATTGTGTTTTTTGTATGGGAGCCACCCTTAAATTTTTATTTTCTTTAAATATTATTATTAATTATTAAATTACACATAATATATTTAAGGCCTTTGTGAAAATTTCAGGTACCTACCTGTTGCCATTATTGATATCAAGCAAAAAAAAAACAAAAAAATCACGTTTGTTGTATGGGAGCCCCCCTTAAATATTTAATTTATTTTATTTTTAGTATTTGTTGTTATAGCGGCACCAGAAGTACACAATCTGTGAAAAACTTTCAACAAAAATTTTCAAAAAAAATTTCAACTCTCTAGCTATTACCGTTCTCGAGTTACAGCCTGAAGACATACAGACAGACAGACAGGCAGACGGACAGACGGACAAACATTGAAGTCTTAGTAATAGGGTCCTGTTTTTACCCTTTGGGTACGGAACTCTAAAAACTTACGACTTACTAAGAATACCTAAATAATATAATAGGTTTACTAATTGTGGATATCATACACAGTACATCATGAAAACTATCCATGGTATAACTTATAATATAAAACTATCCACTAATATACAGCTATATAATTTTAAAACGCATTTATCAATTAAATATATGTATATTATACAAGATGACGCCGTATAGATGGAAATCGTACATTTTTCCGAGATAAAAAGTATCCTATGTCCTTTCCTGTGACTCAAAGTATCTCCATACCAAATTTTAATAAGATCGGTTCAGCGGTTTGGGTGTGAAGAGGTAACAGACAGACCAAAAAAAATAGGGTGTTAATTTTTTTACAATAACATATTTTATCCCACTTAAAATCGTTGCAGAATGGTCACTTCGCGGCGGTGGGTAGAGCGGGAGTGACGCGTGGGGAGGCACGCGCGCGGGGGGCACGTCACGCGCAGCGGCGAAGCGTAGTGTCCATTACTTGTGGTGTGTTTTAGGATAACTTTCAGATGCTATTTCTCAACATTTTAGTACTGAGTGATTGTAAAAACAAATTAAGGTGTATCTTTATTTTTAACAAGGTTCATATCGAAATTTAGCCGGAAGGTTTAATTGCATCCTGTATATTTTAATAATGACTGCAACTACCTACCATATAAACAACAAACAAACAGACGGTCAGGCAGACTGACACTTTCGCATTAATTTAAACATTTTATCAATTATCAGGGCGAGCGAAGCGAGCCCTAGTATATCCCACAACCTGTACATTTTGTGGTACACTTTACGGAAAAACTATCACGCCTTTTGATTTGTACTTTAACATAGTAATTTTTATTTTTTAATATATTATGTAGATGTGTTATCATCAGTCAGTCAAGGTGTGACGACGCGAGCCCTCACAAAGCTCGGCTTTTAGCTAGTTTATCATCGATATCGATAATCTCGCAATAATATGGCCTCTCCCTAGCGGTAACAGGTTCATAGTGTCTACAGTTTTTTCCCCAGATGTTTTCGACTTTTTCTGTCGCTTGTAAGAAAGGATTTTTATACTGAATGGATCTTTTATCTTGGCGCGTCGCATTAAATTTGTAAATTGTACTTAATTGCATTTTAAAATGACAATAAAAATGAGTTTGCGAAGTTTTATGAGAGCTTAACGTTTTTTCATCCATACTATTCATATTAAATTATAAATGCGAAAGTGTCTGTCTGTCTGTCTGTTACCTCTTTACGCCCAAGCCGCTGAACTGATTTTGCTGAAATTTGGTATGGAGATACATTGAGTCCCGGGAAAGGACATATGATACTTTTTACCCCGACAAAATATACGGTTCCCACGTGATAAACGAATTTGGCGCAACGGAGTTGCGGGCGTCATCTAATTTTATAATTTATTAAAAGTATTATAGATGGTGGGAATATCTTTGTTTTACAATAAATGAGTAGAGAATTCACCTGATTGAAATTGCCACAAGGAAAAATATAAGATTTTGTACTGAAATACTGCGTCATGTCTAGCCGAATGTTTTCCGTTTGTATGTATCTTGGCTGTCTGACTGGCTATCTTGGCTATTTATTCGGCTAACTTGGCTGTTTTTGGGCTGACTTGGCTGATTTTCCGGCTTACCTGGCTGGTTTTATTCGGATAATTTTGCTGTTTTTCCAAATTACTTCGCTGTTTCTGCGACTAATTTAGCTGCTTATAGGGTTAATTTGTGGCTAACATGGCTGTTTCTATAGCTAACTTAGCTTATTAAGTCTAAATTAGCTGGCTGGTTTATTTGAGGAACTTGGCTGTTTTATCCGGCCATTAGGTTTTGCGATTATTCTTACTTCCATAAAAAGCGGTATATAATTACATTAAACAACAAATTTATTATATTTATTTATTATATTATATTTTATACGTGGGAGAGCCATTCTTCGGCACGAATGGGCCGGCTCGACCGGAGAAATACCACGTTCTCACAGTAAACCGGCGTGAAACAGCGCTTGCGCTGTGTTTCGCCGAGTGAGTGAGTTTACCGGAGGCCCAATCCCCTACCCTATTCCCTTCCCTGCCCTCCCCTATTCCCTTCCCTTCCCATCCCTACCCTCCCCTATTACCCTATTCCCTCTTAAAAGGCCGGCAACGCACTTGCAGCTCTTCTGATGCTGCGAGTGTCCATGGGCGACGGAAGTTGCTTTCCATCAGGTGACCCGTTTGCTCGTTTGCCCCCTTATTTCATTAAAAAAAAAATATGGCAATGTAGCACTGCAGGGGGTAAGCTCTATAGAGTATGAAGTAGCTATACCGGTCTTGTTATGTAATATTATGTAATCTTTAAGGCGCTCCCCCTACGGAGATGCCGTAATTTACCGTTTTTAGAGCCTTATTAACTCATAATTTGAAAGCTACAAAATTATAATAAAAATACAGCAATAATCTTCAGTATATGAACGTTCCTGTCTTAGTTATTAATTTCCTATTTTTGTTTTTTATACTCATGATATCAGCTTCCAAAGTAATACCAATTTATTTAAATTCAAGCATACATTCAGTATCTCCCTAGTATTTACAAATTACGGTTATTTGAAACAAACGCCAATAGATCGACAATTTCATTAACTACACACTGGACGTTTGAATTTTTTTAGGTCAATTTCGAACTAATATAAGTAAAAAAATAGGATTTTGGCGCGGTCTCGGCAACGCGGAAAATGTATGGTCCAGGTCGTTTGCTCAGGGGGTGGCCTTAAATTAATCCATACTAATGTACATGCGCAGGTGTCTGTCTGACCGTCTGTCAGTAAGTGTCTGTGTGGTGGCAGTCATAATTTTGTTGCGAGTAAAAAATTTATCAGACTACCGAAAAAATAATCTTACTCTGTCTAAGAAAACTCCTGAAGTAAGCAGGCTTATGTCAGCTTTCAAATAATACAAATAACATCGAAATCGATCCAATTTGTATTGTTTGAAACGTACACACAAAGACAGACAGACACACACCTCAAACTTAATACTCTGTTTTTTGGAGGGTTGATAAAAATAAGAAAAACATAAAACAGTACTTAACATCCTACCTATTTTCCAATAAAATACCTTGTACTTATGCAATATAAAATTTCAATAATATTTTATAACCCGAATAATTTATGCAAAATACGCGTGAAATCTCTAATAACAATCTAAACGTACGGACATCAGATCCTACAATATCCTACCAGTATAATATCTTTGTCCTACCAATATTATCTAATAATAATAAATTCTGAGTATCACGAGAATAAATTACTCGAGTATCCAAAGAGCCAAGACTCTTCAAGCCGGTTGCATATCCGTTGCACCTGCCTCCGCCATCTTGTCACAGTATAATACAGTAGAACAGCAGTTCCCATTTGTCGCGATCTGGTACTTGGCCATTGAAATAAAATACTAAGTATATTCTCGCCTTGCTTTAAAAAATATATCGTAGAAACAGTTCCATACTTCGGACTAAAATTTATTGATTAGAGTATCTAAGGCGATACTAGAATATTGTACCTTATATCAATAAATTAGATTGGAACAGCTTGGATTTAAAAGTATTCGAATAGTCATGAAGGGACAATGTAAAAGCTACTCGTTCAGGGCCATAAACGTGATTTCATATAACTTTAGTGAGCAAAATGTGTGAATTTTTTAGTGATGAGCAAAATCGGTCTTGCAGCCTCAGTCTTGGTCTTTCAAAAAAGCAATGCCGAGACCAAGACTATCCTAAAACTAAAAAAACCAAATCCAAGACCGAGATCAGGCAGATTTGACCAAGTCCAAGACTAATATTGTACTAGAAATACCAAAACCAAGACTGTCAGAGTTTTTGTTACTTAATTCTTCTTGTCGTAGAAAAAGTGCCAAACTTTCTATTTTTTGCCACTAGGGGCGCTGTTTAGATGCCATACAAATTATAGTAATTCATGTCCTCGCGGTATAGTCTTAAGTCATCCCACTGCTTTAGAAGTAGAAGTATCGTGTCATGTCGTACACGCGTTTAACTTATACAAAATCATGCTACTGTATGTGCATAATATTAGTACCGTGATCTTGCCTTATTTGGCTCTTTCCTCTGTCCGATTGTGAAATTTTCTTTATTATCTTTTTAACACACTTTTTATTATACCGAAAGAGTACACACTTTGGTCGTAAGCTTCTGAATAATATGAATGAAGATATTATTTAGCTTTAAAAAGGTGCATTAACTTGCTTTCTTATTTATTTAGTTGAAATTTTTTGACAGTTTTTTTTAAGTTGTAAACGAGAGATACATAGTTAGACAAATAACACCATTTTTAGAGAAATTTGCCAAAGATTTGCCCCAATATTGCTGCGCTTAAATTTGCTTATTAAGCAGGAACCGTACATGTTTTCTTAGACTATATCCTCAGTCCGTTTCCGGGACTTAAATCACCACCAAACCAAAGGTTTCAGTTTATGCATGAGAAGGTAACATACAGACAGACATACTGACAGACTCATGAGAAGGTAAAATAGACTCAGACAAACTGACAGACTTATAGTATGGATTCAAGAAACATAACCTTCCTTACGCAGTCGGATAAAAGTTGCGTACAAAATAAACACCTTCGCAAAAATGATTTCAATTCCAATAACTATCAAGAATTTTCTTCAACAAAAAACGCAATCAGACAACGTCAACTTGATATAAATTGCTATAGCTTTCTCTCTCGCACGTATTTTAATAGCCTATGTCTCTGGGGTCTGGAAAACTAGCTTGCCTAGGATGTCTAGATATTGAAAACCTAGGTCCTTGCCCTGATGTAATTTTACGCATGGCTATTTTTAGATGTCATTTTCCATTTCTGTAGGTCTTTTTATCTTGTGGGTAATGAAAGTAACTCTTTCATATAACATAATACAATATTATATATACTTTGATAGGATGATGTAGAGAATCTAAAAAACTAATATTATAAAGCTGAAGAGTTTGTTTGAAAGCGCTAATCTCAAAAACTACTACACCGATTTCTATGTAATTTGGCACAGAGATAGAGTAGACCGGGGGGTAGGATATATACTATACTTTTTCTGGAAAATGCACGTTTTCCGCTGAATTCCTTGATGAAACAGCTGAACTGCTTACTGCTAAAAAGTATCCTATGTCCTTTCCCGAGGCTCAAAGTATCTCCATACCCAGCAAAATTGGTTCAGTGGTTTGGACGTTAAGAGGTAACAGACAGATAGACACACATTCGCCTTTATAATAGTAGTATGGATTAATTATACTTCGGTATATATACTTCTCAGTTTTATGCGCTATAGTCAAAAATCACACCTTTTAACCGAATTCCAAGATCGAGCGGGGACCATTGTGAACTGACCCTAACGCACCTACCGTTCCCCGGATACAGCAAAACTTTCGCAAACAAATCTCTCCCAACAAACACAATTATGTGCGAACAACAAAACAGAAATTAAAAGCAAAATAATTTCCGCCATTACGAAATTTTTCCGAGGTCGTAAATAACGCAGAGAGATCCATACTAATATTATAAATGCGAAAGTGTGTCTGTCTATCTGTTACCTCTTCACGCCAAAACCGCTGAGCCGATTTTGCTGAAATTTGGTATGGAGATACTTTGAGTCCCAGGAAAGGACCTAAGATACTTTTTATCCCGTAAAATGTACTTAAATAGATAATCTTCGGTACAACGGAGTTACGGGCGTCATCTAGTAAATTCATATTTTTTAAAATTGACTTAAGGCTTCTAACAAAATATTTCTCACCGTAACTCATGACCGGTTCATAAGATTGATTGCCTTACACACATACAAAACTATTTTTAATTAATTAAATTCAATTGGACCTTGCTGATAGGTCCGAAATAAACATTTAAATATTAATCAGGTACCAGTTATTCGAAAGTTTAGGCGCCAGACGACCGGTTTTAGATGTCATTTGTCAAGTTCGAATTTGGATCAATGACAGTTGTTTTGAAATTTAAACGTTTTTTATCCGAGTGTGGTAAAATGGCTTATGATTTTGGCAGTATATTTATTGAAGGAGTAACAAAATAAAATGGATAATACTTAATTTATGATATATTAATAAATGCCCGCAACTCCGCCATATTTTGCGCCAAAATTCGTTATCGCGCGGAATTTTGTTCCGGGATAAAAAGAAGGCATCCTATGTAAAGGACATCGGGACTCAAAGTATTTCCACACCAAATTTCAGCAAAATCGTTTCAGCGGTTTATGGCGTAACGAAGTAACAGACAGACAGACAGACACACATTTTCGCATTTATAACATTAGTTTGGACAACACGCAGAAGTTAAAATCTTCTAAGTCTTGTCTATACCTTCTTAAGTATTTAACCTTTTTTTTTTATCTAATTTAAAGGGCTTTATCGCTAAGCGATTAAGTCGCCCTGGTAGGTAATCACAATATATATGTAATCATAACTAATAAATATAAATAATAGGCATAAAAGCTTTCCTGTTATAAGAAAACTCCTATGGTTACCTATTGATAAGCTGCAATAGCAACCTGATCTCCCCAGAGAGCGGAGAGGCCAGGATACTATTACAGCCACCTACTTGATTTAAAGTTTTATACAATATTTCTCTAATATGCCTGTTCCGGGCACATACCATCAATATATGATATATATCTTCAACGACGTTACATGTTTCACAGTTTGGCGAGGTAGATTTTTTCATAAGAATGGAGAATTTATTGCATGGAATGTGTCCGGAACGAAGTCTCATAATATTTACAACATCTATTCTACTCAATTTAGATTCATTAATCCAAGGGGGTTTTGGGGGTTGCGGCTGGGCAGTGCGATACCATATACCTTTTTCCTTTGACCTTTCACACGAGTATTCCTTAAATAAGTTATCACAATACAATTTATATGAGAAGGTATGATAACTAAAAGACGGTAGGTAATCTACAAGTAATCCATCTGAAGATGCTTCCTTTGCATATTTATCAACTTTTTCGTTTCCTACTATACCTATGTGGGATGGAACCGATTGTAAGATTACAGTTTTGTTTAGATGTGCGAATTTCAAGATTAAATCCAGAATTGAGTAAGCTATCGTTGTACCTCGAAAGGTCGAGGTGCAACGAGCCAAATGGAGCAAAGCACTTTTAGAATCGGTAATTATTACTATATTATTTATATCCAAAGAATATGCATAAGACAATGCCTTAGCAATAGCTATAAGTTCTAACTCCATAATAGAAATTCTGGATTGAATCTTGAACTTCGCACATGTTTCAGTATGTAGGTCATAAAATGCAGCGCCGTTACATATATCATTTTTAGACCCATCTGTAATTTTTTTTCAAAATTGTCTATATTTTGTATGAATAAATTCACAACATATATATTTTAAATACGAAGGGTGATAACATTGCTTGCTTTTGGGAAGATTGTATATATTAACGTTTATATCATTAGATAAATTAATATTATTAACCCATGTATCCAAAGAAAACATCCCTAATATTTTTTGGCGATCAATATTTTTAGTTTTTAAAATAGTCGTAAGTGAAAGAAGTATTTAACCTTTGTCAGTATATTTCTTACATCTACGCCACAATATCCCAAATATATCAACTTTTAGATAAACAAAACAACACTAATCTGATATATTTTATGGATCACATCCGTTGCTTAGAAATTGACATATAAATTATGTTTTGAATAAATAACATCATATAAATGTATACGCATATAAGTAATGGGATCTTCTTGATATATTACAACGATTTATTTTGTTCTACTTTTCTGATTAACTATCTCATACCTATGGTTCAGTGGCTGACTTGTAGCCGCGGGTTCGATTACCACTTTGGAATATTAATCTATCTATTTAAAAAAAGACGAATATTAAATTTTGTCTTGCTACAACTCGAGAGCGGCTGAACCGATTTGGCTCAATTTAGTTAATATTCTTATATCTTCTATCTTCCGTTTTAGGGTTCTGTAATCACCAGAACTTGGTTGACTACGGAACCCTAACCATCTGATTTTTTGTATGTTGATAGGTTAATAGTTATATAATTTAAGAGTAACATTGTCCTACAAATAGGACAATCCATATTTTGTGACGATCAAATCAAAGTATGAAATCCTTTCTATCTCTGTTACCTACCACTTTCGAGATTTTTCGCAGATAAAATTGTTGTTCGTCTTATCAAAATGAAGCTACTCACAAAAAATTAGCTTGATAGTAATCAAAAAGAAAATTGTTCTAGGGATCCCTGACTATTATATTAGGAGGAAAGTGATCACCGGGTCATCTAGTACATACAATATAATATAATGATATTATTATTATACATAATGTAATTATAATATATTCCTTCTCAAGATGAATATTTATTTTTAAACTAGAAGTAGCCCGCAACTCCGTTGCGCCGAACTTCGTTTATCGCGCGGGAACCGTACATTTTTCCGGAACAAAAAGTATCCTATGTCCTTTCCCGGGACTCAAAGTATCTCCATACCAAATTTCAGCAAAATCGGTTCAGCGATTTAGGCGTGAAGAGGTAACAGGACAGTCAGACGCACTTATTGTATGGATTTATATTGATTATCAAGATAAATTTGTATATTTATAATTAAAAGTATTTCAATCAATATTAAAAAGTACTCTATAGTCTATACCATAACCATTTTTTACTAAGCCTATTTTAATAGAGTTTTAGCTTCTGATTGATTTGTAACAGCGGGAGGCAACACACACGTCAGTATATTATTATTATGTTGATTGCTTATTGCCCCTGTGGTTCAGTGGTTTATAACGTGACTCTCACGGAGGACGTGGATTCGATTCCCGTTTTAAAAACATTTTTTTACAACAACATTTATTCTATATTCTTTCCAGTCTCTCAAAGTATCTGCACACCAAATTTCATCTAAATCGGATCAGTCGTTTAAGCTTGAAGTGGTAACAGACAGACAAAATTTGCCATTTACAAAATTAATGTTAAGGACACTTTACACGATCGCAATGATCCGTCGTGTACCAACGTGTAGAGGCGGCATTACACTAATCCTCCAATTTAAAAAGTATAACTTGTCAACGATTTAGGTTTAGGCCAGGGGTTCCCAAACTGTGCGCCGCGGCGCTCTGGTGCGCCGTGGAAAGGCAAGAGAGGGCGCCGCGCCGTGGCCTGTGACTTGTGAGTCGATCCTCCATCATTATCCGAAACCACAAATATTATAAAATTAAATTGTAATATTATTTATGCAAAGCAGATAGATGATTAAATATTTGCTTATTACTATTTACCAGCTTAACCCAACTGTAATTGTTAAGTATGAAACTCTAAATGTCATCAATAGATGTCGCTAGCACCGTGGTCATCGGTAGCTAGATCGCAGTGTTAAAAATAAAGAACATATCTATGTATGTTTAGTTCCTAATGTTTTCAATAGATGGCGCTGACACTGTCGCTAGATCGCGCTATCGAAAGCTTTTTGTGATCGTATATATAGGCCATGTAAATTATTGTGAATAACATGACCCTTCTTGGTATAATAAACCGTAAGTTATCTCTGGTAGCTGGTTTTATTTTGGCGAAATCCTAGTGCAGTACCATTTAGGGTCAAAGTCTAGTACATTTTGGTCCTTCGTGACCGGATATTTTTGTACCTGTAGTTCAAGGGGTCCGAATTACCCCTCTCCCGCGCCCTCGCAGTGGATTGCTGCAGCAAGAGGACGTGACGTCAACGGCAGCGGTGACAACTGAGTGGCAGCTGTCAGTGCTTCGTGACATTGGAGACTTCAAAGTGCTTTGACAGCTGTCAAACCCTTCAGAAACGTCAAAGTCACATCAGAGACCTCAAATAAGTGACATCCAAGTGAAGTTGGCAGATGACAGCTGTCAGTGAAGTTTGACATCAGCAACGTCAACGTCAAAGTGACAGCCAAGTGAAGTTGGCAGATGACAGCTGTCAGTGGAGATTGACATTTGAGCTGACGACACGGTAGCTGACAGTGACAGTTCGAGCTATTGAAGACAAGGACGGCGGATTTCCGGCAGTGGGAGTCCATAGTGCAGGCAACCCCGGAGAGACGTCACCCAGTACGGAAGATCAACTGCAGAGGCGCCCTCTGCAGGCGTTACTTGGAAGTACAACCAGTGTGTGAGTGAGAAGTGCAAATTGTGAGTACTTTTGTTTCCATTATAAATTTTCAAGATATTTTGAACTTTAAGAACAACTAGTAAAAAACTTAGAAGAAATTTTGATCAATTTGAGACTTGTAAAAATTTTCACATTTAGTTCCATACTTAGAATAATTTGCATGTATTAGCTCAGGGACTTAGAAAATATTTGCATGTTTAGCTAGGGACTTAGAATAGTTTGCAAAAAAACGAGGGAACGGGGAACCTATGCCCGATTTTCCCCAGAGTTCAACTAAGTGATAAAACACTTGTAAAATTTTCAACAAAATTATTTAATGTTAACTTGTGATAGACTATCTTTGAGTTGGATTTCTTATTGATTAAACTTTAACTTAGAGTTTTTCTTAACTTTGCTTTATACAGTTGTCTTTAGATTGTTAAATATTGCAAACATGGAACTAGATACTTTAATTGTGCTTCAAGAGAAATTGCTAAGTTCTATGATTAAAGGTTTAAGTAACTTCAAAAAATCCCCTAAGGAAAGAATAACTGTTGAATATATTGAAACGAGATTAGATAATTTAGAAAGAGATTGGTCAAACTTTAGAGAATATGATTCAGAAGTTTATAAAAATTATGATGAAACCGAAGTAGCACAGTCGAAATATGTAATCGGAGAAGTTTATGATAAAGGTGAAAATGCATGTATAGATTATAAGTCAAATATGAAAGAATCTTTAAATAAATTGTTGATGAGAGATAATCAGGTTAATGTCTCGACGGACTCTTCCGGTGAGTCGTCCAATAAATCCATGGTTAAATTGCCAAAGATCTCAATCCCTGTATTTTCGGGAAAGTATTCAGAGTGGACTACCTTTCGTGATTTATTTTTATCTCTCGTCCACAAAAACACTTCTTTAGATGGAGTGCAAAAGTTGCACTACTTGAAAAGTCATTTGAGTGGCGAGGCAGAACAACTTATCAGACAGACACCAATAACTGACGCCAACTATCTTCCGTGTTGGAAGCAGTTAGAGAATCGTTACGACAACAAGAGATACTTATCTAATTGTATTTTAAAAAGATTATTTGGCCAAAAACGTTTAAACGTTGAGTCTGCCTCGGGTCTCAAAGAATTATTGGATACTACTGTGGACTGTTTAAATGCTTTATCTAACTTGGAGATAAACGTGACTACATGGGATGTAATTATCATTCATATAATAGCATTCAAACTTGACGCTGAAACTCGTAAACAGTGGGAATTACATGTCACTGACTCGGAAGGTAATGATTTACCAACTCTCACTCAGTTCAAGGCTTTTATTGAAAGTCGATTCCGAGCTTTAGAATGCTTGGAACCAAAAAGGGCCTCAAATCACCCAAGCAGCGGGTATAATGCTGGACATCGTCACAATCCAAGGGCGTTATTAGGCACAACACCTCAGGTCAAGTGTGAGTATTGCTCTGAACCCCATAAACTCTGTTTCTGTAAAAAGTTCTCTGCTCAACCATACGACAAACGACGCGACTTTGTGATTAAAAGTAGAATGTGTTTTAATTGTTTGGGTAGCAATCACATAGTGCAGGATTGCAAAAAACTCACCTCATGTCGAGTATGTAAACGTAGACATCATTCATTGTTGCACGCACCTGGTGCACATGAAACCAAGCCACTAGACAAGCCCCCTGCTATCGAGCACCCTAGTCCATCTGATGAAAATCCGATAGTGTCCTGCTTGTCTACGGGCAAGATAACAAAGTCCAAACAGGTTTTATTAGCCACCGCGCTAATAAACGCTGTTTCGCCCAATGGGCAGCCCCAAGTAATTCGTGCATTAATTGATCAGGGCTCACAGGCTTGCTTCATTACCGAGGCAACTGTGCAATTGTTGAAACTAAAAAAGATACCAATCAAAGGTTTAGTGTCAGGCTTAGGCCAAAGGGAATCCTTGAGTACAAAGTCCATGGTCTCTCTGTCGATTCAATCGAGAGTAGATCCTCAGTTCAAAGTGGAACTCAAAGCTTATGTTTTGAGTACCATTACGTCTTATCTTCCGGAAAGACGCGTAGATTCAATCGAGTGGGTTGATTTACAGGCTTTGGCCTTAGCAGACCCAAAGTTCAATGTTCCTAATAAAATAAATCTTTTATTAGGAGCAGATATTTATAGTACAATACTCAAGAAAGGTATCAAAAAGAGTCCATCAGGCACTTTGTGTGCCCAGAACACAACACTGGGATGGATAATATCTGGTGTAGTACAACCTGAGAAGGCAATAAAGGACAGTCCAACCCATAATATTAGCGTCATGTACGCACAGATCAACAGCGATGAAATTCTCAAAACATTCTGGGAAATCGAAGAGCAAACACCGAAGCTAAAGAAAATCCTGACAGAGGAAGAACAAAGGTGTGAGGATTTATTCAACGCTACAACTACTAGATCAAACGATGGCCGTTACGTCGTCAAATTACCTTTTAGAGATGCAAACCCTGCTTGCAAATATGGCGATTCACGATGCATTGCGATAGCTAGACTGAAATCGTTAGAAAAAAGGTTCGCAAGGGATAAGGACTTAAAGGAAAAGTACACAGAAGTCATAAATGAATATTTACGATTAGATCACATGAGGGAGGTTGAAGATCAGGACATAAAAAAGGAAGAATCAGTCTATCTGCCGCATCACGCTGTAATTAGAAACGACAAATCCACTACAAAGGTTCGTGTGGTATTTAATGCCTCAGAGAAGAATAAAAATGGCGTCTCATTGAATGACACGCTGATGATTGGACCTACACTACAGGCAGACTTACGTCACACAGTGATGCGATGGAGAGTCCATCCTATTGGCTTGGTCGCGGACATTATTAAAATGTATCGGCAAGTCAGAGTGACAGATGAAGACGCAAGTTACCAACGTATAGTCTGGAGAGATGATCCTGCAAAAGAAATAAAGGATTACGAACTACTTACCGTGACCTTTGGTACAGCTTGTGCTCCACATCTTGCAGTCAAAGCCCTGCAACAAATTGCTCACGACGAAGGACATAACTATGTTCTGGCTGCGGATAAAGTCCTGAAAGATTTTTACATGGATGACTTAATGACAGGGTGTAGTAGTGTTAATGAAGGCATAGAAATCTATAAACAAATGTCAGAATTATTAGAAAAGGGAGGTTTCAAATTACAGAAGTGGAATAGCAACAGTACAGAACTCTTAATGAAAATAAACTCGTTGGCTGAAAAAAGAGAAGATGAAGATAGTGCTGAAAAGGAAAGTAAGGAAAAACAAGAAGATAGGAAAAAGAACAATAAAGGAAAGGAAATAGAGATCAAACTAGATAATACTACAAAAATTCTTGGACTTACCTGGAATCGTAGAGATGACAGATTTCAATACACGGTGAATCTTCCTCCGAAGTCTGGACCTGTAACTAAAAGAACAATTATTTCAGATATTGCACGTCTGTTTGATCCACTAGGTTGGATAGCACCTAGCGTAGTTATAGCAAAGATTTTCATCCAAAAGCTGTGGCTCACAGGGCTTGGATGGGATGATGAGTTAAGCGATGAATTAGTAAAGGAATGGAATACTTACCGTAAGGACTTATCTCAACTTACCAAGATAGAAATCCCTCGATGGATGAGTTCACGTTCTGATGATGTAATCAAAGAATTACACGGCTTCAGTGATGCGTCCAAGGCGGCGTATTCAGCTGTCGTCTATCTTAGAGTTGTTGATGCTAATGGCGGAGTACACACCTCGCTGGTTGTAGCCAAGACCAGAGTGTCACCTATAAAGCAAATAAGTATCCCGAGGCTGGAGTTGTGCGGGGCTGTGCTCCTTTCAAGGCTGCTGTTAGAAGCTGCTGAAATTTTAAGCATCCACAAGGACAATATACGGGCCTGGACTGACTCAACAGTCGTTCTCGCATGGCTAAACAGTCATCCGAGTCGATGGAAAACCTTTGTAGGAAATAGAGTGTCCGAAGTGCTGACCTCTTTGAATTCCTCGCAATGGTTTCACGTATCCACTAAGTTAAACCCGGCAGACTGTGCCTCTCGTGGAGTACTCCCTACGGCTCTGGTCGATGAGTCGCTGTGGTTTTCCGGACCTCCATTTCTAAGAGAACAAACCGTCCAGTACAACAAACCTAAAGATTTGAACGTAGCATTAGAGGAATCAGTTAAGGTTCACATAACGACAGTTCCGGGACAGTCATTCTTTGAAAGATTCTCCTCTCTGCAACGGATGTTGAGAGTGCTTGCTTACTGCAGACGATTCTGGAACAAGAACAAAGAAAAGACAAAATATTTACAGAAGAAAGAATTAGACGAAGTGTTAAGAAGTTGTATAAAGTTAACACAAAAGGAACATTTTGATATAGAATACAAAGAATTAGAAACAAAAGGGACAGTACAAGGACAAAAAAGTAAATTAAAAGCAATCTGTCCGTATCTTGATGATAAGGGTCTGATCCGAGCCAGCGGAAGGCTAGAAAGATCTCGGTTGGATGAAGATACAAAGCATCCAATAACTCTTCCTAAGGACTCTCATCTGACCAAATTAATAATAGCTGATGCTCACCTAAGAACGTTGCATGGTGGTCCATCATTAATGATGAACTACCTAAGGTCAGCCTATTGGATCATAGGTGCAAGAAACCTGGTGAAACATCACGTCCATAAATGTGTTGTTTGCCTCAGGCAGAAAGCTAACTTTAATCAGCAACTGATGGGGTCGTTGCCATCCGTCAGATGTGTTCCATCTAGACCATTTTTAAACAGCGGTGTGGACTACGCTGGTCCTATAAATATAAGGACTACTAAAGGACGAGGGTACCGATCCTATAAAGGATATATTTGTTTATTTGTATGTATGGCCACTCGTGCTATACATTTAGAAGTCGTGAGTGATATGACCACTCAAGCTTTTTTAGCCGCTTTTAAGCGATTTGTTTCACGTCGTGGTCGTTGTGCTCATATTTGGAGCGACAATGGGACCACATTTGTCGGTGCCTCCAGAGAACTCCAAGAGATAGCAACTATCCAACAGACTGTCGTAGAGCATTTGGAGAGTGCTGGCACGGAATGGCATTTTATTCCCCCACACGCTCCTAATTTTGGTGGCTTATGGGAGGCGGGAATAAAATCCACGAAATTTCACCTCAAAAGAGTGATAGGCGACACAACCCTCACCTATGAGGAAATGAGCACGTTGTTGTGTCAAGAAGTGAAGCCTGTTTAAATTCAAGGCCTTTGAGTGTAATCGACACTACAGAACCTGGTGATCCTTTGCCGTTAACCCCTGGTCACTTTCTGATTGGTGAACCACTTCTTACGGTTCCTGAGGACACCTATGAGAGTGCAAACATTAACTGTCTTTCAAGATGGCAATTCCTTCAGAGGATGTTATCCTCTTTCTGGAGACGTTGGTCTTCTGAGTACTTAAACACTTTGATGCAAAGATATAAGTGGGCATTGAAAACTCCGGAACCCAACGTAGGAGACGTGGTCCTCATTAAGGAAGATGATTTACCTCCAAGTCGCTGGTTAATGGGTAGAATCGTTGAAAAACATCCGGGTCGTGATAATCTCACTCGTGTAGTCACATTACGCACCAAGTCTTCTATTCTTAAAAGACCCATTTGTAAAATTTGTGTGTTACCTGTTAATCAGTAACTAAGCTATATTGTAATAATATTTTGTAATATGTTACAAGTTATGTAGACTATGTTTTTTATATGTATTAAATATTATTAGATTCATATCTAGCTTCTAAAACTGTAGTTAAAAAATTGGAACTTGTTGTTATTTTTTTTTTTGTTAAAAAGACATTCTTTCAATAATGTCTTTTGGTGGGCGATATGTTAAGTATGAAACTCTAAATGTCATCAATAGATGTCGCTAGCACCGTGGTCATCGGTAGCTAGATCGCAGTGTTAAAAATAAAGAACATATCTATGTATGTTTAGTTCCTAATGTTTTCAATAGATGGCGCTGACACTGTCGCTAGATCGCGCTATCGAAAGCTTTTTGTGATCGTATATATAGGCCATGTAAATTATTGTGAATAACATGACCCTTCTTGGTATAATAAACCGTAAGTTATCTCTGGTAGCTGGTTTTATTTTGGCGAAATCCTAGTGCAGTACCATTTAGGGTCAAAGTCTAGTACAGTAATCATTAATAAAGGTATTTATTTATGTATCTTTTACTAATAGCTATGTAGAGTAGGGCGCCGTGACAAAATATTTTACGTGTAACTGCGCCGCAGGCTGAAAAAGATTGGGAACCCCTGGTTAAGGCGGTTTTTCTACCGACATTGGTCTAGTCACCCATGCCGCCGCTGCTTTGTAGTGGCGTAGAGCAAAATGAAACCTATAGCCTAGTTAATAAAGTGGAATTTTATTTTAATGTTTGTCGGTGACGACGGCGGTGTATAAAGATCTTGAACTGTGTATAACTCAATATTAATGTTATAATCCCAATATTGGTTCTTCTCAGATGTCAATTATAGTATATTATATAGATGTGTATAAGAGAAAGATACAATCCTAAAGTTTTAATATTATTTGGAGAAAAAAAAAATGTTTGTATGAAATATACTTTAAAACTAGTGGACTAATTTGGATGATATTATTATTATATGCCCAGATATAGACTTCCTTGGTTCCCGTGGGGTACTCTGTTCCATTTCTAATCCAAACCAATATAATGTATACAAAAGTGAGTCTGTCTGTCCTATACAAGCGCAAAAGAGAAAAGAGTACGGTTCCCGCGCGATGAACGAATTTTCGCGTAACGGAGTTACGGGCTTCATCCAGTTTCATACAAAACGGTTAAGCGGCTTGCTAAAAGCATGAAAAGGTATCATACAAACTCTTGAATTTATAATAAAAGTAATAATTATTATAGATGAATAATATGGTACCCGAAAAAAGATCACTAAAATAATACCACATCTCTCACTTTCTATATCTCTGGTTGTCGGTTCTCACGGTGCCGGTGCTCGCCACATAAAATCGTAGGACCTGTCTGGCGGTTACTGGTTCTGTGGTCGGTCAATGACCCCCGATATTATATGCATAATTTATCCTACTAATATTATAAAGGCGAAAGTTTGGATGTATGTATGTATGTATGGATGTATGGATGTTTGTTACTCTTTCCCGCAAAAACTGCTGAACGGATTTTAATGAAACTTTACAATAATATAGCTTATACTTCAGAATAACACATAGGCTACAATTTTAACCGTCTTTCAAATTGGAGGAGGTGTTATGTTCGTTTTTTTATGTTCAACGATTACTCCGCCGTTTGTGAACCGATTTTCAAAATTTTTCTTTTGGTGTATAGGTTATCATCCCAATTTCGTACCATATTCATCAAATTGGTGACCTGATGAAGGGATCCATAAGAAATCGAGGGAACTCCTCAAAATTTATATGGAAACATGTGGTGACTTCGGTTTCGTGAGCAGTATTCTAAGCATATGCAACAAGCAAGATTTTGCACCAAGGTATACCATGGTTCGGAAGGTGCTGAGAGAACTCCTGACTCTTTATAGATACAAGTTTGGGAGTTTCGAAGTTGTTTTAAGAACGGAAAGCATATGCTACTATGCAAATTACATTCATCATCATCATCATCACTACCATAAACCATTATAGAACCATGTATCGTCCCTTTTACCCTATTATTGGTACTTTTCATAGTCTTATTATATATCACTTAAACCGCGGGTAACACCGCGGGGCACAGCTAGTAACATATATAACTACAACATTTACATGATGTTTATAAGGTAAATATTATTATTATTTAAATTACTAGATGGCTCACTGAACTTTGTGTCACTTCTCTCGCAACCTTCCCTGGATATTCAAGACGAAAATTAGCTTAATCGGTTCAGTCGTCCTCGAGGTTTAGCGAGACTAATTAAATTTAAAACTCATTTTTATTAAATACAGTCATATATTATTATTTTAAATTGATGACATTAAATTAATAAAAATATTATGTATGTTTATCGACAAAAAAAAAAAATATCTACTCCCAAGTCCCAACCTAAATTAACCCTAAAAAACCCACCTTGTTTTGAGTTACACGGAACGCGCTCGAGTGTCAAAAAGACCTTGACGATTAAACCAAGAAAGCTAAACATTCGCCACGGTTTTGACGGAAGTGGGATAAAAAGTGTCATCAGTATTGATTAAGGCTTTTTCGGCCCAAATTACTAGAGGTCAGTGAGCTATGACGCGCACATCCAATTAATGACAAATAAAACACCAAATACGGGACAGTATTTTAGAATTAATGATGGGTAATATTTTAGGCCGTAATTTGCCTTTTCGTGCGCCTTTGCCCGCTAGATTATTCCTGGCTTAAAAACTTTGGTCGCCTATTTTTAGCACCTTGGAGGTGAAATTTTAAAAATATATTTTTTTCTGGATATTTCCATCTTAATTTCGAGATTCTTGCTCTGGAAGTTTTTGATAAAAGGCCAGTGCGCTATTCACTCAACCTTCTGCTATGAATATAATGTATAGAATATAAATTTATATTATAAAAGTAATCCTGACTTCCGTAGCGCCAAAACTCGTTTATCACGCGGGAACCGTACATTTTTCCGGGACAAAAAGTATCCTATGTCCTTTCCCGGGACTCAAAGTATCTCCATGCCAAATTTCAGCAAAATGGGCTTAGCGGTTTGGGCGTGAAGAGGTAACTGACAGACAGACAGACACACTTTCGAATTTATAATATTAAGTATGGAAGTGTGGATGCGAAAGTGTGCCTGTTTGTCTCTCGGTCTGTCTGTTACCTCTTCACGCCCAAACCGCTGACCCGATTTTGCTGAAATTTAGTATAGACATACTTCTGATTAGCGAATTTTGGCGCAACTGAGTTTCGAGCATCATCTAGTCGCCTACAATATTATAAAAAATAATATAAAAAAATATATTATCAGGGCCAGCGAAGCGAGCCCTAGTATATCCCACAACCTGTACATTTTGTGGTACACTTTACGGAAAAACTATCACGCCTATTGATTTGTGCTTTAACATAGTAATTTTTATTTATATGTAGATATGTTATCATCAGTCAGCCAAGGTGTGACGACGCGAGCCCTCACAAAGCTCGGCTTTTAGCTAGTACCTCCTTGTTTGAAAGTCATGTACCAATTTATACCATTAGAATAGAAGCATGTTACTAGAAGATGTAAATTCCAGTTAAAGATAAACCTTTCAACCTCCAGCTATTGGTTTAACTTAATATTCATTGGATTTAACTGTAACATTTAACTCAGCTATCCCCAACCTTCGCGCGGGCGGGCGTTAGTTATCAGTTCAACATATTATTATATACTAGCCGTTCCGCGCGGCTTCGCCCGCGTAAATTAGATATTTCACAGACAAATCAGTCTACAAAAAATAGCCTATGATCCTTCACGTGGTCTACTTCTTATCTGACCCAAATAACAGAAAAATTGCTCTAGTAGTTCGTGAGATAAGCCCTTTCAGATAATTTCCCCCGTTTTTTTTTCACATTTTCTTCTATTTCATCGCTTCTATAAGTCTTAGCGTGATAAAATATAGCCTATAGCCTTCGTCGATAAATGGGCTATCTAACACTGAAAGAATTTTTCAAATCGGACCATTAGTTCCTGAGATTAGCGCGTTCAAATAAGCCCATTCAAATAATTTCCCCCGTTTTTTGCACATTTTCCTCTATTTCTTCGCTCCTTTTAGTCTTAGCGTAATAAAATATAGCCTATAGCCTTTATCGATAAATGGACTATCTAACACTGAAAGAATTTTTAAAATCGGACCAGTAGTTCCTGAGATTAGCGCGTTCAAACAAACAAACAAACAAACAAACAAACAAACAAACTAACAATTTCTTCCTTCTTATTAGTATAGATTTAATATTTACATAGTAATTTAGAGTATCCTCATTTCTCTCTTTAACTAACTTCAAAAAAGGAGGAGGTTTCTCAATTCGACCGTATATTATGTATATATGTTTTTAAGCGACTTAAAAGGTGGCAGTTATGATTTAGGAATGCATATATCCCTATATATATTTTTTTACCAATTTTGATGATGTGCACTTTGTTTTGTCTTGTTTCTTCTTGACCCCTTGGCAGTATCTCCATCAAAATTGTTAAATAAGTGCATTCAGCGTAAGCCGGTATTATACATGCAGACACACTTTTGTTTTTCTAAAAATAATTACTAATTATTATTTATTTGTAAGGAAACGCTCTTGGTACTACCCTAAAATTTATATCTGCTATTATAGCATCTATAATAGCAGATATAAATTTTAGGGGAGTACCAAGTTATTTATCTATCTATAATAGAGATCAGTTTCTTATGTCATTGTATTGACATTTTATCTATTTAATCTATTTTCATGTAAAATTGATTAAGTAGGGATTAAAAATAATTAATTTTATACCATGGGAATGGCGCATCGCTCCAATCTTAAATTATTCAAATAATTTTAATTTAACGTCCAAAGCCTACATTAATATTATGTTTTTATTATATTAAACATAAATATGTTATTTTATTTGACCACCATTAATAGGTTTTTTAATGTATCGATATTATGGTGTTAAAGTCGTAAACTGAAATTGGCCTGTCAACTCTTTTGTATTGTGAATTATATTACCGTAGTGGTCATTATGACCCATAATACCACAGCGTTACCAATTTGGTAGTGTGGATTAAACAATGAACATAAGTTTATTGGTAGCAACAAAAGCTTCCGTTTTATTTTTTATTTTAGTGCGTTTTGTACATTTTAGTAGTTCTAAAGTTAGTTTCAAAGTATTGACGATAAAGTGCTTTTGGCTTTGTAGTTTAATATTTTATATTACATAACTACAACAAAATTATAAATATTAACCTATCAAGCCCCATAAGATCACCGGTGATCGCGACAACAATATAGAATAACAATAGATTTCCATGAATCCACAATCGAAGGATTAATCCGATTATTCAATAATCATAAACATTATTGTTTATTATTATTGAATTATCGGCCAAGTGCGAAAGTGACTCACACACAAAGGGTGAACTTCCGTTCTAGAGCAAAAATAGGCAAAAAATTTGATTTAGTATGGGAGCCCCTTCAATATTAATTTTATTTTGTTTTTAGTAATTGTTTGTTATAGTCATAAGTGATAACAGAAATACACAATCTGTGAAGATTTCAGAAGTTTGTTTATGGCGGTTCTTGAGATACAGTCTGGAGACAGACAGACAAGTCTTAGGCCCGTATTTTTGGTCAGTACTCAAGATGCATCTCGGTCTCAAGACACGGTTCAGGCTGTGTGATTAGTTGGCTGTCAAAATTTGGACCAATCACAGAGCCGAACCGCGTCTTGAGACCGGGTGGCATCTTAAGTACTGACCAAAAATACGGGCTGTAGTAATATGTATATTATTATAGGGTTCCGTTTGTACCTTTTGGGTACGGAACCACAAAAAAAAAATACTGTACCTACGTAAAATGTCTAAAATTTAGACTCTAAATAAAGCGAACGGCAAAATACCAAAGCTATTCAAATAAGACATACCCTTTAAATTGATCAAAGTGTGTACGGAAATTTTATTAGGATGGGTCAATTCTGACATCCGTCGGCTTTTTAGGGTTGAAAGATGAAAGTGGGGTCTTATTGGCCGAGTGTTATGTACATGTTTATTTAACCTTTACCGTTGACATTTTTTTAGAATTTTCTGTACATTTATCCTCTTTTATTTGGGCTGATTAGGTACATTTTCCGGATACATAGAAATAATACTTATATACTGTCAACCTTTGCAACTTTAGGTTGTATAATATTAAATAGACGATGAGATTTAAACCACCAAAATCGAATGAATATAAAGGCCTTAAGTTCAAATAGCGAATCGTGGCACAAAACATTATATAAAACTAGACGTTCCGCGCGGCTTCGCCCGCGTAAATTAGGTATTTCACAGACAAATTAGTCCACAAAAAATAGCCCATGATCCTTCACGTGGTATACTTCTAATCTGTGCCAAATAACAGAAAAATTGCTCCAGTAATTCGTGAGACAAGCCCTTTCAAATAATTTCCCCCCGTTTTTTTCACATTTTCCTCTATTTCTTCGCTCCTATTAGTCTCAGAGTGATAGAATATAGTCTATAGCCTTCCTCGATAAATGGGCTATCTAACACTGAAATAGTTTTTCAAATCGGACCAGTACTTCCTGTGATTAGCGCGTTCAAACAAACAAACAAACTCTTCCGCTTTATAATATTATAAGTATAGAAGACTAATGACGCCCGCAACTCCGTTGCGTAAAAAAATATTTATCGCGGGGAAATTGTACTTTTTCTCGAATTAAAAAGTATCTTATGTCCTTGCCCGGGACTCAAAGTATCTCCATAATACATTCCAGCAAAAAAAAGCGGTTTATCAGTTTGGGCGTTAAGAGACAACAGACAGACCCACTTTTGCGTTTAAAATATTAGTATGAAAGTATGAATGACAATGTTTGTATGAATTTTAGTGTATCGTAATAATTTTAATTATACTTCTCAATGTCTGAATAATGTAGGACAGACATACGGACAAAATGACAGAAGAAAAGTTCTTTATAATTACGACGGAACCCTAAAAATAAATGTTTACTTATGCATATTTTGACCTTTCACAGTTTGCGTAGTGAGTGAGCAACTGAGCACACTTTGTGCATTTGATGTAAAATGCAAACGCAAATATATCATAAATGTTATTTGTACCGAAAACCAGAGGTTCTGAAAGTTAAATACAATTTCAAGTGACCGTTGAAAGTGTCGAAAATGTATTACATAAGCCTTTTTGTGATCGCGACATCAAAAATATATTTTTCGACTTTTTTCTAGTTTGGGAACTCGGAAATAAATAGACACGCGACATAAAAGTCTTAAAAGTTATTTTATACGTGGGAGAGCCATGCTTCGGCACGAATGGGCCGTCTCGACCGGAGAAATACCACGTTCTCACAGAAAACCAGCGTGAAACAGCGCTTGCGCTGTGTTTCGCCGAGTGAGTGAGTTTACCGGAGGCCCAATCCCCTACCCTATTCCCTTCCCTACCCTCCCCTATTTCCTTCCCTTCCCATCCCTACCCTCCCCTATTACCCTATGCTCGTTAGCCCCCTTATTTCATAAAAAAAAAACTCAAAAGTGTAAATTTTCATAAATTACTAAATTAATGCATCATTTTTAGGGTTCCGTAGCCAAATGGCAAAAATCGGAACCCTTATAGATTCGTCATGTCTGTCTGTCTGTCTGTCTGTCTGTCCGTCCGTATGTCACAGCTACTTTTCTCCGAAACTATACTATTGCAATTTGGTAAGTAGATGTAGTCTGTGAACCGCATTAAGATTTTGATACAATAATGGAAAAATTATTTAAAATTTTAGGGGTCCCCATAGGTACAACTAAATAAAAAAATTTTTTTTTTCATCTAACCTATACGTGTGGGGTATTTATGGATAGGTATTTAAAAATCATATTGAGGTTTCTAATATCATTTTTTTCTAACCTGAATAGTTTGCGAGAGAGACTCTTACAAAGCGGTAAAATGTGTGTCCCTCCCCCTCTAACTTCCAAAGTAGGGGCATGATAAGTCTAAAAAAAATATATGATATACTTTACTATAAAAACTACCAACGAAAATTAGTTTGAACGAAATCTAGCAAGTAGTTTATTTTTAATATTATTATATTAAAAAAAAATTTTTTTTTCATCCAACCTATGCGTGTGGGGTATCTATAGATAGGTCTTCAAAAATCATATTGAGGTTTCTAAAATATTTTTTTTGTAACCTGAATAGTTTGCGAGAGAGACTCTTCCAAAGTGGGAAAATGTGTGTCCCCCCCCCCCCCCCCCCCCCTCTAACTTCTAAAGTATGGGCATGATAAGTCTAAAAAAAATATATGATGTACTTTACTATAAAAACTACCAACGAAAATTGGTTTGAACGAAATCTAACAGGTAGTTTTTTTTATACGCCATAAATGGTAAACTTAATTTAACTTTTATTAAATCAACTGAAATATACAAATAAATCAAAAACCTTTTAATTTCATAAAAATAAACCTTATTGCTGCTACGGAACCCTTCATAGGCGAGTCCAACTCGCACTTGGCCGGTTTTTTTATTATTTAATTTTTTATTTATAAATGAATGGGTCTACTGGACCCATGACTATAATTACGTTACTTTTTTTATCACTACATTTAAGGGTTAATGAGTTCATCAAAATTAAATTCAGTTAAAACTTTGAGAACCACTAGGAAATTTTATTGAAAAGTTTATAGTACATGTGTGAAGCTCTTGAATGTATATTTGTTATGCGGATTGTAAATACAGTATGAGTTTTAAGTCAAGACACTTATTTTTGGAAGTAAGTATGTCGAAAGTAATAAACTTTTTTCGGATCTCGGATGAAAATAATCTATAGGTAGAGGTACTTGTATAAATGCGAAAATGTGTCTGTCTGTTACCTCTTCAAACTAAACCGCTGAACCGATTTTGTTGGGTATCGAGATACTTTGAGTCCCAGGAAAGGAAATACTTTTTATCCCGGAAAATGTATACCCGCGCGATAAACGAATTTTGGCACAACGGAGTTGCGGGCGTCATCTAGTAAAATATATTTCCCGAAAATATATTTTAATAGGATTAAAAAACCGGCCAAGTGCTTGTCGGGCCACGCGCAATATAGGGATCCGTAGTACCGCTAGTTTTTTTAAATTTTTGTATGGTCAATGAATGTACATTTATAACGTGTTTTACACCACTAACAACATCTTCTCAGTTACTTTCAAAGGAATTTGAACGAAAAGTTCCTTTATACTTCGCCAAATACATGTTTTTTAGTTGATCGACTATTACTCAAAAACTTATGAAGTCTTCTTAGCCGTGATAGTTTTCCTTTTAAATTTAGCATATTTCCTACTCCTTTTTCACATTTCTAGAAGCCCCCGTTTAGTTGGTAGAAGGGGGGGACACTGGCCTCTAACGATTTTTTCCACTTTAAAACTTAATAATTTACAAACGGATCCCTAAATCGGAAAATGATCGAATACTCATAATATTTTTTTAAAACCTATCCAACGACACCCTACACAATGGGGTGGACGCGAAAAAAAAATCATCCCCGCTTGATGTGTAGGGAAGGTACTATAAAAAAAAAATGATTTCATGTACCATTTTGTCGGCATTATTAATATGTGCATTCATGCCAAATTACAGCTCTGTAGGTCCTATAGTCTCTGAGCAAAACCGCGGACAGACAGACAGACGGACAGACAGACGGACAGACAGACGGACAGACAGACGGACGGACAGACCGAAACTATAAGGGTTTCTTGTTGACTACGGAACCCTAAACATGTTATTTAAATGCAACAAAGATACTCTATCTTTATGAGATTGGAGATTTTACGATTTATATACACTTTTGATATAATAATAAATTTTATTGTTATTATGGTTTTAAGTCTCCACAACATATAGATATAGTAAATTTTGATAATCATTTACAGCTACTTATCAAGAACAAGATAGAGAAGACATATTTTGTATGTAAATCATGGTTTTGAGTGTAAAATTTTATTTTAAGCAGACCTTTATGCGTGCCTATAATACTTTAAAACTTGATATAATAAATATTATACCAATAATAATATACTACATAATATATACAAATACAATATATATTAAATACTATACCAAATATATATTAATATATAATTACAATGATATATGTATTATTATTTTAACTTATTAGATATAACCAAATTTTTCCTCCATTTTCATAAGTCAGTTAATTGTGTAGACACAGTAGAAATTGAACCCAAATATACCAATTTGTGTTGCAAATCGAATCCGAATTATTCAATTTATTTTTGAATCAAGAAACAATTTTGCCGAATCGTTATTTTTAAGCTCTCCTCGAGCGCGCAAAGAAAATAAATTGAAACCCCGATCCGATTATGCTAGCAACCCCGAATACCAATATTAGGGTTTGTTGACGCGTTTTTTTTTTTAATTGCGCAATTTTCCCACCTTTTGGGGAGATTTTTTTGTGTCAAAGGGATTGGAAATAAGATCTTTTATGCTTTGCTTTATTGAACTGATTTTGTCATTCGCTGTTTAAAAAAATCGGTTTGTTGCGCCAAACTGATACGATTCTAGGCACTTATTTTTGCGTCGTTAATATAATATTGAGAAGGAGCGCTGCGGGGAAGGCCGCATTTTTCATAAAAGTTTATCATAAAACTATCATAAAAGTTTTTAATAAATTGAGTGAATTTAACTTCAAATAGTAAACAGTACACATCCACATAATATTTTATCACAAATTAACAAAAAGTAATACAAATATCCATAAGTATTAATATTATAAATGGGAAAATGTGTATCTCTTAATTCTCTTTGTTACCTCTTCACGCCGAAACCGCTAAACTGATTTTGCTCGGTATGCAGATACTTTGAGTCCCGGAAAAGAACATAGGATACTTTTTATTCCGGCCAAGTGCGAGTTGGAGTCGCTGGAAATAAGTTTTGAGTTGCGGGCGTCGTTCCTGCGCGAAAAACGAATTTTGGCGCAACGGTGATGCAGGCGGCATCTAGTATTTAATAAAATTTTACAACACACAAATAAAACAGAAGCTCGAAAAACACAACTCACAAAACACAATCGGATAAATAAATTGGCGAATTCGCTAGTGTTAAACTCAACACTGGATTAATATTTCATCGGAACAAAATAGTAATTATTTTAAATTCTTGAGCTGGCAACATTCTTCGATGCGACGCAATTTATACCCTACCACGTTGTGTTAAAGTGCGAATTGGAATGCAGCATGCCGGATGCCGACTTACTTAGATACATCCGTTCCCAGAGAGATTAATGAAAGAAAAAACTTGTCGATTTATAACTTCTAGAGTTCTATGAAACTGAAAAAATAAAACCTACGATTTGTATGGAGGTAGAATTTAAGTAACTTTACTCATTTTGAAATAGTAAACTAGGTTTGACTATCCTTCAGAATACTATAGATGTGTCTGATGACTCATTTGAGTCATTAGCTCTTTATTATCTATACTAATATTATAATCTATACTTATCTATACTAATATTATAAAGCGGAAGAGTTTGTTTGTTTGTTTGTTTGAACGCGCTAATCTCAGGAACTACTGGTCCGATTTGAAAAATTATTTCAGTGTTAGATAGCCCATTTATCGAGGAAGGTTATAGGCTATATTTTATCACGCTAAGACTAATAGGAGCGAAGAAATAGAGGAAAATGTAGAAAAAACGGGGGAAATTATTTGAAAGGGATTATCTCACGAACTACTGAAGCAATTTTTCTGTTATTTGGCACAGATAAGAAGTAGACTACGTGAAGGATCATAGGCTATTTTTTGTGGACTAATTTGTCTGTGAAATATCAAATTTACGCGGGCGAAGCCGCGTCGAACTGCTAGAACTATTATAAATGAAAGTGTGTCTGTCTGTTGTCTGCTGTCTTCACACTTAAGCGGCTGAACCGATTTAGATGAAATTTGGTACGAAGATACTTTGAGTCCCGGGAGAGGACATACGATACCCCGAAAAAAAAAGAATGGTTCCCGCGCGATAAACTAATAGCTATGCATTTTAATCTTAGCTATCGAGTATTTACGGAACCCTAAAAAGTATAAAGTATCAAATATCTACCGATTTTCATATTTTTAGAAACACTTGAACTTGATTTTGTCAATCAGTAAGAGGCATTAGGGTTTTAAATATGGAATGTACACAGTTTCCGGACCCAAATGTGTTTAAATTTAGAACACTTTAACTGCATTCAAAAATAAACCTTACTGATTTGAAATGAAGTCTATATTGCGATGACACAATTAAAATTTTTTATATATAGCTTTCGGTAAGGGAAAAAGTTAGTTTGATTGCGAATAAGGAATTTGGATAGTTTTGTAACTACGAATGTGGACAAAAAATATAAATGTAGAGAAGCTAGAAATAAATAGAAATAAGTTTCTATTTAGACGGAGAGGGAGAGAGAGAGAGAATATGAATAAATAAATAAATCACAATATTACTAGCTAACCAAGTAGTAGACAACTTTATGATGAATTTAAGCCAAAAAAAAACTATCAAACAAAAGAGTGAAATTTAGATCAAAATCGATTCATCCATCTTACTCTGACTGGAAACTATATATAGGTCTACCAGAATCTGATGGCAATTTTTGACAGCAGATTTTCAAAAAATATCCTTGATCATTGGATAAATTTTTATATTTGCATGTTTAACACACAGAATCAGCCGCTATAAGAAAAAAAAGGGTCAAAATGTTTTATTCCAATTACTCCGGTATTGCTAGAGTCAATTTATTTCCTCACTTTTTGCCATCAGATTCTGGTAGACCTTTACTAACAGACGTCCATAATCCATACTAATATTATTAATGCGAAAATGAGTCTGTCTCTTACTTCTTCCCGCTTAAACCACTTTACCGATTTTGATAAAATTTACTATGGAGAGACTGACACCGGTGCTTGGATATAGGATATTTTTTAGCTCGGAAAAATGTACGATTCTCGCGCGATAACGTCACGTCATGCTCATGGCGATTCTTCTTCTTCTTTAAAAATCGGCCAAGTGCGAGTCGAACTCGCCCACGAAGGGTTCCGTACCGTTATAGAGCGAAAGTAGAAAAAAATGTGTTTTTTGTATTAAATATTTATTTTATTTTAATTTTATTATTAATTATTAAAGTACAAATATAATTAAGGATATTGTGAAAATTTCAAGTGCCTAGCTGTTGCCATTATTGATTACAAGCAAAAAAGACCAAAAAACAAAAAAGTTTGTTGTATGGGAGCCCCCCTTAAATATTAATTTTATTTTGTTTTTAGTATTTGTTGTTATAGCGGCAACAGATATACACAACCTGTGAAAATTTCAACTCTCTAGCTATTACCGTTCTTGAGTTACAGCCTGGAGGCAGACATACAGACAGACGGACAGGCAGACGGACAGACAGACGGACAAACAGACGGACAGACATCGAAGTCTCAGTAATAGGGAAAGGGAAAATACGGAACCCTAAAAAGATTTTTTGCCAGTGGTAATATCTTACAAGATGGCGGAATATACTCGTAGTACGCCAAATTTTAACATGGCGGTTGCAAGATGGCGTATACAAATAGCAGATCGGACAGACAGCCGTAAAAATTTATTACCGGATAATATGGGGGTGGTAAAAGTATAACAATACTCTGGCGCGATTACAGGAAATTGTTATATCGTACACTTCTTCTATAAATCTATATCTATACTAATATTATAAAGCGGAAGAGTTTGTTAGTTTGTTTGTTTGTTTGAACGCGCTAATCTCAAGAACTACTGATCCGATTTGAAAAATTCTTTCAGTGTTAGATTGTCCATTTATCGAGGAAGGCTATAGGCTATATTTTATCACGCTAAGACTAATAGGAGCGAAGAAATAGAGGAAAATGTGGAAAAAACGGGGGGAAATTATTTGAAAGGGCTTATTTGAACGCTCTAATCCCAGGAACTACTGGTCCGATTTGAAAAATTCTTTCAGTGTTAGATATCCCATTTATCGAGGAAGGCTATATAATATATTTTATCACGCTAAGACTAATAGAAGCGAAGAAATAGAAGAAAATGTGGAAAAAACGGGGGAAATTATTTGAAAGGGCTTATCTCACGAACTACTAGAGCAATTTTTCTGTTATTTGAGTCAGATAAGAAGTAGACCACGTGAAGGATCATAGGCTATTTTTTGTAGACTGATTTGTCTGTGAAATATCTAATTCACGCGGGCGAAGCCGCGCGGAACGTCTAGTATAATATATAAACATGAATCCATATTTCCCGTGGTCACGACATCACGCCTGAACGGCTGGACCGATTTCACTATTTTTTTTTTGATGTGTTTGTTATTGTCCGGAAAAGAAGAATATGATTGAAAAAATTAAAAAAATTGCGCGGAAAATTATAAAATTTTAGAAAACTTTAGCGCTTTGGACAATATGTATAAACTTTTTTAACGTAATATTATGACATTTGACATAGAATTGATAGAATGCATTTTTTGTGCGATGGGATAGCGATGGACGTTGCCATGGTGCCATACTTATTTAGTCACTTCAATAAAATAATATGGGCGGAATCGGAAACACTTTATATGGCAAAACAACGTTTGCCGGGACAGCTAGTATACTAATATTATAAATGCGAAAGTATTTCTGTCTGTTACCTCTTTACGCTTAAACGGCTGAAACTCTCCATATCCATCTAAATCGTAGATGGATATGGAGATATTTTGAGAGCGGGGAAAGGACATAGGTGATAGGATAGTGAATAATTGTCACGCATTTCAGCGCAACAGAGTTGCTGGCGACATCTAAAGTGTACACGTCGAGTCTAGGCTGTTGCGGTCATCGACGCAACCCCCTAAGAAAATGCTTGTCATATTTCATCTTCTAATCTTATATATAAAATTCTCGTGTCACAATGTTAGTTACCGTACTCCTCCGAAACGGCTTTACTGATTTTTACCAAATTTTATATGCATATTCAGTAGGTCTGAGAATCGGCTACTGGGTACTTTTTATATTACTAGGTGCATTTGTTGAATAAAATACAATAGTAAATTATTACAACTCGAGACTGACGGCGACCATTGTTTGTGCGACGGGATAGCGATGGACGTTGCCATGGTGCCATACTTATTTAGTCACTTCAATAAAATAATATGGGCGAAATACTTTATATGGCAAAACAACATTTGCCGGGACAGCTAGTATAATATAAAATTCTCGTGTCACAAAACGGCTCAACGGATTTTAATGAAATTTTGTATGTACATTCCTTAGACCTGAGAATAAAGGTTTTTATCTACTTATTATATTGAAAAAATCCGTGGATAATCAGAAAATTTAAGGATTCTTTACCACCGTATAGAATTATGTCACTATACTATTGATAATTTAAACTTCATAGATATGACGGGACGTCGTCCGTCGGGCTCGCTAGTTTTCTATAGAAATCGCGATTGACAACAAAGTGACACTCTATGGGCTATATCGTATTTTGCATACTCGATTACAACTGATTATGCAGTAAATAGCTTTGAACTCAAAAGAAGTTGGAGATTATCATTATAAGAGTTACCAAGAGGTTTTCTGAAAAATCTATAATAGCCTGTGTATTTCAAAAAGTTCAAGTTTTTGTTAAAGCTAACAGCTTATACGGTGTGAGTTTTTTCCACATCGCTCATAGACTAGTAAGGTCAATAACCGCTGGTTGCTATCTTAATTAATTTTGACTGTTATAGTAATATTACATTGCTGATCCGGCAAACGTTTTTTTCTGACGGCCAGACGGACTGTTAGCAGAGTCTTAGTAATAAGGCCCCGTTTTTACCCTTCGGGTACGGAACCCTTGAAAGGTGATAGAGGCCTAACATATTACAAAATGGAAAGCCCAAACTGGCGGAAAAAATCCATAAACAAGGATGACGTGGCACCGCCATGTTATAACATGACGTGTCGGTCGGTACAATCGATATGTTATTTAAAGAACTTGCCTCCTAATAGGTAGCGGAAATATTTATCTGATGTAACGGTTGCCTATAAGCTACTTAAGATGTTAGATAAAGATAGATTGATAATTAATAATAATTAATAATCAGATGAGTAAGAAAATAAACAATCCGCGTGAACTGTACATTTTTACCGTGGGAGAGCCATGCTTCGGCACGAATGGGCCGGCTCGACCGGAGAAATACCACGGGCTCACAGAAAACCGGCGTGAAACAGCGCTTGCGCTGTGTTTCGCCGAGTGAGTGAGTTTACCGGAGGCCCAATCCCCTACCCTATTCCCTTCCCTACCCTCCCCTACCCTCCCCTACCCTATTACCCCATTCCTTCTTAAAAGGCCGGCAACGCACCTGCAGCCCTTCTGATGTTACGAGTGTCCATGGGCGACGGAGTTGCTTTCCATCAGGTCACCCCTTTGCTCGTTTGCCCCCCTTATTATATATATAAAAAAAAATCGGGATAAAAGTTACGGCGGGATCTTCAACTTAGTTTATTAATAAGACAGTTAAGACTAAGTACTGACCAACCAAAAACAAAAAAAAAAGGTTTTACCGTTTTTTTACCAGCCAAAAGACTGCATTTTGCATTTTTAATTCTTGTCATTCGATATTTAATTGAGATAAAACAAAATTAATGGTGGACATTTTTAAATCGGAGCAAAATTCCTGTTGCAGTCTTAATTAGTGTGTTTTTACCGAAAATTTTCATTAAAACCGGTAAAGGCAATCTGTAACGGGCTACTGATAAAACGCATTTTATTTTTAATGCTATATTTGGGAACTAATTAATTATTATCTTTATAACTTGGAAGTTTTTAGGTGAAACAAAATTACTGTACAGTCGGGGAAAATAAATGTTTAGTAGTGGAATATTAGGATGGCTTTAGTGAATAATCTAATCTAATATTATAATATTGTGTCTATCTGTCTATCAGTGGATCTGGATGTACTCTATTACTGCTTTAGGCACAAATCGTTAAACCGATTTGGATAAAAATTAAAATGGAGATACTTTAAGCCCGGGAAAAGTCAAGACGTGTGTCATTTTGCTAATTAATTTACTTAGAATTTTTTTTATCCCAAATTAAAGTTGTTGATAATAAATAATAATGAAGATTCCTTCATAATCTTAAAATTTTATACTTGTTAAGTTCCAATCTATTCAACTTTTCAACGAAGGTTTTTTTTTTCAATTTGTTTCCAGTAAAAACCTCTTTTAACATAATATAAATAAATTATGTCATATTTAGACCTGCATCTTTTTCTCAAAATCACTTTTTCGAGAAAAAGTATAGCAACCGTACATGTTTGTAGGTCCAAAACTTTATTAAAATCGGTTTAACAGTAATGAACTACCTGAAGAGGGAACAGACAGATTCACTTTTGCAAATATAAGATTAGGTTAAATTGTAATAGTAGTGCGCTAAATCGATTTTGATGAGTTTACGTGGAACATGTGTCTATCAGACTTTATCCTTAAACCGTTGTACCGATTTCGATGAAACTCGATATAGATTTACCTGGACTAATACAGAACATATTATGATAGTTTTTATCCCGAAAAAAATGTGCGGTTCCCTAGCGAATGTGCTTTTAAATTATTTTTAGAAGGGGTAATGATTTTAGTTGAGTGTTTAGGGGAATTTCTCGTTCTTAGTTTAGACCAGACAGGGGTGAGTTAAAAATACACAGACACTTCACACTGCCAGTAGTGAGTAGAATGTTGGAATGTGTGGTGTGTTTCGAGTTGTTGGTTTGATTTTTGATGGAAAGCTGTAACGATTTTGGTAAAACTGTTACTCGTTTAGTTTAACGTAAATTATGATAGTGAGGAAAAGTAGATTTTTTGATTTGTAAATGTGGCAGCTGTGACGATTTTGGTGACGCTGTTCCTCGTTTTGTAGTCTATGTAAACTTAAAAAAAGGTTTTTAATTTTATATTCATTGTGGCAGTGACGATTGTGATGAAACTGTAGCTTGTTGAGATTGTGTAGACTGTGATAATATGGACAGTACGCAAGTCATGCCTTATAAGTGAGTGGTAAACATTTTATTTCCACAAACGTACGTACTTATTCGTGCGTGCGGTGGCAAAATAACTAAACACCACACCAATATCATTAATAGAAATAAAACCTAATCCACACTTCCATACTTCCATATCCATACTAATATTATAAATGCGAAAGTGTGTCTGTCTGTCTGTCTGTTACCTCTTCACGCCTAAACCGCTGAACCGATTTTGCTGAAATTTGGTATAGGGATACTTTGAGTCCCGGGAAAGGACATAGGATACTTTTTATCTCGGAAAAATGTACGGTTCCCGCGCGATAAACTAATTTTGGCGCAACGAAGTTGCGGGCGTCATCTAGTATTTATTATATTTTCAACTCTGACAGCCAAATTCTGTTTCTCACTGTTGACAGACGGACAGACCACAAATTTATTTTGTAAGGGTATTGACGGTACGTCTATTGATGCAGATGGATATGAATACTCCAATAATGTTAAGGCGTTTATAAACAACTCTTGATTCAGAACTCAAAAAATGTCATGAAGCAGAAGGGAAAATATTGAACCAATTAAATCAATGTAAGTTGGAAACCTTTCATGCAATAGATAAATCCCAAATTTAGTAACGAGCAAGCTCATGATGATGATCTATAGCTAAGAATACTCTCAAACTTATCAGCTTTTAAACAAAAAACAAGATCAAAACCGACCCACCCGTTTTGATAGGACACACATACACACACACACACACACATATACACACACAGACACGTCAAACTTATAACACCCCGTTTTTGGGTGGGGGTGAAAAGTGCAAAATGCAATTGCATTGACACGTCGCAATATGAACAGACCTTTAGCGAATTATATAATACTCCGTCTTGTGAAAACTTGTTCAAAGGCTTTTTACAAAATTTTTAAGCGGAAAAGAAACTCTTTGAAAGAGGGATTTTAAATTAAAAATATGTAAAGCAGATTTATGCAGCTTTCTTTAATAACCTCCTTTGCTGTTTCGGGATGTTAAAGTGTATTAAAATGTACTTATTGCTGGGGTTAAAGTAACATCATTACTTAGTATAATATGATCCATGTGTTCCTTGTAGAGAGTTTACTGTGAAAGTAGCAGCACCGAAAGACGAAAATTTTTTTTCACTCTTGTATGGGGAAACTCGTGACGCTCGGGCCCTTGCCCATACAAAAGTGAAAAAAAAATCGTCTTTCAGCGCTGCTACTTTCACAGTGAACTCTCTACAAGAAACACATACACACCCTAAAGTATTATCACTTATTTTTGTTACACACTGTATACTAATATTATAAATGCGAAAGTATGCCTGTCTGTTACCTCTTCACGCCCAAACCGCTAAACCGATTTTGCTATTTGGTTTGAAGATACTTTGAGTCCCGGGTAAAAGACATAGAATACTTTTCATCCCGGAAATATCATGTATGTTTTCTACGCGATAAACGAACTTTAGCGCAACGGAGTTGCGGGCTTCATGTCATGTATGTTTTCTACGCGATAAACGAACTTTAGCGCAACGGAGTTGCGGGCTTCATGTACGTGTCTGTCTGTCTTTTAGTTAAAAATCTTTTCTGATCTCAAGTACATAATACGGACGCTCGTACGGTGAAGGAAAACATCGTGAGGAAACCCGCACATGGTTGGTCCCAGACGTATTGACTAGTTCTTTCCTCTGGACTAGGTCGACTATGTTGCGAGAATGCCGTATGTGCTTGGGCAACCATACGGACATTTAAAAATCTTGTCCTAGGCACTACAGTATTTGAGGAGTGGTTACTTCGCTCTGAAAATACTGTATAAATCATCCACAACGGCAAAATCTAGATTCTAGTGTCATGTATAAAATTCTCGTGTCACAGTGTTTGTAGCCAAACTCCGAAACAGCTGGATTGATTTTGATAAAATTTTGTGTGCGAGTAGGTCAGAGAACAACATATATTTCCATCACGACTAGCTGAGCTAGTTTATGGGTTTTTACAAAAACAAATATACTCTACCCATCATTCGACATTAACTTCCAGCGAATACGTTCAGTGGTTTTAGCGTTGAGTGACACACTTCCTCAAGGCGTTTCCTTTTCCTGAGGCGCCAAACTTCGAAGTCGTAACTCTTAAAAGGGGCCATTGGAAACTTTTAAATTATTCCTAGACGACATTTAGTTTCGAACTTCTGGCCCATCAAAGAAAGGTAATTTTCACCCCCGAATTTGTGCATAAATTATTATATACTATGATTATCTAAATCCATCATTTACGCTATTTATGTAGGCATTTACGAAAAGTAGCAGTAAGCTATGTCTCTAGTAGAGTTTCTGTTTCTGAAGTAAAAATTTTGTTTCCTATCAGGGGTGAAATTTAAAAAAAAACCTAATTATATTGTTAGTACGCAGTACCAACTTACTGTGCCTTTTGTTCTCTAGCGGGCTCCTAGACGATCAATTTTATTGTGCAATATCACGTATTGTACAATATTATTGACCGTCTAGGGTTATTATTGATCGCGCCCGCCTTTCATTCTTATTGTCAAATAAGTTGTTCAATATTATTATAGGTCTAGGGGCCCGCTATGTCATTTTACTTTTAATATGTCGATTTGAATTTTAAAATCTGACATTTTGTTACAGATAACGGCGACCGGCCATCGATTGTTTAAAAATAATGCCGTTCGAAAATAGAACGCGAGGGGGGAGTGAAAAATAAGTCAAAGATGAGTTATAAGTGCAGACTGACTAGTCGGTGTGTCCAACCGCTGTTCCTACTCCTGCGGACATGTGTGTTAGTGTGTGTGTGTGTGGACGCCTTCCAAGAGCAGAAGTTCGCGATGGAGCCGCAGGATCAGGTATGTTTTTTTTTAATGAATTTTTGAAAAAAAAATTTAGAAAAATTTAAAGGAGGACATAACGTACCCACTAATGTAGCACTTTGAGACATATACCAAGTGAAAGGACTTGAAAAGTTAAACATTTTATTGTATGACGAAAAATCTTTAAACCGTGGGAGAAAAAAGTTAACGAGGGTAGAAGGTAAGAAAAAATCACAAAAAAACACCCTGTATTATAGCATCAATTTATAATGTTGCTGGTAAGGAATCGTTTCTGTAAAGTAATCTTATATGGCAAACTTGAGGAATGTGTTGTATTTTAGTATATTGTTTCATATTTAAAAAAAATGTATGGGAAAACAATAAAACCTTAAAAATCTAACCTTTCCTGAAGCCTGAGCCTGAGCCTGAGAGAACCTGAGCAATACTAGCGAGTGGTGCAATAATCCTGTATTATTGCACCACTCGCTAGTATTGCTTATTAAGCTGTTATTACAAACAATTTCTCCAAGCTAACAATATGTATGTAATTACTTAAATAAATTTATTACATACATATTATATTTATAATATGTATGTAATATATTTATTTTCTTCCATAAATGAAAAAAAAAAACATACTTTATTATTGCACCATGCGCTAGTATTGCTAATTATAAACAATTTCTCCAAAGTGATATGAAACGAGAAAATCAGGCAAAGGTTCCACATTTAGCATCTAATTTTTATTGTTTTCTCATACATTTCTTTGAAATATGAAGCAACTAGATGATGTCCGCAACTTCGTTGCGCCAAAATTCGTTTATCGCACGGGAACCGTACATTTTTCCGGGACAAAAAGTAACCTATGTCCTTTCCCGGGACTCAAAGTATCCCCATACCAAATTTCAGCAAAATCGGTTCAGCGGTTTATGCGTGAAGAGGTAACAGACAGACAGACAGACAGACAGACAGACAGACAGACACACTTTCGCATTTATAATATTAGTATGGATATATTGAAATACAACACTTTCCTTGAGTTTGCCATATGATTACTTTCTAGACATTATTCCTTACTAGCAACACTACAAATTAATTCAATAATACAGGATGTTTTCTTTTCTTTTTTGGAAAAAAATAAATCATTCTGTATTATTGCACCATTCGCTATTATTGCTAATTATAAAACATTTCTCCAAAGTGATTATATACGATAAAATCCAGGAAAGGTTAGATTTTTAAGGTTTTATTGTTTTCTCATACATTTCTTTAAAATCTGAAACAATATACTAAAATACAACACTTTCCTCAAGTTTTCCATATACGGCTTCTTTCCAGAAATGATTCCTTACCAGCAACACTATAAATTGATGCAATAATACAGAGCGTTTCTTTGTTATTTTTTCTTACCTTCTACCCTCGTTAACTTTTTTTCTCCCATGGTTTAGAGATTTAACGTCATACAATAAAATGTACAGCTTTTTAAGCCCTTTCATTTGATATATGTGTGGATGTGCTACAGCTTGGGTACGGGTTCCATACAAAAATGCCCCTTGGCCTTTCCTCAAATTACTTTCAAGCTGTATGCGGTATCATCAAACAACATAAACCAAAAACAAAAAAATTAAGAGAGTTATGATATTAGAAACAGAACAAAAATAACCAAAAAGGCACTTAAAACCAACAATATTAAAATTATTAATAATATGATTTGGAACCAGAGGTGATACTTCTTTAAGTGCGTTGAGAGTACTTTTGAATTTAAGACTGATTTGTCAAAACTAGTACGTCCCTTTCTGGCACTTTCATAACTTACGTAAATTAGTCAGTATGATTCCCGCAACTCCGTTGCGCCAAAATTTGGTTTGTCTCGCGGGAACCGTACATTTATCGGGAGTAAAAGTACCTATCCTATGTCCTTTCCTGGCACTCAAAGTATATCAAAATTCAGCAAAATCGGTTCAGCGGTTTGGGCTTGAAGAGGTAACAGACAGACAGACACACTTTCGCATTCATAACATTAGTATACTTGGTAGTAGTCAACTTTTTCAAATTGTTCGTATAACACTCAATTAGGCTAAATAGCTCCCAAACTTTTTCAATTCGTCGGAAAAATAATTTTACATAATCTAAAGCTGTGTCTAAAGTTTGAAGATATTATATTATTTTTCATAAAAGCTACACAAATATTAATACATAAAATAATATTACTTGTCCCAACATCGCGATGCAATAGGAATCTGCAAGGAAGTATCTGACTCCGCATAACATACATAAAATGACCGTAGATATCCAGGATGTTTATCCTACATGTATTATCCGTGATTCTTTATGAGGAATAAGGATTTGCCGGTAGATTTATGGATGTTAAAGTAACTGTACACTCTCATTCAAGGTCGGTAGTCTTTGTCTGTCGTGTGAAAGTCAATGCGTCAAAGACAAGAAGAGTTAGGTTAGCCGGTAGGTAAATGTTAAAGCTGCTTCTGGGATTTAAATTAAACTAGCTAAAAGCCGAGCTTTGTGAGGGTTCGCGTCGTCACACCTTGACTGACTGATGATAACACATCTACATATAAATAAAAATTACTATGTGAAAGCACAAATCAACAGGCGTGATAGTTTTTCCGTAAAGTGTACCACAAAATGTAAAGGTTGTGAGATATACTAGGGCTCGCTTCGCTCGCCCTAAAAATATAACATAATGAATAATAAATACTGTGTCATATTAACAACTAACAAATAACAGCGCAATTAGATCAGTACTCTATGTGTATCTATTTATCTATATTTTTTTGTCAAAAGTCACAAAGAAACGTTGAAAGCGGGCGAAGCGAGCAAGCTAAAAAATCAAATACTCATTTACTACAATATGAGCATTTAAAAAGCTTACAATCACTTCCACATTTTGAAAAAAATAAATAATTATTATTATTTGCTATTATTTTAAGTTGTCACCATGACAAAAATCAATTTTATCTAAACTTCACACATCTATGCCCATTTTCTTTGTAACTCTGAGAGGGTGGATATAATGTATTATTCTTTTGCGCTTCCACTTCCCCCCAAGGCGCCATTGAGATAAATTATGTATAGATGTGTCATTTCAGACGACATGAAAATATAGTTTGGGTGTACAATATATTTGGTTTATAAATAAATCTGTGAATAAAGTATGTTTGTTGTGTGAAAAACGGCTTTTTTGTGGCTTTATTTTTTGTGTGGGGAATGTTTTAAGCTTATAGGTGACTTCCCGTATTTTGCCGCAAGCGTCCGCGACCGGAAAAAATTCAAATAAAATATAGGTTTCATTTTCTATCGACATTGGTGTAGCGACCCCTGCCACCGCTGCTTTGTAGTGGCCTTGAGCAAAATGAAACCTGTAGCCTAGATCATAAAGTAGTATTTGATTAGAATTGTTGTTGGTCGCGGTCGCTTGCGGTAAAGATCGGAAAGTCACCTTAAGATCTCTCATCACTTTGGGCCAAGATAACCATGAATGTTCCCATGATTGTGAAGTTGTCTATAGCATGTACAATTGACTTCGATCTTGGGCAATTATAGAATACTGGATGACACCCGCAAAATTGCGCCTAAATTCGAACGGGAACCGTACATTTTTCCGAAATGAAAAGTATCCTATGTCCTTTCCCGGGACGAGTCCCGGGAAAGGACATATGATACATTTCATATTATCTCCATATTAAATTTCAACGAAATAGGTTCTGCGGCTTGGGCGAGAAGAGGTAACAGACAGACAGACAAAAAGACAGACACACTTTCGCATTTATAATATTAGTACGGAAGTATGGATATTTTCTTCGTATAAAGTAAGCTGACTAAAACGTTCCAAGCACACAATAACGACTTCTTTGAATCTTCAATAATAATCATATTCAATAACTACAAGGAAATGCACAGGAAATATTGCATTCTTGGAAATCCCTTTTATTAAATTGAAAACGTTTTCTAATGTTTAACGCTTTATCTTGACATTTATTTTAAAAAGGTAGGTATTTGCGTGGGCTCCAAATCTATTTGACCGATTTTGATGAAATTTACCATCCGCCAGCGCATTTTACGCTTAAATTAATCATTTAATAATACTACCAACACGACGTTGGACGGTATTCATTCTAATATTACTAACGCAAAAGTGTGTCTGTCTGTTACCTCTTCACGCCCAAACCGCTGAACCGATTTTGCTGAATTTCGGTACCTATAGGGATACTTTCAGTCCCGGGAAAGGATATAGGATACTTTTCTCCCGTATTTATTTAATGCGTTTTGAGGTTTTGTAGAGTGAAGAAACTTCCTAATAAAAACAGCTTTTTTTAATATAACATTTTAAATTACCTTTTAATTATGACATTTTCATATTTAAAAAAAAGTCGATTTCCTTCTAAAACCATCGCTCCATGCGAAAAATATACCACTATCTTAATGAGTGGCAGTCATCCAACGAGCGTTCTTCGCGTAACTTTCTGCCACGCACTGTAAAACTCTAGAACGAACTGTCGCCAGCAGTATTGCCGGACCAATAAGGCCTGCAAATCTTAACCAAACCTTAATTAAAATAAATAATAGTTTAAAAAAACTAAAAACACGCTTTTTTTTCAATTTTTTTCAAAAATTTTAACAAATTAATGCATTGTCATTGGCTCTTAATACGTTTGCAAAGTTTCGAATCAACTAGACTTCTCGAGATAGGCAAAAATCGTTCACAAGCAAATAAAAGCGTGTTAATAAACCTTAAAGCATTTTACCACCCTGTAATAAGTGCTATTGCACTTAATGATGATGATGTTGCTTCTCTTACAGACAGCAGTAGTGGGTTCCCGAGTAACCCTCCCCTGCCGGGTAGAGAAAAAGGCGGGTCAGCTACAGTGGACGAAGGACGACTTCGGTCTTGGACTGCATAGGGAACTAAGTGGGTACGACCGCTATAAGATGATCGGAAGCGACGAGGAAGGTAAGATAATTCTATCTCTTTCTACCGATATGATATATTTTTAAAGTCCTTGAAATGGTTCTTCTATTATTGGTAACCGTCAGACAAAATATGACGACAGAGGTTTGACATACAAAAAGTGATATGCATAGTTTGAGTGGCCTCAGTTAGTAATTCGCAAAACTCTGCCTGTGTAAGGCATATAATTATAACCGTTAGAAGATGCATTCCATACAATCGTCAGCGCGAAAATGTGTCACCCTCGAAATGAGTGAGCTCACTCATCTGAGAGCAGTGTGCCTTAGGACGCGGTGACAATCGGACGTGTTTAATGCATTGATTACGTAAAATATGCATTGAAAGCGTGAATGAGTGAAAGAGAAAGTAGTATATGCTATTACTGTAAGACAAAAAAGGACGACAATATTTTCTCGATACACATTTTGCATGCAAAAACATTGCTCCAGTTTTGATGGCGTATGCCATATCCAAGTATTGACATCGTTGGTGTAAGAGTTCGACAGTTCAGTCTTAGAAGGCTCGTAGTTCCATGTCCGTCCGTCTATGTGTCTTGGGCTTATTATCCAAACACTGTTAATGCAAGAGATCTAGCATAAGCAGAGGCAGAATATAATAATACTAGATGACGCCCGCAACTTCGTTGCGCCAAAATTCGTTTATCGCGCGGGAACCGTACATTTTTACGGGATAAAAAGTATCCTAGGTCCTTTCCCGGGACTCAAAGTATCCCCATACTAAATTTCAGCAAAATTGGTTCAGCGGTTTAGGCGTGAAGAGGTAACAGACAGACAGACACACTTTCGCATTTATAATATTAGTATGGATTTGTTTGCATGAATATCTAGCACGCCGCGCTGAGAAAGTTAAAAAAACACTATATTTTTTTCCGTCGAACTTTGGTAACTTTTTTATTACTTCCAGGCGACTACTCGTTGGACATTCGAGACGTGACGCTGGACGACGACGCAAAGTATCAGTGCCAAGTGAGCTCGGGCGCGAGGGGTAAGTGTATATAAAATCTTATCATGGGGTAAAAGGAACATAGTTCATTAAGCACCATGGGGTATGAGGAACATTGTTTATTTACCACTCTGTAATAAGTGAAACAATGGGATAAGATGGCCATAGTTTATTTAAAACTCTGGGGTAAGAAAGACGTTGTGTATTAAGCACCCTGGGGTAAAAGGGATATACTTTACCTTTTTATCTGAAGTTAGAGGATCATAATTATATTTTCAACCCAGGGAAAAGGGTTTCTTTCTCTCTGAGGTAAGAAAATAATAGTAGGTTTTAGGCTACGAATAATAAAAACTAAGGAATCGTAACTCCCATACTATTACCGTTTTAAATTTGGTTCCTTTCGAACTGTCATGTAACGTCAGCCTAGTACCGCTCAAGGCCACCTAAATATTGCAAATCTATTGAAATGTATCCCCATACTAAATTTCAGCAAAATTGGTTCAGTGGTTTAGGCGTGAAGAGGTAACAGACAGACAGACACACTTTCGCATTTATAATATTAGTATGGATTTTTTTGCATAAATATCTAGCACGCCGCGCTGAGAAAGTTAAAAAAACACTATATTTTTTTCCGTCGAACTTTGGTAACTTTTTTATTACTTCCAGGCGAGGCTAAGGTACACTTTTTTGACAAGTATTGTGGAGCATGTTTTTTGACGGAGTTACTTTTCCTTAGTTTTTATTATTCGTAGGTTTTAGGTAATATTATAATACAAAACTTTTTTAAACTAGACTTCTTATTATCAAAGAAGTAAAGAAACATTTGCTTTTATTTCAACCCCGTAGGTAGTTTTTACGACTTTGCCTCCCAAGAAGTAATAAAGTCAAAGTTTTATCATAAAAAGATAAACCGTTTAAACTGTGTGAGTTAGGAAAAAAGATAGAAGTCAAAGGTACTTTAACGTGGTAGGTTCATCGTGAGAAACCCTTGCTTCGGCGCGAATTGGCTAGCAAACTAAAAAAAGGCAAAAGTGTAAACGAAACAGCAGGCATATGCAATGTGTAATAAAACAAAGTGATGTCACTTATAAAGAGATCACTAAGAAAGTAGCATCGCTGAAAGAGGTTGTTTTTTGTGATCTATATGGGCAAGCGCCCCCGTGTCATGAACTTTTCCATGTAAAGGTAAAAAAATACACTTTCAGCGCTGCTACTTTCGCAGCAAACTCTTTATTATAGGGGACCCATACACACCCTGTATAAAAGTCTTACTAATCATACCTGTAGCCCTAGCACGGCGACCAGTGGAAATGCCGTTCCGATCTTTTTTCGTTCCGAAAAATTCAATTAAAATGCCACTTTATGACAGACTATAGTCACAAACTGTGGAGATAAACTTAAGGTGCCGTTCCGATCTTTTTTCGTTCCGAAAAAATTCGATTAAAGTGCCACTGTATGACAGACTATTACTAAAAATTCAAATAATATCCTACTTTATGACATTATAGTCTGTCGTAAAGTGGCATTTTAATTGAATTATTGTCGGTCGCGATTAGCCGCGGTAAAGATCGGAACGGCACCTTAAGTTTATGTCCACAGTTTGTCTATACTTTCGCATTTCTTCTGGTCGCCGTGCTAGGGCTACTGGTAAGGTATACCAGGTACGTTATTATACTATATGGTACAGTGTTTGTAAAGTAAAATTTAGTGAAATTGAGTGTAATTACTCAAAATACGTGAGAAACGAGTGAGGATACTCGAAGTTTCGAGAACCGTATGATTAAAATGATTTGGTTTGTTTCTTTACGTGATAACTCCTAAATTATAGGGTAAGGGCAAACATAACAAATAAGTGCGTGTGTATGTCTGTTCTCTTAGGTTTATTTAGGACGATGCAAAGCGATGCGTTTTAAAATGAGCCACTCAATCCAGAACTTTATTTACTACAGAAAAAGATACAAATTAGATTGATAGTCTCGCTAATGAAAATTTCAGAATTCTAGCCATAGCGGTTCTTGCGATACAGCCTGAAGACAGACGGCCAGATAGCAAAGTCTTAGTAATAGGGTTCCGTTTTTACCCTTTGGGTATGGAACCCTCAAAATGCTTCACATCACCGCGTCACGTCGCGGCGGAATGTGAACGTACCCTAAAACTGCAGAGCTGTTTTGATAAAATTTAGTATAGAAGTGCTTTATATCTCAGGAAATTAAAATATAGTTTGTTATTCTCGGAAAATGTACGGCTCTAACGTGCTTTTTAGAGAATAAACAATATGTACTTTTAGTTAAAACAATTGGCATTCGTAAGTAGTGTCTAAAGGTGATGATGATGAAAGAATTGCAATTTTTATTTCAACTTTAACCTCACTTTTCATCGAGCTACTTCCACGGTGTCTTCTGAGCAAATTCTCAAAGAAATTGTGTTCTTTTAATAAATTGGAAATTCTCTTTCTATGTTTAAAATTTTAAATTTCGAACGTAAGTATATTTTTTAATTTTCTGAATATTACAGCGCAAGGACTTACTAGCTATTGTAATACATATTTTAAGGTTTTAAAAATGTGCCATCTTAAATTTTGTTTCAATAGAATGTAATCAAAATCGATCATGATTTCGTAGCTTATTACAATTAATAAGCAACACACAATCAAATTTTACTCTTATAATATTACTTCTAAGTTGCTTATTGTATTAATATCTCCGTAACTTTAAAAATATAGGGTTTGCATGGGATATAGGAGGATATCCTGCGATCGAAATTCGACGCTTGAGAATCGAATCGGCCGCATGATTTCCTCTAGTTCCCATCGATCTTAATGTTGCACGTGGTCTCTAAACGCGTACTGAGCCGCGGGCCGTATATTATTATAATACATTTAACATTATACAATATAACATCCTAGACAAACAAACAGCAATTCCTCGGTATAACCTTTTCATAATAGCCCAAGAGCCAGCGATTGCCAAACTTTCGTCATTTTATAATGAATGCCGAAAATTTTAGTTAAACTAGATTACGCCCGCAACTCCATTGCACCAAACTTCGTTTTTCGCGCGGGAACCATACATTTATCCGGGATAAAAAGTATCCATGTTCTTTTGGGCGGCGGTTTGGGCGTGAAGAGGTAGCAGACAGCAAACTGTCGCATTTATAATATTGGTATGGATTTTCTTAGACTTTGAGGTAGTCTGGCAGTGGGAAGCGACTGTCGAAAATGACCGGCAGAGGAAGACGACATTCCTACCGTTATCCCGTAGAAATTAGATGAAAAAATTGAGATTTACACTTTATCGAAGGTCAGCCCCCCTACCATGAGTCTGTGGGGAATGTACGTGGCGGCCAAAGGAAGATCTTCCGACCGAGCGAGGCGGTATGCTCGGCCAGGCCGGAGCCCACGTGATACATTTCATTTGTCGTATATATACCGACGCGCTCAGAAAACTTCGATAGCGCGATGCAGGAATGTTAGGCGAATTGTGGGTACCGCCACATCACTCCCCCCCGAAGACCGGAGGTCGAACCTTGAAGTCTTGTCGCTTGAGTCGCCAGTGCCAGAGAGTTCCAGTGAGTCGGAACTGTTGCAGTGAGTCCCAGTGAGTCGGAACTGTGAAGCTGCTACACGGGATCCAGTGAGTCGGATAGCTGCCGTGCGGGGCCGATGCTACGTGCTGACCAGGAGAGATGTGCTCTGCTTGCTGACCGGTCGGTGTAGTGAGAAACCCCGATGATGCCGATGCGGAGACGCCCAGGCCGCGGTACATTGCAGCTAGTGGACGAGGTACCCGATGAGGCGATGCTGGCTGGCGCGGTGCGGAGGGGTGGGGAGTGATGATAATGAAGGAGGGCGGAGGCGTGTTCTGTCGAGGGTCACCAATGTGGGGTATGCGTGGTGGCCACAAAGGAAGATCTTCCGACCGAGCGAGGTGTTATGCTCGGTCAGGCCGGAGCCCAGGTGATATATTTCAGCTGTCGTATATATACCGACGCGCTCAGAAAACTTCGATAGCGTGATGCAGGAATGTTAGGCGAATTGTGGGTACCGCCACAAGTCTGTACACCTTACACGCTGATAATGATGATTGATAGAAACAGCCTTAAAATGATAACTGTTTATTGATACAGAGATTACAAAGGTACAGTGATATAAGAAGAAATGATAACGTATTATAGCAGACACATTTTATATACAAAGTAAATGATGAGTTTAGCAAAAATTAAAACATTACAAAATCGTAAAATTATTGAGATATAAATTTAATAAATTGATATAATATTAATTATCATGCTGATCTTGGAATGTGCGATGCTTGCTTGCATCGTACAATTACTTTCAGATTTGGCACAAATAAAAAACATAGTTTTGGTTTATACAAATAGAGATCATGTTTGCTTATACGAAATCCAAAAGTAATATTAAAGTGACACTGCTATAAGAGCTCATGGTAGGCCACCAGGTAGGCCTTCAGAACTGAATACATCCTAAACTAACCGCGACCGGAACTCCATAGTTGCTGGTGGTCTTATACAGGAACACTCTTCCTGCCTGTCGCTGGCTCTTGGGTTATAAGTTATAACCTTAGGGCACATAACCTTTTGAAGTATAAAGTAATTACTATTGTTGACTTAAAAACAGACTCAAGATTTGGATTTAGCGGAACTTGAGTTGGGTAGGCGTATTTCCTCTTGAGGTACTTCCTCATCTACGCCGCGCAAGTAGTCTCTCCCTCACCATCATCATCATCATATTCATCATCATCATCATCATCATCACGTCACGTTTGACGCGGTAGTAACTTCTTATTCCAAAAAATAAATACGCGTGGCACTCGGGGACTGCCGCGGTTAATAAGCTATTGCATAGCATTTTTTATCAACTATTAATTCAATTATTATAATTCGCATACGTCTAGTCGCACGCACACAAATACCGTGCCGAAGCCTGCCGAACTGAAACGACGTTAGACGATGCACGGCAACGCCCTATCTACCGGCAGAGTGGGGTTTGTTAGGTTACTTCTTTACGGAATTTCTTGATTCGGTCACCGCGCTCGTAACCCTCGATAAAAACTATGTAATAGTTTAAAAATGTAACACTACTAAAGAAGTTTTTACTCCAACTGCAAACCGCTGAACCGATTTTGCTATCGCGAATACTTTGAGTCCCGGTTAAAAAAATAAGAAATTTTTTATCCAGGAAAAATGTACGGTTCCCGCGCGATAAACCAACTTTCGCGCAACGGAGTTGCGGGCGTCAACTAGTATAATGTAATAATATACTTCCAAAATCTTTACCCAACTTTAAACTTCAACGTGCTCAGTTAATATAATTATACACGGGTATAATTGAATATTAAAATCAAAAGCTATATCCATTACGGCACAGAAATGCTCTGATCTATGTAATCTAAGTATCGACATCTTGATAACAGCCCAGCCCAGTAAATATTTCGAGAAATTCAAGTAATTACCAGTAGGTATTTGTATATTTTACAGACGGTGAAGACGAGCGACTAAAGTCGTTGAAGCATTGGCTGTTTTTGAAAAATATAAAAGAAAGAGAGAGAGAGAAATAGAAATGAGTCCATAAAATGAGAGACGGGAAATAGGATGTTTTTTTTTTGTGAAAAAATGTATGGTTTTCGTATGGTAAGCGAATTTAGGCGCAACGGCAAAAATCGTTGAAGCGTTCGCTACTTTTGGAAATGATGAGGAAAAGAGAAATTGTGAATTAATGAATAATCTACCTAGATCATTTTTATCTAATAAACTCCTGCATAACTTCAATATTTGCAATTTTTGCCGAGCAATCTCTCGATTCTCGCAGCTTCAAAAAAAATGGAAATTTACATTTTTTTAATCCGGATATAAAACTACCCAAATATGTCCTTCCCCGTTTCCCAGAGTATCTTCATACCAAATTTCATCTAAAATGCGAAAGCCCTTTAGGCGGTGAAGAGGTGACAAAAATACACTTTCGCATTTATAATATTAGTAAGTATACAAGTTGAAATCTCTCTTGTAGCCCGTCTGCACTGCCCAAAAACACCGTATTTTAACCGAATGTCTCCACCGTTATCGGAGAACCAATTAATAAAACGGATTAATTATATTATCACTAATTAACTTATCTTTTCATCTAATTTAAGTGGCTCCTATCTTTTGAGAGTTGTCTTTGAGTTACAGGTTAGATCATAGATACGTAATTTCAAAAACGTTAGTTAAAATTTTCTCGTTAAATGCTTGGAGTCGTATTACACATTTTATATTTAATTCGAATAGGAAATCCCGATGAAACGGTACATTTCGCTAACCTATATATGTAAACTAGACGTTCCGCGCGGCTTTGCCCGCGTAAATTAGATATTTCACAGAAAAATTAGTCCACAAAAAAAGCCTATGATCCTTCACGTGGTCTACTTCTCATCTGATCCAAATAACAGAAGAAATGCTCTAGTAGTTCGTAAGATAAGCCCTTTTAAATAATTTCCCCCGTTTTTTCCACATTTTCCTCTATTTCTTCGCTCCTATTAGTCTTAGCGTGATAAAATATAGCCTATAGCCTTCCTCGATAACTGGGATATCTAACACTGAAATAATTTTTCAAATCGGACCAGTAGTTCCTGAGATTAGCGCATTTAAATAAGCCATTTCAAATAATTTCCTCCCGTTTTTTCCACATTTTCCTCTATTTCTTCGCTCCTATTAGTCTTAGCGTGATAAAATATAGCCTATAGCCTTCCTCGATAAATGGTCTATCTAACACTAAAAGAATTTTTTAAATCGGACCCGTACTTCCTGAGATTAGCGCGTTCAAACAAACAAACAAACAAACAAACAAACTATGTATAGATTAGAATTAAGAATGAGAACGGCTGAACCAATTTGACTAATTTTAACTTGAAATATTCGCGGAAGTCCAGGGAAGGTGTATAGGAGGGAAGTGATACGAAGTTCATTATCACTAGATGATCATCTAGTCTTATATACAAATAAACTTTTATTCAGCTGTTACATAAAAAAAAACATTTTTGGTACCCCAGTTTTGAAACTCAATAATTTTGGAAACTTGTTTGACAGACGAAAATTTATTCACAATCGATCCAGCCGTTAAGAAAGAAATCACTAACACGTGAACGGAAAACTAATTTATTTTTTATTATTATGTTAGAATATGGTCATACGTTTTAAAAGCATAACCGTCTTAGCCTAATCAGTTATTTTTAAAAACGTTATCAGTAAATACACAATCCCATCAAAGGACTTAAAAATAATAATCCATTGTAACATTAAACTTCAGTTAAATTTTAACAGCGAATTAACTTAATCCTTAAACCTCTTATCTTTTGTTTAAGTTTAGCAATACTCTTAATTAAATCTAACATTAATCTTTTGAAATTCTCTTCAATAGGAACATTGAAAATCTTGTCAAAGAAACCCTTGCTTAATAAAGATGTTGAAATGTATAATTTGTATATTAAATTAATTGGCTCTTTTGTATAGTAATCTTTGAAAGACGTCTTTGATTATAAACTGATAAAAATATACACACTGTGCAGCGGTTCTCAAACATTCTTGGTGGTGGACTTTTTGACGGACCCCCCAAAAAAAATTTTTTTTTCTATTTGAATGAATTGTCTCAATGCATGTATTGTCATTTCTAAAAACAATTTATGTATTGCTCGCGGAGCCCCTATAAGTACACACGCATAGTACACTTTGAGAATGGCTGGTGTATATTACTAATTAAATATTATTTTATTTTATAGTAGCACTAGATGACGCCCGCAACTCCGTTGTGCCCAAATTCGTTTATCGAGTACCGTGCATTTTTCCGGGATAAAAAGTATCCTATGTCCTATCTCGGGACTCACTTTATCTCCATACGAAATTCCAGATAAATCGGTTTAGCGGTTAAGGGCCTTCCCCTACGGAGATTCCGTAATTTACCGTATTTAGAGACTTATAAACTCATAATTTGAAAGCTACAAAGTTGTAATAAAAATACAGCAATAATCTTCAGTATATCAACATTCCTTTCCCCGTTTTAAATTTTCTATTTTTGTTTATTATACTAATGATATTAGCTTCCAAAATAATACCAATTTATTAAAATTGAAGCATACTTTCAGCATCTCCCTAGTGTTTACAAATTACGTTTATTTGAAACACAAGACAATAGATAGGCAATTTCATTAGCAACATATTCTCCGTTTTAAATTTTTTTTAGATCAATTTTGCACTAAGATAAGTAAAAAAAATATGATTTTTGTGCGATCTCGGCAACGCGTCAAATGTATGGTCAAGGTCGTTTGCTCGGGGGATGGCCTTAAGCGTGAAGAGCAATCAATAGTCAGCTGTCAGACAGACACATAATATATTTTGCGCATTCATTATATTAGTATGAATTTGTCGTTTAACAAAACCGAGACTATAATTATCGAATCTGTATTAATGTAGGATTAAAGCAGAGTTAGTAAACAGATTATCATTAAATGAACAGAAAATGTTTTTCATCGGAACAACCCAACGCAAAACTCGGGAGTTGTAAAAACTTGTTCTATAGAAGTGGAGAAATACCGTACCGAGTATTGTAGTCTTATTTCCTTTTGTACATAATAGCGGGTTTACATTATCCAATCCAGTCCCGGGAAAGGACATAGGATTCTTTCTATCCCGGAAAAACGATAAACGAATTTTAGCGCAACGGAGTTGCATATTATACAGATGTTGGATAAAGTTTTGGATGAAAATGTAAGGTTCCTATGCGATGAATAGATTTTCCTTCAATCTCATCTTACCCCTGAAAATGTAAGGTACCTACCTGTAGGATAAATTTATCTTCCTCCAGTGAGAATGGAAAATCTAAGCTCCTTAAATTACCGGTCAACTATTAGATTAATAATTTCCACTCCATTGATAGAACTAAAATGAAATCTCTTTGTGCAGGTGAGCCTCCAATCAGGTCACGCTATGCTCGTTTGACCGTGCTAGTGCCTCCCGAGCCGCCGAAAATACTGCAAGGGAATTTCTACTCTACCACCGAAGACAGAATAATCAAATTGGAATGCGTCTCCGTCGGTGGCAAACCCCCTGCTGAGGTAAGCGAAATTCAATTTTAAAATGGCGTAATGTAACTAAAACCGACAAGCTGAAATTAACTTTATCGCATTAACGTAAGATCGGAAATCGAATTAATGGTGTTGGATAAAAATTAAGGGGTATTAATAAATACAGGTTGTATTTAGGTCAACTATTTTTCATTTAAGGGATGATATTTTTCGGTTATTCTATTAAATTTTTACGTTGTATGAATTGGTCAACGTAAATAATAGTCTGTTACAGCGGTTTTCAAACTTTTTTGGTGGCGAAACCCTTTTAAAAAGAAAAATTTTTTACGGAACCCTAAAATAAAGGAAAAAGTTTGAGCTACTGTTCCAAGAAGTGGATATGAATGATATTGCATCGAAAAACATTGTCCGGCATTGTTTTGTAATGTGACTCCATGCTGGTGTCTGAGGTCATTTCTAAAAACAATTTATGTATCGTTCGCGGAGCCCCTACAAGGCTTTTTGCGGAGCCCCAGGGCTCCGCAGTGCACACTTTGAGAATCGCTACTATAGTGAATACAATAAGAGCCAAAGTTTTTATAGATCCATCATCCAGCGTCAAAAATATAACACTCGTCCACAACAAAGGCCGTTATTAGTGTGCAAACCCCTAAAAATTATGTATTCCAAAAAATTCACAAACGACGAAATGCAAATTCATTTGTTGGTGAATTTAAACCGAACAGAAACAACAAAATCAAGCTGAACTCCGCATACATAATTCATTTTGGGCTTATTATTGTCACGGTTGTAGCATTTGACCTGGAATGAAAAATATTGATTAATATCTATGGACGCTTCACAGTCTGGCCCCATGCTAAGTAACTGGAGGACTTGTGTTATGGGTATAATGTACACCTAGAAACAAATCTTTTAATTTCATTAAGTTGATCCATTGGCTAATGGCTACATCAGCCATTCCCCAAGTGTGATCAACAGAGCTCTGGCCTTGGCAAAAGCAAAGGCCTTGTATGGGCTCCCTATAAATTGTTTTTGCAAATGTTATCACACCAGAATAAAGAGAATTCATTCAAAGACGGAACATTCTATTTTTGGGGGTCCATCAAAATTATCACTTTTTAAAAAGGTTGTACCACCAAAAAAGTTTGAGAACCTCTGGGCGACATGTTTTTAAAAATTAATCTAATGTAAACCACGTTTTCATGTTGAAAGAGATCAAAAACATACCCTTTATCAATATTACCATCGATCCCTTTCGTTCCACCAACAGTAATATTTTCAAATCAAATACGAATTTACATAAACGTTTTTTGCGAAGCCAAAGCAATTATATTGGATTGTCCCAGTAATATGTGACTTAATGAAAATGCTTTGATAAAAAGGTTTTTGTTACCCTATTTACTGAGAATAACATTTATCAAGGTTTCATGGGGAGCATTTAGATTGCAAAATGTGAAATAATTACAAAAGAAAAAAAAAAAATTAGCATCTATACAAATAAAAAATAATTTTAAGTTTTGTTTGTCCCGCTATAACTGACGCTGGACGACTGAACCGATTAGCTAATTTACGTCTTGAAAAATTCGTAGAAGTTCAAGGAAGTTAACCGGGTCATCTGGTTTATACTATTTTTTGTGTTTTTACGTTTGATACCTAGGTTTTGTATAGAAACTTTATTCGTCTATACTCTATACTTACCTTTCGCCTATATTTTTTTTGTTTGTAAAATTATTTATTCTAAGCTATTAATAGTACATTACGCACCAAGGGAGGAAAGTAGGACATTTCAACCCGCGCGATATATTCAACACACTTACTGTACTAAGACTTCGTTGTCTGTCCGTCTGTCCGTCCGTTTGTCTGTCTGTGTGTCTCCAGGCTGTAACTCAAGAACCGCTATAGCTAGACTTCTGAAATTTTCACAGATTGTGTATATCTGTTGCCGCTATAACAACAAATACTAAAAACAAAATAAATTAAATATTTAAGGGGCCCGGGCTCCCATACAACAAACGTGATTTTTTTTTTATTTTAAGCTCTATATCAATAACGGCAATACATAGGCACACAGACATGAAATATTCACGAAATACTCATATCCGGTTTATTTATATATCATATCAGTTTTATTTTATTCATATTATATATATTATATATAATATGAATTATATATATATTTATTTAAATTTTGCTATAAATTATAAAAGTAAGTATATATATATATATATATATATATATATATATATATATATATATATATATATATATATATATATATATATATATGTGTGTGTGTACTTTTATAATTTATAGCAAAATTTACACGGCTCCCATACAAAAAACACAATTTTCATTTCAATTCAAACAGCAATTTTTTTGCTCTGTTGTAGTACGGAACCCTTCGTGCGCGAGCCCAACTCGCACTTGGCCGATTCTTTACTTTTATTTTCTCACATTTTTTATTACATTTTCTCACATTTTAGTCTGTGTTGGTAAAGATGACACCTAGGTTTATATTAAACTTCGTATAGATCCCTTAAATACTGTATTTCTGGCTACAATATGCCACCATTACCTTAGAGACTGTTTTGAAAGCACCCAATATTTCATTTAAGAATTTATTTACAGCAAAAGTTTGTTGAATGTTAAGTAGCTTAATGTCTCCTAAACATTTGTTGTTTAAATTAGTAAGGGCCTCGGTGCCGCCTAAAGTTTTTATGAATGTCCTCTTTTCATTAACAGTTTATGATAATTTTCAGGCTATGCTGTAAATTCTGTATTTCAGGTTAAAATATAAGCAACTATTAGTGACTACTAATAGTATTTAGCTTCTGGCTTTTTCAGATTTGGCAGTCTACGTATGTATATACCCTCGTAACGCCTAAACTACTGGACCGATTTTAACAAATGAGGTGTCAATATATTAGTGACTAGACGTTCAGTGCGGCTTCGCCCGTGTTAATTAGGAATTTCACAGAAACCATACATTTCCCGCAAATAAATATTCTATGTCTCATGTGGTCTACTCTATATCTGTACCAAATAACATAAAAATTGCTCCAGTAGTTCGTGAGATAAGCACTTTCAAATATTTTCCCCCGTTTTTTTTCACATTTACCTCTGTATCTACGCTCGTATTGGTCTTAGCGTAATAATATATAGCCTCGATAAATGGGCTATCAAACACTGAAATAATTTTTCAAATCGGACCAGAGGCCTTAGACAAAGTATCTTTCGTTAAAATCGATGACGAAATTCGTTAACAAAATGTATGCGGTTTGACATAAATCATCGCTAAATGAGATTTCGTTTGCGAGTACTAATGTCAAATCCCATACATTTTGGTAACGAATTTCGTCATCGTTTTTAACGAAAGGGACTTTGGCTACGGCCTCAGTAGTTCTGAGATTACCGCGTTCAAACAAACAAACAAACAAACTCTTCAGCTTTATAATATTAGTATAGAATTATAGATGATGCCGCGTATGACAAAAGCTATTTTGTATTTTTTAAGCAGTTGTATTTTTAGTTTTTTTTTTTTAAACTAATTACTTGTTACTGTGACCTATTCCCTATTTTGCAGTAGCAATATTAACAAGTGCGTGTCGGGCCACGCGCAATATAGGGTTCCGTAGTACCGCTTGTTTTTGATAATTTTTGTATGGTCAATGAATGTACATTTATAACGTGTTTTACACTACTAACAATATCATCTCAGTAACGCGCATTCAAATAAATTTGAACGAAAAGTTCCTTAATACTTCGCCGATTTTTTTTTAGTTGATCGACTATTACTCAATAACTTATGAAGTCTTCTTAGCCGTGATAATTTTCCTTTTAAATTCAGCATATTTCCTACTCCCGTGAATTTTTTTACATTTTCAGAAGCAACCGTTTAGCTAGTTGAAGGGGGGACACTGGACTCTAACGATTTTTTCTGCTTTGAAACTTCATATTTCACAAATGTATCCCTAAATCGGAAAATGATCTATGAATGCTCGTAATATTTAAAAAAAAAAAAAAACCTATCCAACGACACCCCTGACCCCACACGGTGGGGTAGACGCGAAAAATAAATATCATCCCCGCTTGATGTGTAGGGGAGGTACCACAAAAAAATATTTTTTAAAGATTTTATATACTATTTTGTCAGCATCATTAATATGTACATTCATGCCGAATTACAGCCCAAGGAGCACAACTTACTGCATAAGATCTTCGGAGCTAATCCGATTATTTCCAAAGACGCCAAGCTCAAGGACTAGAGCGTCCTCTGCAGACCTAGAGCAGGCACTCTGCAGGAAAATAGGCACAACTTTTGTAACCCTACGTTCCATTGGAACTCCAGAATAGTGGCACTACGTTGATATATGAGCTGCAACTATTTGTCAGCACCACACTGACCCTCATGCGGCGCCTTTAGCGTAAGGGAAGCTACAAAGCAGAGTAAGTAAACAAAATATGATCATTCACCGGCCTCAGTCACATTTTTTATTATGACGTGTGCATTACGAAATCAGCCATTATTAAAATACAAATAAAATAACTAATCAGTGAAGTGAAGTGTTTTTCAACAATGTGACTTATTTTAAAAACGCAGGTATGTCTATCGTCTATATAGTTGATATTATTGGAGTATTTTTAACGCGCCTTCATAACTACCTCAAAATATCGTAAAATATGGAAAATGTAAATATTTACATAGTATTTTAGAATACCCCGTTAACGATGTAGCAACCACATGGTTGAGTTAAATAATATTTTGTGATGTTCTGGTTCCATATTTAGATGCATTTTATTATAAATTGTGATAAAAACCTTTAATTTTGTTCAATAATTGTCTTGTTAAAATGGCGTCACAAGAAGCAGCTACATGATCCTTAATAGTTCCTTACTGCGGGTCTGAGCGTTAATCTTATCCCCCTAATAGCACCCATGCATAATCTAGCAGTCATAATAATCTACCGCCATGTTTTAGCGATCAAGTCCGGAAAGCGCCATCTCCTGCGCCACGTTGGAAACGCTGCGCTGGCGACGGCAGCGGTGTGCCACCGGACGATGGAATTTTATAAAAAAACCAACCCAAGAATAAGCAAAACCCTCAATTATAATTTTTTTTTTCAATATAATACACCATACGGTTAAGAAAGTTGTTTTTTTTTCACCATATCTCTTTGTCAGAGCGCCATCTTTCTGCGCAACCTGGAACCTTTTGGTAACCATATGCCCCATGAGTCGATCGGCGGTCGGTTTTATGTTAAAAAGTAGATTGTAACTACATAACGCTAATTTGGATGAGTATATATTCTATCGTCGTGGCGCAACGGTATAACATATGAGAAGCACGCTAGAGTGCCTAGGATCGATTCCAGTCGGACGGAACAAAAATTTTTAAATTTTATAATTTTATATTTTATTTGATTTCCTCATATGTTTTTAATATGTTTTTAATGTTTTAATATTACGATATATTTACTATGTAAAGTTACGATATGACAAAAAAGAAGTACCGAGCTCCCCTACGTACTAAATACTAATAACAATATTGTGAATAAAATTTAAAAATACGTCAAATTATTTGTATTTTACTTATTGATGCATATTAAAATAAGTATAAGCAGCATTTTAGTTGAAAACCATACTACCAAATTACGATTATAATTTTTATAAACTTTATAATGCACTTTGTTGCGATATCCACCCATTCTTTGTTTATTCTTCCATTTTTTTAAATCCATATTTATTTGAGCGGTCTCAAATATGTTATAAAATATGATTTATGTAATGGAAACAGTAGAAATCGAATGAGTAATCAGTACGCTTAATATTAGGCTACTGCTTCTATTGTAAAGACAATCGATCAAACTGCTACTTAAACCTGCGCAAAAGTGAAAATTATTTTTACAATGAAACTCTTAACTACAGAAAAGTGACAAAAAAAACCTTTTAACTCATCAAGCCCCATACGGGCACCGGTGGTCGCGACAACAATAGAATACAATAGCATTTCCAAGAATCCGCGATCGAAGGGTTAAACTATTTCTTCAAGGAGTCTGCATTATCAGTCTTTATCCAGTTCTAAAGCGTACAGCTGCGGCAGTAGACCCATTTGTAGCTCTGTTTTAAATCTATAATCTTCAAATGGGTTACAAAAAACTCCTATTTAGCTTAGAGTGGCATTAGGTTCAGGTTTTGCGACCCCTAGTGGTATTTTCAGTCTTAAAGAGTAACGGAAGCATTATTAGAACTAAAAACTGCTTCAAGATTCCCTAAAGCGCCATAGTACAGTTAAAAGTTACAACGTTGGCTGTTTTTATCACTAATGTGCTAGTTGGGAGCTTTGCAGGTCCTACAGTCTCTGAGTAAAACCGCGGACAGACAGACGGACAGACAGACGGACAGACGGATGGACAGACGGACGGACAGACCAAAACTATAAGGGTTCCTTGTTGACTACGTAACCCAAAAAAGGGGTGAATTGTTAAATTATTTTCTACCTGTAATTAATTCAATAAAAATACGAATTAATCAAGGTTGGAAAGGAATGCTAATGGCATAATAAAATTAGGTCGGCACTCGTAATTTGTGTTTGTTATTCAAACAATTTCACGTTTGATCGAATGTTCTGGTAATTTGTATGGTTTTAACCCCAATTTCCTTATTAAACTAACTTTCAAATAAATTTCCTCATATATTTCTTTTCCTATCTAGTATAAAAATCGTTTCCCTTTATCTGTCCCTACGTATGCTTTGATCTTTAATACTACGCAACGATATTTCCGTAGTATGTTTTTTTTTATCCATAAATTAGGAGACTAAAAAAAATTTGCAGTGAACGAGCTGATGATGTTGAATAATTATGGGACGTCAAACATAATATTATGTTTGTTTAAATTATTAACACCCCTCTGTTTTGCTTCGGGTATTAAAAATAGAAAGAATCCTATCGATATGATGTCGATATTATGTATCTAGAAACCAAACCATTTGAAAGCTTTTACAAATTCCAATATTGCTCCAGACATTTGTAACATAAAACGAATTATAGACATTTGCAACATAAAAAGTCATTTGATCGTCACAATTCGATCCCCTTCAAGTCCACAGAGGTTATTCTCAAATTTATTAGCACTTATAGCCATTACGTTTAATCTATTGAAGCTATACACCCGGGACAAAACACAATTAAGGATAAAATTGAATATGATGTCGCCGACCCTTGAGACTAGAAGTTGCTTTGTAAATGAAATAGAATTTCAGACCAATTTGTTTGGATGACAAGTTGATTTGTATATGCTTTTGTTTACTAAGACTCGTTTTGGATTATTATAATATGTTTATAATTATTGTCAATTAATTTAATGCCAGGAAGTTTAGGTTTTGCTCGAAATTAAAAAAAAAGCATAATTTTTCAAATTTTGCGGTTTTCCAGGAGTTAGGGATCTATTCTAACCTTATTTTTCTAAACAACTCTAAAAATTGCATTAAGATACTTTGGCTCTTGTCATTAGAAAAGAACATTTTCTGAAGGTCAAGAAAATTCAGAATGTCCAAAAGAATCGGTTTAGAAACTCGGACTTTTTTAATACAAAAAGGGTACCTACATTTTACAAAAAGCATTTATTTTGTGTCTATATTTCAGCATGTTTCTATTTAAAAAAATAAAGGAAACAACAGAAATAAATAAAACTTTTTACTTCGAAAAAGCTATCTCAATCCACATCATACAAGTCTTCCTATATTCCAAACCTAGATTGAAATTGTTATCTTGTCAGATGTGATTGATATTTGTTGTTTCAGATCACATGGGTGGACAGCAATGCGGGCGTTTTGACGCAGGGAGTGACTTACACCGTAGAACCACTATCAGATGGGCAGAGATTCACAGCAAGGTTGGTATTAATGTCCAAATTATACCTTGTTGTTCTTCAAATTCTTAATGATAATATGTTAGGTTATGAGCCAAAAGAGCCAGGGGTACAATACAGGGGTAAAGCTGAGAGTTTTACTTATGATTTCCCCTGTAGGGGTAAGAACGACCATGGGTACACCCCTGTAATTTTATAAAAGGTCAAAGTTTTTTGTACATGTCGCTTATAATGGAGGTAAGAACGACCAGTGACTATGGAGTCCTCCTAAAGTAAACGCGAGCCAGGCTTTTACTTTAGGAGCTACCAAGTGTTAAAGGTGTACCAACTTTCTTTAAGCAGCAAAGTAAAGTGTCATTTCTCGTACCATAGTTGATAGTACTAACTTTTTGTATCGCGTATTACCACTGCCGCGTAGTGCTGCTGAGCTTATATTTGGCCGTGATGTGTCGCGTCGCTCTACTGCAGCTAAGTGTCGCTTAGAGAGGTGAGACCCTCTAATGTGCTTTACTCCAAATTATACCGTGTTATCCTTCAAATATTTAATAACGTGTTAGATTATACCCTTTCCAACTAAGATCATGTTTTAAAAGCCGTTATTAATTATAACTGTCAATGTCATGTCATGAGTTGAATATGGGTCTGAGAATAAAAGTTGTTTGCTTAGCTAATCATAGGGATTAGTTTAATCTGTGTTAGATTAAATTAAATGGTTGCACCATAGCAGATACACTCAGCACGAATAAGCTGGTTGAAAGGATAAAAATAATGGGTATCAAGGTCACATTGGTGCTGGCAATTAAGCGATTGCCTGTTTCTTATTCGCCAGAGTAAATACATAAAGACTATATCCCTTAATCTTCCTTACTTATTAAGACATTTTAGGTATGTAACCCAGAATAGTGGCCAGTGCTCATGAGTCATAACGTCTAGATTCGATGTCATATTAGTTGTTGGTTCCTTATGAAATATACTCCAGTGCATTGCCGTATACTTCTGACTTTATTATGATGTTATTATATTATTACGTCACACTAATTGTCTCACCAGTAGCACGCTCACTGGGTTTTATTTAGAAACCTAAGCCTTCAACACGCTTTGTAAATATCTGTATTAGTTAGGGGTATAAGGATGTTGGTGATGATAACCGAAAGGTATTTGATAGTTTTCGGGATTAGTTTTGGGCGAACGAATAAATGGGCCTAAAAGGTTTTCCCAAGCCGCAAAAGTTTACAATACATTGATCGGCGTGATTCAAAAGGTCTTAAGGCGAGGGTAATATAGAGCTATAGAGTCCATCGACATACAATAATATGGAAGAGTAACTGAGTCAAAAACTGGGTCAACGAAATGCAAGTAGGCGTAATTTTTACCCGACTATAGTGAAGCGAAAAGTAGGTTTAAATGTTGACTTAAATTTTGAATGTTCTGTTCCCAAATTATAGTTATCAAAATTAGAAAAATCAGGTGTCGTTAGAAGCACATAACATATGCTACACATCGTCTCGTTAAATTGGCTACAGTGCCCTCTAGGGGACATAAAGTAAAGAGGTAAAAAATCTATTTTCTTGCGGTTGTCATACAACTTTCATTCATCTAGATACGTACGACAGTAACATATTTGAGCGATTTCATGAGAGTTATTATTCTATACTGTATTGTATATCGATGGATGCTGTTTATAATTATTATAGACATTACACATAAGGGAGAACTCTGGAACTTTAAAGTAATACCTAAAAGGGTATTTTAAGAACGGTATTTTAATAAAGCTTCTGTAATCTGTATCTATTTGTAGAGTGGAAATCAACTTTTGGGATTATTTAACCCTTTAAAGATTTTCATAATTGCAATTATATTTACATAAGAACGTTAATAATTACTTATTCTATTATAAGTAACATTCAATCTGAATTAAAGACATGAATGGATGAGGTGGATAGCTATCATTTTATCACATAAGGACAGATACTCATTTTTTTTCTTATAATTAAAAAAAAATTGTAACTAACCTACTTTATCATGTGACTAATCTATGTGGATATACATAAAATCCACATTCTTTTTATTTTAAATCATTTATGCAAAAAACTAACATTTTCAAATAGTTACTTATCCACTTTCGTCTTTTAATTATGACCCTTCAAAGTTATCAAAATATTATTTAATAAAATATTAGAATTTGTTATAAGGTACTTTAAAGCCTTTACTTAAATACTTCCCATACTTAAAACCATGTTCCCAACGTTAGGTAAATATCAATTGAAACTTATTTCATCATCTGCGAAGTCCAAAGATTCTACCTTTGTATCAAAGTAACTCTGCTGTGACAGCCTTCAAGGGTTGCCCAGGGGAGTCCACTTAGCTTATAATGTTATAAAGGAAATATGAAAGGATTATTAAGTAATAATATTTCTTCAATGTGGTGTTGTAACGAATAGTGTAAGGTTATAAAAAAATCAATATAAAAAAATGAATTTCCAATTTTTTTTTTTTATATTTTTTTTTATGCAATAAGGGGGCATACGAGCAAACGGGTCACCTGATGGAAAGCAACTTCCGTCGCCCATGGACACTCGCAGCATCAGAAGAGCTGCAGGTGCGTTGCTGGCCTTTTAAGAGGGAGTAGGGTAATAGGGGAGGGTAGGGATGGGAAGAGAAGGGAATAGGGGAGGGAAAGGAAGGGAATAGGGTAGGAGGTTGGGCCTCCGGTAAACTCACTCACTCGGCGAAACACAGCGCAAGCGCTGTTCACGCCGGTTTTCTGTGAGAACGTGGTATTTCTCCGGTCGAGCCGGCCCATTCGTGCCGAAGCATAAGGTTATTAAAAAAAATCAATATAAAAAAATGAATTTCCAATTTTGTTAGTCTCTCTAAAACTGGAGAACGACTTAACCGATTTGGCTGATTTTAGTCTTTAAATATTCGTGGCATTCCAGGGAAGGTTTATATTAGGAGGGTGGTGAATGGTGATACCCAGTTCACCGGGTCAATCAGTTTGTCAATAATTCTTTTATTGTTATCATCATCATAACTATAATTATTGAATACGTTTCCATTCCTGAGTCCTTCAATGTTAATTATTGGGTTTTAGAAGTAACTAACTGCAGACTATAATGAAATACATAGATGAATGCTATGGAAAGTAGAACTTTGGATACAGTCACAGGATGTAGATAACATTTGGCACAAGGGCAAATTATATCTATAGTCAAATTCAGTTTGTGCTACATAGATAGTGTGACTGATCCAAATGTAGCAAAATCAAGGTTAATTAATTATAAATATGGATACTCAGTAGCAATATTTAAAAGGTAACAAACTTCAGAAGAAAGACCTACAAGTAATAATGTAAGGTTTGTTAGTAGTCTGGCCATAGACTATTGTTGTTAGTAATTTTTTTTTATGAAATAAGGGGGCAAACGAGCAAACGGGTCACCTGATGGAAAGCAACTTCCGTCGCCCGTGGACACTCGCAGCATCAGAAGAGCTGCATGTGTGTTGCCGGCCTTTTAAGAGGGAATAGGGTAGGGGAGGGTAGGGAAGAAAATAGGGGAGGGTAGGGAAGGGAAAAGGGTAGGGGATGGGCCTCCGGTAAACTCACTCACTCGGCGAAACACAGCGCAAGCGCTGTTTCACGCCGGTTTTCTGTGAGCCTGTGGTATTTCTCCGGTTGAGCCGGCCTATTCGTGCCGAAGCATGGCTCTCCCACGTAAAGATTATCTTAATAAATTTACATGATCTTACACTACCTTATTGAAACATATTTTCTAATTGCAATGCGCCTTTGTCTAAAAGGTTAGAAATAAGCATTTTTGTCAACGAAAGTACGTAGCATAAACTTGTTAATATTATTATAAATAATAAAACTATATTGCATATTGCTAATAAATATAATCTTCCCCAGGTCAATCATCAAAATGACACCGAAGCAGGAGCATCACAACCAGACTTTCACATGCCAGGCGCAGAACACAGCGGACAGAGCATACAGAGCGGCGAGCATACAGATAGAGGTAAGTTTCATTATAGGAACACACCGGATTTGGTGACGGTAGCCGGTTTCATTGAATCCAGACGCATGATTTTTTATAGTGCACAAGAGTACTCTTTCCTCTATTCCCAGTGGGACGGATGACCGACATGACTGGCAACAGATGACCAGCACGTGACCGAAAACTAACGCTGGTCACATTTTGGGTGACACTTATTTTGCATTCAATCAGGAGTGATGACTATGTCATCCAAGTGCCAAAAGATGTAGGTCTGTAATAACAAATGAGATACTTTTAAGAGAAAAAATGTAAGGTTCTTGTGCCATAAACGAATTTTGGCGTATTTTGTAAATATTAGCATTTTTTTTGCATTGATTTTATTGATCGGCGATTTTATTGAAATTGATATTTATTGCAGTAATTAAAAGAAAAAAAAGTTTATTATTTTGTTACGTTGCTTTATTTTATTTATTCTAGATTTCTATCTAGAGGTATTCTTGCCTCATCTGTCACAGAACAATAAATTTTATTCATTTCTACACAATAAATTACTGAAATGTTTTGACTTCTAACGTCTCCCATAACAATTTGTCTCTCCATTAAGACGTTTTCATTTTTATTATAACTACTCTTATCGGTAGCTGTCTAATAAAGTGACTAACTTTGATAAAATTCTCAGAACTCGAATTGAACTAAGTTTGAAAATAAGAATAATTAATTGTAATGATATTTTTGTCACGTTCAAGACTTGTTATGGTCGGCCGTCTTTGGTTTCTTGCGTGGGCTGACACTTTTACAGATTTCATCACAATTATGTTTTGTTTATCGGTACCCCTTTTTAAATCTACACCTCAATCCATTTCGGATCTTATTGAACAACTGAATAATATTCTCAAATTTGATAAACAATCTTCAAATTGATTTTTTGTGTTCAGACCATGAATCAGTATGTTTTACTTTAATAGTGAATATTACGCAAAGGTCGGAGCAGAGGGCGCCACTAGCACATACAGTAAATAATCCGACCAAAAGCCGACATGTTGCACACGTCATATCAGAATATTGACAAAAACGTCGTCTATTAAAAATGTCTATGCTGGTGCTGCCTCTAACGTGAAAACATTGCAATAATATATCCTACGCGAGCGAAAAACTTTGGATCCCTTTTGACGAAAAATGCGAAAACGTAGGTGATTGAAATTTTGTACAGTTATAGTTTATATGGTGAAGGAGTGCATCGAGCTAATATTATTTTGAAATTATGTTTTTATCATACATTTTTTTAACAACTAATACATTACACACACTACAACACACACACTAGGAGATTTTGATTGACAAGCCTATACACACGAATTGTACTCTTTTATTAATAGTTGAAGTCCGTTGTGAAATTAAAAATAGATTTAGTTTTTTTTTATTGAATCTTAAATACTGTTAGACAATTATTACATGGCCAGTCTGTCATCATTTGATTTTATTATTCTGAGACTGTCGCAGGAATTATATTGTCTAAAAAATAATAAAGACAAGTCAAGTCAAGTTTGAAAATAGAATGTCAATAGAAAAGCGTTGAAATTTAAAACTTATAATTTAATTTTTTATTTCAGGTCAAATTCCGACCATTGGGCAATCTCTAGTAATAATAAAAACAGCGCGTCGCACTCCTTGAATGCTTGTAAATGTAAAACAAAACAGCAGAAGCTGGCATACTTGAAAGATTTTTCCTCTCCTACACAGCGCCGGCGGTGTACTACCTTTCTATTTTTCGAATTTTCAATCATGACACGTGCCAGAACACCGTTAAGAAATTCTTACATATTATTTTTTATTCATTTGAAAATAACAAGAAATCTCGGGCTATGTTATGAAATAATAAAACCTAAAATAATAGTGGAACTAGCCGTAGGCTGACCGAGATAGGTAATTTAAAACAAATAACAGAATTTATTGTGGAACTTACGTTTGTGATTTTAAAATTATTTCTTGTGAAGGTATTGTTTTAAGAAATTGTTACGCATTGTAGGTAAATGGTAAGTACGGAAACCGTACATTTTTACGAATGCTATATAAAAATATTTAAATATATTTAATTTGGAAAATAAAAATTGAACATTTTTAGTGGTGTAAGCATGAAGAGATAAGAGCTAGACTTACAGACACACTACGTTGCGCCAAAATTCGCTTATTGCGCTAGAATCGTACATTTTCGCAGAATAAAAAGTACTATTATTTAAGTCCTTTCCCGGGACTCAATGTATCTCCAAAATAAATTTCATCAAGATTCAGTGGTCTGGGCGTGAAGAGGAATAGACAGACTGCAGACAGGCACACTTTCGCATTTATAATATTAGTATGGATAGTTCACTGTGAAAGTAGCAGCGCTGAAATAATTACTTTTGACTGTTTTTTGACGTTATCATACCAGACATTGGTAGTGGATACCTCCAAGCTAGACCACCAAACTCATTACCCTTTTTTACCATAATCGGGTAAAAATATCAGCCAATTCACAAACCAAGTTACGTATTTCGCCAAGAATAAAACTATTGAAGACTCTTGAAACAACATATTGGGGGTAGTAACATATTCCGAGCATGTAGCGAGTGACACTTATTTACTACGTTTGTAAATTGTAACATCTGGGCCTTAGGCCGTTTGACCATCGTCAACGAGACGTCACCGATAAAAAATCTAATAAAATGCCACTTTTTGAGGCTATTGGTGAAGCCAAACGAGCGTAATTTTGTGAGTCGTGAGTCGCAGAATTTCAGTCGCGTAAAATATTTTTTATACAAATCATGACTCACAAAATTACGCTCGTGTGAACCAAACAAGACTTTTGTATGAAACTGAATGCAGCAGAATTTCTGCCAGCCGAAATTCTGCGACTCACAACACACAAACGCTCGTTTGGCTTCACCGTATAGGTTTCATTTTCTACCGACATTAGTCCAGCAACCCAGGCCACCTCTGCTTTGTAATGGCGTAGAGCAAAATGTAACCTATAGCGTAGAGTAGTGTTTCCCAACCTTTTTCAGTCAGGGACCTTTAGGAAATCAAACACAGTTTTCACGGACCCCCTTGATAAAGTATACAGCAAAAAAATCGGGTAAGGTACCTATTTAGTTTAGTTATTACAGATACAAAATAGGTACAAAATTATAACTGTTTAATATGAAAAATATTAAATATTTAATGTGAAGGTTGGTGTTGTTGTTGATCACGAGACATTAGCATTTATGTATGGTCCAGAGATGACACCGCGGGACCGATACGTATACTCCGCGGACCACAGGTTGGGAAACATTGGCGTGGGGCATAGAGTGGCAGTATATTTTTTGTCGGTGACGTTCCGGTGACGGCGGCAGTGGACAAACGGCTTAAGATGGGGACACATTGAAAGAAAATGCCGTGAATTTTATGGTGTAAAGGCGGTATAGATAACGTGACCATTTTTTTTGTCAGAGCGGGACATCAACACATTCAATTACCCCCCCCCCCCCCCCCCCCCCCTCTCCAATTAATTTTAATTGCATTTTATTATTAATCATGAAAGTATAGAGGTAAACACAATTGAGTATTTTGTGAATATTTAAAGTGCCTCTCTTTTATATATATCTACCATAATTATTGATATCGAGCAAAATTTGGCTGAATAATCACGTTTATTGTATGGGAGTGCGTTACTTCCAGGCATTGTACAGGCATTTCAAACATAAAAATACTTTAAAATTGTCGTATGGTCTCTTTGCAAAAGCGGGACAATTTCGGCCTCGCGGGGGACACCGGGACAGATTGCCTGATTAAAGCGGGACCTATGGTCACGTTGGGTATAGATAATCTGATGCTGTGTTATGTATACAAATTAATTTATGAACTACCAGACGACAATATTCGCTATTTCATTGCGTCGAAATTCGTTTCTCACGGGGAACTGTACATTTTTCCGTAACAGAAACTATCCTATGTATGTCCATATCAAATTTCATCTACTCGAATAATTTAATCCATATTTTAAGCATGAAGGGGTAACAGCCAGACATATACTATACACTTTTGCATATTTTATAACATTAGATAATTATGTTAGGCCCTCTTTTTGTTGGGAGTTAAAAAACAACATCTCAAAACAACGACGACAAACCAAATACAGAAATATGAACACAATATTCTATTATGTTACCAGAAACGTTTTTGCCAATCGCACAATTAACTTCACTAATATCCCCAATTCATAAATCAGCACAAGATTATCCAATTATCCTTTCGTCTTTTCATCGGAACCTCTGAGCAAGGAATGCGTATTTTGTATTCATTTGTTTATTTTATTTTAAATAACTATTTTTTGTCTATTTAATTGTAATATAAAACGATACTAAGTGGAATAGCTCCCATTTTTTTAGGGTTCCGTAGTCAACAAGGAACCCTTATAGTTTCGGTCTGTCCGTCCGTCTGTCTGTCTGCGGTTTTGCTCAGAGAGTATAGGGCCTACAAAGCCGGAATTCGGAATGAATGCACATCTTAATGATACCGACAAAATGGTATAGAAAATCTTTAAAAAAAATTTTTTACGGTACACACACACACACACACCTACACATCAATGCGGGGGTGATTTTTTTTTTTCGCGTCCACGCTACCGTGTAGGGTGTCGTTGGATAAGTTTTTTTAAAAATATTATGAGTATTCATGGATCATTTTCCGATTTGGGGATCCATTTGTGAAATATTAAGTTTTAAATTGGAAAAAATCGTTAGAGTCCAGTGTCCCCCCCTTCTACCAGCTAAACGGCTGCTTCTGAAAATGTGAAAAATTTCACGTGAGAAGGAAATATGCTGAATTTAAAAAGAAAACTATCACGGCTAAGAAGGCTTCATAAGTTATTGAGTAATAGTCGATCAACTAAAAAAAATGTATTCGGCGAAGTATAAAGGAACTTTTCCTTCAAATTCCTTTGAACGTAACTGAGATGATGTTGTTAGTAGTGTAAAACACGTTATAAATGTACATTCATTGACCATACAAAAATTATCAAAAACTAGCGGTATACTACACGCACTTGGCCGGTTTTTAATCTTTTACAGCCAAAAATGAAAATTTAGTAACCTTTTACCAAGTAAAACAAAGAGTCTTCCTTGGGTCAGCTCCCACGATTAAAAAGTTACCTTTTATTTCCCATATTACTTAAAATTTTAGAACCAACTTTATAAGGAAAGCAAATTTAATTATATTAACCGAATATAATCAGTCTACACGATATTCAGGCAAGTTGAAATCAGTAAGTACATTTTTTTACAATGAAAGTGAGCACGGTATGTGTAAGCAAATAGATACATTATTGTGCTCACAACCGTATTCGAGTTTTCAATTTATCTTCCTAATACAATTTCAACACTTCTTTATTAATCTTGATAATTTTTCTGGTGGTCCAGGGGCTGCTTTGCCAAGAAATTCGTGAACACGCTTTCGAGAACCTCTCAGTACCATGGATTATATCTTTGCGATTTTTAAAATCTTCTTTTATCAAAGTTATACTTAATTTGTTCTTAAACCTGTCCAGGAATGCTAATTAAGTCGAAACAAATTCAAATATCCGTGAAATATAAATTTTGTCACATTCCACAATACTATGTCTACGTAAGTTTTCGACGACGTCCTGAACTTTGTGGGGTTTGTGGGACCCCAGCACACTTTGTGCACGTCTGTTCGTTGCATAGACGACACAAATGCTAAACTACTGCCGCCAAACGGTAAGGCAACGTCTAAACTCCAGCTACTGAAAGCGTCAATAAAATCACACGAATTAGTAAAAAGTTATGAAACTTTTTGTACGTCTGGGGTTTGTCAGACCCCACGTGGTTCACGGAGGGTTAAATATATTTTCGTTGTCTGGTACCTGTAACACAAGTCCTTCAGGTACTTAGCACGGGGTCAGACTGACGGTGTGAAGCGTCCATAGATATAAAAAATCATCACATCCTTTCATAATTTTTGCGTTTCTAAACATTATGCTAGGTTCGTTTTGGTATTTAGTCTAGATTTTTTCATTTAAATTAGTGCTCTGAGTGCAGGCATCTAGGTTATTGCGATTGCGATGGTCTAATTTCATTTGATCATGAATAGACTTAATTAATTAAATAAAATTATTGAAATAAAAATACGTGTGGCACTCGGGGATTGCCGCGGTAAAGCTATTCCATAGCATTTTTATCAACCTATGCAATCATAATTCGCATACGTCTAGTCGCACGCACACAAAAACCGTGGCGAAGTCTGGCAACGTCACACCGACCCGCACAGCGGTGCGGCAACGCCGCAAAGGTCGGAGTGGGGTGTGTAAGGTTTTTTCGTTACAGAATTTCTTGATTCGGTCGCCGCGCTCGAAGCCCGCGATAAAAGCTATGCAATAGCTTAAAAGAGCTACGTCACAGCGGGAGTATCTGTAGAAATGAAAACAAAACAGCTGTAGCCCTAGTACGGCAACCAGTAGAAATGCGAAAGTATAGACAAACTGTGGACATAAACTTAAGGTGCCGTTCCGATCTTTACCGCGGCTAATCGCGACCGACAAAAATTTAATTAAAATGCCACTTTATGACAGACTATAGTATATGTCATAAAGTAGGATATTATTTGAATTTTTAGGACTATAGTCTGTCATAAAGTGGCATTTTAATTGAATTTTTCGGAACGAAAAACGATCGAAACGGCACCTTAAGTTTTTCTCCACAGCTTGTCTATACTTTCGTATTTCCACTGGTCGCCGTGCTAGGGCTACTGGAACAGATTGGGCAGGTATACATTTTCGCCGTGCGGTAGTAAGACAGGTATTTATTTCCTTTCCTAGATAGTGCCGGTAGTCCACTCTGCCAATTCACGAAACTTTACAAAATATTTTACGAAAATTTTACAGACGTTGCGCGCGTAAAAACATCCCGCTGTAATCATACATTTTACTGCAGAAAAAGATAAATTATGTTCATCCCCAATGGTCTACACAACATTATCTGTGCCGATTTTCATCAACGTCAACCCAATAGTTTAGGAGGGAGTATTGCCGGGAATTTGAAAGAGTGCTGTTGTGTTTTTGTATTATTTTCCTAAAGTTGTGTTAACTGGATTTTTAATGTGTAATATTGGTAGAATATTAACCATTAGTGACTAGATATTCGTTTTAATGCACAAACATGCTATTTTGTGTTCCCTCCAAAACTCCATCGAAAGTTTCAGTAAAGCGTCTACCACTTTACTGAATCGACCGACTTGACTCCTTGACTGTATTGACTTTTTCTTAGACTTTGACTAGACTTTAGACCTGACGATACATGAAAACGATGCTAAAATTGTACTATACTACCTATACTAGAACATTGTTTCCCACCATTTACTCGACACTGGCCATGGTTTTATAGCCGAAGTGCCATAATAAGAAAAAAATAATAGTTTCGGAGCCTATTCGATACAATTAAAAATTTTTTTTGGTCAGTTTTATACTGTTTAACACGTTTTACCTAAATATTTGAATTCAGTTGCACATGTTACAACCAATGGAGCATAACTATTGCCGTGGTTAATACATTGTAGGTAACCCATTTTGCTGACCCTAGTTTTAGTGGTCAAATAAAATGTACCAATTCCATTTAATGAGCCGTAAAGGTAGATCTTAATGGTGTGTTACAAAGTGTTCTATTTTCGCTAATGAGATAACTACATACATACATACATATACATATATACATACATACATTTTTAGAATTATTCAAGAACTAGATGACGCCTGCAACTCCGTTGCGTCGCGTCCGTTCCTTTATTGCACGGGAACCGTACATCTCACGGGACTCAAAGTATCTTCATACCAAATTTCAGCAAAATCGGTTCAGCCGTTTTGGCGTGAAGAGCTAAAAGATAGACAGATAGATAGATTAACACTTTATTGCTCACATAAAAAATGGGTATACAATCAGACTTAAAGTACTTAAAACTAACCAATTAATGTGGGCAAGGGTGGCCTTATCGCTATAAGCGACACACTTTCTCATTTATAATATTAGTATGGATATGGATCTGTAATATTGTCGTGGTCCAGTTGTAACGTAAGGTCCCAACTAATCGGCCTGCATTGTCCTTAAGATAGAAAAAAACTATATCAAAATCTGTCCACACGTTTGGAGGCTACGATGCCAGGCACACACAGCACAGACAAGACTGATAAGGCAGAGAGACAGACACGATCAACTTAAGGCCATCCCCCGAGCAAACGACCTTGACCATACAATATTTGACGCGTTGTCGAGATCGCACAAAAATCCTATTTTTTTACTTATCTTAGTTCAAAATTGACCTAAAAAAAAATTAAAACGGGGAATATGTAGTTAATGAAATTGTCTATCTATTGTCGTGTGATTCAAATAAACGTAATTTGTAAATACTAGAAATGGAAACGGTGATGCTGAAAGTATGCTTCAATTTTAATAAATTGGTATTACTTTGGAAGCTAATATCATGAGTATAATAAACAAAAATAGAAAATTTAAAACGGGGAAAGGAATGTTGATATACTGAAGATTATTGCTGTATTTTTATTATAACTTTGTAGCTTTCAAATTATGAGTTTATAAGGCTCTAAATACGGTAAATTACGGAATCTCCGTAGGGGAAGGCCCTTAAATCACCCCTCTTTATCGCCGGGGGTTAAAAACTAGATCAAAATCGGTCCACCTGTTTGTTTGCCACGGACACACAGACAGACACCGCTCTGTTTTTGTCGGTTAATAAAATGATGAAGACAATAATGACGTTGATATTGATGATGATGAAGATCCTAATTAGGAGTACAATGAGATAGTGCATAATTCTGAGCTAATTCCAGCCTTTAGATTGACATTATTAGACAGATTAGCTCAACAGAATTTGGGTCAGAGCCTGCATAATACGGTCAAATTTAATTGTAAGGTCCAACATCCACCGTCACCTGGACGTCACCGACAAAAATTTAAATAAAATGCTACTTTATAGGCTATAGGTTTCATTTTTCTCTACGCCACTACAAAGCAGCAGCGGCATAGGTTGCTAGACCCAAGTTGGTAGAAAATGAAACCTATAGCCTAGGTTATAAAGTGGCATTTTATTTGAATTTTTGTCGGTAACGTCCCGGTGACGGCGGCGGTGGACAAACGGCCTTCGGGCATTGTAATTGTGTACCTTTTAGGGGTTGAAAGACAAAGGTTCAATTTGTAGACATAATGGTGTTCTACTTAGTATCTGCCTTGAGTTATTAATACACTTGGTAATAAATATTGTCCCACTTTAGGTACATTTTTGATTGCCACTACAACCTTAAAGCCGATGTTTTCAAATGTATAAGAAATTTAAAAATATATTTTTAATCTGTGTGTGGCAATGAAATTAAAAAATATTATTGATCAAATTTTGGAAATAGAGCAACCTTTAGAACTCTATCTGAGTTCTCTTGATTTAGACGTTTGTTTCCTAGAATCTCAGTCTTTCGCAAGCCTTCAACTTTACAGTGATTTTAGCTTTATTTAAAGGTAGCTAACCTAACCTAACCAAAGCTTCAGTTACCACTCCTGAAAAAAGCATGTTTATCTACATCTCAATTTCAGTATGGATATGTATCAACATTTTTCCTGTTTGTCACTGCTCGGTGGTCAAATTTTGCGAATCTCGTCAACCCTTTTTATGTTGCATCTTTTTCGGCCACTTTATTAGATTCGTGACCTAATCTTGGTGTCTCGTAAAACATTGTTAGTGCTACCCGCAAATTTTATGTGCCAAAAAAGGCACTTTATATGTCATATGTTTTGATGGTCATAAAGAACCCTTTATGGGCCACCCAATTACTTTTTACGACCATGACCAGCGTTTGTTCCGTTTTGACCATTTTTTCACTTTAATGATTATTCTGTACATAAATTTTCATCGCCCATCTTGTTTTCGATTGAAATTTTACTGTCCCCGTTTGATGACGGATTAAATCCTTTTTTAGGGTTCGTAAGAGTTTATTGTCGAAATTAATGTCTTACTCCGCCAGCACCAATTGTTAAAAGTTTAGGGTTATTATTGTTTTTGTCAGGAGCTAGCTTTTTATTTTTAAGTGCTAATAAACTTTATTTATGTTTTTAACATTAGCTAGAGGCTAAATTGTTAGTAAAGTTGTATTTTTCGTTTCTTTAACACTATTTGATAATATTTATTTCAATAGAAGATAATTTCATTTCTATATTTTTTGGCAATTTTTCAACATTAGCCACCAAATTACATTTTCACCACCATTCGACACCACACCACATTAAAATTTTCTCCCCAAGTCAAAAAAGAACTTCCCAAGGGAACGATGCTAAATTTCTGGTAATTCATTCATGCCATCAGCAAATAGATTGATGTATTTGCTCGTTTTGTTGTCATAAAAAAAGTATCTACAGTAAAAACTCACCCAAAAAAACTAGCATTCGATTGGATTATTGAAAAAACAAACTTGAACGGAAATAATTCAATAAGCGGCCCGTCCGACACTCTATCTAACGAAATATCAACAGTCGAAAATACTCAAATTGAATAGAATAGGCGCACTAAAAATTATTGCTGTAAATGCGTACACACTAGGGCACGGCTAGTATAAATATGATGCTGACCACGAATTTGTGGAAGGAACAAAAATTGACATAAGTGTTGTAACTTTGCTAACGACAGCTTCCTATTTTTGACAGACATCCAAAAAGGAGAAGGTTATATGTTCGGCTGTGGATACGTTTTTTTAGATTTTTATGCTGTCGGAGTGTATTTCACATAATATTATTATGTAGTCCGATTCTTTTATTTTAATCCAAGATGAATATCGTGATATTCCAGGTTCCGTCAAACAGCAAAACTGGGGCCGTAGCCAAAGTCCCTTTCGTTAAAAACGATAACGAAATTCGTTATCAAAATATATGGGATTTGACATTAGTCTTCGCAAGCGAAATGTCATTTAGCGATGACTTATGTCAAACCGCATACATTTTGATAACGAATTTCGTCATCGTTTTTAACGAAAGATACTTTGTCTAATGGGCCTGTGTTTTCATATACGTCGAAACGACTGACTAAGATTTTTAACTAATTAGAGCACGTTTGGCGTAATTTACGCTTACACTTTTATGGTGTTGGTATTTACTAATGCACGATTTTTAAAATTTCACTCCCAAGGGGGTGAAACAGGGAATTAAATATTGGATCGTAAGAAAACTATACTCGTATAGCCACAATTCTGCAGGAAAGATTTAGTTTTATGTAAAATTAAATTTAACCACGGGAAAGAGAAAAATTCATGTCCCCAAATGCGTACGACCATGGAAACATGGCATCCATAAATATACAGGCTTAGCTGTAAAACTGGAATAATATAATGGCAGCTGCATTTTTAAAGCTAGCACTAATCTATTGGTTTTCTTTTTTTGAATTTAGAGATAAAACATGGCGCCTGTTTTTTCCGGCTTGTGCAATTGCAAAACCTAATTAGGTTATTTCTTTTTAAGCCCTGAAACATAATATTGCTACAAAATTTATGTGTCTGTGTGTCTATCTGTACCATTGCACCTCTCAACTATAATTAACGATTTTTATCTGCGTGATTGAAGATGTTTAAACTTTTAATCTTTAAATAATCATCATATTTAGCTCATGTTGTCATTATATCATTTAGCTATATCGGGCGCTAAACAAAATTTTATTTTGTTTTTAAAATCCAAAATGTGTTACAATATAATATCACGATCTTCTTGGAATCAATAATAAAAACTAAACAAGCGAATTTTTAATCGAATAATTTCTTAAAATTTAAGAACATTAACAATACCTATGGGATAATTTAGTAATTTTGTGCATCTTTGCAGGTGAAATACGCGCCCAAGGTCAAGATCCACGTGAAAGCTGGCAGAAGGGTTCCTGAAGGGTCCGATGTGGTTATAGGTAAGTAACTATCCTCATTATACATACTAATATTATTATAAATGCGAAAGTGTGGGTCTCTGTTTGTCTGTCTGTTAACTCTTTACGCCCAAACCGCTGAACCGATCTTGCTAAAATTTGGTATGGAGATACTTTAAGTCCCTTGAAGGGACATAATATAATACTTTACACGTTTCCGCGTGTTGAAGGTGCCGTCCCGATCTTTTTTCGTTCCGAAAAATTCAATTAGAATGCCACTTTATGACAGACTATAGTCACAAACTGTGGAGATAAACTTAAGGTGCCGTTCCGATCTTTATTCGTTCCGAAAAATTCTTTCCGTTCTTAAAACAACGCCGAAACTCCCAAACTTGTATTTATAAATAATCAGGAGTTCTCTCAGCACCTTCCGAACCATGGTATATCTCGGTGCAAAATTGTTGGTAGCATAATATGCTTAGAATACTTCTCACGAAACCGAAGTCACCACATGTTTCCATATAAATTTTGAGGAGTTCCCTCGATTACTTATGGAACCCTTCATCAGGTCACCACTTTTGTGAATATAGTACCTAATTGGGATGATACCCTATACACCAAAAGAAAAATTTTGAAAATCGATTCACAAACGGCGGAGTAATCGTTGAATATATTATAAAAACGAACATAACACCTCCCCCATTTCGAAAGTCGGTTAAAATTGTAGCCTATGTGTTATTCTGATGTATAAGTTATGTTATTGCAAAGTTTCATTAAAATCCATTCAGTAGTTTTTGCGTGAAAGAGTAACAAACATCCATACATACATACATCCATACATCCATACATACAAACTTTCGCCTTTATAATATTAGTAGGATAGATGTGTCATCACTTTATTTATGTTATGGGCATGATTTGCGGCATTTCTCACTCACACTTCATGGAAACAGAAGTCAAAAGTGAAGTGAAGTGAAGATTTTTCCTCACTATAAAAGTAGCAGCGTCGTAAGCTGCTACTTTTATAGTGAGGAAAAATACACACCATAAAGCACCCATTCTCAAAGTGTACTCCGCGGGGTGCTGGGGCTCCGCAAAGGCCTTGTGCTTTTAGAATTAATGTCATTAGAAACCAGCATGGAGAGAATTCATTCAACGACAAAAACATTCCTGTTTTGGCGGTCCGTCAAAGGTCACTTCTTAAAACGGTTCTGCCACCAAAAAAAAGTCGATAACCGCTACCATAAAGTGTTGTCACTTTGTTTTGCCACACCCTGTAACTACTGCGCGTTCCCTATCATCCATATCCATACTTTAATATTATAAATGTGAAAGTGTGTCTGTCTGTCTGTTACCTCTTCACGCCCAAACCGCTGAACCGATTTTGCTGAAATTAGGCATGGAGATACTTTGAGTCCCGAGAAAGGACATTATAGCGCGATAAACGAGTTTTGGCGCAATGGAGTTGCGGACGTCATCTATTATTATATAAAAATCCTTGTAAATTTGTACTTTCGTTTTGTTACAGAGTGCACAGCTGACGCGAATCCGAATAATCTCACCTACAAATGGGTGATGAACGATTCTGTTGTCGGCAACAGTTCGGAACTGGTAAGTTGAACATCTTATAATAATTTATACGAAATAATCTTGTACCTACATACATGTGTCTCAGCAACGGCAAGTATTGCTATAAAATTTAGTATTTTGAAAAGTTTCGGAAAAAAAGTCTTATAATATTGTACTGTCTTTGAGTAGGTGTTCTTACTAATAAATACATAATACGATTTATTAAATTGCAGGAATGAATGGATGTTCTTCTCTTCTAATCTTTATTATTAATTGGATATTTTTCAAAATGAAAACGTATCCTATGGACATGTTAGGGCTCTAAATTTTTTTCCATCAGCGGTTTAATTTCCTAGAACCGGTTTCTTAATTTCTAAAATCACTTCATATAAGTTCAATTGCGATGGACGGAAACAACTATCGAAAATATTGTGCCTCCTTACGATTTAGCATTTTTCTTATGGAGACCATAAGGGTGGTCACACATGCACAGCTGATGTTACAGGACGAATCTGACCGTTACCATTGTCATGGTTTTTACATATAAAATATAAATTATAATTATTTTAGCAATATGTTACGGAATAATGCTAAAAATAATAATTTCATAGCTTAATTATATTGATTTCTGCAAAGTAACGCCTGATTCTATTAACAATGGTTTTTCATCCAAATAATAACACATAGAAATGTGATTTCGCATGGCCTGTTGACTGCACAATGGTTGAATAATTGTTTTTCGTTAATTGAATGAGGCTTTTGTATAATGAATTTCGCGAATATAATGAGTGCGGAGGCGTCGGCCTCATTTCTGACGATAAGTCTAAATTAGAAACTGACTACTATTTCGATCGACATAATGTTTTGATGATATTAATTTTGATAAGTATCAGATTTAATTAGTAAACGCTCGTTAGTCGCACGCGACTGTTACGATGTAAACGCGCGATTGTAGCGATGCAAACGCGTGATATTAGCGATGCAAAAGCGTGGTTGTAGCAATGCAAACGCACGAACGTGCTGGGTGACAACTCAACGGAGGGAGGGTTTGTACTTTATACCGTTGAAGCGCGTTACTAAAGCGCTTTTGTATCGTTTTTGACTTGTGTTTATATCGCGTTTCAATCGTCACTAATTAGGCGCCCCGTGTGCTACAGCTAGCGACCGCTTCGAGATCGTATCGATACTAGCGCGCGTTTGCATCGCTTCAAAAAATCTTGTGCTAGGCCCTAAGTTGTAGACGTTCCGCGCGGCTTCGCCCGCGTAAATTAGATATTTCACAGACAAATCAGCCTACAAAAAATAGCCTATGATCCTTCACGTGGTCTACTTCTTATCTGATCCAAAAAACAGAAAAATTGCTCTAGTAGTTCGTGAGATAAGCCCTTTCAAATAATTTCCCCCGTTTTTTCCACATTTTCTTCTATTTCTTCGCTAGGAGCTTAGTCTTAGCGTGATAAAATATAGCCTATAGCCTTCCTCGATAAATGGGCTATCTAACACTGAAAGAATTTTTCAAATCGGACCAGTAGTTCCTGAGATTAGCGCGTTCAAACAAACAAACAAACAAACTCTTCCGCTTTATAATATTAAGTATAGATACAAATCGAACCAACCAACATCCGTGCATCGCGATTCCGATGCAGTAGACAGTTTCTACCTTGGCGTTATTGAATAGCAAATATCCACTCATCCAACAACATTAATGCGACATTTTACCGATTTCGGGTCAATATTTTCGGGGCACTGTCATTTCGTTATGTCACTTTATGCCGCTGGGAATAACAGTTCAGAATATGGAGTTTCGCGTTCGGTCGAAATTCGTTCGTAATTATAATTCGTATTTCAAGTTTAAATTTTATTATTTTGCCTCTTGATTTCAAAAAAAAAAAAATACGTGTGACACTCGGGGACTGCCGCGGTAATGCTATTGCATAGCAATAGCTAGTCTACTCGCATACGTCTAGTCACACACACACACACAAACTGAAACAACGTTAGACCATGCGCTAGGTTTATTTTCGTTACGGAATTTCTTGATTTGGTCGCTGCCATGGGCGTATAAAGGGGGGGTCCTGTGGGTCCGGACCCCCCCATTACTATTCATCTTACTTGTCCAATCGACAATATAATATATGTACCGCACCGATTTTAATCGGCGAGGTATATGTATTTTTTTTTCTATTTACAGTATAATTATAATTATACTGTGGAGCGGAGCGAGATTCTTTCTGTCCGTAGGCAGAGTAGGTACCGCGCCTCGCCTCCCGTTACCTATTTGCTGCTGCGTTCTTCCTTCCTTCATGGGCGAGCCCAACTCGCACGTGGCCGCTTTTTTACGTTAGGGAACCCCCCTCATCAAAGCTATATATACGCCCGTGGTCACCACGCTCAAAGCCCGCGATAAGGCAAATGGTCTGACAGATTGAAAAAATGTTCTTTTAACCCCCGACGAAAAAAGAGGGGTGTTATAATTTGACGTGTCTGTCTGTATGTCTATCTGTTTGGTTTCGGTGAAATCGTAGCAGCCAAACGGCACAAAATTTGAGCATGCGAGTGTGATAGGCCATATGCCAAAAGAAGAAGACGAAGAAGATCGAGATAGGCAGCGTGCTTCAAATTTATGGTTAGCGTACTAATATTTAATTTTTGTTTCAGCGAATTCCGAACGTATCGAGGGATTTCAACGGAGTCGTCATCAAGTGTATGGTCTTCAATGAGGTTGGCAAAAGCGAGGAAACAGAATCGCTTGAGGTTACATGTAAGTATTTTGGTAAACTGATAATCATGGTTGAAAATCGGGCTCATTCAACCATGATTATCAGTTGATATTCATCAAGTAACAACTTCTTCACGCTGAAAAGGCTGAACCCATTTTGCTGAAATTTTGTATGCTGTGAATCCCAAGAAAGGATATATGATAGTTTTTATCCCGGAAAAATGTACGGGTCCCACGTGATAAACTAAATTCTGCGCAACGAACGCGGCAATATCTTGTAATTAATTGAAATCCCAATTGAAGGCCCAATCCCTTACCCTATTCCAATCCCTACCCTCCCCTATTCCCTTCCCTACCCTCCCCTATTACCCTATTCCCTCTTAAAAGGCCGGCAACGCACTTGCAGCTCTTCTGATGCTGCGAGTGTCCATGGGCGACGGAAGTTGCTTTCCATCAGGTGACCCGTTTGCTCGTTTGCCCCCTTATTTCATAAAAAAAAATATTAAGAAAGTAGGAAGAAAGAAAGAAAATTTATTTGGTAAAGAAATAAAATATGCACTATCAGAGAAGTTGATTCCTAGGCTTATAGGTCCCCCACCTATATAATTTGGTCGCGTTTTGTCAAACGTAGGTCTGTTAACTGCCTAGGAATCAATTTCTTCGATAGTAAATTAAAAATAATCAAAGACATTTTAAAATCAAGTCTTACCAAATTGGCCATGATAAATATTATTGACGATAAATTCATGATTGTCCCAGATCCACCATCATTCCGGAATAGACCAAAGGACGTAGAAGCGGAAGTGGGGAAGCAGGTCACTCTGAGCTGTGACGTAGACGGGTTTCCGGCTCCGGAGATCAGATGGCTGCATTACGAAGAAGATACTAATATTGTGAGTATTGCTTTAAAAGATACTACAGTGTGGTCGCATAACACTTTTTTAAAGTTCAGGTCACTAGTTGAACTTTCCTGGGAATGCGCTAAAACAGACGATGCAAATGCGATAGTCAAATATTCGTGCGCATCTAAAAGAGACAACTATAGATGTGCTAATTTAGTGATTTGCGACTGCACAATAATATAAATTGGTCATAAAACAGAATATGCTACCAATAATTTTTGGAAAATAAATTACTAGAAAGAGAAATCTGTATTAAATGTTAACGTTATTATACGTTTTTGCTTTAAAGAAACTCCAATAGTCAACAAATCCAAATCTATTTTCTAAAAAATTCGCTAGATTTGTATCAGCTTAACATGGCTATTAAGAATCATTTTTTCTCCCAAAGACGAGAAAACTTCTTGATTCGTAAAGAAAGTAGATCTATCGATAATAAAAATGAATCTTAATGAGCATTTTATGACCCAACAGATACTCTAGAGAGACCCAACAAGACACCAGTACAATCAACATTTTCTCATTAAACATTGTACCCATCCGTTAAACGCTTAAACATAAATCCATCCCAGTAATTCCTATTAATTGTGAATTCGTATTCAGAACATTACTTTCAAACGTCGATTCTAATGTATGGACATTGGACATTTGATATCCAGGATTGAACATGGGTTTAGAGGCTTTTGAATAAACATTGCTTTCGAATTCAAAGCTATCTGCCTAATCCATCCATGGACGGCAACAATTATTGATAAGGCTTCGATTCGGGCTTTTAAATTGAGCTTGAATTTAAAACGGTAATTTGTGATTTTCCAATTATTATTGGAGAAAAAAGTAGTTAGCTTAATTGTAATACAACAATAATAATAATATATTTGGATGTTTCCTGAGGTTTGGAGTTTGGAAGAGCTAAATGACTAAACTCTATACAATACGGGATCAAAAAAAAATCATTTACAAACTAAAGGTTTCACTATGTAAGTTTTTACACCCAAACATAATATGAACCACTTGTAAGACTTCGATATCAGGTTTGCATCAAATCTTGTCTAAAGCGTCTAAAGATTTATCAATTGATTCCCAGCAATCCGACGGGCGCTTTGCATCTGATAGCTCTGAATTTGAAAATATCGAAAGCCATCAAAAGATACAATCTTCTAAAACTACTGTTCAACGTTATTTGACCTCTTTCACGACGTTTAGGCTAAAGAACGAAGTATCTCAAAAAAAAAATCTAGATGAAATAGTTCAGCAGTATTTGTCACCACAAATCCTTGATAATGTTATAAATGCAGCGTGTCCGTTTGTTACCTCTTCACGCCTTATCGTTGATCCAACTTTCATGGTAATACTTGGAGTAATGACAAAACACATATGATTGGTTTTCACCTGGAATTATGAACAGTTTCTGCAGGATAAATTATTTAAGGCACGACGAAATTATAAACAACATCTACCCGCTTACAACAAGATACTTACCCAACGAATCGCCATATATAAGGTCTGCTTATTTTAGCATAATATTGGGAAAGTCATACGAGACAAAGACTGCTGTTCTTGACTACGTCGCCATTGGTTGGTTGGATAAAATTTCATAAAAGTCCAAAAATTTTCAAATAAATTTCGACCTAGTAAGATCTAGATTAGTCACAAATTCATTAACTCTAAGTTTGTTTTTAGCGTGTTGGCCGGACTTCCAATCTGACGCTGACAGTGGACACTCATACCTCTGGCCGATATCTGTGTAAAGCCTCCGTTGAGGGCTACAAGGAGATTGAAGCTGAGGCCAGCATATTCATCAAAGGTATGTACTTCCTCCTCCTTCTGGGACATTTACTGCCACTGCCGCTGCTCCTCGCGCAGCCGGTGAGTCCCTGAATACTTCTGCGGCAGTAACGACGCGAGTGAGCGTTTCACTCAGCCTTCTACATACTTGCCGCGTCGGGCAGCGGCAGCGGCATGACGAGTGGCAGCGCGAGCGACTATTTACATTCTCGCGCTGCCCAATTCCCTGCTCACTTCCCTGCCCACTTCCCTGCCCTACAGGGCTGAATGTAAACGGCCCATTCCATCTGATTTTTTTTCTTTGCGGGTCCCAAGACAGCTTTAGTATGTCCCCTGAGATCATATCAAAGGGTTTTCAATTTTCGTGGTTGGTTACCACTGTTGATCCTGGCGACACAGGAGTTGCAGTGGTAGTAATGTGTGGTGGGCCAAAGCCCGATTTAAATTAAAAAAGTCGGCCAAGTGCGAGTCGGACCCGCGCACGACGGGTTCCGTATGAACGGAAACCTTTTTTAAAATTATTAGAGACAGTTTGGGCTTATAAAATAAACTAAGAATATCTCGATTATACGTAACATACTGATATGTCACACGAATGTGACAAGTGTCACAACTGTCACAGCAAAACACTTAGATGTGAATTGTGATTGGCCGTTATCAAATGTCGAACAGAATAACATAAGATGTTGGATTATTTAAATTATCGATGATAAGATTAATAAAAAATGAATAAAATTTAAATTTATAAACAGCAGAACCTATTTACGAACACAAAATAATACAATATTTAAAAAAATTATACCTACTTCAAAATTCTTTACCTCAAAAACTACTGAACCGACTTTGATGAAACTCGCAGTATTCCCTAATTTTAATAATATCTAGTACAACAAAAAAGAATGACATAAATCGGACTTGTAAACATAAAAACATACATAGTTCATACACTTTTGAAAGGCACATGTTTTGTTAAGACGCTGATATAGACTAACATATTATACGAAAACTGGCCCCTTAGATAAAGTATTTTTCGTTTAAAACGATGCCGAAATTCGTTATCAAAATGTATGCGGTTTGACATAAGTCATCGCTAAATGACATTTCGCTTGCGAAGAGTAATTTCAAATCCCATACATTTTGACAACGAATTTCGTCATCGTATTTAACGAAAGGGACTTTGGCTACGGCCTCTGGGCAGTTCTGGAAATATTACATGATACATTGTACGTGTAGAATTGAATTAATAAACCTAAAAATTCTTAGACAACGGTGCTATTACAAGAATTTTATAACAGAGAAGTGAAATATAATAAAACTTTTAATACCCTCAATTAAATTAAACCACGGCATTTGTAACTTTGTAGCTCAAAGTATGAAACTTACAAACATACTGAGATTTGTAAAAAGCGACCCATAAGACCGCACTTGGGAAGAAATGTAATTATGGCGACCCCTCAAAGATTGGAGTTTGCGGCAATCTTGGAGTTTCGCTGACATAACTTAAATTTAGTTGGTAATAGTAGTCGAAATGTTCTCCGAAATGTGGATAGCATAGTTTGACCAAAACCGGCCAAGTGCGTGTCGGGCCACGCGCAATATAGGGTTCCGTAGTACCGCTAGTTTTTTAAAATGTTTGTATGGTCAATGAATATGTACATTTATAACGTATTTTACACTACTAACAACATCATCTCAGTTACTTTCAAAGGAATTTGAACGAAAAGTTCCTTTATATCGCCGAATAAAGGCTATTACTTAATAACTTATGAAGTATTTTTAGCCGTGATAGTTTTCCTTTTAAATTCAGTATATTTCCTACTCCCCTGAATTTATTCACATTTCCAGAAGCAACCGTTTAGCTGGTAGAAGGGGGGGGGCACTGGACTCTAACGATTTTTTCCACTTTAAAACTTAATATTTCACAAACGGAACCCTAAATCGAAAAATGATCTATGAATACTCATAATATTTTTAAAAAACCTATCTAACGACACCCCACACGATGGGGTGGACGCGAAAAAAAAATTCATTCCCGCTGGATGTGTAGGGAAGGCATCATAAAAAATTTTTTTTTTTAAGATTTCATGTACAATTTTGTCGAAATCTATATTATGTGCATTCATTCTAAATTACAGCTTTGTAGGCCCTATAGTCTCTGAGCAAAACCGCGGACAGACAGACAGACAGACGGACTGACGGACAGACGGACGGACAGACCGAAACTATAAGGGTTCCTTGTTGACTACGGAACCCTAAAATGAGGTTACATTTGAGCAATTAGATTATGCATAGTAATTATCCATACTAATATTATAAATGCGAAAGTGTGTCTGTCTATCTATCTGTCTGTCTGTCTGTCAAAATCAATCAGTATTTTATATTGTTTGTGTCTTGAATACTCAAGCCACAAATATAAAATACTGATTGCTTTTTTTTCAAGGTCAAACCCAGAGACGCGCGTACCACGCGAAAAAATCTATGTCATTCCCAACTTCACACTCAATTAGATGGAGGTTACAAAAGCTTTTTGAAACTTACAAAAGCACGGAAGGTCCTTGAGCTTTCTTCCGTATCGACCGGTGCATATTTAAATACAGAGAGAGCTTACGTTTTATCGTCAATGGAGTTTTCACCTTCGTGAATAATGACTTCTTTTTCCGGTACGAATTTACTTACAGTTTCTTCTAATGATGTATTTTATTGCTATGTTTTTAATTTATTGCATATATTTTATCACGATCTTTGAGCGCGGTGACCGAATCAAGAAATTCCGTAATGAAAATAATCGGCCAAGTGCGAGTCGGACTCGCGCACGAAGGGTTCCGTACCGTTAGAGCAAAAATAGGCCAAAAATTGTGTTTTGTATTGGAGCCCCTCTTAAATTTTTATTTTATTTTAATATTATTATTTATTATTGAAGTAGACATATAACAGAGGCCTTTGTGAAAATATCATGTGCTTACCTGTTGCCATTATTGATATAGAGCAAAAAAGGCCAAAAAAATCATGTATGTTGTATGGGAGCCCCCCTTAATATTAATTTTATTTTGTTTTTAGTATTTGTTGTTATAGCGGCAACAGATATATACAATCTGTGAAAATTTCAGAAGTCTAGCTATAGCGGTTCTTGAGATACAACCTGGTGACAGACAGACGGACAGACGGACAGACGAACAGACGGACAGACAACGAAGTCTTAGTAATAGAGTCCCGTTTTTACCCTTTGGGTACGGAACCCTAAAATCCTAACACACCCCACTCCGACGTTGCCAGACTTCGGCACGGGCCGTGTGCGTGTGTCAGAAATGGCTTTAGTTTGTAAAATAAAAGTATTGTATAAATCATAAACACCAGTACATGTAACGTTGTTTATAATACGTCTTGTAAATATATAATACAATTATTCACTTAGCTTTTCCTCATTTCCAATTATTTAGCTGAAAAGAACAGATACTAGGTACACTTTGATCTTAGCCAAACGGCCTAGAAGCGTTTAAACCAGTTAAATACTTTAAATACTTAACTTATAACGATCTTTATTCGAAGAAGTACTCAGAGCCAATTTACATTGACAGGAGGCAGAGTGACAACCAGAGAGAGCCCAAGAGAGAGAGAGAGCCCATTTCATCAGATAACCCCCCTTATATACAGTTACTTCAAAACAACACCATTTCCGTCACTCTTGCCCCGCCTCTGACTGCTATACGTTAACTAATAATATCATAAACACAATGAAAATTAGTAACGATGATCTGAAAAATTGAACCCTTAGTATGAAAATACTTACATAGGAAAACAATCTACATCGTAATAGGAATAAGAAAAACAATCGAGGTAACTAAAAAGAGTGAAATTATTATTTTTAACAAAAAATTAAAACCGACTTCCAACCTTGGAAGTCGGTTTTAATTTTTTGTACAACAATAATAACATCCTTATAATATGAACTAAAAAGTATTAAATAATTTTTCCTATCTAATAGTGCCTTTTTCCGAATTCGGCTAAACCTCAACTATTTCTGTACTCAATCTTCATCATTTTGAAGTCGGTACCAGATATAGCTGAATCTTCAGTTCTCTGACAGAATAGGTATTTGAAACTTTTGGAACTGGCACCGACTTCAAAATTATGAAGATTGAGTACAGAAATAGTTGAGGTTTAGCCGAATTCGGAAAAAGGCACTATTAGATAGGAAAAATTATTTAATACTTTTTAGTTCATATTATAAGAATGTTATTATTGTTTTTACCTTGGAAGTCGGTTTTAATTTTTTGTTAAAAATAATAATTTCACTCTTTTTAGTTACCTCGATTGTTTTTCTTATTCCTATTACGATGTAGATTGTTTTCCTATGTAAGTATTTTCATACTAAGGGTTCAATTTTTTACCTCGATCGTGGGAATCGCAGACACAATAGATTTTTAATTGCTATGCGGCAGCCGGGTGCCGCTTGGGGATTGATGGGTTAATAGTTAAACTAGTGTAGTACCTATCGAAGCAACTTACTACTCTTTTTTCTTTCGAATCTCAAACGTAATGTCAAATGTGTGCCTTACGCTCTTGAGTTAAGGTTGACTTTGTTATGTTCAATTTTGTGGTACATAAGTCGTTTAGAACTTCAATCATTTATATTGAAACAACATTATATTTTTATTAAAATCGCTATGAAAAGTACCAATTATTATAAGGACATAACGTGATGATATAATTATGGTGTTGTGGGGGTATACAACCATGTGACACTGGTGACCCTGACGTGGTAATGATGATGATGATGATGATAATGATGATGAATGTAATTTGCATAGTAGCATATGCTTTCAGTTCTTAAAACAGCGCCTAAACCCCCAAACTTGTATCTATAAGGAATCCGGAGTTCTCTTAGTATCTTCGGAACCATAGTATACCTTGGTACAAAATCTTACGTTTTGGTAGCATATGCTTAGGATACTTCTCATAAAACCAAAATCACCATATGTTTCCATATACATTTTGAGGAGTTCCCTCGATTACTCATGGATCCCATCATCAGATCACCACTTTTGTGGAAATGGGACTAAACTGGAGGGAAACCTAATAGAACAAAACAAAAATTTTGAAAATCGGTTCACAAACGGCGGAGTAATACTTGAACATACAAAAAAAAATCCACAGCCGAACATATAACCTCCTCCTTTTTGGAAGTCGGTTAATAATCATTATTAATTAAGTATTCAATTATTAGATTTTTAATTAAATGATTTACTTTTTGTAACAAAAGTATCATAACCGGAAACCTTAATTAATATTGTCTTTTTAAATCTATACTAATATTATAAAGCGGAAGAGTTTGTTAGTTTGTTTGTTTGTTTGTTTGAACGCGCTAATCTCAGGAACTACTGTTCCGATTTGAAAAATTCTTTCAGTGTTAGATAGTTCATTTATAGAGGAAGGCTACAGGTTATATTTTATCACGCTAAGACTAATAGGAGCGAAGAAATGGAGGAAAATGTGGAAAAAACGGGGGGAAATTATTTGAAAGGGCTTATTTGAACGCGCTAATCTCAGGAACTACTGGTCCGATTTGAAAAATTCTTTCAGTTTTAGATAGCCCATTTATCGAGGAAGGCTATAGGCTATATTTTATCACGCTAAGACTTATAGAAGCAAAGAAATAGAAGAAAATGTGGAAAAAACGGGGGAAAATAATGAAAAGGTTTATCTCACGAACTACTAGAGCAATTTTTTTGTTATTTGGGTCAGATAAGAAGTAGACCACGTGAAGGATCATAGGCTATTTTTTGTAGACTGATTTGTCTGTGAAATATCTAATTTACGCGGGCGAAGCCGCGCGGAACATCTAGTTAAAGATAAATTGACGTGTTCAAAAATCTATACTTAATATTATAAAGCGGAAGAGTTTGTTTGTTTGTTTGTTTGAACGCGCTAATCTCAGGGACTACTGGTCAGATTTGAAAAATTATTTCATTGTTAGATAGTTCATTTATCGAGGAAGGCTATAGGCTATATTCTATCACTCTAAGACTAATAGGAGCGGAGAAATAGAGGAAAATGTAAAAAACGGGGGGGAATTATTTGAAAGGGCTTATTTGAACACGCTAATCACAGGAACTACTGGTCTGATTTGAAAAATTCTTTCAGTGTTAGATAGCCCATTTATCGAGGAAGGCTTTAGGCTATATTTATCACGTTAAGACTAATAGGAGCGAAGAAATAGAAGAAAATGTGGAAAAAACGGGGGAAATTATTTCAAAGGGCTATTCTCACGAACTACTAGAGCAATTTTTCTGTTATTTGGGTCAGATAAGAAGTAGACGACGTGAATGATCATAGGCTATTTTTTGTAGACTGATTTGTCTGTGAAATATCTAATTTACGCGGGCGAAGCCGCGCGGAATGTCTAGTAATGTTATAATATTATATTTGTTGTCCAAGTATCATGAATTAATAATAATAAGTTCAACTCACATGAATTATTGAAATATGTACTTCTCATATTAAGAATTTCAAGTTAAATAACAAAACAATACGACAAAACCATTGTTACCAATATACATCATTTTATTTAGGACTATTATTGAAATAATAGTCATTTATATTCATCTTTTTTTTTTTTAGCAAAAGCGGGTCATACCTCACACGTGCGACTAGACGTACCTATGCGAATTATACTTGCATAAGTTGATAAAGAATATAAACCTAACACTCGTCTAACGTCATTTCAGTTCGGCAGACTTCGGCACGGTGTTTGTGTGCGTGCGACTAGACGTGCTGCTAACTGCAATAGCTTTACCGCGGCAGTGCCCGAGTGCCACATGTATTTTTTATTTAAATTACATTAGAGAAACACAAACTGTACATAACTTTAATAGTATTGTAGTTACAAATTGCATTACAAGCCCTTCTTGTCTTTTTGTGGCTCATTGTAAAACTTGACAAAAAAAACTTCTGCGGACTTTATATATTCGTTGTGTGAATAGTTTTATTATACAGGTTGTTCGGGTGAACACCGTTATCCTTAAAACCATCAAATGAGCCCGTCAAAATGAACAACTTTTTCTATGAGAACAAGGCTGGGAACTCAAAAAAAAAATGCCGTCTTCATACCCATACAAATTACCCGGATCGCCAATGGTTGAATGATGATGGTTTTAAGGATAACGGTTTTCACCCTAACAACATGTATAGGTATATTATATAGGTAGAATAGGATATTATTGCCATCTAATATATAAAAATAAGTCGGGTTTTCCTTCCTGACGCTATAACTCCAGAACGCACGAACTGATTTCCACGGTTTTGCAATCGTTGGAAAGGTCTCGGACTCCGTGAGGTTTATAGAAAAAAAAAATCAAAAAAAACTTCAAAAGAAAAGCAGGAAAACAGGCAAAACAACATTTGCCGGGACAGCTAGTAATTTTATAATGAAAAGGTTGGTGGGTGTTCTTTTTGACAGATATTAATTTATTCAAATGCGTTGTTGATTATATATTTTGATGATAGCCTATCAATTTCATGGCGTATTTTGATTGTCGTATCTTCATTGCCACAAAATGTATGGTGACAAGAACCTAGTATTTACATCAACATTATAATTATTTATTTCCGTCACTCAAACGACGTTAGATTTGTTCAAAATAAAACCATTTTCGATATTATTTCGGGAATTATAAAGTCAAACAAAGCCAAAAACATTTCCCACGAATAAAATGTCAAATTAATGTTTTGACTTTAGATCCAAAATAACATGAACTTTACACTGACGTTTTTCCCGTTTTAACTGAGCTCAATTTACAGTGGTCACTCTATTTTCTAGTTCTCAACTATCTATTAAGTTTCTAATCAATACACTGGTCGTTAAACTGTGAATTATTAAAACCGTAATAGAAGGGGAGCCCAAGTGCTATTCGTGTACTCGAGCGTCGTGGCCCGTTGAGTGCGACATAAAATATCTGGGAAGCTTAGGTACTTATATTATGAAGCGTTTTTTTAATTTTAAAATGTTCCTACGGGATTACCGTACCTTAAATTTTCTGCGATTGATGTGTAAGCTTCTTTGGGTATACTAAACATCCCCTATAACATACTAATCCGGCAGATCCAATGACATTTCAATTCTTGAAAATAACTTTTTTAACCCATCAAGAAATCAGATTTTTATACCATGATAACTCTCTAGCTGTTATCATGGTCTAAAAATCTGATTGTCTTCATCAGATCGATGTTTCTACATGTGAGAAGCCTATAGGCTTAATATGACACGCTCGTTCCGTGAAATCCGCTCTTGGGCTCCCCTACTATAACTTTTGACGTGCAACTACTAACCGGACTAGAATAACTTCCGTTTAAACCTGTTCAAGTTCTATCAACCTCGGTTAACTCTCTACAAGCAGTTAAAATATAATAGACCTATTGCTAATTGCATATTTAAGAATTTAATGCTGATGAGCATGAGTACAATTTGCTAGCGCTAAATATGCAGATTCTAAATCTGTATGTACCTCAAACTTATGAGTGGGTAGTATACAGGATGTAACAAAACAAAGTGATATAATACTTTAGGGTGTGTATGAAAGTAGCAGCGCTGAAAGAGGTCCCTTTTTTAATTTTTCCAAATTTTTGACATTGGGCCATTTCTCATAGAAACAAAGAAGTCAAAAGTAACCATTTCAACGATTTCTATGTAAGGGACATACACACCCTAAATTATGTATAGACCCCAATGTGTGTATTGTGATCAAAAATAATATGCCTGCCATATTAAGTGCCAACTCTTCACCTGTCATCAGCTTTTCTTGTATAATCTGCACTTGTTCTTACCTCTTAATTTTATACTTTAGTTTATTCTGTACTCACCTCATCTCTTGTTTTAGGACCTCCAAAAATCCTGTCCAACAATACTCAGTTCGGTTCGCAAGGTGATGCCGTGCATATAGAATGTGCAGCGTTCTCGGTGCCTAAGATAGACAACATCGTTTGGACGTTTGAAGGGAAAGAGATCGATACGTTACACGATCAGGTAAGAAAGAAGTATTTATTTATAATGGTAGAATAGAAAAGAATAGAAAATTCTTTATAAAGTACAAACAGGCGTAACTATGTACTATCAGAGAAATTGATTCCTAGGCAAATGGACCTAAAGGTACAATTCCGTGCATCGCGATCGATCGCGGCCGCGCGCGGCCTCCGACTGTTGTCGGTCGCTCGCGACAATAGTCAGAGTATGAAAATGTATGGCACCGCTTCCGAGGCCCGCGACAGACGTGTCTTGAAGTTAGTCGGTGTTGTTCGTCAGTTCCCTATAGACGTGTGTCTACCGAAGTCAAAATCATGGTCGAAATGCTAATTGACATTTTTGAAGAAGAAGAGGAGGATGACGAGCTATTGTTGCTATATTATGAAAAAATATAACCTATCGGCTCTATCTTTCAAAGCAAAAATGTAGAAGGATACTACCAAATATTGATTAAAAATAAGTTTGCGTTCCTAGACATGTTTGCGCCATGAAATCCACGATGTTACTGAGCAGTGAGCGCTGAGCATGTTGTTATTGTCGAGACACGCACGGCCGCGCGCGTCTGTCGCGTGCCTCGGAAGCGGTGCCATACATTTTCATACTCTGACTATTGTCGCGAGCGACCGACGACAGTCGTAGGCCGCGCGCGGCCGCGATCGATCGCGATGCACGGAATTGTACCTTAAGTAATTTGGTCGCGTTAAGTCAAACCCATCCGACCGATCACAACTAACATTGAATTGACATAAGCCGACCACATGACGTAGGTCCGTCAACTGCCTAGGAATCAATTCCCTCGATGGTACAAATTAGTACCAACCTTCAATGGTACTTAAAAATAAATAGAATGAATCAATAAAGTAATAGGAAGACAATATCATGAAGAAATTAAAAAGTAATGAAATAATATTTACTGACTTTAAGTTTAAATAATTCCTAAGTATTTCCTTAGTATAAAGTAATATTTTAGTCCATAATTATTGTTGTCACGGTCTGTCGGGAGACCGCCAAGTAAACTACAACAACAGCGTCTTTTGCATATTGTATCGACTAGTCGCTGATTGTCTCGATTCGGTCCGCTGTGACTGACCCTTAAACTATACGCGCGGTCCCTAAAATATTACTTTATACTAAGGAAATACTCAGGAATTATTTAAACTTAAAGTCAGTAAATATTATTTCATTACTTTTTAAAGTTGTTTGGCGGGGTTTTTTTTTAATTTCTTAATTTAAATTTATTTAATGCTTTTTAACCTTGTGTTGGTTATAGTTCAGAATAATTCCTATCAACACGATCATATCCCAATGAATACCAGCCATGAATAAGGCCGTCAATATGAGCGCAAATATGAAACCTCCACTTTGTGTTCATACAGAGCTCGGCTCCTATAGAATCCAGGTGATGCTGCAGCAGCAGCATTCAAATATTTACTGTTTATCTACGTCTTACTAGTTGTCGCAATTAAAATGAGCCCAAACACGAAACCTCTGCTCTAAGTTGGTGAGGAGTTGGGTATCCTATTGATTACCAGGTGATGCTGCAGCAAGTCAACTTTCCATTATTGTGTATATATTCATAAATGTCACGAACTATGTAGAATGCAAAATATAAAACCCATCAAACGACTGCAAGTTGCTCATCGTTCTTCGAGAACCAGATAAACCGTGATTTTCCAGCACTGAGCAGGCTGATGATGATAAACTATGGCTAAGAACACTCTCGATCATGTCATCTTTCAAACAAAAAAAACTAAATCAAAATCGGTCCACCCGTTTGGATGCTACGATGCCACAGACAGACACACAGATAGACAGACAGACAGACAGACAGACAGACACGTCAAACTTATAACACCCCTCTTTTTTGTCGGGGGTTAAAAAGATTAATTTTTTTAGCCCTGATTGATTAAAAGTTGATTCTCGCAGTACCTGAAATGTGAAATCTTATATTATACTATTGTTAAATTATTGGATTTTAAGAGAACACTTCTGATGTAATGAATGTTAGATTTGTGACGGACTCCAAAAATAAGGGAGGTGTCTGAATCTACCTGTTTAAGGTCCAATTGCACTATTTTTACCATCCACAACTGAAGCTGTTTTCAGACTACGCTATAATATAATAGCATATGTATGGTGCGCGATATTCTTGTGCTATGAGCTATATACTATATTCTATTATATTATAGCGTAGTCTGAAATCAGCTTTAGGGTCAATTCAGACCGCAACTTTCTAATTTTGCATGGATTTGACAGATTTTCACGACGTCTCAACTCTCATGCAATTGAAATCTGTCGAATCCATACAAAATTAGAAATGCATCTATGCGTCACGTTGCGGTCTGAATTGACCCTAAGGCCTTACGCTGGCCGCATACACAAGTTTTCCGTATTCGATTTCCGATTTCCGAACGGAATGAATTCTGCACGTACGTTTCAAGCACATTCAAGTGCAAGCCAGCGCGTTCGCGCGTAAAAAAAACATTTGCGCTAGTCTTATGGAATTCCAAATCGTGTTAGGAAATCGAATACGGAAAACGTGTGTATGCGGCCAGCGTAAGTGTTATCTAGTCAATCTGATTTTTTTTCCCAATGTGTAATGTAATAATATCAGTGTTTAGAAGTTAAATACTTAGTTGAAACAAGCGTTGGTGAAAACATTTCTGCTTTATGAAAAATATGATTCTTAGATACTGCAACACTTAACGTTAGTAAAGACGTGAGTGGAAGAACCACATAATCAACATTTATATATATATATATAACATAAGGACAAATTAATTTTTTCCCTTATAGTTTGAACAAACCCTGTAACTTATATACTTTATCATCTAGCTAATGTATCTGGCTATACATAAAATCCACAGCTATTTTCTTTCAAATCATTTTTCTGATCCTAAAGCCTCCATTTATGCTAAAAACCGGCAATATTTTATCTGTTACTTACCTGGTACTTCCACTCACGTATACGTTTGCTTCTTGGTGAGCATATTCATAATGTTACTTACAACTTCCTTCACCTGAACCATTGCCAATCTGAATTCCTCCTCCAGGACTACGCGTTCCTTGAAGACCTTCAGGCAGGTGGCATCGTCAACTCCACCCTCGTCATCAGGGACAGCCAGTCCCGTCATTTTGGAGTGTACAAGTGCAACGTGTCTAACGACTTCGGCAGTGACACTTTGGAAATTGTCTTGCAGCCCAATAGTAAGTACTACTTGTTTCCAAACGCTAGAAAGTGCATTTTGTGTTGAACAGGAAGTGTGTGCAAAGCTACCACACGGTCTATTTAAAAACTGGTATATGTTTGTTCCATGCTTATTTAGAGGGAATGGTTTCAAAGAGTTGGCCAATATTAACCCAAGGGAAGACCAGCTAAGAAAGTAAATTAAAAGTTTTGTTCATCGTGTGCAACATGTTGGATTTTGATCGGATTATTTACTGCATGTGCTAATAATGGTCTCTACTCCGACCTTTGCGTAATATTCTCTATTATTTTCATTTTCACTGCAGTACGCTTATGTGTCGCAAACAGGTTGCTACCGAAAATATTAGATGAATAATAATAATAATAATTCTTTATTTTTCCTCACAAACAGTCTTTAGGGCTAGATAACATTTTAAATCGGCATAGTACATACATAGGTCTGTGAGGAGCTGGTGTTTGTGTTAGTCCAGAAGCCTGTGGTACAAATCACCAGGTCCCCAACCTCGGACAAATACAGTGAGACAATTCAATAGTTACGGAATTATTAGAGACATCGGAAAAAAAGAAAGAGAATAAAAGATAGACAAACAATTAAAACTAAATTAACACTAAATTAACAACAATACACTTCTATATTATGATCAAGTCATACACCACAATCCTTATTATCATTAAAATCATCAGCATCTACAATATCACTTGATACATATTTAGAAGATGTTTGGTTTATAGCACAGACATAGATCAAGATAGATACCGCATATCGCTCCATTTGTATGAAAACGAGCGTGCCGCATTTTTCCTACCTATTGTGACGTTCCGATGATAAGAAACGTGTCCATTATCTAGGCCAACGTTTCTATTTGAATTTCTACAGCTCGATACCTTTGAGGCATTTTTAAAATTCCGATTGACGTCCGATTCCGATAGCAGACTAAAGAACAGACTTTCGAAAGACGAGCATTGCTCGTCGTTTGGGAACGCGATATGGCACGCGAAGTACATACACATGCGGTATCTATCTTGATCTATGTCTGTGGTTTATAGTATTTAGCCCACGCTCAATCTTATATCTAATACTAATATTATAAATGCGAAAGTGTGCCTGTCTGTTACCTCTTTGCGCCCAAACTGCTGAACCGATTTTGCTGGGTATGGAAATATTTTTAGTCCCGGGTAAGGACATACATATATTTTATCCCGGTAATATTTATAGTTTTGGTTTTTATAAACGAATTTTGGCGCAACGGAGTTGCGGACGTCATCTAGTATTAAAATAAATCACAATATTATCTATCACATAATAATTTCTAACGCGACGACTACATTATTACCGCACATTTCAAATTCCATATTGTTAATTTGGAGGTTTTAGCCCGGGGGTGAATTGACAAAATATTTCGGCGGGAATTCGATAAATATTTATATTTCGGGAGCGCTACAGGCATTTACATAATTGTCCCAAATAGAGAACGTCGCACTGGATTTTCGTTACAATAATATATTGTTTTATGGAACGCAATATTATGTTCCTTTCTAATATGATCATCATCAGATTATTTCTGGGGCAATAGGGTACGCAAAGGTCGGAGCAGAAGGCGCGACTAGAAGATACGGTATATCTGGCCAAAATCTGACATGTTACATACTTCATATCAGAATATTACAGAAACGTTGTCAAACGTCAAACATTGTTGCGACTTGCGGCCGTAAGGTACTATTATATATTCTGTGCTTGCGGTCACTACGAGTATACCCACATTTCTATTAGAAATTTTATTTAGTTCTTCGTCTGATTTTTACGGTTTTGTCTGCAGCTTGCAATTTGCCCCTCTCACTGCCTCAGAGTGGAACATTAATTACTTAAATGTAATTAATTTGAATTTTGACATAAGCCTCATACATTATCCGTCAAACTCTTCATTAAAATTAAACATATTTAAATGTCTCTGAGTACGGCGGCAAGTAATTAAAATATTTACAAAGAGAGTAACTATACAAACTATGCTTGACTCTGTCTGGCACATTTTTTTTTTTAAAATAAAATTGGGGCCGTCTATGGGCTGTTCGCCCATATCCTTTTTTTTGTTATTTTATTATTTAGATTTTTCGCACCAAGGATAATTGAAATAATATTATTAATTTTAATTAATTGTAGTCCATCACGCCGTGGACTCTTTTTTTTCTTTTTTTATATATAATAGAATAGATTATAATATATACATATAGTAAATAAATACATATTTATTGTTTTATAAATTACATAATTATAATATTCATGTTTTGAACGGTGTGGTCCCAGTGTGGCGGCCAGTAGATACGACATTTTTCGATTTCCTTAGATTTTATGCTGCTCCACCTCTGTCTGGCATATTAGAAAACTCACAACGAAACCTAAAGTCAACTTTCACAAATTGTATGTATAACACTCAATTAGGCTACGTAGCTTCCGAACTTTTCCAATTTGTCGGAAAAATATTTTTCCATAATCTAAACTTTCTTTTTCTAACGGGAATAAAAACCTTAACTCTTGACATTTTAACACTAATACATACAGAAAACTTTGTTTGTTTTTACAGAGCTGAAAATATTAGATTTTATCGAGAGCATTGTAAGAAAAGTTTTTTGCAGTTTTTTCTCGCTTTGTAACGATTAAAACTTTGTAATTATTATGTTAATATTTTAGAACTTTCTCGTCTTAATTCTTAAATAATAGTTCAACACTCAGCTGTACAACTCAACTTTGCGCAGAAACCGTACCTTTTCCCATGATAAAAACTATTAGTACGGGAGCGCTAGAATTTTTTTTTTTTTTATTATTATCAAGCTAATTTTTGTGAATAGCTTCATTTTGATAAGACGAACAACATTTTTATTTGCGAAAAATCTCGAAAGTGGTAGCTAACAGAGATAGAAAGGATTTCATACTTTGAATTGATGGTCCTAAAATATGGACTATTTTATTTGTAGGACAATATTACTATTAAATTATATAACTAATAACCTATCAATATACAAAAATTCAGCTCGTTAGGGTTCCGTTATAGTGTTTTGCAATCAACAAAACTTGGTTGACTACTGAACCCTAAAACGGTACCCTAACAAGCTGATTTTTTGTACATTGATAGGTTAATAGTTATATGATTTAAGAGTAACATTGTCCTACAAATAGAACAATCCATATCTATACTTAAAGCGGAAGAGTTTGTTAGTTAGTTAGTTAGTTTGTTTGTTTGAACGCGCTAATCTCAGAAACTACTGGTCCGATTTGAAAAATTCTTTCAGTGTTAGATAGTCCATTTATCGAGGAAGGCTATAGGCTATATTTTATCACGCTAAGACTAATAGGAGCGAAGAAATAGAGGAAAATGTGGAAAAAACGGGGGGAATTATTTGAAAGGATTTATTTGAACGCGCTAATCTCAGGAACTACTGGTCCGATTTGAAAAATTCTTTCAATATTAGATAGCCTATTTATCGAGGAAGGCTATATGCTATATTTTATTACGCTAAAACTAATAGGAGCGAAGAAATAGAGGAAAATGTGGAAAAAACGGGGGGAAATTATTTGAAAGGGCTTATTTGAACGCGCTAATCTCAGGAACTACTGGTCCGATTTGAAAAATTATTTCAGTGTTAGATAGTCCATTTATCGAGGAAGGCTATAGGCTATATTTTATCACGCTAAGACTAATAGGGGCGAAGAAATAGAGGAAAATGTGGAAAAAACGGGGGGAATTATTTGAAAGGGATTATTTGAACGCGCTAATCTCAGGAACTACTGGTCCAATTTGACAAATTCTTTCAGTCTTAGATAGCCCATTTATCGGTGAAGGCTACATTTTATCACGCTAAGACTAATAGGAGCGAAGAAATAGAAGAAAATGTGGAAAAAACGGGGGAAATTATTTGAAAGGGCTTATCTTACGAACTACTACAGCAATTTTTCTGTTATTTGGGTTAGATAAGAAGTGGACCACGTGAAGGATCATAGGCTATTTTTTGTAGACTGATTTGTCTGTGAAATATCTAATTTACGCGGGCGAAGCTGCGCGGAACGTCTAGTTTCAGATAAAAATGTTGTTCGTCTTATCAAGATGAAGCTACTCACAAAAAATTTGCTTGATAGTAATAAAAAAAAATTGTTCTTGGGCTCGACCCGTACTATTTAATTCATTTTTATTTCATTTTCAAAAATCTTGATATTAAATTTCATTAAAATCGGTGGATTAAGCCTGAAAATTAACAAACCGACAGATACATTTAATATTTTGTATTCATACTAGATGTCGCCCGCAGTTCCGTTGCGACAAAATTCGTTTATCGCGAGGGAACCGTACATTTTCCGGGGTAAATGGTATCCTAGTATGTCCCTTCACGGTTCTTAAAGTATCTCCATTCACAATTTCAGCAAAATCACTTGCATGAAGAGGTAACAGACAGGCAGACAGACACACTTTCACATTTATAATATTAAGTATGGAAGTGTTGACTAGTATAGATATGTAATTTATTGTATCATATTGCAAATAAACAAGGCGAATCCAGGGTGATATACATATATTATATGTGGTATATCTATTTCGCAGATATATTTGTCTTCTTCCAACATTACATCTGGTGTATTAAATTTTTCCCCCCCACCCCTCTAAGGGGACAAAAGAGGGGGTCAGATTTTGTATCAAACTTTTTTCTTTAACACGAAAACTACTGATCCGATTTGCATACGGTTTTCGCAGATATATTTGTCTTCTTCCAACTCAACATCTGGTGTATAAAATTTTTTCCCCCCACCGCTCTAAGGGGAGCAAAGAGGGGGTCAGATTTTGTATCAAACTTTTTCTTTAATGGACTTACTTCACATTATTAACTGTGTTTTCCAACTTAACATCTGGTGTATAAATTTTTTCCCCCCCACCCCTCTTAGGGGACAAAAGAGGGGGTAAGATTTTGTACCAACTGTTGAAGCAGAAATACTTTATATGGCAAAACAACGTTTGCCGGGACAGCTAGTTATGTAATATATCAGACGTCAGCTAGGATATCCGACTCTAAAGGTATTCCTTTGTAATAGGACCCTAAGCACCTAAGTAGCTGTTACAGCTCAAAAGGAAAGCTTAGTACTATTATAGAACATTATTACATTGCTACATCGAATTATGCTGCTCGATTTAGTTACAATATCAGTTTGCGTATATAAATTATTATTTGGTTAGTTGATTGAAACACATTGAAAGCTCTGAAAGGTTTTTATAAAAAATCGCCCACAAAGGCCGCCCGTTATATAGCGAAAGTAGAAAAAAATGTGTTTTTTTTTTGTATGGGAGCCCCCCTTAAATATTTATTGTATTTTAATTTTATTATTAATTATTAAAGTACAAATATAATTATTGAGGATGTTGTGAAAATTTCAAGTGCCTAGCTGTAGCCATTATTGATTACGAGCAAAAAAGGCCAAAAAAATAACGTTTTTTGTATGGGAGCCTCCCTTAAATATTAAATTTATTTTGTTTTTAGCATTTGCTATTATAGCGGCAACAGAAATACACAATCTGTGAAAATTTCAGAAGTCTAGCTATAGCGGTTCTTGAGATACAGCCTGGAAACAGACAGACAGACAGACAGACAGACATACGGACATACAGACGGACATACAGACGGATAGACGGACAGATATCGAAGTCTCAGTAATAGGGTCCCGTTTTTACCCTTTGGGTACGGAACCCTAAAAAGACTACTGTTATCTCGTATGGATTTTGGATTTTTGCTAAATATAATCCATACTAATATCATAAATGCGAAAGTGTGTCTGACTGTTTATCTCCCAACTAGCACATTAGTGATAAAAACAGCCAACGTTGCAACTTTTAACTGTACTATGGCGCTTTAGGGAATCTTGAAGCAGTTTATAGTTCTACTTATGCTTCCGTTACTCTTTAAGACTGAAAATACCACTAGGGGTCGCAAAACCTGAACCTAATGCCACTCTAAGCAAAATAGGAGTTTTTTGGAACCCATTTGGAGATTATAGATTTAAAACAGAGCTACAAATGGGTCTACTGCCGCAGCTGTATGCTTTAGAACTGGATAAAGACTGATAATGCAGACTCCTTGAAGAAATATTTTAAAAGGTTTTTTTTGTCACTTTTCTGTAGTTAAGAGTTTCATTGTAAAAATAATTTTCACTTTTGCGCAGGTTTAAGTAGCAGTTTGATCGATTGTCTTTACAATAGAAGCAGTAGCCTAATATTAAGCATACTGATTACTCATTCGATTTCTACTGTTTCCATTACATAAATCATATTTTAAAAACATATTAGAGACCGTTCAAATAAATATGGATTTAAAAAAAATTGAAGAATAAACAAAGAATGGATGGATATCGCATTATAAAGTTTATACAAATTTTAATCGTAATTTGGTAGTATGTTTTTCAACTAAAATGCTGCTTACTTATTTGAATATGCATCAATAAGTAAAATACAAATAATTTGACGTATTTTTAAATTTTATTCACAATATTTTTATTAGTACGTAGGGGAGCTCGGTACTTCTTTTTTGTCATATCGTAATTTTACATAGTAAATATATCGTAATATTAATAAAAATAAATAATAATAAAAATAGTTTTATTTCTGAATAGATTTTAAAAAAATGCTTTCAGAATGTTGATACTACATGGTGCCTACCACCGGTTCGGGAACTAACCCGGCGAGAAGAACCGGCGTAAGAAACTCGCACGGGGCCCACTTTTTTACCAAAAAAAGTGAGAAAAAAATTAATCTTTTAAATAAAATTTACAATGTTGTAACTTAAAATTATACAATGTCAACATAATTGTAAGTCATACACTAATGTAGAAGTAGCCTTGCAAGAAGCCATCCTACTCCCAAGATGTGCCATCGTTTATGAAATCATTGACCTTATAATAGGCTTTGGCACACAAACGTTCTTTGACTACTTTTTTAAATTTATTAATGGAAAGATTTTGAACGTTTTCTGGGATTTTATTGTAAAGGCGTATACATTGACCTTTAAAGGATTTACTGACTTTACTAAGTCTGATCACCGGCATATCTAGCTTGTGCTTATTTCTAGTATTTCTACAGTGAATGTCACTTTTAACTTTAAATTTACTTATATTTTTTCTAACATATATTACATTATCCAAAATGTATTGAGAAGCAACAGTTAGAATACCAATTTCTTTAAATTTATCTCTCAGAGATTCTAAAGCAGACATTTTATAAATAGAACGTATGGCTCGCTTCTGCAGCACAAATATTGTATTAATGTCGGCAGCGTTTCCCCATAAAAGGATTCCATATGACATCCTACTATGAAAATAACTAAAATATACTAATCGTGCCGTGTCTTCGTCAGAAATTTCTCTAATTTTTCTGACTGCATATGCTGCAGAACTGAGCCTACCTGCAAGATTAGCAATGTGAGGACCCCACTGTAATTTACTGTCAAGTGTAATACCTAGGAATACAGTGTTATCTACCAAATTCATCTTCTCATCATTTAATAGTACATTGGTTTGGACTTGCCTAACATTGGGCAAAGTAAACTTTATACATTTAGTTTTACTAGAATTTAAAAGTAAGTTATTAACATTAAACCAATATACTATTTTTGAGAGAGCACTGTTTACCTCGTCGTAGTTCGACTGTTGTCGCTTCACTTTAAAAATAAGTGAAGTGTCATCAGCAAAAAGCACTATCTCATTATTATTATCCTTTACTAGATAAGGTAAGTCATTTATATAGATGAGAAAAAGAAATGGGCCTAATATAGATCCCTGTGGGACGCCTAATTCTATTTTGGTTCCATTGGACCTTTTACCATTTACCTCAACCCTTTGAGTCCTATTTTTAAGGTAAGAAGTCAAAAGGTTGAGAGCAGAGTCCTTTATGCCGTAGTGGCGCAGTTTCCTGATCAATGTAGCATGCTCAACACAATCGAAGGCTTTGGAGAGATCGCAAAACACACCTAAGGCGTCCTGCGACTCCTCCCAAGCTTCAAAAATACTACAAAGAAGTCCTATACCAGCATCCGTTGTGGATCGACCCTTAGTAAATCCGTATTGATTATCGTGTAGCAAATTATTTGAATAAAAATGTACTAGTAATTGTTTTAAAATAATTTTTTCAAATATTTTACTAAAGGTCGGTAGAATCGATATAGGCCTGAAATTCGTGGGATCCGATTTACTTCCGGCTTTGAATAAAGGAACAACCTTGCTATGCTTCATTAAGTCAGGAAAAACACCATTTTTTATGCAGTCATTAAAAATCATTGCTAGATGAGGAGCTACGATGTCAATTATTGATTTAATAATTTTTGTAGACATGCCCCAGAGATCAGCAGTATTTTTTATATTCAACAATTTAAAGGTATCAATAATATCACTGGGGTTAATTTCTCTAAACTTAAAATTGACATCACACTCCTTTACATTGTCTCTGAGTAGCTTTTCGGCAGCTTCAGGTGAAGAATTTAAATTTTTAGTCGTTGAGACCGGAATGTCAGCAAAAAACTTTTCAAAGACCGTCGCAACTTCTTGATCATTAGTAATCTTTTTATTTTCAAAGTATAGTTCAAAATCAGAGCTGCGACAGGATACATTTCCAGTCTCATCAGCTATTACCTGCCATGTTGTTTTTATTTTATTTTTAGAGTTTTTAATTTTATTTTTTATGTACAGGGCTTTTGCAGCTTTACAAACTTTTCTAAAGGTTTTTGAGTAGTTTTTAACATATGCTTTAAATGCTTCACTATTGTTAATACTCCTTTCATCATATAGTTCATATAATCTTTTCCTACTAATTTTAATCCCTTTTGTTGCCCATTCAATAAATTTTGTTTTTTTATTACTGTTTCTAACCGTTTTAGAAGTAAATATTGAATTAAATTGAGTTCTTATCACCTTAAATAATTTATTAAAAGCTTCATCAGAGCTATGTGACCTATCCGATAAATGGATATTTGAATTTAATTTACTTCTAAATTGCTCAATACGTTTTGTCGTCACAGGAATAAACACAAGACTTTTCTTCGCATCACTGTCACAATTCATATTAAAAGAAGCTATTTGTCCACAGTGATCAGAACTTAGCTTATTAATTATTTCTTTTGTAACAGGAATAAGATTAGTAAATATATTGTCAATACAAGTGGCTGTAGTCTCACAGACCCTTGTAGGTTCCTGAAACAAACTGTTAAGGTTATACGATTGAAATAAAGATGTGAATCTTACAGTAGTGGATGTTAAATCTAATAAATTAATGTTAAAATCACCACATATAATAACTTTTTTGTTAGATGCACATATTTTTGACAAAATTTGTTCCATTGTTACTTCAAAAGAATCGTATAACCCTGATGGAGGCCTGTATACGCTCACAATTATTAGATGGCTCAGCTCTATGCAGGCCACTTCTATTATTCGTTCAGTAGAGAGACTCACAATATCCTTACGTTCCTTAAATTTCAAATTGTTTCTGATTAAAATTAGAAAGCCGCCTCTAATGGCATTTTCTCTACTGAACGAACTCGCTATCTGGTGATCATTGAAATTGAAAATGAGTTCATGCGATCTGAACCAATGTTCAGATATACACATAATATCAATGTTAAATTCCTTCAAAAATAACTCAATTTCAAGTTCTTTACCTACCATACCTTGTAAATTCTGATGCACCAGATTAATTAAATTACAATTATTTTTACTTACTATACTTGAATCTTTTAAGTTATTGGTAGGATTTTGACTATTTAAAGTTGATTTGTTTCTGCAAGAGATTTCCTCTATTGTCTTAATATCTAATTTAAAGAAATATTTGGAACATATTCCAATTCGTTAAAACTATGACTAGTATTCTGCTCAATAAAAGCAGTAGTCGAGGAAGCCAAATACTTGGCTGATTTTATAAACAAAAAGTTAAATAGCAACTTGGCTATACGTCTTTTATAAAAATGAGATAAGAAGTACTTATCTCTTTTCATAGTAGATAATTTCAAATCTAAATTATTAATATCTACAACCTGACATTGCTTATGCGAGTCATTTAAAATAATACAATTATTATTTACAGCTGTATACATTAGGCTATTCAGCTGATACCTAGAAATGTTTTCTTTATTATATCTCTTTGGCAACATTTGTACATAGGGAAAAGTAAACAAGATGACTTTTGTAACATGTTTTATATTAAATAATTTGTCCAAATATTCAGTCATCTGTTTTTTGTTTAATTTTCCTTTCCTCCCGACTAAAAGTATTAATGTAGTATTCGGACAATATGTCATAGTTAAAGCCCGTTTTAAAATTTCAGTGTAAGTAGCACCGGGCATACAAAAATTAGAGATAGGTTGTCCGATACACATTCTATTCAAATATACACCTAAATCCTTACCTAACTCGTCACTGACTAAAGTAATGTTTGTTGGGCATTCTGTATGTACCTTCTGACTGGAACATATATCTGCAATATTATTTAAAATGGAATGATCTACCTTATCTGAGGAACCGTTGATTCTCAATAAAGAATAAACCCGCTCCTCATTGTAATGGGTCACTTCAAGCAGATCATTCATTGCTGTTATATGCCCCTGCATTTCTTGCTGTGATAACTCATATTTATTTTTCAAATTGTCTAAGGAGTCTAGAAGTATTGAAATCTCTGCCTGAAGGTTGCATACATCTGCCTCGTAGCTACACTTAATTTGCTCTAAGTCAATTTTACAATTTAGCAAATTATTATTCAAGATTTGGTTTTCTTTAACAACCTTTGATAAATTATTTAAACATTTTTTATTTTTCAGTGACATTTTACAATATTTCTTGATGCACTTTCTGATTTTAATATATTTCTTAAATTTTTTCCTACTGTTCATTCCACACAGTGGCAATGAATCATCACCGGTTAAATCAACAGTAGAAATGTCAATGTTACATGATTTAGAGATAGAATGTGACTTACTTTTACTACAGATAAGTTCATCATACAAGTTTTGTGTTTGGGTGGCACTTTGAACATGTATTTGTTCTTCAAGTTTTAAAATATAGTCCTCAGCATTATTCAGTTTAATTTTCAAGTTAGCCGAGTTCTTGAGAGTGTCTTCATACTCCTCACGGCATTGGTCGAAGCCATCAACAATGCTCTGTAGTTCCACGTTTTGCTTATGAATGTCCTCAAAGTCCAAGCTTAACTTGTTAAGTTCTAATTTTAAATCCTTATTCTTTTGTAATATAGATAGCATTTCTTTTTCATTATCATCTCTCTCCCTTAACAGTATTTGGCATTGATCCTTGTATTGTTTTAGTTCAGTGAGGGCCACACGAAGTTGCTCCTCCGTACGGCGGGCCACGACTGAGCGAGTCATCATTTTGCTGTCCATTCCCAAACACTGAAATTAGTTTTATAATATGTTAGGCTTAACTGTTATTGATTATAAGAATTATAATAATTATAAGTCACCTTTTACTTTATAAGCTAAAGCCAGCCTCAATATTTCAGTGTATTTTATGTACAGACTGTACAGTTACTATGGAAATGGAAAAGTTAAGCAAAATGATTAGAAATGAGATTAAGACTAATGAAATAAAAACCAAGAAACAAGCAAGGAAACCAAGAACAAAGTGTGGAAGACAGTGTAAACAGATTGAACAGTAATTACCAAGTCTGAATAACTGTACAACTCAAACTTAATTTTTGAGGATGACTCTTTGCTTGTTTAATGTGTGTAAAGTATTCGAGTTTTGTGTATGTCTGGGCTTATTGTTTTTATCTTCAACTTCGCTTCCACTACTCGTCAAGCCAAGAGAGAAGTAAACTTTGCCAAGTGTGATTTGGACGTAGCTCACCGGGGTGAGCGATGTGAAGTTGATTTTTTATTGTTCTAATTGTAAAAGGTGACTTTTAAATTTGAAAATTAAATGCAATACTCCCCGGGATTACGCAGTTTTCGGGAATAAATCCAGCTCCAGTTTGAATTCGTCCAGTCGTTGACAGTTGGCACTTGGCTTGAACTTTCGTTTGTAAAAATTTACTGTTTTACACAAACACTGCTAAGGGTGAAGAGTTACAACAGTTTCTAACACTTTAATTTTCGTTTGTAATAATTTACAACGTAGAATACAGCTTGAAACTTAATAAAATTAAATAAATTAGTTGGGAGGTTACAATTTTACGTGCAGTTACAAATGTTAATGTTGTTTAAAATATTAAAAACATATTAAAAACAAATGAGGAAATCAAATAAAATATAAAAATTAAAAATAATTGTTTCGTCCGACTGGAATCGATCCTAGGCATTCCAGCGTGCTTCTCATTGGTTATACCGTTGCGCCACGACGATAGATTATGTACGTTACCAAATTAGCGTTATCTAGTTATAATCTAGTTTTTAACATAAAACCGACCGCCGATCGACTCGTGGGGCATATGGTTTCCAAAAGGTTCCAGGTTGCGCAGAGAGATGGCGCTCTGACAAAGAGAGATAGTGAAAAAAACAACTTTCTTAACCGTATGGTGTATTATATTGAAAAAAAAAAATATAATTGAGGGTTTTGCATATTCTTGGGTTGGTTTTTTTATAAAATTTCATCGTCCGGTGGCACACCGCTGCCGTCGCCAGCGCAGCGTTTCCAACGTGGCGCAGGAGATGGCGCTTTCCGGACTTGATCGCTAAAAACATGGCGGTAGATTATTATGACTGCTAGATTATGCATGGGTGCTATTAGGGGATAAGATTAACGCTCAGACCCGCAGTAAGGAACTATTAAGGATCATGTAGCTGCTTCTTGTGACGCCATTTTTACAAGACAATTATTGAACAAAATTAAAGGTTTTTATCACAATTTATAATAAAATGCATCCAAATATGGAACCAGAACATCACAAAATATTATTTAACTCAACCATGTGGTTGCTATATCGTTAACGGGGTATTCTAAAATATTATGTAAATATTTACTTTTTTCATAGTTTACGATATTTTGAGGTAGTTATGAAGGCGCGTTAAAAATACTCCAATAATATCAACTATATAGACGATAGACATACCTGCGTTTTTAAAATAAGTCACATTGTTGAAAAACACTTCACTTCACTGATTAGTTATTTTATTTGTATTTTAATAATGGCTGATTTCGTAAAGCACACGTCATAATAAAAAATGTGACTGAGGCCGGTGAATGATCATATTTTGTTTACTTACTCTGCTTTGTAGCTTCCCTTACGCTATAGGCGCCGCAAGAGGGTCAGTGTGGTGCTGACAAATAGTTGCAGCTCATATATCAACATAGTGCCACTATCCTGGAGTTCCAATGGAACGTAGGGTTACAAAAGTTGTGCCTATTTGGCTGCAGAGTGACTGCTCTAGGTCTGCAGAGGACGCTCTAGTCCTTGAGCTTGGCGTCTTTGGAAATAATCGGATTAGCTCCGAAGCTCTTATGCAGTAAGTTGTGCTCCTTGGGCTGTTACCTCTTCATGCCCAAATTGGTGACCTTTTTTGCTGAAATTTGGTGAGGCGTAAATTTGAGTCCCATGAAAGAAGATAAGATATTTTTTATCCCTAAAAAAGTACGGTTCCCGCGTGATAAACGAATTTTGGCGCAACGGAGTTGCGGGCGTCATCTAGTACTTAATATTTTATGCCTAAAAAGAATTAAGGGGTTCTAAAAGAAATCTTATTTTTAGAATCATTTCCTCTGCTGCTGATATTGTTCGGAGTGACGTCTGGTACCATCATGGTGGCTGCTGTGATTATGCTGGTGATACTCTGCCAGAGGAAGCAGAGGAAGAACAAGCAGCAAGTCACGGAAAAGCCAGATGTGACAGTGACCACAGAAGATCTCTACAAGGAGAACGACAGGAATTCCAACATAAGTGATCTGAAATTGGAGCTACGACAGGCGAATGGAAGCTGCGAAATAGTAAGTTTATATTTTTTAGAATAGAATAGAATATATTTATTGCATTCAAGATATTGTACAAACATGATTTTATTGCTATGGAGCGATATTACTTCCAAGCGATTTTTTAAATTACTTTAATAATAATATGATAACTGCATTTTAAAGGCTCTGACACCTTAATATGGTATCAGAATCAATAGAATCACTGAACAAGACATTGCCTAGATATGTCAACTTTTTGTTGCTGCAAAATAAACTTATGACTTTATTTAAAAGTTGGAAGCAACCATTGGTTGGTTTATTTTTTTAAATAATGGCGAGGAATTAAAAAATAATGTTTTGAGCTTAATTATAATCTTCATTTATCATAGGCAGCTATAAAGTAAACAATAAAGAGAAATTATTTAAAAGCATTTACTAAAAATCAACATACCTTACTCTAAGCCTTACCAAAGTTAAAAATTACAAAAAAACCTAGAGAAAGCACATCACTAATTAATTATTTTTTCAGGATTACTCAAATACTGGTTCCGACAGTACGTTATGTTCGAATGCCAAACTCGGTAGTGGTATACCACTGGCTGGTACAGTACCACTTACCACCATCAACCAGGGTAACACATATCAGCCGTATAGATATAGTAATGACTATACAGATCCAGCTTATGCTGATTGTTATAAGGTAAGCATTTAAAGAAAGTATCTAGCTGTAAAATTAGTTGACATTTTGAAGATAGAACTATATCTGATTTGCATTCAGTGAGAGCAGAACAATATTTTGATAGATACGTAATCATAATTATTAGACATCGAATACAAAATGTCTAAGTAAGCCTTTTGACACGTTTACATGATTTAATTACCTCAACAGTTATAGAAGAAAGTATTAAAACTGCAGAAAGTAAAATTAAAGATATATTGTAATCACGTGATTTTTGCTACATAATAATTCTTCTCCAACAGGTAAATGGCATAAGCAATGGATATCACACATACGTCCACTACGGCCACGATTATACTCCTGGCTCACTCAGGGTACGGTCTCCGACCTTGGGCAGCGAGAAATTGACGCCAAACAGGTAAATATAATAACTCTGCAGGTTTCTATACAAAAAACATCACATAGACGCAACCACCGCGAAATTTTTGCTTAGAGTACCACAAGGATACATTTTGGACGACTTTTGTTTATTAATAATTATAATTATGACATTTTACAAGCTTTTTTCTGTTTATTGAAATATTATTATTATTTGCAATAAATGATTAAAAAGTTTTTTTAACAGGTCGATAAATGGTAGTTTACCAAGAAGCGTAGACACGCCATCATCAGCTCAATACAACGCGAACGGATCACAAAATAACTCCTTGCAGCGTTCAACAAAAAGGCTAGACAGCAGCGGAACTCTCAGCAATATTGCACAGAATGGCGAAGGTATGTTGTATAAATTAGTTTACATTAAACTAGTTGAAGTTTTGCTTCGAACTAAGGATAATAAGATTGAAAACAAAATTAACTCTAAGTCAGTAATAGTGGGAGCAAGTTTTATAATGTTTAGTGTTCTCCGGTGATATTTTAGGCTTGTTATGTGTAGAGCAGAAGTTTACGTCATGTTCTTAACTTCTACGAATAACTTACGCTACTTTGGAAACTCAAACATAAAGTTAAATAAATATTGTATTTTTTTCTTTCTTCCACACCAAGTAATATTCATTTTAAGCTACTGAGCTGAGTTTATTTTATGAATCTCTTTATTTCACGAAACATTTCTTTTCATATTTCAACGTAAGTTAATAGAGAAACTATAATTTTTGTTGGTTAATACTCAGTTGCCTTAATAGCTGTAGCCGAAAGTTACGTATAATTTTGACTTTGGCAAAAAAATCTACCGTTTTCAAACTTTCAGGCCTTCCTTTAGGGTCACCGCAGATATACAATTTCAAGTTGGCCGACTATCGTACAACTAAATTGCGTAGTATCATAATTTAATTAGACAACTTTTTAATTGTAGGTAATCGGAAAAGAATCGCGGTTCTTATACGATTGGTGTCCAATTATTTAGTTGTACAATTTAGTTGGAAAAATGTGCGAGCTCTCATAAGTCGCTGTAGCTATTGGTATACTATGCGATTTAGTTGGCCAACTTGAAATTGTAAGTCTGCGGTCGCTCTTATGGATGGTTTCTACCGTATTTTCAGAGCGAAGTAACCACTCTTCAAATACTGTAGTGCATGGGACATGAATTTAATATCTGTATGGTTGCCTAAGCACATACAGTATTCTCGCAATATGTCTAGTCCAGAGGAATGAATAGCTCGATACGTCTGGGACCATCCAAGTGCAGGTTTCCTCACGATGTTTCCCTTTACCGTACGAGCATCCGGATAATATGTACTTGAGATCGGAAAATGTCTCATTGGTACATGCCTCCACCCGAAATCGAACTTGCAACCTCTCGAGTGCTAACCAAAGGTCTATCTATCCACTAGCCACGGACTACTGCTTAAGTAAATTATTATGATTAGTATTCTTATAATTTACTTCGCTAAATTCCGAATAATCAAGATGTTGTCTGCGAATATTTAATTAGTTTAACGCCTGAGCTCTCTCCAACTAAATTAGCTGTGATACAAATGTTTGAGCTTGCACAATATTTGCTATGTTTAAATCTTATTTAACCCATTTCATTTATCTGTAGATAGTTTAAAGACATGATTATGTATCATGATGACGCCCGTAAAAATTAGTGTGATCGCGCGGGAGCCGTACATTTCAGGAATAAAGTGTCCTATATCCTTACCCGGAACTCAAAGTATCTCCATACCAAATTTAGGCAAAATCAGTTCAGTTGGTGGTTTGGGCGTGAAGAGATAAAGACAGAGGCATAGAAAATTATTGTGTAGAAGAACGTGATTCATGTTTCTTTGTATTTCCTTGTAGAAATAATTTTGTAACGCGTAGAAATTATTGCATAGAGCAGACATTATTTTAAAAGTAAGGAAGAGTACCTGAGAAATGCATTGACGATGTTACAAACTCCAAAGTAATATTTCCTTCGATTTCAATAAAATAGACAGGCAATATCGAGAAAATGCCTGCGAAGTAGTAATTTTTAACTCCAACTGACAACAGTTGAAATGAAAATTCTTTGCAGTTTAAAGAATTTGTTACCTATTGATTTCTATGCGTTTGTGTTGACTATCGTAAGAATAGGTCATAACGAACTATCGTCGAGAGAACGTGTCTTTTAACTTACTTCGGTAAACTCGAGACAAACAAATATGTCACTTGAATGAGTTGTCAAGAAAGAAAATATCCTTATATTTATGCAAAAATTCCGAAACCAATTTTGTTTTGTGTTCGTTAAAGCTCCGCATACGGCCCGAAAAAAGGATCTTTTCGAAAAATTTAAACACTTGAAACACAGATAACGTGGCTTTCTATATAATATTATATTACCCCCACAACATCACAAACTCACAAAATTTACCCCTTTATTAGTGTATATTAATATAATAACAAGTAATAATGTCATAGAAAAGTATAGCTTCATAGCCCGAGCAGAATGAAACGAAATAGTCCGTGAAAATTAGTTTCAATTAAGCTGAGCTACTGAGCTTATAAGAGCCGTATAAAAGCTAAATAATATTAGCATTAAAGCGCTTAAAGTGAGAATTGAAAGTTGAGCAACTTGATATTATGGCACTGGTGCAATTTAATATAGTGCTTGTATTAACTTAGCCTTGTCTTTAAAAAAAAACTGATCCAATTTTCATCTAAACTTATAATACTTATTGACTTTTAGTTAACATTTACAATAAAATGTATAGATGTATAACAAATAATAATGTTATGATTTCGCTATTCTCGGTACTCATTTTTACGTGTCTGTCTGGCTGTGGCATCGTAGCATCCAAATGGGTGGACCAATAATTTTGATATCATTTTTTTTAGTGTCACTACATCACAATTATGTACAATTTTGAAGTGGTAATTTTTTTAATTATTTTAATTTCTCAATTTCTCGTCAACAGGCAGCAGAGCCCCCAACGGCATTCTGCCCGGTGTCGACGTGCGCTACGCGGCGACGTACGGCAACCCACACCTGCGAGCCCTCGCGGTGCACACAGCGGTGCCGGCCGCGACGCCCGCCCCGCCACCGTACTCGGCGCTACGGAACTCCGTTATAATGCCTTCGGGTAAGTTGTTTTGGGATTATTTGAGCGAAGCGTAATTTAGCAAAGCTTCGGGTTCATAAAGTACATAGTTCGCAGCTCCAAAGCTGCGAACTCCGTGATAATGCCTTCGGATGAGATATTTTGGTAGTGTGACATGCGTGAAGCGTAATTTAGCGAAGCTTCGGGTTTATAAACTGCGCTTCGCAGCATCATATGCCATAGGGTAAGGTATTCTGTACACATGTGACATGAGCGAAGCGTATTCAAACGAAGCATTGCGTCCATATATCGTGCTTCGCAACTCAAATTATGTAATAATAATTATTTATTATATTAATGTGAGTTGCTTTGGGATTTTGACATGAGCGAAGCGTAATTTAGCAAAGCTTCGGGTTTATAAACTGCGCTTCGCAGCTCCACATGCCATAGTGGGAATTCTGTACACATGTGACATGAGCGAAGCGTATTTAAGCGAAGCTTCGCGTTCTTAATCCGCGCTTCGCAACTCATATTACATAAGTGAAGCGTATTTGAGCCTCATTCATCATCATGAAAGTCTATTCCCACATAATGGTTGAATAGGAATCCAAATTTGTGTAGGGATACTTATTTAAGCGAAGCCATGGGTAGAAGCTACTTGTATTACAATTGTCATATCAATTAAGCGAAGCATTTAATCCCACGAAGCAAAACTGACTTCCCAACTAATCCAACCACATCTTTCAGGTACATCGTCGCACTCCATCACATCTCCCACCAGCGGGGCTTCGCCCCACGCCACCAGCCCCGTCACCAACTCTACACTGTCAAATGACAGCGCACAACCGGTAAGTTACAGTTGTAGTACTAGAGTAGTATACTAGCTAAAAGCCGAGCTAGTATATAGATATAGTGTATATAGCTAGCCGAGTAGTAATAATCTTTAAGGCAGTTTTTTTATATTTTAATAGTAACCAAACCTTGACTGACCTCCATAACACTTCTACATATCAATAAAAATTACTATGTTAAGGGACAAATCAATAGACGTGATAGTTTTTCCGTAAAGTGTACCACAAAAGTGCTCAGGTTGTGTGTGTGTGTGTGTGTCTGTTTTTACCCTTTGGGTACGGAACCCTAAAAAGAGTAAAATAAATTCAAAACACATAATTTACCACTTCCCAATGCAAATGACTGTTATCTACGCAATATTTCATTCGTTACAATGTAAATTATTTGTAAACATTTTGTTAATTAAAACATTACTAAAAACGGTTCAGCATCTCCGGGCCTAATGAAATTCTCTCGAAATGTGTATTTTATTCATAAGGGGTAGAAATGTGGATACAACCTTCTGTTGACTTCAATTTGTTTTAATTTGAATCAACTGACAGCGTTTCCCAGTGTTCGACCGAAGGATTCGGCTGCGGCTTCGGCCACATTCGGCTTCAATCACGTACGGCTTTTGCTACTTTCGGCCTTAATAATCGTATTCGGCTTTAGACATTTTCGGCTTAAATAATCGTCTTTGGCTTCACCCAATTACGGTTGTAATAATCATATTCTTGGGCTTTGGCCATTTTCGCCCAAAACTTCAGCTAAAATACTCGCTGAAAGTTTATTTCTAAAAAAACGTCGAAATAGAATGAAGTGTTACCAGAATGGTTGCTATCAATATAATAATATTATTATATGTATTATTTTCAAGTTTCAATAGAAACATTAATAGTGCTAACAAAACATTAAGAAAATATAATTAGCCATTCTAGAATAAAATTTCTCAGAGACATGAAAATTCCGGCTTCGGCCGAAGATACGGTTTAATCGGCTTCGGCCGAAGATACGGCTTAATCGGCTTCGGCGTCGAAATTGTCCTTTCGCCGGACACTACATTTCCTTTAATTTAGTCCCCTGAGGCCCAAAGGGTCCAATATTTGGACCTCTACTATTGCACTCCCAAATAATATGCATTTTGGGACTTCTTAATCAAGATTTATACTGTAAATCGTTTTGGGTTTACTGCTTACTCGCTAGTAATGTAATAAAAGATCTTATATTACTATGTTTGGTTATTATAAGATGTAAGAACATAGTTTTTGCTTCACATACCGTCTGTATAATACTGTATAATAGAATAATACAAGATGAGGCCCGCAACTCCGTTGCGCCAAATTAGTTTATCGCGCGGATACCGTACATTTTTTCGGCATAAAAGTATCCTATGTCCTTTCCCGGGACTCAAAGCATCTCTATACCAAACTGCAGCAAAATCACTTCAGCGGTTTGGGCGTGAAGAGTAAACTGACAGACACTATCCCAATTATAATATTAGTATAGATTAAAATGGATAACTCTACTTATTTGCGTGATAAAATATACCTGTTTGACTTAATATCGGTAATTGCATCCCGACCGAGCCGTGATCACGTGACTGCCCAATCCCGGCCAAATTGGGATTAGACGAGACGGGATTAGGTATGAATAGGGTTGCCAAGTGTCCGGATAAAGCCGGACAGTTATTCTGATTGCGTGTCCGGCCAAAATTAAAGGGAGTCCGGCTTTTGTAGTTATGAATCTACAGGATGTAACAAAACAAAGTAATAATACTTTAAGGTGAGCATATTGTGTCCCATATACAGAGTTCACTGTTAAAGTAGCAATGCTTTAAGCGCAATTTTTTTGTGATTTGTATGGGCCCGCGCCCCAATGTCATGAATTTTCCCATACAAATAAAAAAATACACTTTCAGTGCTGCTGCTTTCACAGTGTACTCCGTATAAGGACTCATTCATAGTAAATACCCTTAAGTATTATCACTTTGTTCTATTACACCTTGTCAATACAATTTTATATGAGATCGCTACTAATTTTAGACAGTTTTACACCTTATAAGATTATAAATTATCTATTATATGTTAAATAACACAGAAAATTTGTATACGCGCTGCCGTATTACTCTGGATAGCAATTTAGGTCCTAAGTACTCACTAGGGTTTCTGGTATTTTTTACAAATGTCCGGCTAAGCTGCTTTGTCCGGCTTTTCGGTTTAGCGAGCAGCTGACAACCCTATGTATGAACCGCAGTCCGCTACTAATCCCATGTCATCGCCTTGCTGATTACACAGTATAAACACGGTAGATTCACTCGACCTTAAAATCAGACCTTATTGATTACACTGTATTCATACTTCTAATATACAGGGTGTAACAAAAATAAGTGATAATACTTTAGGGTGTGTACGTGTTCCTTGTAGAGAGTTCACTGTGAAAGTAGCAGCGCTGAAAGATGAATTTTTTTTCACTTTTGTATGGGCAAGGGCCCGAGCGTCACGAGTTTCCCCATACAAAAGTGAAAAAAAAATCGTCTTTCAGCGCTGCTACTTTCACAGTGAACTCTCTACAAGGAACACGTACACACCCTAAAGTATTATCACTTATTTTTGTTACACACTGTATAAAATTCTCGTGTTACAGTGTTTGTGCGCGAACTCTTCCAAAACGGCTCAACCGCTTTTAATGAAATTTTGTATGTACATTCGCTAGGCCTGAGAATAGGTTTTTATATACTTTTTATATTACTAGAAATAATTTACTTGGCAAAACAACGGGCGGGTCAGCTAATAATATTATAAATGTGAATGTGTGTCTGTCTGTCTATTACCTCTTGTTGCCCAAACCACTGAACCGGATTTGCTGAAATTTGGAGAGGGGATACTTTGAATCCTGGGTAAGGAGATGGGATACTTTTTATCCCGGAAAAATGTACGGCTCACGCACGGTATACCGGCGTGAAACAGCGCTTGCGCTTTGTTTCGCCGAGTGAGTGAGTTTACCGGAGGCCCAATCCCCTACCCTTTTCCCTTCCCTACCCTCCCCTACCCTATTACCTCTTAAAAGGCCGGCAACGCACCTGCAGCTCTTCTGACGCTGCGAGTGTCCATGGGCGACGGAAGTTGCTTTCCATCGGGTGACCCGTTTGCTCGTTTGCCCCCTTATTACATAAAAAGAATCTAATGCCGATGTAAACATGACTATTCCAATCTATTGTACGTGGACTTTATTTGTCTCAATCCCTCTCTTTATCGTAACGAATGGGGTGGCAACTGGGGCTCACTTGGTTGGGGGGGGGAAACTCATTTACTAATGCCATATTTATTACCCTAGAGCCGCCACTGAAAAATTAATGGCGCTGTCAGTTGAAGGTTAGTCGGTACTGTCCAAAAACACAGGTTTAGCGGTTTAAGCGGGCGAAGAGGTAACAGCGGGGCTAAAATGGTCACATTTAGCAATTCCTCTCAATCAATTCACAAAAATATGAATTGTCATAATTACTGTCAAACTCACGAATGTCAAATTACGGTCAAATTAGTACGAATTTAGACATCTGAATTGCAAACAGTGTCAATTAAGCGTTTTTTTTTTTTTGATTCATATTATGATTCATAATATGATTCTCCAATGCGACCATTTTAGCCCCGCAGACAGGCGGAAACACTTTCGCAGTTGAAGCATTAGTTTGAATTTTTTATTGGATATATTTAAACCCCAAAAAATATTTACACATAATAAACTGTTTGCTCGTTTGCCTTTTTTGCCCTAATTTTGTAAAGAAAGATTATATTTTGTTTATTTTTTCTCAGAATCGGTTGTTTACGATAGATGCGAATAATGTCTACGGCAAGCGAACCACGCAGTACTGCCAATTTCTTATGTGGCTTGTTATATGTTATAATGTAATGACATTACCCCTTAACTGTTTATTTAAATTATGAATTATTTGGTGCTAACTTGTTATATCATCTTAATAAACCTTCATGGTTTCTCGATGATATACTATGTAATGTGTATTGTTTTAAATGGTAAATAAATAATTTAAAAAAAAAATCAGCACAAGTCCTAATGTGTATGTGTTTACAGGCGTCCGTAACCCCCCAGTCACCGGGCGCACACTACATCCTCGCCACCAACAGGGCAATCACAAACACTGTTACCAAAAAAGGTGAGTTTACCCTGTCCTTACACGGTAATTTCAGATACAGGGGTACTCACCCCGTTTAAACTTACTATAATCTATACTAATATTATAAAGCGGAAGAGTTTGTTAGTTTGTTTGTTTGTTTGTTTGTTTGAACGCGCTTATCTCAGGAACTACTAGTCCGATTTGAAAAATTCTTTCAGTGTTATATAGTACATTTATCGAGGAAGACAGGCTATATTTTATCACGTGAAGACTAATAGGAGCGAAGAAATAGAGGAAAATGTGGAAAAAACGAGGGGAAATTATTTTAAAGGGCTTAATTCAACGCGCTAATCTCAGGAACTACTAGTCCGACTTTCAGTGTTAGATAGCTCATTTGTCGGGAAAGGCTATAAGCTATATTTTATCACGCTAAGACTATTAGGAGCGAAGAAATAGAAGAAAATGTGGAAAAAATTATTTGAAAGGGCTTATCTCACGAACTACTAGAGCAATTTTTCTGTTATTTCGGTCAGAGAAGAAGTAGACCACGTGAAGGATCATAGGCTATTTTTTGCAGACTGATTTGTCTGTGAAATATCTAATTTACGCGGGCGAAGCCGCGCGGAACGTCTAGTATTATATAAGTAAGGACTTAAGTACTTCCTGCCGCACTCAGATTGAACATTTTGACATAATTTAAAATTATCATTTAATTTTAATTTAATTTAATTCGTCATATTCTTAATTTAATTAAAGTTACTTAATTAATATTCGTCTCGGAGTGCGGCAGTTAGTGTTGTACCTATGTGACTCTTCCAAATAAGAAGGCTAATCAGGGTAATTTCGGATACAGGGTAATTCCGGATATTGCCATGGATTCCGCATGCTGCCAGGCGAACAAAATATTCGCTGATTTAGCCGCAATTTGAATTATCTGGACTTACCCCTGTTTCTGAAAACACCTTGATTAACGATTATACCAACTTGCTACAGAAAATGTGTTAGTTTTTTTTTTATTGAACTAAAAATATATCGGATGTCATGACCACTCTTAATTTTTTGTGAAGTATTTATTATTAATTTTTTTTTTTTTTTCTCTCAGGTAATAGCAACCAGCAACCTTTGGCGACGCATGTATAACGTGTGAGTTACTCTGAAATGTCAGAAACGGACTGTTGATTGTTTATATTGTAAATATCTAATTTATTTGGCTAAGTTTCTTTAAAACCCAGTATTTTAAGGAAAATGTAATGAATTGTGTTCTATTATATTCATCAATGAATCTCTTGAATTTTTTTTTTATTTATATTTGTTAAAACTACAGCTTTACAAGGCTGTTTTGATGCGCGTGAAAAAAAAACAGCCTTGTAGTTGTGCAATTTTTTTCTTTTAATTTTTTTTTTCATATACTTGTTGTATGCAAAGTGTTATGTCGTGTGGCTAAATCAAGTTGTTTTACTTAAAAGTTATAGAAAAATTATAATTATTGTCTATTATTGTCTTGAATAGTTAGCTAGAAAATTGTTTTTAGTATTTTGAGATGTAATAGTAAGAACTTGTAGGAATTTAAGTCAATTTTAAATTCGAGACTGCTCCTCACTATACATATTAGGATAAGATTTTTCACTAAAATGTAAATACTAAATGTAGTAATAAAATCAATGAAATGTATGTGAATTGTCACTGTTTATCGAAAATATTATTTTATTACTTTTATTTACGTCAAAGATTTAGTAATGTTTATTTTTGGTAGCACAAAAACAGGATTTAATATATTATATTATTTTCAAGTATTTACAATTTTAGATTTTAGTAAAAACAATGTTTCATCCGAATTTCATATTACTTTATTAGGTATAAGATTCAAGTGTATGAAATCTAAAGGAATTTGATACATTTTTAAATTGCATTATTTCGAATTCGGAACATCCACTTAAAATGGAAGTCGTAAAAAACAACGATTATGGAATTTATAGGAAAACTCTCAAACTTCGAGTTGACTTTCCTTTAATCGCTATTTTCTTAATTGCTTTAAATTTCAATGACTTTTGTTCTCAACTGTACCGTCAATATTCTGAGGAAGTAGGTCTAATTTATTACGACTTTTATATCGAAGAGTACAGTCGCGAGGAATAAGTTTTATAATGTTTTATTTTAGCATAGATTGTATCATCCATTTGGCGGTCTTTTAAGAGGGAACGCGGGTGCAGTAGAATTTAAACGAAGAAACTATTGCCATCACGCTTCACCCTGCGCCGGCACGTGTATTGTGATAGAGACAGATACAGTAAATTGAGGTAACGTAGTCCTCTGATTCCTCCTTCAAAATAGAGCCTATCTAATTATTTTTTTTAAATATCCTCAGTAAGAGTGAGTCTATGCCTGTACGTTTTTATTTTATCTTAAAGATCTTTCAATTTTGTTTTACGGTCGGTGGATTGGCGGAGTACGGGGCGGTTCTTTTTTGCGATTTTTGAAGGGTTATATTTTTTATACTTTGTGAACGTAGAGGCATAGCTTTAACAGATCCCAATATTGTATAAAAAAAAAACATTTGTCTAGACACATTGTCCAGGGAGTAAATTAATACGTTTGTATGGAAAAACAGTGTTAGCGTTCCCTCTTAAGCACGGCTAAAATATTTATTTTGTTAGTTTCCTAAAAACTCGAGAACGACTGATCCGATTTGGATAATTTTAGTCTTGAAATATTAGTCGAATTTGAGGGAAAGTTTGTAAGGTTGGAAAATATAGTTTGGATGAGATACGCTGTTCACCGAGTCATCTATTATTGAATAAATATATCCATAGAAGGCCGCGAAAATTATGATAATAATATGATACTTATTTTCCCATCGAAAACACTGATTTTATATCAAATTTAAGCTTTAAATACTATCGTGCCATTCTTTAAACATATCTTATTAGAAATATATTATGTCGATACATATAAAATCATATTATAAATGTTCTATTGTAATGGTGTCAAATTCGCCATTAAAGTGACGCTTTTACTCAATTATTTTTATACGTGGGAGAGCCATGCTTCGGCACGAATGGGCCGGCTCGACCGGAGAAATACCACGTTCTTACAGAAAACCGGCGTGAAACAGCGCTTGCACTGTGTTTCGCCGAGTGAGTGAGTTTACCGGAGGCCCAATCCCCTACTCTATTCCCTTCCCTACCCTCCCCTATTCCCTTCTCTTCCCATCCCTACCCTACCTTATTACCCTATTCCCTCTTAAAAGGCCGGCAACGCACTTGCAGCTCTTCTGATGCTGCGAGTGTCCATGGGCGACGGAAGTTGCTTTCCATCAGGTGACCCGTTTGCTCGTTTGCTCCCTTTATTTCATAAATAAAAAAAATATATATTCCTCATTTTCAGTCTGTTACTATTTGAGTATCTCAGTAATAAAAAAAAGGAGTAGGATCCAAACAAAATTATCTTTCAATACTTAATAATAAAATATGTCTTCAGAAGACAAAGCTGTCTTTTTAACAGTTTAAACTTAAAAAAAAATTACATTTTCATATCCCTAAGGTCTTTATGAAGTTTGTAACAGTGTTAGAATTTTACATATCGAACATTACGTCAATTGTAGATATCTTATTAGATTTGTTTAAATACTGATTATAATATTTTCATTCTAACTTATACCTGTACCAAAATATTTGTCTATATTAAAAATACAGAAATTATTCCAAAAAAAACTAACGAAATATTCTAAATTATTTACAAATGCTCTCAGATATAACTCTTATATTGACTGTCTTAGATTTTTTTCTTTTGTTAGTATACCTAGAATTAATAGTAACAGAAAAGTATTTTCCAAAAATCCACAAAAATATCAATCAAACTTAATTACACATTTTTAGCATATCTTTCAATCAATCAAAGTCAAAAGATTGTGAACTTAATACGACGCTATCGTCGTATTTCCATACATAATTATCCTTTAGGCGACAATATCCTTATCAAAAATTCAAATTAACAAGCCAAAATGGGGTTGAAAATTAGGGCAATAAGGTGAACTTTGGGCAGCGGGTGCAAATGACCTTTTTCTTTTTAACGTCAAAAATGGGGGAAGTCATTTTATCTTGAAACATTTTTAACACTCTTTTATTAGCTTGGGCTATATGTATGTAACAGAATATTTGAGCACGATTTTTACCTATCTCCAGGAATCTAATTAATTCGAAACTTTGGATACGTATTAAGAGCCAATGACAATGCAATTTAAAAAAATGTAGTTTAAACATTTTAGTTTTGTTTGATATCTAAAGCGATAAATATCCAAGGTTTTAAGTAAAGTTCACATCAAAACATGATGTACCTATAAAATGGTGATACAATTGAAATTTTAATTTGACATTTGAAATTTTAATTGCTATACAACGCTTCCTCTCATATTTTTCTAATCTGACCCTAAGAAAATGAGATGTAATAATTTAATAAGCAATAAAAAAGGCTCTCGTTTTAAAATCATTTTAACTGTAATTCAATAAGAGAGTCTAGAAAACCTCAGCTTATTCTGTGACCTAGAAACATTTAAACACAACACTTTTGTACGGGACAGAATAATTAGTAGTTTTTACTTTTTAGTTGGAATAATTTAGAGACCAGGCATTTCCCGCGTATGTATCTTTCATTGAAATAAAATCTAAAACTAGGTTTCGCTCTAAATAATTCTAACTTGGAAAGACCCCTTTACATAGTCTACGCCCTACGGTAGAATTATGTAGACCTTCTACTTAAACATATAAATTCCTTACAGGAAAATATCGGAAAATTCTTTTTTATCTACATGTTTCGTATAATCTAATGAAAGTCAAAATCCTGATGGAACAGCCCAAATATACAATTTTATTCAATTATTTCTTACTTTCTTACTACTTAAATACAAGTGTGACCCTAGAATTTTTATGGCGATCTTGTCCCTATTCTATGACTTTGAAAATATCCTATTGATCCATAATTATATCATTTATGAGGTATAAAAAGATATTAACTTATTAACACATAATTCGGCATTTCGAACACATAATTATCGAGCCCTGTCATCAAATATAGTGGCAAAGACATTAATCGAAATATAATTATATGTTGTTACACTTGTTTTACTATTGATTTATATTTTTTTCGTATAACGATGGAAAATTACAGGTCACATTGAAAAGACTTTTTCACTTGACAAACATTTCTGAATTTCAAAAAAGTGTCGAAATTTTATATTATAAAAATATTTCAACGTTTATCGATCTCATCGACTTGGTCAAAATATTTTTTGTGGCGTAAGTTTTCAATTTTATAATATAAAAATTGTACAGCATTGTGCTGTTAATACATTATAAATATCCATGGCCTAGAATCATCCGTCTTATAAAATATAATATAGATTGTCTTGAACTTTGTATGACTAGTAAAACATATGATTAAAAAATATATAAGCCAAATCCAAAAACTTGCGGAGGTTTGAGTGTTAACATTAAATTTTTTGACTCGTTTCGTTGTTGGAATTTTAGCTAAATATAATATTATAATAATGTCAATTATAAAAAAATATCAAGACAAACTATATTGTAATATTAAGTGAATTGTATAGAATCATGTATTTAAGATTATTGTATATTATCATATTAAATTAGATAGTTTAAAATATTCCTCTTTAGTCGATTATTTAAAATTATAAAAAGTATCATGTTTAAAATTTTTAATATAATTTCTTTAAATAAATTTACATTTTTCATTATAGTTATAGTTTAGTGGATATTGTCAAAAGATTTTCTACTTTTTAAGCTAAAATGTTATGTAAAAAAATGTAACTCTCTCGTCTTTTGACGTTATATATATAACTATTATAAGTTCAGTCAAAAAGACTTTGAATTTTAGCTTCGGGAGCCAATTTATATAATGTTTACCCCAATACTGCTTTTTGAATCTAGCATTAATACACATTTGATTCAATATATTATTATTAGTAAATAATAACATGCAAAAAATAAACTTCAAACGATTTGGAGTTTTAACCAGTCGGAACGCATTTTCCTTGGTTTGACATAATATTTTTACGGGAATAATTATTATGCATAAATAATTATACAGCTCCATTACCTACATTAAAACTCAATCAAAGTAAGTATCAAAGTATTATTTATACAGTTATTGTACTAGATTGTATTAGCAGAATTTATTTTGAAGCCAATCTTTGGCTTGTTTTCGTACGCGATTTGGCTTTTTCTCACTGAACTTACTATAGTTACTAAAATGTGCTACGTAAAATTATTTTTCTGTGATAAATAGTGTAACGTGTGTTTTTTTCTTTTGTAAATATTACGAGTTGTTAATGTAAAGCTTATAATCTTAGTTTAGTTTTTTTTGGAGTGAACTAGATTGTTAACTATAGTTACATTGTACAAATACTTTTCTAAATAAAATGAAACTTTGGCCTATTTCATGTTTTATTTTGAGTTGATCAGGGTTAGTTCGGAAACAGGGTATGTCCAAAAACAGGGTAAGTCCAGATAGCTTAAGTCAATTGCTTGAAAAGCTTGGCTCCATAGTAAGAAACGCCATCCGGTCTTGAATGGGTAATTTCAGAACAAGGTAACTTCGAAACAGGGTAATTTCGGATAATTCAAGACCGTTTTTTTTCGAAAGGGTCTAAGCTACTGGTCTGGTTAAGACCATGCTGGTTTTATAGCCACGATTAAACCACCATGGTCTTAACCAGACCAGTAGCTTAGACCCTTTCGAAAAAAAAACCGGTCTTGAATTATCCGAAATTACCCTGTTTCGAAGTTACCCTGTTCTGACATTACCCTGATTAAACATACCTTTTCTGTCTAACTTTTAGTATTATACAAAATATATACCCTTGAAATAAGTTTCTTGAATTTCTGAATGCTGCTAGTAAGTATAGTAGGAAGTAGGAAGCGGATGAAAAAATAATGTTATTTAAAACCAAAATGTACAATAATTCTAAGCGGGCCCCTAGACCTACAATAATATTGAACAATATTTTATTGAACAACTTATTTGACAATAAGATTGAAAGACGGGCGCGTTCAATATTAACCGTAGACGGTCAATAATATTGCACAATAAAATTGACCGTCTAAGGGACCGCTTAGTGCTTGTCCAGATGAGGCGTACGCGCGAAGTCCGTACGCGCGTTTCAATTTCTATTGCATCCAGATACCGTGTTTTACGCGCGTTTTTACGCTACAAACATGGACTCGAAGTTATCACGCTCCAATCAAATACGTCCATTCGCGCGTAGTATGGACGCTGCAATGGCACCTGCCGTGCTAGCATACGCCAACAAGAAAATTTTGTCTTCACGTTTTCTCGATGTTAACTGGTTTATCTCTTCATCTCTATTGACCCTAACATGACATACATTTTTTTTAGCATAAAATAAGTGATAATACTTTAGGGTGTGTACGTGTTCCTTGTAGAGAGATCACTGTGAAAGTAGCAGCGCTGAAAGACGATTTTTTTCACTTTTGTATGGGCAAGGGCCCGAGCGTCACGAGTTTCCCCATACAAAAGTGAAAAAAAAAATTTGGTCTTTCAGCGCTGCTACATTCACAGTGAACTCTCTACAAGGAACACGTACACACCCTAAAGTATTATCACTTATTTTTGTTATACCCTGTATACTAGGTAACTGACCTGTAACTCACAAGACGTGAGACTTTATACGTGGGAGAGCCATGCTTCGGCACGAATGGGCCGGCTCGACCGGAGAAATACCACGTTCTCACAGAAAACCGGCGTGAAACAGCGCTTGCGCTGTGTTTCGCCGAGTGAGTGAGTTTACCGGAGGCCCAATCCCCTACCCTATTCCCTTCCCTACCCTCCCAAATTCACTTCTCTTCCCATCCCTACCCTCCCTTATTACCCTATTCCCTCTTAAAAGGCCGGCAACGCACTTGCAGCTCTTCTGATGCTGCGAGTGTCCATGGGCGACGAAAGTTGCTTTCCATCAGGTGACCCGTTTGCTCGTTTTGCCTTTATTACATAAAAAAAAAAAAAAAAACGTAAATATGGGCCCTTTGATCAGAGGCGTATTTAGAAGTTCTCGTTTCGAGCCGATTGATTTTTGCAAGTTCAAAACTAAATACCTATTAAAAGATACCTTCGAAAGAAAAGGTACAAAACTTTTAACGTTATTTATTGAAAATTATAGATAGCCCCTGAGCTTGGGGGCCCCGGGGCACCGCCTTGCCATAGTTGCTACGCCACTGATTACGTAATATGTGCCCTTACCCTTTGAATAATGCCCAAAAGGCCTACGTGGTAGGAGTTTTTATTGCCCGTCATATTCCAAGATATTATCCAGACATAAAGGAAAATGCTTATTGTTTCTATATTGAATATGGAATATTATGCTTGTGGGCTGAATGCTGAGTGGCTTTCATTAAAATCGGATTTTATATCAAATATTGACGATTCGCAATAGCCTAGTTTTGCTCAAACGTTTTTACTTACGTACCTAAAGGGTAAAACCGGCCAAGTGCGTGTCGTGCCACGCGCAATATAGGGCTCCGTAGTACCGCTAGTTTTTTTATAATTTTAACTGTATCCTACTAATATTATAAAGGCGAAAGTTTGTGAGGATGTATGGATGTTTGTTACTCTTTCACGCAAAAACTACTGAACGGATTTTTATGAAACTTTACAATAATATAGCAGTATACACCAGAATAGCACATAGGCTACAATTTTAACGTGTTATGTTCGTTTTTTTATGTTTAACGATTACTCCGCCGTTTGCAAACTGATTTTCAAAATTAAGATAAAACTCGGATTTGCTGTGACCGCATTTAGTTTATGTTGGTGAAATGCAATTCGATGTTATAATCGCGTTTATACGTTTTAAACCGGTTCAGTGCGCATTGAACGCGTTCCATTTATTTGGTGAAATCGCCCCTTACACTACTAACAACATCATCTCAGTTACTTTCAAAGGAATTTGAATGAAAAGTTCCTTTATACTTCGCCGAATACATTTGTTTTAGTTGATCGACTTTTACTCAATAACTTATGAAGTCTTCTTAGCCGTGATAGTTTTCCTTTTAAATTTAGCACATTTCCTACTCCCGTGAATTTTTTCACATTTCCAGAAGCAACCGTTTAGCTGGTAGAAGGGGGGGACACATGGACTCTAACGATTTTTTCCACTTTAAAACTTCATATTTCACAAATGGATCCCTAAATCGGAATATGATCTATGAATACTCGTAATATTTTTTAAAAACCTATCCAACGACACCCAACACGGTCGGGTGGACGCGAAAAAAAAATCATCCCCGCTTGATGTATACCATAAAAAAAAATGATTTCATGTACCATTTTGTCGGCATTATTAATATTATGTGCATTCATGGCAAATTACAGCTCTGTAGGTCCTATAGTCTCTGAGCAAAACCGCGGACAGACAGACGGACAGACGGACAGACGGACAGACGGACGGATGGACCGAAACTATAAGGGTTCCTTGTTGACTACGGAACCCTAAAAACGGGACCCTATTACTAAGACTTTGCTGTCCTGTCCTGTCTGTCCGTTTGTCTGTCTCCAAGCGGTATCTCAAGAATCGCAAGCAACTAAGACTAAAAACTAGCTAAGAGCCGAGCTTTGTGAGGGCTCGCGTCGTTTTTCTGCGTGGTAATTATAATCTTTAAGGCAGTTTTTTTTTATATTTTAATAGTAACCAAACCTTGACTGACCGATGATAACACATCTACATATAAATAAAAATTACTATGTTAAAGCACAAATCAATAGGCGTGATAGTTTTTCCGTAAAGCGTACCACAAAAGTGTTAAGGTTGTGGGATAAACAAGGGCTTGCTTCGCTCGTCCTGATAAAACTAATATTGAAGGATCTCCGACAAACGCGATTTTTGTTTACCTGTTTTATGTTGAGAATAAAACAACTGCACGCCGGATGCCGGCAAAAATGAAAATTAACACATTTTTGCCGTTAAAAAGTGAGTGATTTTACTTCCTTACCTACGCCGCGCCAGTGGTCAATCATTCTTCCTCAATGATTAACTTCTAAAGATGAATTAAGGATGCGCTTAATTCGTCTTTAGAAGATTTGAGCTTAACATTTATTTAATATAAAATTTAAGGTGTGAATAATAATTACAAATGAAATATTCTTTATATTAAGTCTTCAGTAGGTAATCAGTAATATTCTCGCTAAATATAATATTACAAACATAATATTATATTTAGATCTTGTCTGAAGGTGAACCTATCCTTCTCAATGTCATCATTAAAATTTCAGGCCTTAGAACATTGATGTACCATACCTAGGGAGTAGGGACATCTTTCCTTTCGTTTGATCATAAAACCACACAGCGAATCGTGGTACTAAACTTCATATAAATTGTTTAATTTTTTTATTATTTGCCTTATATCAGTATCAGGCACAAAGTTTTGTAAAAAAATTAAGTCATTTATTGGTGTTTGTTTGTTTAAATGTAAACCGACATGAACAAGTTTCTTATGGGGATTCTTATACGTAATTTTTAGTTTATTCCAGTTATAAGGCCCCATATAGGCTGGATTTAAATGCGTCCGCCCGAACGCGGCTATACCATGATATAACAAATGTATCTATAACTATTTATATATAAATTTTAAAAAGTAGTAAAAGAACTTTTGTATGCTAAAGCTTATTATAAAATCAATGATTTCATCGACGACAACACACCTTGGGAATAGGGTGGTTCTTACAGGCTATTTCCTATTGTAAATAGTTAAAAGTCATAATATTGTTATATCAGTCTGTGCCCAGCCGCGTCACGGGGTGCGTGTGCGTCAATGACCGCGCATCGCAAAAATGTCGAATTCGCAATTACTGAAATGTTCTAGTTGTAATCTAGTGATATCGGAAGTTCTGTCCTTTATACAGAACAAAATTGACGTAATGGACGAGGAAAGCTTAATACAAATATGCGAAAGTGCGTTTAGTGACAGTGAAATTGAAGTGGCAAAGTCGTTACTCTTCGAATCTTTGAGTAAAAAGATAACTACTTGGAAGCGAGTTGGCAAGTCTCAAAGAAATTTGGATGATATTATATCACTTCTTAAGGCAACAGATCCAGAATTATTGCCTGTATTCGTGGCGAAAGATCTTGAAAAGTTACCACCGGTTACATTTGACCACATTGATGTAACGAGCATGCTAAAAAGATTGTTGCTTTTTGAAAAATCTTTAGACGATATCAAGCGTAACTACGTGCATAAAAATGATCTTGAGGACAGATTAATGGAGTACACAAGGCTAGAAGAACATTTTAACATAAATAAAAAGCGTGGTGGAGCCTATTTGTTCAACAGCGGGCCACAAGCATTATCTGAAATCTGCCATGATGATTGTGAAAAAACGAACTTCGTAAATACAGAGGTATCGAGTTATTTGCCTATTCAAACTTGTGCAAGCGAGATAGCATCACCTGTTATTATAGAAACCGTGCGATGTGAAAACGAGATAAAGCAACCGGCGCGGAAGGAACAATCAGCTGTTGCGCTTGCGCATGACTCGCCTATGAATAAAAGCTATGTGGAAGTAACGAAATCAGGTTTAAAACGGAACAATTTAAGTGAGAAAAACAATAATAATGAAAACGAATGGAAAACTGTGCGTTATAAGAATCAAAAGAGCAAAATTGTAAGTAAAATAGGAAATGCATGCATACATCAAATATCAAACAATTTTAAGGCCGCGGATACAAAAGTGCCCGTGTTTATATCAAATGTACATAGTGAAGTATCGGAGCAGGATATAGCTGAGTACGTGCATCGCAAAACAGGTGAGTCAGTTACAGTTGTTCAAATTAAAATGAAAAATCCGAAAAGTTATAATGCTTTCAAAATTTTTGTAAATAAACATAAATTAAGCACGTATCTTGAAGATCATTTGTGGCCCGCTGGAGTAACTTTTCGGCGTTTTATGAACTTCAAGTCGAGGCAAACACCAACATAAATCAGTGATGGATAATAATACTAAACTAGTTTCAATTGCAAATCATTTAAAAGATCGATTGAGGGAATTAAGGATCTGTGTGGCATGGCAGACATAATAGCTTTACAAGAAACCTGGTTATTGCCACATGATCTACCTCTGTTAAACACAATAAACATAGATTTTGGAAGTACTGGTACATCAGCTGTTAACACTGGAGAGGTGCTGCTCACTGGGAGACCTTATGGCGGTGTGGCTTAATTGTGGCGTAAAAATGTGTTCGATTCCGTGTCTGTGATTGCATGTGATAATGTGCGTATATGTGCCATAAAAGTCAATGTACAATCTAGGCAATTTGTCGTGTTCAGTGTTTATATGCCAACTAATTCGCTCGAAAACTTACCGGAATTTTGTTCCTGTCTGGCTGCCATTTGTTCGATTATAGATTCGGAGGAAAGTCTTGGTATTGAGACTTTCTATATATTAGGAGACTTTAATGCACATCCTAACGAACTGTTTTATAAAGAATTGAGTGACTTTTGTAGTGAACACTTATGGTCTTGTGTTGATACCGACATGTGTCACAAGGATACATATACCTACACTAGCGATATTTATGGATGCAATAGGTGGCTGGACCATTGTGTTGTCACTCAATCGGCCCAAAAGACTGTAGGAGTATATTATGACGTTTATTGGTCTGACCACTATCCGTTGATTGTTACTTGTAATATACAAAAAATAAAATGTAAAGTTTCGATTTGTACAGGATTAAATCAAAACAAATGTAATCATGTATTATGGGGTGAAAGGTCCTCTTCACAAATAAAAGAGTATCAAAATCTCTGTAACTCTAAACTTAGAGTAATAGATTTTCCATCGGAGTTTTCCGTATGTTGTGATAATTTTTGCAATAATAAGAAACATAATATGTCAGTTTTAGATGTTATGTACAATGATATTATTAGCACATTATCACAATCCGCTATAAAAACATTTCGAAAGAAATGTAAAAGAAAAGGAGGTCATATTATGGGATGGAATGAGTATGTGTCGGTGCCTCATCGTGAGGCTAGGCTTGCATTTCAAAATTGGATCTTGGCTGGACGACCGTCACAAGGTCATTTGTATAACAAAATGTCGAATGCTAGAAAACATTTTAAATCTAAGTTAAAATGGTGCCAAAATAGGCAAGACCAGTTTAAAATGGATCTATTGGCTTCAGATCATTCTAAGAAAAATTTCAAAAGCTTTTGGAATAAGACCAACCAATTGAACGGCAGGCCGAGCCTTCCGAAGACTGTAAATGGCGTCTCTAACCACCAGGGGATTGCTAATATATTTAAAGATAAGTTTACCGTGGTCTCGCCATTGGCTTCGTCACTCCAATCTAGCAGATATGTCAAGGCTGCCGTGGCTAAATCTAATCATAAAATAACGGCTAAATATATAACGGAAATTATTAGCAAAATGCATCATGGCAAGTCGCCGGGCCACGACAGCCTTTCCATTGAACACTTTAGGTATGCGGGCGTACACCTTCCCCGAATACTCTCGCTGTTCTTCAGCCTGTGCTTAAGTCATTCTTATATACCTGAGGCGCTTATGGCAACAATAGTGGTGCCTGTTGTCAAAAATAAAACTGGCGATGCGTCTGACACGAGTAACTATCGGCCCATCTCACTTGCCACCACGGCTGCTAAAATATTTGACAGTGTGTTGCTAGGTACCCTGACTAAATTTGTTTCAATCCACGATGCACAGTTTGGATTTAGAGAAGGTGTGTCAACAGAGAGTGCTATATTAACTCTCAAACACACTGTCAAATATTATACGATGAGAAGGACTTCGGTGTATGCCTGTTTCCTTGACTTGTCCCGGGCGTTCGACCTGGTCGTATACGATATTCTCTGGGACAAGTTGAGGAGAGAGGGTGTTCCGGAGGAGTACATCTCACTTCTCAGGTACTGGTACCTCAACCAGAAAAATCAGGTGCGGTGGGCTGGTGCTCTGTCTGATATATACAGACTGAACTGCGGCTTGAGACAGAGTGGACGTACCTCGCCTTTGCTGTTTAATCTGTATATAAACGAGCTGATCCAGGGGCTGAGTAGCATGCATGTCGGCTGCTTCATGGACGGTATGAGTGTTAATAGCATAAGTTACGCAGACGACATGGTGCTTGAGGCAGGTTTGAGGAAGCTGTTAAATGTGTGTGAGGCATATGCTGAGACACACGGTCTTATTTATAACACTAAAAAGAGCAACATTTTAATATTCCTAACGCCGAAGCAGATAGTTCGCCGTGTGCCTCCGATATGCCTCAGTGGCACTCCCCTGGAGCTGGTCAGCAGGTTTAAGTACCTGGGTCATATTGTCACGAGTGACCTCAGAGACGATGAGGACATCGAAAGGGAACGCAAGGCGCTGGCGGTGAGGGGCAATATGATAGCTCGCAGGTTCTCTCGCTGTACTACGGACGTTTAAACGACTCTGTTTAAAGCGTTCTGTCAGTCGTTTTATTCGGGTGGCCTGTGGCTGACATATTTGCGCCGAACCTACAGCGTCCTGCGCGTCCAATACAACAATATCTTCAGAATGCTGCTTGGGCTGCCATGGCGCTGCAGTGCGTCAAAAATGTTTGCCGAGTCTCGCGTTGACGGCTTTCACGCAGTGATGCGCAAAAAAGTAGCCTCGTTATTGCAGAGACTTCGTAGCAGTTAAAACAGCATTCTGAAGGTCATTGCCTCTAAATTAGATTGTCCCATTCAAAATCACTGGATGGAGATAGGGATAGGCTTGATGTCGTAAAATAATAAATATTATACTGATTACTACTAACACTACTAACATACTTATATAAGCTAATTGTTACTAACTGTCACTAACAAATATATGGACAAAATTAGTCTGAAATAAAGTTTTATTTATTTATTTATATGATTTTTTAGGGTTCCGTACCCAAAGGGTAAAAACGGGACCCTATTATTAAGACTTCGATGTCTGTTTGTCCGTCTGTCTGTCCGTCTGTCTGTCTGTCTGTCTGTCTCCAGACTGTATCTCAAGAACGGCGATAGCTAGGAAGCGAAATTTTTACAGATTATGTATTTCTGTTGCCGCTATAACAACAAATATAAAAATAAAATAAAAATAAAATTTAAGGGGGGCTCCCATACAACAAACGTGATTTTTTTGGCTTTTTTTGCTCGTAATCGATAATGGCAACAGGTAGGCACTTGAAATATTCACAAAATATATAATAATATTCGTACTTTAGTATTTAAAAATAAAATTAAATAAAATAAATAATTAAGGGGGGCTCCCATACAAAGAAACACAATTTTTTGCTCTATAACGCCAACGGTACGGAACTCTTCGTGCGCGAGTCCGACTCGTACTTGGCCGATTACGTTGAGAAATACTTGATGAATTCCGGACAGCTCCCGACAGCCTGGTGGCCACCTAGATATTATGTGGTGCTGATCGCAGGAGTCCCCGGTGTAGGGCTGCCATCACTAATCCCTAAAAAGGTGATTTTAGTGGGTAGGTCTCTACTTATGGTATATCGATGTGAAGACTCAACGACAACATGTCATTGAGACCTTGTCCTAGCTCAGCGGTCATCTTGGAACTATTTTAGCCGTAGGCGTGAATATTAGCTTGAATAAAGTTTTTACAGAGTTTTGACAAAAACTAATTGTTCGTCGTACTTTTAGATTCGTCGAATGATTAATTTTGGTTTTTTCCCACTTTCTTTTCCTTTATCATGAAGTCAATACTCCTGAATCCTAATGATATATAGAACAAAGTTACAAAAAATACTTATAAAAGTTAGTTTGTCATAACTATTTAATCCTTTCCTTTCCTGCGTCGCACTTTACAATAAGGAAACGTTTTTTAGGCTTTGACAGACTTCCACCTAAATACGACAGAGAAAGGATTTATTAATGATTTAATTAACCGTAAATAAACAATATTTATAATTAAATGAGATAAAAACCACAAATCTATACCTTCTACCTATAAATTGTAAATCTATACCTTCTAGTTTTATAAAGCTCAAAAATTTGTTTGAAAGTGCTAATCTCACAACCTTTTGGAGCGATTTTTGTGTAACTAGATGACGCCTGCAACTCCGTTGTGCCAAAATTCGTTTATGGCGAGGTAACCGTACATTTTCCTGGAAAAAAGTTTGCCATGTCCTTTGCCGGGACTCAAATTATCTCCGTACAAAATATCAACAAAATCGGTTCAGCGGTTTGGGCGTGAAGAGGTAACAGATAGACACAATTTCGCTTTTACAATATTACTATGGATGTTTTTCTTCTATAGACAGACAGACATGTGAACGGTGGAATCTGTTAAAAATATCACGTCTAGCTTTTATAGCGCTTGTTCCCATAAAAAGAACTTACGGGCGCAGGGAACAGTAATTTGGGCTATATACACACAGGACACGCCAATAACGACATTATAAGTCTTGCAATAGAGTCGAGATTGCCTTGAAGATGATAAAACCTGTTGAACGAATTTCAATCTTATGTGCATAGAGATAGAGTCCACAATAGTTTGTGAAATTGAGGTCCGTCAAGCGAATGTCAGCTTTATGATCCAAACGATAATGATTAATTTCCTCCGTGTGATCTACAAAAATAGCGGCAGATGGAAGGATGTCTAGATCATTTTCATTTTGTTCGTTAGATCTTTGTAATTGGTGTAACTGATATCAAATTTCAGTGGTCGTATCCGGGAAACTAATAAAATTGTCTTTTAGCTGGTAGTGAGTAACCAGTGCAGATCCGTCCATATATTGTCACTAAAAAATAACTCCATATTGTCACTAGATGACGCCCGCTACTTCGTTGCGCCCAAATTCATTTGTTGTGCGGGAACCGTACATTTCACCGGGATAAAAGTATCTTAATATGTCCTTTCCTGGCTTAAAGTATCTTCGTACCAAATTTCAGCAAAATCGGGTCAGCGGTTTGGGCATGAAAATGTAACAGACATATAGATAGACAGACACACTTTCGCATTTATATTATTAGTATGGATATTATTATGGATGAACGTGTTTAAACATTTTCATTTATTTTGAACTTATTTTTCAAACTACCCTCAATGAAATCGGCTACGTGCGAGTCGGACTCGCGCACGCAGGGTACCGTTACTACATAATACCTATAGAGCGAAAGATGGCAAAAAATGGATTTTTTGTATGGGAATGTCCCTCAAATTTGGTATGGAGATACTAAGATTCTCGAGAAAGGACAATTCTTTTTATCCCGGAAAGTGTACGGTTCCCGCGCGATAAACGAATTTTGGCGTAACGGAGTTGCGGGCGTCAAATAGTATTAGAATATTTATCATAAGCCTCATTTTGGTGTTGATATAAAAACCTTTCAAAAATATTTTCATCCCTCAACACATCAAAAGGTGGTTTTTGTTGATAAATCCTAATTAAAATAACAAGTGCAGTTGACTGAAGTGTTTAAAAGATAAGGAAAGGGCAAAGTAAAGTTAATGAAGATAGCAATTAAAAGGAGTTACTTCAAATGTGCCTCGAAAACATACCTGAGCCCACAGACATAGATCAGGATAGATACCGCATGTAGCTCCATTTGTATGAAAACGAGCGTGCCACTTTTTTCCTACCTACTGTGACGTACCGATGATAAAAAACGTGTCCATTATCTAGGCCAACGTTTTTATTTGAATTTCTACAGCTCAATACGGCACTTTTAGGCATTTAGGCATTTTTAAAATTCCGATTGACGTCCGATTCCGATAGCAGACTAAAGAACAGACTTTCGAAAGACGAGCATTGCTCGTCGTTTGGGAACGCGATATGGCACGCGAAGTACATACACATGCGGTATCTATCTTGATCTATGTCTGTGCCTTAGCCCCTGGCCAACAAGTTTTATGTATCGCTTCTTTACGGAATCGCCGATCAAAATGTATGAAATTGACTTGACGTCAAGGTAAGTCGAAAGTCGACTTCAACGCTTATGTCAATTCCATACATTTTTGATCGGCGATTCTACAGGGTGTAACAAAACTAAGTAATAATACTTTAGGATGTGTATGTGTCCCTTATATATATATATTCACTGTGAAAGTAGTAGCGCTGCAAGAGCAGATTTTTTTGTGATTTGCATGGGCAAGTGCCCGAGCTTCACGAATTTTGCCATACAAAAGTAAAAAAAAAGTTACTCTTTTAGTGCTGCTACTTTCAAAACAAACTCTATAATATAGAGGCCCCCAAACATACCCTAAAGTATTATCACTTAGTTTTGCTACACTCTGTATAATGTGTATATAGTGTATAAAGAAAACGTGTTGGCTAAGCACCCTATGGTACGTTCTAAACTACAACCCAGTATACTGTGCTCGTGACGCGACGTCTAGAATCGACGCCATACTGATGATGCGTTCTGAAATATACGCCAGTTAATTGACGTATATGACTTTGTTGGGATGTCATTTTATTAGGGTTCCGTACCCAAAGGGTAAAAACGGGACCCTATTACTAAGACTTCGTTGTCTGTCCGTCTGTCCGTTCGTCTGTCTGTCTGTCTGTCTTCAGGCTGTAACTCAAGAACCACTATAGCTAGACTTCTGAAATTTTCACAGATTGTGTATATCTGTTGCCGCTATAACAACAAATACTAAAAATAAAATAAAGTTAATATTTATGGGGGGCTTCCATACAAGAAACGTGATTTTTTTGGCCTTTATTGCTCGTAATCAATAATGGTAACAGCTAGGCACTTGAAATTTTCACAAAATCCTTAATTATATTTGTTCTTTAATAATTAATAGTAAATATTTAAGGGGGGCTCCCATACAAATAACAGAATTTTTTGTCTACTTTCGCTCTATACCGGTACGGAACCCTTCGTGCGCGAGTCCGACTCGCACTTGGCCGATTTTTACGTCACACTTGTCTCACCAGTAAAAAAGTCTAAAATAATATGGCGTCGAATAAATAACTTCCTAAGCACTGGCCAGTATATTGATCCATGCCTCTGATGGGCACGTAAAAAGTCGGTCCTGTGCCTGTTATTTCGTTAGTCGTGACGATCATCCACTCAGTGGAGTGTTAAGAGCAAAGGAAGGGAGAGTACTCTCGTGTAATACGTACACACTTGGGCACGATCAAATGACTCATGTGTAGATTTTATTTTAACCAAACCGGCTTCAACATCCTATGTATCGTGCCGGCACGTTCGTGCTAAAGCACATCTGTCAGCCACTCTTTTGTTCTAGCAAGTGTAAATTTACAAAAGTTTTTACTTGAAATTGAGGGTAGAAAGTAATTTTAATAGCGCCATCTGTTAAGTTCATTAAGAATTAACCGTCGAGCATTCCAAATTCGAAATTTAAATAGAGTTTTTTCGAATTCGTGATCGGTTTAAACTTTGCCCTAAGTCTTGTTCACAGAATTCACAGAAATTGTTGGAAACTTAAAAGAAAGGATTTGCTTTGCAAAACCGTTTCGATAAAATGTATTAAGGGTCATTTACACTTAGACAAAACGAGACGCAGTAAAACAATCGCAATTTTTGTTTTTTTTTTTTCAGTCTTGCTAATCTGACATTTGTAATTTTGCATGACCGATTTTTTAAGTAATTTGGCACAAATACATACAGAGTAGATCACGGGGAAGGACAAAGGCTACTTTTTGCGGGAAAATGTACGGTTTCCTTACGCCTCATTGATGCGCACGCGGATGAAGCCTCGTGGAACGTCTAATCATACAAATTATAGTTTAAGAGCGGCCAACCCGACCATCTTTCCATACAAACGCTCGTACGTGATTATGGCGTTGTAAAGGATCTTTCTTTGAAACTTGTGAACTAATAAGTATCTTCTGCACTATATCTAGGTTTATAAAAAAACGCGAACTCAAAATTTGGAGAAACTTATTCAGTATAAGCCTCCAAAAAATGCTTTTTTGCACAAATTTTATCTGAAATTTAGACGTTTATAATGTACTTACTAATTGTACCAGTAAAGGAAATATTTTTTTGTAAACCTTGCAAATATAATGGAGATTCTAAATGTCAAACATTTTTTTACAAACTTGTTAGGCCTACTGATAAACACGTATTTCTTGAAACAAGTTTTATGAAATTTCCACAGACAATAGTCTGTGGAAATACTACTACTATCGTGAATACTACTTATTACTAATTATCAATAATTTATATTAATTAAGTACTAATAATAATTAATAAATAATAATTACTAATTAATAATAATTACTATTAATCGATGAAACAAGAAGCTTTTCGATGACTCCCGCGTTGACGATAGTGGGACTGGGAAGGGGCCTCTTAATGGTCGCTGTTAAGCATTTGTGTACTAACCCACATTTTTTTTTCAATAATGAATGCAGTCTTGTTCTAAATGATCTACAGAATATAAAGTGCATTCACAACTCAATACGTAATTTTTTGTGGGACGATACACAAATGCTAAACAGCGTCAGGGTGTAACAAAACTGAGTGATAATACTTTAGGGTGTGTATGTGTTCCTTATATAGAGTGCACTGTGAAAGTAGCAGCGCTGAAAGAGCAATTCTTTTTTCACTTTTGTATGGGAAACTCGTGACACTGGGGCGCATAACCATACAAATCACAAAAAAAAATCCATTAACCATACAAATCACAAAAAAAAAGATTGGGAACCCCTGCCCTACCCTATTCCCTTCCCTACCCTCCCGTCCTCCCCTATTACCCTATTCTCTCTTAAAAGGCCGGCAATGCACCTGCAGCTTTTCTGATGTTGCGAGTGTCCACGGGCGATGGAAGTTGCTTTCCATCAGATGACCCGTTTTCTCGTTTGACCACTTATTTCATTAAAAAAGAACACAATTATACTGAAATCCAGACCGAAACAGATATCTCTGAAGTTATGACTTCAACACTGGTTTATGATGTCATAAAGCTATGAAGTCATAAAATGACCAGTTAAGCCGGTATAATTCTGATAAAAGCAGGTTATTCTATAGCCTAGGTCAGGGGTCACCAAATGGCGGACCGCGGTCCGCATCCGGACCGCCGCGCGCCGACCCATTGTGTGCGCACCAACAACTTGAAGATGAACTTAGTTAAAAATAAATGTCGGTCTCGACTTACTGATGAACATCTCCAGTATTTAATGTCAATAGCTTGCACCAATTCAGACAGATAATAATTATCAACAAAAATTATCAATTTTCTCATTGATATGTAAATAAATACCTTTGTAATTTCCGTATTTACCTTTTTATAAAATGTGTGGACCGTGAAGGTCATTTCGTTTCTTAAAACGGACCCCAAGCGAAACTAATTGGTGACCCCTGGCCTAGGTTTTGAAACGTGACCCAGTGTACTGGGCAGTGCTCGTGACGCATATATCCAACGCCATACCGGTCAATTTTCAATCATGGTTCATCATAGAATGAACCGCAGATTTTCATCCAGTACCGGTTTGGGCGTGAAGAGGTAACAGACAGACAAATAGACACACTTTCGCATTTATAATATACTAGCTGTGCCCCGCGGTGTTACCCGCGGTTTAAGTGATATATAATATAAGACTATGAAAAGTACCAATAATAGGGTCAAAACGGGACGATACATGGTTCTATAATGGTTTATGGTAGTGATGATGATGATGATGAATGTAATTTGCATAGTAGCATATGCTTTCCGTTCTTAAAACAACGTCGAAACTCCCAAACTTGCATCTATAAAGAGTCAGGAGTTCTCTCAGCAACTTCCGAACCATGGTATACCTTGGTGCAAAATCTTGCTTGTTGGTAGCATATGCTTAGAATACTGCTCACGAAACCGAAGTCACCACATGTTTCCATATAAACTTTGAGGAGTTACCTCGATTTCTTATGGATCCCTTCATCAGGTCACCACTTTTATGAATATGTTACCAAATTGGGATGAGAACCTATACACCAAAAGAAAAATTTTGAAAATCGGTTCACAAACGGCGGAGTAATCGTTGAACATAAAAAAACGAACATAACACCTCCTCCATTTTGAAAGTCGGTTAAAATTATAGCCTATGTGTAATTCTGATGTATAAGCTATATTATTGTAAAGTTTCATTAAAATCCGTTCAGTAGTTTTTACGTGAAAGAGTAACAAACATCCATACATACATACATACATCCAAACTTTCGCCTTTATAATATTAGTAGGAAGTATGGAAAGACTGACCTGTATTGTGTTATATTTTAAAGCATAGCCATAGTACAAGTAGTCGAAATTTCGTTAGATAGAGAGTGCACACTTTTCTACCGCGCAGCCAAAATGCCTATCGTGCTGTTTCGTTTTCACTCCTATCAGCGAGTGCAACCGTTACGAGAGAAGAGGAAGAGAGTGCTCCTATGTATTGAGCACACACTAACGCACTTCATAAATACCGACTACCTTAGTTTAAATGAATGCCATCGTTGCTGAAATCGACGTAACAGCTACTAAAATAATTCTACAACTTACCAAAAGATGCGTTATATCTTACCAAAATACCTAAACACAAGCCAAACTTAGATCATCCCGAAAATGGTGGATTTGATCAAATATAGCCAATAAAGGAGGTGCGGTCAAGCGTGAGCGAGCAAACATGGGTTCCGTATTTGTCTTGCGCTGTGTGTAGTAATGCGTGCCGAGGGATCCCTAATTAAATTTGATTGTTGCAGGTAACGCCTATACAGGTAACAATACAAAGTGATAACATAAATACTATATAATACTAGCTTTTGCCCGCGGCTTCGCTTGCGTGAAATTCGAAAATCGCCTAAGCCTACTTTGTCATCATGATATTTTCCTAAGACCAAAAGTAGCCTATGTTACTCTCCATCCTTTCAACTAAGTCTATGCCAAAAATCAAGCCAATTGGTTGCTTCGTTTGGGCGTGAAGGAAGGACAAACAAACAGAAAAACAAATAAACAAACACACTTTCCCATTTATTGACATGGAAGAAGAAGAAGACAAATATATCTGCGAAAACCGCATTCAAATCGGATCAGTAGTTTTCGTGTTAAAGAAAAAAGTTTGATACAAAATCTGACCCCCCCCTTTGGTCCCCTTAGAGGGGTGGGGGAAAAAAATGTTATACATATGTTAAGTTGGAAGAAGACAAATATATCTGCGAAAACCGCATTCAAATCGGATCAGTAGTTTTCGTGTGATGCTGGAACAAACATACAGACAGACAGACAGACAGACAAACAAAAAACTAACCACATTTTTGGCTTCTATAGCGATGTAGTGACACCCCCCCGCTTATTATTTTTTGAATACCTTTAACGTACAGAATTTTCATTTCTACAGTTTTATTATATGTATAGATAGGGTGTAATAATATGTCCTTTACTAGACGTTCCGCGCGGCTTCGCCCGCGTAAATTAGATATTTCACAGATAAATTAGTCCACAAAATTTATGTAGTTGTTTTATATTTCTAATTATTATTATTATTTTTATTTTGCAATTGCATTTTTTGTTAGCATTAAGTTTTCTCAAATATGTATTCACTAGATGTTCCGCGCGGCTTCGCCCGCGTAAATAAGATATTTCACAGAAAAATTAGTCCACAAAAAAAAGCCTATGATCCTTCACGTGGTCTACTTCTTATCTGATCCAAATAACAGAAAAAATGCTCTAGTAGTTCGTGAGATAAGCCCATTTACCTACTGTCGGTTCTTGGTGGAAATTCATTATAAACACAAATAAAACACAATTTTACAATCGATTTTGATGTTTGCAGTATTCCCTAAGTTGAATAATAATAATGAAACAAAAAAGAATAACTAAAATGTAGCATTGTACTTGTACTATTTATTACCTATCTATTCTGTGCTTGTAGTTCCGGAGATATACAAACACAAACATAAAAACATACATACATACATACATACATGCATGCACTCTTGAAATTTGGCACATTTGTTCAAACACTGATATAGACAAACATATAAAAAAAAAAACTGGGCAGTTCTGTAAAATATATTACAGAGATCTTTGTATTACATACATACGCGTACATACATACATTGATAACCTCCTTTTTTGAAGTCGGTTAAACATAATCCATACTATAGTTACTATTAATATTATAAATGCGAAAGTGTGTCTCTCTGTCTATCTGTCTGTCTATCTGTATGTTACCTCCTCACGCCCAAACCACTGAGCCGATTTTGCTGAAATTTAGTATAGAATATACTTTGAATCCCGGGAAACATACAAAGTCTCAATTGAATAGGTCTAATACTTTTATTGATATCTAAAATACTTACGCCGAAATTTGGTTACGCCGTAAAATAAGTTTAGTAGGGGTAATGGAAGTTTAAATATGAGACTTTCACCAATCTTATGAATTAGGACATGAAAGTTTACACGGGATAAACATTAACTAAAAACCCCCTAATTAAAAATATAAAAAAAAAACTAAAAAGACTGCCTAGCAAGTAGCAACTTACAAAAAGGACTGAAATCCCACCAAAAACATTTCATGTAAATGTTACCTCGACGACCACAAAAGTTTTGCCCTGTGAAAAAGAAATCAGATCTAATGTGGAGCCAAGCTTCTGAATATACACGGCCTAACTCTATCGACCTTAACTCCAACAAATTCTACATATCAGTAAGTATGTATGGCTTGGCTGTTTCGTTACCTACTTTAGATCAGAAACTTATTCGTCTCACCTCCACGACGGTAGCGAAACAGCGAAGTCATACATACTTACTGATATGTAGAATTTGTTGGAGTTAGGGTCGATAGAGTTAGGCCGTGTATATTCAGAAGCTTGGCTCCACATTAGATCTGATTTCTTTTTCACAGGGCAAACCTTTTGTGGTCGTCGAGGTTACATTTACATGAAATGTTTTTGGTGGGATAATTAGTTCCTTAAATTTTAATAATCCTACTAATATTATAAAGGCGAAAGTTTGGATGTATGTATGTATGTATGTATGTATGGATGTTTGTTACTCTTTCACGCAAAAACTACTAAACGGATTTTAATGAAACTTTACAATAATATAGCTTATATATCAGAATAACACATAGGCTATAATTTTAACCGACTTTCAAAATGGTGGAGGTGTTATGTTTGTTTCTTTATGTTAATCGATTACTCCGCCGTTTGTGAACCGATTTTCAAAATTTTTCTTTTGGTGTATAGGTTATCATCGCAATTTGGTACCATATTCATTAAAGTGGTGACCTGATGAAGGGATCCATAAGAAATCGAGGGAACTCCTCAAAATTTATATGGAAACATGTGGTGACTTCGGTTTCGTGAGCAGTATTCTAAGCATATGCTACCAATAAGCAAGATTTTGCACCAAGGTATACCATGGTTCGGAAGGTGCTGAGAGAACTCCTGACTCTTTATAGATACAAGTTTGCGAGTTTCGATGTTGTTTTAAGAACGGAAAGCATATGCTACTATGCAAATTACATACATCGTCATCATCATCACTACCATAAGCCATTATAGAACCATGTATCGTCCCGTTTTGACCCTATTATTGGTACTTTTCATAGTATTTTATTATATATCACTTAAACCGCGGGTAACACCGCGGGGCACAGCTAGTTGTTTTATATTTCTAATTATTATTTTTCTTTTCTTTTTATTTTGCAACTGCATTTTTTGTTAGCATTAAGTTTTCTCAAATATGTATTCATTGGAGGGATGAGTGAGACAACCCCAACACAAGTTATAACTTAATGGGGAGGTCTCATATTGTTATGATGTAATGGCTATTTTGAGAAAATAAAGATTATTTATTTATTATTTATTTACAAAAAATAGCCTATGATCCTTCACGTGGTCTACTTCTTATATGTGCCAAATAACAGAAAAATTGCTCCAGTACCTAGTTCGTGAGATAAGCCCTTTCAAATAATTTCCCCCGTTTTTTTTTTTCCTCTATTTCTTCGCTCCTATTAGTTTTAGCGTGATAAAATATAGCCTATAGCCTTCCTCGATAAATGGGCTATCTAACACTGTAAGAATTTTTCAAATCGGACCAGTAGTTCCTGAGATTAGCGCGTTCAAACAAACAAACAAACAAACAAACTCTTCCGCTTTATAATATTAGTATAGATAGTATAGAAAAGTATAGATAGTATAATATAGTATAGTATATACAGGGTGGTCTAATTAGTGACGTCAACAATTTTTTTTTAGATTCCTCGCACCTGGGGGTATCCGAAAATACCCTATGTATTTTCAGCGATTTTTCTTAGTTTTCGAGTTATAATTTTTTTTGTGTATTTTTAATGATTGCTGCCAGCGAGGTTTCAAAAATTCATATCTTTTTTTGTAGTAGGTATTTTGCAGTCTTTTTTGTGACATGATTTGTCTTGAATGCGCAGGAACCGTACATTTTTCAGAAAAAAGGATCCTATGTCCTTTCCCTGGATTTAAAGTATTTCTATACCGAATTTCAGCGAAAATTCGTATGACGGAGAGGGAATAGGCCGCCTGCGTAGCGAAAATTTATGCCTGACTATGCTGTTTCGTTTTCACTTCTGCCGCTACTCCCAGAGTGCAACAATAAATGCGAAAGTGTGTCTATCTGTCTATCTATTACCTCTTTACGCTTAAGCCGCTGAACCGATTTAAATGAAATTTGGTCTAAATATACTTTAATTCAAGGAAAAAGACATAGGATACTTTTATTCCGAAAAAATGAAAGGCTCCTGCGCGATAAACGAATCGAAGTGCAGTGATATTGCGGGCATCAATAATAATTAGTTCCTTATCTATACTAATATTATAAAGTGGAAGAGTTTGTTTGTTTGTTTGTTTGTTTGTTTGAACGCGCTAATCTCAGGAACTACTGGTCCGATTTAAAAAATTCTTTCAGTGTTAGTCCATTTATCGAGGAAGGCTATAGGCTATATTTTATCACGCTAAGACTAATAGGAGCGAAGGAATAGAGAAAAATGTGGAAAAAACGGGGGGAAATTATTTGAAAGGGCTTATTTGAAAGCGCTAATCTCAGGAACTACTGGTCCGATTTTAAAAATTCTTTCAGTGTTAGATAGCCCATTTATCGAGGAAGGCTATAAGCTATTTTATTACGCTAAGACTAATAGGAGCGAAGAAATAGAAGAAAATGTGGAAAAAACGGGGGAAATTATTTGAAATGGCTTATCTCACGAACTACTAGAGCAATTATTTGGGTCAGATAAGAAGTAGACCACGTGAAGGATCATAGGCTATTTTGGTAGATTGATTTGTCTGTGAAATATCTAATTTACGCGGGCGAAGCCGCGCGGAAATTCTAGTATTTTAATAATAGTTGATACTGTTATCGTCGAGACAGAAAACCACATACGTATCATTTATTTCCCCACTGAACCCTAAACTAATAAAGTGCACCATATGTTACTGATACTGATGTGTTAATGCGGAATTGCCTAAACAATATATTTCTTTTGTGTGTTATATTGATCTTTAGTCCATTTCTTATATACTTTGATTAAATTTATTATTCTTGTACACATAAAGAAAATCTAACCCTAATTAAGTAACGCAAACATTAGGGCATTATACGCAAAGGTCGCTGATAGATTTTGCTTAAAATTTCGTATGGAGATACTTTGCCCCGCGAGAAAGGATATAGGGTCTTGCGGACCTCATCTAGTTTGTTGTAATAGCTTTATTTATTTATTTAAAACCTTTATGCACATAAAAGTACAAAGGCGGACAAAGGACAAGGTATAATAATTATGAGAAGTGCTCCATCACGAATTTATAAGCTCCGTTTACTCAATTTTTAACAGCGAAATAATGTTCTCTTGGGTGATGCGCACGTACTCAGGCACTATAAAAGAAGTCACATATAGCCGGCCTATTTTATGAATGTAGCCCATTCGCCTGAATCTGTGAGGAAATAGGCAATATTTTTTCAATTTTTTGATACTAACAGTTTTGTTCACACAAAAATTCAATTCAAGCTCAATGATAGAAAAATATGACCAAACTATTCAATTTTATGCTTCGAATTCTAAAACAGGTAAGTGGCACTCGAATTTTCCAGAAAAACAGTTTTTACCATACCATCACCAGTTTATTTTGACCCCTGTTTGACGCAATGTTCTTTCGACGTTGTGATAAGTGAGGGGTCAATGTATATTGGTCCCATGATCTTTCCATTTCAAGAGGTAAGTGTACCTTAGAGAGATATATCGTCCTTAGAAAAGTCGATTGATTAAGATGGCTTCAGGTTATATTATTGCAAGGCTAGGTTTGACCTAATAACTAACTGCCACACTCTCAGACAATTAACGATTATTTAACTTAAATTTAATTGAAGTTTTAGAGAAAATGTATGTATTGATCTTTGTTAAGAGCCTGCTGTCAAAAATATCAAATCACGCTAGCCCCGCCAACACACCCTGCTATCCTCAAATCGTGATATAATGATTCCATGAATCGTCCCCCGAGCATTGTGATTTGCGCTGCAGCTAATAGTGAACAATATCGCGTAACAACGGTTCCTGCATTATAGCACGAAAGTAAAGGTCGTAAGTCTCAAAACTGTTTTTGATGATTACTTAAAAATTAAATACAATGATAATATTTCCTTTAACCATTATTTTATAAAGTGTGTGATTGTAGTAGTGCAAGTTATTTAATGATAGTAACTCAATAAGTGTAACAGATATTTGTTGAAAAGCCCAGAAAGATTCATAATTGAAAACAGAAAAATATAACTATCGAGTCAAAATAAGTGAATCATGTTTTCCGTTAGGCAAATATCAGATAAATATACAATGATTAAATAAATCTCAATTTCATTTAAGTCAATCGTCTTCCGGGATCGTAATACTTATTAGAAAACACAGCAAAATTTGGCAGCCCGCTCTTAAAATACGTGTGGCACTCGGGGACTTGCATAGCATTTTTATCAAATTATGCAATTATAATTCGCAAACGTCTAGTCGCACGCACACAAACACCGTGCCGAAGTCTGGCAACGCCGTACCGCTATCCCGGTCAGTTGTTAGGTTTCTTTCGTTACGGAATTTCTTGATTCGGTCGTCGCGCTCAAAGCCCGCGATAAAAGCTATGCAATAGCCTAAAAAGTAAACTAAAAACGCAAAACATCAAAAAAAGTTTTTACTTCAATTATTATGAATATAATAATATTATGACCTCAGAGTCAATATTATCAATAAACCCTAGTTCTAGTTAAGGGCCTTCCCCTACGGAGATTCCGTAGTTTACCGTATTTAGAGCCTTATAAACTCATAATTTGAAAGCTACAAAGTTATAATAAAAATACAGCAATAATCTTCAGTATATCAACATTCCTTTCACCGTTTTAAATTTTCTATTTTTGTTTATTATACTCATGATATTAGCTTCCAAAGTAATACCAATTTATTAAAATTGAAGCATACTTTCAGCATCTCCCTAGTATTTACAAATTACGTTTATTTGAAACACACGACAATAGATAGACAATTTTATTAACTACATATTCCCTGTTTTAATTTTTTTTTAGATCAATTTTGAACTAAGATAAGTAAAAAAATAGGATTTTTGTGCGATCTCGGCAACGCGTCAAATGTATGGTCAAGGTCGTTTGCTCGGGGGATGGCCTTAATATATATCTGCATATTTGATATGCAAACACCAACAATACCAGTATGCATATTTATAACTTATGCATATTACAAGCTAACCTATTCTACGTGGTCATAGGACCATATTTGCATTTGAATACCGCGAAAAAGTTGTGAATTTGAAGCTATTGTGTGAAATCTAAATGTGAACAAAGCTTAGTTTGGTCAGCTATAATACTACTAAGTTAAGAAGAGGAGGGAAGTGGTAAAGACAACACAGGATGATCACCTGATTGTCTGACAAGATGTTCCATACGTCGGATGGGCATGTAGAAAGAACTGCGCCTCTTGCTAGTCGTGTCGGTTATATATATAAAGAAATAAAGAAAAAAAAAAAGCGTGCATGTGCACTGCGCACACACTTGGGCACTATGGAATAATCCCTGCGTAGTTTTCGCAAAAAAAATCCTATGTCCCTTCTCGTCTCTCAAATTATCTCCATAACAAACAGTAAAATCGGTTCAGCAGTTCATTCAGCCGAAGAGGTAACTGACAGACACTTTCGTAGTTACAATTAAGTAAGGGTTCTCTTTTCAGATTGAAAACGAAACTAAACAATTACAAAAGATAATATAAACATTAGTTTTACAACAAAACAATTACAGATTCTTGAGGATCCCTAATAAGTTAATGCGGTTTATAATAATTGGTTCCCCCCCACCCCCTCCCCACTACGCACGTGTAGTTGCTATTCCGTGGTAATAGATATTAGTATCTATTGCTTAACCAAATTCTAGACTGAGTAATATTATTCCCAGTTCTATGTTTTTTTGACAGGAGTTCTATTTGTTAGAAAACACGACACCGATTGCGTTGAAATGGTGTCCTTAACGGTAATCGTACATTTTCCCGCGATTTAAGGTATTGTATGTTTTTTCTTGTGGTCTACTCTACGAATAATAATAATCGGCCTAGTGCGAGTCGGACTCGCGCACGAAGGGTTCAAAAGTGTTACCATGTTAAAGATTTACTATTTTAAGAGGTTTTTTTTTTCATTAAGATTGTTTCTCTAAAGAGTCATAGATAAATAAAACTAAAGGTAAGCAAAACTAAAGGTAAGTGATATTCTTTCATGTAATAGTTCCGTAACATCCCGGCATTTTCCGCCTCCCTTCGTTATAGTTTACTATCCCATGTACGGATTTGGTGATCCTGTACGGTAAAGTTTACGTTAAAGAATTGATTTGTAGATTTATGGATGGATAGGTGGATGGTAGGATGGACGGTACCTTTATGCAAAAACTAATACATTTTTTTGGGTAAGTAAGGTTAATGAGGTTTGATTATTTTTTTGACAATCGGTGACCGACTTCTTAGCTCCTGAGGAAAAAATATATAGGGTGTTATAAGTTTGACTTGTCTGTCTGTGTGTGTTTGTGTGTCTGTTAATGACATCGTAACATCTAAACGGCTGGATCGATTTTGATCTAGTATTATGTTTTAAAGCTGACATTATCGAGAAAACTTAGAGATAGCGATTCTTCATCAGTCTTAATACTGAAAAATTTAGGTTCATCTATTTCGTGAAAGGCAGTTTAAGCACTTGAGATGTGATCGGCCAAGTGCGAGTCCGAGTCGCACTTGGCAGTAAAGTAACTGCGCTTAACACTTAAAACAGGGACAAGATTTACGCGCGTGACGTGATTTTGTTTTATTTTGCCACTTAAAATTACTCCCAATTAAGACAGTAAAGTATGATGATAGTTTTATGTATTTCAATATTTATATTGTGAGGTAGATATCATTAAATTTTCATTCCCTTTTAAAATATGCCAATTACTTGTTAAAATTCGAACACTCGTGCGTATTGACCACAGACTCAATTTATAAAAACCATCAAGGCCGTTTAAGCATTTAAAATTCGAACGTGGTTGAATTTCGAATGTTTTTTTTAAGCAGAGGTAAACGAAAAAGGTTATTTTTGCCGATTTTTACAGCTAGAAAACGTTAAACGCGATGTTTTCTCAGTGCCAATCGACGACAGAAAGTTTGTCTGTTTTGATAAAATTTGGCATAGAGATACAAGTGCGAGTCAAACTTGCCAGTAAAGTAACTTTTGAAAAGATCTTTAAATTTTTTGGAGATTTTGAAAAAAAATATCTTTTGAGATATTCTCTGGTACCTGTAGACTTACAATTGACTGTCATCAAAAAAAGATTGATTGACGGATTATATATCATGGTCTTACAGAAAACCGGAAAATAATGTGTTATGTGCCTTAAACCTTAATCCTCTTTCTAATAAAAAGATAAAATATAATATGTATAATTGTATACTTTACTTAATGTTTTGAGTAGTTTGTCATTTCGTCCAACGAAATCTCGTCCCAATAGGACGAGTGGCCAGATAATAATTTTGTCCAGACAAGGACAAAATTAAACCATTTCTCTTGATTATACACTAAGTGATAACATTTCATGATGTGTATTCTGTATACTGTAAAAGTAGCAGTGCTGAAAGAGTTCCTTTTTTTCAATTATTGTATCCAGAGCTTTATGTTGGGGCATTTTTCATACGTAAACTCTTTCATCCATACTTAGTCTGGCCATAAATACTGTTACAATCAAATATTACATTTGGAATTGTAATCTATCATTTTTATATGATTGTTAATTGTGTTTTCTCATTTTGGTGCCAAGGCAATGTACAATATTTTGCGATATTGAAATGGAGTGGGATGGTAAAGAGAACAGAATCGATGTGATTGCATTACACAAAGTATGGAGCCGAATGCCATTTTTAAAACTCTCCATTCGCTTAGTATCAGTAAAATGTTTGTGTACCGGGCCATTAATAGGTTACAATGAGACTTCCTCTGTTTGTAACAGAAAAAGATCTGGCCGTCCACGTAGTGTTCGTGAGAAAAAGGTGGTCGAAGCAGTAAGGGAAAGAACTTGAAGAAATCCGGTTCGAAAGCAAAAGATTTTGTCTCGTGAGATGAAGATAGCACCTAGAACCATGTCGCGTATTTTAAAAGATGACTTAGGACTTGGAGCCTATAAGATGCATACTTGTCATTTCTTAACTGATAATTTAAAAAAGAATAGGGTGGTAAAATCGAAACCACTACTGAAGCGGTACGCGAAGGGAGATCACAGAAAAATCTTGTTTACGGATGAGAAATTTTTTACAATTGAGCATCATTTAAAAAAACAAAATGACCTTACTTATGCTCGAAGCTCTAAGGAAGCTTCCCGATTGGTCAACAGAGTACAACGTGGACATTATCCGACGTCAGTGATGGTTTGGTGGGGTAGTAGCTATGAATCAGTGACTGAGCCATACTTTTGTGAAAAATGTATCAACACATCGGCACAAATGTATCAAAATACCATTCTTGAGAAGGTAGTGAAGCCCTTTAACAACACCATGTTAAAAAACCAAGAATGGTCCTTCCAACAAGACTCGGCACTGGGTCATAAAGCACGGTCTACGCAGTCTTGGTTGGAAACGAACGTTTCGGACTTCATCAGAGCTGAAGACTGGCCATCGTCTAGTCCCGGTCTTAGTTCGCTGGATTATGATTTATGGTCAGTTTTAGAGAGTATGGCTTGCTCTAAACGTCATGATAATTTGGAGTCCCTAAAACGATCCATACGACTGGCAGTGAATAATTTTTCCATGGAAAGAGTGCGTATTTCTATTGATAAGTGGCCTCAACGTGTGAGGACTTTTTTTTTATGAAATAAGGGGGCAAACGAGCAAACGGGTCACCTGATGGAAAGCAACTTCCGTCGCCCATGGACACTCGCAGCATCAGAAGAGCTGCAGGTGCGTTGTCGGGCTTTTAAGAGGGAATAGGGTAATAGGAGAGGGTAGGGATGGGAAGAAAAGGGAATAGGGGAGGGAAAGGAAGGGAATAGGGTAGGGGATTGGGCCTCCGGTAAACTCACTCACTCGGCGAAACACAGCGCAAGCGCTGTTTCACGCCGGTTTTCTGTGAGAACGTGGTATTTCTCCGGTCGAGCCGGCCCATTCGTGCCGAAGCATGTCTCTCCGACGTATAAACTGGACACGTATAAAGGACTGTATTGCAGCCAATGGAGGCCAATTTGAATAAGCTTTTTGCATTTTAATTTGTTTTATATTTATGCATTAAACTAACACACTGTAAAAGTAATACAATTTATTTGCAATAGAAAAAAAATGTTTTTCTTTGTTTCAATATTTATGGCAAGACTAGGTATATATCTAGCAAATCGCGAAAATACGATTGGCCCATTTCATAAAAGGAACACGTGGTTAAGCGTTTTATTTTTTAATTAGACGAAGCATTCGGGTCAAAGCAATTAAGTTCTTTTATTTTGGCTGGCAGTGCCAAAATTTGAAAAAAGTTGAATTGCCGCCAAGCACGTTAGATTAACTGATGTTAAAAGTTGGCAACTGGCACCTTGCCAGTTCGTTTAGGACCTGATTTACTGGCGGTGCCAGACATGTCTGAGATGTCATAACTTATATCCTGCGACATCGTTTTTACATTCCAAGAAAGTATGAGGGTTTACACTTTACACGGAGACAAGACACAAAAAAAACGGGCAAATTGAACTGTATTTACTGGACAAGAAGATAAATTGTTCTTTGCAAGATTTCGAGGTTGGCACGTTGGGTCAGTCATACTGCAACGAGACGTTGCGATACGGTGCATTTTAAATGAGCCTTTCAAAAATGAACTTTATTTACTACACAAGAAGATACATAATATTGAACTGACAGACCTGTCGCCTACGTTAAAAACATCGCCACGCCACATTGTGATGTTAAATGACCCTAAGAGTAAGTTAGTCCTAAGCTCAAATTAAATCTATCATTTGTTCTGAAATTCATTGCATCATTTTTGTTTTACAGAAAAATAACTAAACGTCAAATCTTCTATATTATGGCGACAAAACAACGGGAATTGGCGGTAAACGTCATAAGGGGGCGAATTCGTTTTTATTAGGCGACCGCAAGTTGCCGTGGCTACATCATTTATTATTGAGACAACTGTATATAGGTGGCTCTAAAAATCATACTAATATTATAAATACCAAGGTGTGTATGGGTGAATTTCAACATGTCGATATTTTTTTTCATTTCGGTGAACTTTTTTGTTTCTATGTTTTTTTGAGTTTTTACGGAAGTTTCCTCTCAATTTTGATGTTATATGACTACAAAAATAATGACATAAAATTTAAATAGTAAACAAACGTGGCACACACATTTCTATTTTTGCTGTCACCGAGATGAAAAAGTCAGTCACCGAGATGAAAAAAAAATTCACCGAAATGTAAATTCACCGAAATAGTATACAGCATGATTGCAAAACTAGCATCCCGGTTTAAACAAAATTAAACAATCAGTAATTTTTTAAATTCGTGTCAAAATATAATTAACTAGCTGACCCCCAGAACTTCGTTTCGCTATTCTAAGAAAGTCGATCCATGCGTAGACCGAAAATGCAAAGCAGTCAGTCATTCGACAGTTCTCTCACCGGTGTTCTGTCGTGTCGATCAGCCGTTCCACCGGATGGGAGAGTGATGGAATAGAGAGAACACACAATACACATTTGGATACCTTTCTAGCGTATTTGGAAGATCTCAATGAGATCGGTAGTCGGTAGTCGTTCGACTTGGAAAATATTATCATGACACACTCACTGTAGCCGTCGCCGCGCTGGTACGTCGGCGCGTTTATAAGTTTTAATCAAACTGCTCTAAATTCTAAGCAGTCCATTGAAATGTTACAATTTAAGGACCGAATATTGCATTTTTTAGAGGACACAATTTTATTTTTGGGACATAATAATATAGGGGTGGTGGTGGGCTGCCATCTTGGAAAAAAAGGGTGACAATTTTTTTTTTAGTCAAAAGTCATACAAATATATTATTTGTAGGCAAAATAATTTTCAACAAATTATGATTTTACAACATTTTTGTAAGACGTATTGTTTCCAAGATATCGCGAAAATAGTGTTGTCACCTCTTTTGGTTGACCACCACAAACTTGAGGTTTGGCCTCTATTGACCACTCCTTCGTGTTCCGAAAATAAAATTGCGTCCTCTCATCATTAATGCAAAGCTCATGTAACATTTTAATTGACTAAAAATATTTGTTCGATTGTTATAATACTGAAAGGACAATTATTTTTTACATTATATTGCCAATGAATACTTGACGTTTATTTAGGTAACGATTAATAATAAATAAGCAAAAAAAGCCTCACAGTTAGAAGTTGATTTAGAAATTAAATTTTTAACGAAAGAAACTGTTAAAGTTTGTTCACCATAAAAGATTGACATAATATATTATGCTATCGCTGACTTTTTTGTAGATAATGATAAATGCTATAAATATTATGTAGAACATTATTTTATATACTTTTTGCAACGCAAGCGAAATAATCTAATTTTATGGCAATTTTTTTCCACTTTGGGTTAGACTTTTGCAATCTTCGGAAGGATCTCTAACATTTTTCAGAATAAAACATCGGCCTATAATTTGGTACTAATAATATATATTCTGTGCTATAATATCCATCACAAAGGAAGTAGCTATCCGTTTTAGTATTCAGCTATTGCACAGCTCTTATCGCGGTTTTAGGCAATTCCTAAAGCCAACTATTTTTTACCCCCGACAAAAAAAGAGGGGTGTTATAAGTTTGACGTGTCTGTCTGTCTGTCTGTCTGTCTGTGTGTCTGTCTGTGACATCGTAGCATCCAAACGGATGGACCGATTTTGATCTAGTTTCTTTTGTTTGAAATCTGACATGATCGAGAGTGTTCTTAGCTATAGTTCATCATCATCAGCCTGCTCAGTGCTGGAAAATCGTGGTTCATCTAGTTCGTGAAGGGCCGATTAACAACTTGTAGTCGTTTGGTGGGCTTTATATTTTGTATTCTAGATCAGATCACGTGTCATGTGAACTTTATCCAACCCAAAAAAGTGAAAGTCTCTAAAGACGTCACTTCATAATGGACTAGAAATTAGAATATAATAACAAAAACAATAAAAGTAAAATCTAAAACACCCTGCATAACACGAATCTTTTTCACAATTACATATTTCTATCCGAGCCGGGAGATTTCTCAGGAGACACAGGGTGTTACATTTCTAATGCCGTTTTTGTGTTCGATGAGCGCTCGAGAGGTTATGATAGTTTTTGTGCACGAGAAAAATAAAGTTTTATACACAATGTGATTTTTAGGGTTCCGTACCTAAAAGGGTAAAACTCTATTACTAAGACTTCGTTGTCTGTCCGTCTGTCTGTCTGTCTGTCTGTCTGTCTGTCTCCAGGCTGTATCTCAATAACCGCTATAGCTAGACTTCTGAAATTTTCACAGATTGTGTATATCTATTGCCACTATAACAACAAATATACTAAAAACAAAATAAAGTTAATATTTAAGAGGGGCTCCCATACAAGAAACGTGATTTTTTTGGCCTTTTTTGCTCGTAATCAATAATGACAACAGCTAGGCACTTGAAACTTTTAGAAAATCCTTAATTATATTAGTACATTAATAATTATTAATAAAATTAAAATAAGATAAATATTTTTCTCATACAAAAACCACAATTTTTTGCCTATTTTTGCTCTATAACGGTACGGAACCTTTCGTGCGCGAGTTTGACTCGCACTTGGCCGATTTTTGTAAAATAATATTATGTTATGATTTAAGTTAGGTATTTTATTGGTAAATATTCACAGTTATATTTTTACTAGGCGTTCCGCGCGGCTTAGCCCGCGTAAATAAGATAGTAGTTCGTGAGATAAGCTTAGCGTGATAAAATATAGCCTATAGCCTTTCTCGATAAATGGGCTATTTAACACTGAAATAATTTTTCAAGTTAGTACCTTAGTTACATTTAGACCTAAAAATGGAGAACCATTTTTTTTTCTTATTAAAAGTGAACACACGTGACCTGATCTAAAAAAATTCGGCGTAGATGAGGAAGTAACATGAACTCTTTCAACCACGCTTTCTGCTGTTTACTTCCTTAATTCTACCAGCACTCCCATAGTGCCACGGCTGCTACCTGTTGTTTTTTATAGACATCGTAATCGCCGTTACACACCATCAGTTGATTTGCATTTCCTTTCACTGGTCCCATATTAATTATTTAATTATACCAATCCTATGTGGGCACTTAACATTATTAATTAAAGAAGTGAAAAATACGGGCACTTAGAATAATTACTTTCGATAACGGTCGAAGGACCAAGTTTGTTTACGTACGTGGCAGAGCACATAGAAATTCGTGCATTGACCTGTCATTATTTGGAATAAAACAGCCTTTTCTTATTCTATCTATTAAGTCGTTTTGGACGAGCTAAGTTTAAAGTACACTAAAATAACATACTTATAATATATTGAAAGACAATTCCATTTACGTTTAAATGTACATATTTCGTAAGCTAGAATTGTAATTTTTTTAAGAATATATTATGTTGTCGGGACACAAAGTACTTCCATGCTATATTATGTTAAAATCACTTCAGCGGTTACGACTAGTTTTGAAATATATAACTGTACACAGAGATTCGCATTTATAATATAGATAAAATGAGATTAGAAATCCGTAATGTAGTCAAACTCACATACATAGTATTGCTATATGTATAAAACTCGGTCTGAACATATAAATATGTTATGGCCCCTGCGACATTCATACGTTACAATTTGCTGAGTAAAATTCAAATGGAGGGGCACCCGGGTGGGCAGTTCACTGGTTGACTAGTTCTGGAGGGGATTGGGACGAGTTGCACGCTGTAGCGATTACTTTATTTATTCTTGGAGCCATATTAGACAGTATACATATATGAAAATATATTACGTCCTAAAATCGTATTATAAATTTTGGGACGAGTTGTAGGCTGTAGCGAATAAAAATATTTTTTTGGGGCAATGTTACTCCGTTCAATTGAGAAAAATATTAAATTTAAATGAAGAGGCAGAGGGTCTTGGGAAGAGTTGAACGTTGTAGCGATTACTGAATATTAATTCTTGGGGCAATTTTTGTCGGTTCATTCGAAAGAATACTATGAAAATCAAATGGAGCTTGGGACGAGTTAATGCCTGTAACATTTACTGTGTTTATTCTTGGGGCAATACTAGTCGGTTCATTTGAAAAATATTAAATTCAAACCAACACGTCCGTGTTCATTATTGTGCCAATTTTAGTTGGTCTATTTAAAAAAAAATTCGACGAGTAATAATATTTTTTCAAATAATTTTGTTGTATATATATAAACAAAAAGTGGTCCCAATGAAAATTGTCATTACTATGTTAAAATGAATTGTCCATTTCCGTTACAACGACAGAATATTTATATTATTATTTATTATTTTCTTCTCAATTTCCGTTTTTCGAAGCGGGATAAAAACGCTACCTCCTTTAACTTAAAAGCTAATTTTCATAGAAGCGCTCTGCTCTCGTAAACGTATGCTATACAAAGGTTCAATAGCTAAAGTCAACCTCATGCCCGCTACACACGTACGAATAGCACAAACATTCAACAACGAACAGCCAACATCGAACATTCGATATTATGCAACACCAAACATGTAACATCCAACTTTGAATATCCAATTTCCAACATCGAACAACGAACAACAAACAACGAACATCAAACTGTTGTTTGTTACAAACAACCAATATCCAACATGGAACAAGAAACATCCAACATCCACCAACGAACAACCAATTATGAACTTCTAGTATCCAATAATATACAAACAACATCGAACAACGAACATCCAACATCCGACATCCAACATCCAATGTCCAACCAATAGTCAACATCCATTAACGAACATCAAACATACAACAACGAACATCAAATCGTAAAAATTAAAAAAACCGATTCCAGACGGCGCAATAATAGATGAACAAACTTTCTATACAAATATTTCTTATGGATACGTATAAACCTTCTAAGTTCTATTATTGCCTGATTTGCATCTAAAGTCAGGGACCAGAAACCTCAAACCCGTTTTAAGATTGCACCTGCTTCTAAGAGCCAATGGGCATGCTTACTTCATTATAGACCAGGGATCACCAATTAGTTTTGCTCGGGGTCCATTTTAAGGAATGAAAGGACCTTCGCGGTCCACACATTTTATAAAAAAATATTTTTTAAACAAAGGTAAATACGGAAATCACAAAGGTATTTATTTACATATCAATGAGAAAACCGACAATTTTTGTTGCTTATTATCTGTCTGAAGTTTCAAGTGAAATTGGTGCAAGCTATAACATTAAACGAAGTTTATATTCGAAAACGTTTGGTCGGTTGTCCGCACACAGTGGGTCGGCGGTCCGGATGCGGACCGCGGTCCGCCATTTGGTGACCCCTGTTATAGACTTATTAGATAACGCCCGCAATGCCGTTGCGCCAAAATTCGTTTAACGCGTAGAAACCGTACATTTTTCCGAGATAAAAAGTATCCTATGTCCATGCCTAGGCCTCAAAGTATCTCCATACCAAATATCAGCAAAATCGGTTCAGTGGTTTGGACGTGAAGCGGTAACACGACAGAGAGACATTTATAATATTAGTATGGAAAACTATCTTAAACTAGCTGTTGCTCGCGTCTTCGTGCGCCTCAATACATAAGATGATTTTCCATTTTTTCAACGTTTTCCTCTGATTCTTCGCTCCTATTGGTCGCAGCGTGATGTTATATAGCCTAGGACCTTCCTCGATAAATGGACTATCCGACACAAAAATATTTTTCAATTCGAACCAGTACTTTCTGAGATTAGCGCGTTCAAACAAACAAACAAACAAACTCTTCAGTTTTATAATATAAAAAACTATAATATAGATTCCTGAGATTAGCGCGATCAAACAAACTCTTCAACTGTAAAATATAAGTACTTATAGATTTCTCGACCGCGTGATAAGGACTTGACATTTAAATTGGTAGCACGATACTACGTTTTGTAATCATATTTAAATTTTCAAAAATAATATAAACTGAACTCGTAAAAGTTAAATATAGAGTTACTAGATGATGCCCGCAACCTCGTTGCGCCAAAATTTGTTTATCGCGCGGGAACCGTACATTTTTCCGGGATAAAAAGTATCCTATGTCCTTGCCCGGGACTCAAAGTATCCCCATACCAAATTTCAGCAAAATCGGTTCAGCGGTTTAGGCGTGAAGAGGTAACAGACAGACAGACAGACGGACAGACAGACAGACACACTTTCGCATTTATAATATTAGTATGGAAGTATGGATATGGATTGATTAAACCATTGAACTTTATAAACAAAATGTTGTTTATTATACGTAATAACTGGTTATAAGCTCGGTTAAATGTCCACAGTTAACTTTAACTTTTGTTTCACCGACTAATTAAATTAGTATAATCGACGTGCTAAGCGATTTAAAGAAGCTTACTCATTGTATATTTAAATTAATATAAAGATGGATTATTATTAAAAAAAAATAACGTAATTTGAAGCATTAGTACAATATATAAAGTAATATTAAAAATATATTATTTATTACCAAAATATACTAAAAACTGTTTGTCTGAACATCATGTCTTTGCTTTAAAAAATTACCACCTAAAATGTAAATTTGCAACATCTTTAATCTTTTATGTTATAAAAATCTCCTAACTTATTATTATATAGTGTGTCCGATAAAATATAATAATTCAGGCCAATTTCTTACACCATAATGTGTGCAACTAAATTTATAATTTTAGAAATGTTTGGTTTACTTAGTTTTTCCGTTGGTCGAGAATAAACTGACAGGAGTGCAAGACTGAGAAATGTTTTTTGAAATTTCAATTTTCCACTGGATCAGTTTCCAAGTTTTTTCGAATTAAAAATTACATTTATAATAGCGGACACATAAAATTATTAGTAACACGAAATGTCGCATGGAAATTCTTGCCTCTCAGACAATGTACAGACTCCCTAACATAAGTGGCGGGCTCATTATACATTAAATTAAGAAATTTAAAAAAACCCCCGCCAAACAACTTTAAAAAGTAATGAAATAATATTAACTTTAAGTTTAAATAATTCCTAAGTGTAAAGTAATATTTTAGTCCATAATTGTTGTCACGGTGTGTCGGGGGACCGCCAAGTTAACTACGACAACAGCGACTTTTGCATTTTGTATCGCTGATTGTCTCCATTCAGTTCGCTGTGAACTGACCTTTAAACTATAATGTTATGTAAAATCAAACATCTACATTAGCGGTCCCCCGACACACCTTGACAACAATTATGGACTAAAATATTACTTTACACTTAGGAATTATTTAAACTTAAAGTCAGTTAATACTATTTCATTACTTTTTAAAGTTGTTTGGCGGGGGTTTTTTTAAATTTCTTAATTTAATTTAATTTTATTTATTTTTTTAACTTGTGTTGGTTATAGTGCATAATTGTTCCTATCAACAGGATCATATCCCAATGAATAAGTTCTATAAATATCCCCTTGGATGAGGCCGTCAATATGAGCCCAAACATGAAACCTCCACCCTGGGTTCATACGGAGCTCGGCTCCTATACAATCCAGGTGATGCTGCAACAGCAGCATGCAAATATTTACTGCTTATCTACGTCTTATTGGTTGTCGCAATTAAAATGAGCCCAAACACGAAACCTCTGCTCTAAGTTGGTGAGGAGTTGGGTATCCTATTGATTACCAGGTGATGCTGCAGCACCAGGGTGAACTTTCCATTAATATGTTATATTCATAAGTGTCACGAACCAGAATGCAAAATATAAAACCCATCAAACGACTGCAAGTTGCTAATCGGCCTATCACGAACCAGATAAACCGTGATATTTCAGCAATGAGCAGGCTGATGATGATGAACTATAGCTAAGAACACTCCCGATCATGTCAGCTTTCAAACAAAAGAAACTAGATCAAAATCGGTCCACCCGTTTGGATTATACGATGCCACAGACAGACAGATAGACAGACAGACAGACAGACAGACAGACAGACAGACAGACAGACAGACCGACAGACAGACACGTCAAACTTATAACACCCCTCTTTTTCGTCGGGGGTTAAAAATTAAGCAAGAGCGACGCGAGATAAACAGAAAAGTGGCGTCTGTCCGTACGTTTGAACCTAGGAGATATGTACTGTCAGCAAAATAATATAAGATAAACTTAATTATTATACAATTATTGGAACGAAGTTCATTATCGCGCATTGCGAAAGGAGGCTAGACGGAAAAAACTACACTTTTTTATAAGTACCTGCATAGTAGGGGCAGAGGGCGTTGATAGTATTCCTGTGAGTTAACTAGATGGCGTTTTTGAGAATAAACAGCGACATCTACCGGACGTTAAAATAAATTTTATTACAATTCCACAAAAGTGTCGTTGTTAGTATTCCTGGACGTCAACGAGATGGCGTTTATTGAAGTTCCTTATTTTATAACTTCGTTCCATCCGGGTGTCCCTTGACACCTCTGCAGTTTTTATAATTTATAATCAGCATTTTTGGAGTGAAAAGTTTTTAGAGGCATTGTGCACTCTTTTGGGATGAACAAAAAAATTGGCATCAGGAGTCAGGAGTCAAGACGCGTGACCCGATCTAAAATTCGTAAGATGAAAGGAGAGTGGACTGCCAGCGTGGTGTGGAAGAGGACGTAGTGTCCCTCTTTCTTTCTACCAGACGACAAAAATGTATGCCTTGCCCTGCTATTTCTCGGAATGTAACTTGTTGATTATTTCAAAGAGTTTACATTATTCAACATAGTAATTGTTGACTGGTTGTGTTGTCAGTCAATCAAATAAATAAACTAATATTATAAATGCAAAAGTGTGTCTGTCTGTCTGTTACCTCTTCATACTTAAACCGCTGAACCGATTTTGCTGCAATTTGGTATGGAGATACTTTGAGTCCCGGGAAAGCACATAGGATACATCTTATCCCGGAAAAATGTAAGGTTCCCGCGCGATAAACGAATTTTGGTGCAACGGAGTCGCGAACATCGACTAGTTGTTTAATAAACAAATCAAAGTTATTTTTTGTTGCCAACAGTACGTTTACACTTTTAATTTGGTAATAATTATCAAAGATTATGACCGCTATTCCACACATAAAGTGATTAAAATACTGCTTGGATTGCTCTAACTAATTGAAAGTGTAGTTTATGTTTGACTAGCTGTGCCCCGCGGTGTTACCCGCGGTTTAAGTGATATATAATAAAAAACTATGAAAAGTACCAATAATAGGGTCAAAACGGGACGATACATGGTTCTATAATGGTTTGTAGTAGTGACGATGATTATAATGATGAATGTAATTTGCATAGTAGCATATGTTTTCCGTTCTTAATACAACGTCGAAACTCCCAAACTTGTATCTATAAAGAGTCAGGAGTTCTCTCAGCACCTTCCGAACCATGGTATACCTTGGTGCAAAATATTACTTATTGGTAGCATATGCTTAGAATACTGCTCACGAAACGGAAGTCATCACATGTTTCCATATAAATTTTGAGGAGTTCCACTTTTATGAATATGGTACCAAATTGGGATGATAACCTATACACCAAAAGAAAAAAATTTGAAAATCGGTTCACAAACGGCGGAGTAATCGTTGAACATAAAAAGAAGAACATAATTCACCTCCTCCATTTTGAAAGTTGGTTAAAATTGTATCCTATGTGTTATTCTGATGTATAACCAATATTATTATAAAGTTTCATTAAAATCCGTTCAGTAGTTTTTGCGTGAAAGAGTAACAAACATCCATACATCCATACATTCATCCAAACTTTCGCCTTTATAATATTAGTAGGATAAAAAAATATAATAATTAGATTTTTATGTCTGTAACACTATAATAGTTTATGTAGATTCGTCTGTAGCTATAACTATAATTTTTAGGGTTCCGTACCCAAAGGGTAAAAACGGGACCCTATTACTAAGACCTCGTTGTCTGTTCGTCTGTCCGTCTGTCTGTATGTCTCCAGGCTGTATCTCAAGAACCGCTATAGCTAGACTTTTCAAATTTTCACAGATTGTGTATATCTGTTGCCACTATAACAACAAATACGAAAAATAAAATAATATTAGTATTAAAGGGTGGCTCCCATACAAAAAACGTGATTTTTTTGGCCTTTTCTGCTCGATATCAATAATAGCAATAGGTAGGCACTTGAAATTTTCACAAAAGCCTTATTTAAATGTGTACTTCAATAATTAATAATAATATTAAAATAAAATAAAAAAAATTAAGGGCTCCAATACAAAAAACACAATTTTGGCCTATTTTTTCTCTATAACGGTACGGAACCCTACGTTCGCGAGTCAGACTCGCACTTGTTTAATTTCGTAATCATAATATTATTACAATTTGAGAAGCTCTGGTCTAATGTTTGAGTATGGATTTTCGTCCAAAAAGATCTAAAATAATAAATAGCTTTTGTAAAAATAAGAAGTTTTTGGAAAAAAAAAATACTGCCCTGCTGTTTTAATTTCTGGTGGCACTCCCAGAGTGTGTTAGTATTGTTTCTAAAAAGTAAAAACCTGCTTAAAAATTTATTTTATCTTACTTATTACAAAACTGTATGAAAACTTATTAATCTTAACCCTTATAATATACAGGGTGCAATTAAACCTTCCTGCCAAATTTTTTCCAGGGCTTAGGTATCATTAGGAGTCCATTTAACCAAAAAAAATTGGGTGTAATTTTTTTTCAATGAAATATTTTATCCCATTTAAAATCGTTGCAGAACGTTCACTCGCGGCGCGGGGGAATGAGAGGGGGTGACGCGCACAGTGGATCGAAAATCGAGTTTCATAGACATAGAAACTTGAATTTCCAGATGTCATTTTTTTGGGCTGAAATATGTTCTCCTAGTTATTATTACATAGTAAAATGCTAAGAGACTCAGTTACGTGTAATAATAAGGGAGTTATAATTTTTTAAAGAAATTTTTGTATGGAGCCGACAGGAAAAATTAGCATATCTCTAGAATCGCATGGTTGGCCGTTATATCCTCACACACCATTATGGTACTAATTATTACTCACATTTTGGCATATTTTGTATTACGGCACCATTTGCGTTTTTTTTTCTAAAATTCGACAAAAATAAAAATATTTATTCTATTTGTATTTGTTTCAAAAGTTCATGTTGTGGTTAAATGAGGTCAATTATATTTTAATACCATATAATCACATAAATTGTTTAAACAAAAATGTACTTAACTTTCTTAATGATCTATCGTAAATGTTTGAGTGCTCATTAGGTAATGATGTTATGTAGGTAATCACTGCTATGTACTCTTTGCTTAATGAATATTGAATTTTTGTTAAAATCCTTTGTTATATATATATATATATATATATATATATATATATATATATATATATATATATATATATATATATATATATATATATATATATATATATATATATATATATATATATATATATATATATAAGTACTTAATTTTTCTAAATGATATTATTTGCAATCCAAATGAACTGAATAAGTGCTCATTAGTAAATAATAAAATATGTTTAAATGGGAATCATTATTGTGTACATTTTATATTATTATTAAATAATAAGACGTATACACAAAGCTCGTAAGCCTACTAGCCTAAGGTACTTAGTTACGAACTATATTTAATTTAGTTGCTTAGAAAAGGCTTTATCTTTGTATAATATGTATACCCATCAAACCCCATACGAGCACCGGTGATCGCGACAACAATAGAAAGGCTATTGTGTCTCGCTTTTCCACGATCGAGGGATTAAAATTATGTCTTTATGAGATAAAATATAAAAATAAAAATATTTTAAATAACTTTAATTGTAACAGCACATAAATGAAATTCTAACTTGAATCTTCCTCATCAGAATTGACCTCGGAATCAGTCTCTATATAATCCATCACATCCAAGAACTCAATTGGAGGTCTCTGAATGTTAATTAAGCCTAAAGTTTCTCCAAAGTACTCTTGTTGTTTACGATTATCCAGACTTGGTCTGATTGATGTAATAAGAGGATCCGATGAGACAAGAAGCATGTTCAAAATATCTTCGTTAAAAGCTTGCCTGCTTTTTTTCCTCGAATTGGACTGTCTAAGTCTCCTGAAATCTTTGTTTCGGGCTTCAGAAGCCTCCTCCGAAAGAGTCCCAATTGGCACAATTGCATTTTTGGCGATTATGTCCCCTCCGTGGATTAGTAACTTATGAACAGTAGACGACATGTAGTACCAATTATATAGTTCCACATATTTTTCAGCAGTAACTTTCGCATACTCCTTAAATTTAGGCACATCTATAATTTCTCCAGAAGTAATGGCTTGTATTATTACCGCAAACCTACGTATCAGGTCTTCATCTAGTCCAGTAATTGCGGCAGTTTTTTGAGGGCACTCAAAAAATTTTCTTGCTGTGTTTCCATCACTAGTTGTACCAGAACCTTGTTTAACGGCACCAATCAACAGATTAAGCTCATTTTGAAATCGTTGTTTGATAATGGTTTTTCTTGATTCGAGCATAGATTTGTGAGTATCTTCTCTGGCAGACCACTTCTTAAAATCAAGGCGATAAGCTATATGAAGAAGACATTCCATCACATTAATACGGGCATGTAGTGATGATAGGCCCAACTCATACACACCAGTAGTAACTGTTTTTGCCATAACCGAATTTAAATTATTCATTTCAGTTGGCTTAGCCAAACACAAGTAGCAGGCAGCAGCTGATCTGGCATCAGATAGATACGTACAAATTTTCCCGTCTATCATCGTCATCATTAACCGATGGTTAATCGCATTGGATTGTAAAGTTGTAGGAATCAAAGCTTGTATTTCATTGTCCATTCTTGTTTTCTCTCCAATGACAATTTTTTCATTTTCCTTAACAAAACTAAACTGCACTGGACGACAATATGTAGATGAGCAGGGTGTGGGATTTATCCATATAGTATCATTTTCTGCAACCAACTTTAGTGGAACTAAAGAGGTCATAAATATGTTCGAATCGTCTTGATCACTGTCTATCTTTTGTTTATATCTGCTTTACGCACCATCAAATCCCCATTTAGAAATTAATGTTAGTTCCTTGCCTTGTGTACAACCACTAGGAAAGCTTTAAAAAATCCTGGTTACTGTTAAGTCCAGTAACGCTTGAAGTGAAATTGTAGCTGAGGAATCCGTTATATTTACTGATGCCTTTGGTGGATAACACTGTAACTTGGCCTTTTGTATTTTGTAATACGACGGATATACGTCCTTTAAACCTCCTCTTATGTTAGATTCCCTTAAGGTTATGTATTGCCATTTCGATAGTTTTAATGAAATTAGCAAACCTAATGCCTTTTCTGGCGAAAACAAAGATGAAGTAACTGGTTTTGTTATGATGTCTTTGATCTTTGTCGCTGCCTCAGGATTTTTAAGCATGTATTCAATAACATATGCAATATCATCCCGACCATCTTGCTTCAACAGCATTGCAGCTGAGTATCCCAATTCGGTGGGATTTTCGCTTTTATGCTCATCAGATCTTCTCTTCTTTTGCTTATTTCCTAGGTCTTCAAAAGGTTTTCGAGATCTTTTTGTCATTGTTGATACTGAAGCCGTCATCGCTGATGTAGATGGCACTGGTTCAGCAGGTTCGGTAGAAGTATTTTCCTTTGAAGGTTCTTGAGTTAGCAAATAGGTGCGTATGCAGTTGGGCCAGTCAATACTTGCTTGAAGCCAATCACTGTAATTACTTCTAAAAATGTCTGGTTTTCGGTGAGATCTATTCCATCTCTTTTGAACAGCACGTACAAATCTTCGACAGAATTCCTTGTGGGTTACACTATCTTCATCACTAAGTCTGGAGTTTAGTCGAATAATAAGTGAATTGAAGAATGATTCGTAATTGAAAGAGCGGTCACCCATAATCACAAACAAATCGAGATTTGTAATTATATTTTCCATACTTCACAAATTTTACTTACTAGCAAAACAAGTAATAGGTAATGTTAGCAGTTGGATTGTTCAAAGTGAACTAGAAATATAAGTTAAATTTTCTGCTATTTAAGGTAATTTGCTATCTGTCAAGACCAGATCTGGTCTTGACAGATAGCAAAAAAATATATTTTGACAGCACCAGACAAGGGGTTATGAATAATAATTAAAGACGTGAATGGAAGATATTATACGAACCACCTAACTTGGCACATTATATAACATAAGGATAATTACTCATTTTTTCCCTTATAATTTGAACAGACCTTGTAACTTATCTACTTCATCATCTGGCTAATGTATCTGGCTACACATAATATCCACAGTTTTTTTTTTTTAATTTCAAATCATTTTTCCGACCCTAAAGCCTCCATTTATGCAAAAGAACGGCAATTTTTTAACTGTTACTTACCTGGTTCTTCCACTCACGTCTTCAATTATGGGCGAATTTTGGCCAAGAATCTCCAATTTTAGGAAAAAATCCATAGAAAATAATTAAAATAAAGTTCACAAACTCTAGGATCTGTTTGCGAAATATAAAATTTTAAAATGCAATTTTCCGTAGAGGCGAAATGTTCGGCGGAGTACGGTGCTTTTAAAAATGTACAAATTTTTACGACATTAGTAGCTACACTGTAAGGGTTGATTCAGACCGCAACGCAACGCGTAGTTGCATTTCTAAATTTACATGGATTTGGCAGATTCGCAAGACGTCTCATGCTCACGAAATCTGACAATTCAATACAAATTTAGAAATGCATCTGCGCGTCGTGTTGCGGTCTGAATTGACCCTAAGAGTACTAGGTTTTTTAAACAGGATGTAACAAAACAAAATACTTTAGGGCGTATGTGTATCCCTTACATTATAGAGTTCGCTGTCAAAATAGCAGGGCATACTTATGTTTCTATGTTATTATGAGAAATGCCCCAACATCATGAATTTGCCCATACTATAACCTTAAAAAGTTACTCTTTAAATACCGCTACATTCACAGTGAACTCTATAATAACACATACACACCCTAAAGTGACAACTTTGTTTTGCTACACCTATAGATTATAGACTAATACACATAGACAACTTATTTGGGCTGATTGAAACAAATCCGAAGTTACATACCTATTACCAACTCACATCTCAAAGGCGAATAGTTTCTCTAAGTTCGAGCATAAATAAAAAAGTTTGTAATACAATTTATCGAGAATAACGCCTCGGTTAGACGCATCGTCTGTCCTGCAGGCAGGATACATATAACTCCGTTTGGAACCATATTATGTTAATCAATATTATGTTAATGATAATATTAAATTGAGAAATTTTAAACCAACCCTTGATTGAAAATTCAAATTTACTTTGACAGACATCAGAATGCAATATATCGAACCGATTAAATACCTGGAAGTTTTTTTTTATAAAATAAGGGGGCAAAAGAGCAAACGCGTTGCCCCCTTGCCCAACGAGCAAACTTGATGGAAAGCAACTACCGTCGTCCGTCGCCCATGGACACTCGCAACATCAGAAGAGCTGCAGGTGCGTTGCCGACCTTTTAAGAGGGAATGCGCTCTCTTCTTGAAGGTTTGCAGGTCGTATAGGTCCGGAAATACTGCTGGTAACAGTTCGTTCCAGAGTTTTACAGTACGTGGCCGAAAGTGGAAGACTGCCACTCATCAAGGTGATGAGGATGGTATATTTTTCGCGTGGAGCGATGGTGAAAAGTTGCAGCAGGTATGATTCCGAACAATTCCTCAGAGCACTCCCCGTGATACAACCGATAGAGGATGCGGAGTGAAGCTACATCTCGGCGTAATTCTAAGGGGTCCAGAAGTTTGAAACACTATGGCAGTCAACAATAGGGATGATGACAAGGTCAAAGATTAGCGAATTTTGTTAATAAAATAAAGAAATCACGGTAAAAAATGTGTTCCCAAAATTTCAGCTTGATAGCATTTGTATTTTTTTTTTGTTATGCGCCTTCAAAGTTGGATAATCAAGTCGATTTTTTTTCAATTAAATTTCTTAATATTTGTATACCATTCGATAACTTATGCAATTAAAAGCAACTTTTGTTATGAAACCACTTTCATAAACGCAATATTTAATATACCTACCGAACAAAGTTCTCTCCCGATGCGTACAAACTACGAAAGAGTGACGTCATTCTTTGTTGAATGTTTGAATTGTCATATCTTGGTGAATTTTTAAGCTATCAGAGTCATTCTTTCAGCGATGTTTCTATTTTTTAAGGGTCTTTCAATTACCAATAAGAAAAAAAAAGTCATCATGCCTATTCGAGCGGCCCTTCGTTGGATACGATCCAGAGGGAGCAGTTGGTATTTTGGCGCCACTTCCCAGAGATGAGAACAGTATTCCATATGAGGCCGAACCTGCGCCTTGTAGAGTTGTAGGCGTTGGTCCGGACTGAAGTACTGTCTCGCTCTGTTAAGTACACCAAGCTTCTTCGAGGCTAACTTGGCCTTACCCTCTAGATCAAGGCTGCTCAACCTTTTTTACAGTGGGGCCAAACGGTGGATTCCGACATTTATAACGGGCCATTAACTTAGGCTTAATTAAATATAATACCAATCAAACTTCAATGGGTTATATAGGCATAAATTTATTTTTTGATATTAATGAGATTTATATCGAGAGATCTTTTAACAATTTATTTATGTTGGGTGATAAATCTGATGTTGACAGTAGTAGAGATATACAAAACTTCCTTGTGCGGGCCATTTAAAATTCTTTCGCGGGCCATAATGTGGCCCGCGGGCCTGGGGTTGAGCAGCCTCGCTCTAGATGATATCGGAACTGGACTTCGCTTGATATTATATTGTTTACGCCAAGTATTTCAATACTAGGGGAGTTGCTTACAACCTTTCAGGAAATAGATGAAACCAATATTCCAGCACTTAGCGGGTTGATGATGATGAACTATTGTCTCTCTCGATCAGGTCAGCTTTCAAACAAAAAAAAAAAAAACAAAATCTTGGACTTGACATAAGCATTCGACTCATGTTATGTCAATTCCATACATTTTGATCGGCGATTCTATAAAGAAGCGATAAAGAAAATGTCTTGACTACTTGGCTTGGGGCTCAGGTCATATTGCAAGAAAACGTCTTGGCTAGGGGCTATAAGTTGATAAGACGGAATGTCTACACGCGCGTTAAGAAACTTTTCACTCAACCTACAAGGATTTTCCTGCTTGTGAGTGCTCGGTGAAATTATAACAAAATATTGTCTTTGGATTTCGCCTATCGATTGCGGATTGGATAAATCCCTTTGTTTGTCTACCGATTGGGTGGTAAAAAACTTGAGTGACAAAATTTAAGGATTTATATTATGCGGCGGCGCAAACACAAGGTTTGACCGCTACACCGCGAGATCACAAACAATTGATTGTAAATGACAACGCAAGTTACGCAACTGCGCCGCTATATTTTAAATAAATTATTACATACTATTGCTTGTGATCACGCGTTGTAGCAAACCGCTCGTTCGCGCGTACGCATATAAATCCAGCCAAACAGATTTGGCTGTAATAGGGATGACGACAAGGTCAAAGATTAGCTGATTTTTTAAATAAAATAAAGACATAGCGATGAAAAATAGGTATTCCAAAAATTTCAGCTTCATTACTTATTATATTTTTTTTTTGTTTTGAGCCTTCAAAGTTTTTTCGTCAAGTTAAGTCAAGTCGAATATTTTTTTTATAAAATTCCTTAATTTTTGTGTACCATTCGATAAGTTAGGCAATTTTTAACATTTTTTCTTACGAAACCACTTTCATAAACTCAATATTTAACATAGCTATCGAACAAACTAGCTAGGCGTGACGTCACAGTTAGCTGACATTTTGTATGGAGCGTTTTGGGAAGGTCTATTTTATGTGAGTTTTGAATTGTGATATCTTGGAGAGTTTTTATGCTATCAGAGTCATTTTTTCACTGATATTTCTATTTTTGAATGGTCCTTCACTTACCAACAAGAAGAAAAAAATTTCGTCATGCCTATTTAGTATCCAGGATATATTTTGAAAGAGGACATAGGATAGTTTTTGTCGCAAAAAAAATGTACGGCTCTTGCGCAGTTTATTATTTTCGGCGCAATATTAGCGTGTAGTTGCATACTATCCCTAATATTGCCTTCAAATAAAAACGGCCAAATGTGACTTGGATGACTACAGATCGGTTCTAGAGATACAGCCTAGAGACAGACAAACGGACAGATATCGAAGTCTTAGTAATAGGGTCCCGTTTTTATCCTTTGGTTAGAAAACCGCGTAAAAAAGTTTTTATGTGATATGTAGTAAATACATAAGTAAACTTATTAGTTTATTGAATACGCATACACTACAATTTTACATAATCTATTACACATACTACTTACATTATCATTTTTCTGAAAGAGATACAGAATGAAACTTATACTGAACTTCTGATCTGAAAGCTAACGTAGCTTCCAGTACATAGAGCGTATCTTTATTCAGAATTAAATCGGTAACTTGAAATGTCGTATAGTTTCCCAGTCGTAAGTCGTGTCGGTCGCATGGCTTGGTCACATCCCAGCATACCGTATGTATTTCGTTACATTCACAGTATTTGTTAGCATAGTACAAAACATTTCTCTTAGTATCCAAAGCTGATATCAACAAATCTGCATTTAGATCACTTTTGCGTTCAAAATCTCTTACATTATCTGACTTTTTAAGCTTCTCTGTCGCCACATAAAACACATCTTTGCCCTTGTTATAATAGATCGAATTTGATGTGAATATCATGCTAGATATCTTATCCCCGGGGATACGCCGAGAATCATTCTTCTTCAAGGAGTAAACCCAGATATCTCCAGAATAGTCATCACTAGTGAACGCGTAGGTATCATCACAATTAGCGTCATCAATTGCCATTTGAATACGGTAACCTGGGTTGGAAAACTTGTGCCTTTTAATGACCTGATCGGTAGCCAGGTCGAAGATGATCAAGGCATGACGGATAAGGTATCCCTCGTTGATTCTGTCCAGGATCCAGAGACGGTGACAGTGGTCTACTCGGATGGCCATTACATCATGGATGAGACGGGTTTCTTCCAAAGTGTCGAAGTGTGCTGACCAGCTCGGGTATGGTATTAATGTTGGGGATTTTGTTGAGGTGTCTGTAAATGAGAAACATTTTTTATCTATACTTTAATATTATAAAGCGGAAGAGTTTGTTAGTTTGTTTATTTGGTTGTTTGTTTGAACGCGCTAATCTCAGGAACTACTGGTCCGATTTGAAAAATTCTTTTAGTGTTGGATAGTCCATTTATTGAGGAAGGCTATAGGCTATATTTTATCACGCTAAGACTAATAGGAGCGAAGAAATAGAAGAAAATGTGGAAAAAACGGGGGAAATTATTTGAAAGAGCTTATCTCACGAACTACTAGAGCAATTTTTCTGTTATTTGGGTCAGATAAGAAGTAGACCACGTGAAGGATCATAGGCTATTTTTTGTAGACTGATTTGTCTGTGAAATATATAATTTACGCGGGCGAAGCCGCGCGGAACTAGTACTTTTAATATTATAAAACTGAAGAGTTTGTTTGTTTGTTTGAACGCCCTAATCTCAGAAACTACTGGTCCGATTAGAAAAATTCTTTCAATGCTAGATAGCTCATTTATCGAGGAAGACTATAGGTTATTTATTATCACGCTAAGACTAATAGGAGCGAAGAAACAGAGGAAAATGTGGAAAAAACGGAAAAATTATTTTAAAGGTCATCTCATCACGAACTACTGGAGAAATTTTTATGTTATTTGGTACAAATAAAAAGTAGAACACGTGAAGGATCATAGGCTGTTTTTGTGGGCTAATTTATCTGTGAAATTCCTAATTTACGCGGGCGAAGCCGCGCGGAACGTCTAGATAGACTTATACAATTATAATTCACATACGTTTAGTCACACTCACACAAACACCGTGCCGAAATCTGGCGACGTCGCACCGACTGGCACCTGTTCGGAGTATGATTTTTAGGTTTTTCCGTTACGGAATTTCTTGATTCGGTCGCCGCGCTTGATGCCCGCGATATAAGCTATGTAATAGCTTAAAATATTCCCAGCAATATTTAACTTTTAAGATTCACTTGCTATAACGTTTTTATTGTAATCAAATTTGGTCGAAATTAATAGGCGTGTTGCCAATTATTATTTTCCAGAGAATTTATTTTGTTATCTTTCCTAAAAATGAACATTTTGTTGTTTTAGAGTATTCGATTTTCTTATCTTAATCACTATCATAACTAGCTAAAAGCCGAGCTTTGTGAGGGCTCGCGTCGTTTTTCTGCGTGGTAATAATCTTTAAGGCAGTTTTTTTATATTTTATAGTATGGTTACTATAATATAGTATGGTTACTATAAATATAGCATGGTTACTATAAAATATAAAAAAAAAACTGCTTTAAAGATTATTACCACGCATAAAAACGACGCGAGTCCTCACAAACCTTGACTGACCGATGATAACACATCTACATATAAATAAAAATTACTATGCTAAAGCACATCACATCAATAGGCGTGATAGTTTTTCCGCAAAGTGTACCACAAAAGTTCTCAGGCTGTGGAATATACTATGGCTCGCTTCGCTCGCCCTGATCATTAAGCCTAAATTGACGAATGACGAGAACGATGTCGCAGGCAACAGCTAGTCTATAAAATATCACGTACCTGTAAGATTCACATACGCCAACGACAAAGGTGCTCCTCTAGCTTTGTACAGCTGCACAAAAAGCTTGTCTTCATAGACTGCTACTCTATCAATGTTGATATCCTCTGTTATGAAGCTCTCATCTTCTAGCATCCTCTGTCTTACTTCTTGTGAAGGGAACTGGAGGTCCAGCGACTTCCACTCGAAGATCAGCTCTGCGTTGATGCTGTACAGCATCAGGATGAGAAGAAGTAATTTCAACATCTAAAACAGAGCGATGAAGTATAAGAATATCATGTCACATTCGTATTATTTCTTATTGATATTATAAATGGGCCATTCTAGTTTTGAGCCGAAGAAATAAATCAAAAAATTGTGAAATTTTACATTTTTATTATTTAAAATTAATAATTATAATGTAATAAAACAATTAAAAATAGTTTCAGAGATCGTTTCCCATAATTATTTAAAAAATCAAGAATCTATGTTTTTGCTTGATAACAGAAATGATGGTGTGCATAACAGGAGTGATGAACATCAAATTAATAAATCCTAATTGTAAAAAAATATAATCATAATTCTGATGCATATTTAAAATCTGTAATGTAGATTAGCGATAATCAAAAACAGATTTAGCAAAGCTCTAAAATTTTAAGAGTAAAAAAAAATATATCGTAAGTGATGCACCACTTCTGTTAACAATACGATGGATTATTTTTATTTAGTAAATATTATAATATGTTTGATTTATTTAATTTATATCATTTTTAACCAATGTTATTTAATTTGATCAAAATTAAGATTTTGTTAAAAACTGTAAAAAAAACGACCTACATTAAACATCATATCTTTCATCACAAACAAATTTTTAAAAATCTATAATTATGCAACATTAGAAACTTCCGAAAAATATATTTTTAAAGAAATATACTTACATCATTTTACAACGCTTAAAGAAAAAATAATGCTCAAAAATTTGTTTCGTCTGAGGAATCACAGGATTTAATTTGCTCTAGGATTGTTTTCGTTTAATGGCCTACATAACATTTTTGAGTCATTATTCTGTCTTTTTATTCTTTTCTAACTATAAAAAATAGAAGAAGTTATAAATTTTATTATAATTTTAATAAAACACTGCAAGAATATTGATATAATCACTTCTGTTATCAAAATGATTATTCCTGTTATCAACAATTTAGATAAGTACATAAAATAAAAAATAAAATGACAAAAATGTTATAAATAATAAAATTAACATGTTTTATACAGAATAATGCTTCAAGCCCCAAGCGACACCCGGGTGCAGCGATAACAATAGAAATCTATTGTGTCTCGTTTTTTCCACGATCAAGGGAATAAATAACAAAAAGTATCAACTTTACGATATTTTAATAAAAAACGTCATTTCTGTGATTAAAAATCACTTCTGTTATCACTTAGTTAACAGAAGTGATGATAACAGAAATGATAAAACTCAAATAATCTTTATTTTATTTTTAAATGGTCAATTTTAACTTAGTTGTATTTATGTTTTACAATAAAAGAACTAAGAATACATGTAAACAAAGGATTTTTACAATACTTAACAAAGTAATTACCTTTTTACAGACGTAGCAGAAGTGATGAGCGATCTCGACCAATGGAAAAATCACGAACAAATTTTGCTTTTGTTAAAAAACTAAAGAAATAATCAAACTCTTTGTTACTAATATAAAAACCACAAGTGGATTAGTACTGCCTACGTGCAAAATTTATTACAAATTAAATGTGTCGCTATATTTTTTTTTATAAATTACAATTGATAACAGAAATAACGGAAATTTTGGTAACAGGAGTAGAACCAAGAATAAAAACGTGCCTGTATTTCTGAAGAAAAATATGCTCATTAAATCATAAAGCCAACTATATTCCAATACTATTTTAACTATAACACTAAGATATTGTTTCTTAGAAGTATTTTTTTAAGTTGCCCCAATGTGCTGAGGTGTGAAAGTAACAGATAACAGGCGTGACGTTTGGGTACTTTGAGCTATAAAATTACTAAGAAAATGCTAATTTATATACTTAAAAGTGTTATGATGTTATAGTTCACAACGGTTACTATTAAATACACTCATAAATTTATTGATACAAGATTGTTAAAAGTACTTTTTTGTCAAGTAACAGATTTTTCGCTGTAGAATAGAATGACCCAAATGCAAAAATGTGACAGTCTGCCTGTTATATCTTCATTCCTAAATGGCTTAACCGATTAAGATGAAATTTGGATGGAGGAACTTTGAGAAACAGGATAGGCCGTGGCATATTTTATGTTGCGGTAAATATACGGTTTCCTGTCCGATAATCGAATTTCATGAAACAGTTTTAACTTCGTTTTGACCCACCCCAATTAAAATATATGGGGTGGTATCTATAAAGATATTCTGCTGTATTTAGTCGCTCAAAAAATGTATCACACTTGGAAAACTTTCTTTTTGGAAGACGGTTAAAAATGGCACAATAATTAATTTTAAAAACTTTATTTACACTTAAATCAAATTGAATTAGAACGGTCGAGTCACTTACCTTATCAGGGAAGTTGACCGCAGCAACGACAGAGAAAGACTGCCAGACAGTTCAACAGTTCTTGTTCTTATATATATCCTTAACCTGGTAATTTTGTTATCCAACTCTGTGGAGTAAAATTTAACCCAAAATATAAAACTTTGAAATAGAAATATGTACAGGTTAGGGAGTACTTAGTTTTTGATTTAATGAATATCTTAACATAAATTTTAAATGACAATAATTTCTATGAAATATAAATGCTTTATGACACTAAATGATATGTTTTTATCTTGAAAAAAGGTACAGTCCCCGTAAGAGGAACAAAATTCTGAGTCTCCTGTGAAGAAGGCATAGAATTTAAAACAAATTTTAACGTTTCATTTCAGTAATTCCCAAAGTGTCAGGGGTCCACACGAAACTCGACGGGGGTCTATGTTGGACATGACGAAAATCCACAATCGTTTGCAATTCGCAGTAAATAACTGAAATGCTGGTTTGATTTCTCTTATCAGAGAGCATAGATGGACGCTGTTAAGCATTCGTATGCTATCCCACAAAGAATGCAGTTAATTTTTTAAATGGTTTAGAACAAGACTGCATTCAAAATTCAACAAAAAAAATTGTGGGTTAGTACACAAATGCTTAAGAGCGGCCAGATAATAATAATAATAATTTGTAATGAAGCAAAGCTAATGCTACCTAAAATAATGACAAGTTTCATAGATTAGTATTACAGGGACCCCTCTCTAAAATACTTAGTACTGCAGGGGGTCCACCGGATCCACAAAATAATTTTAAAAGGGGTCAACGAAACGAAAGAGTTTGGGTATGTGTTTTTTATATAAAGCTTTATGCCTCTATTCGCCGTTCAAACATTAGTAAGCAAATAACCATGTTGATTTGACAGAATCAAGCGTTGTCGATAATAGTTAATGACCCTGTTATTTCCTTGTTTCTTTATCAAATAGTTACTACGCTTAATTAATATTCAGATAACAGTTAAAATTCAGTATAAACTCTATCATATTATCGTATTTATATTGTAAAAAAATATTTCTCCACTAGATGACGCCCGCAACTCCGTTGTGCCAAAATTCGTTTATCGCGCGGGAACGTATAATATTTTCCGGGATAAAAATTGTCCTATGTCCTTTCCCAGGACTCGTAGTGCCGCCATAGCAAATTTGAGTAAAATCGGTTTAGCGGTTGGGGCGTACAGAAGTAACAGACAGACAGACACACTTTCACATTTATAATAATACTAGCTGTGCCCCGCGGTGTTACCCGCGGTTTAAGTGATATTTAAAAAAAGACTATGAAAAGTACCAATAATAGGGTCAAAACGGGACGATACATGGTTCAATAATGGTTTATGGTAGTGATGATGATGATGATGAATGTAATTTGCATAGTAGGATATGCTTTCCGTTCTTAAATAAACGTCGAAACTCTCAAACTTGTATCTATAAAGAGTCGGGAGTTCTCTCAGCACCTTCCGAGCCATGGTATACCTTGGTGCAAAATCTTGCTTGTTGGTAGCATATGCTTAGAATACTGTTCACGAAACCGAAGTCACCACATGTTTCCATATAAATTTTGAGGAGTTCCCTCGATTTCTTATGGATCCCTTCATCAGGTCACCACTTTTATGAATATGGTACCAAACTGGGATGATAACCTATACACCAAAAGAAAAATTTTGAAAATCGGTTCACAAACGGTGGAGTAATCGTTGAACACAAAAAAACGAACATAACACCTCCTCCATTTTGAAAGTCGATTAAAATTGTAGCCTATGTGTTATTATGATGTATAAGCTATATTATTGTAAAGTAAAATGAGTAACAAACATCCATACATTCATACATCCATACATACATACATACATCCAAACTTTCGCCTTTATAATATTAGTAGGATAATAGTAGGATTAGTAATATGGCTTGAATAAAATTGTAAAGGAATCGTGTTGACTTTGTGTTCGCAGTGTTTTAAGTAAATACCATTTTGTAGTTTGATAAGAATGGGACTGAATTAAATTGGAAAAAAGCTTTTTAACGGTTTCCTCCCCGTTTTGAAAAATTTAACCCCTCTAGGGGTTGAATTTTTAAAAATAGTTTCTTGATGGATACCATTTAGGTACATAGTTTCTTACTCTACCAATCCGCCTCTTATATTTTGTTCAAAATAATTAGCGAGTTCATTGTCCTTATTATTTCCTTATATTGATTTATCATCCTACTTAATATTATAAAGGCGATAGTTTGGATGTATGTATGTATGTATGTGTGTATGTATGTTTGTTACTCTTTCACGCAAAAACTACTGAACGGATTTTAATTAAACTTTACAATAATATAGCTTATACATCAGAATAACACATAGGCTACAATTTTAACCGACTTTCAAAATTGAGGAGGTGTTATGTTCTTGTTTTGTTCTTTTTATGTTCAACGATTACTCCGCCGTTTGTGAACCGATTTTCAAAATTTTTTTTTTGGTGTATAGGTATCATCCTAATTTGGTAACATATTCATAAAAGTGGTGACCTGATGAAGGGATACATAAGAAATCGAGGGAACTCCTCAAAATTTATATGGAAACATGTGGTGACTTCGGTTTTGTGAACAGTATTCTAAGCATATGCTACCAACAAGTAATATTTTGCACCAAGGTATACCATGGTTTAGAAGGTGCTTCTTTAAAGATACAAGTTTGGGAGTTTCGACGTAGTTTTAAGAACGGAAAGCATATGCTACTATGCAAATTACATTCATCATCGTCATTATCACTACCATAAACCATTATAGAACCATGTATCGTCCCGTTTTGACCCTATTGTTGGTATTTTTCATAGTCTTTTATTATTATTTTTTTTTTTATGAAATAAAGGGGCAAACGAGCAAACGGGTCACCTGATGGAAAGCAACTTCCGTCGCCCATGGACACTCGCAACATTAGAACAGCTGCAGGTGCGTTGCCGGCCTTTTTCGATCAGATCACGTGTCCTAATGCGGGTTTAAAATTTTTCCCCATTTCAAAAATTACGCAACGTCCCTAAAAAAGATTAATTCATTTTATAACAATCCTTTCATCAGGTGACCCGTTTGCTCGTTTGCACCATTATTTTATTAAAAAAATCGTAAGACGGAGAGTAGGCCCTGTCTCGTTCTAAATTGTATGTCTACTGCAGCTGTCTCGTTATCCTAGTTCAATTAGCACTCCCTAAGTGCTGCAACCCATGGTTTTCTTTAATTCAAAAGTTATTAGTATATTCAAGAGTTTATTTCACGTAATAAAAAATCCCGTATTTTCCAACGAAAATAAAGAAACGAACAAATCGAAGTCACAGCTTTCTTTTATTTTTAATCGAGTTTTCTTTATGGAAGGAAAGGTGTTTTTCCTAATAAATAATTCGGAGTGCTATAAAAACCCAACTTTAGGTGTACAGTTCGTTCAAAGTTATACTACCTTTGACAGCACCTTTATGTTGACTTTATAAGGGCTATTTTTATATAAACTCAGAGGTAAATTAACTTACGAAAGATTCTAGCACACACACGTGTAGGAAAGTGTTGATATTTTTATTTTTATTTTCGATTCGACTGTACATTGGTGTGTAAGATTAGGTTCAGTCAGAGAAAGACGTGTGTATGTCTGTGTAATGTCTATCTATCGGTACCTCTTCACGCCCAAACCGCTGAACCGATTTTGTTGAAAGTTGGCATGTGGATACTTTGAGTCCTGGTGCAGGACATATGATACTTTATCCCGGAACCGTAAATTTTTCCAGCATAAAAGTGTAATATGCCATTTGCCGACCCTTAATGTATCTCCATTACAAAATTTCATCTAAAACGGTACAGTCGTTTAAGCGTGAAGAGGTAACAGACAGACAGACACACTTTCGAATTTAAGATAATATTTAGGAATATAGATAACATACACAACCTTTAAAAAATTGTGTTTTCCATAGGCGGCTAAAAATGCTTAACTTTTTAGGCCCTGCAAATTGACAACACAAGTTCGACTCAACTTTTGACGCTTGATAGCGCGCGTCATTTCGCAACTGTCAAAGTTACGGTGTCATGTCAGATCCAATTTACACTGTCAATTTTAATCAATAAGGCTTTCAGGGTAAAAAATTCCTCTGAAATTTTTATGAACATATTTTGATAAGCGGGCATTGGAAATTGCACTTTGACCCGTTGGGGTAAGGTTGAAAATGCTTTTAGTTAGGGTATCAAGCTGAAAATTGTCCTTTGGACATGGTCACAAAAACGGCTCGGAAAATTAAAAAAAAAAACAGTCTAATTTTGTTCGTATACATATGTTTTCATAAATTTTAAACTGAACTTTTGAGGTATTTTGTGAAGTTGTGAGTTACATCTGAGGCTATAAATAAATAGGTTGACGTAACGTATTTATATATTGCATATACAAAATGTCCTTACTAATATTATAAATGTGACATTGTCCGTCTGTCTGTCTGTTACCTCTTCACGTCCAAACCGCTGAACCGATTTTCTGGTTTCTGGTATAGAGATACTTTGATTCGCGGGAAAGGACATAGAGTACTTTTTATTCCGGAAAAATGTACGGTTCCCACGCGATAAACGAATTTTGGCGCGACGGAGTTGCGGGCGTCATCTAGTACGATAATATATGCGAAAGTGTGTCTGTCTGTTACCTCTTCACGCTTAAGCCACTCATACAAATTAGATTGAATATTAATGGAATTTTACAGTGGAGATACTTTGAGTCCCGGAAAAGGATAAATGATCATCTTCATCCCCGAAAAATGTACGGTTCCTGGGTTATAAATACAATTCGATGCTACAAGGTTGCGGGCAACGTCTAGTAGTTTAACAAATCCCATTTATTTCGATCAAACACTCAAACTAGGATCAAATTTAAATCGAATTAATTTCGATAATTGAACAAGTATAAACATAATTAAGTCGCCAATAAACATCTTGGGAGATGGGGTGTAGTGGGGTTAGATGGGGGAAAATAGGGTATGATGGGATAAGATGGGGTATAATGGTGTAAGATGAGGGTAGATGGGGGAAAATGGGGGTAGCCTAATAGATTTACAAGTGACTAAGCCACAAACCCCTAAAGGATTCAATGAGCTCAAACTATTACATTGGCATTTTTAAAGTGAAACCATTTGTAGCGGCACTTTTTGGGATGCAAAATTATATAGTTGCCTAAAAACTCAAAAAGTAAGGCCACCTGACCTGATCGAAAATTCGTAAGATGGTGGGAGAATAAACAGCTGGCAAGTCGTAGAAGATGAGTCATGTATTCTGTCTTTGTTTTGGCGAAAATTTGGTAATGTGATAATGTCTACCACGCGACGAAAATCTATGCCTGCTGCTACTGCTTTTTACTTCTGCCGGCCCTCCCGGAGTCGAATTTATGCCCTAACATAAAGCACTGATTTTGATTTTTCCATTGCACGGTTCACCAAATAATAAATTGTGTGGAATCAACCCTTGTTTATTTCTATGCAAATTTTGCTTTTATCTTGGGTGGACAATGATTTATATACGACAAACCATAATGAGCTTTATGTTGTAGGTATAAAGTTTATTATCGTATGAAAAAAATACGTTGATACAGCGATAATATTTTGTGTACTAAATTGTATGTTTTAGTGCGGTAGAAAAATTGTTTTGTATGGATTTTTATTGTGAGGTTGTATGGAATAATTGTGACATTTTCAAGCGCATTTTGTAGCGCGATGAAAATTCTAGAAAAGTTACCGCCGAAAGACAATACAAACCTTACTAATAATTTAAATGTGAAAGTGTGTCTGTCTGTTACCTTTTCACGCTTAAACGGCTGAACCGATTTAGGTGAAACTTGGTAAGTATAGATATTTTTGGGAACTAGGAATAGGACATAGTTTTTGCTGCCGAAAAATATACCCAAGTAACAAAATCTGGTCTTGTAGTGGTTCCGGGGCCAGGACTATAACAAGCTAGTAAACGTTTATAACCACGGAAAAGGGTCCATTTTATATGCGTACTTTTGCTAATAAAACACTCATAGTAGACTTGCCTAGCACTACTTAGAAAAATAATACACTTATTGTTGGACTACGCAGAACTATCTGCTCCCACGAAGACAACTATGAGCATCTAATAGAACCCCAGGCAGGCCTGTTACGTACTCCGCGCTTCTATTACTAGCTACTTCAAACATTTGTGAATTGTGTTGTGACTTGTGAGGTGGATGAAAATAAAAAAAATAAAATGTATTAACGAGTATTTCGCACGTAATATACTTGGAGAGTTAATTAATAATACGAAATCAGTTGACACTCACTATATTTCTGCTCTGAATTAACTAATAATACGAAATCAGTTGACACTCACTATATTTCTGCTCTGAATTAACAAAAATCTGTTACAACTATATAAATGGCATTCGTGCAAGCGATAGCGCGATGTAGAAACACCTCAGCGCCATCTGTTGAAAACAAAATGAAACCATACTATATGAATTACATTCGTGCAAGCGATAGCGCGACTTACTATTTTTCTTATAGAATTTTAATTGGCACTAACAACGGCAATCGCGTAAGTATTTCCGGTGAAGTATATTGTGTTTTACATCTCAATTTTTGTTCGCCCATTCTACACGGCGTATTTACTAAGTTGTGTTTAGAAATAAGTGCATTTCGTTCTATAAATTACTATTACTGGCGTATGACACTTATAGCGGATTTATAATTACTTCTTGTAGGCTATTACAAGTGTAACTTACTGGAGCAAGTTTTCTGAAGTATATTTACACCTTTGAAACACTTGTATAGGCCATCTTAGCCTTTACTGCGCCTATAATCTCGTTCTATACACGATTATAAGTCAACTTATAAGAGCAGGTCTACTACAAACCCAAACGAACTCCCTGTAACCTGTTATAAGCTTGGAATTAAAACCTGGAACCACTAAGAGAGAGTTACTAGTGCTGCAAGCCTATAAACTGTTCACTATAGGAGAATTTTGTTACTTGGGTATGCGCCATCTAAAAAATAAAGAATCCTCCCAAACCGGTTTCAGTGATAGTTGGCGGTTTCATTGAAATCAGGAGCTAGATTTATTGCTGCTTGAATACGGAACCCTTCGTGAGAGAGTCAGACTCACACTTGGCCGATTTTTCAACCAGGGAATCGAATTCGCCACTATAATCATCCCTGTGTGTCACCGAAACCACTCTGCACTTTATATCGAGACTGCATCGAAACCAAATCGCAACTACATAGCTTAGCAGAATCGACCTCCATCGTAAACAGGATTTAAATTCCTCTTTATAATGCTACGTAATAATATTCAGCCAGTATGTAGAGATTCCTTTGTAGAGTCAACGTTGTTTAGCCAACTTATACTAACTTATATAATAACTTGGTTAAGATTTTAAACCAAGTTTAGCTGCTAGTTTTGATGCTAATAGAAGTAACAGAAGTAAGTTATTTATACGTGGGAGAGCCATGCTTCGGCACCCAAACCCATTACCCAAATTTTCTAGCACTGAGCGATCTGATGATGAACTAATGTTAAGAACATCCTCGATCATGACAGCTATGAAACAAAAAAAAATCAAAATCGGTCTACCCGTTAGGATGCTATGAGACCACGGATAGACACACACACACACTGAGAGAGAAAGAGAGAAAGAGAAAGAGAGACCAAAAAACTTATAACATCTTTTTTCGTCGGAGGTCAAAACTCAAAATATAATCACACATTTGGTCGCTGTCAAGCATATTTTGTGTACTTACCCACAATTTTTATTTGTTAAATTTTGAATGCTGTCTTGTTAAACATCATCTATAGACCATAACTGCATTCATAACTCAATACGTTGGTGGGTTAGTGCACGAATGCTTAACAGCGTCCATTATGTTACTTCCTGTACAGGTAGTAACCAAATGTGTACACACGCGGTTTTTCATTCGCCCCACGTCCGCAGTAGGCACACACCGGCAACGTCGACATAAATTCCACCGTGAGATATTTGCGTATCATCCAGGAGATAGACCCTCATCATCATCAGCTATCTATAGCACGCACTCTGAGAGATTTGATTATTACTTTGAATTTAATGAAAATTTTGAAATAAAGAGACAATTTTTTGACAAAGAAATATTTTCGGTCGCTCTTTATTAAATTGAAATTAAGTGTCTAAAATTAAAAACTTATTAAACCTTAATTTATTGCCAACAGCAATCATCTTTCCAATCATGATTCTGGTGATGTTTCACCAAATTCAAATATGCCGATCTCAAAAACATCTGATTCTGGTGAAACAGTTTACAACTTTTAAATCTTAAAAACATTCTGGTAAAACATTTGAAATGTTCTTATCTTAAAAACATTATGATTCTGGCAAAACACTTTATAATCTTCTAATCTTAAAAACATCTTATTCCGGCAAACACTTTCAATCTTCCAAGCTTCCAATCTTAAAGAACATTTTGGTAAACAGTTCTAATTTCAAAAACTTGTGGTGAAACATCCACAGAGTCGTTTCACCAATATGGTCCACTGAAGCGGCGCAAACGTGAAGGTCTGCGAACAATTGCCTGCCGAACTTGTGTTACACAAACCTACAATGAGAGCATACGGGTTTAGATTTGCGCGAAAAACGCAGCAGCAGTCAGGAAGATTAAATGCCTACTTAACTTTAATGAAGATTGGAGGTTTCAACATAAACTTTTAATTAAATTATATAAGTTATAATTAAATAATAAATGACTATGAGTGCGGCTGTAAGTATTGACCAGATTGTGATTGAAGGAGTGTTTCATTAGCGGCGTGTACTTTTTGTAACGGTTGAAAAAGCGTCAGGACATGTGACTTATCGAAAATTTGTAAAATGGAAGGAGAGTAGACCACATCAGTATGAGAGGAAGTAATATCATTTTCAACTACAGGGCGCCGAATATGTATGCTTCTGCTGTTATCTTTCTTGATAGACAAGATCAGTCTGCATTATTATTACAAAAATTCGCAACATTTTCCAACGCGGGTAATTTCATCAGATTCGAACCTACGACCACCAGTCAAGAGCCCCTTGGACCACGACAGACTACATTATTTCACCCAAAAACCTCAAAATGTGTCCTCTACATAAAAATACGCGCCCGTGTTTTCCCTTACAACCTTTGGGGCGACATTCTCCACATTTTCTGCCACAGATTGACACGGCCAAACAGTCGCTTTAATCTTGGCAATAAATTTCTTTTATCTCAAGACGTTTTCCCCAAAAAAGGGGAGGTTGTTTTGCGATTAGCCCGCGAATATGAAATGCCTTCCGAGCAATGGAGTTTGGATGTCTTTAACGTCTCTTTGTTAAGGAAATATGATTTATTTCTTACGGAAAATTATTTATACTTCTGCACTGCTCAATTATTATATTTTATGCGCAAATATTATGAGTTTTTTGTGGATGCTAAAGTCTTTTCACTTTAATATATATTTTTAATTTTTATTACAACAATAATACTTTAAAGGCAGGCAAGCAATAAATATTTTTATGAGTGTTTGTTACGTCTTCATAAAAAATACGTGTAGTACTCGAGGACTGCTTTTCAAAGTTCCTGGGTCATGGATGTGTATTAACACGTTCACTGCGGTTCCGGACACATATAGCCGGTAATAAACTCTCCCGTGGTGCGAGCGCCAAAAAACTAGTTTTGCTCGCTGGTGTGGCATCATTTTAGGCACGATATTCTGTGAGTTAAATAGAGACAAATATTATCCATTATTGCTTCTTAGTTTCAGACGGACTTATTTCAATAAAAAAAAGGTACATGGCATATTTGCCATGTACGTACAGAACAAAAAAACTTTGCATTCCTTGCGTTACCGGACGAATACAACTTGTATGTGCATGTCCGGTATCGCACTGTAGGCGAGGGCGTATTCATTAGTAAGGAGATCTTATTAGTAATAGACGTTTATCGACATTAGTTACATTGTCCCGCTCTTTTATTTACATAATAGTTTTGTCTTCCAATTGACAATGAAGCGCTCCTGAAACATATCAGCGGGTATTTTCGAAGAAACAGTGGAAGATAATGATTACTTACTAAAAGCGACGGTACAAGCAAAACCATAAAGTTTTTTCCTTCCTGGTAAGAAAATGAAAGTTTTAAAGGATATAAAGATTTATACACATTCAGTTAAAACTACGTCACCTTGCCTACATACTTTAATTGATTAGACAAAATATGATGTCTTGCTTGTTTTAATAAAGCCCGTGAAAATAATATTTAATTTTCTTCATAAATAAAAATTATATCGATAAATATTTGTTTTCATATTTCACTACTGTTTATCGACTATTCGATAATTTTCACCACTTCTGTGCGTTACATGACATATAAGTCCGGTAAGACGTTTTACAGTTAAAAAAAATACTCGTCCAATTCTACAACCAAGAGAAATGTATAAAGGTAAGGGTTTTTAGGTTTAGATAAAACTCAAATAAACTCCGGAAGATAAAAATTGAATGAGAAATACAAGTTTTAAAAAGAATTCTATACCGGACAAATTAGACTTGTACCGTGTAGAAAACTTTACAGTACTGTATGACGATATCGTCCTCTAACGCACCAGAATGGAATATTATGTTTTCGAGCTTCTCAGCGAATGTGTTAAATATGTGTATCATATAATAAAAATCTTAAATATATATTATGTAAAGTATAAAAGTATTATTAAATATATTTCCGTTGTCTGGTACTGTTTCAGGTACTTATTAGCACGGGGCCAGACTGACGTGGTGTGAAGCGTCCATAGATATTATTATTATGATTCACATACGTCTAGTCGCGCACACAAACATCCTGCCGAAGTCTGGCAACGTCGGCGTGGGGTGTGTTAGGTTTTTTTCGTTACGGAATCTCTTGATTCGGTCGCCGCGCTCAGAGCCCCCGATAAAAGCTATGCAATAAAAACCAATGCACGATTTTTTATAAATTCAGCATGGTTCTAGTTTGAGCTCTGAATTAGTACAAAGGCTACTTTTTATCCCGGAAAAGAACTGCATTCTAGTATAGTCTCACGATAATACAGTCCTTTTTCGTTTTATCTTATTAAGCGGACTTAATATTAATATGGGTTTGCTTACAACTGTATGGGTCTAAACTTTATTTATATGCCAGCGTCTTTTCCCGCGTAAAAAAGTATCTCTGGTTTCGGATTAAAATCTCTGGTGGATTTTGAGGCATATTTTTGTCAAAATTTTGATTTGTTCGTTGTCTACTATAGGTCTACCAGAATCTGATGGCAATTTTTGACAGCAGATTTTTAAAAAATATCCTTGATCATTGGATAAATTTTTTTATTTGCATGTTTACCACACATAATCAGCCGCTATAAGAAAAAAACGGATCAAAATGTTTTATTCCAATTACCCCGGTATTGCTAGAGTCAATTTATTTTCTCACTTTTTGCCATCAGATTCTGGTAGACCTATAGATGACACTTGAAACTCCAAAACTCCTTTATCACGAGGGTACCGTACATTATTCCGCAACAAAAACTATCCTGTCCTTTTCCGTCTATCAAATGATCTCCATACAAATTTTCATCTAAATCGTTATAGCCGTTTAAGCGTGAAGAGACTACAGACAGCTGATAGACAAACAAGCACACTTTCGCATTAACCCATTTGGATCCGCTGTCCCTGTACAAGGACAGTTGTTCCAATGCCCTCATTTTTTGTTGTGTTATAGATATATTTTAATTGCATCCATATTTTATATGCTGAGAAGTGTATCGCATTTATCTTATGTAAAATGTTGGTGAAATTGTAATAAAAAGTGATCATATTGAAGTATGAAACAACTGAAGTCAAAACGCAAAATATTGTCACAAGGTAAGGTATTTTATTGTATGTTGCTATGCGAAATTTTATGTTTATTTTAGGAATATTACTGTTTTATACTGTCAATTAGAGTAATAAGTAATAATAAGTGTTTATATTTTAGTTTTGTGTATGACAAGTCATATTTTGTTCTAGTGTCCCTGTATAGGGACAGTGGGCACATTAGTGATATTTTTATAATAAAGTTCTAAGTATTTTGTATCATCCTTTCAGAATCTTTATCGAATCTATAATGGCTAAAAGGACATTTAATGCCATTTCTGACTACGGAGGACTTGCAAAAGCACTAGAAAACGTATTGAATGAAGAAGATGACCTAGACATGAGCTATGAATTGGTAGCTATTCCTCCGGACCCAAGCGTTCTAACGGATGAAGAGGAGTTTGACGAAGATGACATTCAACCTAACATATTGCCGCGAGATATACCTGGTAAAGTAAAAGTTTTCGCTACTCAGAATAATGAGGATTTGGATAGCAGCGATGATGAGCCCCTGCAAAAACTTTCTAGGAAGCCTCCAGAGACTGGCTTGATAACAGCGTATACACTATGGGCACCAATTTCGACACGGTTCATCCCTTGGGAAAACTGCACAAAATAAAAATCTAGATATGGACATCCCACATGTCTTTCAAAATTGTAATAAAGGTATGGGTGGTGTGTATCAATCTATCGTAGTATATAGATCGGCGATTAGGGGCAAATAATGTGGTGGGTGCTATTCACCTGCATGCTTGACTTGTCCATTGCCTGGCGTCCGCATTCTTTGACACATAAAGAAAAATTGGTCAGCTGCAATTGTAAATAAATGCAAAAAAAAAAACTGAGGGGCGCAAAGATCTCAGACGAAAACCATCATCGGCTGTTCCAGAAGTTGCAGCAGATGGAGTTGGACACTTTCCGCAGAGACTGCCAAACCAATTACGATGTGTCATTTGTCATAAAAAAGTACGATGGCAGTGCAAAAAAATGTATAAAACATTGTGTAACGAAAACAATAATTGTTTCGAAGACTACCACACATGAGCCCATTGTCCCTGTACAAGGACAGTGTTTTTTTAATACTTACAAACTTTTTTTTAAATTTATTTTTGATGGTTTTACTTTGTAAGAACCTTAATATTAGATTAATAAAGAAAAAATAATTATTTTCATTGTAGTTTGCTTTTGGGTCCAAATGGGTTAATATTATTAGTAGAATTTTAAAAACAACGTAGAATAAAAAAAGATGGTTTAACCCGTCAATGCTGATGAATGTAAAATGATAAGATAACACAACGGTCTTTTAGACCCGAAACCTTGTAGGGGTCTAAAAGACCCATGTCGTACGGAGTCATAAAGAATTGATTTATACCAGGCCCGATAGTTAGGGGTATAAATGACCCACTTGTGGGATATGGGAAATTGAAAATTTGATTTATAGAAAACGTAAACATGTAGGGTTAAGTCACTTTAAAATTTGTTTTTAGGCTTGTTACACACTGAGAGGTTTGGTTGTAAAAATTACTTATTCTAATTCGATAATTTTGTCAGCTACGGGCCAGGCCACAACAGTGCGTTGCGGCGTCGCATCGTGAAAATCTACGACGTCGCAGAACGCATCGTGGAAAATTGCGACGCGACAGCGAGATCCGAAGACATTTTTGCGTTGTGACAACGCATCGCATTTCTGTGCGATGTTGTTTTTGCGATACGACGCTGCAACGCAGTGCTGTGGCCTGGCCCTAAGCTAGGTATAAACTATAATGTGTGGTATCCACTAATATTAAAAATTCGACAGTATATCTGTCTGTCTGTTACCTCTTTACGCCAAAACTGCTAAACCGATCTTGCTGAAATTTGGCATGGATATACTTTGAGTCCCAGGAAAGGACGTAGGATACTTTTTATTTTGGAAAAATGTACGGTTACAGCGCGATAAACTTTTGGCGCAATGGAGTTGCGGACGTTATCTAGTTATCGATATTTTTAACCGACTTCCAAAAAGGAGGAGGTTATATGTTCGGCTGTGGATATATATATTTTTTTTTTGTATGTTCAACGATTACTCCGCCGTTTGTGAACCGATTTTCAAAATTTTTGTTTTGTTCTATTAGGTTTCCCTCCAATTTGGTCTCATTTTCACAAAAGTGGTGATCTAATGATGGGATCCATGAGTAATTGAGGGAACTCCTCAAAATTTATATGGAAACATATGGTGATTTTGGTTTTATGAGAAGTATCCTAAGCATATGCTACCAAAACGCAAGATTTTGCACCAAGGTATACTATGGTTCCAAAGATACTAAAAGAACTCCGGATTCCTTATAGATACAAGTTTGGGGGTTTAAGCCAAAAAGCCAGTTCCAAAAGTTTCAAATACCTATTCTGTCAGAGAACTGAAGATTCAGCTATATCTGGTACCGACTTCAAAATGATTAAGATTGAGTACAGAAATAGTTGAGGTTTAGCCGAATTCGGAAAAAGGCACTATTAGATAGGAAACATTATTTAATACTTTTTAGTTCATATTATAAGGATTTTATTATTGTTTTTACCTTGGAAGTCGGTTTTAATTTTTTGTTATTTATTCAAAGTTGGTATAAAATATATTATACTCTTTCGTAAGTTACTTCTATGGTTGATAATTACCATTCTAACACTTAATTAGCACTTAATTCTTATGCTGTCCTTTTTTTAATCTACCAAGAGAAAGAATAAGAAGTAAGCTCTCAATTCTTTAGAACGAACTACACACGCCAAAATCATCACACTTCTTCTGTCACAATTGGTTGACAGCTTGTAAGTTCATGTTTATATTGTGTTCGACACTTGGATTATGTTAAATGTACCGGAGAATTCCGGGGTTAGACCCTTTATGCTGCGGTAGAATGGTTATTGACTTGATCGGTTTATACTGTATTCTAGTTCTGGTTTATACTATATGAAGACAATAAAATAAGTGCGTTAAGAGCCCTAGAGCGCAGCGACTTTTTGTAACAATGCAATGGCACTACTATCGCGCGTTTGCGTCGGTACAATCGCGAAGCGGTCGCTAGCTGTGCCCTAAGGATGAAGCCAAACGAGCGTTATTTGTGAGTTGAGAGTCGCAGAATTTCGGTCGCGTAAATATCTTTTCATACAAATCATGACTCACAAAATTACGCTCGTGGGAATCAAACAGGACTTTTGTATGAAACTGAATGCAGCAGAATATCTGCCAGCCGAAATTCTGCGACATACAACTCACAAATTACGCTCGTTTGGCTTCACCCTAACACACGGGGCGCTCATTTAGTTGTGATGCAAACACGATACAAACGCGATGCGAACGCGCTACAAACGCGATTTAAACGCGATACAAACGCGCTTCAGTAACAGCATAAGGGCCTTCGCCCACTACGACTTTTAGTAGCGATGCAGTCACGCGACTATGAAGCGCACGACTGCATCACTACTAACGCGCGTTAGTCGCATTTGCAACTCCATACAAAACACACAGCTAGCGACTGCATCGCAACTGTATCGATACAAATATGTGACAGTATCGCGACTGCATCGCTACAAAAAGTCGCAATGGGCGCACGGCCTAAAGTACTGTGGCGGTACCCACAATTCGCCTAACATTCCTGCATCGCGCTATCGAAGTTTTCTGAGCGCATCGCTATATATACGACAGCTGAAATGTATCACGTGTGGGGCTCCGGCCTGACCGAGCATACCACCTCGCTCGGTCGGAAGATCTTCCTTTGTGGCGGCCACGCTTATCCCACATTGGCCACATTGGCCACAAACCCTCCCTCCGTATTTATTACCGATTGTATCGTTAAAGTCGCTCGTTTTCATCGCTACAATCGCGCGTTTACATCGCCACAAAAAGTCACCGTGAGCTAGGGCCCTTATTTGCGCTCCGGAAGTGTCGGTACGAGTGAAAGCGAAACAGCTGAGTAAATAGGAACGTTTAGTTGCAAAATAAAAGATACAAACGATGGCAGGTGTTAAGGTGGCTTTCCAATCCTCGTTCGCAAGTGACCACGACCGACAAAAATTCTAATAAAATGCCACTTTATGACCTACGCGATAAGTTCAATTTTACCCTACGCCACTACAAAGCAGCGGCGGCATGGGTACCTAGACCAATGTCGGTAGAAAATAAAACCTAGGTCATAAAGTGGCATGTTAATTTGAACTTTTTCGGTCGCGGTGTTGCCGCGCTGATTCGAAAGCCACCTTTTAGATGTTCCCCTAAAACTATAATCAAAACAAAGCCTTAAGAAGCAAAACACTGCTGTATCACGTGTGATGTGTATTGTTTTGCTTTAGACTCTAAAGTTTAAAAATCACTATGTTTTTGACCAAAGCATCCTCAGTACACTGCATTATCATGTCTACAAGCTTCCCAAGTCTATAGTCACAAAGCGACACGGCGCTTAAATAGCCAATTCATTGGGAAGGAATTGAAAAATTCGGGAAACATCGGAATCGTCGTATGCCAAACGAGGCCCATTCCCAATTTCCATAATAGCTACCCCCACTTCATTACGTGTGGTACAAGCGGTGAGCGGGTAGCGCGAAAAATGTCGTTTTAAAAATGTGCCGCTACTTTGAATGGAAATTATGTCATGTCCAGTTTGTGAGGTTCTTTGACAGCGGTTTTTTCTTTTTAATAACGCCGACAATTTGTTAAATGTTAGCGTTAGTCGATCAAAAGCGTAAGTGAATTCATTTCATAAACATCATTATTTTTAAACAAAAAATTAAAACCGACTTCCAAGGTAAAAACAATAGTAATTTTCTAAAATGAACTAAAAAGTATTATATAATTCTTATTCTGTACTCAGTATTTCTGTTCTCAATCTTCATCATTTTGAAGTACCAGGCACCAGCTAACCTAATCGCCAGGTCTATGACAGAATTTAACTGCAACTTATAGGACTTTTACCGACTTCAAAATTATGAAGATTGAGAACAGAAATACTGAGTACAGAATAAGAATTATTTAATACTTTTCAGTTAATTTTAGAAAATTATTATTTGTTTTTACTTTGGAAGTCGGTTTTAATTTTTTGTTTAAAAATAATAATTTTACTCTTTTTAGTTATTCTAAAGGTTTTCTACACAGTTTTTGCGTTTTTACTTTATAAACATCATTGTCACTACATACCTCATGAACCCCGTAATCAAATTTCTACCTTGGTAGCCATAACATCAAATTCGAATAATAGTATTATACTTAAAAAAAAACAAAATAATATTAAAATCAATAGACAAACTACCAGAATAATGATCAAAAACATCAGTCTCGATCTATAAGACTATGAAAAGTACAAATAATAAGGTCATAATGACGTGATGATGCATGGTGTAGTGATAATGATGATGATTAATGTAGTCAGCAGTCAGTTGTTTAAAGGATCAAAAGCATAAGCTACTATAGCTTATGCTTTTGATCCTTTAAACAACACCGAAACTCCCAAACATGTATCTATAATGAATCAGGAGTTCTGTTCAGCATATTCGGAACCGTGGTATACCTACCATGGTGCAAAATCTTATTTTTTGGTAGCATATCATCAAGATACATCACATAAAACCAAAATAACCATATGTTTCCATTTGATTTTCAAGGAGTCCTCTCGATTCCTCATGGTTTCCATCATCAGACCACCACTTTTGTGAACATGGTATCAATTCGGAACAATGTCCTATAACACAACAAAAGAAAAATTTTGAAAATCGGTTCACAAACGGCGGAGTAATCGTTGAACATACATAAAAAAAAATATCCACAGCCGAACGTATAACCTCGTCCTTTTTGGAAGTCGGTTAAAAATCCAGACATCTATATATTACCACAAAGAGAAAATGTATCTGACTGTCGGTTTGTCTGTCCGTTACCTCTTCACGCCCCTAAACCGTTGACCCAATTTTGCTAAAATTTGATATGGAGATACTTTGAGCCCCCAGAAAGGATATAGGATGCTCTTTATCCCGGAAAAATGAATCCAGTTCCCATGTGATAAGAAAATGTTGGCGCAATGGAGTTGAGGGCGTCATATCTAGTTAGATATAATTCAAAATTGGTGACTTTAAATGTGAATTTGTTACATTATTGTTTTGTAGGTATTTACAGTCTGAGTTTTAACAGTAATTGAGTGATTTGTTCATAATAAAAATACGATAATACGAGTCTTGCGTCTCCTTAATGATTCTCATATTAAAATGATCCGCTACCTCTTATGTCTTGATCTGTAGCCGGTTTCTCTTTGTGAGAGCGGGTCTTATAGGATAAAGGATAACATCAAAAGATAGGAAAAATGTTGTATCAGTGCCGCTTTGCTGCATTATATCTTTTGTGTCAAAATTATTATGATCTTTAGCATTATTATCATCACTATTATTATATTCAACATTATCATGTACTTAATACTAATATTTATTATTGTACATGGTAATGTTGAATATAATATTATTATCAGCTGCACTGTTGTTATTTTCACTGTTGTTATAATAAGGAATAATACGAAAAGGTCAGAGCAGAGGGCGCCACTAGCAAACCCAGTAAACAACCCGACCAAAATCTGACATTTTGTACACGTCAAATCAGAATATTGACAAAACAAAACTTTTTTGTTTACTGTCTGTGCTGGTGCTGCGTCTTGCTTGAAAACATAGCAATATCCTTTGCCACTACTATTATCAATTATTTCATCACTATAATATTTTATATTTTTAATACCTTACATCTGAGAAACTTATTGTTTTTTTTTTTGACTTCGCTTACTTTAATTACTTTTACTAGAGATCGCCCAATGGTCGAAATTCGACCTCAAATAAAAAATTAAATTATAAGTTTCAAACGTCGCTTTTCTATTGATATTCTATTGTCAAAATATTGACTTTATTATTTTTTTGACATAATTCCTGCGACAGTCTCAGATTAATAAAGTCAAATGATGACAGACTGGCCGTGTAATAATTGTCTAACAGTATTTGTTCCTTTTACCGGTTCTTCTCACCGGGTTACTTCACGAACCGATAGTAGGTTAACGAGTAGGATAATTTTGAAAACATTAATAATTATTTCATTCACAAATATAATATTTTTTTATAGTTTTCAAATCGAAAATAGCTACAGTGGTTTAAGTCTTCATAATCATCGATAGACCAATTCACTTCATCCATTTTATTAAAAATGCCATCAATTTTCCGTAGAGGAGTAATTTTTGCTTACTCCGCGTATGTAGATATAATAAGCTTCATTTGGTCTGAACACGAACGCGATATAGCTGACTCAGTGCAGCCGGAGATTTTGTCTGTGGACTAAATTATGAATTTGACGAGCTATCAGAAAATTATGAATGTGATGGGCTTTCAGAAAATTATGATTTTGACGGGTTATCAGAAAATTACGACTTTGACGGGCCATCAGAAAATTTTGGAATTGACGGGCTATCAGAAAATTTGACGGGCTATCATGAAATTATGAAATTAATTATGGGTTATCAGAAAACTGGCGTGATCGCTTTTAGAGTTTTGGAATTGGTGCTGATTGGGGATTTAAAAAAATGGTGTCGCCGTAACTTTTTTAGCACCTTTGGGAAATACGTGGAAGCCTAAAACAAATATCTTTTGACCGAGTGAGGTGCTATCGGCCAGTCCAAATTCTACTATAGCATTATACTGCCGCACTTTAATAAAAAAATCGGCCAAGTGCTAGTTGGACTCGCGCATGAAGGGTTCCGCAGCTAGGTTTTTTATTTATTTTTAAATTTCAGTTGATTTAATGAAATTTAAATGAAGGTTTACCATTTAAGACGCATAAAAACTACTTGCTAGAATATCTCGTTCAAACCAATTTTCGTTGGTAGTTTTTATAGTATGTACATCATATATTTTTTTTAGACTTATCATGCCCCTACTTTAGAAGTTAGAGGGGGGGGACACACATTTTACCACTTTAAAAGAGTCTCTCTCGCAAACTATTCAGTTTAGAAAAAAAATGATATTAGAAACCTTGATATGATTTTTGAAGACCTATCCATAGATATCCCACACGCATTAGTTAGATGAATTTTATTTTTTTTGTTTCAGTTGTACCTATGGGGACCCCTAAAATTTTTAATAATTTTTCCATTTTTGTATCAAAATCTTAATGCGGTTTACAGACTAGATCTACTTACCAAGTTTCAATAGTATAGCTCTTATAGTTTCGGAGAAAAGTGGCTGTGACATACGGACGGACAGACGGACAGACAGACAGACATGACGAATCTATAAGGGTTCCGTTTTTTGCCCTTTGGCTACGGAACCCTAAAAATATGGGGGTACGCGTAGAATAAAAACAAGGCAATAGCATGTCGCCACATGGTAGAAATAGAGTTTCCTCTCTATTACTTCTATTACTTCCTCTTCTAAGTTACGCCAGCGGTCTACTCGTTATTACGTGTTTATAGATAGCACGCAGAAAGATCATTTTTGGCGTAAGTATAAATACGATTTTTCTTCAGACACCGAAGATAGACAAGAAAAATTTCTATCATAAAACTCTTCATGTAACATATAAACAAAGATATTTATCATCTAAACTAGGGAGTCCCTTAGGGCACGATAGCAAAGGGTTCACGATGCCGTAGGGACGGCCCTGCTAACTTCCACCGTTCTTACTCATTTTGCCTCTCATGTAACCCTTATTGGGATGACTTAGGGGTGAATTGGGACGTGGAACTGTTTTGGTAATTTGGCCAGTTTACGAGATACATGAAATATGTTTAAATGTGGCTCATTTTCATTTATATGTTGAGAAGTTGAGTATTTGCGCGAGCAATCATCATTATCATCATTAGTATCATTATCAATTTCGGTGCCGGTTTCGGTGACAGTAATAATTCTTAGTATCATTATCAATTTCGGTAGGTGTAAGGTCGGTTTTAGTGACGGTGATTGATTTCATTGACACAAGATCAGCTTCGCAGGCGTTATAATATTATACTGCTCAAGTGTGTGCGTATTACACAAGAATCATCATTAGTAACATCATCAGTTCGGTAAGTGTCCTGCTGTTTCGTTTTCATTTTTGCTGGCACTCCCAGATAAGAGTGTTTTCAGTACGTTGGAGTATTATTTATTATTAAATTGAATAACAAGAAATTTTATTTTATTTTATCCTTATCTAAATAATCAAATTTTCTATTACCTGTATTCGGACAAGGTTTGTGAAACGGAAAAAGCCATATTTAGGTAACAATAATAATAATTTCACAAACCATTTCAAGTTTCTTAGAAACGTGTTTTTCTTTGAATACTTTTTGTGTGGTACAAACTAATACTTACAGCGTTTTGTATTAAATTGTTTTGGAATAAGAACTTTGTTTGGTATATAATATGAAAATTATTTATAGGTACTATTAATAATAATTTCATAACAATAATAATACAATTAATATTATAAATCTGAATGTAAGTTTGTTTATTACTCTTTTACGGGAAAACGAATTATGTGACCATTACAAAACTATGTGGAAATAATATTTGTGGGAATTTTCAAGTTTGTTATGGACAAAACAGGCTAATAAGCTGTCTAAAAAGAAAGACGACCCATATCATACATAAGATGGACATATGAAAATCCTGCGCCTTATCTCTCGCCAGTCGTGTCGGTCGTCCATCCCACTTTTATGACAGCAAGAGAAAATAATGCTCTTGTGTACTTACTTACTTATACTTAGACTCTATTAAGTCATTGTAAGGTACCTGCCTTTTTCAATGAAATCGGCCACCGTCACCAAAACCGTTGATGGTATATTATTTTCAAAATCGCTTCCGCTCATGCTCCTCCGCTTTCCGCTGATCACTTGGACCATACAATCTCTAGGGACAAAACGTTTATCATCCTGTTATGATTGTACTATTCCTCTAAATCTCTGGAATCGTAAGAAATAAGAATAATCTTATCCATTTGCAAAATAATTTTGTATTCCACAATCACTATCAGTCTTTTCAAGAATTACGGGGTCGTCCACGCGTTACGACAGACAATTTAGGAGCCTTATAGAGCCTTTCACATGTTACGACACAGAAAATTTTGATTTTCCGACTTTTCATTACTCTTCCACTCCTTTATTGCAGTCAAATGTAAGCTTTCTACGAATGCACAACATAAAATTAATACAGTTAATATACAAGATGACGCCCGCAACTCCGTTTCGACAAAATTCGTTTATCGCGCGGGAACCTTAATTTTTTTTTGGGCATCAAAAGTATCATATCATGCTAAATTTCAGCACAATCGGTTAAGCGGTTTGGGCGTGAAGAGGTAACAGACAGACTTTCGCATTTAAAACATTAGAATGGATTTGCTCAAAACGAGTAAGCATAATATGGATTTATGTTAAATACGTGTTTAACCTCATTTACATTTAATACCCTAACTTGTACGTTTGGTTCAACTTTTGGCAATAATTAGCTGAGATTAAGTAAGGTTTCGTTTGCCAAAGCATTTTATGTTAAGTAGGTGATTATTCAAGTAACATTAATCTTTGTATACTAATCCAAGTACAATCTAAATAAAGATGAGGCCCGCAACTCCGTTGGGCGAAAAATCGTTTATCGCGCGGGAACCGTTTTTTCCGGGATAAAACGCAAACAGACACGCAAAATCCTGACGCAAACAGTCATTTAACATTTTTAACCTATTGCATAGCTTTTATCGCGGGATTTGAGCGCGGTGACCGAATCAAAAAATTGCGTAACGAAAAACACCTAACCCCTTCTTCTTTTTGACTTTATGCAATTATAAAAATAATTATATAAATTATACAATTATAATTGTATAAGTTGATAAAAAATGCTATGCAATAGCCTTACCGCGGCAGTCCCCGAGTGCCGCACGTATTTAATTGTGAAAGTTTTCAATCATTTGAATATAAGTCACCAGTCAAGTTAGACATTTGAGGTTGCATAAATTCGCACCAAGCTGAAAATCGGTAGTATTGTTTAGAATGTAATTACGAATAAAATTTGAAAGTTCCCCATAATTCCCATGTGTACTAAATTTTTTATTCAAGGTCAAAGGTCCAAAAACTTAGTTTTTCACGATTTTCGGCGAAACGGTAAGTTTTTTTCATAAAAAGTACATCAGATGAAAATTGTAGGCCATAAAATTGTCTATAAAAATATGTATTAATACTTTTTCATACCAGTCACCGTTTTTGAAATATAACGACTCCAAAAGTTGTAAAAGTTGTTTTTCTCACAATTTGCATAAGTACGCCTCGTATAGAATGTATGCTTATACCAGTGTCAGATCCTTTAATGTTATGAAATATAGTATTATTTATCTACGAATTTGCTTTTTTTTTTCTCTCTCTTTCAAGGTCTTAAAATGGCAGCCATTTTAATTTTTTCTCGGACCCTTATTTTCAGTTGACCAATGCTTCTGATCTAAGTATCCTAGGAAGATGAAAAAGGTTGCATTTGATAGTTTTTTTTTTTTTTTATTAGATAGATAGCCAACTCATACAGTGTTACTTATAAAAATTGTCTATCCTTAGGATATTCCAAGCTTAAACTAGGAATAGTTATACTCGGTATAAATTAGGACTAACCTGAGATTATTTTCTAACTCATAAGCTCGGTATAAGGTTGTCATAACTATACACCGCTATTCCCGATGCACAAGACGGCAACGCCGCAAATTAAAGACTATTTAAAAAACCGGCCAAGTGCGAGTTGGACTCGCCCATGAAGGGTTCCGCAGCAGCAATAAGATTTATTTTTATGAAATTAAAAGGTTTTTGATTTATTTTTATATTTCAGTTGATTTAAGTAAAGTTAAATTAAGTTTACCATTTATGACGTATAAAAAAAACTACTTGCTAGATTTCGTTCAAACCAATTTTCGTTGGTACTTGGTAGTTTTTATAGTAAAGTACATCATATATTTTTTTTAGACTTCTCATGCCCCTACTTTAGAAGTTAGAGGGGGGGGGGGGGGGGGGGACACACATTATACCACTTTGAAAGAGTCTCTCTCGCAAACTATTCAGGTTAGAAAAAAATTATATTAGAAACCTCAATATGATTTTTGAAGACCTATCCATAAATACCCCACTCGCATAAATTTCGTTTTCATTCAAACCAATTTTCTTTGGTAGTTTTTATAGTAAAGTACATCATATATATTTTTTAGACTTATCATGCCCCTACTTTAGAAGTTAGAGGGGGGGGGATACACATTTTAGCACTTTGGAAGAGTCTCACTCGCTCGCTCACCTTTGACCATGAATAAAAAATTTAGCACACATGAGAATTATGGGGAACTTTCAAATTTTATTCGTAATCACTTTCTTAACAATATTACCGATTTTCAACTTGGTGCGAATTTATGCAAGGTTACAGGGGTATTTTAGTCTAACTTGACTGGGGTAATAAGAATCTTTTAAAACTTAAATATGTCTCGATTAACATATAAATTTCGTTTTCGGTATATACGTTTTGAGCTTTCTAAGGAACCAAAAAACCTAATTTCTATGCACCATAACGCTTTATTCGTCTATATGTAACACTGATATAATCTATGTTTTAAATCGCCTAATATTGCCTTATAAAATGCGATATCTGAGTTTTATTGCCTGATCTTTAGTTTCCAAAATAGTAAACGACCTCAAAAACGCCTCCGTGGTCTAGTGGTTTAGAACGTGGCTCTCGAAGTCTCGACTCGGAGGTCATGGGTTTGATTCCCGCGTTGGAACATGTAATTTTCAAGTTTTGTCTGACAAGTAAGATGATCCATGCGTCGGATGGGCATGTAAAAAGTCCTGCGTCTGATCTCTCGCCAGTCGTGTCGGTCTTTCGTCCAACTGGGTTACGAGAGTAAAGGAAGAGAGAGCGCTCTTGTATACTGCGCATACATTTGGGTACTATAAAATACTCCTGTGTAGCTGGGCAGGTTTCTATGAAACCAGCCACAGACACCGAAAACGGTGCAGGAGCTATTATTGGAACGAAGTTCCTTATCGCGCGTTGCGAAAGGGGGCTAGACGGAAAAAAATTACGACAAAAAGTTGTAACGACACTTTTTGCTATAGTTGTAACTTGTAAGCCGTGCGGCGTGCGTGTGTTTCTCTGTCTGTCTCTCTCTCTCTCTCTCTCTCTCTCTCTCATAGAAAGCAACTTCGTTCCATCTGAGTGTCCCTTGACACCTCTCAAGTTTTTTATATATTTTAGTTTCTAAAGTTTTAACGACCTCTAGCTCAGTAAGCGTGTTCGGAGGTTACGGGTTCGAGTCTCGCCGAAAGACAAAATAATGCATGACAACGCAATAGAGAATATTACGCAAAGGTAAGGAAACTAAAGGACTAGAGGGCGCCACTAGCACATACAGTAAATAATCCGACCAAAATTCGACATGCTGCACACGTCATATTAGAATATTATAGTCCGATTATATTTTTTCTCTAACATGACTCTTATGCCAAGGATATAAAGGTTACTGATACTTTGTGTCTTTTAAATTAATGACTACTTAACTTTAAGTTAACAAAGAGTTTGAAGGAAAATTTATAGGGTTAAATCAAAATCTTCATTAAATTAACGTTAAGTCATCGTTAAACTTAGAGACAGAGGCAACGCAAGGAAACAAAGGCCCATATTATATATTTTGTTTTGTCCCATTCCCTTTGGTCTCCTAAATCATTGGTAATCTTACACCATAAGCCCCGATAAGGGAATCGATATTAAAACTCGATAAAATCTGATAAATCGATATTCTATTCCATTAATCTTTGTTTGGTAATGTTTTTATTTTTTCATTGCTTTGTCTTGTCTATGGATTTTGGTGATGAAGGGATAAATTACATGGAATTAAATTTTGTTTTTATTACAATTTGAAATCGTAATCTTTTTGTTATAAACAAAAAAATATGATTTCAAATTGTTTTATTAAACCGATTTGCACGGAATTTGGTATGAAAATACTCGGAGTCCCGGGAAAGGACATACGACACTTTTTATCCCGGAAAAATGTACGGTTTACGCGATAAACGAGTTTTGGCGCAACTGAGTTGCGGGCGTCATTTAGTAATAATGCTAACTCCCGTTTATTTGACTACGACTAAACTCAGGACTAAACGGATTTAAAACAACGAGTAACCTAATCCAGCAAGTTTAAGTTGTTAGCGACTACACATACACACACTCACACACACACACACAGCACATACTAATCTCAAACAGTGTCCGGAATACAAATTTGCTTATAATGTAATGTGCAGTCGCGAACTAAAGTGCTTAGAATACATTTTATGCTACCTATAGTCTAAGCGGTGATTCGAGGCACAAGTCATTGACCTATTGAAAAGATAACAGGCATTACTATCGAGATTTTATGTAAAAGTCATAATATAGTTTAAGCGGTAATTCAGGACGGGATCATTGACCTGTTCAAAAGTTATAAATGGTGGTGGGACACGGATCGCGCATGAACCACTGGAGCAATTTTAATGAAATTTTGCACAGATATAGAGTAAGCAACGAGGCAGGAGGCTTCTTTTTATAGCGGGAAAATACACAGTTTCCGGAATTTTATTTTACGCGTAAAGACGAAACACGTAGTTGTAACACATAAAGTGCTACATAGATTCTACCCGTTTACAATTATTTATTTTTTATTTATTAATTACATCCAAACCTGTTCAGCAAATTTGGTTTTTCACTTCATTTCGCCATAGTACCTCAATTATAACTTAGAAACTCGCACAATATCCTACTCACCCCATAGATTAGTTTGTTAACAAACTTCACAACTTTTCGCTTCCACCTTTTGAACGATGTATCCCTTCACTTTGTTAATTTCATGGCTTTGTTGACAGTTTGTACAAAACAATAGTTAATTTATATTTTGACCCTTCGATCGCGGATTCTTGGAAATGCTATTGTATTCTATTGTTGTCGCGTCCACCGGTGCCCGTATGGGGCTTGATGAGTTAAACAGTACAACAGTTAATTTTGGTGCCAAAAATCTATATCCTAAACAAAGTAACGAGGCACTGAATAATATAGAAATTTGATATTTTAAATGAAGTTTTGTTTGTACTTTTGTCGCAATCCAAGAGTGTGGGTAGAAGTGAAAAATACACGCAATTATTTTCTCCGTATGGAGAAAGAGAGATTACTTTATCTCCTACGCCGCGCCGACGGTCCACTCTTAGGAATTTTCGATCAGTATCCTGACGCGAGTCAAACATTTTTACCCATCCAAAAAAGCACACAGCTAAAAAGGTTTGAAATATAATATAATTTTTTTTTAAACGGGCAAAAGGCCCACCACACATTCCCACCACTGCAACTCCTGTGTCGCCAGGATCAACAGTGGTAACCAACCACGAAAACCCTTTGATATGATCTCAGGGATGCCCGAGGGACAAGCTAAATCTGTCTTGGGACCCGCAACGAAATTAATCAGAAGAAATGTAGGAGGAGTAGGAGATATCCAATTTCCCTCCCCAAGCAAAGCGGGAGACAGCCAAAATTGTAATGACATTGATGTCCGAACAAAAGGGGGAAGCACCACGGGAAAAATAAATAATTATGCTTAATATAATATGCCTACTTCATAAAAAAAAAAAAGACATTTATTTATAATGGCAAACTTGTGTTCGATTGTTTCCAATAGAATTTATGACAAAAACGTTTGAAAGCACGGAAATTCTTTGCGCTGCCTACGAGGTCATCGTAATATACGACTCCAGAGACACATTGGAGGCTGTTTAATAAATCGGTTCTTTCCTCATGCCAGAGACCGCACTCCCAGAGTATGTGATGAGCAGTTTGTTCTTGCGGGCTGTCTTCGGTCGAGCACTCGCAAAGAGGAGATGGAACTAACTTGAATCTATGAAGTTTAGCTTTAAAATTGCCGTGACCAGTTAGGAATTGTGCAACGCAATGATCTATTTCTATCCAATGCATGGCGAGACGTTCGCGAACTGAAGGAAAGAAATTGTACAGGTGTCGACCTTTAATAGATTTATCCCACCGATCCTGCCACTCGGATAAAAGATTTTGTAGTGTAATGTCTAGTGGTTCAAACAATCTATTCACCTTATTTCTGTCTCTCATGCTTAAGAAATCTGGGGTCGTAATTTTTTTATTTTTGTAATATAAAGCAGCTCGGCGCTGTATTTCCAAGTCTACAGGCAAAACACCCGACAGGACAGGAAGTGCTTCAGTACTGACCGTTCTATATGCCTTACATAGGAATATTAATGCGAGACGTTGGCTTTGTAAAAGTTTACGCCGGGCTGCGCCAATTGTAGCCCTATCTGCCCAGACCGGCGAGCCGTAGCATATTCTGCCTAAGTACGTGGCTGTATATATAGTTTTTAACGTTTTGAACGAGAGACCCCATGTAGATGTCGATATTTTAGTAAAACTATAGAAATTTATTTTTGCTTTCTCACCCGTTTGTATGATATGTTCTAAGAATGTGAATTTATTTTCTAAAATCAGTCCAAGATAACAGAGTGACTGTTTACGTTTGACACTTGTTTCGTTAAGTTTAATGCGAGGAGTTGTTATAAGAGAGCCTTTTAAAAGAATTTGATAAGTTTTGTGTGCCGCAAATTCCAGACGATTTCTGTGACCCCAACTTGCAATTACGCTTAGGCACTTGTTAGCTTTAATCTCTATCTCAGTTCGCGTATTTCCTTCAACAATGAGGAACCCGTCGTCAGCATAGCCTACCAGATAACAGAGAGGCGGTAAAGGAATACACAGCAAATCGTCAAAACTTATATTCCACAGGTATGACGATAGCACCGACCCCTGTATAATATAATAATGCTTATATAATATAATGCTGAATATAATATAATGCTTTTTTTTACATTTTTCTTCTGCGGTCAGAAGATCTTCCTTTGAGGTAATCATATCCCACAGCGCATCCCAAAACAACGTTTGCCGGATCAGCTGGATTACCACTTGTGCTCGTGATTATACCGTTGTTAGTTCAACTTAGGTCGATAATGATTTAACTATCGGTGCACCGAGCAGCTGAGAATACTCTGTCCTTTACACGCCTGTACATTTATAAGAAACTAATAAACAACATAATGTAACCTATGTAAAGCCTAATTTATTTATTAACAAGCAATAAGTATACACTTTGACCCGCCTACGTAAAAAGTCGGATAAGTGCGAATCGAACTCGCGCATTAAGGGTTCTGTACCTTAAAACTTTTTATTTATTTATTTATTTAATTCAGGCATCGTTGTATGGGAGCGCTTATAAATATTTATTTTGTTCTGACAGACAGACAGACAGCGAAGTCTTAGTGATAGGGTCCCGTTTTCACCCTTTGGATACGAAATCCTAAAAATACAGAATATAGCCTATGTCATCCGCATCATTACTAATATATTAACACCTCATCTGTTAAAATCGGACTTTGTTTAGCCGCTACGAGGGCACATGCATACTAATGCATAAACTGCTAAAATCTCTACCCTTCCCTTTGGCTTCGATGTCGGTTAAAAGCTGTCATGGCGCTTACGATGCTTTCCCATCCCCATTTATTGTAGCTTCGATGTTAAAATTATCGAATGCAAGTTGTCTAAATATCCTGATCTAGTGATAAATTGCTAATGCTACGCTTGAGAGAACACAGTGTGGCAAAGAAACTTATTTCCCAAGTTGTACGACGAGAAAATAGAGAAGAACTCTGGAACTCCAAGAAAAGACGAAACTTTATTGACCTGCGACAAAACAAAGTAGAAGCGGTTTTCCAAGGGGCCATGGTATACCAGGGGTGTGTGCCAAAATCTTTTCGTTATCGCTTCGTTATATAATCTCCAAAGAAAATGTATGGATTGACATAAGCATTCGTTAGTATGACGTTGACGTTCGACTCGTCTTATATCAATTCCATACATTTTGATCGGCGATTCTATAACGAAGCGAAAACGAAAAAGTTTCGGCTAAATGGCCAGTATCCTATTAGTGCTGATGTTTTGCTTCGGTAGAGCAAGCAGTAATTTTTTTTATCATATTTATACTAGCTTTATCCAGCGGTTTGGCCTGTGTGAGTAAAACTTTTTACCCTCAGTGGTTGCAGTTAATCGTAGGCCGTTTAATTGTTTATTATCATAACTCGATATACCTCCAAAAATCCATACTTCCATACTTCCTTAATATTATAAATGCGAAAGTGTGTCTGTCTGTCTGTCTGTTACCTCTTCACGCCCAAACCGCTGAACCGATTTTGCTGAAATTTGGTTTGGATATACTTTGAGTCCCGGGGAAGGAATTAGGATACTTTTTATCCCGGAAAAATGGACGGTTCCCGCGTGGTAAACGAATTTTGGCGCAACGGAGTTACGGGCGACATCTAGTTATACCTATGTGTATACATTTTAATGATATTCGGAAGAGTAGTTTTACTGAAAGCGTAACAATTGATTGTTAATTTTAGAATGTAAGTTTAAACTTTCATTCTAAAATTTTGTATGGAATGCATGACGATATTTCAGGAGACGTTATTATGAGACGACCCATTCATGTAGAAGCATGGCTATTTCGCGTTGAGGCGAAATATAACGATGACACGCGTATGATTGGCCCACAATCCATCAACATAGATGATTATAGACACATTATCGAAGACGGTTTTCTTAGAAAATCTGGAGTTAAACCAAGTAACATGACTCCAATGATGGTAAGTATCATGATGATGAAGCGTCCAAGGTTGGCCAAAGGTTTTGTTTCATCAGCAGGGCGCGGCGGTGATGGTAAAGGAGAGGCTTTAAAGGTTAGAACTAGGGCCGATGCACACAATGCTAAATTGTAACTGTGAACATGTGTAAGGATAGACGGATGTATGGATGGATATTGCTTAGTTACTAAATTTTACAATAGATGATTGGGCTGAATTTAAATGCGGTGGCGCGAACGCGCGGCTTGGCCGCTACACTGCAACATAACAAGCAAATACATATCATATTTAACAATTTTATTTAAATAGCGGCGCGGTAAATTTTTGCTTCATCATATTTCATTAAACTAATCCATGTATGTATTATAAATGCGAAATTATGTATGTCTGTCTATGGGTCTGTCTGTTACTTCATCACCCTCAAACCGCAGACAGACAGACACACTTTCGAATTTATAATTATTAGTATGGATTATTTTAAATAATTCTAAGTGTGTGCCTAGACTATGACCTTTATCCCACGCCTGTGTCTTCTACCTAGGTGTGGCTGCAGTGTGCGCTAGCCAACAATGACACAGCCTTTCACTATTACCTAGACTAGATCTGCTAAAGGCTACTAGTTCAGGGACGAGTTAGCTTTTACTTACATGAAGCCTACTATCATAATGCATACTAACCCTCTATCTAAATAATAATTCAAGATGTGAGTGGAAGAATAAGGTAAGTAACATAAAAAAACTTCCCGTTTTTTTTTTTTTTTTGCTTAAATGGAGGCTTTAGGGCCGGAAAATTTATTTGAAATAGAAAAACTGTTGATTATATGTGTAGCCAGATATATTAGCTAGGTCATGAAGTAGATAAGTTACAAGTTTTATGAAAATAATAAGGGAAAAAATTAGTTATTATCCGTATGTTACGAAATGTTAATTGTTCGATTCTTCCACTCACGTCTTCAATTATAATTAAGACGAGAAGAAGACGGTAACCAACATTTTACTATATAAGAACATCACCTCATTTTTTCCTTTATAATTTGTACAAAACGAACTGCGAAATCTTTCATTAATTTGGCATAAATATAGAGTAAGAGTATACCACGGTGAAGGAGCTACTTAAGGTCACGCCGCGTTAAAGTAAAAAACCGTGTTGGATATGTTGTAGATTGCTTGCCGCTAATAGAAAACAAGCAATGGAACAGCAAGAGATGGAAAGGGCGTAAGCGACAAAATGGTTTTGACGCGTAATTTAAAAACCATAAATATATATCTTATAAGCTATGTACAAATTAAAGTGTATGCTTGAACCAATCTATGTACAAATTTTGGAAGCTTAAATCACTCTCCTCTGTTGGCAAAATTAGAATCCCTTTTTTTTACAGAGGTCTTTTTGATTGATTATTCTGTGTTATAAAAGTTGACCAATCGTGTTATGCTATGAGTAATTCAAAGACAAAGACATGATGAATACTGACAGTGAACTTTAATTTCTTAGCTTTAGTCATTGCTGAGAAAAATCGATATCGCTACAGCCAAATTATCAAGGCGCCGCCTTAATTAGGTAGAGTTATTTCAAACCCACACGATAGAGATCACGACTATCGTTGAATTCACATGACACCTCTTGGTAACTCTTAGGGTCAATTTATACTAGCGCAAAGTCAAAGCGGATCGAAGCGAATTCCCAAAACTGAACATAACAAATTTAACCTTAACTCCAAAGCGTTAACGCACACATTACATCTGAGAATTTAAAAAGGCACGCGCATTCGCGCGACTTCTCGCGAATGCGCCCGACCAACACTGATTGGTCTCGCAAAAGTAATGTGTGCGTGACGCTTTGGAGTTAACGTTGAATTTTCTATGTTCAATTTTTGGGAATTCGCTTCGATGCGCTTCAACTCTGCGCTAGTATAAATTGACCCTTAGAATGGTAATCCCAACTATTTATGAGTTTGAAGTGATATCTCAGTTATATAATAAATATACTCAGTTCACATCGAGTATGCAAAATACGATATCCTCCTTAGACTAGAATTTAGAAACATCTGTCACTTCATTCACAATCGCGGTTTGTATAGAAAACGATGACATATGACAAGTTTTTTGATAGGGATCAATGACCGCTACGGACAGTATTCAGAAATACGAGAATAGTAAGGTTACAGTTTTAACTTTTCATAATGTTAAGGTGCCGGTTGGCAGCGGGCGACATGAAGCAACCGCAGACGACGTGTCGCAGCGACACCACTGGTTTCTATGTATTTCTATGAAGTACCCTGCGCAGCTAGCGACAGGAAGCAAGCGACACAAGCTAGGTACAAGTTGGAACCGAGTGACACGTCGCAACTGCAGCAGACGTGTCGTCGCAAAACTACTGGTACATAGAAATGTATTTCTATGAATAAGTATCGCTAGCTTCGTGTCGCTAGCTGCGGAGGGTATTTCATAAAAATACATAGAAACCAGTGTGTCGCGACGACACGTCGTCTGCGGTTGCTTCAAGTAGCCGGCTTTCAACTTGTACCTTTATTCACTAGAGAAATTACTATGTGTCTTATAAAACTCTTTAATGACATTGAATATTATGAAACGTAAAAAGATATTCTCAAGACGCTCTAGGTATCGCATTAAATCTGGATTTAGCGTTTGTGGCATGCCCACTACACTTCCATTTCCTAGACTTGAGGGCTAAATCTACGTTTAAACCTTTTCTGCCAACTTGACCCACTTTTTAGGAGCTGGTGGAAGGCATAAGCGGTAGCGATTACTTAAAATGGCATTTTAAAGGCAAGCAACGTTAAAAGTTTTAAGGTTTAGGCCCTCTGGCACCGTTGATTTTAAGGTCAATTAATATGTTAATTAAAGTTAATTGTTATATTTCCTGATCTTCGCATTTATTTCACGATTTTTTGGCTTCTCCACCAAAATGGCGTGTAATCGTGACACCAAATGATTCGCTGATTTTTTTGGCTTCACTAAATAAATAACGACAAAACGTAAAAATTTGGTAAAGGTATATTTAATACTAGACGTTCCGCGCGGCTTCGCCCGCGTAAATTAGATATTTCACAGACAAATCAGTCTACAAAAAATAGCTTATGATCCTTCACGTGGTCTACTTCTTATCTGACCCAAATAACAGAAAAATTGCTTTAGTAGTTCGTGAGATAAGCCCTTTCAAATAATTTCCCCCGTTTTTTCCACATTTTCTTCTATTTCTTCGCTGCTATTACTCTTAGCGTAATAAAATATAGCCTATAGCCTTCCGCGATAAATGGGCTATCTAACACTGAAAGAAATTTTCAAATCGGACCAGTAGTTCCTGAGATTAGCGCGTTCAAATAAGCCCTTTCAAATAATTTCCCCCCGTTTTTTCCACATTTTCCTCTATTTCTTTGCTCCAATTAGTCTAAGCGTAATAAAATATAGCCTATAAGCCTTCCTCGATAAATGGACTATCTCACAATGTAAATTCTTTTCAAATCGGACCAGTAGTTCCTGAGATTAGCGCGTTCAAACAAACAAACAAACAAACTAACAAACTCCTCTGCTTTATAATATTACTAGACGTTCCGCGCGGCTTCGCCCGCGTAAATTAGATATTTCACAGACAAATCAGTCTACAAAAATAGCCTATGATCCTTCACGTGGTCTACTTCTTATCTGACCCAAATAACAGACAATAACTCTAGTAGTTCGTGAGATAAGCCCGTTCAAATAATTTCCCCCGTTTTTTCCACATTTTCTTCTATTTCTTCACTCCTATTAGTTTTAGCGTGATAAAATATAGCCTATAGCCTTCCTCAATAAATGGGCTATCTAACACTGAAAGAATTTTTTAAATCGGACCAGTAATTCCTGAGATTAGCGCGTTCAAATAAGCCCTTTCAAATAATTTCCCCCTGTTTTTTCCACATTTTCCTCTATTTCTTCGCTCGTATTAGTCTTAGCGTGATAAAATATAGCCTATAGCCTTTCTCGGTAAATGGACTATCTAACACTGAAAGAATTTTTCAAATCGAACCAGTAGTTCCTGAGATTAGCGCGTTCAAACAAACAAACAAACAAACTAACTAACAAACTCTTCCGCTTTATAATATTAGTATAGAAGTACTAGACGTTAATTTTTCTTTTTATAATAGAATAGATTATAATATATACATATAATAAATAAATATATATTTATTGTTTTATAAATTACATAATTATAATATTCATGTTTTGAACGGTGTGGTCCCAGTGTGGCGGCCAGTAGATCCGACATTTTTCGATTTCCTTAGATTTTATGCTGCTCCACCCTTTGCCTTTAGATGTTGTGACATTGGCTTGGGGGAGAGGGGTCACCAAGCTGGGTGGAGTTTCTGTTAAAGAGATATAGTTCTGTGTCGGATCTACCAGATGCCAGCCAGTGGAATCGCCAGGACCGTGTCCTTCTAACACTGCAATATGTGAATTCTTGGAAAGGGCGAGGCTCTGTCGATCCCACTGACCAGTCCGGGGTCCACACTTGGGTTTTAACAATCTATTTAGGACTAAGTTAGTGTTATAAGGTTTAAGTTTTATTAATTGGTATTTTATTTTTGCCGACCTCTGAGGATCACAGGTCACGACCCGCTATGCGGCTTAAAACTTTATCGTTCCTGTCTTTTACAGCCATATTTATGTTAAAATATTTTATGTGGTCGGTTGACACCTCCGTGGTTCTTTTTATGAAGCTTGCCACAGCGTCTCCATCAGTGTCAGTGTAATAGACACAGGTGTTAGTGTGCCGGGATATAGCTACAACTGCATGAGGAACGCTGTCATGGATTGCCAGCTTTCGGGACTTGGTCTGTATGATGATCACCGAAGGACTCGTTAATCCCTGAGCTTCATGGATTGTGAGGACGCGAGAGTCCGTTCCCGATCCATAGTATGTATTAGTGAGGGCTGCTTTCTCCTCCTGTGTGTGGACAAGATACAGGGTATTTAGATCGGTTTTAGGTATTCTCGCTCCTGTATACTTCATTAGCTTTAGGGATCGCACAATTTCCTTCGATGAATAGATGTTATTATAGACCATGCTTAGGGCGTATGCCACATCCATAGGGCTCCTGTGTGTGCAAGATAACTCCTGGGTGATGCTGGTTACCAGGTTTGGACGAGTGTAATTAAGTTTAAAGAGGTTTTCACGCTCTATAAACGGAAGTTGGTTAATATCTCCAATGAGGATGACTTCGTTGGCACCTGTTAACTGATTCGCCATGACGATTGAGCCGAAATGGTTCATGAGGGCCTCGTCAACTATCAACCTTTTTAACCGACTTCCAAAAAGGAGGAGGTTATAATATGTTCGGCTATGGATATATATATATATATTTTTTTGTATGTTCAACGATTACTCCGCCGTTTGTGAACCGATTTTCAAAATTTTTATTTTGTTCTATTAGGTTTCCCTCCAATTTGGTTCCATTTTCACAAAAGTGGTGATCTGATGATGGGATCCATGAGTAATCGAGGGAACTCCTCAAAATTTATATCGAAACATATGGTGATTTTGGTTTTATGAGAAGTATCCTAAGCATATGCTACCAAAACGCAAGATTTTGCACCAAGGTATACTATGGTTCCGAAGATACTAAGAGAACTCCGGATTCCTTATAGATACAAGTTTGGGGGTTTAGGCGCTGTTTTAAGAACTGAAAGCATATGCTACTATGCAAATTACATTCATCATCATCATCATCATTACCACGTCAGGGTCACCAGTGTCACAATAGGGTTGTATATGGATACAATATGCCCCCACAACACCATAATTATATCATCACGTTATGTCCTTATAATAATTGGTACTTTACATAGCGATTTTAATAAAAATATAATGTTGTTTCAAAATAAATGATTCAAGTTCTAAGCGAATTATGTACCACAAAATTGAACATAACAAAGGTCAAAGTCAACCTTAACTTCAGAGCGTAAGGCACACATTTGACATTACTTTTGAGATTCGAAAGAAAAAAGAGAAGTAAGTTGCTTCGATAGGTACTACACTAGTTTAACTATTAACCTATCAATCCCCAAGCGGCACCCGGCTGCCGCATAACAATTAAAAATCTATTGTGTCTGCGATTCCCACGATCGAGGTAATAAATATTAAAATATATATAAGTATGAAAATACTTACATAGGAAAACAATCTACATCGTAATAGGAATAAGAAACACAATCGCATTCTACGTATCTTATTACAATTTGTTAAGAGTCACACTTAACAAATTGTAATAAGATACGTAGAATATACGCGATGGTTTACTAAGTAACTAAAAAGAGTGAAATTATTATTTTTAACAAAAAATTAAAACCGACTTCCAAGGTAAAAACAATAATAACATCCTTATAATATTAACTAAAAAGTATTAAATAATTTTTCCTATCTAATAGTGCCTTTTTCCGAATTCGGCCAAACCTCAACTATTTCTGTACTCAATCTTCATAATTTTGAAGTCGGTGCCAGTTTCAAAAGTTTCAAATACCTATTCTGTCAGAGAACTGAAGATTCAGCTATATCTGGTACCGACTTCAAAATTATGAAGATTGAGTACAGAAATAGTTGAGGTTTAGTCGAATTCGGAAAAAGGCACTATTAGATAGGAAAAATTATTTAATACTTTTTAGTTAATATTATAAGGATGTTATTATTGTTTTTACCTTGGAAGTCGGTTTTAATTTTTTGTTAAAAATAATAATGTAGGCTACTTTTGTCCCATTTACCAGCAAAGGGGCCATGGTACGAACTTTATCTTTAACTTTGTTGCCAGTTCGTAGCGATAGCCTTTGCTTTAGATCCTCGGCTGCTTCGATCGTCGTTGTTATTATAACGTCTGTTTCCTCATTGAAGTTATTAATGATCCAAGTTGTCTTCCCACATCCAGGAACCCCATTTACCCACGAGTAGTTGATGGGTTTCGCGAATATGTCCCAGTCCATGCTGGATTCGGGGTCCCCAGATAGGACTTCTGCCATTTCTAGTATCCTGTCTTCCAGTATTATTCTGGTACATTCCGCTATTACCACTATTGGATCCTCAGATGTTGTGATAAATTTGAGTGTTCCCGTGCGTTTTGTCTCATCCTCGTCCAGAACCAAGAACCCGCAGTCGGCACTTAATGCCGCCATATACTGCCCTGTCATCGCCCCGGCAGTTATTGTAGAGGTGACATTGTCGTTTATGGCAGCTTTTGCATCCTCGAGTCTCACTTCTAACAGCTTTTGATTTTTTCGCTGATAGGCCTGCATGATCTTATTGCAAGTCAAGAGCTTTATGGTCTTATTTGCTCTTATTATCGCCTGGAACTCGAGGAAGGCATTTATTATATGATCTTCGGGATTCTGGGCCAGTCTGAGTTTTGGCGGGAGCACTTGCCCGAGATCGGCCCTATATCTTTTGTTTTTATTTGCTGGTTTTTGTGTAGATGGTTCCCTCAAAAAAGCATCCATTGCTAAAGCCTGCCGATTTGTTTGTGATGAAGCCTTGATCCGAGAAAGGGTGTTTTTATCCTCGATCATGTCTATTTTTTCACGATGAAGTACTTTTTTGATGGAGCTCACAAACGCTTTTAGTTTGGCCATTGAGTTTTGAGACTTCTTAATTTCATTTTTATCCCTCTCTTTCTCATCCTCTTTTTTGTTCTCCCGTGATGCTTGGAGTCGTTCACTTGCGGAGGATGAGTTCGCCTCGTTGCTGGGTTGGGACGCTGATGGCTGATCGTCAAGATTCTTTTTGAGGAGGATGTAAAATAGGTTTATGAGATATTTAAATTTCGAATGCAGCTTGAATTATTGTCTTTGGCTTCGGCTTCGACTTCTTTGGTGGCGAAAAACAATATCGATATTAGTTTTTCGTTGACTTCTTACTACGTAGTTTCCTATGCATATTTTTAGTAATTCCATCTTAGGTTAGGTTGGTTACGCTATCGCTTATACTTTAAACCATCTCAAGAGTGGCAAAATCCAAAACTTAGTAAGGTTGACTATAAAACTTTGCTTTTACTTTAGATTTATTAGTACACTTTAGAGTTGCTGTAAAAATTTAACTAATGTAACTTGTGTAGATTGTTAAAAAAAACCGGCCAAGTGCGAGTTGTACTCGCCCATGAAGGGTTCCGCAGCAGCAATTAGGTTTATTTTAATGAAATTAAAAGGTTTTTGATTTATTTTTATATTTCAGTTGATTTAATGAAAGTTAAATTAAGTTTATCATTTATGACGTACTTATAAAAAAAAAAACTACTTGTTAGATTTCGTTCAAACCAATTTTCGTTGGTAGTTTTTATAGTAAAGTACATCACATATTTTTTTAGACTTATCATGCCCCTACTTTAGAAGTTAGAGGGGGGGGGGACGACGACACACATTTTACCACTTTGGAAGAGTCTCTCTCGCAAACTATTCAGGTTAGAAAAAAATGATAATATTAGAAACCTCAATATGATTTTTGAAGACCTATCCATAGATACACACAGGTTAGATGAAAAAAATTTTTTTAATTTAAATATAAAAGTATAAAAAAACAACTACTTGCTAGATTTCGTTCAAACCAATTTTCGTTGGTAGTTTTTATAGTAAAGTACATCATATATATTTTTTAGACTTATCATTGCCCCTACTTTAGAAGTTAGAGGGGGGGGGGGACACATTTTACCACTTTGGAAGAGTCTCTCTCGCAAACTAATCAGGTTAGAAAAAAATGATAATATTAGAAACCTCAATATGATTTTTGAAGACCTATCCATAGATACACACAGGTTAGATAAAATTTTTTTTTTTAATTGAAATATATTTCGTTGGTTGTTTTTATAGTAAAGTACATCATATATTTTTTTTAGACTTATCATTGCCCCTACTTTAGGAGTTAGAGGGGGACGGGACACATTTTACCACTTTGGAAGAGTCTTTCTCGCAAACTATTCAGGTTAGAAAAAAAATGTTTTTAGAAACCTCAATATGAGTTTTGAAGACCTATCCATAGATACCCCACACGCATAGGTTAAATGAAAAAAATTTTTTTTATTTAAATATAAAAGTATAAAAAAACAACTACTTGCTAGATTTCGTTCAAACCAATTTTCGTTGGTAGTTTTTATAGTAAAGTACATCATATATTTTTTTAGACTTATCATGCCCCTACTTTAGAAGTTAGAGGGCACACACATTTTAGCATTTTGGAAGAGTCTCTCTCGCAAACTATTCAGGTTAGAAAAAAATCTATACTAATATTATAAAGCGGAAGAGTTTGTTTGTTTGTTTGTTTGAACGCGCTAATCTCAGGAACTACTAGTCCGATTTAAAAAATTCTTTCAGTGTTAGATAGTCCATTTATCGAGGAAGGCTATAGGCTATATTTTATCACGCTAAGAGTAATAGGAATGGAGAAATAGAGGAAAATGTGGAAAAAACGGGGGGAAATTATTTGAAAGGGCTAATTTGAACGCGCTAATCTTAGGAACTACTGGTCCGATTTGAAAAATTCTTTTAGTGTTAGATAGTCCATTTATCGAGGAAGGCTATAGGCTATATTTTATTACGCTAAGACTAATAGGAGCGAAGAAATACAGGAAAATGTGAAAAAAACGGGAGGAAATTATTTGAAAGGGCTTATTTGAACGCGCTAATCTCAGGAACTACTTGTCCGATTTGAAAAATTATTTCAGTGATAGATAGCCCATTTATTAAGGAAGGTTATAGGCTACATAACATCACGCTGTGACTTTTAGGAGCGAAGGAACAGAGGAAAATGTGAAAAAAGCCGGGGATTTTTCCTATTGAGCTGCGTGCGCTGCATAAACGGTAAAAGTTTCTCAAAAATCATGTATCACAGGATTGTTCCCCTTTAAAAGTTCTAAAAAAAAGTCCGCGACAGTATATGTCTATCTTTCAAGATTAGCTCACTATAACCTTTTTTATGCTAACCAAATTTGTTCTAAAATAATGCATTATTTGCGTAGGTGTTTTTATAAGGATGATATTAATCCTTATCCAAATAAATACGTTATTCATTACAAGTATTTAATTTAAAACAAAACTGCCTTTTATATCATTCGATTAAAATGAATACTTTAGGAGATATCGCAGATTTAAAATAACATCACAGCAAAATAATGTTCTTAATAGCGTTCACAAAACCATACATTGACGCGGACGAAGTCGCGGGCAACAGCTAGTGATGTTAGAAACCTCAATATGATTTTTGGAGACCTATCCATCGATACCCCACACGCATAGGTTAGATGAAAAAAAATTTTTTTGATTCAGTTGTAATTATGGGGACCCCTAAAATTTTTAATAATTTTTCCATGATTGTATCAAAATCTTAATGCGGTTTACAGACTACATCTACTTACCAAATTTCAATAGTATACCTCTTATAGTTTCGGAGAAAAGTGGCTGTGACATACAGACAGACAGACAGACAGACATGACGAATGTATAAGGGTTCCGTTTTTTGCCATTTGGCTACGGAAACCTAAAAATCTAGGCTTATAATTCTCTACTAAGTCACTCTAAGATAAATAAATTATTAATTACTAGACGTTCCGCGCGGCTTCGCCCGCGTAAATTAGATATTTCACAGAAAAATCAGTCTACGAAAAATAGCCTATGATCCTTCACGTGGTCTACTTCTTATCTGACCCAAATAACAGAAAAATTTCTCTAGTAGTTCGTGAGATAAGCCCTTTCAAATAATTTCCCCCGTTTTTTCCACATTGTCTTCTATTTCTTCGCTCCTATTAGTGTTAGCGTGATAAAATATAGCCCACAGCCTTCCTCGATAAATGGGCTATCTAACACTGAAAGAAATTTTCAAATCGGACCAGTAGTTCCTGAGATTAGCGCGTTCAAATAAGCCCTTTCAAATAATTTTCCCCCGTTTTTTCCACATTTTCCTCTATTTATTCGCTCCTATTAATCTTAGCGTGATAAAATATAGCCTATAGCCTTCCTCGATAAATGGACTATCTAACACTGAAAGAATTTTTCAAAGTGGACCAGTAGTTTCTGAGATTAGCGCGTTCAAACAAACAAACAAACTCTTCCGCTTTATAATATTATACTAGACGTTCCGCGCGGCTTCGCCCGCGTAAATTAGGTATTTCACAGACAAATCAGTCTACAAAAAATAGCCTATCCTTCACGTGGTCTACTCCTTATCTGACCCAAATAACAGAAAAATCGCTCTAGTAGTTCCCTTTAAAATAATTTCCCCCGTTTTTTTCACATTTTCCTCTATTTCTTCGCTCCTATTAGTCTTAGCGTGATAAAGTATAGCCTATAGCCTTCCTCAATAAATGGGCTATCTAACACTGAAAGAATTTTTCAAATCGGACCAGTAGTTCCTGAGATTAGCGCGTTCAAACAAACAAACAAACAAACTAACTAACAAACTCTTCCGCTTTATAATATTAGTATAGAGTATAGATTATAATATTAGTAAAGATAGTATAGAGCAGAATCACTAACACTTTGATTTTGATGATCAGTTTTTTGTTTTATCAGAGTAGACAGAACTAAGGGCCAACCCAGACGTACCACGACCACACGACATCGCAATGACAAACGTCGTCGAGCAGTGGTTACGTGTGAATGGTGTCGCTGCAGCTTTTTGTAGTTGCGTTGTGGTATCGACAAAATGCCGACGTGGTTGCGTTGTCGCCAGTGGTTGCGATGTGGTTACGTACGAATGTCAATGAAACGGAGGGAGGGAAGAGCGCGGGCGGTGTGCGCGCACTGTCGTTGCATCGACGCAACGTTGTGGTTGCGATGTGGTCGGTATCTGACAAGTGGTCGACAACGGCTGCAAAATGCGGTACGTGTGAATGGCCCAGTTCATTTACAATACGAAATATACGCCCGACCACGTGGTGTGGTTGTGGTTGTCGTGTGGTTGTGGTACGTGTGGGTTAGCCCTAAGGAGTACCTCGACTTCAAGCAAACGGGCGAATATACGCGAGTTAGGCGCGACTGTCACTTTCAACAGGTTTCACAATGCTAAGTAACGCATTAGTACGGCGCGCGCCGCCGGCCGATATGACATACTATGTAAAACGTATTCTCGAGATCTCTTCTAAGTCGGCCTACCCGTTAGTTCTGTTTACTCTGGTTTTTTAACATACTCGTATATATATTCAGTTCATAAAAGTGAGATCGAGTCAAGGAGTACCATTTCCTTTGTAAATTCAAACTTTTAATGTTATTTATAATAGGCATGATGACTAATTTTTTTCTTATTGGTAATTGAAATACCCTTAAAAAAAGAAACATCGCTGAAAGAATGACTCTGATAGCTTAAAAATTCACCAAGATATGACAATTCAAACATCTCATAAAATAGACCTGCCCGAAACGCTCCATACAAAGTGCTACGAAAGAATGACGTCACTCTTTCGTAGTTTGTACGCATCGGGAGAGAACTTTGTTCGGTAGGTATATTAAATATTGCGTTTAGAAAAGTGGTTTCATAACATAAGTTGCTTTTAATTGCATAAATTGTCGAATAATATACAAAAATTAAGAAATTTAATTTAAAAAAAAATCGACTTGATTATCCAACTTCGAAGGCGCATAACAAAAAAAATACAAATGCTATTAAGCTGAAATTTTGGGAACATTTATTTTTTACCGTGATTTATTTATTTTAGTAACGAAATTCGATAATCTTTGACCTTGTCATCATCCCTATTATTAATTCACTCGAAACTTGATAAATATCTCGATTTATCGAGTTTCGGGTGGGTGTCTCTAGTAGTGTCGGGCGCTAAGCTGCGAGACGTTGTCACAACTCAAGTGTCCGAGCTCGAGGATTTGTCTCGAGATTGTGTATTATCGAGTTGTCGCCGTGAAATATTATTAATCCGTTTGTTTTGGCGCTACCGTCTTTGCTGTCTTTTAGATAACATTATGATCAGCTTTTATCTAGTCTGTTGAGCTATTAACTTTAAGGGCCTGTTTCACCACTTCCTGATAAGTGCCGGATAGGCTATCTACCACTTGACTTGACAGATAGAATGGAGAATCTGTCAAATAAGTTGTGGAGAGCCTATCCGGCACTTTATCAGGAAGTAGTGAAACAGGCCCTAAAAGTTTCTTTAATGTGAATACGAACCCCTGCACTGCTGTTTCGTTTTCACTTCTTTAGACACCGCTGGAGTTTAACACGTTGCTTTTTTTAACTCCCAACGAAATCTGAAAAATTATGTCAGTGTGTATGTGTCTGTGAGTGGTATCGTAGCATCCCAGCGCATGGACCAATTTTGATGTAGTTTTTTTTTGTTTGCAAGCTGATATACGAGAAAAAGTGCAAAAATGAGCGATATGTCATTATTTTAGCCCGCTCAATGCTGAAAATTTAGGTTTATTTATTTAAAAGTTTTATTTTGCTTCCTGTTGCTTGACAGTTATTAGAGGTTTTAAAGTTTTTTTAAATATTAGCTAATATTTATTAATAGATTACGCTTGTAACTCTGTTACGCATAAGTTTATTTATAACGGGGAACCGTACATTTTGAATCGATATAAACTATCCTATGTCATTTACCGATCAATAAAGTATCTCCATATCTAATTCTATTAGTCCGTTTAAGCGTGAAGAGGTAACAGACAGACACATTATTTTTAATAATATTAGCAATGATCTAGTTGTAAGCTTTAGCTTGCTTTCGTGCCCCATTTCATGTAATAAGTGGTTGCGTATCGGAGTTTTAACTAAACAACTAAATACTGTAATTATAGTTTGCAACCCACTTTAGTGGATATAGACTTAGGTTGCGTAGATATGGCGCTGCAACTATCGTAATTAATCCAATGTCATTCAGTTTGTTTTTTTTTATTTTATAAAATAAGGGGGCAAACGAGCAAACGGGTCACCTGATGGAAAGCAACTTCCGTCGCCCATGGACACTCGCAGCATCAGAAGAGCTGCAGGTGCGTTGCCGGCCTTTTAAGAGGGAATAGGGTAATAGGGTAGGGTTATAGGGTAGGGAAGGGTAGGGAAGGGTAGGGAAGGGAATAGGGTAGGATATTGGGCCTCCGCTAAACTCACTCACTCGGCGAAACACAGCGCAAGCGCTGTTTCACGCCAGTTTTCTGTAAGTCCGTGGTATTTCTCCGGTCGAGCCGGCCCATTTGTGCCGAAGCATGGCTCTCCCATGGTAAACACGGTGATACAAACCAATCCATGTTTATCCATTTATCCACACTGAACTAATCCAATCCAACAAATCTGACCTTCATGCCTAAATTACAGGCATGAACAGAACAGTCAGATAGAAAGACAGACAGACCTTGCCGTGCGCCCATTGCGACTTTTACCGCGCCGCAACCGACAAAAATTAAAAAATGCCACTTTTTGACATAGACTATATCTATGTCTTCTGATGTTGCGAGTGTCCATGGGCGACGGAAGTTGCTTTCCATCAGGTGACCCGTTTGCTCGTTTGCCCCCTTATTTTATATTAAAAAAAAAACAATCTGGATTAGTTTGGATTAGTTACGATAGTTGCGGCGCCACATCTACGCAACCGCCAACCTACCAAAAAAAAACCTTTTTTTTCTCTAATAAAAAATCCGTGTTAATTTTTTTTTTCTGGCGTGTCTGTTCTTCTTATATCTATAGCTTTTGATCGATCGAGTCTACATAAACACCGTATTTGTAAACATTGCCGTGCGTTAGGCTTTTCTATTATATAAAGCTAGATTACCTAGAACTTATTTCATAAATCTAAACTTAGGTTACAAGTTTGGCTGGGCTTAAAAGCCAACTTTGTGTAATGTTTAACAATTTATTTTCTGTTGTATACGCTGTTTCTAAGCAGTGACATCATTACAATGTATTTATTAAGGATCAATTTACACCGCCGCGGAATGGAACGGAATGGAAGCGTCAATTTCGCCTGATGCGAGGGGATTAGCACAGGAGAATTCTCGAGAATTCCGCGGAAGACACGCGTCCTAATTTTTAGCTCGTATTTAATTTGTGTTTTATACTGTTGACATAAAGTTCATTGTGCTATGTACAGTTTCGCTGCAAAAAGTAGCTTCCGTTCCATTCCGCGGCGGTGTAAATGTTATTTCCAAGTTTGGTTAGGACAATGCAGGCTGATCACCTGATTGTCTGACAAGTAAGATGATCCATGCGTCGGATGGGCATGTAAAAAGTCGGTCCTGCGCCTGATCTCTCGCCAGTCGTGTCGGTCATCCATCCCACTGGGTTATGAGATTAAAGGAATAGAGAGTGCTCTTGTGTACTGCGCACACACTTGGGCACTATAAAATTACTCCTTCGTAACTGGCCTGGTTTCAATGAAACCGGCCACCGTCACCGAAACCGGTGTGGGGGTTATTATTATTATTAGTTTTGGACTCCAAAACGGGGATAAACAAAATGCGAATGGGATATATCTAATTATATCTTTCTTTTACTCTTACGTGTTTTTGCTCGAGTTTTCTGAGCCAAATTAATCACTGCTTTGGCTTGAGTATTATTTCTAAAATTAATATTATTTAATGTGAGTCACGTCAAAACAGTTGATGAACAATCCAAAATACATTTTTACCTCAAAAACAAACGGTAAAGGCGGGTAACCCTTTAAAATTACAAGTCATTACAAATGTCAGAGGAAAAAACTTTTAAATGTTCCCACATTTATCAAGTTTTTAACTCGGCGTGGTGGTCATTTATTTCTTACCCTCGACCATCGAAATACGATGCTATGGATGCGAAACTCCCTTATATATTACTAGCTGTCCCGGCAAACGTTGTTTTGCCATTTAAAGTATTTAAATCTTACCCCCTCTTTTGTCCCCTAAGAGGGGTGGTGGAAAAAATTTATACACATGTAAAGTTGGAAAAAACAGTTAATAATATGAAATAAGTCCATTAAAGAAAAAAGTTTGATACAAAATCTGGCCCCCTCTTTGCTCCCCTTAGTGGGGTGGGGGGGGGTTGATTTTTATACACCAGATTTTGAGTTGGAAGAAGAAAAATATATCTGCGAAAACCGTATGCAAATCGGATCAGTAGATTTCGTGTTAAAGCAAAAGTCTTATACAAAATCTGACCCCCTCTTTCGTCCCTTTAGAGGGGTGGGGGGAAATTTTTTTATACACCAGATGTTAAGTTGGAAGAAGACAAATATATCTGCGAAAACCGCATTCAAATCGGATCAGTAGTTTTCGTGTGATAGTGGAACAAACAGACAGACAGACAGACAGACAGACAGACAGACAGACAGACAGACAGACAGACAGACAGACAGACAGACAGACAGACAGACAGACAGACAGACAGACAGACAGACAGACAGACAGACAGACAGACAGACAGACAGACAGACAGACAGACAGACAGACAGACAGACAGACAGACAGACAGACAGACAGACAGACAGACAGACAGACAGACAGACAGACAGACAGACAGACAGACAGACAGACAGACAGACAGACAGACAGACAGACAGACAGACAGACAGACAGACAGACAGACAGACAGACAGACAGACAGACAGACAGACAGACAGACAGACAGACAGACAGACAGACAGACAGACAGACAGACAGACAGACAGACAGACAGACAGACAGACAGACAGACAGACAGACAGACAGACAGACAGACAGACAGACAGACAGACAGACAGACAGACAGACAGACAGACAGACAGACAGACAGACAGACAGACAGACAGACAGACAGACAGACAGACAGACAGACAGACAGACAGACAGACAGACAGACAGACAGACAGACAGACAGACAGACAGACAGACAGACAGACAGACAGACAGACAGACAGACAGACAGACAGACAGACAGACAGACAGACAGACAGACAGACAGACAGACAGACAGACAGACAGACAGACAGACAGACAGACAGACAGACAGACAGACAGACAGACAGACAGACAGACAGACAGACAGACAGACAGACAGACAGACAGACAGACAGACAGACAGACAGACAGACAGACAGACAGACAGACAGACAGACAGACAGACAGACAGACAGACAGACAGACAGACAGACAGACAGACAGACAGACAGACAGACAGACAGACAGACAGACAGACAGACAGACAGACAGACAGACAGACAGACAGACAGACAGACAGACAGACAGACAGACAGACAGACAGACAGACAGACAGACAGACAGACAGACAGACAGACAGACAGACAGACAGACAGACAGACAGACAGACAGACAGACAGACAGACAGACAGACAGACAGACAGACAGACAGACAGACAGACAGACAGACAGACAGACAGACAGACAGACAGACAGACAGACAGACAGACAGACAGACAGACAGACAGACAGACAGACAGACAGACAGACAGACAGACAGACAGACAGACAGACAGACAGACAGACAGACAGACAGACAGACAGACAGACAGACAGACAGACAGACAGACAGACAGACAGACAGACAGACAGACAGACAGACAGACAGACAGACAGACAGACAGACAGACAGACAGACAGACAGACAGACAGACAGACAGACAGACAGACAGACAGACAGACAGACAGACAGACAGACAGACAGACAGACAGACAAAAAAATAACCACATTTTTGGCTTCTATAGCGATGTAGTAACACCCCCCGCTTATTATTTTTTGAATATCTTTAATGTACAGAATTTTCATTTCTACAGTTTTATTATATGTATAGATAGCGTTTTGCTTTCCGTTGCTTTTAAGTTTTAACCAATGAATATAGCAATAGGAGGGCTCAAAGTAATTGTTCGGAATCACACCTCCTGCAACTTTTCGTCATCGTCCCACGCGAAAAATATACCATCCTTATCACCTTGATGAGTGGCAGTCTTGCACCGTGCGTTTTTCGCGTAAAGGTGCCGGTTGGCTGCGGACGACATGAAGCAACCGCAGACGACGTGTCGCAGTGACACTACTGGTTTGTATGTATTTCTATGAAATACCCTGCGCAGCTAGCGACACGAAGCTAGCGACACTTATTCATAGAAATACATAGAAACCAGTAGTGTCGCGACGACATGTCTTCTGCTGCAACTTCATATAGGCTTCCAACTTGTACTGGTCAGGATCAGCTGTCATTCGTCATATTCTGTAGGCTAACTATCCTATGTTCTTTTCCGGTGGACAAATTATCTCCAACTCCATTAAAATCCGTTCAGCAATAAGCCTGAAGAGATAACAGACAGACACACTTCCTAATTTATTAGTATGGATTTTTCAATCCATACTAATAAATTAGCCGTTGTTATTAATAGAAGCGGTACAAAAATGTTAAAAATAGTTTCAAAGCAAAAACTAGATAGCCCATATTGGTTGGATATTAATTCATGGTATCGATCCGCTATCACCGGGAGCTCACAGGTGCAAAAAATGGCCGCCAAAAGTCTAGCGGCGGTTTTAATTACAGTACTGGCCAAAAAAAGGAGTGATGTTCCACCTGCATAGTTTGGCTAAAAGTTAAGTACGATCACAAAAAATACTGCTTATCAGACTTTAGATTTAGCATTTTATTTTGAGAGAGTCCTACGTGGTCCAATGGTTTAGCGCGCGTGGCTCTTGACTTGGAGGTCGTGGGATCGATTCCCACGTTGGAAACGTTATTTCCAAACGTTAGGACAATGCAGGCTGATCATCTGGTTGTCTCACAAGTAAAATTAGCCATATATATCGGATGGGCATGTAAAAAGTCGGTCCTGCGCCTGATCTCTCGCCAGTCGTGTCGTCAGTCCCACTGGAAATAAAGGAACAGGAAAAGGAATAGAAAGTGCTCTTGTGTACTGCGCACATACTTGGACATTATGTATAAACATTACTCCTGCGGAATTGACCTGGTTTCAATGAAACCGTCACCAAAATCGGTGTGGGAGGTATTATAATTTCAACGTGAAAATGAGGGTAGAATTGTTTTTGTTTGACAGCTCGATAACTCGCTAAACGTCTTTTCAACTTTGTAAGCCTGTAGTCTCTTGTTTAATGATAAACGATTACAATTACAAATGGAATTTTCAGAAAAAGTTGAGTAAATCTTATATCAACGTGAAATTAAAAATATAGCACACGGCGAATTTCTGCAACTAAGGCTCTTCGTATTTGCAAAGCGCGACTCTGGCAACGCAAACGCGCGATTGTAGCGATGCAAACGTGGCGCGTTCGGCGCGTGCGTGCTGATAAATGTGCGCTCACTTTTATACAGAAAAAAGAAAAGCTGATATCTGGGTTAGTAGACTATTTATTAATTATAGCTTGTCGAGCCATGCTGGCAACTTTCTTGGTTTCACAATTTGGATCTTTGGCTTGGTGGGAACGCTGGAAAAAAATAGAATGTCTATAACTACATAATATTATAAAACAAAGGCGGTACACGCTTCCCTATCACTGACCTCCATTATACAAGTACGCTGGACTTATGATACCCACCTGCTTTTTGTGCCTATTTGAAGCGGAATCAGCGCCCCCAATGCGAGGGAAGAGAACTAAATTTGACTAAAGCTAAGGGTATCATAAGTCCAGCGTACTTGTATAATGGAGGTCAGTGGTCCCTATGCTTAGATTTTTTAAAGTGCCCTATGCTTAGATTTTTTAAATTGAGGGGTTTTAAACAGTACGATTGATTTCAGTGGAAGCGTGTACTACTGCCATACATTAGCCGTAATAAAAACTTTCAAATCGGTTCAGAGGCTAGAGTGAAGTAAGATATAATAGAGAAACAGACAAACACATTTTCGCATTTCTAATGTTCGTAAGGAACGATTTTAAAAGACTTACTTACAGTTTAACAACCCCTTTTGGTCTCTGTGGATGCGACTTTGAAGAGCTGAGTTTTACTAGCTTTTTCTTTCTGTAAATTAATTGAAATAATATTCAGCTTTTATAATTTTAACTAGATGTTCCGCGCGGCTTCGATTGCGTAATTTAGGAATTTCACGGAAACCGTACATTTTTCCGCAAAAAATAACCTATGTCCCTTTACGTGGTCTATTCTTCATGTGTGCCAAATAACATAAAAATTGCTCCAGTAATTCTTAAGATAATAAGCAATTTCAAATAATTTCCCCCGTTTTTTCACATTTTCCTCTATTTCGTCGCTCCTACTAGTTTAAGCGTGATAAAATATAGCCTATAGCCTTCCTAGATAAATGGGATATCTAACACTGAAAGAATTTTTCAAATCGGACCAGTAGTTCCTGAGATTAGCGCGTTCAAACAAACAAACAAACAAACAAACTCTTCCGCTTTATAATATTAGTATAGACTAGACGTTCCGCGCGGCTTCGCCCGCGTAAATTAGATATTTCACAGACAAATCAGTCTATTAAAAATAGCCTATGATCCTTCACGTGGTCTACTTCTTATCTGAACCAAATAACAGAAAAATTGCTCTAGTAGTTCGTGAAATAAGCCCTTTCAAATAATTTCCTCCGTCTTTTTCCACATTTTCTTCTATTTCTTCGCTCCTATTAGTCTTAGCGTGATAAAATATAGCCTATTGCCTTCCTCGATAAATGGACTATCTAACACTGAAAGAATTTTTCAAATCAGACCAGTAGTTCCTGAGATTAGCGCGTTCAAACAAACAAACAAACTAACAAACTCTTCCGCTTTATAATATTAGTATAGATATGCTGTTTAGCTGTAGGTCTGAAAATCAGCTAATGCTTACATTAAGTTGATTGGTGATACCACTATAACTCATTTTATTAGTCACTTTTACACTGAAGGTGGCTTTCCGATCCTCCAAACAAAACGCCATCTTAGGAACTTGGCTATAGGTTTCATTTTCTACTGACTAGCGACCCATGCCGCCGCTGCTTTGTAGTGACGTAGTGCAAAATGATACCTATTTTTGAAAAAGGGCTGATGATGATGAATTGTGAAAAATGTGAATGTTTTTCGATTAAGTGTATTATTATTAATCACTAAAAACAATTTTCATATCAGTTCTCACACAAAAAAATTCTAGACCAAAATCGGTCCACCCATTTAGATAAACAAACAGACAGACTTTTTTTCGTGAACTTTTTGCCGCGCACTGTAAAACTCTGGAATGAACTGTCACCAGCAGTATTTCCGGACCAATACGACCTGCAAACCTTCAAGAAGAGAGCGTATTCCCTCTTAAAAGGCCGGCAACGCACCTGCAGCTCTTCTGATGTTGCGAGTGTTCATGGGCGACGGTAGTTGCTTTCCATGAGGTGACCCGTTTGCTCGTTTAAAATTGCCCCCTTATTTTATTTAAAAAAAAACAGATATAGACACGTCAAACTTATAACAACCCTCTTTTTCGACGGGGGCAAAAAACACCGTACATTTTGTGGGATCACAGACTGACAGGGGGCCACGGAAGATCAGGCGCCACGGCTTGCCGCGGTCGATGCCTGAGTGGCTTACCCTTTAAATATGCGGTGTGTGCATTGCACAGCCATAACCGAGTACTTTTCTAGTTTAATTTTAACTAGTTAAATGTTGTATATATGTTGTGTGCGTCATGTCAATTCCCTTGTAATTCCTTGTGTTGTTATTAACTCTGGCTGTGTCCTGTCCCTTGTATGTTTAATAAAGTTGTTTTTATTTTATTTTTTATTTCACATACCGGATCAGTTACTGACACTATACTCTGTTACTTACTTCTGCGGATAATGTATGGTGACTCCTCCTGGTGTGGTCACTTTCTTTTTGCAGGGCGCGTCGCTGCCGCATGGGCATCCCTTCATAGGCTGTATGTTGGTGGCGTGGTAGGTTGGTATTTGTACCGCGCTGGAACAAGAAGAAGAAAAGGAATAAAACGGCGGCACTCGGGGACTGCCGCGGTAAAGCTATTGCAGTTAGCAGCTAGCCTACACGCATACGTCTATAGTCGCAAACATACCAACACCGTGCCTCTGCCGAACTGAAACGACGTTAGATTGTATGTATGTTCGAACCCAGCACGCTAGGCGGTGGTTAAAGTTAAAGCGGAGAGCGACACAACAAACACAGCTAAATAAGGATCTTTTTACGCGTGACGCCTACCTTCTTTTTCGAAATAAGTTCCTCCATTTCGGCTTTTCTATTGCAACATATCTTAGATTGTACAAGCTGAAAAACAAGAAAAAATTTACATCTCATAGGAAAGTAATTGAAATTGCCAATAAATTCGCGCGGAAGCTGTGAATTTTTCCGTGATAAAAACGATCTTGTTCAGAGTTAACAGATAGACTGACAAACTTTGATTATAAACATGGATGCAACCCGCAACTATGACGTTGCGCCCTACTTCTTTATCCCGCGGAAACCATACAATTTTCTAGGATAAATATTTCGGTTCGTATAAAAGCTACAATGTATGAAGTGACCATTATCAGGTGATCTCTTTGCTCGTTTGTAACTATATTATTACCTGGAATTACTCGTGCATTCGTCGATTTTTCGCTGTTTGCCAAATAAACCCATTTGTAGTTTTTCAAGTGTTTTTCATATTATTTTATTTAAGATATTTTTACTTCTATTTCATATTTTTATTTTAATTATTTTTTTAACATTTTTAGCTGTTAATAATCCGTTGTTCCGTGATTGAAGATGCTTCTTTTGACAGTGACAGGTGTTATATATTTTTTTTAAATCGATAGACAAAACATGATTAAGCGTCAAGGTTCAAAAAGGATTTTTGTACAAGAATTTCAAGTGCCAAAAATTAAAACAGCATCGCTAAGACTTAAGAGACTTCGGCACAAATTGGTCAGCTCAATAAAAGAAATGTTTGTATGTTTATTTGTCAAAATTTAAACGAGTCAATGCGGAAACTTTTATTTTATTTTATTTTATTTGTACAGAAAAACTTACAGCTAAACAAATCTCAATAATAACTAAGTTAAAAACAAACAGCCATTTACAAGTTTTTACATTCAAGAAATATTTTAGTGAGTATGTTAACAGAAGATAAAATAGTAACATAATACACAATAATTGCTAAGAAAATTTCATTAGCTTACTTTATATTATATTAATAAATAACCTATGTAACCTATGGGTCACTGAACTGGTTTCATACCAAATGGATACATGGGTCAATTATTCAGGAGAAAAGAAATCTTTATTTGCGAGTAATTTAATGTGTGAAGGTTTGAACGAAAAAGCATCTATATTTGAGTGAGCACGAATGAGATCATTAAAGTGGGCAGAAGACCTACAAATGAACGAGTTGCGATGATAATTTGTGTTAAAGGGTGGAATGTGGAAAGGAAGAAATGTGCGAAAAAACCTGGTGAGTACATTGATGGTTATTTTGTTGTGTAGTTCTGAGCAGTCAATGAGATTGTTAATAATTTTGCTAAGGTATACAAGATCCAAGACTTTTCGACGGTATTGTAAGGGAAGGAAATGATATTTCATACATCTAGCTTCATAGTCGGTAAGGTTATCACCACATTTTTATTGTAGGTATCTCAGGAACTTTTTTTGAATTGACTCGATTCTGTAAATGTAAGTGTGATAGACAGGGTTCCATACTTCAGAACAGTATTCAAGTATACTGCGTACGTAGGAGCAGTAAAGAACTTAAGTCTTTGCAGGATCTAATAATAAAACCAAGCGCCTTAGATGCCTTCTTTACAGCGTGATCAATGTGGTCGTCGAAAAGCAATTTGGAGTCAACAATTATACCTAAATCTTTTATAGATTTCTTATGTGATAGGGCCTGATTGTTTAAAGCGTAATTATGTTTAATAATAGAGGTAAGGAGTTTGCGACTGAAGTTTACGACGAAGCACTTAGAAACATTGAGGTCTAGTTTGTTGAAAAAGCAATATTCACAAAATCTATTAAGGTCTTCCTGCAGTAATTGAACATCATTACTTGAGGTGATTCGTTTTATTATTTTAGTATCGTCGGCGTAAAGATAAAAACGTGAATGGAGAAAGCAGGACGACACATCGTTCAAGAATATCGCAAACAGAAGTGGCCCGAGAAGCGATCCTTGGGGAACACCAGATGGGACAGACATCCAGGATGAGATGAATCCGTTCAGTGCCACAGCTTGAGAGCGGTTATTGATGTATGAGGAGAACCACCGGAACAGATTTCCGTGTATACCTGCTTGGTGGAGCTTTTCAAGGAGTATACGGTGATCGATTCGGTCGAAGGCCTTACTGAAGTCGGTGTAAATAATATCAACCTGGTAGCCTGAATCCATAGAAGAGCTGACAAAGTCGTACGCGAGAAGGAGATTCGAAGTAGTCGAGCGTCCTCTCAGGAAACCATGCTGCTCAGGGATGAACCAATTTTGTAGTGCAGTATAGACCTGGTTATAGACAATGCGTTCAAAAATTTTGGAAAAAATGCATAACTTAGAAATTGGTCTATAATTTTTAATATTGGTTTTATCACCGCTTTTATGTACTGGGGTTATGAATGCTGATTTCCAGATGTTTGGTTGGTTTGGTTGGTTTGGTTGGTTTCCAGATGTTTATTTTGTTATACTCGCTAAAACTCGAGAACTGCTGAACCGTTTTGGCTAATTTTAGTCTTGAATTATTCGTGAAAGTCTAGGGAAGGTTCATAATACAAAGTTTACCTGTAAGCCCTAGCACGGCGACCAGTGGAAATGCGAAAGTATAGACAAACTGTGGAGATAAACTTAAGGTGCCGTTCCGAACTTTTTTCGTTCCGAAAAATTCAATTAAAATGCCACTTTATGACAGACTATAGTCACAAACTGTGCAGATAAACTTAAGGTGCCGTTCCAATCTTTTTTCGTTTCGAAAAATTCAATTAAAATGCCACTTTATGACAGACTATAGTCCTAAAAATTCAAATAATATCCTACTTTATGACATATAATATAGTCCGTCATAAAGTGGCATTTTAATTGAATTTTTGTCAGTCGCGATTAGCCGCGGTGAAGATCGGAACGGCACCTTGGTCAGTTTGTCTATACTTTCGCATTTCTACTAGTCGCCGTGCTAGGGCTACAGGTCATCTACTTTATAATACACATCTACTAGGATATTGCTCTAAAGTTGTAAATTTCGCAAATCCACAAGCTAAAAATAGCGACAAATTTTCCCTTAGGGTGTGTCAACAACAATATCATAATATAGAAGCAATCAGTCAACTTCGAAGTTGGGACATCTCTGTCTGTTGTCACCTGTAAAAATGATGGATTCGAACCCCGCACGCTCGGTGGTGGTCCAAGCGATACAAGTTACAACAAACACAGCTGTACAAGGATCTTTTGACATGTGACGCTTTTCCTGATGTGAAGTAGTATACTATAAATTTTGCTGTGGCAAATATGTATGAAAAACTCAACACTCGGGGACTGCCGCGGTAAAGTTATTGCATAGCATTTTTATCGACTTATGCAATTATTATAATTCGCATACGTCTAGTCGCACGCACACAAATACTGGCCGAAGGCTGGCAACGTCGCACCGCTGTGACAGTCTGTGTGGCGAGCACCATGTCCATACCCCAACTCCCAAGCCACACTGAGCCGAAGTCTTCCAAACTAAAACGACGTTAGACGAATGTTAGGTGTTTTTCTTTACGGAATTTCTTGATTTGGTCGCCGTGCTCAAAGCCTGCGATAAAAACTAAGCAATACCTTGAAAATTTTATTTATGTATAGGTTTACAAGGATCTTGTAGCATTTGACATTGTCGTCAATGTCCCATCGTTATTACAAGGCACCAGCTCTTAACGGTCTTTGGTATGATGTCGATTTATATGTAGATTGAGAAGGTTTTTTTAGTGCCACTTTATCTATTTCACATTTAACACTTATCTGTCAATGTCATTTAAGTATAATTTTGCACATGTCTGAAATGTAATTTAATGTTAGTGTCATTTTAAATAACAGGCTCTGTTTCACATCCGTGTCCCTATAACAATATTAACCCAGGATCACAAAATCCTTGTCTTTCTTTGGGAACACAATCGCTTTTACCTTATACCACAAGTGTATCGCGCGTCCTTCACAAAGACTATCTAGATACAGAAGTAATTTATTGATGAGACCTTCATTTAAACACATACAAACAATAATAATAAAAATCAATATTTAAATTAAATACTGCTAATGGCTGGCCCGGCAAATATTGTTTTGTCATATGTTCGTGAACTTCAAAGGAAGATCTTCCGACTGAGCGGGGAGTCGTAATGACAGCTCCTTTCAGAGCCTCCGACTTTTGGAAAAACTTCGATAGTGCGATTCAGGATTTTGCGCTTTGCTTACAATAGTTGCAACATTATTTCGGTTATGAATACGAATAGATGTTGGCTAATTATTATCAGATCAATCCGATAATCACATATGAATTAAATATTTTAAAAAATATTAGTATATGCCCGCAACTCCGTTGTGCGGAAATTTGTTTATCGGTCGGGAACCGTACATTTTCCGGGAACCAAAGTATCATATGTCCTTTCCCTCGACTCAAATTATATCCATACCAAATTTCATCAAAATCGATTGAGCGGTTAAGGCGTGAAGTCAAAAAGACAGACACACTTTCGAATTAATTATATATTTGGTATGGATTTGTCCAGATAACGACATGATTACTTACAAAAGCATATAATAGAGAGAACATAAAGATTGTTAACTTCAAGTTTGCACCAAAAGTACTTGAAATTTATACTCAAGCAGATAGGTATAAAAGTATAAGCTGTGTCGCCTCTGTGACTCACTCTACGGTATCTCTTACGTCTTGATAATATGACTTGATCGATCATGGTGACTATGACAATCTACACGTCTTTATCACAGACTTGCAAGGATCTTGTGTCACTTGGGTGATATTACCATAGTCGTAGGGGCATAGGTTTACCACCTTTTAAACTTATATTATACTAGATGACGCCCGCAACTCCGTTGCGCCAAAATTCGTTTATCGCGCGAGAACCGTACATTTTTCCGGGATAAAAAGTATCCTATGCCTTTTCACGGGACTCAAAGTATCTCCATGAGAAATTCGAGCTAAATAGGTTTAGCGGTTTGAGTGTGAATAGGTAGCAGACAGACAGACAGACGGACATGCAGACAGACAGACATACTTTCGCATTTATAATATTTAATTTAATAATTTAATATTTTTTTCCGTTGCGCCAAATCTCATATATCGCGTCGGAACCGTACATTTTTCCGGGATAAAAAGTATCCTATGTCCTTCCCCGGGACTCACAGTATCTCCATGTCAAATTTCAGCAAAATCGGTTCAGTAGTTTGGGCGTGAAGAGTACCAGACAGACACAGGATTACTGAAAAATGTGCGATTTTTGAGTCACGATTGTAGACACACCTGAGGCTCGATTTACATAATATGCGTCCGCCCAAACGCGCGGTTTGGCGGCAACACAAGTAAACTATACTAATATTATAAATGCGAAAGTGTGTTTGTTTATCTATCCGTTACCTCTTCACGCTTAGGCCCGTATTTTTGGTCAGTACTTAAGATACGACCCGGTCTCAAGACGCGGTTCGGCTCTGTGATTGGTCCAAATTTTGACAGCCAACCAATCACAGAGCCTGAACCGTGTCTTGAGACCGAGATGCATCTTGAGTACTGACCAAAAATACGGGCCTTAATGTGCAAAACCGATTTTAATCAAATTCAGTATAGAGATAGTTTGAGTCCCGGGAAAAGACATATAATACTTTTTATACCGAAAAATGTACGGTTTCCGCGCAGTGAACGAACTTTTGCGCAACGGAGTCTAGTGTCAAATAATTGCGTTATGAGGCATTGATTTTAAAGCTATAGCATAGTTTTTATCGCGGGCTTTGAGCGCGGCTCAAAATCAAGAAATTCCGTAACGAAAATAAACCTAACACTCCGACCGACACAGCGGTGCGGCGTTGAAAGTCGTGCATCGTCTAACGTCGTTTCAGTTCGGCAGACTTCGGCACGGCGTTTGTGTGCGTGCGACTAGACTTGTGCGAATTATAAATGCATAAGTTGATAAAATTTCTATGCTATATTGCTTTACCGCGGCAGTCCCCGAGTCGCACGTGTTTTTTTTACCACGCATCGACGCGTTTTCTCTCGTTTTGCTATAAAATGGTCCTATCTGTGGGTCTTTTGTCGCTTAAGGTAAAAATTTTCTTTGGAGCGTCTGCTCAAAGACAGAGTAGCACTAGAGGCCACTTCGATGCGCCGAGACACTTGAGTAGGGTGACTACGCGATGAAAGAAATGTAGGACATAAACATCTATACTATTATTATAAATGCGAAAGTGTGTTTATCTGTCTGTCTTTAACTTTTTCACGCTTAAACGGAGACTTAGCTTTGAGAGACTGTAAGGGACGTAGAATGGTTTTTGTTGAGAAAACATTAATGGTTTCACTATCCCTACATCTTAAAATTTTTCGATCAAGTCATGTGTCCTGACGCGAGTTTAACATTTCTTTTAACCCAGAGTGGGTGGTGCACAACGCCGCTAAAGAAGTTTTCACTTCAAAATTAAAATTGGGACAGTCCTGAAAAAACAGAAGAATCATGGTCTCCCTCATACTTGACGACACAGGTACACATATCAGGTATATTGTTCCCTGAAGCTCGTGGTAATAACACAGTATAATGTCATACAGTAGAGTAATTTAGTCTTTGAAATCAAATCAAACCACCGTAGCTTAATCTTTTAGACGCGTCGGAGTCTTTGGGTTTTAAATTCCGCCAAGGGGATAAAGAGTTTTCAATTTTATGTAAGTGGCTCAAATAATGATGTGCATAATATGACAAAAAAACCTAAAAAATATAATATGTAATTGTAAAAAAATAGGTATTAAATGCATTTTCGTAACACAAGTTTTTCAAGATCTTAGCGCGGGGCCAGACTGATGTGGTGTGAAGCGTCCACTTATATTTTAATAATTTTGCTTTAAATACAAGGATACTATGTTTTAGGCGCCCGACGTAATAATTTTGCTATTTCAAGTTATTTGGCGTATGAGTGCGTTCGCCCGATAAGGTGTTTTGTATGAATATGGTCTACTGTATATTATGTACATTGTGGTACTAGTGTAACATTGTAGAGCAAGCTACGGTTATTTTCGCTACCAATATACTTTTATTATAAATGCGAAAATGTGTTTGTTTGTTACCTCTTCACACTCAATCCGTTCAACCGATTTTGATGAAATTTGGTATGGAGATACTTTAAGTCCTGGAAAAGAACTCAATACGATATGACGGTTAAAATGTCAAAAATGGATACGGAACTTTAACTTTTGCATGTAATAGTAACAAACGCACATTTACAATATTAGGCCCAATGCTCCCTGGAGAACGTATGTTTACTGAATAAATAACTATGGCACCATTGACGTACCATTTACATGGATACCACGATTCGGAACGACTGGACTCGCCGAATATAGCAACTGATGACAGTGACAGAAGTGATTATGAAGCATCTGTATTTCAAGCAACATTACGGACTGAAATTCTTTTGGACAATCTATTTGCAATTTATTTATTGGCAAAATTAATTACGTAATCCATACTATTGTTATCTATGCTTTTATTAAAATAAGGAAGGAAGATTTTTTTAACAAGCTAATCTTACAAATTACTGGACCAATTTTTATGTCATTTCGCACAATTATAGTGAAATCACGGATAAGGATATAAATAGGTTATACCAGTTGCAGTGGAACTGATGACCGACACGAGAGATCAGATGCAGGACTTAAATGACCATCGGACGCATGAATTATCGTCTGATAATCAGATGATCAGCATGCATTGTCCTAACCAAACTTGGAAACAACATATCAAACGCGAAAATTGAATCCACGACCTACGAAACAAGAGCCACCCTCTAAGCCACTGAACCACGCATTGCGACATCCACACTGTGGTGCGTCTACGTCACCTAACAAGAAACTATTTGGAATTTATTTTGCGTAGTTTTCCGCGCGTGACTTTTTGTAGTCCGCCATTGTGAGTGAGGTCACGTGCAAACGAGCGGCGAGGCACCTGATGGTAATATCGGTTTTCCTGAGCTGAAAGTCCATAAACCCTATTTTGTAGTCAATTATTATCAATGTAATTCCGATGTAATTTAAAGTATAGTCTAATTTACAAAATCTTTAGCTGTTAAATATTGTGGTTACAAGCAATCAAAAATATTATATAGCTGGAGTTCGATTGAATCCAGTCGAACTGACGCAGGCCGACATGGGGTCCGATTCTCAGGAGTCGAGTAACGTTTCCCGATTTATTATTAATCCTCAAATATCCTGTCGATCGCCGGCCGTCTCACTCGTGCGTGAGATAACATGAGATAGCCTGCGATAGATAGGATATTCGAAGATTGAGAATCGGGACCCTGACCGGACTCATTCACACAAAATATGAAATGCACAAAACGATTACAACGTCTGAAATGACGGTTCCCCTCACTTGGTCGGGAAAACTTTGTTTTAAGCTCCCAAGCATATTCCCATAAAGTTAATGGCAAAACAACAACTGCCGGCGCAGCTAGCATATTATATTAGTCTAATGAACGAGCATAGTCGTTTAGTTGGCTGGCCAATTCAGCTACATGGCTGAAACACTAACAAAACTGAACAAACTTACGCCGCATGACATAAAATGTCAAAATTCTACGTCTCATTACTAAAAAGTTAATATACCTAGCGGAATAGAGCAACAATCTCGAGCTGTCAAACGAAACCGAAATTGGTTTACATCTGTGTGTAAAAATATGTGTACGTATACACTTACACAAGCATTATTGAACATCAATTCTATGAGATTAAATTGTCAACGTGCCGATAAGTGCCGACTGGACGTCAAAAAAAGAGTCCTGCTGTCATGTATCACACGTCTCTTTTTACCACGCAGTGTTACTGATAGTGACATCTCGCTTGCTCAGGCCTTTGTTTCTCTATTCCGCTAGGTATATTAACTTTATGCTCATTACAGATCGCTGTTTAGCATTTGTGTCATAAAGTCATAACCCACAAAATTATTATGTTAAGCGTTGTCGCTTAGTTGGCTAGCCAATTCAGCTACATGGCTGAAACACGCGAACAAACTTACACCACATATGCCTTAACATTTATCACTACAATACACAAATCGACACAACTCTGTGTAGTAATTTCAGTGTTCACCACAGATTTAAGCACGTATAGAGATGGCATTAATTAATATTATTTTTTTACGGAAATAATTCTTTAGTGGAATTGAGCTTTGGAAAATATTTTTGGAACGACTTATGCTCTATGTTTAAGCTCTTAAAGTTTCAGTCTGTCCGTCCGTCTGTCCGTCTGTCTGTCTGCCTGTCTATCCGTGGTTTTGCTCAGAGACTATAGGACCTACAAAGTTGTAATTTGGCATGAATGCACATTACAGCTTTGTGAGTCGTAGGTATTAATGATGCCGACAAAATGGTACATGAAATCTTAAAAAAAAATTTTTTTATGGTACCTTTCCTACACATCAAGCGGGGATAATTTTTTTTTTCGCGTCCACCCCATCGTGTGGGTTGTCGTTGGATAGGTTTTTTTAAAATATTATGAGTATTCATAGTTTATTTTCCGATTTAGGGATCCGTTTGTGAAATAAAACGTTTTTAAGTAGAAAAAATCGTTAGAGTCCAGTGTACCCCCGTTCTACCAGCTAAACGGTTGCTTCTGGAAATGTGAAAAAATTTACGGGAGTAGGAAATATGCTGAATTTAAAAGGAAAACTATCACGGCTAAGAAGACTTCATAAGTTATTGAGTAATAGTCGATCAACTAAAAAAAATGTATTCGGCGAAGTATAAAGAAACTTTTCATTCAAATTCATTTGAAAGTAACTGAGATGATGTTGTTAGTAGTATAAAACACGTTATAAATGTACATTCATTGACCATACAAAAATTTAAAAAAAACTAGCGGTACTACGGAACCATATATTGCGCGTGGCCCGACACGCACTTGGCCGGTTTTGAGAACCTGATTGAAAGTTCGTCAGGTGGTGAGGAGAGCGCGTCAGAATAATCCATACTTAATATTATAAATACGAAAGTGTCTGTCCGTCTGTCTGTCTGTTACCTCTTCACGCCCAAACCGCTGAACCAATTTTGCTGAAATTTGATATGAAGATACTGTGAGTCCCGGGAAAGGATATAAGATACATTTTATCCCGGAAAAATGTACGGTTCCCGCGTAACCTTTTCCAAAACTTAAAGTCTCAACTTTAGCAGGCACTTCGAGAGTTCTG